>OX123189.2:53178695-54576415 GCA_944739405.2 Euclidia mi | reverse complement strand
TTGTCTCTATTTCTGGGCTGAAGTGTAAACTATGTGCTTTTAATTATAATATTTGATTGTAAAAGCGTGTTTTCCTAGTGTTTTTTAAAGTATTAATTTATGTATTATTATTATTAACATTTATTTGAGAAAAAGACTTCCATATAAAATTGTGCATAGGGTGCATAGGGTTCCCACCAAGAACTTAGGGTCCCAAGCCAACCTCACCTGCAAGTGATGCACCTGCCGATCAACGGACGAGGCTCTGGCAAACAAAATATTCCGATAAACCCACGTAAATAGGATAATCGTGTAACGGACCAGAGCCAAAATATGTAGAGTGTTATTTCCATTTGCGAAGTTCCTATTAGCGCATGAAACAAAACGGTTTTTGGAACTGGCCAAACAGTAATAAATAATTTACAAAAGCGGTCATTTGAAAGAGGAGCCCCTACTCTGTGGGGGTAGCCATGCGGTTGTTAGGTATTTGAATTGCTAATGACTTTCTCGGTCGAATAACTTGGCGAGTAACTGGTTTCGGAGACACTAGATACATTGCCACGAATTGTTCCAGTGTCACCCGCACGACCACACTATTCAACACGGTTATAGGTTGCGCGCTGACGTATGTTCACACAGCGCCGCGCCGTCCGCTCAAGCTTCCATCGCTGGGTGTTGATACGCGTCACCTGAAATTATTGGTCAAGCTACAACATTTATGGCCAACTTGATACTGGATACTTGATGGCACGGGCTGTTTTCCGCAACTCCATGTCTTGGCGTGTATTTTCCGCACGGGTGGGAATGGTCTTGTCATTCTAGCCACCCCAGCTCTTCGAGGAAGGCCAGCAGGATCTTGATGTGGCCCACTGCTTCCCTCAGGGTGCTGTGTCTGGTCAGGTGCTGCTGCCTGTACTGTGAAACCTCAGGGCAGTCGAGGAGCTTGTGGGCTGCCGTCTCGTCTGCTGCCATACAGGCTCTGCACAGCGGGCTGTCGGTGATTCCTATAGTAAATTTATTTTTTATTTATAGACTCACGCCTGTAACCCCGAAGGGGTAGGCAGAGGTGTAAATATTACACCCACATTTCGCCATGAATTTCTAGGTCCCACGTAATAGGGGGCGAGTCTATTGCTGTTACTGGGCACATCACCAAACTCCGGGCTACTACTGAGTATTCGGAAAAACCCAGTAACACTTTTGCCCGACCCGGGAATCGAACCCGGGACCGCCGATCAGCAGTCGCATACGCTATACACTGGACCACGGAGGCAGTCTATAGTAAATAGGTGCTTATTAAAGGATCCGTGTCCTGTATAGGCGGCCGCGACTGTCCGAAGCTGTTGCCGATATACACCACTATTTTTTAATTAGCACAAAAAATTTAACGGGGCACTAAGTATCTTTAACTGATCATATTTATGTAGTTAAAAAATAAAAACACTAAGTCCCAAAACTGTCTCAAAACTGTCCATAAAAATACGTAATAATTGGTTAATGCATAACTAAGACTATGACCGACTCTTGTACTATTAGTTGTAAACTATTCCATTGATAAATTCCTCCCTGTCCCACTGCGTGTGCGCCGCGCTCGGATGCCACAAACAGTGCTAAATTGCTAGCGGATGAGAGCGTACCTACCGATTTTTGCGCTGCAATTTGTTTGTCTACGTTTTTCCGACACGATGGCTTATCAGTTCATAATATCACGGGAGTATGTAGCTATGCTTCGTGCGTACTTTTTGAGTAGAGGAATCGCGAGTTCAGCTGTGTACCCATGGACATCATTTTGTGAGCGTACAAAAGTAAGCCGGCTAGTGTCGAACAATTAAAACATCGCATATTGGACGCTTTTGACGAAGTGAAAAGACTGTGATTTGTGTATTGACAATGGTGGTGGACATTTTGAAGGACAATGGAAATACTTGTAAGTTTAGTAAAACCTACTTAAGTAAATAGTAATTTGAGGCGGACGGCTCAAAATCGGTCTGTGTGGAGAACCTTGAGGGAAGCCTATGTCCAGCAGTGGTCGTCTCTACGCTGACATGATGATGATAAAATAATTTGTAAATAACAGATGACTCTAACTTCATAAATACGCCAAAATTACTGTTTTCTTTTATAACAGAATACCTTCTTTTATTTTGATATGTGTTTGCTTTCTAATTACATACCTTCGTATTTAATTACTTGTAAAACGGTAAATTGTGCCGGTCCTAAGCCCGGATAAACTATGAATGAGAGGGTAGAATTAAGAAAATTAGAAAGTATCTACCTACACTGATTATTTTGCTTCATTTTATTGTCTAAGGCTACCTACATTATAAGTGCGACGGAAAGAATGCGTAAGAGTAGGACGGAAAGTAAATACTATCAATGAAGTAGTGAATGGATTGTAAAATATGTCTATGATTTTGGTGAGATTTTCTACAAAAAACAAATGGTTATAACTTTGCTATTTATAGATATTATAAAATTCTTATGTCACATACATGATAATAATGCCTTCGCTAATATTTCCTTAAAGTTTTTGTACTAATTAAAAAATAGTGGTGTATAAGATAGCCAAACAAGTCCTCCGGCTGTACAAAGCCGGAGGACTTGTTTGGCTATCTTACCGTCTACTGCAGGAAGAGACTCCTTGGCCTGCCTGCTTGTTTCGATACCAATCCAGGACTGGTTATGCTGGGTCCTGGTTCTATTTCTTACCAGGTTGCGATAAAAACCAGTAGGAAGGGGAATGATGGGCTCGGCTCCCACCACCTCTAAAGTGGCCCCTCTTCTGGCAAGTACGTCGGCTGCGTCATTCCCTCTTGAGACACTGTGGCCCTTAAACCATTGCAGTGTTCATTTGTTTAGTTTACCTACCTCTGTTAGTTTCTGGTGGCATTCTGGTGTGAGCTGATAGTGTGGCTTTTGAGGGCAGAAAGGACAGCTATACTATCTGAGAGGATCCAAATGGATCGTTCTCTTACCTCACGTGCCATGATTGCTGTGGCAGCTAGGATTATGCCAAAACATTCGGCCTGGTAGACCTTGTTGTAGGCTCCCATCGGTGCTGCGATGTTGATATTTAGGTCCTCGGAGAATACTCCTGAACCCGTACCCGTCTTAGACCCATCTGTGAAGAGCGTGAGCTCGTTGTGATTAACCGCTCCTTCGTGTAGATCCTCGTACAGTTGGATTTTGTATTTCTTGTCGAACACAAATTGTTTCGGTATTTGGTCGCCAATGGCTTGTGTGAGAGGAACTTCTTTAAAGAGTGTATTTAAGTTGCTAGTGTGCGGTGTGTTGGTGTCTTTCCAGAGCTTCAGAGCTCTTAGCCGGACCGCCGACATCGTTGCTTCTTGTTGTATAAACAGGCGCAATGGGGGCAGGTCCAGCAACACTTCGAGTGCCGCTGTAGGTGTAGTTTTCATGCAGCCCGTGGCCGCTAGGCATGCAAGTCTTTGTAGCTTTTGAAGCTTGTTGGCGGCCGTTATTAGGTTGGTCCGAGGCCACCACACTACTGCGCCGTAGCTTATCATCGGACGTAAATTAATGTCTTATAGAGCCATAAGACAATTTTGGGGGATAGGCCCCAGCGTTTGCCTATCATCTTCTTGCACTGCCAAAAGAAAATGCTGGCTATATTGAGATTATTTTCCATGTGGCTGTTCCATGTCAATTTGCTGTCGAGAGTGACACCCAGGTACTTGACCTCGGTAGAGAGCTTAAGCTCTGTATTAAATAACCTGGGCAGTCGGTATACACGTGCGTTTGTGTGTGAACATAACTAGTTCGGTCTTGGTCGGGTTTACAAATAATTCGTACTCATTACACCACCGCTCTACTATGCGCAGGGCTTGTTGGGTGAGGTCGAACACTGTACTGGTTACCTTACCTGAGGTGAGAATGGTTAGATCATCTGCATAACCTATTGTTTAGAAGTATCTCGTTAAGTTTGTCTATGAGTTCATTGGTGACTAAGTTCCACAATAGCGGGTAGAGGACACCTCCCTGCGGGCATCCTTTAGTTATAAAGGCTGTCTGGGTGTCGCCATGCAGTTGCACTACCCTTTTGCTGAGCATGTTTTGGATCCACTGTATGAGCATCTGATCCACACCATGTCTGGCTAGGGCGTTGCTTATGCTGGAAAAGTTTGTCTTGTCGAAGGCTCCTTCTATGTCAATGAAGGTGCCCAGACAGATGATTTTTTGTTGTATAGTAGCTTCTATCTGGTTCACGACCTGATGTAAGGCCGATTCCGTCGATTTCCCTGAGCTGTATGCATGTTGTTGTCCGCCTGCTCGTCGATCTGTTCATTGTCACCCAGTACCGTCGGCGTAGCAGTAAGGGTAAGTTTCTCTGTAAGTAATTGGACATACTTTGCTTTGTCAGTGTTGTGTGGTTTCCTACGTGGCTATGCGGGCTCTATAACGACTTGCATGGAGAAGCTGATCCATCTGTGGTCTGAGCACGATGCCTCTTTCGCGACGTGCCATCCCTTGATGCGTTCAGCCACTCCTTCTGTTGCGAGAGTTAAGTCGATAATTGTCTGACTACGTCTTGTGACGAAGGTGGGCTCCGTACCTGTTCATTTATGCCCAAATTCAATAACCTATTTCTGTTCCTCATAAATGAAATTCGTTTACAGCATCACAGCAGATTAAATAGGTAACAAGTTCACTTTCTAGCAGGTAAGTATGTAAAATATATGAGGCTAAGAAGGTTAATATTGCACATCGTAGTAATAATAGTATCGAGTCGGAACGAGCGCAACTAGGTGCTTGGGGCTGTCTCAGTAATTAAAGCCAATAGAAGGAACCGTACAAAAACAACAAGTGGTCCGTTCTTTGTACATATTCACAGAATTTCTTATTCAATTTCTGACTAATTGAAACTATAAGTATAACTTATAGTGTTGTAATGAAGAGACGAGTAATGACTAATTGAAACTATAAGTTATATTTGGAATGAAGAGACGAGTGTGAATACCAACTAGTCTTATCTTAGACGCGAGCAAATAATTATTCTGAGATTCAGTTGGGGCACAAGATTGAATGAACGGTCACACAAATATTTTGAGACAGTCGCGGTCCCGATATATTGCTTATTTGTGTAGATTCCTTTGGAAGATGCAATCAAAATGTATTCAATCTGTTTTCTTCCACTATTTAACTTTAATATGTATCAATGAGCATCTTTATCATAGTCGCTAAAAGAACCTACAATATCAATTAACACGAAGTGCATGTAACGGTTAACATTAATTTTGATAGTAGATATATCTACTATCAAAATTAATGTTAACCTCATGTATCAATCAATCATGTATACATCATTATTTTTTTATTAGTACAAAAACTTTAAGGACATATTAGCGAAGACATTATTATCATATAAGTGACGTAAGAATTTCATAATATCTATAAATAGCAAAGTTATAATCATTTGTTTTTTGTAGTAAATCTCACCCAAATCATAGACATATTTTACAATCCATTCACTACTTCATTGATAGTACTTACTTTCCGTCCTACTCTTACGCATTCTTTCCGTCGGCGTCGCACTTATAATGCAGGTAGCCGTAGACAATTAAATGAAGCAAAATAATAAGTGCAGGTAGATATTTTTTATTTTTTTAAATTCTACCCACTCCTTCATACTTCATCCTGTCTTAGGACCGGCAAAATTTACCGTTTTACAAGTAATTAAATACGAAGGTATGTAATTAGAAAGCAAACACATATCAAAATAAAATAAGGTATTATGTAATAAAAAAAACAGTAATTTTGGCGTATCATGTCAGCCTAGAGACGTCCACTGCTGGACATAGGCCTCCCTCAAGGTTCTCCACACAGACAGATTATGAGCCGCCCGCATCAAATTATTATTTAGTTAAGTAGGTAATATTTACTTTACTTACAAGTATTTCAATTGTTCTTCGAAATATCCATCACTATTGTCAATACACAGCACGTTTTATTTAATTGTTTTTTAACGAGATGAGTAAGCTTCTTTGACTTTTCACTGCGTCAAAAGCGTCTAATATGCGCCGTTTAAATTGTTCGACACTCACACTCACAACGGCTCACTTTTGTACACAGTGGTGAGCATGGAGGCCAAGCTACGGCCCGCCTCGACCGAACCCACTGGCTTCCAAACACTTCCCTGTACAAACGCATAGCTGTACTCGCGTGAACTAATAAGACATCCCGTTAGGCAAACGTAAGCAAACAATAATTGTTTCCACGAAAAAACATCCGCTCGCTATCGCCTTCAATTTAGTACTGCGGCGCGTGCGCAGAGGGACAGGGGGTGGCGAGCTTCGAGTTTGCACAAATTTATCAATGGAGTAGTGGCGCGTAAAATTACTACGACAACATAGTATTTAGTTATGCATTTACCAAACATTACGTATTTTTGTGGACAGTTTTGGGACAGTTTTGGAACTTAGTATTTTTATTTTTTACATACATATATATGATTAGTTAAAGATGCCTAGAGCCACTTAAAATTGTTTGTACTAATTAAAAAATAGCAGTGTATATACAAATTTGAACCATTAAAAAATAAATTGAATGCAATATTATAAAGTGATCTACTTATTGTTATTTATTCATGAATAAATTATGAAACCGCTTAGCTAACCACATAATTATTAGTAATTATATTTCGTTACAATAGTGAAATCATCGGTATTACTATGAAATTAATATGTAATTATTACATTACAAGCAAGCATTGTTTTAAATGAATTTAATAATATTTGGTTTGTTACGTACGGATAAACAAGGTGGGGCGTCGCTGAGCGGTGACGGTCACTGCCGCTGTAATTAATTGCAAATTCTGGTAATAGCCCGTCTCCGTCTGGTAGTGCGAACGCCGGCCCGATCCCGCCGTCACTCGCCACTACAACACTACGATACATGGTACATAAAATAACCCCAGCGTATTGTGGCCAAATAAGCTTTTACTCACTCCCAATAATTCATTTGTGTGACGCTGTATACCTGTGTGCGAATGTGACGGGCCGCCATGTGTCGTAATAATAAATCATTCCCCTGTACGAACGGAATACCTCACATTTTTAATAATGAATTTTATGTACTCACTAAAATGTCCACTGTTTTAAAATGAATGCTAAATTTATTGTGCGCTCTAAATAAACTGATCCTGAAACTGTATGAATGTATGTCTGATTATTACAAGTACTTACGTTGAGAGTTTGAAATCAATAAACACAAATTATTTACAATTTTTAGGGTTCAGTAGTAAAAATACAGAACTGTTCAAAGAATTCACCGGCGCCCGATTAGTACTAAGCTGATGTAGCCGCCAAAGTATTTAAAAACACTACCTACAGCTGATTTCTGGTAGCGCGTACATTGCGTTTAGGTAACTTTAAAGCCGTTTATTTTAGGGAAATATTGAAATTTTGTTTATCTTTATTTCGAAGAAAGTTTACACTTATCATTCAAAAGACGATTTTGGAATAATTAGAAAAAAAATGTCGTGAATTTGAGCCTCCATATCTCCTGAACCAGAAATTTCCCAGGTAAGGTGCCGAAGTAAAAAATGTTCGTAATGATTGGTACAATATTTCAGTTTTCTTTAAGGGTCTTTTTACACCCTGTATATTTCGATCACGCCTATAAAATGTGACAATATTTTTAGAACGCTGTCTTAGATAGGCTTTACAACTTAACTCGTAATAGTCTAGTAAGTTAACGTAATTTTTGTGGACCAGAAAATGTATATTATTTTGCTTCAGTCTCTCAAGTCCAGGTTAGCAGTAACTTGGTACAGGGTGAACATTGCGAGTTCTGCGACACTTACTCTACCGATTTATCTAATATGTATTCCTGAGCTGAATAAATTATTAGCTCTTGTCTTATATATGTTCAACCACGGTCATAGACATACGTCAAATCATAACGTAATAACACATGAGCTCACACGGACTGACGCCCACATCTAGCCAGTTGTGCTGTCATCTCAAGAATTATTAGATGAAACTGGAGATTTACTAACAATTTCAAAGAAAATTCTGTGCGTGGGCTCCAAAAACAAACACTGCTACTGAAAATATTCTATTCAGCTTGTTGACCAACGTTTAAAATAAAAACGTTGCTATCAAAAACAATTTAGTTTTAAAATATGAGCTACTTGTCATATTCAAAGTTAGTGGCGATTTGTAATAATAACCAAAATATATGAATATATGGCATCGTTGTGACGGTGATAACATAATATATTAATGTAATGTTACAATATCTATTAACGTTAGTAGTTATCGGCGATCGCCCCCGTGGGATCTCCACCTTGTCGTGGTGGGGGGGCATAGTAACCGTGGATTTGATTTTCTCCCACGGTGAAGCTAAGCGGGATCCCAGGAGGGGACGCTCCACGTGGGCCTGCGTGAGGCCTGCGTAGGATGCATCCATAGGTGCAGGTGAGGGGTCAGTTCTGTCTGTCCCTCGCAGTCGGGTGCGGTCGCGGGAGGAGAGGCGTGTCGGTGTTGCGTTGCTACGCGCCCTATCTCCCGCGACCAAATGGGGGCGCACCATCGTTGCGTCGCGGTGGGGCCGCAGAGGAAGAGGAGATGCGGTGTTGCGTTGCCATCCTCCCTATCCTCTGCGGCCGCTGGGTGTTTTGGCGGCGGAGCTCAACACCGTCATCCGCCGCCAAGGGGGTTTCGTTCGGGGCCCGCCTGACCATCTGGCGGGCCAATACCCGTCGGGGGGTAGCGAGGAATGCTTCGGTGAAACCCTACCCTCCGACACATGGGTACATGAGGAGCACGGGTTGGTTTTTAGTCAGTAAGAGTCTGACAGTCCCCTTCGTCCTTCCCCCCCAGGGCGAAGGGACTCCATGAGGATTTTCCAACCCGATAACAAAAAAAAAAGTAGTTATCGGCGATACGCGCACAGACAAAGCTATAAAAGTAATCATAAAGAACTTATGAGCGTGGCCGTTAAACAGTTGATGTCCATCACAATAGCCAAAACTAACTAAGGTAATTACTAGTTAAATAGAATTTGTAGTGCACATTGTACATTTAATTACATACGACACACCGCTGGTACATGCAAATTAAATTCAGTTTCAATTCATTAGTCCATTGCAGTTTGATTTCAATTAGAGAAAGTCAACAGCGGTTGTGGAATGGACCTCATTGATTTTCTGCCGTTCGCACCGAATACTTTGATCAGAATAATTGAAATTAGACAACAAAATGTTGCCGGAGCGTAATGCTAATAATAAAATAGCAATGCAGATTGGTAGGATCAGTTAAAGAGAACGAATTCATTATGAAACCGACATGGCTGTGAAATCTTAATTAAATCAACATTTTATGAAAAGAACTGCTGCTGTTTTGAGAATAAATTGTAGAGATCAATAAATTGTCATACACTACCAGTTCTTCCCATGCGTCCGAGAGCGACTGGCGAGGAACTGGTTGGAGGTGGATCACTGTGTAGCCCAATTTCTTACAGGTCATGGCAACTTTAAGAGCAAGTTGTATTCATTTAAGCTAGTTGATTCACCGTTATGTCAATGTTCAACATCTGGCAACAATTATGAACAATCTGCTCATCACATTCTATGGGAGTGTAGTCTTTGGCAAATTGAACGTAATATCATGCTTAACGAATTAGAGGTAACTTCTGGAGTAGTGTACTATACGGATCTGTGGCAAGTAGGACGAATTTCCGTGCGTTTAGGCGTTTCTGCCATACATATTACTGGAAACAGGCATAGTTCACAATTTAGGCCCCCTAATGCTCATGTCCGTGGTGCTTATCTTTTCTCATCACTATAGCTCTTCGTTGCTTGTCTCCCGCTTTGTTAAGGAGGGAAGTGGATTATTCATTTTCCAACTCCTCCAATATACTTCTGATTAAGTTCGTTGCGGGTTCCAAGACAGTTTAACTTTCCCCGGGACTTCACGAGTGTCAAAACTCGTTGTCATCAATGGTCACTGCTGCTGAACCTGGCTACACAGGTGACACAGTAGTGGGAATGAGGGTGGGATTAGTCCCATGAAAAAAAAAAATTACACGTGCCTCAAACTTCAATGTTCGTAAGCCTTTATATTATAGGTATTAATATCGTCTCAAAGAACCTTTAAAAGGATCATTGTGTTATTTATAACATTGTATTATATATATATATATATATGTCCGTGTGGTGACGGATTAAGAATACGAATTGTCACCACCCCACCCCATATCATCCCATGGGTGTCGTAAGAGCCGACAGAGGGAGCATATTATGCAGAGAACAGCACTGTAAGAGAAGAAAAAGTTTATACAAACCCTATACCAACCCGCTTGGCCAGCGTGGTATAGTAGGTCAATTTCTCCTTTCAAAGGAGAGGTCTAGTCTAGCAGCAGACTATTAAAGGCTGATGAGAGAGATTATAGGTATATCACCCACGTCGTTGGACCGTTCTCAATAGACTAGGCTGTCACGCTTACGTCTGTCTACACTAAGCTTAAACTTATTTCGTATCCTCAAACCAGCCCAATTAAAGTGTATAACATTTTCAAATTATCCAAAAGCCGCAGACGCACAAAACGGAGAGAAAAGGCTTCGAAACACATAAGGCCTTCGTTAATCAAACATGAAATTGGAACTTTAAGCGTCTGAAAAACATTGAATGCAGTTTGCATTATTTGATTCATTACTGAGCAGACCTTTAATTAAATTTTCCCTGTAAATTATAATAGGTAAATCACATTACATGTCAATTACAGTGTATGTTAAACAAGATGAAAAAGTCAATAAAATTTTAAGTAATATAAGTTGAACGAAGAGATTTAGCGGCGCATTGTGATCGCGTAGCTAAGCAGCTCCGCCAAAGAGATAACTATAATTATCTTATTGCTACCTGAGGACTCGGATTATGAAACAAAACATATTTTACATAGCCGTAAGGATATACAAAACTGAAATGAGTATATAACTATCAAGCCAACCTTCGTTTAGCTGATAAGGCAGACGGAAGCTAGCCATAGTCAAATTAAATCTGTTCTATTATATACGCCATTCTACGGATTAAGACCGGCACACCGTAAAATTGTACTACTGTGTAAAATTAAAAGAAGTATTGTGTTCGTACAGATACCCCTCCCTGGCTTTAAATTAATCGCATTTAGCAGGTTGTTGAGCAAAACAATTTGAAATATCTACATAATCTTGTAAAACAAAAGTATTGTCTCACTCAAACATTTCGGTAGTTCGACTCTTTTCGATAAAGCTCTTATATTATAATAAAAATAAGTATTTTATACCCAAAGTACTCCCAATTTCATAATAAAGTTGTTGAACAAAATAAAATGGTTTCTCAACAACCATTGTTTGATCAAACACAAATGTATAGGTTGTACATATATTAAGATCACCATATAAAACCAAATTTTCTGCGGGAGGTTTAAAAACAAAATGAAGACACGCCCACATTTATCAATTACCTTTATTAGCTTCTACGAAATCCAGCATTTTCAAGTTTTATATCGGCAGTATCGACATGGACGCAAATAAATTTTAAAGGCCAGAATTCAATGGCCTAGATAACAAAATTAAAATCAGTGCTAAAGATATTTGTTGCTAACATATCAAAATTTATTATTTTCGATAACCAAAAGGTGTAATTGTAAAGGATTCAAGGGTGCAGCTCTTATCGGAGCGTGGCGAGAGTGATAACCGTTTCGCGACCGCCGGCCGTGGCTCTGGCGGAAAATTGAATTGTTACCGGCCGTCCGTCCGTAGGTACTCCATCCGTCCTCATCTCGACGCGGCGACTTTCCACCCCCGCACCTGAACACCTATGGAACTTACCCGCACGTACCCTAAATACTTCCTGTTTTATTTGTATCAAATACGAAAGGTACGACTCGGTTTAGTGCGCACAATACACACCTTCTGTATATAAAGGAAGCGTTGGACTGGCGATCATTGGACTTAGATCGATGGTTTATTTTATGTGCTGTGATAACTATAGATAACTTAACATAATAAACAATTTAGCTTATAATGTAATAAAGGATTTATTGGACGTTCCGTAAAACAATTCCATTTCATTGATTAATTTTACTAACTTACCAGCAATATTATCAATAGGTGTTTTTTTAGTCATCTACTAGCGATAAATGAAACATGCCATACATTAAATACTTTGTGAATATTGTTTCGACTAGCACGCAATCTTGCAGCTTTTATATTCTGAATAAACACCACGAATATTTTCGCTAGCCAGCCAGAATATAAATAAACTGCACTTAGATAGATTATAAGCAGTATTTCAACAAGAGAACGATGTACCAAAAAACACAAACTAAAAGCTTAAATGTTAAGATCTGCTTTTATAGAAGATACTATAGTCACTTCTTAGTTGATTAAGTATATATAAAGAGTGAAGGAACAAAGTCATCTGTGCTCAACAGCTGGAGTAGTGCAATAATGGCATTTAGGGAGGCGGCGAGCTGCAGGAAGGTGCGCAATGAGTAAATGTTAGGCTCGCCGTGAAACATATTGCAACCTGTTTACTCGCCCGCAGACGGTTACTTGCTATAAATACAATTTACATTAATTACTCTGCGAGGCTACGATGAAATAATAGGCACTGTAATAGGTAGCTGGCGCACTGCCAAAAGAATGTTAAACGTTAGAACCACTAAACACTAGAACACAGGTAGTTTTTCTATTGTGTAGGTAGACGAAACAGCTCTAGCGATGCTATACTTTTTATTAATAAAAGAACTTAGGTATTAACAATATTTTGTCCGAGTAGTTGAATCATCGTAAAAGTCCGTTCATGCAACAATGTCCCCGAGAACAGTATAAACACCAGACAAAAGAGACTGCCATCAAAGTTTACTACAAATACTTTGCTCCAGCCGAGTATAATTCGCCACGAAGAAAATAAAAAATCTGAGAATCTAATAAAAATTAAGTGGCTTTGATGTGTCCACTAAATACGTGTACGTGTCTAAATAAAATAGCAAGTGAGAGGTAAATTTATTACGAGCAATAAAGCTAAATCAATCGTATTGAGAAAGAGGGATCTCAATAGTTTCTATTGGCCACATATCTTGGTGTGTGTCCCCCAACTGGCCTTATTCGTATTAACAATGTTAGACTTGTGCAAAACTGGGATTTTTCCGTGCGATATATATCCGCTTCAAATACTTATGACGGCGCTCAGGGATTAAAATGTTCCCCCACCTACAAATACAAACAAAATCGCTTGGTATAAAGTAAACATTATTTTAAATAATAAGAGTGGTAGAAGTAAAAAGATAGAAGGGAATAAACGTTAGCTGAAGCACATTTGGCGGCGGCGGCGGCGGCGGCGTGAGTCGGGCAGCAGGCTGGTCCCCGGATATCGACTTAATGAAGAACACTCGGCGCCACCACAAGCTGAGCCTCTGCTATTTAACAGGATGGTCGGCTATTTACTCAGATTAACCCAAGGGATCTACTGGAAAATGCTATTTTTCATTAAAACCTCTATCAAGTCTGCAAACTTTATTCACGAACGGTTACTTACTTTATCTTTAATAGAGCGTATCTTATGTACCTTCGCGTAAATAGCCTAGTTAATTTCAGATTGTACTTAGAAGCTTACTTTTTAACGGAAAATGTTATTTCTGATAATGCAATTTTATTGTATCGTTTGGTTAAAATTCAAACAAGTCTATATGCGAGTTAAAGTTTTTTGACCAAAAGAAATACCGCAAAATTCAATGTCATTTACGCTACAGTCATCATCATCATCATCAGCCTGCCGTAGTCCACTGCTGGATATAGGCCTCTCCAATTGCACGCCACTGAGCCCGATTTTCGGCTCTTCGTGTCCAGCCACTTTGCGTATATCTTCACTCCACCTAGCCGGAGGGCGTCCTACACTACGTTTGCCAAGGCGCGGTCTCCACTCTAGAACACGGCTACTCCATCGGTTACCGGTTCTGCGACAAATGTGACCAGCCCACTGCCACTTCAACGTGCTAATTCTCTGAGCTATGTCGATTAGCTTGGTTCTCTGTCGGATCACTTCATTACGAATGCGATCCTTCAGAGAAACTCCGAGCATAGCCCTCTCCATATCTCGCTGAGCGACCTTAAATTGGTGGACTAGTCGCACCGTCAGTGTCCACGTCTCGGCACCGTAAGTCATAACGGGTAGGACGCACTCGTTGAAGACTTTTGTCTTAAGGCTTTGCGGTAGGGATGACGAAAAGACTCGACAGAGTTTCCTATATGCCGCCCAGCCAAGCTGTATTCTTCTGCAAGCCTCCCTCTCGAAGTTGTTCCTACCCAACTGCAAGGTTTGCCTAAGGTAGACGTACTCCTGAACAACTTCGAGAGGGACCCCGTTTAGGATAATCGGTTCTGGAGAGACATGTTCATTGAACATTATTTTGGTTTTATCCAAGTTCATCCGGAGACCGATGCGAGCAGAAGAATCAGCTAGGCTGCTCAGCATATACTGCAAGTCTTGCACGGTTTCAGCCACGATAACGATATCGTCTGCAAATCTTAAGTGTGAGAGGTACTCGCCGTTTATGTTAATACCGCGTCCTTTCCAGTGCAGCGTCCTGAACATATCCTCCATTGCATTTGTGAACAATTTGGGGGAGATAACATCCCCTTGTCTCACACCTCGATGCAGGTGGATAGGTTCAGACTGCTGGTTCTGTACTTGGACGGTCATAGTCGCGGCGTCATACAGACCTCTCAGCACTTGTACGTACCGCCAATCGATTTGGCACCGTTGCAAAGACTCCAGAACAGACCAGGTTTCGATGGAGTCAAAGGCCTTCTCATAGTCCACAAACGCTAAGCACTACGCTACAGTAAGAAATCTTAATATAAAACATCTTTGCGTTACTTACTGACTGACAGACACGCTACAGCTGAAACTACTTGACGCAAAAAGCTGAAATTTAGAATGCATGTTCCTTGGGGACCGTAGGGGTGCACCAAGACGTGATTTCCCGAAATTCCCACGGGATCGGGCAAAACGTTAAATTCGAATATATGTGCGAAGCCGCTGGCGTCGACTGGTCTTACAATAATTTTGATATTGCCAATGCAACATAACCTATCCCACAATTAATGGAAGCCGGCCACCATATCCATTGCGCTGAAGCAATACCAAAATATCAATTTGTTTCAAACATGTCTATTTGATCGTTATAATCCGGAAATCAGTGATTATATAACTAAAATCGAAATTTGATATAGAATTGTCTTGTTGTCTAGTACTTATATCTCCCATGAACGATTTCGGCCACAGTTACCTCTGCAAAGCCTTGACAGCAGGCTTTCGTATCCTCGTATGTGACATACCTAGCGAATATCATTTTTAAAATATTCACGCGCAGTATAAACCATTTAACAGACTACTTATATAACTGAAAACTTGCTTTCAGCTCGTCGCGTCTAGCATCGAGCCCTCTACAGCGGCTATTTTCGAAACCCTTGCCCACTGTTTTTATTAGGGATTCCCATTCTAGGCGTCATGAGGTTATTTTGCCGTACAGAGGGCTCCATATCGCTCTTTTCTTCTGTATATACCTTAGGATTGACCGCCATACTTACGCTTGCCGTCCTCAATTTTGAGCAAATTATGCTCCTTGCCGCTCCATCATTCAACGTTCTTGAGATGTCAGTATGTCAACACCAATAAAGCAGTCGTTTCGGCTTACATTTCCTATGCATAAGCTCTTCGTAGCACTTCCGTATCCCGAACGTTATCATATTGTCTCTTTTTCACATGCAGTGTATGGCTAGCATATTCTGGTTTGGATTTGCTAATAATACCTGCCTAGTAGATAGAGGTCCCCTATGCTAAATTATCGATGGCAATAACTTCTTTAAACCTACCCCTCAACGGTGAACATTGAATGGACGTATGCCTTTTATTACAAAACACACAAACACACTTTTCACACCAGGGCTCTTATAGCTTTTCCCGATTATTTACGTGTTTCTACACGTTGACCGTAGGTATATGTCAATTTCGATATAAAAGTATGTTTTGTATTCAAATTCATACGTCCATTCAAGACAGATAATAAATCAAATAACTTACGTTTTAAGTGACCGATAGCGATTTGTAAATCACAAGATTTGAGCCGCTTATGAGCTACTGGAAGCACTATGAATACTACTTTCACTCAACTCTAATAAGAATAATTAGAATTAGGGGCACTACCCTTTACAAAGCTCGACAAATATTTCACTAAGCTTTCAGGAGTTAATTTAGCGTTCATGGCGGATGTACGAATTTGCGGGTCAGTAATACCTCGTATGTATAATGATTGAAGTTATCAATCGCAGTTAGGTTACCAACTGTTAATTTTGACATGAATTTTATTACAAATTCGCTGTAAGAATACTTATCATAATCAATTCAAAGTCACTATCTAGAATTACCGAAGGCATAAGGTTTAATAATTTGTTTAGATTCAACAACAAATTCTTACAATAATAATAATAATATATTATAATTATACATAGCCTAATTTGAACTTTGAGCTAGAACTTATTGTGGTGGTGCGCTAAGCCAGTCGCGGCTTTCACCTTTCAATTGACCATTAACATGAGCAATTAATTCGCCATCTACCCAATAATGTTATAGGTGATAAAGCCCACGACCGATACTTCTCGTCACCTGTATTATCATGCAGCATTCTGCTTTTGTCTCACCCGAAAATTACACTTTCACCACTTCACTTCACCAGAAAATTACAACAATCCAGTAAGGAATCATCATCATTACTAGTGTTTATACCGAACTTCGAATAGTCAGTGGCGCGTCAAGTACCTATGTACCGGTCAACAAAGAACAGAAAAGGAAAACCTACAACAAAATTAAATTAAAGCAGGCATTCGAGCTAGTAAAAACTTTCATACCCGGCTAATCTTCTTATAAAGGAATCCTTAAACACATAAGAGATGACCTAAAAATGTACTTATATTTGAAAATAACACTTAAATGTTAAGGAAAGGCGAAATGTTGCTTTTTCAAAGACCGGGGGCGAAAATAGACGATGCCACGTGTTCGGCATTAATTTATAGTCGCGGAAACGCCGTGGGTGTATGCCTAGTATTGTCATGTAACAATACTACATTCCTTTGATTCAAAATAGGTATATAATTTATCCACAATTACAAGTAACTAATTTATAGTACGTGTGCGTTCGTTACGAAGTTACAATGTGCCGAAAGGCCGTGCACCTCATTTCACTTCAACTCCATTGAACTGCACTGACTTCCACTCTCTGCATTCGCGTCCGTTGCAGAGTTTGGCGAATGGCCTTAGGGGAGAGCGCAAGTCGTGTAGATCCCTAAGGCAAGGCTGGTGGACTATCCTTCCCGAGGTTGCCGCCCGTTCTTGGTCTGGTTCCCTATGAAACAGACGTAACGAAAACCTCCAGCCGCCCTCACCCACACACATGCACAAGCACGTACACACATACATTCACTACACTAACCCAATCATTCATACGGACGCGCACACACACACATACACACACCACACCTACATAGAAACACATACACATACGCCCACGCACACGCTCATACGGAGCCAAAACAAAAACAAAAAAAATGAATGTGAAACAAAATAATAAACTACCCCAGGAGGGTACCAGCGTCCGTGACGCTGGAGAATCCCTCCCTGCACCCTCGGGTCCAGGCTGCCCCACGTATTCTGGGGGGGGCAATGTTTCACGTGAGCGAAGTTTAGACCTGCACGACCTGGTAAATGCCATGCCTCGTGCAGTACACATAACCAACACCTCCTGGACGGTTGTACCGCGTCGAGCAGACGAACGCCGCAAGGCAAACGTCAGCTCCGCTGCAACCGTATCCGGTAGAGGTAAACACCGCGGAAAGCGCTCCCGTCATCATAGACGTCAGCGTGAGTACGCAGCGCACGCGGGAGGTAGCGAACCGACAACGTCGGCGAACGCACCCCCCGCGGGAGGTAGCGAACCGACAACTTCGGCGAACGCACCCCCCGCGGTAGGTAGCGAACCGACTACATCGGCGAACGCACCCCCCGCGAGACAACCAACAGCTGGCGCAACGCACCAGCGCGGACATCCGCCCTCAGCCAGCGCGATGAGGGAACCGCCCAGGACGAAGCATTCGGCAGGACGCGGCGCGATTGGTGGACGCAGCAGCTCAGGCTTGCAAGCGGAAACCACGCGGACGGCGAAGAGTGAGCCTTCGGGCTCGCTCCCGCCGGCTGCACGCGCCGCTCCGGCCGGTGCAGCGCCGGGCACCCCCCGTCGCGCCCCCTCGACGGCAGTCGGAGATGCGGAACCAACAGCCCCATGGGGCACAACCGGGCCACGCCGCAAACGCGGCCCCAGAAAAGGCGGACCCAGGCACGCACCGACCAATCCGGTGCTCTCGGGACGGCCCACTTCGGCGACACCGTCGAAGAGGAACCGTCACGACGACACACCACCAAGCGCCACGACGAAGCGTGCGAGAGTGGACGCAACACCGAAGAGGGCAACGATGAGCTACGCCGATGCGACTAACTCGCATCTGATGGTGGCCGTCGTTGCCACTCCACCCACAGACCTGACGGTGGAGCAAGCACGGCAGCTCGAGCTCTCCATAGAGGAGCGCATCTTGGAAGCAGCCTTTGCACCACCGTCAAATAACGAGCCCGCACTCGCGCCATCCTTTAGAGGCAAACCGCTTGCAGCAGGAGGAGTCCTGAAGCTATGGTGCGAGGACGAGAAATCGCTGGCGTGGCTCAAACGAACGGTAGCGGGACTGCAGTCACCGATCGAAGGAACCAGGCTGGCTGTCATCGGGCAGACGGACCTCGCGAAGCGCGTTCGCGCATCGCTCTGGCTGCCGAGGTCGACCAGCCTGGAACTCCCGAAGATCCACCAACTCTTAGCTGCCCAAAACCCATGGTACGCTGTCCAGACGTGGCAACTGTACAGCGCTACCATGCAAGAGCACGGCCTATACTTGTCCCTGGGCATCCCCGAATCGGAGGTCCCGAGAATCGAGGCGCGCGACCGCCGAGTCTCCTTCTTCACCGGCAGCGTGTACGTACTGTTCCACGCTGCCGGGGCAGGGGCTGGCGGGACGGTTGCCGCGCCCAGGGAAATACCGCCCGCCAGCGGGCATGCACAGGAACGAGAGACAACATCAGCCGTTCCCAGCACGTCGGGCACAGCCCGCGCACACACAACGCCCGCAGTGACAATGAGCGCTGTGACGGCAGTTGACGACGAGCACGACTCGTCTGACGGGGAGTCCGTGGACAGCAATGTTCTCGGATCATCGTCAGACTAGAGTCGTACAGACCAACCTCCAGCACAAGCAAATCGCAACGGCTACCCTACGCAGGCTGCTGGAGGTTAACCACCACACAATAGCCCTAATCCAGGAGCCGTGGATTAGAGGCGACACCATATGTGGACTTAACAACATCGGAGGTAAGATATTGCACTGGAGCTCGGCATCTAAGCCGAGAACATGCATATACATTCCCCGAACAATACCAGCATTGCTGCTGACTAACTTTTGTTCTAGAGATCTCACAGCCGTGGGTATACGAACAGGGCCCAATGATCAGATGCTTGTACTAGCTTCGGTCTACATGCCCGGTGATGAGGAGATCCCATCGAAGGAGCTGGCCGAGCTGGTGCAGCACTGTGAGGACCACGGCTGGCCAATAATACTCTCGGCAGATGCTAACGCCCACCATCCACTGTGGGGGAGCCCCGAGGCAAATAGACGAGGTGAGATCCTAACTGAATACATCTACACAACAACACTAACGGTAATCAACAAAGGCTCAGAGCCCACATTTGTCAGCTCCAGATATCAAACCATAGTAGACATTACACTGGCATCGGATGGGGCCGCGGAACTTGTCACGAACTGGCATGTGTCCGCCGAACCATCCTTTGCCGACCACAGACGTATCTGCTATGACATACGAGTGCAAGAGAGGGTCATACAACCAAAACGCAACCCACGCAATACCGACATTGCGAGATACAAGACCCTGCTCGAACAAGAAATAGCCATGTCTAATTTCAACGACATGAACACAAGCACTACACACATAGAACACAACACTAATTTACTAACAAAATGCATACAACGCAGCTACCAACAAGCCTGCCCCACCACACTACCGAAAACGAGTAGTAAAACCCTATGGTGGGGATCGGAACTGGAGAAACTCAGGCGCAATCTGAGACAACTCTTCAACCGGGCCAAAAACACAAGGAAAGACACGGACTGGGACAAATACAAAGAAGCCCAGTCGCACTACAAGAAACGCATACGATTTCGCAGGGGAGAATCCTGGCGAAATTTCTGCACCAACATTAATTCCACATGCGAGGCAGCCAGGGTAAAAAAGATCCTATCCCAGGACAGCAACAAGACCCTAGGCTCCATAAGAAAGCCTGATGGCACCTACGCAACCACAGACATGGAAATAAGCCAAATACTAATCGAAACGCACTTCCCAGGTTGCACAGTGACCGAAGACTGTGATTGGGAAGAATCAGAACACAGACCACCGACCCAGACAGACTGGACGATAGCCAACAACATGGTTACCGGGGACCGGCTGAAATGGGCAATTAACAGCTTCCAGCCGTATAAATCTGCAGGCCTGGACGAAATAACACCAGCACTCCTACAATGGGGCTGCACAACGATTGTGCCACAGCTACTCAGCATATATAGAGCATCTATAGCGCACAATTACATACCACGAAGGTGGAGGGAAGTAAAAGTCATATTTCTCCCAAAACCGGGCAAAACGGATTATACGCAAGCAAAATCGTTTAGACCTATCAGTTTGACCTCCTTCTTGCTAAAAACGCTGGAAAGGCTCGCTGACAGATACCTGCGGGAAGGCGCACTGCTACGCAGACCACTACACCCGCATCAACACGCCTACAGAAGTGGTAGATCAACGGAATCAGCGCTTCACTCCGTAGTGGGGACCATAGAGACAGCGCTATCTGACAAACTAATGATCTTAGGCGCCTTCATTGACATAGAGGGCGCCTTCGACAAGACTAAATTCACCAGCATTAGCCGTGCCCTTAACAAGTTCGGAGTTGAACAAACCGTCAGTGGATGGATTGATCAACTCCTGAAACAAAGGGCTATTCAGTTCACGGTTAATACCACCACAAGGGGGATAGTAGCAAAAGGCTGCCCACAGGGAGGGGTCCTATCACCCCTGCTCTGGAACATAGTGGTAGACGATCTGTTGAGAAATCTGAATGACAAATGCTTCTTCACGGTCGGCTACGCAGATGATATTACCATCCTAATCAAAGGAAACTCAGAAGACATGATCCATTATCGGATGCAAGCAGCGATCAGGATCATGGAACAATGGTGCAACCACCATGAACTGACGGTCAACCCAAATAAAACGGAGCTAGTACTTTTCACCAACAAAAGGAACATCCGTATGACCAGAAAACCAAAACTTTTTGGCACGGAGCTTAACTTATCGAGTGAAGTCAAGTACCTGGGCGTAACACTCGACCACAAGCTCAACTGGAATAAACACATCACCACTAAAACCACAAAAGCATGTACAATCTTCTGGCAGTGCAGGAGAATAATAGGCAAGAAATGGGGTCTAAAACCATTCATCACCCTATGGATCTACACTGCCATAATACGCCCCATGCTCACATACGGTGCAGTAGTGTGGTGGCCACGCACTCAACTAAGCACAGTCAAGAGCAAACTGCAGAGCATACAACGCCTCGCCTGTTTGGCCACAACAGGCTGCATGAAAACAACTCCAACGGCGGCACTGGAGGTGCTTCTCGACTTGCGACCACTGCACCTCATCATCCAGCAAGAAGCAGGTGCCACTGCGATCCGGCTCGATAAGTTCGGGCTGTGGAGGAGAGATGACCGCATAACCCACGCACGCCTGAAAAGGACGTTAACAAACGAGATCCCGATGCTAGATGCAACGTGTGATCTCATACCTAAAACCTTTGTCTTTGACAAAAAATACCGCATACAACTGCAAGAAGAGCACAAGGATAGTTCTGGTATACACGAAGTTAGAGTATACACAGATGGCTCAAAAACAAAGTATGGGACGGGTGCCGGAGTGTTCTCCCATGACTTGAATATCAATCTCTCAACATCGCTTGGTAAACTCAACACCATCTTCCAAGCTGAATGCGTTGGGATAACAAGGGCGGCGACGGCGATCGCGGCCAGAAAAGTGAGCAACCTGTCAATACGCATCATCACAGACAGCGCCTCAGTACTACAAGCTCTCGATGGCAACTGCTTTAATAGCGGCCTAATTATGGAGTGCCACCAAGAGCTGCAGAAAACTGCAACGAGAAATCGGGTCACGCTCCAGTGGATACGAGGTCACAGTGACTCCACGGGCAATGACGCAGCAGACCAACTGGCAAAGAAAGGATCGGACACGACAACTCTAGGACCCGAACCAATTGTTCCGATACCGTTCAACCAACTAAGAACATGGTTACGCGAGAGAACCCTACAACAACACGAAAAAGAGTGGGCAGAGATAAAAGAGTGTAGGCAATCTAAAGATGCCTTTCCTCAATTAGACAAACGACTCTCGCAAAAACTGTTGCACTCCAACAGGAAAACACTCAAGCATCTGACTGGCATAATAACCGGCCACTGTCCACTAAACAAGCATCTCTACAACATCGGAGTCACGGACAGCCCACTATGTAGGGGCTGCATGGGGACCGAAGAAACACCCGCTCATATAATCCTACATTGTACCAGCGTGAGCGACCAACGGACGAAGTTCCTGAACAACCCCAGAACCATGAGCGAAGCCATACGCAATCCTGGTCAACTCATGGCCTTCTGGAAGGAGCTTGCATGGTATGAGTAGCAGGCGACTACCACGTCACTGCTAACGCACAATGGCCCAATTAAGTGGCTAAGTGCGGAAAACACCTGTCCAACTAACTAACTAACTATGTGCCGAAAGGCGTATATAATTAAAGCAGGCAAATCGATAGCCACCCAATCTCAGTTGTATTTAAATGAGCATAGGTACTTTTGTGCCAGTTGAGTAGTTGATAGGCTCAGCGCGTCGCTATCACGGATCGACTTAATCAAGTGCACTCCAAGAGCCGGTCCATTACCTTAACATATTGCCTCCATCGGGCGTCGCCGCTGGATCATGACAACTTAGGATGCGCACACATGCCTAAGTCAAGATACCCCACCTCTTCCAAATAGTAATTTCTTGCGCTAGACAACAATGATATTCTAACACAATTTGCCTATATTTACCTACCATGTTATATCATCACTATCATCCTTGAATTTGCTCCAGGAATTTGCTTCAGGACAAACAATGTAACTTTACAAGCACCACGGCTCCTGAACCAAAACCCTAGTCCACGTGGACCAAGAAAAGATGAGGTGGCATTCGTTTACAGTTTACACGGTATGAGCTAAAAGTCGTTCCTTTAATTCTTACTGTGAGTTTTGCTCTTCTTAGGATTCCGTTAAAAAGCGTCTTAGTCAACCTGTACCACCAACATAAGAAAATAGTAATGGTTTAATGCTATATTTATATCAAATCAATGATCAGTACATTGGCTTAATTTAAAATCACATAATTAACAAATTCATTAGTGTAGATAGTGTGTACACCACCTACCACTAACTAACTCTTCCTACAAGTCAAAGGTTATTAGCTATGTTATATCGTTTATATATTCTATTTGATTACTAATTACGACATGTTTCTAAAACATTCAATACAATATATTTATGTAGCTACATTTATTTTAATTTCACAAGTACAGACAGCCTCTAAGATTAATTAGAGAACATTTATTTAATAGGTTGAACTTTGAGCAACCGATCACTATCGGTATAAAACCGTTCAAATTGTCTCGGCACCAACAGTTATTTATTTTTAGTCAAAATCATCTGTTCTCTGTAATTAAATTGGAAATATGATTCTATGTCCACGCAAAAACTCAGTATAGCGTATTTCACGCTAATTATATGCCGTTCAGTACTTACAATAATGAATGTTTCGCATTCGCAATGTCTACGCAATTCGACTACGTCGCAATGTCTGTATGATTGAATGACAAAATTGAATGTACAAAAATATTTAGTGTTAATACTATATACTATAATACTAAAATAGTAAAATATTTTAGTTCATAACATTTTGAGTTCACTGCCTCGTTGGTCTCGGACTGCCTCGTTGGTCTCGCGGCATAAATGTGCGCGTGGGATTGGGAGGTCTCGGGTTCGATTCCCGGGTCGGGCAAAGTGTTATTGGGTTTTTCCGCTAGGAAATTCTCAGTAGCAGCACGGAGTCTGGTAATGTGCCCGGTACGGCAATAGGCTCGCCCCCTATTATGTGGGACTAAAATAAATCTGGCGAAATGTGGGTGTAATTTTTACACCTCTGCCTACATATATACTATAAATAAAAAAAAATTGAGTTCAACAACTGCAGTAGAGCAAATTTGCTACTTTACATATCGTTTCAAGTATGCAAATAGTACAGCGCTACTTTACATACAAAACTTACTTTACTCCAAGAACACACGCATATTTGTACTTTTAATCTTTTGTGACATCTTTATGTATATTAACGAACGCAAAACAAACCTCGCCGCTGCTCTCGTGAAAGAATTTAGATACGACGTCATCGTACTCGTTCGCTGCAGGCTGTTGACATTCGCAATGAAATGGGTTTCACGTTTTACATACGAATATACGTAATTTATATTGATGAACACTGAACATATTGAGCCAAAATGTATCACTGTTTTTATTTTGTGTTTATTCACCTTTTAACGTCAATTAAAACAGCTCAGCATTCAGACTTTATTTATTTATTGTCAAAATGCATCCCGATTTTTTATTCATGGATACGCTTGACGATTATAAAGAAATCAATACCAATAACATTTTTATTAGTAAAAGTCTGTACGAATATACATCATCTCTTCGGTGAAAATAATCTGTAACTATCATTATTCCAATTGGTAATGAAACGCATATATGAGATATCTTATCGTCTCGCTTATTACGTGAAAAAAATTACCTCTGGCTTTTCGTTTCAGAGAGTAAATATTCATTGTTGTATAATACACATTAATCCTTCCCTGCCAACACTAAAGTAGCACATTAAAAGCGAAAGATACGCGTAAAAGTAAAATATTTTTTAGGGTCTATCGCGGTCTGGGGACTCGTTGCCGGGGGCGAATGATAGGGTTCACAAATTAATTCCTGTACCTTTGATCTCGGTGGCATTGTCGGTCTGTTGTACAAATAAGCAGCAGACCTGTGTGAGCGCTCTGCAGCCTTCATAACTCCCCCGGGACAACCACGGTGTTCCGACTCCGCTAAAAGCAGTTTAAGCTCTTACAAGCCAAGTAATAAAGCTAGGTACATCTTCTACGTAAATATAAGGCAATTTTTAAAGAATTTATAGCCTGTCTACACACTTTTATGAATGAAATGTTTTGCTATAAGAGAGCATTTTTGTTAGATGCTGGTAGGTGGCCTTAAAACAGACCTCAATGCCTTTATAAGTATAATCGTATTCTTTAGGCATGTCAGTACAATAAACAGAACGTAGCAGAGCTTGGTCACGTGCTCAACCTTCATTAATTTTTATGTTCGTCGTTCCCGCATCATTCGAGTACCAGATGAAAATCTTTTATTTTCATATTAGATGTTTGATATTTCAGATCTCGGGTATTTCAGTGCTTTATTTCCATTATTTCTTTTTTCATTACTAACAATGAAATATGAAAATTATTATGGCGCAGGCCTCGTTAAAGGTACATTTGAGAAATTTTCTGTCTACGAACTTGGACACGATATTAATGGGTAAATTATTACATTATATCTAAATAATAACATGTCTAGAACAGGACACTTAGTAGACAATACACGTGTTGCGAGCAAAACTCACAGCGAGGTTGGAGGAAATTCCCTCGTTTTGGCAAGTGCTACGAAGTATAGCTACAAAAATGTCGGCCGGTGTTCTGTTCCACAGAGGCGGGCGTTGTTATTTCGACGTCGAAGTCGCCTGCGGACGCCGTAATGACGAACTGTATCCACCGTTTATTCTATCAAAGACATTTACCCATTTATGTTTCACGTATATTTTCTATGTTAATAAAGTCACGTTCAACAGACTAGTCTTGTAAAATATGTTTAATCTGGAGAACAACGTACAAGACAGTAAGTAATAATCACACCTAGTTTTAATATTGTTTACCTAGATATACTTATGCACACGTACACGGAAAAGTTAGTTCAGTTACCTGGCCAGCAATAACTCGTCGATCCGTGTCGTTCCTATTTCGCGAAATGCTTTCGTTAACAAAAAACGAAAGTAGAGTAATATATAAAAGTTCTTTGTTAGGGTGCATGTACGGCTGTATTAAGGAAAATAGCTATCAGCCGCTAGCTAATAGTTATCAGCCGTAGTGGGAAACGCAAATAAAAACTAACAAAGTATCTGTTACACGGGGATAAGCCAGCAAACGGACAGCATTCAATTCGCCGTCACTATCTCCATGAGCCACGAGACGATCGCCTTAAACACGCGTCTTTGTGTCACGACGCGCCACGCGCCACGGGACGATGGCTATCTGACGACACTTGTCTCTTTATATATATTCGCTTGGAGCTGCTTAATGCCGTTCCACCAGCGTTTAACAACCGAAACCTCTCATTACCCTCCATACGATTACTTTGTTTACCAAATACATGTTAAAATTGTTCCCTGATAGCTAATAAATAAAATACTGCGCGTCTAATAAATTCTAATTAGAACTTGGGTAGGTAAGTTATGAAGTTAGCTGCATGATACTTGTTTGAATTGCAAAATTCTTAGCTTACAAGCTGAGAACGTGACGGTCGTATCAGACGAACCTGGACTTGAAATCTACACTTATAATATTATAAAAAGAAAAAAAATGTATTTTTGTTTGTAATGGATAAACTCAAAAACTACTGGACCGATTTAAAAAATTCTTTCACCATTAGAAAGCTACATTATCTGCAAGTAACATAGGCTATTTTTTATTTTAGAAAAAATAAAGATATTTAGGTTTTTCGGGTACGCGAAATAGTTCCCTCAGGACGCGGGTGAAACCGCGGGAAACGGCTAGTTTGTATATAAATTTCAGTGTGAAACTATGCACTTGAAGCTAGCTCGCGCACCACGTGTGCACAATTTTTGTTTCACATCCATTCCAGATTTAAATAAAACGCGAATGTATTGTTAGAGCCAGAGGCTCAAGCATGAAATATTTACGAATTTGTTAAGTAAATGTATCGAGGCCTCGATGACAGAACTATAGCAGTCAATCCAATCTCTTTGAGCAGCTCCAATCTCTTTGAGCAGCCAGCACCACAGGCCAGCACCAACCAATTTTGACATCCATCGTTTACTGGATGACTTTACTTACATTAGTAACGTACATAGAGATGTGGCCATGTGAGCTAAATGACCGCCTTATTGAATGAATGGTACGTTCCAAACTAGGTGAAATGATTAATATTTATAAAATTTACATTGTAAAAACTCTTTTGTATAAATTAAAAAAAAAATTATGGTTTCCGAATGTCTTTTCTTGTCATTGTCAGATGACGGACTTGTGTCATTAAATAAAAATCTAGTAAATCAAAATACGAGTAACTAATTTAAATCCTTGGTACATTGTTAAATAAAGAATTATATAATACTATTATGGAAGGTTTTCATGATACATTATTTTATTTTGGTTAAAACTGCGTGAATATAAGATGTTCAACGAGAAGTTTATAATAATCTTATACTAATATATACTTAAAGCTAAAGAGTTTGTTTGTTTGGTTGAACGCGCTAATCTCAGGAACTACTGGTCCGATTTGAAAAATTATTTCAATGTTAGATAGCCCATTTATCGGGGAAGGCTATAGGCTATATAACATCACGCTATGAGCGACGGGAGCAGAGCAGTAGCCTTAAATAACGCGGGTGTAACCGCGGGCATCGTCTAGTATAATATAAGTTTACAAGTTTTCATTGTTGGAACACCTTAAATGTATGATTTCTAAAGAAGATTTCGGTTATTTGTTTAGCTAAGAAGCATGAGGTTTTATACAGAAGCTAATAAAGTGAACCAGTGTTATGTACCTGACATCCAAAGCCTATTTTTATAAGAATATTTGGTTGAAAATAAAATAATGGTTATTGTTGTATTCGTGTTTTTCATTTATTACTAGAGCTTAATAAGATTTATAGACAGCTATCTTATCACATGTCTTCTGCCTAAAGCGTACGTTTTTATTGATATTCAGTCATATCCAAGAGGGCTAGGTAAGACGCTGATATAAGATTCACAAATTATTTACGGCAGATACTCGTCCGTCACCTAAATTTTATTATTATACTCGCTGTGCCTGCATATTATGGTACCTACTTAAAAATAAGAGGGTTTTAAAACAATCCTACAAACCCAATTTTACCCCCTTGAAGATACAATATGAAAATCCTTCCTAAGTGTTATAAAATGAATCCGCGGTCTAAATTGTATGTTTCTATCTTCAGCAGTGTGATTATATGTCAGTCAGTATAAGTTATTTTATACTTGTAGAGTAGAGTACCTACTAAATGTAGAGTAGAGTACGCAGGAGTGTTAAAAGAGTCTCTAAAGAACATCCTGTGTTCATATTAGAAAATTTATATGATGTCGATGTCGATTGGTACTTTGATGATCGGCTAAATCGGGTAAATTAAAAAAAAAATGCAGGCGTAACTGCTGGCGTCCTCTACTTACTTATATTTTTACATGCTCGCAACCAAAATATGGTGTTATTTATTACATATTTAAAGTGGCGAAATTTGCGTGTTTACTTCTTTATTGTGTCAATAATCATAGCCTACATTCAAAAGGAACACATCAAATATGAAACTACATAAATATTCATCATAAAAAGGCTTGAAATGTATAAATATGATACATTTATATGTTTCGAATCTCTTTCTCACCAACAAATTCTAGGTGAAAATTGTTTCGACAATATAGTCTAAGGTTCGTGCTGCCGTTTTTTGCTTATTTGTCAGAAAGCTCCATACATTTGCATGACATTTACCGCAGGATAGTAATCAATAGTAGTTTGTGCTGCCAATATTAGTTGCATCTTACTCACGATAGGGGCGCTGTACAATTGTCATACAAATTTTGACATTTACCTTACGAATACTTTCTCGAGAGCATTTCGTGCTCGGGCCTCTGTAGTCGAGTAGTAAACGAAGTTTTCGTAAATCTCGGCGATAACTGGCACCATCATAACCGGAGCTATCCTATTTGGGAAATACGAAATATAAAGAAGTTCGCCGCCAGGCAGGCGCTCGCAAACAAGAATGCGTGCTCATTCCGGCCTATTTGCTAGAATAGAGTCAATATCCTGCCGTTGAATCGGGACTGGACGAGCAGAGCGTGATCCCGCATAACATTTAGAGCTTGTTAACGAAATGACCTATGTATGTAGGTACTAGATACCGATCGCCAATTACTAAACTATGGGTTTTTATCCGCTGGCGCAGACAAAGAGACTGTCTCCTTTGTAAATCTTTTAATAGCGCATCCATATTGCTATCTGCCGCCGGAATAATAAAGTTTGTAGATGCGAAAATACTGATAATAGGGGAGGCTGTACACAATAATAGAATCAGAGGTACAAAGCCTTTGCCGTTTCGTTCTTAATCTGATAATCATCATATCAGCCAAACGACGTCCACTGCTGGATATAGGCCTCCCCCAAGGTTCTTCACACAGACCGGTCTTGAGCCTCCCGCATCCAACCGCCTCCCGCGATCTTGACGAGATCGTCGATCCACCTTGCGGGGGCCTACCTCTGCTGCGTCGTACGGTACGTGGCCGCCACTCCAGAACCTTTCTGCCCCAACGGCCATCGGTTTTTCAAGCTATGTGCCCTGGCCACTGCCACGTCAGCTTGGTTATCCGGAGAGCTATGTTGGCGACTTTGGTTCTACTGCGGATCTCCTCATTTCTGATTCGATCTCGCAGGAAAACTCCAAGCATAGCTCTCTCCATCGCCCTCTGAGTGACTTTGAGCCTTCTGATTAGGCCCATAGTGAGCGACCACGTCTCTGATCCGTAAGTCATCACTGGCAACACACACTGGTCAAAGACTTTCGTCTTGAGACACTGCGGGATATCGGACGAGAAGATATGTCGTAGCTTCCCGAACGCTGCCCAACCGAGTTGGATTCGACGATTGACCTCCTTCTCGGAGTTGGACCTACATAATTGGACTGCTTGTCCGAGGTAGATATACTTGTCGACAACTTCGAGCGTAGAGTTCCCAACCTGAGTAGGAGCAGGTACAACATGGACGTTCGACATGATTTTCGTCTTGTCCATGTTCATCTTAAGACCTACTTGTTGGAAGACTCTACAGAGGCCATCGAGCATTGTGCCTAGGTCTTCCATGGTCTCAGCCATGACTACGATATCGTCTGCGAATCGAAGGTGAGTGATGTACTCGCCGTTGATGTTGATGCCGAGTCCATTCCAGTCCAGAAGCTTGAAAACATCCTCCAGCGCAGTGGTAAACAGTTTCGGGGATATGACATCCTCCTGTCTCACCCCTCGCTGGAGCTGAATAGGTTTCGAACTCTGGTCCTGGAGGCGGACTGACATAGTGGCGTTTTCATACAAACACTTCAGCACTTCGATATATCGGTAGTCAATCCGGCACCGTTGAAGAGACTGTAGCACCGCCCAGGTTTCGATCGAATCGAAGGCTTTCTCATAGTCCACAAACACCAAGCATAGGGGCTGGTTATACTCCTCGGACTTCTGTATAACCTGCCGCAGCGTATGTATGTGGTCTATGGTACTATAGCCTTTACGGAAACCGGCTTGTTCGGGAGGCTGGAATTCGTCTGGCTTGCTCTCGAGACGATTCGTGATGACCCTCGAAAACAGCTTGTAGACGTGGCTCAGAAGTGTGATGGGTCTGTAGTTCTTTAAGTGGGTTTTATCCCCTTTCTTTAAGAAAAGCACCACCACATCTCTGTGCCACGCCTGTGGCGTTTTACCCTCGAGAATGACGGAATTAAATAGCTTCCGGAGGGCCTCTCTAGCGGGTGCACCGCCGGCCTTCAGAAGCTCGCTCGTAATTGCGTCATCACCCGGCGCCTTGTTGTTTTTGAGCTGTTTGAGAGCCACACTAATCTCGTGCATGCTGACGTCCGGGATGTCTTCGGTATAGTGTCGGGTCAATCCAGCTCTAGGGTCTAACGCTGGAGTGCTTGCGGGTTGTTGCGTTGTCGTGTATAGCTGTCCATAGAACCTTTCGATCTCCTCCAAGAGCTCAGGCTTGGACGATACGATTCTGCCATCTTCCGTTTTCAGCTTTGTCAGCTGACTCTGCCCAACAGACAGATCCCTCTGGAACACTTTGGATCCCTTATTCTGCTCGATCGCCTCACGAACACATTTTGTGTTGTATTGGCGGAGATCGCGAGTCAGAGACTTAGAGATCTGTCTGTTGAGGTGCCAATATTTCGGCATGTCCTCGGAGGATAGCAGAACCATCTTGCGCCTTTCCTCTAACAGCTCGAGGGTCGGACCCGAGATCTTGCTGGTTCTCTTGCGTTTCTGGGGCTTAAAAAATTTAGCCCCTGTTGTATGGACAGCATCCACGAACCCGTTACTGTACTCGTCCACATCTACGCATTCGCCCAGGCATTCGAAACGGTTCTTGAGTTCGAGCTAAAAGCTCTCGGGGTTTTGGATATGAGCCGGTGCCGGTCGGAGCGTGGACTTTATCAACCTCGACCGTTTGAGGCTTGTACAGATATTCAATGTGCCTCTTACCATTCGGTGATCGCTCCCCACTTTAAGCGAATTGATCACGGAGACATCATTGAATATCTGCCTCTTCGTCGACATGATAAAGTCGATCTCATTTTTGGTGGCACCGTCTGGACTTACCCAGGTCCACTTGCGGCATTTTCGCTTCTTGAAGACGGAATTCATCATATAGAGTCCTTCCTTCTCCATAAAGCTAGCCAGCAAGTGACCCCGGGAATTCCGATGCCCATAACCAAATTGCCCCACTCTCAGCTCATCACCGTCGCGTTTGCCCAGTTTCGCGTTAAAATCTCCCATGACCACGGTGTAATGGGTTTTGAAGCCATGTATAGCCCGAGATATGTCCTCGTACATGGCCTCCACCTCCTCATCGGGGTGCGACGAGGTCGGAGCGTATACCTGTATGACCTTCAGCGAATACCGCTTGGATATTCTGAGTATAAGGTGCGCTACCCTGCTCGACATACTTCCGATATTTACCACGTTGGTCACGAGAGATTTGTGGACGATGAACCTGACACCACCTTGGGACTGTTGGTCGCCCTCCCGGTAGAAGAGTAAGTTACCGGAATTGAGAACTATCGAGTCCTCCCCCTGTCTTCGGACTTCAGATAGGCCTATGATATCCCATCGCAACTTGCTCAATTCTTCTTCCAGCTCGACAATCGTCTCGTCCGCAGTGTGCGCGTGTTCAGTGTTGCCAGGGCCAATTGTCGTTGGTGGTGGTAGCCCGATCTCTTCCGGAGATTCTTCACACCCCTTGCCCCGCCGTTACCCTGGCCGCTACCATAACCAGGACTAGCGGGGCCGCCGGGGACTAGGGGCCGGTTTTTATTGGTGTGGTTCATATATAGGAGGATTTGCCATAATCGCCACGCTTGGCAGGCGTATTGGCGATCGCAGTAGCGGAAGTTTTTAGTGCTGGACGCTGCTGCCCATCTAGCATCTTGGAATTTACTTCCGCCAGGTTCGGATGGTTTGACCGCCATCTTTCGGTTGACTGCTTGCGCTGGGGGAGATACTATAACGAGTATCTACTCGTCAGAGTAACTCCCCCAGTGGGCGGTGGGGTCGTCACGTCCCAACGCCTAAATCTGATAATAATTGAACTCAATTTCGTTGTTATTATAACAGGAATGAACCCTCGAGCGAGAGTGCGTGCGTCTACTGCCACGGCTCTCAGCTCCCTATGCTCCATTCATCGCCATAGGGATTGTAAGAATAACTCTGTGCGAGAACTTCCTTACAACAACATATTTGTGAAGCTAGGGCCTGTTTCACCACCGTTCAGTAAGTTCTGGTTAAACTCCTTAGCAAATAAATTCATACAAATTTCGTTCTAATTTTGAATTTACCTGGAAAGTAACGCTTACTTAGAGGTGGTGAAACCGGGCCTAAGCGAGGTACATGCGGTTTATTCTATGCATCATTATTAACTCACATATAACACCTACAGCGATTACTTAATAAAGATAACGTTGCGCTCACTCACACAGTAGCTAATATTATAATAATTGTAAGTATCATGAACAATAATCACACGGGTGTCCCTTGTTTGACCGAAAGGAATTTGACAAATTTTTACTTCCCAAAAAATTTTTCGCTTGATTTCATTTGCCAAATTATTACTTAGCAAAAAATCTATTCACAAATTTGTAACGCAAACCTAATTTTTGGGAAATGAATGTTTAAACTATAACTTGTTTACCAACTAGTACTTTTAACATTTTTATTTAGTCAAATATTTCAGTTGGAATAACAGTTTCTACGCAAAATCAATAATTATCCTAATCTAAATAGTTCAGTTACGGCTAAACTACTAAAAGCAATCTCTTTTTTCTATTAATGCAAGTCGTTTCTGGCACTCGCCGGCCGCTACCGCGGCACCGCTCGCTTCTCTAGCTCGGCTTGTGCGTAGGGGGTCACAGTTCTTTTTTTTTTTTTTTTGTTCACTACGGTGGTAAAACTCTCCTTATGAGTCATCTCAACTCCGCCAACCCAGCCATTAGAACGGCTGGGCTTGGGACTGGCGGAGGAGGTATGTGGAGGCTCTCCCCTAAAGTCGTTCGGGGCATACCCACTAAAAACCACCGCGGTGTCCCTACGGGTCCCGTGTGTTGGCGGGGTCACGCGATTCGCGATTAGCATACTTTCTCGCGACCCCGCCCGGGATTGGCCCGCCGTTTGTGTTGGCGGACCCCGTCTCGTTATGATCTCGCAATCATCCATCAAACTTCTTGCATCCATCAAACTTCTCGCATCCATCACCTCACAAAGCTACTTGGGAGGCGGCGAGGACACGCGCCGCCTCCCGCCTTTTGGCGGACAGGGAGCAGCCCCAGCGCTCACCGTCCGCAGGCACTGAATTTAGGGTGGTCGGAGGTCGTCTCTTGTGCGACGTCCCCGACGCCCGGACCTACGGTTGGGGAGAGGGCGATGTATTTCCCTCTCCCGCTCCGCCGCCTCTTTGCTCAGCATGACTGCTTCGCAGAAGGAGGCGACGGCGTTCCAGGACCTCTCACTCCGGACCATAGACAGAACTACGGTCGGGAGCGAGAGGACAACCGTATTCAGAGCCGCGACCAGATCACGGCGCTGCGATGCCCAGGCTGGGCACTCCGCCAAAGTATGCAACGCCGTGTCTTCGACAGGGAGGGGGTCACAGTTCTAACCTAACCTAACCTAACCTAACCATTTTTTTATAATTAACCTACTCTAACTACTTTAATAAATAAACTAATATCACCAAACATTTATTGTCTGAAGAGTGTTTGCTGTAATAAATCATTTGATTAAAGACCAAATGCCATAATGACATTATACTTGGTAGTATTTTGCCAAATAAAAATTTGACCAAATAAAAATGTGTACTAAAATCATTCGAAATATTGCAATGGTATAAAAAAAGGTTGCTAAAATTTGTTTGGGTAATGAAATTTTGTCAAAATCTTTTCGGCAAAACGGCAGGATCCCACATACGTCACTCAATATTTGTTAACCTTGAGTGGAAAAATAATGAGAGGGTAAAGTATGAAATGAGAGCAGGTCGTTTGACGTGCAATAGTCCGGCGCGCACAAAATAATCGCCACACTCCCGGAACCGGATGCACGTCATCTCCGACTCCGATCGAAAACTCTGCATCGTACCTTACCTACCTTTTAGGGTGCCGTACCTAAAAGGTAAAAACGGGACCCTATTACTAAGCCTGCACTGTCTGTCTGTCCATCTGTCTGTCTGCCTGTCACCAGGCTGTATCTCATTAACCGTGATAGCTTAAAGGCTGAAATCTTCACAAATTATGTATTTCCGTTGCCGCTATTACAACAAATACTAAATATAAAAAAATAAAAATATTAAGGGACCCATACAATAAACGTAATAAACGTAATTTTTATTTTCGTATTTATTGCTCAATTTTACTAACGGTAATAGGTAGACGCTTAAAATTTTCTCAGAATATATAGTTGTATATTACCTTACAAAATAAATCATCTTCTTGCCCTGGTCCCAATCTATTTGGGGTGATTAGTCAGGGGGTGCTTCTGTCTATTGGCCTGTCCGACCATTAGACAGGGCTTCGGGTACGCGCTTCCGGCTCTCCGAGCTACTGTAGTCACTACCCTATATCCTTCCAGTGACTGCAGTACCCCCAACTACAAACCCATTTTTCCTCATCACACATCCTATCCATTTACCCCGTTTCTCCTATCCCTCCTCCTTTATAACGATAACATTCCCAAGGAGGGTTGGCGTCAGGCAGGCGGCCGGCTAGTAAAATCCAAGCCAAAACCTTTTTGCAGTATGGCCACATACCTTACAATAAAAATAATTAAATAAAAATAAAGTAAATATTAAAAGGTAAGGCTCCCATACAATAAACGTAATTTTTAAGCAACTTTTTACTCGATCTTAATTAACGGGTAGAAACTTAAAAATATTTAAGTATACATACAACAAACGTGATTTTCTTTTATAGATAATGGTACAGACCCCTTCGTGCGCGAGTCCGACATCCACTTGGCCATTGTTTTTCTATCGTTATTATGAGAACACCTACATTTTGTGTCACACAATTTTTCTCGCATCATAAACAAAATCTCCTTTAACAATCGCTCCGTAAAAAATATTTCATTTCGATATTCAATTGAACACTTGAGTCTGAAGCAGGTACCCACAGAAATTCAGTTCAGTTTTTTTACTTTCAATTTTGGCGATGGCTTGATTGATTGATTAGTGCTTTCGTTTGTGTTATAATATAACATGCGCTGTGTGTTCACTGTCCAGCGGCAATCGGGCTTGTTCGTCATGCGTTAATTTACTAGCTTCCTTTGATGCATATTACAACAAGTTTCATGGCGAGCGCGTCACAGACACTGGAACACTGAAATTTTACCTCAATAAAAATTGTTCGTATCAGGGCAGTACATCGTTTTATTGGTTGCTCGATACTCACACTGAATAAATAGTAAACCGAACCGGTGGTGGTGTCATAAAATTTTAATAATACCTTTGTAGTGAGTCTGGCTGCCATCTCCACGCTTTAGACAATATACAATCAATCGGTATCCGATTACCATAAATCACATGCCAGGCTATTGAATTCGTAAACAATGAATACCTAAGTACATCAGATTAACGGTGAGACCTGGTATACAGAGAATAAAAAAGCGATAGTCGGGCTAGAACACACAAAAGATATTAGTTACATTTAGCAGTTGTTAAATACTTTTTTGGCCGTTTCGTAATTTCTCATCTTGTTTATTTATTATTTGTTATAGTTAAAAGCACATAAACTGTGTAAAAATTCAATTATCCATTACGGAACAACACTTCGCCGGTAGATAGACGGACGGACGGACAAGCGAGGCTTAGTAATGGGTTCAGGTTGGTACCCTTGGGATATACAACCCTAGAAAGCATTGGGCGTTTATTCTTCGTTTAAAACATAGTTGTACCTATGACAATTTGCTAGAAAGGTATACAAATACAACAAAGACAATATTTTTAATAATCAGCACCGTATAGGTAGGTACATTAAATCACTTGTCCTGACCAAGGTACTGAAGGTCTAAACTACTAAATCTAGAAAGGAGCTATTTTCAATATTCTTCCCCTAAGGGGGTGAAACAGAACTTGAAAGGTTGTTTGAAGCTGGCTCAAAACGCCTCAGATGACACTACTTGATCTGAGAAAAAAGCGGACAAAAACTATGCAGTAGGTACTCAATAATATTTGTAACAGCACTGTGAGCAGTCGGTCAAATCCTATAAACGTTGTGATATTTGATAACATAAAAAAGGTAAGCAGTGTAGAAGGTATATTTATTGATGTATATTATAATGTTCACAAGTAGGTATAATTTAGTACATTAGCTAAGCTCGTGACGGGAGGCACTCCGTAAGCGGATCAGAGAATAGGTTTATGCGTAAGATAAGATGCCAGAATGGTCTTATAAACTTAATGGAGGCTTAAATACATCAATACAATAAAAAAATTTGGAAACGCAACGCAGCTTCATTTTCTAGCAGTCGACAATTACTTGTATCTACGTACACACATTAGACTGCTGAAAAAACCTTGATATTTCAAAACTTTTGTATACACAATAATAAATTGGCCAAGGTGAGTGAAATTGTTAATGTTCCCTGCCTTTAAATGCGCTGGAATTAGCGGTTTATGGAAGTGTGACGGTTTATCTTAGAGAATAATAAAATTAATAAGTGATATCCGGAAGCGCCCATGCGAGCTTCCGTCGGCAGTCGGCATTGTGTCGCGCTAGCGGCGTGTGAGCGACACGCGACGCCCCGTGAATCATGTGACAATCGGTGTTTGAGGCATTGCCGTTTGTTTTCGTCACTCCCTTGACAATTTATAAGCCCTTCGTTTGGGCACAAAGGATTGCCTTATCTGTTTCCAAATTCATGCATTGTTTCGCGAAACGTCAAGATACATGAAAGGTTATTTTATTTCCTCTCGAATTTGTTGCTGATGGTTATTTATTATATTTCAAGGGATTTCAATTGCTAGGCACGTTGTATGACTTAATAAATAATAACAAATTAGTAAACAACACAGTTGAGAGTAAAACTGTGTATGTAATATTTTGCGATACTTGTACGTTTAAAGTTTATAATGACTTGCCTATATCGTTTAATTAACGGAGCACACAAGTGCGCGTAGACCTACATACGGGGTATAGCGAGCCACGTTTTTCAGGCAACAAAGCACTTCACTTATTGGAAAATCCGGGCTAAGGCTAAGAAAATTCAATAATATGAGGGCAGCGGGGTCGCAGTTAGCAGCGCACTGAGTCTAACAACGCGTCGTTTATTGAAAGTTATTTGAAAGCCGTCTGTGGTGACCGCCTGCCTATAGGAGGTTTCACGTTATTTACGAGTTGCTTGCCTAAACTTTTCATGACTTATTCTGATACACTCATATTGAACAACTATTTGTCTATAATACTATTAACTAATATAGTTTATAAACAACATACCTACTTACTCATCAACAATGCTAGATAATTGTACTACGCAAATGCCGTACATCAACTTATAATTACAGCGAGATTGGGATACTATTATTTAGTTTTCAGCCACCGTAATTTCATAAATTATAAATCAATGTAACATTAAACATTCAGTTTATGTTTAGTAAATGGTCCAATCGGACGTGCTTATGAATATTTCGGTGTAAAGTTATGTCACGGAATACTAATCTAATCACTTTAATATAAATGGTATTTGTTGTTTGTATCAAACACTTAAATCGGCTCGAACATAAAATGCGTTGATTAGAGGCAACGTTCATAGTGCGGGTATTATCCTGGACTTTGACGTCACTGCATCACACAAATTGTGTCCTCTCATTCACTCATACAATTGGGCTAAGGGCAAGTTTACACGTACCATGAACTATGTACGTGCCGTAGTTTTTACTGTCCGTGTGCCATGAAACCGACTTTATGTAATACGCCTTATCACCGGGTGTAGTTCCGAGATTTATGTAGCTCCAGCTGCCGACCGCAACTGATTCTTGTGAAATTCGTTTTGCTCAAGACAACTGTCCCATAAGGTATAATACATCATTCGGGCACTCTCTTAGTTTGCGGTTTTACATTACACCATCTGCTTGGGAAAATTTTGTAACCATGGCTTATTATTGGAAACAATGATTAATGCGCTCGTAAATTCCCAGGTATAAAAAATATTTAGGAAAATTCAGATCATATAATTAACTATTTTCATTCATAAATGTATCTTAGTGTCATGTGTCATATATTGTTAAGTAGTCTTTAAGACATATGCAAGTGTGATTGATACGGTACAAGCAATAAACGATACACATGCTACGTTTCACCAAAGTCTACATGGAATTTCATAGGAAATCTGTGCAAATAGTTCGGGTTACCAAAGGTATGCACGTGCGATCTGTTTGGTACGGCAATAGTTGTGCAAAGCCTCTAATAAATCCGTACACAATAGCCTCTACCCCTTTGCTCCTCTCCCCGGCACCCCAAACAGGTTGCACCTGAAGACAGTCGGCTCCATGTTGTATTGCATCTATGTGACGTGCAATACAACACGTAGCCGATATTCATTCCATTCAAGCTTATAAAGTGTATTTGCATTTTGCTTACTGTGAGATAACATAATGCAAACGTTTAAAAACTAAATCACCCGTGTATTGGCTTAAATAGTAAACATTCTGCAATAACTATGAATTCTAGCGTTTGAGATACCTATATTAAAACAAACAAGGTGAGAGCTGGTACTGGAACTGTTGAGCAAGGTACTCAAAAGTTTTCTTCGCTATCAAATATAGTTTTACACGCTATATCTCAACTGAAATTTACGTCAGCTATCGCAGAAAGATTTATGCTTCATAGTTTCATTTAAATAATATGGTATCGCAGCGTTCACTTATCTTATAACAATTGTTTGTACCTATCTAGATTAATTTTCCGCCTAACGATTATTACTTGGAAATAAGCTATAAAATAATTATGTCTATATTATTGGGTGTGAGTGACCTAATCGTGAAAGGTAATAATTTAGATTTTATGCATTTTAATGTAGTTGATACTATAACGTTTAAGTATTTCTGTCTTTAGTCTTTAGTATCGTGTGTGTAACGACATATTTTCGTCGTCCTCAATAAACGATCCACCTCTTTTTTGTTGATTACTCGGATAAATTTCTGTTTCTACGAAGTCACACCAATGTTGTGGTCACACGCCCACGCTCTGCAGTAAATCATTAGGGATGACGGAGAATTGTTAATATGAGACAGTTCGAGCGGCTCTCCGTTGGATGCGGTCCAGAGGGAGAAGCTGGTACTGGAGTGCCCCTGCGTAAAGATGAGAACAGTATTCCATATGCGGCCGGACCTGCGCCTTATAAAGGAGCAAGCGGTGGGCCGGAGTGAAATACCGTCTCGATCTATTGAGCACGCCAAGCTTCTTCGAGGCTAACTATGCTAGATATGCTAACTGCTAGATATAACTAAAAACAGCATTGTATTCAATATAAAAAAACAGATGCAACTCAAACTCCATGCCAAAATGAAAGCAGTTGTACCAATAAACAAATAATTAATTCCCGATACTTTTTTCACTGAATGTCTAATGTCTAAAAATTTAACAACAATGACTGGTACGAACAAACATCGTCTCTCAAACTCTCATGATAAAAGTTGAGCTCTAACCGGACCATAATTCATTTTCCTTTTATACGTTAGCACAAAGCGTTATCCAGTGTTATACGTCGCCATTTCTGGTCGCGGTTGACGTAGAAATTACCAAAGCTTAGACAAACGTGTCTGGCAGACAGCGCTAACTCAGCGCGAGAGTTGTTCCTCACTGATTGTCGGCTCCCGCTGCAGGCAGATGCGATGCTAACTACTTATTATACTAACAATTGTTACCTCCCGACGTGTTCTACACAATCTATACGTGTAATGCGCCACTACAAGTCTGTTTACACGTGCTCGGGAGGAATTCATTCGTACTGAAAACAATATAATTGAACTCGAGGAAAGTACCACATGATAACAATCCAAATATGATCTGCTTTATTCCACACTGTGTACCAACTTTACATATCCAATTTATAGTAAATCTACTTCTATTTCCATTAAAATAAGAACACTTCAATAATTCCAAATAGGTTATTTCAGCAAATATTTTTATTTTGCTTAATCTGTCTGAGCCTGTACTGCCCAATCATGTCCCTATGGATGTATTCCCTTTCATTGTCAGCAATAAATCTCACTGCTTTTCATCTTTTCAGGTGATACTTTAAGTGTTATAATAGTACGTTGTTCACCGAGGGAGGAAAGGAACCGATTACTAGCGAGGGAGCAGTTTGTGGCCCGAAGGCGCAGCCTAGGGCCACAATACTCCCGAGGTAGAAATGGGACTTTCACCCGAGTGCTACACAGTGCTTTATACTACACCTGTGAGGAACATTGAAAGACTTGTATTGTAGACAGTATTTAATAATATGAAATAAAAATTTATTACAAAGAACATGACTAACCTAATGTAAGACACAATTTAGCTTAGAATTTGACCGATATTTCGCGCTTCTTTTGTTTTTTTTTATTCTTCACAAAAGGATGTCAGTGGCACGGAGATTCCATATTTAAATTATATGAAAACTCCTTGGGCAGGCGCGTGCCATAGATAAGATAACACATGAGAAATGAAAATTCATACAACTTTCTCTCCCGCTAAAACACGTTAGAAATGGATTTTCATAAATTTTTTCCTCCCGCTTATTCAGGTCAAGGAAAAGACTAACGTTCTCTTTTAATTTTCAGGGAATATTGACTACTGTTCCGATCAGGTGTAGTATAAAAATCTTTGTAGCAATGCATAACATTTTCAAGATAGAACGAAGTGACATATTTTCGCCGCCGTAATCCTTTAGACACAATAATTAACAATAATTTAAATGCATGATGAAACCACCAAGCTGTCCAACATAAATTAAAATGGGGTATTTAAAATTTGTTCAAAATAGCTTTTAAATGGAAATGTGAATAGATCTCGCTTATATCGTGTACGGAGTGATGCTCACAGTCAAAATATATTGTACCTTAAAAATAAAAACTTTAATCTAACTAACTAGTATTTCTGATCGCTATTACTGTACTAATATTAGATCTTTAATATTTGCGACAAAATGTTGATATTAACATGCACATTGACAAGTTTTCATTACCGCAATATTAAACCTTGGAAACCTATTGACTTTGCATAGCATACAGATATTCATTTGCTGTTATGGACACCACGAACTTAATAGAAACGTTTAGTGCAGTCTTTAAAAATTCGTCACCTTTAAAAGAATACTTAAATTGCATATTAGAAAACCTGTCATGGTCCACATTTATAACACGATTAAAATCAGCATCGCTTTTTGTTTCGGCAAACCGAATGTTCCTAGTCGATTTGGGAAAACTATTAATATTGTGGACTGTAGGATTTCGGTTCTTATCGACTAGGAAATGAGGAAGTGAAAAGGTGATGTGGATAGGAGCCTCTTACCTTGCACGGCAGTCTTCTTCTTCTCAGAAGGGCAGTCTCCTGGTATCTTCAAGTATATTGAAGCTGCTTGAATCACTCCACTACACGAGCGGTTTTGTTAGGTTTTTTGGTATAAGCGGTAATAATTATATATGGCGGTGCGGACTGCGGTATGCGACGGACACGAGTTCGGCGCGTCTCGAATCTTCTAGTATGTTCTTCGTCGCCGTTGAGCAGGGCGGCCAATAGCGAGGCGTTTTGGGAGGGGATTCATGAAAGGATCGCTCGGATTGGCCGAGCAGCGACGAACCATTGACGTTGACATAATTAACTAGCAATGGAAAAGATAGATGGCGCTACCACTTTTAGTTTCACAGCTACGCCGTTCTACGAAGTTCTACGCCGTCATCCACCCACCGCACCGAGCCAAAGGGTATTTATAACTATTGGAATCTTTCATCTATAATTTACAAAGGGAAATTTATAGTTATGTAAAATTAATTAATACTATCCGCTTTATGCTCAATTATACTATTCAAAGGCTCCTTTATAAGTCAAACGCGGTAGACCATATTACAAAACGAGGCTGTAGCTATCACAGCAAATATAACTACTACACGAGTCGATGTACCTAACACTGGCTCACCACTACACACAGATCCGAGCGCAAGAGAACGTTTAACCCGCACCGTGTCTAACTACCGACTGACTGTCCGTACGGTCCATAGTGACAGCCACAGACTATACAGATACACTAGTAGTGACAGGTGTCAAGTGACGCTACTTCCTCTACTGATGTACATGAGACAATGTATTATATCTATTGCATAGAATCAAACACTACAGAGGCCTTAATAAACTATCAACTAATTTCTATAAATCAGTTGTTCCAATGAATTTTAGATAAGAGTATAGTTAATACAAACCTGTATAATTTGTGTTATAGGTGCCGTAAATAAAACAAGGGCTCATAGTATAATTGCAGCCGCATTATATCGCACAACGATTCGGTCTGCTTTCGGTGCTCTGAGCTTTGCTACGATCCGACATTAAAGCGAGCCAATCAATAATAAGCACCCAGAACATAGTTTCACCAATTCCTCATAAGCTGTCTTTTAATACATTTTCAATAAAAAAACAGCGAATAGCTAAGGGACAAGTTGCAAAACCTTTGTGTATTGTAGTCACCGTAGTAAATCTATTTCTTGGTCGTTCGGCCGCAAGCTGGTTCCGACACAACCGAGCGCACGCCAGCGCCTCCTGCGGTATCCAATCAACTGCAAAGGAAATTATTAAACTGTTGAATTTATTAACGGATACCCTCAAATAATAATCCTTTGTAATTACTTCCAGTATTGCCTCAGATATATTGTTGGCGACCTATTGAATAATAAACAGGCTACCTGTTTGTTATTGTTTCGATTGTTAAGCTCACCCGAACTATTACGTATTATTTTTGCTCAGGGCTTTATTAAGTTATTTGAACTATTTTCATATTTACATTTATTGGAGATAGAAAATGATATTATAGGTACCTCCGTCTGCTTTGCTCTTATTTGTCAGACAGGTTGTTATAGTGTAGCCTTTATGTAACGGCTAAGTCAGATTTTCATAAGATCGGTACCTACTCATCCTTCCCTAGACATTCGAAGCATACCTAAATGCTTCGAATGCGAAAGTAAAACTTGCACACGTCGTAAGTTTAAATTAGTTAAATAAAATTAAAATAAATTGTGATATTGTTTAGATTTGTATTGAAATATTTATAAAACATATTTTAGATATACTAGCCTACCTTTGCCTATGCAAAGGTTTATTTTTTATTATAATGTTTACAACTATGTTGAACTAAAATAGCCATAGACAAAATTATTAAATTGCTACTATTAATAGCTTAACGGATGAAAGTAAAAACTCCGTTAAAACTTATTATTTATCCTGCACATAATTTATGAACTTTTGCAATAGAGTAACAGCTGTATCTTTAGAGCGTAATATGAAGTCGAAACCAAAGTCAAATTGGTACAAGTGCGGAAGGCTATAATCATAATAAATGTAACTAACGTGTGTAACGCCTCAAAAGGGCCGACGCTGCGTGTTGGTCGTGAATAACCAACACACCGTAGATATTTATCACGGTTCAATAGCCAACCCTCGCCAAAGCGCCCACATATACTCACTTAATTGTAAGACTATAACAACAAAGTTAGTAATTAATTACTATGGTTAATTAAATAAATAAATAATAAACGTACACCTACATAAATTACGGCTGAACTTTAGAGGGCTAGTGTGAACAAACCGAACATAGGCTCTGTTACTATTTACTCATTAGCGCGCAATAAAAGTTAATCACTACCCACCTTTAACCGTTCGGGTTATTTATCACGTGGTTGTTACAAAAGTTCTGTAGAAAGAGTTTTCGTAGTGGACCCCTGTGTCGTCCCTCCTCAAGATTGATCGTTTCCGTCAGTCAACTGGTTTTTCATGGTCGCCATTCTTCCCGCACTCACCCTTTGTTTGTACTATTGTTGTGAGTTTTACAATTATCATTAAGATCGTTGTCTCTATGAAGGCGCGTGCTGTTCACTTAATGAAATTAACTAGAAGTGAACATTTATTAAAATGTCGCCATGTCGTCACGTCTCCACGTCGACACACGAATATCACAGCGGAGTATAGTATCGTGTTACCGCGTCGTGCGTCTATCGTTTTCAAATACGATGTTCGATTTCATAGATATTTACTGACAATATGAATAATTCAAACGTATAGTGCGGGGTGAAAGAGTCTCAAAGGAAATACGACCACCTACAGAGTTTAAAATTGTCGGTGCTGTCTGTTCACCTTCGTCCCGGCGTCTCTCGAGCGACCTCTTATATATGAGTACCTTGCTACGTAGATAACCGACATGACATCGTAATATAATTCTCGCCATAAATCACGTAATTCAAAGATTTGTAATTATACCATTTTTGGCAAGACGGTGTGTGACCTTTTCAAGTGGATATTTTACATTGTCTATATTAAGATTCATATTCAGAAAAAAAATGGTTTTTATATTTAAGAGAAAAATAGTAAAAGGTTAGATTTTTTTAACTTCTGCTTACTAGACAGAGAAACAAGAAATAAATTATAAAAAGAGACGTTAATTTAATTTATTTGTATTGATTGGTGATCCAACAAATAAACACTAAACAGATTCTTTGGTCGTAGATAACAATAATATTGCAATAATAAATTAAATGATTCATAAAGTATTGGAAACATCCTCATATTATAGAACAGTATCAGAGTTTGCAAATTAATAACTGAAATAAAAATCTCAATTATTAAAAAGGTCTCAAACAAAATGCGAGTTTACACACGAGTTTCCACGTAACTTCAGTACGAAGGTAGCAAAGATAAAATTCCGTAAAAAGCATAATGTGGTGTGTTGCTTACCGCAGACATATTGCGAAACTTTCTTCAAATCAGTCAACTCCCCTTTCCGAGTCGGCTGCGAGGCTCATTCAAGCCACGTACCGTAGCTTTAATTCAAATGGACGTGTCGAGTTTTCGTGGCAAATCGAATACTTTATCACAAAGTGGAGACCTATAAAATCTTCAGAGAGCGATAAGTAAGCAAAATATATATATTTATTTCGGAAAACGAACCCTCTTACCAATGATCTAACTATTTCAGAACAGTAGGCATTTGAATAATAGTGTGGGTTCAGTCAATATGTTTTCTTCCATGTGTGTATTCTTCGTAGGTGTAGGTACCTGTATTCAATGAACATAACGAAGGTGTCTTTTATAATTCCAGAACTATACATAAAGTCACTGTCACGGAGGACTTTAAAACATTCAACTGTTGTCTCGTGTGGGGATCGAACCATCAACACTGGTGCGAACTTCTACTCGACCGCTTTAACCAATACGCCATTCCGTTAAAATAAAATGTTGTCAAATAACAATACGAATTCAAATTCAAATTCAAAATCCTTTATTCATTTGGGTCACAATGTGACGCTTATGAACGTCAAAATAATAAATTTATAAAATAATTACTTATACTCAAATTTAAAACATTATTACTGTATGCTTCTACATTTACATTTACTGCCACGTTCGCAAAGCAATAGGTAGAACCATGAGAAAGAACGGGCAATAAAACTCACGGTCACTCTTTTTCATCGCCAGGTTTTGCATAATACACAATTTACATTTTGTAAGGTGCTGCAACTGTTACACCTTCTATATCACTTGTATATATTTACTGTACATAATAATACTCAAGCATAATAGTTTTGGTTAGCCTCCTCAGAATAGACATGGTGAAACAGGAGCATCCACTTATATTATATATAATTAATAATGCAGGCAATCCGCGAAAGTGATCAGAACCATGATGGAAATTATGCAGTTAAATATTAAAATCTAATACCAGCCCGCAAGACCGTCATCGACCAGTCATCGCAAGTAGCACCCGTTCACGAGTATGACGCATGTGCCAGCCATCATCCTACTCGCCATATTAGAGGGACAGGGATGACCCGACACACGACGCCACCACAAGAAATGTCATTTTAGTGAGCATGACGATAACGGTATACGAACCAGCAGTAAGAAACAATCTATTGGTATACTGACCATGACCGCCAATTACCTCCATTTTCCAGATCGTTATTATTAACATAAGTTAGTGGAACGCGTGAAGGAATGCAAATGTAGAAAGAATTTTGTGAAGGTGACAAGTGAACAATGATATGATCAGGGATAAATAATGTTAAACTACATTCAACAAATCATAAAAATATCCAAATCCTGCAAAAGTCATGTGTTCACGAGGCACCTCCACTTAACATGTAAATAAAATAATCGTGAGTAAACAAGCCTAAGCCTATCCCCACGGTGTCTTATCATTTAAAAATTCCTTAATAGTGTAATAACCCCTTTGTAAAAGTAAGTTCCTAATTGTCCGTTTGTATTTGTGCATGGGTAAATTCATTATTTCAAGAGGCAATTTGTTGAAAAATCGTATACCAATCCCCGCAAATGAGTTCTGAACTTTATGTAGACGGTAGTTAGTGCCCACCAGTTTATGCTTATTCCTTGTGTTCACTTTGTGCAAATCACTATTTTTGCGGTAGAGAATTAAGTTTTTCTTAATGTACATTAAGTTAGCATATATATATATTGCGATGCAACTGTCAATATATCTACTTCCTTAAATTTATCATGTAAAGAATCTCTAGCACCTAACTTATAAATTGCACGTATGGCCCTCTTTTGAATGATAAAAATAGTCTGTATATCAGCAGCTGTACCCCATAACATTATTCCGTAAGACATTACGCTGTGAAAATAACTAAAGTAAACTAGTCTAGCAGTATCTATATCTGTGAATTCCCTAACTTTTCTAACTGCAAACGCTGCAGAACTAAGTTTTACTGCGAGACAGGATATTTGGGCGCCCCACTGAAGCTTACAATCTAAAGTAACACCTAAGAATACGGTTGATTCGACTATAGTTAGTGCCACGAGAAGATAAACTTTTTGTAAACAAACATTCAGGGCTTCACAGCCTTTGTTTCAAACAGTTGTGTTTTACATTTTATGCTTTAGTGAACTTTGATACTTTTTTAACGGTATTTTTTAATGTATTTGACTTTATATATTTTTTTTTACTTTTTCTAATTAATTGTAATGTATTTCCATAAAACAATTAGCAATTGGAGATATAGTTTAAGATATAAATTAAGACTTAAAATAATTTGTCCGTGAATGTCCGTGTGGTGACGGATTAAGAATACGAATTGTCACCACCCCATATCATCCCATGGGTGTCGTAAGAGCCGAAAGAAGGGACATTTTATGCAGAGAACAGCACTGTAAGAGAAGGAAAACTTGATACAAACCCTATACCAACCCGTTTGGCCAGCGTAGTATAGTAGGCCAATTCCTCCTTTCAAAGGAGAGGCCTAGTCCAGCAGTGGACTGTTGAAGGCTGATGATGAATAAAATAATTTAATAAAACTAATTAATATATACAGGAAGTGAAAATTAAAAAACTTAACAATTAAAATTTAGAAGGAGTCATGAAACTCATCCGCATCGAGTCAATTGGAAGCGTGCCCAGAAGACTGACAGCATTACCTCGTTGTATGGCTATACTTATCTTTTGAGCCAAATACGTGTCGTGCCAGCCCTCTGGTCACTTTATATAATTATGTTAATATTATTATCTATGACTTTCAGTCATATCCTGAAAAATGTAAATTTGAATGAAAATAAACATAATATTCGTTGTTGTTTAATGTGTTAGAGTGGTCGAATTTGCCTGGAAGAATTTTCATTAATTTGGCGACATTTTTGTAGTTTTTTAATACGTAAGTAAATTAAAGTCAATAATAGAGTTACATGTATGTCAATGATAGAGTACAAACAGGATACTCTATTATGGACTTATTTTTTTTTAACATAGGCAATAAATAATTTGCTACTAGGTTAGCCTAGTTATCCTAAAATATTAAATAATTGTTCACAAATGTGATATATTACAGACAACTAGCTAGTACATCGCATTAAATTTTTTAGGTACGGAGATTTTACGTTGTGTATGAATGAAAACGTCAGAATGAACTTAAACAAAATCCATTAAAATGTTACGGTGAATTTACATTCGGGGTAAACTGCGTAAAAAGACACAATTTATTTTTATTAGGTGTACAGAATCTTATGTGCGAATAATAGTTTACCATCTGCAATTTGCACCCGCATTGTCGCAATGTCGGTCGCGGGATGTGCATTGCGATCCTATAAACGTGCATTTAACTTTACACTAACCTCTTCTTGACATCTAAAAAAATATTTTTTTCCTAAGATAAATGCAAGCTAAGCCCAAGAATGTAACATTTCAATGAAGTAAAACCAAATGTTGACATTCCAGGTTCCAGTACCACAAAATATTAAAAGATCCTGTTGACAGCGCATAATATCGATAAAAACCCGATCCATTGACATTTTAGTTTCCAATGACACGTAGTCTATGTAACGTTGCGCTCATTCATCAAAACAATATCACATAAATTTTGTACAAAGAACGGCAAATCATTAATATATATTAAAAAAAGAAATGGACCGAGAATAGAGCCCTGTGGAACGACCATTCCTACTGGCAAACCTAGAAACCTACTCCCATTAACATCTAAGTACTGAATTCTATCACTAAGGTAGCTGGCAACAAGATTGAGTGCGGTATCTCTAATACCATAAAGTTTCAATTTAAGTAAAAGTGTATTATGTTCCACACAGTCAAAGGCCTTTGATAGGTCACAAAAAACACCAATGGTATCTTTCGAGTTTTCCCAAGCATTAAAAATAAGCTTTAACAAAGTTACACCGGCATCAACGGTGGAGCGACCCTTAGTAAAGCCATACTGTTCACTGTGAAATAAATTATTTGTGTGAAAGTGGCTCTTTAGTTGATGCAAAATAATATTTTCAAAAATTTTACTAATAGCAGGCAAGATAGAAATTGGCCGAAAATTACTAGGGTCGTTCTTTGATCCCTTTTTGAATAATGGTATTACTTTACTGTGTTTCATTAGATCAGGAAATACTCCTGTATCTACGCATCTGTTGAATATTGCAGCTAAATATGGAGCTAAGCTAGAAATAATTAGTCGCACAAGTTTAACAAAAATGCCCCATACGTCAACAGATTTTTTATTATTGAGCGTCTTGAATACCTTCAGTATGTCATTGGTGTCAATATATTTAAAATTAAAAAGCACATCACACTCATTCACATTGCCCCTAACCAACATTTCTGCTTTGCTTGGACATGAATCTAGACAGCTGGTTGTGTTCACTGGTATGTTTATGAAGAAATTGTTAAATGTCTGAGCAACATCAGTTTTCTTAGTAATAATTTCACCATTAAATTTTAATTCATAATTGTTATCTACCAATTTAGCTCGACCAGTCTCATAATGCTCCAAGTAGTTTTAATTTTGTTCTTGGATTCTTTGATTTTATTGCTTAAATATAAGGATTTGGCTAAAGCACATGTCCTCTTAAAAACCTTTGAATAATTTCTAACATATTGAATAAATTCAGGATTGAAATTGTATTTCTTCATACCATATAGATCATACAACCTAGCTCTACTTTTGTATATACCTACTGTTGCCCAGTCACAAAAATTTACTTTAATGCTTCTTGCAAACGTCTTCAGTTTAAAAATTTTATTGTACTCATCATTAACAATTTTACATAAGCATTTATATAATTCATCAGGATCATCAACGGTTAAGTTGTAGTGACATCATAATTATTGTTAAATTTACATATCATATTTTTATAGTTAATTTAGTACTCTAAAAATATTAATCTTTGATTAGCATAAAAAAATAATTGTAATTTTAATCAACCTAATAATTCAACATACACGCAAACAATGTACAACGATTTTATATAGATAAAATATTACTAGATGGGACAGCGAGGCGGTGACGTCGGAGCGGCCGTGTGTCGCGGCTCGCGTCGCAGGTAGCTCGCGCGAGCGAGAGAGCACTATCGGTTGACCGCTCACACGGTCGGTGCGCCCGCGTCGCCTGCCTATCAACAGTCTATGATTTGTCTTGACGCGAACCGCCTTATATTTAAATCTTATTAGTACTTGTGAATAATTGTCATCGCTTCCGCGCGTACGAAATTCTTGTGCCTATTCTAAAAACTTTCTTCTCGCTATCTTTCACTCCTTCTGCTTGTGTGTGTGCCTATAAACTGTACCTGTGAACTTTTCCATCTCTTAATAAACTTTCATACTTCGTTTCTTCAATCTGTGACTTTTACTTCGCATTTCACACAATCTTCTACAACCCTACATTGGTGACCCCGTACAAGGACACGGTAACAGGATGGCCGAAGAAAAAGGGTGTGGCAGCCAAGACTGCGACAAGTTGGCAGCGGATATTTTTCGGGTCGGTGTCAGAATACCCCCATTTTACCCCGAAAAACCGGCGCTATGGTTTTGCCAGATGGAAGCGCAATTTCTCCTGTCTGGTATCAAGTCAGATGACACCAAGTACTATTACGTCACGGGCAACTTGGACTCCCAGTACGTGTCTGAGGTGGAGGACATAATCACAAACCCGCCGGCGACAGAAAAATATGAGAAGCTAAAGACAGAGCTGGTGAAACGTCTTTCTGCGTCCCGGGAGAAGAAGGTGAAGCAACTCCTCATGCACGAAGAGTTGGGAGACCGGAAGCCTTCGCAGTTTTACCGACACCTGCTTAACCTGGCTGGACCCGGCGTCCCCGAGGAGTTCCTGCGTACTATCTGGACCAGCCGTCTACCCAGCAGTACGCAGGCCATCATCGCGTCCCAGGGCAAAACTCCCATGGATGATTTGGCGGACCTGGCAGATAGAATCCACGACGTGGTCGTCCCTCAGGTGGCATCCGCAGCCGTCGCTCCTTCATCAGCCGTTCCTGCTTCTCCGGAGGTATCAGCGCTCGCCAAGCAGGTGGAGCTACTAACGGAGAAGATAGAGAGGATGTCCCGAGACCGCGACCGCAGTCGACAGCCGAGCCGAGGTCGGCACCGCTCCAGTTCCACCAGATCACCGTCCAGTTACCGAAATCATCCGATATGCTGGTATCATATTAGATTTCGTGATAGGGCTAGGCATTGTATTAAACCTTGCGATTACCGTTCCGCGGGAAACGAAAGGGGCAGTCAGTAATGGCGACAAATGATTGCCTCAGTACCGGTCGCCTATTTATCACTGACTGCCGAACCAAGGTTCGATTCCTGGTCGACACAGGCAGTGACCTATGCGTATACCCCCGATCGGCTTTATCTACTCACCGTACTAAAACGGATTTTCAATTGTGTGCCGCTAATGGAACAATTATAAATACTTACGGCTATATTAATTTAAATTTAAACATAGGATTGCGCCGTGACTTCCCCTGGCGATTTATCGTCGCAGATGTAACAAAGGCGATAATAGGCGTGGATTTTTTATGTTTTTATAATTTGACGGTCGATTGCAGGAATCAACGCCTCATCGACTGCCATACAACTGTGTCCACCCCGGCTTCACCTGCTCGTCGTTCTGATGACGTCTCTTCGGTGAAAGTAAGTCTCGGTAATTCCGCATTCACTCACATACTACGGGAATTTCCCGACATCACTCGTCCACACGGTACACATCGCACATCAAAACACGAGACAATCCACCACATACGCACTACACCTGGGCCACCGGTAACCTATTCACCGCGTCGTTTGGCACCGGATAAACTTAAAATCGCCAAGACTGAATTTGAGGCCATGCTACAGTGCGGCACGTGCCGTCCGTCCGAATCAGCCTGGTCTTCTCCTCTTCACTTGGCGCCTAAGAAAAACGATGGCTGGCGTCCCTGTGGTGACTACAGGATGCTGAACGCACGTACCATCCCCGACCAGTACCCGATCAGGCACATCCATGACTTCGCCCACAGCCTATCTGGCTGTACAGTCTTCTCGCAGATAGACCTGGTGAAGGCCTATAACCAGATCCCCGTCCATCTGGACGACATTCCGAAGACCGCTATAACGACGCCGTTCGGCCTCTTCGAATTTCCGTTCATGACGTTCGGACTTCGAAATGCCGGTCAAACGTTCCAGCGCTTCGTGGATGAGATGCTCAGGGGTCTGGACTTCACTTACGCGTACCTTGACGATTTCCTCGTGTTTTCAAAAGACCATGCTACGCATGAGGTGCACCTGCGTCAGCTATTCACCAGACTCCAAGAGTACGGTATGGTGATCAACACTAGTAAGTGTATTTTTGGAGTGTCGCAGGTAAACTTTTTGGGGTACCATATTTCATCCAAGGGTACGAGGCCGTTGCCATCCAAGGTCGAAGCTGTGCAGAATTTCCCTACCCCCAAGACTGTTAGAGAACTCCGCAGATTCCTTGGCATGGTAAACTTTTACAGGAGGTTCATACCTGGGGCCGCCGCTTTTCAAGCGCCTTTGAACGCTTTACTTGCAGGGTCCGTTAAGGGTTCTCACCCTGTCAATTTTTCAGCGGAGGAGTTGGAGGCGTTCCAAAACTGCAAGAGAAGTCTTTGCCAAGCAGCACTTTTAGCTCATCCTGATTGCAACGCTAAGATGGCGTTGGTCACGGATGCGTCAGACAAGGCCATCGGCGCAGTTCTGCAGCAGCTTAATGATGGAGCTTGGGAGCCTCTAGCCTTCTTCTCGCGCAAGTTGAGCCCGGCACAGGTTAAGTACTCTCCTTACGACCGTGAGTTGCTCGCCATTTACGAGAGTGTTAAGTACTTCAGGCACATGTTGGAGGCGCGTGACTTCGTTATTTACACGGACCACAAGCCCCTCACATTCGCCTATCACTCTCGTAAAGAGAATTGTTCTCCCCGACAGTTCCGTTCATGCTTGGACTGTCAGCGTTCCAAGATCACGCGGCACGTCTTTAGTCCCGTAGGTACGTTTAAGCTACCGCAATCAAGGTTTGCATTCGTCCATATCGACCTTGTTGGACCTTTGCCACTGTGCCAGGGCTACCGATACTGCCTCACCGCCGTCGATCGTTTCTCGCGATGGCCTGAGGCTATCCCATTGGCTGACATAACGGCTGAAACAGTCGCAAAGGCCTTACTCAGTGGGTGGATTGCTCGTTTCGGCTGTCCTACCAATATCATTACTGATAGAGGTAGACAGTTCGAATCAGCACTCTTTAAATGCTTGTCCGAGACCGTGGGCTTCGAACATCGCCGGACCACAGCTTACCATCCTGCCTGTAACGGACTGGTGGAGAGGTTCCACCGTCAACTGAAGGCCGCAATAACTTGCCATGCCACTGCTAACTGGGTGGAGTCCCTTCCACTCGTCCTACTTGGCATTCGCAGCGCTTTCAAGGAGGATTTGAAAGCATCGTCGGCCGAATTAGTCTATGGCCAACCTCTCAGGCTCCCTGGTGAGTTTTTCAGCTCAGAGTCCGACGAGACGACGGACATGACCGACTACTTGTCTCGCCTGCGCAGTTTTGTTCGGCGTCTGCAGCCGTCACCCGGGTCTCGTCATAAGTGTGAGACCAAGGCATTTATTTTTAAGGACCTGTCAAAGTCGACACACGTCTTTCTGCGAGATGATACTACGGGTCGTTCCTTAAAAGTCGCATACTCTGGTCCTCATGAAGTCATATCTCGTGGTGATAAGTTTTTTAAAATATCGGTAAATGGTAAACAGGTTACAGTATCGATAGACCGTCTCAAACCGGCCTTCATACTGCGTGACCCAGACAATAACTCACACCAACCACCCAACATATCACACTCACCACCCAACACAAACACTCACTCAAACACCCCAATCGCGGAAAACCGGGACTTACTTCGTGCTGACGATGGCGTCGTCAAAACGACGCGGTCAGGACGTCGCGTTAGATTTCCCGACTATTATCGCCCTTGACGGTCTCTGGAGGGGGGTGATGTAGTGACATCATAATTATTGTTAAATTTACATATCATATTTTTATAGTTAATTTAGTACTCTAAAAATATTAATCTTTGATTAGCATAAAAAAATAATTGTAATTTTAATCAACCTAATAATTCAACATACACGCAAACAATGTACAACGATTTTATATAGATAAAATATTACTAGATGGGACAGCGAGGCGGTGACGTCGGAGCGGCCGTGTGTCGCGGCTCGCGTCGCAGGTAGCTCGCGCGAGCGAGAGAGCACTATCGGTTGACCGCTCACACGGTCGGTGCGCCCGCGTCGCCTGCCTATCAACAGTCTATGATTTGTCTTGACGCGAACCGCCTTATATTTAAATCTTATTAGTACTTGTGAATAATTGTCATCGCTTCCGCGCGTACGAAATTCTTGTGCCTATTCTAAAAACTTTCTTCTCGCTATCTTTCACTCCTTCTGCTTGTGTGTGTGCCTATAAACTGTACCTGTGAACTTTTCCATCTCTTAATAAACTTTCATACTTCGTTTCTTCAATCTGTGACTTTTACTTCGCATTTCACACAATCTTCTACAACCCTACAAAGTCAATACTGGCGATCTTGGCAGCAACATCATTACTAAAGTGTTTTAGGCGAGCAGAGGTCATTGGCCTACATGTAATTTCTTGTACTTTGGGGGTTGTATTAGTTGGAATTACAACCTTTTGCCCGCAGTGATCCGATGTCAAGTCAGTTAAAACAGCCTTACTTAAATAAAAACAATTGCAACAAAAAAACATTATCTAAGCATATAGACGAATGTGAGGTTATTCTGGTTGGTTCAGAGAACAAAACATTTAAATTAAATGACCTAAATAAGCTAACTAACCTAGTACAAATTGGTGATTTTTCTAACAAATTGACATTAAAATCGCCACATACGATTATAGACTTCCTACTAGAAATTATGTGTTTTAAGACATCCTCTATAATGCTTTCAAACTGAGTAAAGTCGCTTTGTGGTGGTCGATACACACACACTATAATATGTTGTTCAAGCTCAACACAAGAAATCTCAGCAGTGCGCTCGATAGAAAGTTTAGCTATATCCTTACGTTCTTTACATTTCAAACTATTACATACATATATTAGAGAGCCACCACGAATAGCCTTCTTTCTTACGAATGCACTTATAACTGAGTAATGTTGATTGTTAAATATTAATTGGTCACCTCGCAACCAATGTTCCGTAATACATAAGATATCAATCTTATGTTTATTTAAAAATAAATCTATTTCTAATTCTTTGCCAGATAGGCCTTGTATGTTTTGATGAACTAAGTTTAAAACACATGAATGACTATCTGTTGTCTCATCTAATAGTTTAAACTAATAGATGTGTCAATACTACTATTGGTATAACTATTATCTACCAAATTCCTAAGTACTCTAGTAGTACTCCTGTCAGTATATAAATGCTAATAATTTTGCAAGTTGTCGCCTATGTACATAAAAAAGATACATAGTATCTTTTGTTAAAAAGAAATTACTAATAAAAATATTAGTGTCAAAAAATAAAATACTGTCACTATGACATGTCCTATTGTACAATAATAAATTTAATTTGCCTATCTGCCTGTTTTGGTCATCTGTAAGAGCATATGAATAAGGCAATGCACAAATAATAAAGCTACATCCTATTTTTGTGCTAACATCTATCATTAAGTCTGTTAATTCTGTGAGACTGTTTTTGGAGACTAATGAGCTGTCACCATACAATATGATAACAGTAGTTTGTGCATTCAAGTCGGCATTCTTAATCTTATCAACTAGGCTACAAGACTGAGCTCCAGGTGAACAAAAGTTCTGTACTGATCGCTCAGTGTAATGATCAATTGACGTGAATTTACAGTTACAATGTATGTTTCTAGATAAATTGGAATAAAAATTACGACTAGGAATTCGTAGAACTACAATAAAATAACAATCATCGTTTTGAAAACGGATTCAAATCGACTTCTGTACCCGACTGTATTAGCATACATTAAACGGAGATTAAGCATATAGAACTCAGAAAGGTCTGATGTAGAGGCTTAGAAATTCAATATACATATTTATGACCTTGTTTCGTAAATAATGTCTAAGAAAATTTCATACTCTACTGAACTTCTATACCTAACAAGATTCAATCACCGTTTGATGTTTCTTGTGCGTTTTTTATTATAACAGTATTTTCTGCTACAGTAGGCACGTTATAGGAAATTTTACTAAATATTTTGATCTGTCATGAAATAATCAAAGGTGTGTAGTGCTAACCAAACGCTTGAATGCAAATTGGATACAAATAATGTTGTTGGCAAGGCAAGTGATAAACTTGGAGAAAAATTAAAACAACGAAGTCGATTAAAACTGAAATTTATCAAGAGTTTTAGTTTCATGAGAGAAGTAAATTATATCTTAACATATATATTTACAATTATTGACCTCAATTCAATCAAATCAAATAACGGTCTTTCATCTGTAATTATCAAATGAAAGATCATTATTTGATTTGATGAAATTCACTTAATACATTCCAAAGGTGTCAATAAATTCATGATCTTAAATAAACTGTAACAAACAACTCGAATCATATCAGTCAATAAAATTGAAGAATTGGTAACACGTGTTCGTCCAAATTTCGATATAATATGATAATTTCATTCGTATCTATCGCACATCGCTCGTGTTTGCACGGAGGCACCTCAATGCCTCGGAAAGCACGTTAACGGGCAGTTAAGAGCCTGAAATAAGAGTACTTGGTTGGACTAACTTTAACTTACCGATATCTCCACTAATTGGGTTGGGGAGTTTGGACGGCCATTGTTCAATGTAAATAGTAATAATTGACTATATTGTCGGAACCCTCGCAAGATTTATATAAGGTGTTTATTTGGAATTCAAGAAATAACAAGATTTGCGTATATAAATGATAAAATTTTACCTTGGTGAAAGATTTGACTTAGGTATGTAACCATGTATTATTACATTGGTTTTTAATTAAGTTTCGAAATGTCTCGACACAAAGTACATGGTACATATCTCGAAAGTTAATTTGAAAGTTATTTAATGTTCGTAAAAATTTAAGTACTTATTAGTATTGTTTCGTGTGACATCGCGCTTAGTGATGCACACAACTTCGCTCCCGCCACCGCCTTCGATGCATTAATTCAGGCAAGCCGTCGAGTATAAATTCTGATGCGATCGTGACAGTTCCCCTTTTTTTCTCACTCCGGACATCACTGCTGCAAAAGCTAAGTGCTCCTTGTGTCCAGGAGCACCGAAGTCGCGTCAGCCTGCCTGCCTACGCCCTGAGTTTTAGTCTAAGCTCTCAAACTAGTTGCTACCGGCTATATTTTGATGTAACGCTTGCTCAAATAAAAAATACTTTGTTACCAGTAAATAAATATTTAATTTATCTCCAGTACACATACCTACTAGGTAACTCATTGGGCATATAGTCTAATCATCACTAGCAACACGTACACCCTATAACGTTACATTCGTTAACAAACATTTTAGGATCATTTAAGTATATTGTGTTTACCATTTTAGAACATTTATCACAGGTGGTTTCATACAACTTTACGTCAAAATCAAAGTGATTTAAAACTACATTGAAGTAATAAAATAATATAATCTTTTCTTCCATCTTACATAACATACATTAGTTATTCTTTTTAAATTCAGTAGTAATATTGTATTTCAAGTACATAATGTATTAATCTAATACTAGCCATTATCTCTGGTTCTTTGTTCAGGTGTCTGATTTAACGGTGCTCGCAAAATAAACGCCACGATACTAACGCCACGCATGACAAATAAAAATGTAATAACATGACATGCAGGTTATAATTCACCTGAAACATTATTTATGATGAAGCCGCCACACACGCAATAAATAATAAACTGCCACCATTAATTTAATTTAATTCCTCCACTAGCTGTAATTTAATAAACTTACCAAGTAATATTCGTTTATTGTCCCAACCTTTAGGTTAACGTTATATTCCACAGGGAAGCGCCATATATGGCAGCATTATTGTTAATTACGCTTTATGACTAAAAAAAGCCAACCATAGAGCTTAGTTTAATAGACAACATCATTTACGATTTTCAATTTGGTGAAGGCGGGTAATGTCCGTGTTTTGTTCAGAGCTTGGGTAACGAAACTTTAAGGAAAATATTAGAAGCATTTTCCTTGAATTTTCAGGAGCATGCTTGATCAATAATGTTGTACTTTTAATAACAGTCATTTAATTTAACCTTTATCCCATTAAAACACTAACATTAGTTAAAAGAATCAAATTACTTAAATTAATAATAATATATTTTTGCTGCTTGTCTCTTTGCAAAACTTTTAAGTCATTCCGAATTAAGTTTGATCTCAGATATGATTTTAGTCAGAACAATAACATAAGAACAATCAGTTGAGTAAGCCTTATCTCAAATTAACCTAAATACTAGACTGACCCTAACTACTAAAACGGAGGTGGAATCAGTTCACTTACAACCCAGAATATATATTTGTGCTAAGAACTCGATGTTTTGTCCTGTGTCTGGCTATAATTTATTTTCTTTTATATAAACTAGAATGTATTAAAGAACACATTAGTAAGGATTAACAAAATACAAACGTAAAAAAATAATATGCTATACAACATCTTAACCAAGATAGGCAAAGCTTAAGGTAAACAACATTCGAATTGTAACCACAAATGAGAGAGCTAGCTAGTTTATACTAAAGGTACGACACTTAAGCGTTACCCATTACAATATTTTGCCGCCACCCCTCGTAAGCCTAAGGATTTATTGCACACCACATACTTGACGTATGATGCTGTATTATATGACCTGTTAAGCCGTAACGTAAACTGCCGCCTAAATTACCCTAGAGCATGTTCTATCAAAATAGAACACAATATTACTAGCGGGCTTTAGTACCGATATTAGGAAAAATGTCATTATTTTATTTCGTAATCCTTTATATTTAATTATGTCTGAGGGTGTTTGTAAAGTAAGACTGACGTTTCTGTATAAGATTGTAGGCTCGCGTTTTTCCTCTACTTCCCCCAGCCTCATCTTATTAATTATTTTCTACACAGCTCCCCGCTGAGTGGGGGAGAAGATGGAGCAATGAAGTGATCGTACACACCACAGTTTTACTAAATAGGTACTTATAGCACTACGGACCCTTTACTTTTATTCTTTATTTTATATAGATAAAGAATGTAATGTGCTCTGAGATGAAATTCAGAGGCCTATAATACAGGCAGACTAATAATACAAGTATAAATAATACTGATATTAGAAGGAACTGCGAAGCGTATCTCTTTGTTTTTTTTTTATCTTATCGAAATATTAAAGTAAATACTCTAGTGTTATACATAATGATGGTCACTATTTAGAATAGTATTCACAAACCCAATTAGTACTGAATTTTATAATTTAGATGATTAAAGAAAAGGGGCTGGGACACATAACAATTGATGGTTTGTGTTTCATATTGCAAACTCTCTTTGGATTGAAAATCTCGTGACATTTTTGAAGTCCTATCTAACGATGATAGTTTTAGTCTCCGAGATAAATCGTGGTAACGCGGTCGAACGGTACCGCCGAATCCTAAAAACGCGGCAAACACAGGTTTATACAATTCCTTTTGGAAGCCTACTATAAATTACCCCTTTCCTTTGTTCTGTACGAGGTTCTATACGTACACGTATCGAGCATGTTTGGCTTTGACAACATAGATTTAGTATATACTAACGTATGGCAACATGTATAATTTACGGGTGTCACATATGTACCGACAAAGGGAGCCGGTGACATTCATCACACTGAGAGATCGTCACTCGAACGTGCCGTAAATCGTTGCAATGACGTCACGTATTTGTTTAAATTCAATCGATTGAAGCTCCCGCGCTCAGCGTTGAATTTTTACGAATTTTCCATCTGTTACTGTGGATGGGCACATAAATTGGAAAATTGATTTACCTACACGCAATAGATGTGATTGGTGGCATAGATTGTTCATTGACTTATCGTAACAATGTCAAAGACCAGCAAAACTTCTGTACCTAAGTGTTGTAGTAAATATTCCAACAATATAAATATCACACAGATCATCATCAGCTTCCTAGCGTTATCACAGTTTTAATCTGGGGTCCGCTTTCTAGTCTAACCGGATTTGGCTGAATATTAGCTTTTCCACGGAGTGACTACCTGCCTGACTTGCGCAACCCGAAGGGATAGCGATATTCCATGGTTTAGACCAGTGTCAGTACATTTAGAAGGTACTGACGCCCTATAACGTCTGTCAAAGATCTTCCTGACAACCGGGACCGATGGCTTAACGTGCTCTCCGAGACACGGGGCAATTTAATAAATATCACACAGATAATACGAGATAAATACTCAAGAATTCTATTAAGTACAACAATATCAAAACCATTTCCTAAATAACGTATGGTAATATCGAAAAACTCGAAATGTGTTATTGCTCGTCTTATAGCCCTAAAATGCAAATCGAATCTATTTTCGCATGGGGGAATGTTTGCGTGTGGAAGTCTGAAATAAGCTTAGCGGAAAGTACGAAATTGGCTTGGATATGTTGATATTATTTAATGTTCCGTACCCCCGAGCTTGTTTGTCGAGTGAAAAATATTTATTACCGTTCACCTCAACTGAAGTATTTTCATCTGTTTTTCTAACTTTGTAGGCGAGTCCATCATATTCCATGACACCTGTTTCACTTGTTTGTATACCTCTCTTTATCTAGGGTTTTTGAACATGAAACTTTGTACGCTTTTACTACAACTATTCTAACTTAATAAATAATTGGTGCTGTTTTATCTCCGCAATTTCAGTTATAAGAACTTAATATTACTTCGGTGATGTTCAGAACAATGATACTATAGAGTATGTTAGAAATGTTCATAAATATAATTATGTACCTGTCTAAAAAGTTTACTTGTTTATAATGAAGATCTGACTTGTACCCGTAAGTTCAAAGTGAATATGCATAAAAGGCGCGGCAACGAATAATATCGTTGATATTGGGCAACTTGGAGGCAATGTTTTGAGCTACGCACATAGCTAATAACATCCGACAAGACGTTCGATACTTGCAGTGCTAGTAGGGCTGCCGAAATAGTCGCAACACACCTTACATTGTTAACAAAATCTTCCAAAATAAAATCTACGCTACTATTAGTTGTAGTAAACATTTATACCCTTAACAGGATTTTATGAAGTATAACATTATAAAACATTAAACATGGCAAATAAATTGTTAGGCTGTTTGGACCAAGCTACATTTGTATCCTTTTTAAAATCAAAATCTTCATTTAAGAAAAACAATGAAAGTAAATAAGATAACACTTAATGACATACATATGTAAGCTCATCCCTATAGTAAAAAATTTAAGCAGAGCCGTGTTTGCTAGAGGCTCTGCTCTGTTCCCGTTAATATGGCTCCTAACACAAATATTTTGAAACTGAGATGCGTCATCGCAAAACATACTCGTAAGCTCTTTAAAAAAGAGAAATGTTTATGTTTGGTAGGTTACATACTATGTAGCGTAACAAACTTACGTAGTAGTAGTCGTAAAAATTACAACAACGTTGCTTCCCATTTATTTGAATTATATTCACTAGTAAATATTATATGATCTTATCAAATAGGACAATTTGTTTGGGTTTCGATATACAATCTCCTATTTATTACAAATATCTTTGAACATGTTATACGTCCATAAATACTTGAATAAGACAAAACCCATGCATACAATATTACAAAAGAATCACTGGATGTTTACAGTCGCACTCCTGGGAAATAATGATCGGAAAAACTGTCGGCAATCTTGCTCAATCCTAGCGAACGTCAGAGTGTTTCAGCTACACTTCACATTTTCGTCAAATTAATATTGGATGAGATCGTTTGAACGGTAGATGGCGGTATACACGAACAAATACAATGTGTAAATAAGGTATACAAGCTCCATTGCTTAATTCTCTATTGTGGCAATTTAGAATGATGATAAAGATCAGTAATACGTTACGACTTAATACTTGTTTTTCTTTGTAAGCTTTTCTATCTAAACCACCTGAATATTCTCACAGTTTTCACGCTACCAATGAAGATGCGTAGGTTTATCTTCTTATAAACAATAAGCGGTATCCTCGCGGTCGTACAAGCCTATAGGTACGACAATGTTCGCAGACTTGTCAAATTTAGCTTTGCTTCACTTTGTTTTGCGTAACGCTCCACAGTAATTCTACTGAATATAAATGAAATTTCCCTTGTTCTATGAATAACATTTGGTAAGAGCACAATTTATATTTTATTTGGAGCCGTTGCTGTGTATTGTATTTTAATAACAAATTTTTTAGGCTCAACAAAGTAACTGGCATTTTCACTTAGGGCCTGAACTCGCTAGTTTATGTCGAATGTGCGCGTTTATAAAGAGATGCGGCGATCGCGTCGCATGCCCGCTGGACGCTGTGTTCATTTTTTTGGCGGACGAGTCATGGGAGTGAAACGTGTAGAACAACGCCGCATCAACGCATCGCACCCGTAGGACAAGACAAACGCCCCCGCGCGCGACAAACAGCCAACATTTACTTTACAGAAGCGGGCTTTTATGACTCTTCGAAACATCTGGTATCTTACAATGATAAGTGTGGTTTTACTAATTTCGCCTTGATTAAACCTGCCATTACAAACCTGGTAATAGAAAGCCCCTATTCCAAGCCCTTAATCAAAATCTTAAATCAGCCACTGATAACTTCCATATTACATATTAACGCATTAGGAAACAGCCAGTGAAAAACAGTTTCAATTCCAAGCATGTTCTATACAGTATGTTAACGAACTATCTAGTTTGTTTTATATAGTTTGCCTTTGAGACAAAGTTAACATTTTATTACTGTTATAAACTTATTGCGTGTAACTTATGGTGAAATTTGGGTGTAATATTACACCTCTGCCTACCCCTATTTATAGAGGCGTGAGTCTATAAATAAAAAATAAAATAAACTTATTCAAACTTAAGTTTTGAATATCGCTTGGGACAAAAAGTACATGGTTACTTTAATAAAAAGGGTAATGTAGGTAGGAAATACATAACATATGACTTCGCTCTTATCTCCGAAGGGGTATGCAGAGGTGTATTACACACCCACACTGCGCCAGTTATTTTTTGGTCCCAATGAAATAGGGGGCGAGCCTATTGGCATCTACCGGGCACATTAATAATTAACGAGCGATAATTAACTTTTTTAATACAGACATAACTTCGAACAATCACAGGTGTATGCCCGGGGTACCTGGGGATGGAACCCGAGACCATATCGTCTCGCCAGTCCGTTACGCACACCACTGGGCTATCGCCACTTCTGTAATAGGTAATTTTAATAATAGGTACCTCTATGGACACATTATTTTTAGGCTATGTGTAGCTAAGTCATCATAGTCGCCTTAGCGTTTGCCCGGTTGCATCCAGGTCACCTGTAGCTAAATACAGATGCATAATAATAGTAAAAGAAAACCCCAGACGTTTTATATTCCGCTTAATAGTGGGATATAAATATTTTCACGTGTAGCTGTAAAATTATACTAAATCTACTCTTGTGTCAATATTGTAGGTAAGTTTCAGGCAGCCTACCTGCCTACTTCAGCTATATGTATTCTTTGTCATAAAAATCTTTTGTACGAAAAGTCCATTATTGTTGTCAATTTTGTAAAACTCAATGTAAATGTCCCGGTTTGAGCTAAAAATAGACAGAAATTCCCTTTGAATTATCACGGGGCTTAAGTATAAACCCGTTTTTGCTTTTGCAGAAATAGTTATTATACCGTTTGCGTATCACTGATCGCAATTTAAGGGCTCGCTATAGATAAACCAGCTGAGGCTTAAATTGAAAGTAATTCCCCTCTATAGAATTTTGAACTTGCGCATTATAGATAACTAAATTTAAAAACAAATTAAGTATTATTAATGTATGTATATTAATACATATTTCTGAATTTTTGTTTAGTAGGTGCTTCTACATCGGCGAATATAAATAGAAGTATATAATTAAAATAAGAAGTTTCCTACATATTGTTATTTGATTGTTTCGGCGATCCTACTTTAGCCACCCATCTGGCTAAAGTAGGATCGCCGGAACAATCAAATATTTAGAATGATACCCTATTAAGGAACTTGCATAAAATTGAAAAATTATTTTAATTTATACATACATACATAGTCTCACGCTTATATCCCCGAAGAGGTAGGCAGAGGTATATTGCTACACCCACTTTTAGAGATAGATTTATTTTAGTCCCACGTAATAGAGGGCAAGCCTATTGCCGTACACGGCACATTACCAGATTCCGTGCTTCTACTGAGAATTTCCTAACGGAAAAACCCAATAACACTTTGACCGACCCGGCAACCGAACCCGAGACCTCCCAATCCCGCTCGGACATTTATGCCGCGAGACCAACGAGGCAGTCCTTAATATAGTCTTTACGATAGAACTTTGGTGAAAACATTTATGTAAAATTAAACTGTGTGTAGTCAATTAATTCATAACTGAACCGTCGTGTTATTCAATTTATGAACAGCGTATTTCAGAAGAGCAAGGTCTGTATGTCTTTGCAAATTATACTCCATTTAAAGATATAACTTTCTCGTTACGCTGGAAACTCAGTAAAAGCCTTATCGCACTTGTGTCACGTCGCTAAATTCTTCTGCTAAATAACTTTTAATCACGTCTAAAATTATTCAAAAGATGCACGCAAATCTCGATCACGGTTATTCAGTAATTTAATATTTTATCTCGAAGACTTTTCGTAAACCATCATTCAAGGCGAGTGCTCAAAGAAAAGAGGAAGTTTAAATATCTCTTTGCTTGTAGATAAATTAATTTTGTTTTTAATGCTCCGTCATCTTTTTTAGGTTCCTGAGTGTCTGTTTAAAATCCGGTTTAATGTTACCTTACGAAGCGCGTTGTTTCGCTCCTTTTATTTTATATTACGGAGGGTAAGTGGCGACATTTGAGGAAGAGAACGCTAAGGCTTAATTTGATAATTTTAATGTATTGTGCTTACAATGATTATTTATGTATGAAGTGAAAGATACGTTTTTAACTTTGATTGGCGTACTTTGCAATCGTAATTGTAGAATAAATAACTGATGCATTCTGTATTCCTATTTTCTCTAAGTACATACTTTAAGCAATTGCAAGAACAACAATTCTTTGGACAAGCTTTATACTCCCCTAGTAATAAAAATAAGGTAACCGCAACGAGATAATTTTCTAACGAGTTTTCTTTTCATTCTAGAAGACGACATTGCAAGTGTTTGATGGCGCAGAATCTTAATCAGAGCAGAGCCTCTTACTTAAAACTTTCTTAGACTTTATGCAAAGTATATTAACACTTAAGACAGGATATTTGACGGCAATCTACATCTAATTTATTTTCTTTTTAGTAACTAGAGCTCATTTGAATGCGCTAGCTTTACCTATGTCCTAACAAAACCGTAATAGACTTTTTTCGTTTAGGTTAAGGCTTTTAGTTCAATTATAATTAGATATTTTATAGCTTGAGTATTAAAATGGCCTACACATTATTTTTTATTTATATAAACCAGACTAGCAGCAGTTAATCAGTTTAACTGATAATATAAATAATAACAAAGACTAGTTCCTTTCAGCTTAGCAGCTTAGCTTATCAATGGATTGTTGATGCCTTATCAACAATAATAATACAGCAGCTAGTACCTACACTCTAGCATGTTATGTATGGTTTCTTTACAACAAAAGGATGCTAACTATTAGTTATTAAATGCGATATATTCCATATCATATATTTTGACTGCCTTGTTGGTCTCGCGGCATAAATGTGCGCGTGGGATTGGGAGGTTTCGGGTTCGATTCCCGGGTCGGGCAAAGTGTTATTGGGTTTTTCCGTTAGGAAATTCTCAGTAGCGGCTCGGAGACTGGCCCCCTATTACGTGGGACCTAAAATTCATGGCGAAATGTGGGTGTTATATCAAACCTCTGCCTACCCCTTCGAGGATACAGGCGTGAGTCTATATAAAAAAAAATATTTTAAATGTAACCGCTACCGTTTACGTATTACACAGAATGATTCCAAAATGCCTAAACTACAAACAAATGTTATTGTGAAACTCGATGCCAGGAATAATTCACGTGGGAAAGGTTACCGGCGACGAGTAACTGTAACCACCGACCATTTCTAACAAAAACTTTGCACTTTTGCGCTCAAACAATTATTTTATATTATTTGCCAAACGATTTGTCGACGACCTCCTATTACTTTGGAAGTTTTATTAAACAGTTACAATTTATGGCTAGGATGTTTGAGACATATTTAAACACAAGTCAGAGTCAGCTACCGTATTCAAAAATCGAAATCTCTCTCTAATCAGCGTCGTCTAATCACACTGGATAAAATATCACCAGGGTAGAACAAACCTCGTACTGAATAACGACCAAAGAGGGTTCTCTATTTTTATTCCTACGATTTTATGTCATAATTTAACATTGCATAATGTTACTTGGCCTAACATTAGTTATGCATAATACTCATTTGCCATAACTTTTTAATCATATTTTTTTTTAATCCTATTTACTATATAAGCATAATATTTAATAAGCATACTATCCCAAAGCATAAGTTTACTAAAGCATAACGACGCATAACCATAACTATTATAAGCATACAAACTATATGCCGAAAAATTAACTACTAAGTGTTTAATAACAATATTACAATATTTTATACAATCATTGCTCTCGTCAAACCAAACCAAGTCGACGGAGCCCTGCTTCGCAGGGCTCCTATTTTTGGGTGCGGGGTCACAAGAGAACCTAACATAACCTATTTAGTTACTTGAGTTACAGTTGCACCTAAACTTTATATTAAACTTGATATTAAGACTTTAGTACGTTTCCCTTATGCTTTTTGATCTTTATCCCAAATAACTATTAGACAAATAAACAATATGCTTTACAACTTTATGCATATCAAAGGTATGAATAAAAACAATAGGATATACAATATTTATACTTAATAACACAGTATGCTAAAAACCAATTATGGCACACTATTATTATGACAAAGAAAATTATGCCTAACTTATTATGACAATTTAAATTAGGACAAAAAACATTATGAGAAAAAGAGGGATCCCACCAAAGAGAAAAGATAACGATCTATTGTACCAGCAGTGTAGTTGCGTTTTGTGAGCACGGTACCTACCAGCTCAAAGCCTCGCTAAAGCCAATGTGGTTTCTGGTAATTTCTACGCCTGTCCCGGGCGTGGACCCTGCGCCAGAGTTCCACTGGCACCGCCCTGTTTATGACATTAACTAGCAGTCACATCTGTTTGGTACTTGCGTTTTGGCAAATGAGAGCACCGGTGGCCAAAGATTACCTTTCAACGCAATAGAGGAAAATTAAAAAAGAATGAGATGACGAAAACAGAAATAGAAAGAGAGGTTGACGGTGGCTTCGGCTCTAATGTCGTGCGAGTGATCTGCTTTGACAGGCAGGCCACCATGCAGGCCACATTAAATTATTTGCTGGTCACCTTGTATAACAAAGAACTAACAATATCAACAAATTAAGCCTTCGGAAACTTTATAGTTCCATCCTTATCGACAAATTTCATAAATCTGATAGCAATTATTTACCGGTATGACGGCAGCACTATTTCAAGGCTTATATTACTTCATCGATTACGATCTCACTTATATGTAAAGCACTTAAACCTAGAGAAAGACAGTAACTTCATAAATTTGTATTTTCTGTACCAAATATAGTTACTTATTACGACGAAAACGATGTCGTGATCAATGTAACAGTATATTCAACCAAACTTATTTTCGCATCTTCTGTTATTTATATTTAAAGCTAGACACCCGGTGTAGTCATCTATCTAAATCTGGTATACTTCAGCGACTACTAGTCATAAAGGCGCCAGTTTTCATTAAAGCAAAGCGGCGGCAATATGTCTAAATTGAATAAAGCCTTAGTACCCACTTACAATTGTTACGTATGTAACTAACTACGTAATCTACGTGTAGATAATCCGCCTGGAGCTGACTGCCGACGATCCGAACATCAAGTGCTTTGTCGCAATAATAAACCTTTGTTCTCACTGTGACGAGTTTTTAGAATTGTTATCGAGTCTATTGCGGGCGTTAATGAATGACATTTCGCAGAAAATGCTGAACAGAGATAACTTGAGCCTACGGAGATGAATATTGACGATAATGACACACTTGTTTCATAAAAGGCTCTGCTACAAATAATTGTAATAAGTATACCGAAACAACCAATTTATAAATAAGTGATCCGTGGACAAGTAGGTACACGTTACTTATTAAGGATTTTTATACATTTTGAATATAATCATAATGGTTTTGTGAAATGTTTGGATTTATTTTAAGCTGGGTCTAGATTTGTAGTAGATTTGTATCGGGCCGAACTGTACTTATAACATTACTGCGTACTTGTAGAATTTAATAATATAACATCCGCGACAAAAAAAAGCAACAGCCACGGAGTCAGCACACTTAAAACATTCGTCTTTTGAAAATAAGCATAAGTGTTTCGATAAACTAAACAAATAAAACGTTTCAATGGCCAGTATCAAGTTCTAAACGCTAGACATTAGCCTGACGTTAACGGGATTCCAAGCTTCTTTCGTTAGTGCTTTGAGCGTTTAATCGTCCACTTTTATTACCGGAATAGCCTTTCTAATATCAGACATAGAAACTGAACTTATTCGAACTATACGGTATGTTACAAATTAAATATCAAAAACCGCGATTAACTCGCTTTATAGTGTGTGAGATAGTAAGTTTCATGGAAATAAATCACAGCTTATGGCATGTTTGTGTAGGTACTGACCCCTGCCTGTCCCTTGATACAATTTAAGAATGTACCTTAATAGTTTACATAATTATGTTGTAGGTACAGCAAGCTATATTTGAGATAAAGTTTGAGCCCAGACCCATACTACACAAGCGTATAAAATAGTAGCGGTTAACATTAATACTTGATAGTAATTTTAGTCAAGACACTGGCAATCATGAATTTCAGTTAATTAAATAACTTTTGATGTCCCTTATTTTAGTAAGATGATAAGAAGATAATAGCTGGCTGTCATAAAGATCTTTGACAATCGTTATAGGGTCCTCTAAATAAACTGACACTAGTCTAAACCAAAGAATATCGCTATCCCTTCGGGTTGCGGAGGTCAGACAGGCAGTCGCTCTGTGGAAAAGCTAATTTTCAGCCAAAAATCGTAAGACTAGTAAGCGGACGCCATGTTGGAACTCGGATAACGATAGAATGATGATAATAAGATAATATAATTCTGTTAATATATAGCTTGATTCCAGCTGTGGACTGCGATAGGCGGATTGATTGTTTGATTGATAGCTTGATTAGGATGAAGCTTCTCAAAAACCACTAATATAATGAGTTAGTGCAAATGCACTAACTCATTATATAAATAAAAGATGTGATGGATATGAAAATACGGATGAAAATAAGAGATGATATAGAAACTCCTCCGTCTGCATAATTTTATTAAAACATCACGAATTTGTATTTCTTTTTCCTAAATATATATTTTCCGTGCCAGCATTTCTTTTGTTTTAATTGAAGCAAGTACCTATACATGCAATTGTCTTTCGCGTTATTGTTTCTTGCTACGTAACCTGAAGCATCTTTTTCATGAATTGACCTTAATTCAAGAACTTAATCTGAATTAGGTTTTATTCGATCTATTTACATTGATGGGTTTGTCCCGTTTCAATCTTTTTGCAACACGATGTATCTTTTTAACGACGTCATAGATTATTTTGTATATATATATATATATATCGTATATGATTATTTTTATGATTGAATTAGCTTGAATTGTTTTAAAATTCAAGATGAAGATTTTTATAAGTATAATGTGTTGACTTGTCTTTATAAATACATGCCTGAGGCGATTATGATGAATTGTTGTAGGTGTGTCTGTGTAGGTGGTTGGATTGGTTTCTTGAACGTCCTGCTAGCTATTGGAATAGAGCAATTAGTGTCAATTAATCAGTATGAAAACAATGTAGTCAATTAATAAAGTACTTTGTAATCAAATTTTGTTATTAGGAACACAATTTAACCAGTAAGGCTTATATTAGATCCAAATAAAATATAGTAATGCGAAACATCTTTCGTAAGTTACCTAAAGCTGAGCCATATTTAGGAAATTCTAGGTTTATGAGAAACATTAATAAGGTAGGTATTTAGTAAACATATACGTCAGCATATGAGCGAAGTAAAGACAATTAATAAAAAATACTATGCCCAGAGTTTATTTATACACCACTATTTTTTAATTAGTACAAAAAATTTAACAGGGCACTAAGTATCTTTAACTGATCATATTTATGAAGTTAAAAATAAAAACAGTAAGTCCCAAAACTGTCTCAAAACTGTCCACAAAAATACGTGATAATTGGTAAATGCATAACTAATACTATGACCGACCTGCGTACTATCATAGTAAACTGACCCATTGATAAAATAGCCCCCCCTCCCCTCTGCGCCTGCGCCGCGCTCCGACGATGCGACAAACAGTGCTAAATTGCTAGCGAAAGTGAGCGTATCTAATTTCGTTGCAAAAGTTAATTGTTTGTCTACGTTTGCCCGACGCGATGGCCTATCATATCAGTTCATATCACGGGAGTATGTGGAAAAATCGCGAGTGCAGCTGTGTACCCATGGACATCTTATTGTGAGTGTACAAAAGTGAGCCTTAGTTACTTTAGTGTCGAACAATTAAAACAGTGCATATTGGACGCTTTTGACGAAGTGAAAAGACAGAAGCGTACTTCTCTCGTTAAACATTTGTCTGTGTATTGACAACGGTGGTGGACATTTCGAAGGACAATGGAAATACTTGTAAGTTTAGTAAATAATACGTACTTAAGTAAATAATAATTTTATGCGGGCGGCTCAAAATCGGTCTGTGTTCTTCACACACCTTGAGGAAGGCCTATGTCCAGCAGTGGACGTCTCTAGGCTGACATGATGATGATAAAATAATATTTTTAAATAGAAGATGATTCTAACTTCTTAAATACGCCAAAACTACTCTTTTCTTTTATTACAGAATACCTTCTTTTATTTTGATATATGTTTGCTTTCTAAATACATACCTCCGTATTTAATTACTTGTAAAACGGTAAATTTTGCCGGTCCTAAGCCCGGATGAAGTATGAAGGAGAGGGTAGGATTAGAAAAAATAAAAAGTAACTACCTACACTTATTACTTTGCTTCATTTCATTGTCTAAGGCTACCTACATTGTAAGTGCGCTGTGCTACGGAAAGAATGCGTAAGAGTAGGACGGAAAGTAAGTACTATCAATGAAGTAGTGAATGGATTGTAAAATATGTCTATGATTTAGGTGATTTATGATTATGATTTATTTTCTACAAAAAACAAATGATTATAACTTTGCTATTTATAGATATTATGAGATTCTTAAGTCACATATATGATAATAATGCCTTCGCTAATATGTCCTTAAAGTTTTTGTACTAATAAAAAAATAGTGGTGTATAGAGTTAAGTAAATTAAGGACGATAAAATAAGACAAAGAGGTTTGTACCTAAACAAAGTGAAAAGTCAGCTACATTTGGGGTTGGTTATTGTAGTGAACCATAACTCAGTTGAGGGGTAGATAACTTCCAGCGGTAAATATACACGAGGGTCTGATACCGCTGCTGTTACGGCACAAATGAAATAATCTTTGATAAAACCCGTTTATATCATAACTTCTATAGTTATATCTATTGTACAGCGGGGAATAGAAAATGAAGCTCACCTAAAAAATATGAGCACTTTCGCTGTAAAATTATTTTTTAGACATAGTTATCTACTGTACTAAACTAAAGTATATGTAAAATTCTTCGTAATAATGCAAATATTTACTTGGCTAAGTATAGTAACGTTTGATTGCCTCTCAAACTAATGTAACGTAATACCATTATCAGAGTTAGGAAATAGCAGACCAGCCACTCAAACGAGTCGATTGTGCGACCCGAGACGAGCGTCACAAAGGGCGTGTAATGTGTACAAGCAAACGACGCAACAGTCACTCGTGGGGCCGGCCGGCGGTAGGGCGGCGGTGGCGCGCGGTGGGACGTGCCTCGCATCCTACCTGACTGACCTCCGGACATGGCGCCGCTCTTAAAGGAGATTAGTTTCTAGTCCCCTCTGCCTTTACACAGCGCTAGATAAGTATCTGTAACGAGAAAACTTAGCGGCTACTCGAGAACACAACATGCAACATCGCCTTACAACCTTAATATTCATCGCAACTTCAATAACAATGACGTAATTAGTAACGTATGTCGTAACTGCATTTTGTTCATTACAAATTCCAAATGCGTAAACTTACAGCAGCCGACGTGGAGGTAGACCAGTTAAATTTTCATAATACCTCAAACATTTTACTCGAATAAACTAAATGAACTTACGAATGACATTCCCACCACATAGAAAATCCTATTAACTAAAGAAAAATCCTATTAACTGATGAAAGGTAACTTTGAAAGCCACAGCAAAATAAAAAACCAAACACGATGGAGATACATTTTGTACCAGCTACTTACCTTCTTATGAATAAGCTTTTTGTATAAAACCTGTCTTCGCTAGGATTTATAGACCAATATACCTAAACAATTTAAGAAATCCTTGTCGACGTGTTAGAGATATAAAACTATTTCAAAATAAATAAGATGGTCTAAATCTACTCGAAACTTATTCAAATGATATGTGGATAGGATAATGCACCTATAAAAATATCGCTCCACGCTCTTCGATAAGCCTATTTTATAGATACGCGCCCAATTTTATATTTTTTGGCTTTAAGTGTTTATTTCATTCAAGGAAAGTAAAGAAGAATAAATAACTATCTCTAGGCAGTTTTTAAATACTGTTATTTATTAGCTATTTCTGCTTATAAACTAGACATGGGCGTTTTCGGATTTTTACGCAAACCGATAAAATCCGATTTCAGATTTTTAAATCGATTTCAAAAACCGATTTTAGAAATCGAATTCGGTAGCGGATGTTGGAGCGTAGCGTACGAAAAACGCAAACAATCGAAATCTTATTGTATTTTAGGCATGAGACCAATCAGGTCAAATAAAACTCTCCAAACATAAATTCCTAATAACTATTTGCAATAATCGATTTTAAACTTTCGTGATTTGTATACATCATACAAAATAATTTAATAATAACTTGCACCAAGCTCGGTGCAAGACGAGCAAAACGTCGGGAACAAATAGGTATTTATACCTTAAATAAGTTAAGTTAAGGCGATTAAGACCCGCTAAATTATTTTGTATGAACTATTTGCAATTTTCAAAATAAAAATTAAGTAGTTGCAATCAGAATCATCGTCTATTCAATCTGGAATTCATAAAACCGCCAAAATCCAAAACGATTCGCTTGCTTAGCGATAATTCACTTCATCTCTTTCGCTCTTTCAACCGATCACTAAGTTAAAATCACTAAGAAACTATAACTAGTCTTTTGGTAGAGTGAAAGAGAACGAATAAATATGAAAACTATCGAAAACGTAAGGTTTAGATTAACTTTGTAGTTTGGTTGCGCTTGAACCGTTTGGTTCAAATTAGATTGTTTGCGTTATCGTGGTATTGTTTTGCGTTTTCTAAAATCGGTTTTCAAACATTTAAATTTTCAAATGCATTTACAAAAATGCATTTGAAAATTCAGTTAATAAATATGGTTAATAATTATAAGTAATACATCAAAAAGATATACATACACATGTTTAATACATAGTCCCATCTATAGAATTCTCATTTTATATGCTTTACAATTAAATAAAATAAAAAGCAATTTCTGGACAAAAATAGTTGTCACACTTAGATACCTACAAACTCGTGAACACTTTAACTCCAAACGACCTACTTAAATATAAAAAAAAGCTGAATATTTAAGATTCACCACCAGTTTGACAAATAAAATAGAATTAAAAGCTCATTTCAAAGTTAAATAACTCTTACATTAGAAAACGTAGTAAAAACAGCTGCATAAAAAACATTTTATGCGCTTTACTAAAGATGGTTTAAGGGACGCATTTGTTTAACAAAATATGTTTAATATTATAAATATATAAAACAAAATACACAAAATATGTTTAAATACATACAAAATATGTTTAATATTATCTTAATATATAAAATCCTTGCGTTACTGACTGACTGACAGACACGCTACAACCGAAACTATTGGGCGCAGGAAGCTGAAATTTGGCATGTATGTTCCTTGGAGACCGTAGGGGTGCACTAAGAAGGGATTTCTCGAAATTTCTACGGGATCCACCAAAACGGGTAAATTAAAAAAAATGCAGGCGTAGCTGCTGGCGTCCTCTAGTAATATCATAAATATCAGTGTATACTCGTATCTTAAACAATAACAGAAGCTTTTCTTTCAAAATCTTTAGTAATCGATATTCATGATGCAAGTGTTTTAGAGCAATTCTTATAACGAAGGGTATGACTTATTGATGTTCTTGAAGGTAGACGCAATAAGTTCGAAGACTTCAGATGTCGAGCCGTATAATAAATGAGACAATAACGAACGTAGAGTCCTCGTGAAAGCACGCTTCACGATAGATCACAAGGCGTCCCTCCCCTGTATATGTACCTAAACCTCAATCAATACATAAACGTGTCTCTTACATACATATAAAACTACAGCATATATATAGTATCTACAGTAATAGAAAGTAATTGTACAATAGATTTTATTACATAACAGAAATTTCAATTTTCTCGTCAGCAATAGGCACGTAAACTTGCCAAATGTTGTTTGGCAGCTCTTTTCCATAAATATCTAAGCAAGTATTCATATGAGAGGCGAAAATCTAAAATCAAAAACCAAAACTTGTCCTTAATAAAATGAGCATTTAATAAACACGTGTTCAAAGTTGCTCAATACTATTTCAGAAACTTTCAGATCAGGTTAAAACTGTTTCACCATTATACTTTCTTGCCATGGCCACAAAGAAAGTCAGAGTCTGTATTGATATGCTTCAAATGGTACATACAGTGGTATAACATTTTTTATCATTATGTGGAGTAGGTACGAGTTCAATACCAACAATACAACTTTCCCTCAAAGATCATCATAAAATAAAGGCATCAGATGTAGATTAAAACTAAAAGGATCCTACTTTTGTTGTACACAGTTAAGCAGATATATCATATGAGAATTTGGTGATAAAATGGTTGTCTGCAACATAAAGTTATAATAAACAAAATAAGAAGCACTCTATAAAAACATAAAAAGAAAATAGCCCATATATTTTTGTCCTCGGCCGAAAATTTTAGCGGGAATTCGGCTACGTATCAAAAAACAAATCCAATTTAACAATATATTCAAAAACCTTAAACCTAATCTTATAGATTATCTAATTAGTCTGCATATTACGTTATTGTTTGATTCTACACAGATTGGGCCTACTATTGAAACTTAATATACTTATGTACACACCGTTCGAGTATGTTAAAAATTAATTCGTAGACCTGCTTTTTGGCTCTAATTTAACCCTAGATTACTAACCTTCGTCGATTCGACAACGCGGGTTTGTTTAAATCGTGCTAACTTTTGCGCGCGCGATCGCACTGCTTCCACACTTTAGCTAATCTCAGTCGACCCGTTGCCCCCCCGACTGACGGTAGTGTTTTGAGTGGGGGGGCACTGTGCGCCGTTCCAGCAACCATGGCTCGTCGCATCGACGAAGGTTAGTATTAACGTAACAGTTTGTCTTATTTAGTTGGTGAACTTTTGCATTTTTTTTGTTTGTTTATTTATTTTACAATAGGCTCTAATAGGCGGCAATAGGCTCGCCCCTTATTACGTGGGACTAAAGTATATCTGGCGAAAAGTGGGTGTAGAAATACACCTCTACCTACCCCTTCGGGGATAAAAGGCGTGACGATACTTGATACTTGATGGCACGGGCTGTTTCCGCAACTCCACGTCTTGGCGTGTATTTTGCGTGCGGGTGGGAATGGTGTCTTCATTCGAGCCACCCCAGCTCTTCGAGGAAGGCCAGCAGACTCTTGATGTGGCCCACGGCCTCCCTCAGGGTGCTGTATCTGGTCAGGTACTGCTGCCTGTACTGTGCGACCACAGGGCAGTCGAGGAGCAGGTGGGCTGCCGTCTCGTCTGCTGCCATACAGGCCCTGCACAGCGGGCTGTCGGTGATACCTATAGTAAATAGGTGTTTATTAAAGAATCCGTGTCCTGTGTAGGCGGCCGTGACTGTCCGTAGTTGTTGTTTGGACAGCCGGAGGATTTGTTTGGCTATCTTACCGTCTACTGCGGGAAGAGCCTCCTTGGCCTGCCTACATGTTTCAATACCAATCCAGGACTGGTTGTGTTTGGTCCTGGTCCTATTTCTTACCAGGTTGCGATAAAAACCAGAAGGGAGGGGAATTATGGGCTCGGGTCCCACCACCTCTAAAGTGGCCCCTCTTCTGGCGAGTACGTCGGCTGCGTCATTCCCTCTTGAGCCACTGTGGCCCTTGATCCATTGCAGTGTTAATTTGTTTAGTTTACCTACCTCTGTTAGTTTCTGGTGGCATTCAAGCGTGAGTGCCGAGGTGATAGTATGGCTTTTGAGGGCTGAGAGGACAGCCTTACTATCTGAGAGGATCCTAATGGATCGTTCCCTTACCTCACGTGCCATGATTGCTGTGGCAGCTAAGATTATGCCAAAACATTCGGCCTGGTAGACCGTGTTGTAGGCTCCCAGCGGTGCTGCGATGTTGATGTTTAGGTCCTCGGAGAATACTCCTGAACCCGTACCTGTATCCGTTTTGGACCCATCTGTGAAGATCGTGAGCTCGTTGTGATTAACTGCTCCTCCGTGTAGATCCTCGTACAGTTGGATTTTGTATTTCTTGTCGAAAACAAATTGTTTCGGTATGCGGTCGCTTATTGCTTGTGTGATAGGAACTTCTTTAAAGAGTGTATTTAAGTTGTTAGTGTGCGGTATATTCGTGTCTTTCCAGAGCTTCAGGGCTCTCAGCCGGACTGCCGACATCGTTGCTTCCTGTTGTATGAACAGGTGCAATGGAGGCAGATCCAGCAACACTTCAAGTGCCGCTGTTGGCGTTGTTTTCATACAGCCCGTGGCCGCTAGGCATGCAAGTCTTTGAAGCTTCTGAAGCTTGTTGGCGGCCGTTATTAGGTTGGTCCTAGGCCACCACACTACTGCGCCGTAGCTTACCATCGGACGTATTATTGTCTTATAGAGCCATAAGACAATTTTGGGGGATAGGCCCCAGCGTTTTCCTATCATCTTCTTGCACTGCCAGAAAATGATGCTGGCTTTATTGAGCTTATTTTCCATGTGGCTGTTCCATGTCAATTTGCTGTCGAGAGTGACACCTAGGTACTTGACCTCGGTAGACAGCTTAAGCTCTGTATCGAATAACCTGGGCAATCGGTAAGTACCCAGCGCGCGTTTGTGTGTGAACATAACTAGTTCGGTCTTGGTCGGGTTTACAGATAATTCGTACTCATTACACCACCACTCTACTATGCGTAGGGCTTGTTGGGTTAGGTCGTACACTGTACTGGTTACCTTACCTGATGTGAGTATGGTTAGATCATCTGCATAACCTATTGTATAGAAGTATCTCGCGTTGAGTTTGTCTATGAGTTCATTGATGACTAAGTTCCACAATAGCGGGGAGAGTACACCTCCCTGCGGGCACCCTTTAGTTATCAAGGCTGTCTGATTGTCGCCTTGCAGGCGCACTACCCTTTTGCTGAGCATGTTTTGGATCCACTGTATGAGCATCTGATCCACACCATGCCTGGCTAGGGCGTTGCTTATGCTGGAAAAGTTTGTCTTGTCGAAGGCTCCTTCTATGTCGATGAAGGTGCCCAAGCAAATGCTTTTTTGTTGTATAGCAGCTTCTATCTGGGCCACGACCTGATGTAAGGCCGATTCCGTCGATTTCCCTGAGCTGTATGCATGTTGGTTGGTATGTAAGGGTAGGTGCTTAAGAGCCCCACTTCTTAGTTCCCTCTCGCAAAGCCTTTCCAAGGCTTTAAGCATGAAGGAGGTAAGGCTTATTGGTCTAAAGGACTTTGCATGGGTATAGTCTGTTTTGCCTGGTTTTGGTATGAAGATCAGTTTGACTTCCCTCCACCTCTTCGGTACATATCTGAGGGCCAGGCTAGACCTCATGATTGCCAGGAGTCTTTTAAGGACAGGTTCCCCTCCCCATTGTAGTAACCCTGGGAAGATGCCATCCAGTCCGGCTGCTTTGAAGGGGTGGAAGCTATCGATGGCCCATCGGAGTTTTTCTTCTGTGACCACGTTGTTTGCTTGTCTCCATTCGTGTTCGGTCGCCACTGTTGGTGTATCGTGCCACGTTACTACCGGGGTGAGGACGCAGCCTGGGAAGTGTGTTTCGAGTAGGACGCGTCTTGTCTCCTCCTCCGATGTAGTGTATGTGTTATCCGGTTTACGGAGAGTACCTGGTGCAACCGTCGGTTGCTGGGCCAGTAGTTTCCTTACCCGGTTTGCTTGTTGGCAGGATTCAATGCTCCCACAGAATTTTCTCCATCCCATGGTGCGTCTGAATCTGAGGCATTTTCTGTAGTCTGATTTGGCCGCTTTATAAGCGTCCCAATCTGTGTCCGCGCTTGTGTTCATTGCCCTATTTAGAGACTTTCTTACCTTCTTGCGCTTACGTTCAAGTTCAGCGCCCCACCAGGGTTGTTTCCCCGGGGTTGAAGGTGGAGTGGTTTCTGGGCAAGCTGCATAATAGCTGTCTAGCATCGACTGCGTCAGTATACATACCTGATCGTCGATCTGTTCAGTGTCACCCAGTACCGGCGGCGTGGCCGTAAGGGTAAGTTTCTCATTAAGTAGTAAGACATACTTTGCTTTGTCAGTGTTGTGTGGTTTCCTGCGGGGCTGTGTGGGCTGTATATCGACTTTCATGGAGAAGCTGATCCATCTGTGGTCTGAGCATGATGCCTCTTTCGAGACGTGCCATCCCTTGATGCGTTCAGCCGCTCCTTCTGTTGCGAGAGTTAAGTCGATAATTGTCTGACTACGTTTAGTGACGAAGGTGGGCTCCGTACCTGTGTTTAATAGGGTAAGATTAGTGGTGAATAAGTATTCAACCAATGACGTACCTCTGTTATTGTTGCAGTCCATGCCCCACATTTGGTGGTGGGCATTGGAGTCCGTTCCTATTACGACCTCCGTATTGGTTCTCTCGCACTGGTTAACCAGACGAACCAGAAGGCGTGACGATATATTTATTTTATTTGCGAAAATAATGCGACTGATGTACCTCCTACCTAAAATAGGCAACTATAATCCTTGTGTCCCTTCGCAAAGCGAAGGATGACTAAAAGAAGTTGCACCTAGAGCAATAAATCGTTGTGCGGAGAGCACAAACTTGACGTTTGTCACAAATGTATAACTTGATAGATTTTAACCAAAATTTTTGTTTCGTTACTTTATTTCATTCGTTATTTCTAATATTTGAAAATTATTTTCACATTTACTTTAAAATAATACTTTAAAAAAATCTTCTAAAATATTACCATTGTTAATTTGCCATAAAACCTACGATCTCATTTATAAAGCAGATTTTTTAATAAATATGCCGTTTTGGTTTATGTAAATTTATTAATTAATAAGAAGAATATAATTAATTTATAATAAAAAAAAAATATGCATGTTTAATTCAAATAAAACCCATTATCCCCTTTATTAAATACCGTAGTCGAAAGTACTAAGGTTAGTAATAAGTGTCGAAAAATAAGGTTAGTGATCTAGGGTTAGAGACGAAATTGGGTAAGGTACCAGTAGCAACGTAATCATTATAAGGGCGATATAATAACAAAAGTAATAAGTTAGGTATTTGGCTCGCTGAAAATGCATCTCGCATATTATGCCTGCAGATCAAATAATTTTTATTTGTTAAGCATTCGTTTCATAAGGAAAATATTCTAATGATTTTTGAAGACTATTCAACATCTATAATGAAGGGCTGTTTTAAATAATGACGTTAAACCTGAATCCCTATGACGGAAATTAAATGAACAAAGAAAATGAAGGGACTTATCGAAAAAAAATAACTCATTGTCATACAAAATGTTAATTTTCAATGTTATTTAAATTTGCTGATAAATCAGAGCTATATCTACCTTTATGATAATTCATTTAAATACATACCTAATTTAAACTTGTATGCAAGTTAACAAATCCGATTGCTATTTTTATAATTACCCAGTGACAGTTACACTTAAATGTAAATGTCATATTTAAACGAAGAATATATTCTTAAAAGTTTCAAAATTATGTGTAAGATTGATTTATTCCCTCCGAGAAAAACACGCAAGAATATCTTTGAAACTTATAATGAAGGTTGCTCTTCAAAATGATTTAAGAGGTTGTAAATTTCAGCCATAAACAATCTAAAATCATCAAATATCAGTCTTATTAGTTGTTATGTCGGGATACATAATCGGCTAAACTTACATTTTATGTGCTAGCACCTGCCCGCGGCTTCGCCCGCGGCTTTCGGGCGAATTCGGTTAAAGGAACGAATGCCATGAATTGAAAATACGTAGCCCTGCTGCTTTTGTAATGTAGTTATATATTACTGCAAAGTTAGTTGTTGTGGGAAACATTCATTAATACATCCTCACAAGCTCGCGCTTTTCTGTTATAATTATAAAAGAAGTCATGTATTATTCGGACAGTACAGTCACTGAACTAATTGAAAAATCGATAATTAACCATTAATTGAAATTAAACTACAGTTTACGGATTTTATCGTGTTATATTGCTTTCACTGGTTATTAGTTATTACATTTAAAACGAATGACCTAGAAACTACATTTTTATAACTAGCCGCCAAGCCAGCCACAGTAGAAAGACAACCTGCTGTCCTCCCATACATCAAGGGCGTGACCGACAAGATTGGCTACATCTTGAAGCGAGCTTCAATCAAAACTTTCTACAAGCCGCCAACGAATATAAGCCAATTATTACCATCTGTCAAGAGTCAGTTACCCTTACAAGAGGCCGGGGTTTACAAAATACACCGTGAGTGTGGGCTCTCATACATTGGACAAACCAAGAGAAGCATAGGTATTCGACTAAAGGAACATATAGCTGACATTAAACACAAACGCTCGACGAAGTCTGCTGTGTGTGAACATGTTGAACAAGGAACCAACCATTACCTGCGATTTGATAAACCACAGATACTCGCAAAAGAACACCGCTTTATTCCAAGAATGATACGTGAAGCTATTGAAATTAAAAAACATCCTAATTTCAATAGGGAAGATGGTTGGAATGTTCCTCCAGCTTGGGACCCTGTTATCAGGCTAATGAAACCCAAGAAGGACAAAATCACCAGAAGACATCAAGACACAGTGATCAAGATTCTGCGTAGATAGTAACACCAATAGTTGAAAAATGTTCGGGTACTTCGAGATAACTTTTAAATTCAAGACAAAGACAAATATCACCTCAGTCTACCGTGAACATGAACCCTGTAAAGAATTCGAAACGTCGGCTAGTTATAAAAATGTGGTTTCTAGATCATTCGGTTTAAATGTAATAACTAATAACCAGTGAAACCAATATAACGCGATAAAATCCGTAAACTGTAGTTTAATTAACCATTAAGTTTATTATCACATGATTGCTTTTTATATACCTATCAGTACCCAATTAATTGTTAAGAGTATTTGAAATGTAATTAATAACTATTAAATAATTAGATAAACAGTGTCTATAATGATAATGGTTTAGCATTTATAAGTGTGCCTATGTACAGTATCATATTTTTTATGTTAGCATCAAAATCTTATATGGATATTTTCGTTAAATAAAATACTCTACAATGTTTCGTGTAGTTAAAACCTCAAAACTCATTCATATCGTACACTTTTCATCTAACTGTTGATCAGAAGGCCAATTCTCGTATTTAACAGAGACTGACACTGAATTTTGACTGAACTGCGATTTAATTTTGAATTGACTCACAATTGGTATTCTGCTCCACTTAATCTCCTTATAGTATAATTTCGATATAATCAATTTATAATCTCTTGTTGATCTTAGAGGTAATGACAAAAACTCAAAAACAAAAACATGAATTTTGCCATTGTATGGGAAAATACATTAATAGGAATGGTTATTGGATGCCAATACGTTTACATGCCAAATTAAAATTAATATACAACTAAGTAATAAAATTTCGGTAAGTAAATATATTGGTTCCTTGGATCGTGTGAATTATTTTCAATAGGTATTCAATAATTAAAAAATTTAATATTCAATAATAGAAATAATTCAGACATTATAAAGATTTTAACGATGGTAACGTACAATTGGATTTTTTAATTCGTTTTTCCCTCCTGATAATTTTATCTTATTTGTTGAAGAGCAGTGGACTGAAAGAAGATGTGGTGACAAGGATTGAGAAAGGAATGCTTAGGTGGTTTGGACACGTGGAGCGAATGAGTGAAGAAAGAATGACGAATCAGATATATAAGGCAAATGTGTGTGGGCAAGTCGGTCGCGGCAGACCTCGGCGGACATTCTTCGACCAAATTGGAGACATCCTAAGAAACGGAAAGGTCCGAAGTACCCGCAACCGGCGAGCATGTATGAAAAGAGTAATGAGTGTAGAGGAAGCGCGTGAGGTTTGTAAGGATAGGAGCAAGTGGCGTTCTGTTGTCTCTGCCTACCCCGACGGGAAAAAGGCGTGAGTACATGTATGTATGTATGTTGAATTTCTCGAGCAAAAGTTTCGCGAATATTTCGATCTTGAAATAAATATTGTCAATGCTGGCAACGAAATACTTAACATGTTTGCATGTTGTCCACCAGGATCTCCTAGCCAGATCCCCCAGAGGATCCTCGTGAACTCATTAGTTGTGAAATTGTATAAAAGCAATTAACGTTTACAAAACCAGTGACTATCAGAAAGTTATCAGCCATCGATAGGGATTACAAAAATCAGGTGCATGCGATTTTCGACCTTATTGAAGTAACTCAGAATTTATAATTTTAATAACGTATCAATGTCAGAAAGCAAGAAAATACCAAAAAGAAGTTTATCATGAAGTCTGGAAATGTGCCCGGTACGGCAATAGGCTCGCCCCTTATTACGTGGGACTAAAGTATATCTGGCGAAAAGTGGGTGTAGAAATACACCTCTGCCTACCCCTTCGAGGATAAAAGGCGTGACGTTATGTATGTATGTAAGTTTATCATGAATTGTCAATAAGGTCGAAAATCGCATGCACCTGTTTTTTGTAAGCCCTGTCGATGGTTGATCATTTTATAGTCATTTGTTTTGTAGACATGAATTTGTCTTACACAATTTCTTTTTAAACTTATTTTAGATACCTATCCCCGTGGTAAAACTAGTGGCACATAATAGCTAAAGGCGATTCCTATGTTTATTAGCAAAATAGATCATAAATATTACCAGAAAAATATTCAACACTATTAGTGGTATCGTTAAATAAATCACGTCATCACGTCGTGTCCTTGGTAACAAATGTATATTAAAACTAGAAATACCTTACCTGCTCTACTAATAATTAGCAGAATACCGTTCACACTAGTTCACACTTGGTTCAACTTTCGATGTAGTCCCGATCTCATTCAAGTGTCAGTTAAGTTACGAGAATACCATTTATGACGCCGAGACTAGATCGATATTGGAATTTGAACAAATATAATTACCAGAATTGGCCCTCAGTTCTTAGGTCGTACCCAAGTCGATTCATAGGCACTAATGTTAAGAAATGTAAAACATGATAACAACTTTTAACGTTGCCATCGTATTACTGTAAAATAACTTTTCATGAGGGAGTTAAAAAGCGACACATTAAAGAAGAAAACTCAAATCATAAAGTAATAGTGGCAAACAATTTCTTTCTCACATTTCTACCCCAATTTTTCCACACAAAGAGATTCTAATCCGCCTAAAATACTTCGGTAATCTCAATATTCAAAGCGTGCAAATAATGAAAATTCTTATCTGTTAACGCTGCATAAGCTTACACTTACCTAAAAGATATTTTTTGCACTGGGAGGGTCATAAAATTTCATTGAACTTCGCAGTGAGCAGTAGAGATACTTAGTAGCGAAATGCTTACGTAGCGAAACGGTTACGTATCGAGTTTCACAAATATTAAAAATTGTATGGGTAATATACTTCCATATAGCTGTTGTTTAGTCACATATGTAATATGTATATTACTTATACCTCTGCGTTCTTCGCAAATAAAGGCAGCCAACTTCGAACGTTACCTACGATCTTATGTGTTTTCTAACATACAAACTTTTTTCCCGTTCTAGAAATGGAAACCTTTACTTACCCGAGCGTATGGATTACATATTTCAGGTTTACTTCCAGCCCATTTTTTGTTGAAATTACTTGACAAATACATTATATTTTTTTTACTATTTCAGTACATTTTCACCAGGTAGTAAATGGTGAGAAGTGATTCGTTTTCTTCCAAGCATACATTTTTGCCGAAATCATAAAGTATTAACGGATTCTTGGATCCATCAATAAGTAATGATTTCTTTGATATGTTGCTTATAACTAATAGTGAAACAGTGAATAGGGAAGTTTCCTGCAAGTAAAATAAATTATACAAGTATTTTTATCTAGTAAAACATGTCAAAATAATAGTAGTTTAATTCGTCAATTAATGTTATAAATTTATTAAAAAAAATTATTGTCAATTTATTGATAATAAGTATTCTACTTGACAGCAAAACACTATGACGTCACTACGTCATATTTCATACAAAACCCTTGGCAAGGGTACAGTCTATGGTCAACGCGAGAAAATGTAACAAAATTTTAAGTAATTTTATTTTGTTATAATTTTAAATCGCATTGGGCATTATATCTCTATTATATATTGTGAATTGCCTAAAGTATATCTAATATACGTATAGAGCGCGTTTTTTTAGTTCCGTTTCGTAAAACATTACGATCTGATTTTCGACGCGCGTTCACGCGCCGTCGTTTGTTTACGCGCGGTGAGGAAAAGATTATATTATGCAATATAAGTCAATATTCTACTGAAAATGAGCAGCAAGTTGCGGAGAACGTTAGTATGGTGGAAGGTGTTATGGATAATGAGGACATTTTGACACACGTTGGAAGTGAGTACGACAAAGATGAGAGTTTACACAATGGAGACGAATGTAGTATGAATGAGCAAGACTGGACATTAGAGGTGAGAAAAGGAGAAAGTCAGAAAAATTTATGTCAGTATGTCGAGTTTAGATAAACTACCTAAACAGTTTGCTTTGGCAAAGCTTTTTAACACTGAAAATATATGCGGAATTACTCGAGTCAAATATATCAATGCTTTCAAAGTCATCGTCAGGTTTGATAGTGTAAAGAATGCTGAGAAACTTATATATTTCTCTTTAAAAGTTTGGACTTTTAAAGAGAAAGATTGGCGAATACAGAAGACTTGGGAGGTAAATGTATCATATGGCATCCTTAGAAATATCGACATGGATTTAACCGAGGCTGAACTTTTAGAATACATTAAAAGCGGTAACGGATCTCAAGTATTATCAATGAAAAGGCTCAATCGAAAACACTTCGACGAAGGATGGTAACTAAGTGAAACGATACGGATATGTTTTAGAGGTAATGTCCTTCCTCAATTTGTAACTATACTTAATATGAGAGTTCAAGTCGAGCCATACGTATTTCCCGTTACCCAATGCTCTCGATGTTGGCGCTTTGGACATACTTTGAGACTTTGTCCATCACTTAAAGTCATTTGTCTCAAGTGTAGTAAAAACCACCCAAACTGCGAAACTACGGACTTTAAATGCGTAAATTGCAATGGAAGTCACATGGTTCTAGTCAAATATTGTCCAGCCTTTCAAAAAGAAAAGAAAATCAGAGCTTTGATGTCAGAATTCAATTGCACATATCGCCGGGCTCTTTCTATGTATGTTCCACCTTACTCACCACATTATGACTCTAAAATTTCTACATATCAAAACAATAGTCATATCTACGCCACCGTACAAGCACCTTTCATCCAAAACGTGTCATCAAATCCCACATCTTATGCAGCCGTAGTAGCTAATACAATTACAACAAGCAGACAGGAGGGAAAGAAAAGAAAACAGTTCGGTTCGTCGGATCAATTACCTCGTGAATCAGAGGAGTCGTCGTCATCGGAGTCACATACAACAGTCAAGAAGAGTTCCCTGGCTGGCGAGCGCACACTTAGCGACGCGGAGGGTGTAGACACCAACGTCGCCCGCGCTCATGCCCTCATCGTGAGAATCGTCACATTGGTAGTACAAATATTGATTCGAACTATACCCAGGTAAATACTAATAATATGTTAAATGAGTCTAATGAGCAGCCAAATATAGGGTCACCCGGTAGCAATAAGTCATTTGAGTATTTATGTAATATTTATGTATTACATAAATACTCAAATGACTTCTTTATGTACCATTTTCCTTTCTACATAGACCGTTAAATAACATATGTGAGGACAATTTCAAAAGTGATTTTAGTAGTATAAACTGGGATCACCTTTATACTCTAAGTAATGTTAACGAGATGAGTAGTGTAATATTGGGGATTCTGTATCATTTGTTCTCGCTTCGCTCGAACTGCATGATATAGAATCCCCAATCGTTTTCACCGTATCGTATATACTTAACATTCACTAACAATAATATCAAGTTCGACTCGATCAATTTTATTTTTTTCAATTTTCGCTCTTCTGGTTTTTGCTGTCGATCATTATATGCTTTAGCTGCTACTTCAATATCCGATCGATTAATATAATGTGTTCTGCATCACCGAGAGTGCCCAGTAATACCATACTGTTATAATTAACATTATGTTTAGCAATTTAATTCCTTTTCTTAGTGATCAATAGTAGCTTTTAGTGAGTTTTATTATGAATGTGTGTACCTAATGAACCTCACTTCATGTAATATCAATGTAATCATGTCAACTATTTAAAAATAAATGGATATGTTAGTGAGTCAAGGAAACTATTAAGTAAAATAAAACAATGTATATTATCAATCTTTAAAAAGTTTATTATCAATGCACCATTTTTTTAAACACAGAACATTTTTTAAAGCACATATTGAGTCATGATAGATACAATTGTACAAATCTTCAGAACATTTATAGCGATCATATAAACTTAACAAGTTAGGACAACATTTATCTTCTAAATTAATTACATTATTAGTATTTAACATATCCTTCAACCATAACACTTTTTCAAGACCTTTAGCGTAAACACATTTATCTTTTAAAACATCTGAAATTAAATATTGATAATTTGAGTAAGGTATAAATCCTTCGCCCCAGTATATTTTTCTGTTTCGTTCAATCCAGCAAACCTGTCGTCTTTCTGATTTAGTCAAATCGTAAAAAGGAAATGGCGGTTTAATTAAAAACACTTGAAGGTTATTATTATACCATATAGCTATTTCTTTTAGTATAAATTCATTTGCTTCTGTTTTAAAGCCTTGGACGTCAACAATGGCAATCATGATAGCCTACGCACAATGTTGCTCAGTGGTTTGTATTCCACAATTCGATCGTTTATAATCAAGCAATACGCAGCCGTATTATTTGGTATCGATTTTGAACATTCAATTTCTAATCGAACATCTACTGGACCTGTCTTTAGACTATCGTTTTGCCTTGAACAGTCTATGACAAACAAGGGAGCCTTTTCTTTAAATTCCTTTAGATTGAGCAATGGATCGACTGGACAGTTGTGATACGACTGGCGAAATTTTGCGTACATGTCGTATAATATACTGTATTTGTTCTCAGAAAACTTTAAACTTAAAGGTTCATATGGATAATATTGTGAATTTAAAAACAAGGTCACGTTTGTTACCTCGCAATGATCGAACAGTGAACTATCTTTCAGTTTATTATTTTTTCTATTAGTTTGTAAGCCAAAGATTACATATCTAGGTTTTTCTAGCTGTGATGCAGTTTTAACTGACCATGAATGTTTTGTAGTTTTAGGCAGTAAGGGGTACTCATACAAATCCCAATTTCTAAAAGCCATTTGAATAGGTTTATCTTTTTCTAAATGTTTTAACAAAGTTAGCCGTTCACGATCTGAGACTTTTATGTGTGGTACTCTCCATTGTATTCTTTCTATATCTATTTGGAAGTTTGCAATATCATCAGTGAGCATAATGCTGTTTAAGTTAGAGTTACTTCTATTCAATATAAGTTCATGTTTACAGTTTATTACAATTTTATTATAATCTTCCGCAAATCCTAAAATCATATTCAATGGTATTAAAGCACTGAAATGATCCTTATTTTGAAATCCCTCTAAGTTCCAACCCCACAAGTTAGCAACTTTACTTTCCGCTTCATTAAATGAGATATATGACTTTATTGTAGTTGTTATTCCCGAATTTTTTATACGATCTATTTCAATACCATTAATTTCGTATCTGATGTCTTGAAATAGGTACATAATAAAATTATTATTAAATGTACCAGTTTTCTCAATCGGTTTTCCATCTTTGCCAAAGAACTTGACTCGCCCTTCGACATAAATTGCGCTGGCTGATGGTAGCACGTATATGTCTTGTTGGTGTATGGGAATTCGAATTTCATCGTTTTCTCTAAAGCAGTTGTTGTACGGATTATAAGAATGGATTTCATAACTTTCGATAGAAGTATCAAAGTGTGGTAAATCATTAATCTGCAGCATATTCATACTTGAAAACCCAGAGCTTTAAGAAAGTCTATATTTGCCTTAGTTAATTTGTTCACTTTTTTCTTACGTCTATGCACCTTAGTGGTTCTAGGAGAAATAAGGTGTTTTATTTTGAGTGGAGGGTTTATATTATATAATATCATTTTGATTTTCTTAAATGAAGACGTAATTGAATATGATCTATAAAGTTAATGAGATGATTAAACTGATCAACAATCTTAATGGATATAGATGAAATTATATTTTTGTTCACGGGTATGTAAATAACACTTTGAGGCGTTTCTATGTAATGGTCTCCTGCAGTAGTATTAGGTACAAATTCATGAATAATATGAGTTGGTAATCCGTTGGTGTAAGAGCCGTATACTATATCGCATTCAATCCTGATAATAGGTGGAATTTTAGTATTACTAGAATACACATTTGATGCTGAGTTTAAAATTGAACAATACAGCAAACCGCACTCATAATTTCCAGATAAATTCAGAGGTGGTTGAAAATATGATTCTAATTCTGATTTGCTGCCAGAGATAGTTACCGTTATAGACATACTTGCATACTGAACAGTTTTGAGCCCTACTGTTTATTTTATTCCATATCTACGCCAAAAGGTCCTTAAAAATTTTAAACATAGATGTCCACAATTGAAAGGATGATTGCCTTGTATATTTTCGTAATTGTATTGGACTTTACAGCCTAAGTAATTTATAATTTCCTTGGGAGGCTTAAGATTTCCATAGCTGTCAAAATACTCAATATATTGATTATGTTTTGCATAGGCTACCCAATGAGAACCTGGATACTTAGATATATCTAAATTAACAACTCCACATCCTCTTTTGTAGGGACACTTAGGGAGCTCATCTCTCATAAAAACACCTCTAAAATATGGGATGCTTCGTCCATACTTCAAAATATCTAAGTTAGTTAAGGCGCGGTTGGGTAGCCGGTATTTTAGTTTTTTGCTTTTGATACGAAGATTCCAAGTCCATTTTTATGCGGTTTAAGGTGCAGTACTTTTCCAATGCAAAGAGCCTCCATTTTTTTATTGTGTCTCTTTGATTCCTCATACAGTTTTTTTACCATCTTGTACTCATTTATAGTCTTTGCAATACCAGCTGCACCACCTGCTAAAGCTCCTGCAGCTGATAATCCCGCGAAAATAGGAATCAGAGGTAATACTCCACCAGTTTTTGGTATAGGAATAACTCGAGGAACCTTAATGGATGAATCATCAGGCAGCAGCCATTGCTAATTCTATTGCCACTTTCTTGCATTTTGGTTTCAATTTTTTCATACGTTTTGCCGCAACAGTAATTAGATTTTTAAATTTTTTTTTAAGACCTTTTCCAGGTGCTGTCTTACTCGAAGACTTTTGATGACGTGTTTTTAGCCCAGATCCTGTTTTAATTTTCGTTAACATGGCATTACTTACTAAATGCGCAGCAATTTTTTCTCCTGTATTTGAATCAGGGGCAAAGGCGCGCTTCCTTGCCATTTTTAACAAAATTAAGTCTGCCTTGTGTCGATCCTTCAAATTTGATGACTTGTGATATGCAATATCATGTTCTTTACAATATTCGTCTAATTTATTTACACCTTTATCTCCACGTTTTAGTCGTTTAAATAATTTTGTACCAGGTCCACAGTAATTGTATCCTGGTAAATGTAATTCAAATGGCAAATGATTTATGAGCCAGTTGAGAAGACTACTCTCTCCAATACACATAATAAGACTGATTTATCTGGGATTAAATATTTAATAAATAGGCATACAAACCAATGAGTTTGTCACTTGATAAATTATTGGTTCTCATAAAATATTCGACTTATCAATCCAACTATTTTCAGTAGATGGTAAACCTAGCCACTTTACAAAAGCCCTGTTACCTTTACGCTTAATAACTTTTTCAACTAAATATATGTCAGGATGTTTCGTTTGTTGAAGTTCTTGAGCATAAAATGCTCCTAAAATAGGTTGACCTCGAATCGTATCTTCAATCAGGTAAGTGATAGGAGATGTGTTTTGTATTTTGCGAATTTTAAATATTTCTGTTGACCAATTAGGTGTATAGCCTTTTTCAAATGTTCCTTTGTACTTACTGATACGTACATAGTCACCTACTTTATATTTGCGTTTCCTACTGATTTTCTTCATATTTTTTTCATATCTTTGTAATATGCGTTTTTTATTTACACTACTGACCTTTACAGGAATTTCGTTAATTGTTCGATGATAGGTGTGGTTGTATTTATAAATAACATTTTTGAGGGTGTTATCTATCCAATTGTAGTTACCTTTTAAACTAAATTCTTTATACAATTTTGATTTCAAAGTTCTGATAAACCTCTCAACTATCGAAGCTTTTTTTGTGGAGAAGGTTGAATAATGGTTAATATTATAAGATTTCATAAGTTTTTGGAATTTATTATTATAAAATTCTGTTCCGTTATCAGTTTGAAGATTTTTAGGACTGCGACCATCATTCAACAAACTCTTGAAAGTGTCACATACAACATCTTTATTCTTAGATTTCAGAGGAAATGCCCAAGCATATTTCGAAAATGTGTCAATAACTGTAAGAATAAATCTATAGCTTTTATTTTCTTTGGATATTGATTGCATATCAATTAGGTCAGCCTGCCAAAGATCATCTATATCTTTCATAATAACAGTTCTTCGCGGAAAGTTTACCCTTGCACTTTTATGAATTTCATTTACAATATCAGCCTTGCTCATGCTTAGAAATTTCAGTCAACTCCTTTTCAATACAGTATCTGAACATACTATCATGGAGTTAAAATAATCAAACATATATCATTCTGAACGGTTTAGTAATACTAAGTCAAAACTTGTTTGTCATCAGTATTTATTCTTTAATTATGTTAGCTTCTTTTAATTCTTCAATTATTGATAAAATTTCATTATCATGATTTGTGTTACCAGCATCTCTTGAAGCTACTAATAATTTTAATCTATCAACTAATTCATTGGGATCATCCCAATACACCAAATCAGTGTGTTTCTTATATTTTTTAAGTTTTGGCAAGCTACCTCCAAGCTTAGTTTGTTTGTTTTCCATCGAAGCCTCACAAAATAATGGCTTTATAATTTGACGATACTTAGTTCCTTTATCACCTCTTATCTGACCCCTAGGATTAAAATCTCTCTTATGAGCATTAGTATGATTTAGTATATCTTTATAGACAAGTTTATCTATGTTTGTTATTAACTTTAAATTGGGTTTCTTTCGAAGTAAAAGTTCTTGAAGCCCCGGGGTTAAAGTATAAGTATTACTACCAATTTTAACTAAAACTGTATCATCATTGTCTAAGCTGTCAATTTTAGAAAATGAAACTACTTCGTTGCCCATCATTAAAGTTTTGTTTTCAGTTCTTATTCCAAAAGGCACATTCACTCCATCGTAAATACCAAAGATGTCTTCATTTTCCAAAGAAGTTTCTATGTTATGTTTTTTTTCATTTTTAGGAGTACTTGCTGAGTTTAATACAGCGTCATGAAAACTAACACACTTAGTTGATGAGCTTGAACTATTTTCGTCTGACTCAATTTCCATAAAATTTTCGGACGTTTCATTTTTCAAATGTTTATCGACTTCAACATTTTTTTTAGATTTCACAAGGCTATTGAGGGGCTCCGAAACAGGTTTGAGCATTTTATCTATTGATAAGTTGATTTCATGTTCTTGATCTTTCATTTGTTTTATTTTATTTTTTATAGAATCAACAGACTTTATTAATTTTTTCTTAATATTGTTCTCCATTTTTCTTAAATGACAAGCGAATTCAAGTAAGGACAGAATTGCACTAAACTGTATTTTCTATTAAATTTGTTTATAAATATGTAACTACAGTCACAATAAAAAACAAAAGGTATCAAAATGCTGCCTGTATCTTCCGTTATTTATTGGAAATTCTGCGTAAATCATTAAAAAGTATAAAAATTGTATCAAACTGTTTAACAAATAAGTTTCAATTGATTTCATAATAGAAAAAAATATGTCTAGCTATATAGAAATAATTATAGATATGTAACTTCACTCGGCGTTTGACCAAGGAAAAATTAAGTATTATCACTTAAATATATTAATTAATAAACCATCAGTCAAATTTATAAAATATATCAAAGTTCTGTCTATACCGTCCATTATTGAATGATGATTCTTTGTTAATAAGTAAAAAATTGTAAGGTTTACTCCAAATAGTTTGACAAATGTTTTTGAACTGTTTCCATTGTAGATCAGAACTAACATGCTTTTCATAAATATGTTTTAGATTCACATCATCTTGTTTAAATATCATAAGAAAATTAGCATTGTCGCGTAACAATTGCTTCGGAATTTTTGAATAGGTTTGCGATAAATAGAAACAATCAATTTGTTTATGTCTACCCATGCAAAAATAATTGCGGATATTTATTTGATTTTCACATGCAACATCATCAAAAATAAACACAGAATTTGCTAAAGCTTCATTTGGAGATATAACCTCTTTGTCATTGCTAAACTCATAGAAATTAATCTGCGGCACTCTTTTTAATACTTCGCTTAAGAAACGATATTTTGGTTGAAAAGAAGTTTTGGAGTAAAGATAAATATTTGTAAATTTTAATCCATTTTCATGTAACAGTAAACTAATCATAGCATTCGTCTTGCCACAATTTGAAGGACCACATATTATACATCGAATCGTATTTGGCAATAAAATGCTATGTCTGATCGTGTGAGAAGATTCATTAAATTCGATATTATTAACCTTAAGAGTAATGGGCTGCTTGATCAACTTCATCTTGTCGATTACTACAACTAAAAGACAACCGAAATATTTATATACAGTAGGTTAGGTAATATAATACTTAATATTCCCAAACTAAGCAGAGCTTGTACTATGGATACTAGACAACTGATAAACATACTTATATGCATATTTTTTCGTCAAACAAACAGCCATGTTTATGCACACAAATATTTGACTTGTGCGGGAATCGAAGCCATGACCTTCGGTGTGGGAGTCAGATACACTAACCACTCAGCCATACGGTCGACAAATTATGTAATAAGAAAAAGAGTTATATTATTTTTATATATTGAACGCTTACACACTAATGAACAGGTTTCGACTTGTTCTTGTACTCAATATCTGGAGTACAAGAACAAGTCGAAACCTGTGCATTGTTTATTGTTTCTAAAGGGCCCAGTACACAATGGTCCATGATGGGCCACTGCAGGCCATCGCCCGCCATTGTGTGAACATGCATCGCCATTACCGTACGCAATGGCAATGGCCTGCAGTGGCCAATGATGGGCCACTGCAGGCCATCGCCACGATCACTTGGTGTTCACACAACGGCGCATGGCTCATTGCTGCCTGGCGAATCAGTTGCGATGGACGTGGAAGTAATTGCGGCCACGGCTATCTAATCTTGCGATTAATCTCAAAAAAATCTTTCTCTATTCGATAGCCCATTTATCGAGGGCGGCTATCTAATAGACTATATAACTTCACGCTATGAGCCACGAGAGCGGACAAAGACTTAAATAACGTGGGTGTAACCGCGGGCTCATCTAGTATATTTATACAAATTATACACTGCCTCCGTGATCCAGTGCATAGCGTATGTGACTACTGATCGGAGGTCCCGGGTTCGATTCCTGGATGGGGCAAAAGCGTTACTGGGTTTTTCCGAATACTCTATTACGTAGGACCTAAAAATTCATGACGAAATGTGGGTGTAATATTTACACCTCTGCCTACCCCTTTGGGGATACAGGCGTGAGACAATAAATATATATATATTAGCTGTCGCCCGTGGCTCCGCCCCCGTGGATGTAAGTTATCGCGATAAAAACTATCCTGTGTCCTTCCTCGGGTCTTGGATTGATCGAATAATTAGTTATAAATATTGATCTTTCAACAGAAAATCCCTGTCATAGTGGACAACTACTGCTAAGCCTTCAAGTCTGTATGGAATAGTGCAGGTGGATTTATATAGTTCATCATCAGATGTTTCAGATCTTCGATAAGTCAACAAATAATGCTCATCAGACTGAACAAGTTTTGCTAAAAGGCAAGCCTGTATGTTATAGTGTAGCTGGGCTCTTTAAGTTCCACATCAGATGTTCGAGATCTTCAAATTTTATCATCATGTCAAATTTTATATCAATCATGTGAAATGTTTTTTGCCACACCGCAATAGGGTATTTGACTAAAAAAATCTAATTAGTCCGTCAGTTAGATTATCGAAAAATATTGGACACGTATATTTTCTTTAGTCACGTAAACAAAAAATGAAGACTACAAACTTCGCTGAAAACTCGTGTGACGTCACTTGCCAGTACACTTTTTACTGGCAAGTGACGTTACAAGCCCCCACTCTTAGACGTTTCTCCATCTTTGATGCGGTTTATCTTCGTAATTTTTTACTGATTTGATAAAACAAAAAATACGTATCCAATATTTTTCGATAATCTAACTGAGGGACTAATTCGATTTTTTTAGTCAAATACCCTATTGTTATGTCTTATAGTTACGCTGGGCTGTTGTGGTTCTGCATTAGATGTTCCACTTTCCAAAATCAATTTTAGCCTATATGTCGCCTGACCTAATAGCAATATAATAAAAAAAAGTTTCATTCAAATCCGTCCAGTAACTTCCGAGATTACCGTGTACAAACAGACAGAATTATTTTTTTAGATTTTTGCTCCATTACTGATTCATAGCATAACTGTATAATTATTTTGTAAATATATTCAATATACAGTTTCTTTTACTGCCTTCTATATACATTAAACAAAAAGTGCACTATCCCGGTCTGCGGTCGGTGACGAACTAAACAATGGGCCATTGTGTGAACACCACAGGCCACGCTACGCCACGATTCCTTTGAAGTGTGCCCAAAAAACCGACAACATCCCGATTGCGCGCCACGATTGACAATTGCCCGCCACTGTATACCATCACCCCGTGTACACAATGGTCCATGATGGGCCACTGCAGGCCATCGCCGTATCCCGTGTACACACGGCTACACATCAAGTTAAACAAAACCAGTTTATCATGGTCTGGCTTTGTGTTATCTTTCCGCACATTAAACGATCAGTTTATACTGGTTTAGCATAGTTTGGTGTGTAGGCGTGTGTATACAACGGCGATGGCCTGCAGTGGCCCATCATGGACCATTGTGTACTGGAGCCTTAAGTTATAGGAGATGGTGTTTGCAACTTGGATCATATCATTAAATAAGCGGTTAGTTCGTAGCTGTCCTTTGCATAAGCAGGTCCTTTTATTTACGATTTTATAGGTATTTTCAAGGTAAGTATTTAATTTTTATAAAAGTTATATATTAATAAAATTAAATTAAACTAATAATAATATACTTGTTTCAGAATCATGTCACACTCAATATCCTACAGCCCCGTTTTAGACATCGTCAACCCTCAGAATTTAGAGGTTTGTACCTGTAGGATTATTTTCAAAACATAACTGTTATATTATACATAGTTCTTGTCATTCAGTAATAATATTCTTTGTTTTCTTTCAGAATGTGGTAGATGACCCAGACCCAATTACCAATCCTTTTTATTATGCTCAAGATAGAGAGAGCTGGGATATTGAAGTAGCAGCTAAAGCATATGCTGATCGAAAATTAAGAAAGAAAAATAAAAAATCTTTCAAAAAGGCTTCTTTTATCGTGCGTAAGGAGCAAGGGCACGCCCGTCACTTGATAAAAATTCAGATCTGTGATTTGGATGGTCGTGACATGGAAGAAAACATTGAAACTGATAACGCGAGCGTGAATGTACAGTATATAGTGACAAGTGATTACGATGATATCATGAACGAAACTGATCATTTAGTTAGTAAAATAGTGCAAAAGTTAAGCAGATCTAATGTTTAATTATACTAATTATTATTAAAATTTAAGATAATTTTTTATTATTTAAATGTATTAGGTATTGTATTTTATCATATTAATTAAATTAAAATGTATTAATTAGACTTTAATACTTTGTATAATATGCATCATATTTATATTTAAATTTATTAGTGTAATCTTATTTTAATAAAATATAGTTCAAGTACTTAGTAAGACATCTATAACTTGTATTGTAAAGAGTATAAAATATATAGCAGGAGCAAGTACCTATTTTGTGAACATTTATTATACAAAAATAAATAAAGTTATAAATCTATACATACAGATTTTTTATTTTAACTATCATTATCATCATCATCAGCACGTATTCAATCCACTGCTGGCTATTAAATTTTAACTATCAATTTTCCATGTAATAATTATTATAAAATATGAGGGGCCCGTGGCACAGTGGCGACCGCTCGAATCAAGCGATTCGCGAGGTTAAGCGCGTTCGTCACCGTCTGGTTTATAGATGGGTGACCAGCCACAAAAAGTCACACCCCTCCGTGCCTCGGAGAGCACGTTAAGCTGTCGGTCCCGGCTGTCATCAGAAGATCTTTGACAGTCGTTAGAGGCATCAGTGCCCTCATGTATCTAGTCTAAACCATAGAATATGGCTATCCCTTCGGGTTGCGGCGGTCAGACGGCAGTCGCTCTGTGGAAAAGCTAATATTCAGTCAAATCTGGTTAGACTAGAAAGCGGACCCCGGGCTCCAGGATGCAACCGGGATAACGCTAGGAGGATGATGATGAATTATTATAAAATATGTTATGATTTCCATCTTACGGGTAGGTATCATTGTATAAAAACACACTAAAACACATTTAATTTGAAATACAAGGTTTTATTTCATTACAAAATACATAAAAATTACGTTTTATAAAATCAAAAACATATTCATAGTTTTATAAAATATAGGTACAATAAAACTACTATGAAAACATATAGAATTTAGGTAAATACTTAAATTCTTACACTTTAAAATGTTACATAAAAGATTAAAATATAGTACTGTAATGCCCCCAAGGCAAAGTAGCAATATTATTTTTTTTTATTTGACGCTTATCATCATTTCCATCGAGTACTATTTTGTTGATTCTTTGGGTATAGATTTTATGATTTTTGGATCTTATGACAAACATGGGATATCTAAAATTAATGTTACAATTTAGAACCTTTTTATATTTCTCTTTGGTCAGTTCTTTAGAGACAGATTTCTTTACACCTTTAGCTTTCATAACTATGGAACTTAAAGTATCAATACAATACAATTTAGCTCTTAAACCAATAAACTCTGAAATAACATCTCCACCCATCTCGTCTTTAAAAAATCCTGGTATTTGTTTATTTGAATGCGGAATGCCGTAAATATTATTAATCTTAAAATTACTTGTATCGAAATACTCAATATTATTTTTCATATCTTCATAAAAATCTTGAGTGTGTATTAAATATAACAGACTATCGGTATCAGTGTAACATAGTGTAATGTTATCAAAATATATTTTTTTCATAACTGAATAATGAAAATTATATAAATGACTCTTTGCTAGTTCTAATATAGTAAAGCCCATATATATTGGTCGATCCAAAACAACTTTCGCAGGCTGTAATTGAATAGTTATAAGATTTTCAGAAATAATAGCTAGATTTTTGAAATTGGGGGCACCGATGTATTTTTCAGCACCGCAGATCTTATTGGTTTTATTAAATTTATCCCTCCATACATTAACTAACTTAACATCAACTTGCTTTCTTTTATTTTCAATAGTTTTCCCAAATATTGAATTATTCTGTTTTTTAAAAAAATCCCTTTCAAAGTCTGATGTAGCTTTTTGTCTGAGTGAAGTATTTAAAGATATATATGCTGCCAAAATATTTTTTTGACTAAATGCCAAGATTCTATGGATTTTCAACAGTACAATACCATTTTTTAAACATTCTTGCAAGTGAACATAATGTATAACATACTTATATTAAGATTGGCTACTAATTTAGTACTTTTACTAGTGCTTGGGACCGGAGGAATTATTTTCTCTGCTGCAAATGGCAAATCAGAATGATCATCGTGTATATCAGAAGGAACGTGAAGATCTACTTCAAGTATGTAACCTTCATCACTGTCAGGTGAAACAGAATTTACATTTAACTTAATTATTTCATTATCTGTTAAAAATCTAAAATTTCCGATTGGCAATCGCTGCATCATAGCATAACCATATAAATTGACACAATCTAAATAAGCCAAATATGTACTAGGAGCTTGTTCATTATAATTGGGCAGGTATTTATTATTGGCCTTCGCATATCTTAGGGAGCACTGAGCTAAACCTCCTCTGATACCATTTTCTAGCATTTAATACATTTCTATATCTGATAGTAAATCTAATTCAACTTCAGTTACTAATAACATAGCATCCCAACTCAAAGATGGTGATGAAACATAATGACAAGGATCAAGTCCATAGTGATTTAAACTCATTGATCTAAATTTTTCAAAAACATCGCATAATAACAGGACATCACATTTCAAATATAAATCAGTGTATTCACCTAAATTATTGATACCAAATTTCTTCCACACATTTAAAGCATGGTTATAATCATCTTCTGAAACAATTTCTGAAGTAAGTTTACTGTAAAAATAAAAACGGTCTGGTAACTTTGTTTCTTCATATTTGTCCCAAGAATCTATATAGTCATAACAATATACACCTTTTTTAGACATAAGCTCAGTAAATCTTCATCAATAAAAAATGATCGCATATGATTAAAATCGCTAACTTTTAGAGTCTTTGCTAGGTTATCTAAACTGGAACTCAAAAAATTAAAAGAATCAATAAATTTTAATTGAAATGCTGTTTTTGAATCTAGTGAAACATATTTACTAAAAGAAATATATCGTTCTTTATTTTTTGGAATTAACTTTATATGGCCACTAACGGCAGATAGTTCATTTATAAATAAGTGACAATCGTACCCAGAGAGATTATGAAATATAACTGGAATAAACTTACATATTTCATTATTTAAATTACATTTATTATGAGCAGTCCCTCGATATTTACCAGTGAAATGATCGTGATCACGAACAATGCAATCATTGTCTGTAAATCTTTTTCTACAAATATGACATGCCTCGGCTGATTTGAAAGACCTGAGTTCTTCTTCCGTCAATGGTAACATTTTTCTGTGCATCATTAATATTTCATACAATCTCTGTGAATCCTTAATAATTGACTCTACAAATCTTTTTGAACAATTTGGACCGCGATAAGATACTAAGTTATTTAATTCAGGGTTAGACTCACAGCATATGTAATAAGCAAAACAAGTAGCTTAATGAATTTGAATATTTTCGGTAAATTTACTTTTACTTTTATCTGAATACTCCCGTAATAAACTTTCAAAATCTCCGTAAATAACAATTGGTACTCTTTGGGTTCTTTGATAATTTGAAAAAGTAATTTTACTGTTATCTTCCGGAAGAATTGTCTGCATTCTACCACAATTATGATTATTTAATTTTTCCGGTGATTCAAAATACAAAAAACATTCTTCGCATAAATGAATTTTAGATTTGTGCTTTGTGAGTTGACTACGTACGATTTTTTCTAGGTTTTTAATTAAGCAGAAATGACTCCTACCTTTTCTGCTAATAAATAATAAGTTTACATGATTAAGTTTTCGCTGCATAGTTTTGTATAAGGGACCAGTAACTGTGTCATTTTTTTCCAAACCATAAACATTGACACTGATATTGGTATTATGTTTTTCAAACCATTTTATATCATCAAATGTTGGCGGAAAAGACATACCAACAGTGTTTAAAATCTTAGAATAATGTGGATAAGATGAAACTCTGTTAGGATTATTCTTAACTGGATACATATGTGCTATGATGCACCAAAGAAAACAGTGATTGTCCATATTCAAAATATTAAGACATGCCTTTGTTTTTTTAATTCTTGGCGGTAATGAAATGAAATTTCCAGATCTCAAAGGATTATATTTAGCAACATTTATCTCTAAATGACTAACTTCCTCTATAGTCCAACCAGATTCTGATAATTCAAACTCCGAGCATTTACATATCAACTTCTCTACACATTCTTTATATAAATTCATAAAGTCCATACTTTGATTCAGTATAGAGTATTTAGTATTGAAAGATTTTAATGATATTTCTTCATTTTTCGGTAGCCTATATAATATAAATAGCTCAAAATTAATTTTTATTGATTTATGTTTATTAAGTAATGGTTGTAATAAATCGTAAATAGTCTTGAACACATTAGATAAAAATAATTCGGGTGTTATCATTTTAGTACTTTGAGGATTAATTTTGTAACTAGCTATTCTTCCTCTAAAAGCACTAGCTATTAATTGAACATTTTCGAATTCGGTATGAAGTAAACAATTGGTTTTATGTAAATTACTTTTTTTATGTGAAGAATATTTTGAGACATACAGCTGACAATCATCACAAAATTTCATGCTTATCTAATTTATTGAATCTTGACAACAAGTTATGATAACTTTCAAATACTTTAATTATTTTAAATGATTGCTATGATTTAAAAAATATTGAATTGTAATTTTTAAATTTCGGAGCTTTCAGTTTTTAAATTACTGGGATTTCAGTTTTTTATATTTCAGAGTTTTCAGTTTTTATATTCTAGAGTTTTCAGTTTTTATATTTCAGAGATTTCAGTTTTTAGATTTCAGAGTTTTCAGTTTTTATATTCCAGCGTTTTTAGTTTTTATATTCCAGAGTTTTCAGTTTTTATATTTCAGAGATTTCAGTTTTTAGATTTCAGAGTTTTCAGTTTTATATTTCAGAGTTTTCAGTTTTGAGATATCAGAGTTTTCAGTTTTTATATTTCAGAGTTTTCAGTTTTGAGATATCAGAGTTTTCAGTTTTTATATTTCAGAGTTTACAGTTTTTATTCCAAAAGTTGTTTTGGAATGGAGCTGTAAAGGTAATGTAATGTAAATAAAGATTAAAAATTTCAGAGCTTACAGTTTTGAAATTTCTAGGATTTCAGTTTTATATTTCAGAGTTTTCAGTTTTTAGATATCAGAGTTTTCAGTTTTTATATTTCAGAATTTTCATATTTCAGAGTTTTCAGTTTTTATATTTCAGAGTTTACAGATTTTATTCCAAAGATTATTTGGAATGGAGCTGTAAAGGCAATGTAATGTAAATAAAGATTAAATATGCACACAAAAATCATTAAAATAGTAGAATTAAATTTTTAAATTACTTTAATTACACTTAATAAAATGTACTCACGCTATAATAGTACTCACTGAAAAATTAAGATTTTGTTAAACAATGGCATACGCAGATAATTAAAATGATTATGGTTATATAATTATAATATATATATATATATAGTATATAACGTGATAAATAAAACGTCCGAATCGCATGTATGATTTTAATACACACGAAAACACTTTAATACACATCAACGTTACAATAACGATCTTAAATAGGTAAGAACATTAACGACACGAGCTTAAATAGGGCCGCAGGCGCACAGAGCGACACGGGTTGCGCGCGCAAAGGATTCTGGGCGACTGCCGGCATGCGTGCGCGGCTGCGCGGACCCGGACGGGCCACTGCGGGTGGCGGGGTATCGTACGACGGGGGCGAGAGGGATACCAGGGACGCACTTATTACAGGGCCGCACTTAGGGCACGTTATACTCTCCCCCTTTTGATCAAGAGGCGAAGTCTCATTGGTCAAACTACTAACAATGTGAACCTACGCTTGAACTTTCCGAGGGCGACCTCTGCGGCGCTTCGGAACAATAGGCTCCGGACACTCACCACCTCTATCATGGTATCTACGCAAATCCGATATGTGGTACTTACCCACAACTTCACCAGTCTTCTGCGAAGTAAGAACATAGGTAGTAGGACTCACCTTCTTGGAGACTACGTACGGACCATCCTGTTTCGGAATGAACTTAGAAGTGAGACCTTTGGAAGCATTACTTAAGACATGCGTCTTCATGAGCACAAGATCACCTTCTTCGAAAGGTTCCGAAGCACAACGAGCCGAATCAGCTCGGTGCTTACGAAGATCCTGCTGATGTTCGATATTTTCTTTAGCTTGAGAGAGAGAATCGACGAGCTTCAAAAGATACGGTGTGATCTGAGGGACCAAATTCTCAGATTCGATGACTGCTCGTAAATCAGCCTGAACAGAGAGAGGTGAACGAAGCTCGCGACCAAAGGTCAGGTAAGCTGGAGTGGAACCGGTGGAAATGGTAAATGAGCTATTTAGAGCAAATCGGACGAACGGTAAAACCTCGGGCCATTGTTTGTGATTGCCCTCTACGAGAATAGCAAGGTGAGCCTTTAAGTCCCGATTCCTTCTCTCTACCGGGTTAGCCTCGGGATGATACAGGGGTATCAGATTCTGTTTCACACCCAAGACAAACAGCGCCTTCTGCATCACATCAGCTACGAATTGAACGCCGTTGTCGGAGATCATACGTCTAGGGAGACCATACCTCATAAAAATCTCACCCACTAAGGTCTTCGCACAACTCTCAGCTGTGGCTTCGGTAAGGGCAAAAAGTTCAACCCACTTGCTAGCGGTGTCCTCTACTATTAAAACCCACCTTTCGCCTTGAGGCCCTTTGGGTAACGGTCCGAAGAGGTCAACAGCGATGATTTCAAATCTCCGAGCGGGTACAGGAGTCTGGAGTAAGCCAGGTGGTTTCAAGTTGGAGGACTTGTACCGCTGACACTCGGTACAGGTCTTCAGGTAGTCGGTAATATACTTCCTCATGCCTGGGAAGTAAAACTGCTGAGATATGCGACGAAGAGTCTTCTGGATACCCCCATGAGCTGCAGTCGGCGAATCGTGACACTCGTACAGGACTTTGCTTCGCAGGCTCTCTGGGACGACCAGCTGGGGCTCTTCAGTATCGGAATCCTCTACATACCTGTACAATACTCCTTGATTGATAAGGTACCCTCTATCCGACCAACGATGCACTGACAATTCATCAGAACTTTCCAAATCAGTGAGAATCTTAGCTACTTCTGGATCGGACAATTGAGCTTCACGGGTAGATGTGGCGTCCCATCGTGGAATGTCCACGGTAACCGGACAGACACCACATTCCGATGTACCATCTATAACTGGGCGGCTGAGTGTATCGGCTACCACATTAGCCTTCCCAGGAGTGTACTCAATTTGTAAATCATAAGACTGCAATTTCAACGCCCAACGAACAAGCCTACCAGTAGGCGATTTAAGTGTGAACAGCCACTTCAGGGGTTGATGGTCACTCCTGACACATACCTGATGACCATCGATGTAGCCGCGGAATCTCTCCACTGCCCAGACAACCGCCAACGCCTCCCTCTCTGTGGTGGAGTAGTTCCGTTCTGCCGGCGTGAGGAGACGACTAGCGTACTCGATGGGATGTTCATCTTGTGGTGACTCCCCCTGGAGTAAAGCTGCACCTAAAGCGAAATCGCTGGCGTCCGTTCTAAGGATGAAAGGTCTTAAGTAGTCTGGTTGGGTCAGAATGGGGGGCGAAGCTAAAAGAGACTTAAGCTGTATGAAAGCGTTAGCTTGATCCTCACCCCATTTCCAGGTCTGTGACTTCTTGGTTAGGCGTGTAAGTGGTTCAGCCACCTTGGCAAACGCTGGGATAAACTTGCGGAACCAGGAGCAAGTTTGGAGGAAGGTGCGAAGTTGCTGGAGAGTTGTCGGTTCCTTCATCTCTAAGACAGCACTTACCTTCTCTTCGTCTGGAGATATACCATCATGAGATATCACGTGGCCGAGGTATTTGAGCCGGTCTCTGGCAAACACACACTTCTCACGGTTTGCTCGAAGCTTGAACATACGGAGACGCTCAAATACCGCACGCAGATCTGGTATATGGGACTCCAGGTCCTCCGAAATAACCAGAAGATCATCTAAATAACCTAAAATAGTCTTACCACCAAGTGTAGACCCCGATCTGAAACGGTCTATGAGCCTTTGAAACGTCGCAGGCGAATTCTTCAGGCCAAACGGCATACGTTTAAAACGGTAGGTACCAAATGGCGTGACGAACGCAGTTTTGTCGCGATCGGCGGTACTCACCTGCCAGTAACCACTGCGAAGGTCTAGAGAACTCATTACACAACCCTTCTTGGTCGACTGTAAGAGTTCGTCAATACGCGGCATGGGGTACGCATCCGTCTTAGTAACCGCGTTTAACTTTCGGTAGTCGACACAAAACCTATACGTACCATTACGTTTCGGTACCAAGACGCACGGTGCTGCCCAGGCGGATTCGCACTCCTCGATCACGTCCTCCGCTAACATCTTGTCTAACTCGACGCGCATGATTTCTTTCTTAGCCGGCGTAACGCGATACGGGGGCAAAGCAATAGGCGGATGGTCGCCGGTATCGATGTGGTGTTCCGCAAATGGTGTAGGCTCTCCGACTATATCAAAAATATCTGAGTACTCACATAAAAGATTCTCCAACGTCGACCGCTCCGACTCTGTTAACATAGCGCCCTCATCCGTCCTCAGTACGTTCACGGACGCACACTGAATGGGTTCGCGTTCGGATTCCCATGACAAAGTGTGAAGTGTCCGCGGCTGATCTATGGTACGCCAAGTCCAGTTGGCAAAATCTATAACCATCTTAGCTTTAGAAATAAAATCAATGCCTAACAAAGTATCGTTGTTAACGGCATCAGGTAAAATAATGAATTCAATAGGTATCGATAATGAAGCAAGTTGAACATTAACTATCGTCAGTAACACATCACTATTCCTAATAATACCATCCGCAAGCTTCAACGACATCGTTTCGGCGCGAAAGTTTGACCCAATACGTTTCAATAAGGAATAAAGTGAATAACTTGCAATACTACGACGCGCGGCGGTATCTAACAACGCGGTGCCCTGATATCCCTCCACACGCACGCGCACGATAGGCCGACCATACTTATTATTATTGTTACCAAAATCCGAACATAATTTCTTACTATCTATGTACACAGAGGAAAACACATTTTCTATCTTTACATTTGGGTTACTATCTCCGGCACTATTTTGTTTACATTTAGGACAATTAACTCTAATGTGACCTTTTTCACCACAATTATAGCAAAATGTGCCAGAGTTAGTAGAGACAGCGCGTTTAGTTAATTTATCACAGGAGTCCCGTACGTGCCCTCGCGTCTTACAATAGACGCAGAACAACTTCTTATCACTGTTTTCACTTTTGCTCACACACTGATAGTGATCACTACGCGGTGATGGCGCTCGTTCACGAGCGGGGGCGCGAGAGGCGCGGGTCGGCGGCGACGCGGACGGCGTCGAACTCGATCCCGGGGCGACGTGTTGCTGCGCACTCTCGCTGAGCGTGCGGGCAGACCTCGTAGGTAAACACGACGACGACGGTGACGCGGAGTTCTCTGACAACGATTCCTCTATGCTACGAGATTTCTCTATCAGCGATTCAATATCACTCACAGCGTCTCGTGGTAACCGCTTCCTGATTCTCTTGTGAAGCAGACCATAAATCATATCGAGTTTCGCTTCCTCTGGTAATTGATAAGGTAGTTTTGCGAACAAAGATCGTATTCTTACGATAAAAACGTCAGCGCGTTCCAACCCTTGCTCAGCAGCGAAAACATCTCTGTACAGTTTGTACGGTGGCCGTGGTATGCCATACATCGAACGCAGGCGCTTGACAGCCTCTGACCATGAGGTAACTTCATGACGGATGCCGCGCCACCAGACTGCTGCTTGCCCATGAAGTAACATGGGGAGTCCACGAAGTGCCATCTCATCGCTGACCGAAGCGCAATCCATGAACATCTCGACGGCATCTATAAATGCCTCGACTGTCTCCGGGTACTCCGACGAACCATCGAAGTGCGCGGTGCATTTGACGAGATTCCCCGAATACGGTGACGGTGATGGTGTGGCGCCGGGGTTCGCATTGGGCGGCGTCCCTGAATGCGATGTCAGAAGAGACTCGACGAGCTTCCGGTTCGCCTCGGCCTGCGCCGAAGAGAAGGCGGCCAGGAGCGACGCTAACTGAGTTTCAGACATAAGCACCGGAGCTACAGGTGTCTCCGTCACAGTCACAGGTTCATCTTCCGAACTGGAGTCGTTATTACGAACTTTACGCGGCGGCATTTTATTCACTAAAAGTCCCGTGCACTACTGAACAGTCTAGAACATCGGCCAATACGTTGGGAGCCAGTATAACGTGATAAATAAAACGTCCGAATCGCATGTATGATTTTAATACACACGAAAACACTTTAATACACATCAACGTTACAATAACGATCTTAAATAGGTAAGAACATTAACGACACGAGCTTAAATAGGGCCGCAGGCGCACAGAGCGACACGGGTTGCGCGCGCAAAGGATTCTGGGCGACTGCCGGCATGCGTGCGCGGCTGCGCGGACCCGGACGGGCCACTGCGGGTGGCGGGGTATCGTACGACGGGGGCGAGAGGGATACCAGGGACGCACTTATTACAGGGCCGCACTTAGGGCACGTTATAAGTATAATTTAAATATTGGATGGATAAAGTATCGGCTTTATATTTGCATAGTCTGCCTTGGCAGCAGTTATAAACTTAGTGAGAGCTTTCCACACCTCATCGTTATCATCATGTGCTGAACGAAGTGTGAAAAGCGCTCGCTTCCAACGGTCCGCGGCAAGTGTCTCTGCTTCCCGGCTATTGTATACACGCAACTCAATGTAAAACTCCCCTTGTCGTGTCGGATCACGCTGCAGGGTGAACCCGGAGCCCACACGCCGCGAGAGGTAGCTCCTCAAGGCGGCAGCTCTGACAGGTTGTTCTTGTTCGTCCTGAAACATAGTTTGAAAATATTTATTATTGCTAGCTCGTTACTATTTTGTCATTGATATTTTGAGATACTACTAACTGACTGATTGTTTTTACGAATATCAACGACAATTGTTGTAGAGATAAAACATTTTAGTTCGAAACTTAATGCTATGCTTATGACTTACCTCAGAATCAGAAAATATCGAACGGGATTTTTGATCGGGAACTGCTGCTATTTCGGACTCTGAATCATCCGACAAGTCGCGTTGGACTGCGACCGGGACCTTTTTCTTAGACTTTTCTGGTCTAGATTTAGTTGTGCTCTTTATTTTTCTTTTCTTCTCCTTCTTGCTTTTGATTTCGCGGGCTGGTTGCGAAATGACCTCCGTGTCGGAATCGAAAGGATTTCTGGCCGACCTTAAACGAGAAAATAAAACATACTTAGTAATTATAAATATACTATTATAATACAGGTTACACAAGAAAATATGTTAACAAATCTATCCACAACATTAAATATGTACATTAAAAACCCGATGTCCAAATCATCATCATCCTCCTATACTTATTTATCGCTATATACTTCAGGTCAATGTATTCTTCCATATATCTCGTTCACTCATCATCTCAGTATTTAATTCCTTTCTAGCCATGATAATTGCCATAACGAACTATTTAAAACGAAAAAAAAACACAAAAAAAAAACTCTAATCATAACAATAATTCATGGTTAAACAGATTCATGGGTATGAAAACAGAAAAAATGCTGTAAACTGATTTCAAAATCGATATAAAAACAATAAATTATATTCAACACCCTGACTTACGTTCACGTTTTATGAAAAAAATTCTTATAACAATATTTAAAAATTGATTTAATGAAATACATACATACTTACTCCTGGAAACTTTGCACAACACAACTCACTCAACAAAGCACTTGTGAAAGATTAAACAAAAGTTGTCGTGATCGAAGCGGGATAGTTTTTCACTTAAGGTAGCGTTTATATTATTTATTGCAAACGATGCATCAGTATTTGAACGCGTAATATATTTTAATTTCAATTGTATGCACTCATAAAATAAAGTCTAGTATCATTTGTTTATTCTTCGACACTATGCACACAGGCTGCAATTCCTTTTTTGGAAGGTGGCGACACGATGGCGCGGATACTTGAGACGAAATTCTAAAAAGGAAATCGTATGTACTTTATCGATCTAATACTAATACTGCTATCTACTATCGGCCTATAAACTTTGTATTTTGGCATCATATAAGCACTAAACTGTGCTTCGTATATAGTAATGAGATCAGGATGGGTTATTATTCACCAAAAGGGTTAATAATAAACCAGTTAGTGGTCAATCCATGTGGTGAAAACAGATTCAACAACAAGGTCAACAGTGACAGCCTTAGCAATTGCAGGACGAATAATTTACTTATTAGCAGTAGTTTAAGACCACCTTGCTGGTCTAGTGGTACAATTGTGACTGTTGAGCGTGGGGTTCTTGGCTCGATTCCCAGGTCAGGCAAAACGCTATTGGGTTTATCACCATTCATCGTCAGGAATCCTTCAGTAGCATCATTAACTAAGAACATGGGCATTAGCCGCAGATGCAGCAATCACTTCTGCCTACCCCTTCGGAGGTATATCTACAGGTGTAATGTTGTGTTATGGTGTATGATATTATTTCATTGAAAATGATTAATATCCCAAACTTTCTCCTGTGTTATATGTTTACAAACATACAATATCACAGATCCTGAACACCTATCTTTAGGTTATATAAATATTTGAACCACGTGGGAATCGAACTAGTGAGAAAAACGTATGAAGCGATTCAGTATTTTGTCACATTTTCGACGACATGTTTGGCGCATTGGATAAGAGCTCGGCTCTATGCATCACAATGTAAATATTAGTTTGTAAATGTACTGCTAGTAAATGCGCCAAGTGTCGCGGGTTCGATTCCCGCACGGAACAAATAAGTATTTGTTTCGGTCTGGATTTTGTTTTATTTAGCCATTCTTAATTATAAAATAATAATAGATACCTACTTTGAAAATTGAGCAAGTATGAGGCTAGATCTCGATATCCTGGTATTTATTAATTTATTTACATACTTAATGATAATGTGGTATTATTGGTACAGTGGTTGAATCAATTTCTGCACTAAATGTCGTAGGTTCGATCCCTAATACCAAATACCTACCTAAAACTTGCCATCGGAAATCAAACCATGCACGGCTGTCGCCAACTCGCAATCTCTAGACCAAAGCATAAAATCAATATTATAGGGACAAAAGCATAAAACCGAACCCAAAAAACAATATTATAGGGACTTAAAAGCCTTAGTTATCACTGCAGTGCACAACGAAAAACGTGCGTATTTTAAATACAACATAAACAACTAAATTAAGGATCCTAAATCACTCTGGAAAAATATTAAGTCCACCTTAGTTCCAACTAATAGAGGACGGTCAAAGGAGCTACCTCCCCAGTTTGCGGACGCTAACCAGATCAACGATGCCTTTCTTTCAGTTCCTAGCGACACAAGGCCGACTATATCTATACTGACATATTACGAGTTTCATACCTTTAGTGATTCCATTTTCAAGATATCTCCGGTAGACAAAGCTGACGTCATGCGCCACATTACAGGTTTGAAGTCAAATGCGGAGGGATGTGATGGTATTACTCTGAAAATGTTAACCTTGTCTCTGCCTTACATTCTCGCTCCTGTGACTCACATAATCAATCGTTCATTCGAAACGTCAACCTTCCCTGACTTGTGGAAAATTGCTGCAGTTAGACCGATTGCAAAAAACACCAGTCCAAGTACTGTGTCGAACCTACGACCGATTAGCATCCTGCCTTGTATATCCAAAGTAATAGAGAAAGTGCCAGCAACTGTCAGACTACTTGGACGAAAATTCAATTCTGCCCGCGTTGCAGTCGGGTTTTAGGAGACGACATAGTACATCGACGGCTCTGCTTGATGTGACCGATAACATATTGACTGCTCAAGATGCCGGAATGTGTACCCTGCTGGTTCTGCTCGATTATTCGCGCGCGTTTGACAGTATTGACATTTCCCTGCTTTTATCCAAACTGCGCTACTATGGTTTTGATCAAAATTCTTTGCGTTGGTTTCATAGTTATCTGGACCACCGACAACAGTACGTGGAGTTGAGGTCAGGTGATGGTGGATACCATGTATCTGAGTTGGTTTTTGTCAAAAAAGGAGTGCCGCAGGGCTCCATACTTGGACCTATTTTATTTAGCCTATACTGTGCTGACGTGGTGAAGAGCATTAAAAACTGTAGCTATCACATTTATGCCGATGACATTCAGATTTATATTTCGTTCAAACCACATGAGTGGGAAGCGACTGTCACCACCCTCAACCAAGACCTGAAGAGTATATCCGAATGGAGTAAGAGTCACGGTCTCATGCTCAACCCTAATAAGACCAAATATATGCTTTTGGGCACCAAACATAGGCTCAATTCGTTACCCTCCACGCTCCCAATATCCTTGATGGAACAGCCTATTGGTCGAGTTAACGAAGCCCGCAATCTTGGGTTGCGCGTGGACTGTGTGCTCAGATTTGAGGATCATGTCGCAGAATCTGTTCGCAACTGTTTCTACCGATTGAAGATTTTATATAAAATGAGACCGTACTTGTGCGAGGAACTCCGAATGCAACTGGTGGAATCCCTAGTTCTTTCTAAACTCAATTACGCTGACACTATTTTCGGACCTAGACTCTTAGCTAGAACTCACCGTCTCATTCAACGCGTCCAGAATGCTTGTGCCCGTTTTTGTTTCTCGATTCCATTATTTTAGAAGTCATGTTACACCATTCTTAAACCAGCACTTCATGTTAAAAATGAAATCGAGCAGAAAACTACACTTAGCATGCCTTCTCTTTAGTGTCATTAAGTACAAAAAACCGACGTATCTATACAACAAACTTAATTGGGTGACGAGTAATAGACAATGTTCGGGTAGGAAGTGCGCGCAGCAACTACTGAAAAGAAGTATGAAAGTGAAATACTACTGTGAGCGCGTATTGACACGCGCTCACAGTAGTACTTCATTTACAGGAAGTTTTTGTTACGCAGCCTCCAAAATATGGAACAACCTGCCCCCACCGTTGAGGCAAATAAAAAGCATATTTACATTTAAAAAGCGGCTTAGACAATACCTTATAGAGTCTCAACGTGAGCTGGGTAACGTGAATGTTGACATGTCTTTTGTTTAATGTTTGAATTTATATATTTCTTATTGTTACCTACAATACCTTCCTTAATGTAATTAATTATTTTTAACTATATAAATTATATACATTTTAATATCATAATATGTAGAATCACAGTATCATAATTATGTTAAATAATGGTAAATGTATAATTTTTAATTTTAATTTGATATCTATATTTTCGTAATATCGTATGTTAAATTATGGTAAATGCATAATGTTTTGTTTATTTTTAAATATATTTAATTTTGTTATCTAATACTATTGCAATATTGATAAAGCTAATTAATTACTACAATTATATTTTTAATAGATTAGTAACCTAAGTTGACTAAACTTCATTGTTTAGCAACTTAAACTGAATTACCATGTAATATTATAATTTATAAAAGAACACGAAACATGATCAGGCTTACAGCGCGGCGTCATAACAAACATTCCAACAAACAGTCTGGCAGCAGCGCGACGGATGGCCGGCTGGCTTCCGGGATCGGACGAGTGTGGCGGTGCAGCGCGTCGTGGTCACGAACACCCGCAGTCTTGCTGAGGAGGGATGGGGCTGCCACTGCCACCTTAACGCTCGAGATCTGAAATAAAATTCCTTGTTATCGTCCTGCTTACATTATTAACTTAAATAATTATTCATTTTAACTTATACATGTATTCTCACGAATGCAAACATTCTTTTCCCATTGATTAATGACTCATCTACATACCCTATCAGAATGACCAGTGGTAGTGGTATCTCCATTTCTCCTCCGTACAATTTACGTAGATCGCATCGCTGCTTCCGTCACACATATTCGTATCGTAGGCATGTTCCGAAGGGCCAGGCTTGAGTATCCCTGCCCAGACACAATATGACAGTTTCAGTTTCAGTTGTCTGAAATTCAAAACACTAGTTATTCCAACAGTCATGTCAAGTGTGTATAAGTTCTTTCAACTGCGTTATAAACAAATTCAATAAATTTTTTAGAGACAGGACTGTAGAATTATAATGGTTACGACTTACCCATGTTTGAGTCTGTGCCAATATTATAATGATATACTTTGTAATTAATTTTATTCTTGGTGACAGCTTATAACTATTTAAAACCTTTGAATTACAGCAGGTACTTATTGTTTGTTGCGTGCGGGTGATTCATTGCGCGCATAGCGTGCATAATTTCAAGTTCGATCGTCCGAAGAAATGTTATTGTTGCGTCAATAGGCGGTGACCGCCTCGGATGTTGTGTGCCCTTGCTCCGCATCGTCGTGAGCGAGCGCCGAGTGTTGGACCTCACACCCGCTCGCCCCTCGTCTCCCGATAAGGCGGACGGGGCGATAGTTTAGGTTACGCAACAATGTGTATAGGTACGTATGTGCATAGGTACACATCAGCTGACGGTGAGTCTGCCCTTGACTCGTTACCGGCACCACAGTTTGGTGCGCTTCTCGACCTTATTATTATGTAATTTATTTAATTTATATATTTATTTATTTTATTAACTTTATGCAACTAAGTATATGTGTATATATTTTTTTTACTAATTAGATAATATATATATTATATAAATCACTACACAATAGTTTTCCTTCTCCTAGACAGGTTGCCAACCAAGGCTAACGAGGCCCATCTTTTCGGGGAGATGGGCCTCGTTAGCCTTGGTTGGCAACCTGTCTAGGAGAAGGAAAACTCCGAATTTAAACCAACTTTCAGGGAGCATACCCGAAACAAAACCCCGATCTAAGGTGTGAACCGACCCGTGCCGAGGGATTCGTGGCCAGAGGGCAAGCTGGTCGTAAACGGAGGGTGCCTGTGTTGGTGGTCACAGGGCACAGCTGATATTCCGCCTTACCCCCGTAAAGGGCTCTGCGGGGATGGACCGTCTAGATCCCTAAATCTCGTGGGAACGCTATGGGAACAAAAACTTATTCTTCTCCATACGGCGGCGACGCGGTTCGCAACCCGTCACGTCTCGTTTCCCGCGAGGGCGAAAAGCGGCCTACGGAAAGCAGGTTTGCGACATTGAATATTGGTGGAGGAATGAACGGCAAATTGGATGAAGTATGTCAGATGATGGATGATAGAAAGATTGATGTTCTTTGTGTGAATGAAACAAAAAGAAAAGGGTAAGGCATGTTAAGATGGTTTGGGCACATGGAGAGGATGGATGACGATAGACTGACAAAGAAGATATATCAGGCTAGTGTGAATGGGACAGGACAAAGGGGAAGACCTAGGAGAACGTTCTCTGACCAGATTGGAGACATCCTGAAAAAAGGACAAGTCAGAAGTACCCTTAACAGAAGAGCATGCATGAGAAACTTGATGGGAGTGAGTGAAGCAAGTGAGGTATGTCAGGATCGTTGCAAATGGCGTTCCGTAGTTTCTGCCTACCCCTCCGGGAAACAGGCGTGAGTCTATGTATGTATGTATGTATGTACAATACACATTCCCTGATACACCTCACACGGATTGCATGTTGTGATCGGCACGGCGATGGTTGCACATCCGGAATGTCTAGAAGGGGTTGGAAGAATATCAGCGTCCGGTATGCACTAGCATCACTGGACATAGTGCTGATCCAGCCACCTTTTTTGGCCAGCGATGGGACACATCCTCACCTTATTCTATTGCAATTGTTTTTTTTTTTGTTTTTAGAATTTTTTTTCTTCTTTTATATAAATGTTCTAATACCTACTATTATTTGTTGTATATGTACCTACCTACTTATTTTCTATTGTGTGTCCTATGTGCTGTTACAAAATAAATTTTTCTTTTCTTTTTTTTTTCTTTTCTAATAAAATCAAAAGTATAATTTGTTCAAAACGTAACAATTGGTCTGTAAAAATTAAGAATATAGTAAGTATTATTGTAGAATGCTGTGTATCTGCTCTCTTTGAAAACTTTACTGATTTGTCATTATTTAAGAAATTGTTTGATTTATTTTTAACTTTCAAAATGGCCATTAAAACTGCCAGGTTTGAGGGTGTTGGGTTTTTACGAAATTTTGATAATGCTAATCTCCGTTTTGCAACTACATGAGATAAACTGGGGTTCCGATATGGTTTCGGAGTAAATTTGCTGCAAGGATTGGAATCAATCTTAATGAAAGGAATGTTATCATCTGCTGCTTTACTTATTTGCTTGATAAAATTTTTAAAACACAAGTTGAGGTTTGAATTGGAGGAAGCGTTTTCAAGATCGGATGAATATTTAACCCAGTCAGCTAACCTAAAATAACGTTTTCTAACAAAGTTAGGACTATATGAACTAGTTGAAGAAATGTTAATAACGAGATAATCGCTGCCCATCGATACGTTGGTTACCTACCAGTTAAAGTAGCATGCGATATCAGACGTAGCCACGGACAGATCGGGCGAGCTTTTTTGTATATTACCACCTACTAATATAATTCGAGTGGGATTTACCGTCATTTAAAAACACTAACTTAGATTCATTAATAGCATTATGTATTTGAGAGCCTCTAGAATCCGTTTTGTACGACCATGAAACATGATGTCCATTGAAATCACCTAAAATAAGAAATTTTACATTGAATTGAGAAAGCAAACCGTCCCAATCATTTCGTTTCGTATGAACCCATTGTGGGCAATACACGGCAATCACATTTTCAATATGTTTACAGTTATAGATTTTGACATGTAGTATCTCTATATCAGCGTTAAGATGTTCTATACGGCATAACTGAGCTTTAATAGATCTATGGGTTAAGATAGATACGCCCCCGTAATTGTCTGCGCGGTCTGCTCTAAATACATTATAATTATTAAATAATTTAATTAAAGAGTCTCAAAGGCTTATTAGAAAGGCCAAGTCAGAGAGTTGGCATGACTTTTGTAATTCTTTTGACGAGAGTACCTCTCCTGCAGAAGTCTGGAGAAAGATGAAATGGCTTAAAGGTAATTGAACTCAAAATTTATACACAGATAAAAGTAAAGCTGAATCACTACTCAATAACCTATGTCCTGCGTATGTTACTCCAATTACACCTACTTTTAAATCTGCAAACCCAATACTAGAATCCCCGCTTACCGTACAAGAATAAGAGTCCAGCATAAAAGCTACTGATACTGCTCCAGGTTGCGATAACATTTCATTTTCGATGATAAAACATTTGCCTGAAGTCGGTAAAAACATTTTACTCTGTATATTCAATATTTTTTGTCTACGGGTTTCACACCATCACAATGGTGGGACATTTGTATAGTTGCAATTCCCAAACCCGGCCGAGACCCGACATCAATATCCTCTACTCGCCCTATTAGTCTTATATCATGTTTTTGTAAGATTTTTCATTCCATAATAAACAGGAGGTTAGAATGGTATTTAGAAAAAATGACATCTTTTTAACTGAAACTCTAGGCTACTATAGCGTGTTTTCTTGATGTAGATAATGCATATAATAACATAAATATAGCATCTCTTCTTGGCATTCTAGACAAAATTGGTGTCGGCCAAAATATGTAACTATTTGTGGAACTTTCTGAGTTTTAGAATATTAAAAATTAGTCATGAGCACAGCAATATAAGTAGATGCACTGGTCAAGGCATAGCACAGGGTGATCCATTGTCCCCTTTATTATTTAACGTAGCAACATATAGTATTTGTAAATCTGTAAATAATGTATTTATTTCACAGTACGCGGATGTCCTTACATTGTACATATCTGATAAAAACATAGAATCTGCTCAAAGGTGTCTTCAAACTGCACTGAATTTATTAGTGAATCTCTTAGAAAATTTTGGCCTAAGTGTTTCGCCTCTAAAAAGTAAATTGTGTGTTTTTAAGAAAGGGTTGAATAGAAATAATACCAGCATACAAATAAATAAGACACCATTGCAACAAGTAGATACAGTGAAGTATTTAGGATCGCTCATTGAGATGGACTAAACATATAAACGAGCTGTATCCCAAAATTCACAAATTCCTAAATATTTTCAAAGTGTTGGAGGGCCCCGGATGGTACGCACATCCTAAGCATTTAAGACTTTTATACATAGCAATTTTCAGTAGCCGACTGGATTACAGTAGTTTCCTTTACGATAATAGTTGCCATGGAAATTTATTTAAACTGGACAAGCTTCAAAATGAAGCCATGCGTATTATTGGTGGTTTTACTAGGAGTACACCCATTCATGTAATGGAAAATGAGCTTTGTTTAGTACCTCTAAAAATATGAAGACTTTATCTTGCTGACATGTTTTGGTTCAGATCAATGGCAATAACTAACAATGTTACTATTAACATTATAACTGAATTAATTTCACAACTTTCTAGTTCATACTGGCGGCGTAAAAATATTCCTGCTATTGTACAAATACACTTAAAATATAAAGATGTAAATATGTCTTTAGAAAAATGTTTGGGTATGTATACATTAGATTATTGGATAAGCAGATATGAGTTGAGAAATATTACAAAACATGAAATCGGTACAATTAACAAGGCCAAAAAAGAATACGACTCAGATATATTGTGACTTAATCTTAATATATAAAATCCTTGCGTTACTGATTGACTGACAGACACGCTACAGCCGAAACTATTGGGCACAGGAAGCTAAAATTTGGCATGTATGTTCCTTGGGGACCGTAGGGGTGCATTAAGAAGGGATTTCCCGAAATTCCCACGGGATCATCCAAAACGGGTAAATTTAAAAAAATGCAGGCGTAGCTGCTGGCGTCCTCTAGTTGTTATATAAGGTTGTAGAAGCTGGTGTAAGAAGACGTGCAAATTGTTCTAGTTAAGTTGTGTATATAAGTATTTTTGTTATTATTTTATGTTGGTTCTAGTTTTTAAGTGGTATGCTTGTAATTGACAAACCAATGGAGTAATATAGTCAAACTTGACTAAACTCCTTAAAATAAATTTAAAAAAAGAACCCTTGGCAAACGTCGTTTTTGTCATTTCATTAAAAGTACTTGATTTGACTAGTTGGAAACAACCCTATTAAGCAGATGTGAAATGGATACCTACCTTTTTATTTTAGGAACCCTTTCTGTATTCTTATTTATTTTGGTATTTAGTCTACGTGATCAGTACCTACGTTGGATACGTAAGAAAATCTATCGACTAAAATTAATATTTAATTAATATTAGAATATTCTCCTTTTTTACGAAATTACGGTTCACGCATTGAAAACGGCAATTGCTGTTTAGCCATTATCTACGATAAAGAAAGATAAATAGTACTACTCCAATATTCGTGTAAACAACAAGCTATTCGTACTTTTTGACTAATTTTAAAAGAATTTAAGTAGAATTTCAGTAGAAGAACTAATGTCAAAAGAATTTTAGTACCCATTAACCTGATTAAAGCAAAAATTTAGCATCTCAATTAATACAAAAACACAAAAGGATTGAAGTATCGCAATATGACTTCGCATACATCAATGCCATCATTTGAGGAGTGGGAAACGAAAACCCTGTCTTTAATACCAGTCGATGACTGATCAACTTGTTTCAGTTATCATTTATCATTGTTTGTCATTGTTTGAGAATTACAAACAGTGAAATCGCACGGAAATATAATATTTTACTTCGAATTAGCAAAATTCTCAGTCAAGAAACAGAAAACGTGCTAAGTAGCTTATATTTCATTCATCATTTATGCATTAGCGTAGAAATTAGCAATCACTCAGAACACACACGGCAGGTATTCCTTTACGCGTACGCATTTACAACAAATTACCAGATACTTTTATCTTAATATATAAAATCCTTGCGTTACTGACTGACTGACAGACACGCTACAGCCGAAACTATTGGGCGCAGGAACCTGAAATTTGGCATGTATGTTCCTTGGGGACCGTAGGGGTGCACTAAGAAGGGATTTCCCGAAGTTCCCACGGGATCGGCCAAAACGGGTAAATTTAAAAAAATGCAGGCGTAGCTGCTGGCGTCCTCTAGTAACTTATAATTTTACTACATTTAAAAACAAATTATTTTGCTTCTTGCTGGATTTGTCCAGCAAGAAGCAAAAGCTATTACTCGACGAATGATTTCTTATGTGAAAAATTTGACATGAAATTTAAATTGTAACTTGACATTATAATAATATTTGACGTTTTATATATTACTTATTATTTCAAACTTATTATTGTTATCAATTTTAATTGCATTCCTAATTATAAAGCTAAGTTATCTGACTATGTTGTTAAGTTTAAGATTTTTACGCCGGAAACGGCAGAATATTACGGACATATATAATTTTGTAACACCACTGTAACAACAGTATTCTAACAAATAAATGGATTATTATTATTATTTGTTTCTCTTTCACGGGTTTTATGCAGGCGAACACGGAGACATAGGTCCAACGCGCAGAGGCCCTTTGAGAGTTTTAATCTAGAATGTAATGGGACATCTACTGAGGAGTCTCCATAACTGCACTATTAAGTACAGTTACGAGTTAGCCGCAGCAGGTGAGGGACTATTGCTTCTTTTATGGAAACTAATTTCTCTGGGCTATTGGGATGGGTGTTAAATGGATTGGTTAAGATGAAAACTATAGATGAATGCCATAATGATGAATGATACTATTATTATTATTACGCTTACGCCACTACCGTCAGGTTCGCACATTCCGCGGAGTTCGCTCGGCAACGTGGCGTGTAACTGAGTCGTGTGTAAAATTGTCAACCAATCAGAACCTCCACCGTTATGATTGGAACTCTTATCGTTCCTTCAACAAAGTGCTGCGATGTGACTACGCCGCGAACAATGTAAACCCCATGTCGAAAGTACCTTTAAAACAGTTTCAACGTCTTCTAAGTAAATGGTATCGATATTTATCTAAGTACATTAATTTTTATAAACGTCTGCTCTTACAGTCTTGAGATCCATAAGTATTTATCTCTTAACAATATACATTGTGTTGAAAATATGATATAATTAATTAATTAAATGTCAATTAGGTTAATGGGTAGCTTATTATATAATGACACTGATTGTGCTCTAGAGCTGTGTTGAACTATATTGAGTTTTGGCTGTATTGTTGAGGCTAGATCCTTTCTACGAGTGTTTTGTCAAATTTTTCTTTGCTCATCAGTTTCTACATTGTTGAGATTCTTAACAAAGTTAGTTAACAGAACCAAATTATAGAGACACGGCACTGTTAGAATTTTGAGATTTATGAAGTGTTCCCTGCACGAATCTGTTTGTTTAAGACGATGGATTGTTCTAATGGCCCTTTTCTTCATGAAAAAAGTAGAGTTTATATTGTATTTATAGCTATTTCCCCAAAATAAAATGCTATACCTGAGTTTAGATTCAACTAAAGCAAAGTATATCATCCTAAGTTGAGATATTGTAAGTTCTTCCCTTAGACTTCTAATGGCGTAGCACGCAGAACTTACAGACTTAGTTACGGCCTGTGTCTCTTGCTTCCATTTTAACCAAGCGTCTATATTAACACCCAAAAATTTGATGTTATCTACCACTTCTACTTTATTACCGGTAGACGATACTTCTATACTGGCATCATTCCTTGCAGTGGATTTAAATAATACACATTTTGTTTTATTTGCGTTTAGTTTAAGATTATTTATGCTAAACCATTGTTTAAAAACTTTTAAAACTGCGTTAACCTTAGATTCTAAATCAGTAGTATTATCTGCTGATATTATTGCATTTGTATCATTAGCGAAAATAATGAGTTTCGTGTCTGATACTTGATTTTGCACATACCCTATCAAGTCGTTTAAAAAAAGGATGAAGAATATTGGGCCTAAGACTGATCTCTGAGGAACACCACGAGATACTGGGGTTAAATTGGATTTAACGACTTTTTCTTCTCCATCCACTACTGACCTGACTTCTACATTATTGTCGTCTATTATTATATAGGAACTGGTAGCGCCATCTACCTTCCTGTCTACAACTAATCACATACAGCGGCGCGGCGCGGAGCGGTATCGAGACGGCGTTCTTAGCGAGCGGAATGTTCGAGACTGTCACTCGCGTTCACGATCGCGTCGACGAAATCAGGCGCAAGGCAGTGCCTCTTCCAGGGAGAGGGAAAGAGAGGGACGGAAATATGATATCGCTCGCACTAGACAATCGTGGAATGATTCATGTTGATGCGATTAGTTGTAGACAGGAAGGTAGATGGCGCTACCATATCCCCCCGGCCCTAAAGGGTTGCCTTTAAAAAAAAAATAGAATTGAACTTAGCTATGTTGGGTGTACTACCGCATAACCCATCAATAGGCTAAGACAGCGATATGACAATAAATTAATCTAAATTAACTTTAGCGAAAACTACAAACGCAATAATAGCGAAAACTACTAACTAAATACTTAAACTAAGAGGTGGGTCCAACTTCAGGCTAGATCTCACTGAGTTGGAAGCGGACGCGAGTTGATCAGTGCCTCGACTTGTGCAAGGACGGTTAAAGGCTCTTCGTAAGAGAGGATCCGTTGACCTATAACTTTGAAGAGATGCGTTTAATTACTTTGACCATGCTTGCCCAACATCCACCGAAATGTGGTGATGCTGGTGGAATAAACTTCCAGTCAATATAATCTATGGAGAGTTCTTCCTGAAGACGAGTACGATAACTCGCGACGTGATTGAAACAAGTAGCGGAAACAAGTTCAATCAATTTACTAACGCGGTTGGCGACAAAGTCTGCCAGCGGTGAGGAGAAGAATAAATCTAAGCGGGCACTACCTTGGAGTCGGAAAATGCGTATATTTATTAATAGAGTAGTGGGGCAAAACTGTGTCTTGAACCTTGTGGAGCAACTGAGACAGCAGAAGGGCCGCGCACAACTCCAGTCTCGCAACTGAAACGGTTTTAACAGGCGAGACCTTAGACTTGGCACAAACTAACTGCACCGAGTAGTTAGAACCAATGCGGACTTGCAGATATACGACTCCGCCGTAAGCACGCTCGCTGGCGTCAGCGAACCTATCAAGTTGATGGTACATCCATCTACCAACCCAAGATGACGCGGAATAGTAACTTGATTGAGCGCGGTAAGCTCAATACAAAACTGGCCCCAAGCAACGACAATATGGTCAGGGGGTGTTTCATCCCACTCACACTTTGATAGCCAAAGCTCTTTGATCAAGAGCTTGGCGTACAAAATTGTAAACAACGCAAGCACATCGTTTCTTACACAATAGTATTCTAATTTGTCCAAGAGTATATCGTGATCAACTGTATCGAACGCGGAGCTAAGATCCAGGAAAATACCTGCCACCTTACGCCTATTATTCAAATTACAGACGACCTCATCAATTAACGCCTCTATGGCATGAATTGTGCCTACTGATTTTTGGTATCCATACTGCTAGTTAAATAAGACACTGAGGGATCTTAAGTGATTCATGAGTCTATCTCTCTCTCTCTCTCTCTCCTAAGCATTATTATTCCCATCTGATTGTGGGGTCTGCTTTCTTCATGAGTCTATCTTTCATTATTTTTTCTAACATTTTGGACAAAACCGGTAACACGGAAATCGGCTCCGTCCGGAAGTCCTTATACTATGTAGTCCCCAACTTAAACGCTCTTACACTGTTACAACAGAAACGAAACAATTTCGATATTTGGAACATTGTCAGTATCATTATATTCATTACAAAACTAATTGCATGAAATATGAATAAAATAAAGCTTCTACCACAATGCGGTCATCCAATAAGGCTAAGACTGAATAAAAATTTCGCATAATAAGACCATATTTGTATGTTTTTGGGAGTTTTCCAATATAAAGTAAACCCTACATGAGTTTACTTTATATTGGAAGAATAGGACAATCGTGTAACGGCCCAGAGCCAAAATATGTAGAGAGTTATTTCCATTTGCGAAGTTCCTATTAGCCCATGAAACGAAACGGTTTTCGGAACTGGCCAAACAGTAATAAATAATTTACAAAAGCGGTCCTGTGAAAGCGGAGCCCCTCCTCGGTGGGGGTAGCCATGCGGTGGTTAGGTATTTGAATGCTAATGACTTTCCCGGTCGAACAACTTGGCGAGTAACGTTAACTGGTTTCGGAGACACTAGATACATTGCCACGAATTGTTCCAATGTCATCCGCACGACCACGCTATTCAACACGGTTCTAGGTTGCGCGCTCACGTATATTCACACCGCGCCGTCCGCTCAAGCTTCAATCGCTGGGTGTTGATGCGCGTTACCCAAAATAATTGGACGAGCTACAACATTTATGCCCAAATTCAATAACCTATTTCTGTTCCTCATAAATGAAATTCGTTCACAGCATCACAGCACATTAAGAGCGTTTATTCCGGCCGCACCGATTTCATGGATTTTCATTGTAAGATTACGGTGAATATAAATAACACTGAATAATAACAACTTGAAAATCTGAAAGGTCATTCTATAACTTAGAAAGTGTATTAGAAAAATATATGACCTTTCATAATAAATATTTGAAAACTGACGAATTTAAATTGCACGTTTTCGTAAAATCTGTAGATCAAGGTAGATTCATTGCTGGATTGTGCAAAAAAAGAAGTTGTTTTTGAATCCTGTAAATGTTATCTATATAATTATATGACGTTCCTGAATATGTATTAACAAAATTGTGTACTTTTATTAATTTTTTTAAAGAAAACAGTCGTTCAAAACAGAGTTATAGTTCAATTTTGGCGCTCAATCCTGCTATTAGTTCTAATAAACCACTGTGATAATCATTTAAATACAAACACATATCTGAAGTTTCGGTTGCATATTACATCATATAAAAAATTGGAATCTAAACATTTGATTTGTAATTTATATGATTTTTTAAAGTGACCTATAAATCTTGAAACGCAACGCCGTCTCAGCCACTCCGCGCCAAGTTCTCTCAAGGGGTGGACGTATTGCTCGTCGCCGCGCACGCCATATTACGTAAATATAACAATTCACTACGTTTATAGCACGGCCGCACCTTCTTGATCCGTAAGATTTTTTTTACTCATATAAATACTTCATGTAACTGTTCATGTTATTATTATGTAACTTGACTGACCTGTTGGTTTAGTCTAACGATTAGGCTGTCGTTATCAGTAACTACATATCTAGTTAGGTTTCTATACCTAGTGGAGTTCCCCAAGGCTCATTAATGGGTCCTCTTCTCTTTATTATATTATACGTTAATGACATCGACTCCTGCTTCCACTCCTCTGATTTGCTCTGTTTTGCCGATGACATGAAGATATTCTCTTCGATATAATCAGCAACAGATATGGAGGCCCTTCAATCAGACCTGAGGCGATTAGATGACTATTGTCAAACTAATAAATTAGACCTTAACCCCCTTAAATGCTCCCTGCTGATCAGTTCCCCCTGATCAGTTACTGCCGCGATGTGAAGTTGTACGTGATTTGAGCATCCATCACGACCAAAAGCTTCTTTTTAACGTGCACATAGATGAAATAGTTGCTAGGGCCTCTAAGGCGCTCGGTTTTATCATGAGAATCTCTAAATCTTTCAAGAAAGCTAAAACATTTAAAATATTGTATTGCACATATGTGAGAAGTCAGCTGGAGTATGCATCGCAAATTTGGAACCCTTGCTACGATAAATACATAAATAAAATAGAAAATATCCAAAAACGATTTATTAGATTTTTATGTTTTCGTTTACGAGTGCCTTATAAGTCTGGGAACTATTTGAGTCTATGTAAGCGATTTCACATTCAACCACTTATTGACCGACGTCGTCTAGCTGATATATCATTTTTATTTAAATTAATTAATAATGAAATCGACTGTCCTGACTTATTACGTAAATTGCATTTCAATGTTCCAAGTAAATCAATAAGATTTAATCCTCCTATTTCTATTCCTCATTCCTCCTCCAACTATAGGCAAAACACGTTCATGGTGCGAGCAAGCAATGATATTAATAAAGTTTGTAAGCAGTTCTCGTTAGATATATTTAGTACTAAAGGCAGTTCGGTAAGAAGGCAGCTAAACCTTAAATTCTTTTGTCCACTATCTTAGTCACTTCATAACGTACTATATGAATACCTATTGTTATTTAAAACAAATTTTACTGTCAATGTTTTGTGCTACATAGTGTTCGCTTAAGATCTTGTAAAATATTGTACTACTATTAGAGGAAACCTGTAATTGGCTGTATGTCGCGTAGTTATAGTTACATACTCATTTGCTGTAGCTGTTGGTTTTCCTTAACTAAATAAATAAATAAATAAATTAGTATTACCAGACTGCTGACAGAAGTCATACATATATCTATGATTTGATTCCCGTCATTAAATAATATTTGTATGGATTATGGTTCTTTACAATTAGACTTTACACGCACATGTATATAGGTACCTAAGACGTAGTTATGTATTATTTCCAGATTACAGGAAATATGGGTAAAAAGGACAAAATCCTGGGTACATCCCTATGGGAACGTTAAAAGAAAAAGAAACATTGCGGCAAGTAATTTGAGAAGGGTAAGAGAGGCTAAAAAGTAGTAAAATATATTAATATTTTTTGTAAAAATCAGTATTTTAGAAATTTTGTAACAGTGTTATATCTTACATCAAATTATTGAATTACAGAAAAGTACTCTCTAATGCAGCTAACACAAAGGCACTAGATAACACAGATGCAATTCTGCAAAATCAAGTAATTTTATAATAAATTTGTTTTTTCCTTCATATACGTTCTACTTTGCGATTCTTACAATATTGTATTATATTTTATAGATGCATGCATCAGTGGGAACATGAACTTCTGATTCCTCAAAAAATAATCTGGTCGATCAACCTTTTGGCACACCTCCACCTACCACTTCGCTAAGTTCTATTAGTAATAACGACACTGATGATACAATATGGTGACTATATTTATTTAATTTAGTTTTGTGATGATAAATTGATGAAGTAAAGCTACGTTTCGGCTGTTTTACATGAACCGTGGTCACGCAGATGGACCACGGGTTAGTTAATAATGAATTATCAATTCAAGATCTGTCAGTTTAAAAGGAATCACTACAAAACTAAACATAAACAGCGTAAAAAGTCCGTAAACAGGAGTTTAATAACAAGATATTCAGTCAGTTGATTTTGGACTGATTTTCAACCGTTGTTTTATTACTAATTTTATCGATTGAAAGGTAAATTGGCACCTTAGTATTCAATTCAAATTCAAATTCAAAATCGTTTATTCATTTGGATCACAATGTGACGCTTATGAACGTCAAAATAATAAAGACTTAAATTACTTAAAGACTCTACATTTACATTTACTGCCACGTTCGCAAAGCAATAGGTAGAACCATGAGAAAGAACGGGCAATAAAACTCACGGTCACTCTTTTTCTTCGCCAGGTTTTGCATAATACACATAATTTACATTTTGTAAGGTGCTGCAACTGTTACACCTTCTATATCACTTGTATATATTTACTGTACATAATAATACTCAAGCATAATACTTTTGATGTTCATTTGGTTAGTCTCCTCAGAATAGACATGGTGAAACAGGAGCATCCACTTACATTATATATACCTAATAATGCAGGCAATCCGCGAAAGTGATCAGACCCATGATGGAAATGATGCAGTTAAATATTAAAATCTAATACCAGCCCGCAAGAACGTCATCGACCAGTCATCGCAAGTAGCACCCGTTCACGAGTATGACGCATGTGCCAGCCATCATCCCTCTCGCCATATTAGAGGGACAGGGATGACCCGACACACGACGCCACCACAAGAAATGACATTTTAGTGAGCATGACGATAACGGTATACGAACCGGCAGTAAGAAACAATCTATTGGTATACTGACCATGTCCGCCAATTACCTCCATTTTCCAGATCGTTATTATTAACACAAATCAGTGGACCGCGTGAAGGAATGCAAATGTAGAAAGAATTTTGTGAAGGTGACAAGTGAACAACGATATGATCAGGAATAAATAATGTTAAACTACATTAAAAAAATCATAATAATATCCAAATCCTGCAAAAATCATGTGTTCACGAGGCGAGGTGCCTCGTGAACACATGATTTTTAACTTAACATGTTACTAATTAAGAAGAGAGTATTTTACACAGTCATAAAAATAACAATAATGGTGAATTTAAAAAAAGCAACTAGACCCATGATGTCTTGTCATCTAGAAATTCTTTAATAGTGTAAGAACCCCTTTTTAAAAGAAAATTCCTAGTAGTGGTTTTAAATTTGTGCAGAGGTAAATTCATTATTTCCAGAGGTAATTTGTTGAAGAATTGTATACCGAGTCCCGCAAATGAGTTATGAACTTTATGTAGACGGTAGTTAGTGCCCACCAGTTTATGCTTATTCCTTGTGTTCACTTTGTGCAAGTCACTATTTTTACGGTAAAGAGTTAAGTTTTTCTTAACGTACATTAAATTAGCAAATATATACTGCGATGCAACTGTAAATATTTCTACTTCTTTAAATTTATCTCGTAAAGAATCTCTAGCACCTAACTTATATATTGCACGTATGGCCCTCTTTTGAATAACAAAAATTGTCTGAATATCGGCCGCCGTACCCCACAATAGTATCCCGTAAGATATATATCCATACTCTTTATCTCTGAAACTACTGATCCGATTTGAAAAAATCTTTTTGTATGCGGTAGCCACATTCATGAAAAAGGTCATAGGCTACTTTTTAACGGCTGGGGCTGGACCGATTTTGACGGGATTTTCACTGGCGGATAGCTGATGTACCAAGGAGTAACTTAGGCTATAAATTAACCGGGTACGCGAAGAAGTTCCCTCAAACCGCGGGAAACAGCTAGTATTATATACATTAATAACGCAATAGATGTATATTTGAAATGTGACAATTATGTAGATGCCAATTATAAATTATTTCTATCATATAATAAAACTGCGCCAAATTATTATAAATAGTCGTTGCTATCCTGAGAAACATCACCCTACTTAACAAATAATATCTAGCTTTATTTGATACCTTTAAATGCACGTACATTGAAAATAATGAATTTGAATACTATCATATCATAATCGACGTATTACATAGACGAATACTGTTCATATATGGCAAGAAGGATCAAGAATTATACCACGCCATACCGTCATAGTGCGCCGGGTCTCGCATCCGCGGTGCGCGGGCGACCGCGGTACTATAAAAACCTAAACTCGAGCCGCCGCTCGAGGCGTATACGCTCTTAAATAGGTAACAAGTTCACTTTCTAGCAGTTAAGTGTGGAAAAAATATTATGATAATAAAGTTAATATTGCACACATTACTTGTAGTAATAATGGTATGAAGTTCGAAAGAGCGCTGCTAGGTGCTTGGGGCTGACTTAGTAATTAAAGTCGATAGCAGGAACCGAACAAAAACAACAAGTGCTCCGTTCTTTGTACATATTTACAGAATTTCTTATTAAAGTTCTGACTAATTGAAACTATAAGAGATATTTGTTATGAAGAGACGAGTGTGAATACCAACTAGTCTTATCTTAGACGAGAGCAAATATTCTGAGATTGTGTCGGGGCACAAAATTGAATCGTGGATAGGCGTACTGCCAGCTAAAATAAAGGTCACACAAATATTTTGAGACAGTCGCGGTCCCGATATCCCTATTGCTTGTTTGTGTGAATCCTTCGGAAGATGCAATCAAAATATATTCGATCAGTTTTCTTCCACTATTTAATTTTAATATGTATCAATGAGCTTCTTCATCATAGTCGCTACAAGAACCTTATTTAAATTTTTCTCTCTTTTAAAAAGACTACTCCCGCACTAGGAATAAAATCCTGTGTCGCGGAGGACTTTACAAACATTCAATCAATGGACACAAAGGACACCCAGACTCGTGACAACAATTAGTGGATTACACAAAGTGTTGTCTCGTGTGGGAATCGAACCCACGACACGCGGCGCAGTACCAAGCGGCGAGGCGACCGCTTAAACCACTACGCCAACCGTGCAGTCCGAATTTGTAATAGTTAACATTAATTTTGATAGTCGATAGATATACTTTGAACTATTAAATAATAAATTGAATGCAATATTACAACGTGATCTATTTATTATTATTTATTCATGTATAAATTATGAACCCGCTCAACTAACCACATATTAGTAATTACATTTCGTGACAATAGCGAAATATCAGTATTAATCTTTTTTTAAATCCTTGTATTACTGACTGACTGACAGACAAGCTACAGCCAAAACTATTGGACGCAAGAAGCTCAAATTTGGCATGTATGTTCCTTGGGGACCGTAGTAGACCGGGTGCACTAAGAAGGGATTTTCCGAAATACTCACGGGATCGGGCAAAACGGGTAAATTAACAAAATGTGCAGGCGTAGCTGCATAATAATATGTAATTATTACATAACAAGTAAGCATTGTTTGAATGAAATCTAGTAATATTTGGTTTGTTATGTACGGATAAACAATTAATTACAGCGGCAGTGGCCGTCGGTGAGCGGTGACAGCCACTGCTGCTGTAATTAATTGCAAATTGTGGTAATTGCGAACGCCGGCACGATCCCGCCGCCACTCGCCACTACAACACTACGGATACATGGTACATAAACTCTGCGTATTGTGGCCAAATACGCTTTCACTCACTCCCCATAATTCATTTGTACAACATATGCGCGCTGTGTATCTGTGTGCGAATGTGACGGGCCGCCATGTGTCGTAATAATAAATCATTGCCCTGTACGAACGGAATACCTCACATTTTTTATCATAAACTAGAGGATGCCCACGGCTACGCCCGCAATAATTTTTAATTTTCCTGTTTTGCCCGAACCCATGGGTATTTCGGGAAAGCCCTTCTTAGTGCACCCCTACGATCCCCAAGGAATATACATGTCAAATTTCAGCTTCTTGCGCTCAATAGTTTTGGCTGTAGCTTGTCTTTCAGTCAGTCAGCAACGCAAGGATTTTATAAATACTGATTTCATGTACAAACTAAAATGTCCACTGTTGAATGAATGCTAAATTTTTTGGGCGCTCCAAATAAACTGATCCTGAAGCTGTATGAGTATATGCCTGGTCACTTGTGTACGTATAGGTTGACTTATAAAAAATTAAAAACACTATTTAGTACAAATTATTCTCGATTTGATTGAGTTGTTGTAGCTGCCAAATTCTTTAAAAACACTGCTATAATTATACATATTTCGATATCGCCTATAAAATGTTTTAATATTTTTAGAACTGTGTCACAGATTCCTAGGCATTACAACTTAACTCGTAATAGTCGAGTAGCGTAACGCAGGCAGCGATAGCCAAGTGGAGATACCAACGGACTGCCATGCAGAGGGTATCGGGTTCGAATCCACGGCACGCACCAATGACTTTTCGAAGTTAAGTGCGTATTAAATTGTTAATTATCGCTTGCCCCGTGCCTCGGAGAGCACGTAAACCGTCGGTCCCGGCCGTCATGAAGATCTTTGACAGTCGTTACGGGGAGTCAGTACCCTCAAATAAACTGATACTGGTTTAAACCATGAAATATCGCTATCCCTTTGGGTTGCGGAGGTCAAACGGCAGTCGCTCTGTGGAAAAGTTGATATTCTATCTTATCTGATTAGACCAGTAAGCGGACCTCGGGCTCCAATGCGTCTAATTGGATGCGTCTTGGATACTACTGGGATAACGCTAGGGCGATGATGATGATGATTCGAGTAACGTAACGTCATTTTTGAGGACCATAAAATATATGTTTTGCATAAGTCCAGTTGTCCGACACGCACTCGACCAGTTCATTTGATAAGTATTCCTGAGCTGGATAGAATTTTAGCCCTTGACTCAAATATTTTGAAGCATAGTCATAGATTATATCCTACACATCATATCCTAACGTAATATGACACCTGAGTTCACCGACAGTTCACGCGTACTGACGCCCACATCTAGCCACTTGTGCTTTCATTCCAAGAATTATTAGATGAAACTGGAGATTTACTAACAGTTTCAAAGAAAATTCTGTGCGTGGGCTCCAAAAACAAACACTGATACTGGAAATATTCTATTCAGCTTGTTGATCAAGGTTTAAAATAAAAACGTTGCTATCAAAAACAATTTAGTTTTAAAATATGAGCTACTATTCAAATAGTATATATATTTAAAGTTAGTGGCGATTTGTAATAATAACCAAAATATATGGCATCGTTGTGACGGTGATAATATCATATATTAATGTAATGTTACAATATCTATTAACTTTTGTATTTATCGGCGATACGCGCACAGACAGAACTATAAAAGTAATGATAAAGAAATTATGAGCGTGGCCGTTAAACAGTTGATGTCCGTCACAATGGCCAAAACAGGGTAATTACTAGTTAAATAGAATGTGTAGTGCACATTGTACATTTAATTACATACGACACACCGATACATACAAAATAAATTCAGTTTAAATTCATTAGTCCATTGTAGTTTAATTTCAATTAGAGAAAGTCAACAGCGATTGTGGAACGGCTCATTGATTTTCTGCCGATCGCACCGAACAGTTTGATCAGAATAATTGAAATTAGACAAAAAATGTTGCCGGACCGAAATGCTAATAATAAAATAGCAATGCAGATTGGTAGGATCAGTTAATAAGGTACGAATACATTATAAAACCGACATTGCTGGAAAAATCTTAATTAAATCAACATTTTATAAAAAGAACTGCTGCTGTTTTGAGAATAAAATGTAGAGATCAACAAATTGTCATACATGTGCATCAAACTTCAATGTTCATAAGCTTTTAAATTGAGGAATAACAGAGTACTTTTAGGCATATGAGGTATTAATTTCGTCTCGAAGAACCTTTATAAGGATCATTGTGTTATTTATAACATTGTATTATAGTATATCACCCACTGCGTTGGCACGTTCTCAATAGACTTGTATTGTAGGCACTAGGTACTTAATTAGAATAGGTTGTGACGCCCACGTCTGTCTACACTAAGCTCAAACTTATTTCGTACCTCGGCCCAGCCCAATTAAAGTGTATAACATTTTCAAATTATCCACAAAGCCTTATAAACGCACAAAATCGAGAGAAAAGTCTTCGAATTACATAAGGCCTTCGTTAATCAAACACGAAATTGGAAATTTAAGCGACTGAACAACATTGAACACAGTTTGCATTGTTTGATTCATTGCTGAACAGACTTTTAATTTAATTTTCCATGTAAATTATAATAGGTAAGTCAGAATACATGTCAATTACAGTGTATATTTAACAAGATGAAATAAGTCAATTCAATTATAGCTAGTATAGAGTATGTGTTATCAAACAATGTATTGTTCATGTATAAAGTTAACGTTTACGTAACGCTGGTAAATGATGAAGAAGTTAATAAATAATCATTTTTATAAACTATAGTTCGAAATATACTTCAAAGTTTAATACATCAAAGTTTGATAATCTGTCTACAAGTTACTATTTGTAGAAAATCTATATTGATAATTGCTTGTATGACATTTGACGACATAACACAATAGGAAATCGAAATATATAACGTTGTAGGATGTCGTAGAGATGAGATGATGGTATATATATATATATATATATATATATATATATATATATATATATATATATATATCAATTTAGCATCAAGTCTCATGTTGTATTTAGTAATTGTTTTGTAATGTTTTAAGTGATTTATGATAGAGATACTTAGTTTTGTTTCAGCGTCAGATGCTCTATTACTAGTCCAGATTACTCTAGATCATCAGTCATAATCGGTTCATAACATAATCTTCAAATAAAACACAATATGGATGCTGCTATGATGGCATATTATATAAAGCTTCATTGAACCTAAAGATCTCTATCACGGTATCAAATTCCTGAATAAATTCCGAATCCGTGGAAGTACAAGCGATTCTCTTCATATTTGAACGAAGAGATTTAGCGGCGCTTTTTGTTCGCGTAGCTAAGCAGCTACGCCAAAGAGATAACTATAAATACCTTATTGCTACCTGAGTTCTCGGATTATGAAACAAAACACATGATATACAAAACTGAAATGATTATATAACCATCAAGCCAACCTTCGTTTAGCTGATAAGGCGGACGGAACCTAGCAATAGTCAAATTAAAGCTGTTCTATAATATACGCCATTTTGCGGATTAAAAGAGGTTTTGTGTTCGTACAGACCTACCTCTGGCTTTACCTTAATCGCATTTCGCAGGTGGTTGAGCAAAACAGTTTTATATCGGTAGTATCTCCATGGACGAAAATAAATTTTAAAGGCCACAATTCAATGGCCTAACCAACAAAAATTGAAATCAGTGCTAAACATATTTGTTGCTAACACATCAAAAATTATTATTTTCGATGAGGAAAGGGTGTACGTGTAAAGGAATTAAGGGTGCAGCTCTTATCGGAGCATAGCGAGAGTGAGAACCGTTTAGCGGCCGCCGTGGCTCTGGCGGAAAATTGAATTGTTACCGGCCGTCCATCCGTACTCCGTTCGTCCTTCTCTCGACGCGGCGACTTTTCACCCCCGCAACTGAACACCTATGGAACTTACCCGCACGTACCCTAAATAGTTCCTGTTTTATTTGTATCAAATACAAAAGGTCCGACTGGGTTTAGAGCGCACAATACAAACCTTCTGTATATAAAAGAAGCGGTTTATTTTTTAAGCTGTGATAACTATAGATAAATTAACATAATGAACAATTTAGCTCATAATGTTATATAGGATTTATTTGACGTTCCAGCAAATAATTCCATTTCATTGATTCAATTTATTGACTTACTAGCAATATTATCAATAGGTAGTTGCTTTTTTATTCATCTACTAGCGACACATGAAACATGCGATACATTAAATACTTTGTGAATATAGTTTCGACCAGCACGCAATCTTGCAGCTTTTATATTCTGAATAAACACTACGAATATTTTCGCTAGCCAGCCAGAATATAAATAAACTGCACGTATAGTTGGTGCCACGAGAAGATAGACTTTTTGTAAACAAACATTCAGGGCTTCACAACCTTCGTTTCAAACTGTTGTGTTTTACAAAAATGTAAAACACAAGCATAAAAATGCTTTAGTGAAGTTTCATACTACTTTAAGGGTAATTTTTTTAAATATATTTAGCTTTATATATTTTAATATTATTATCTATGACTTCCAGTCATACCCAGATAAATGCGATTTGAATGAAAATAAACATATTTGATTTTGTGTAAGAGTGGTCGAATTTTCTTGGAACAATTTTCATTAATTTGGTGACTTTTTTGTAGTTATTTTTTTTAAATTAAAGTCAATAATAGATTACCATGTATGTCAATGATAGAGTACAAACAGGATACTCTATTATGGGCTGATTTTTTTAATCATAGGCAATTAAGGCAATAAATAATTTGCTCCTAGCCTAGCTAAAATATTACTCAACTAGCTAGTACATCGCATTAAAATTTTTAGGCATGGAGATTCTACGCTGTGTATGAATGAAAACCTCAGGATGAACTTAAACAAAATCCATTAAAATGTTACGTAAAATTTTCATTCAGGGTAGACTGTAAAAAACACAATTTATATTTATTAGGTATAAAGAATCTCATGTGCGAATAATAGTTTACCATCTGCAATTTGCACCCGCATTTCCGCAATGTCGGCCGCGGGATGAGCGTTCCGACCCTATTAACGTGCATTTAACTTTACATTAACCCCTTCCTGACATCTAAAAAAAATATTGTTTTCGTAAGATAAATGCAAGCTAATCCCAAGATAGTAACATTTCCATGAAGTAAAACCAAATGTTGACATTCCAGGTTCCAGTACCACAAAATATTAAAAGATCCTGTTGACAGCGCATAATATCGATAAAAATCCAATATATAGACATATTAGTTTCCAATAACACGTACCTATGTACCGTTGCGATCATTCGATTTGACATTATTTGTGTTTGATAGAACTGTCGCTAAGTCACTTAGTAGAAATTATTTGTTTACAAAAAGTCTATGTTCTCGTGGCACGGACTATAGATAGATTATCTGCAGTATTTGCACATATTACTCGACACAAGTGTTTTCAACAAGAGAACGATGTACCAAAAAACACAAACTAAAAGCTTAAATGTTAAGATCTGCTTTTATAGAAGATACTATAGTCACTTCTTAGTTGATTAAGTATATATAAAGAGTGAAGGAACAAAGTCATCTGTGCTCAACAGTTGGAGTAGTGCAATAATGGCATTTAGGGAGGCGGCGAGCTGCAGGAAGGTGCGCACTGAGTAAATGTCAGGCTCGCCGCGAAACTTATTGCAACTTGTTTACTCGCCGTCTTCGACGCCCATTGTTTTGCTACAACTTCACAGACGCCCGCGGACGGTTACTTGCTATAAATATAATTTACATTAATTGCTCTGCGAGGCTACGATGAAATAATAGGTACTGTAATAGGTAGCTGGCGCACTGCCAAAAGAATGTTAAACGTTAGAACCATTAAACACCGGAACACAGGTAGTTTTTTCTATTGTGTAGGTAGACGAAACAGCTCTAGCGATGCTATACTTTTTATTGATAAAAGAACTTATGTATTAACAACATTTTGTCCGAGTAACTGAATCATAGTAAAAGTCCGTTCATGCAACAATGTCCCCGAGAACAGTATAAACGCCAGACAAAAGAGACTGCCATCAAAGTTTACTACAAATACTTTGCTTCAGCCGAGTATAATTCGCCACGAAGAAAATTTAATCGCAGATGACTTCGGAGAATATAATAAAAATGAAGTGGCTTTGATGTTTCCACTAAATACATGTACGTGTCTAAAAAAATAGCAAGTGAGGGGTAAATTTATTACGAGCAATAAAGCTTAGTCAATCGTATTCAGAAAGAGGGATCTCAATCGTTTCTATCGGCCACATCTCTTGGTGAATTTCCCTCAACTGGCCTAATTCGTATTAACAATGGTAGACTTTTACAAAACTGGGATATTTCCGTGCGATATATACGCTTCAGTTACTTATTACGGCGCTCAGGGATTAAAATTTCCCCCCACCTAAAAATACAAACAAAATCGCTTGGTATAAGGTAAACATTATTTTAAATAGTAAGAGTGGTAGAAGTAAAAAGATAGAAGAGAATAAACGATAGCTAAAGCACATTTGGCGGCGGTGGCGGCGGCGTGCGTCGGGCGGCGGGCTGGTCCCCGGATATCGACTTTAATGAAGAACACTCGGCGCCACCACGCGCTGAGCCTCGGCTATTTAACAGGATGGTCGGCTATTTACGCAGATTAACCCAAGGGATCTACTGGAAAATGCTATTTTTCATTAAAAACTCTATCAAGTTCGCAAACTTTATTCACGAACGGTTACTTACTGTATTTTTAATATAGCGTATATTATATACCTTTATGTAAATAGCCTAGTTAATTTTTGATTGGACTTAGCTTACCTTTAACGATAAATGTTATTTCTGATAATGCAATTGGATGTTATCGTTTGATTAAAATTTAAACAAGTCTAAATGCGAGTTAAAGTCTTTTGCCAAAAGAATTACTGCAAAACTCAATTTTAGAATTTACTATTTACAGTAAGAAATCTTACAATAATTTTGATATTGCCAATGCAACATTAAACGCTGTTATGAATGGTAACCTAACCCACAATTAATGGAAGCCGGCCACCATATCCTTTACTCTGAAGCAATACCTAAATAGTCAGTTCTGTTGAGCTTATAAGAATTCACTATTCCATGAAGTACACCATAACCTACCCATTCTTTCTGTAACTTAACCATTTATTCCATCCTTGGTTGTCTGGAAGAAATCGCATTTTGCGATAAGACCGCCCTTGTACCACTAGTTTTAAGTTCTTTATTTGATCATTGTATTTGTATTTCTGTTTTTCTGGTGTACAATAAAGAATTTTTATCTTATCTTATCTTATCTTATCTAAATATCACGTTTCATGTCTATATGGTCGTTATAATCCGGAAATCAGTGGATGTATAATTTAAATCAAAATTTGATATAGAATTGTCTAAGTGTCTTGTTGGTACTTATATCTTCCATGAACGATTTCAGCGACAGACCTCTGCATTGCATTGAGAGTAGGCCATCGTATGCTTGTATGTGGCATAGCGAAAATGACCTTTAAAATATACACGAGCAGTGCAAACCAATTAACAGACTACTTATATAATTGAAAACTTGCTTTCAGCTCGTCGCGTTTAGCATGGAGCACTCTACAGCGGCTATATTGGAAATCCTTGCCTTGCGTTTTTATTAAGGGTCCCCTTTCTACTCGTAATCATCAAAATTTTACAGACGGCTCTATACCGCACTTTTCTTCTCTACATACCTGGGCAATAACTGACCGCCGACTTATGCTTGCCCGTCTCAAGTTTTGAGAAAATTATGCTCCTTGCCACTCCATCATTCAACGTTCTTGAAATGTCAGTATCTCAGCACCATTCAAGCAGTCGTTTCGGCCTTCATTCCCTATGCATTAGCTCTTTGTAGCACTTTCATATTCGGAACGAATCATATTGTCTTGCTTTTTGATGTGCAGTGTATGGCCAGCATATTCTGGTTAAAATTTGTGAATGACGCCTGCCTAGAAGATAGAGGTCCCCGATACTACATTTACGATGGTATTCATTTCTTTAAACCTAGTCTTCAACGGATGACTTTTATTACAAAACCCACAAACACACTTTTACGTCGACATTTTGTCGAAGAACTACGACCAATACAATTTTACGAAAAAAAAGGATCTTATAGCTTTTCCCGTTTATTTACGTGTATCTACACGTTGACCGTACAAATTAGTGCACTCATCGAGTTTTCGCTAAAAACCAATGTTTTATGTATATTTATGATTAGGAGAAAATATATTTACTAGGTTGCCTATTAAAATGTGGCCGCAAGTATTTTATTTTTATTTCTTTTTGGTTATTGATTTTTGGGAATAAGTTTTGCTCACTTGTTTTTTAAATAAAATATCGTCTACATCACGGCAATGTATATAAAGATTCTGAAAAATCACGTTTGCATATTGTAATATATTGTAAATAGTGGGTAACTATAAGTGACGTTCACATTAAAAATGTAACAAGCCAGTCGGCCAATATATGTTGTACAGCAAATTGTGTATCATTCCGCATTACCAAATATCCCCGGCTAGATAGTGTTTTATCCTAAATATTACATTGGCGACGAGAACCAAGAATATTACGCGTTAAATACGGCAACAGTGATTAGAGCGTTTGAGTGTAAACATCAAACATCATCAACAAAAATGTCGATCGGAAAGATTGCCGAGTTCAAAGTTAACTGTGACGACTGGCGGTTTTATGTGGAGCGACTAGAACAGTACTTTTTAGTAAATAAAATTACGACGGATTTGAAAGTACCTACATTAATAACGGTCATGGGAGCAGACAGTTACGAGCTTTTGGTTAACCTTTGTACCCCCGAGAAACCAAAATGTAAAACGTTTGAAGAAATAACGGACATTATGGAGAAACATTTACAGCCTAAACCGAGTGAATTAGCTGAGCGGTATAAGTTTAGGCATCGCAAGCAAAAGGAAGGCGAAACCATATCTGAATATACTGCAGTTTTGAAAAAGATGTCCAAAACTTGTGGTTTCGGAACGTGGTTGGAAGAAAGCCTAAGAGACCAGTTGGTATGCGGGATAAGCAGCGAGATAATACGACAACGATTGTTCGCGGAAAGTCGGTTAGATTTTGCCAAGGCGTATGGGCTGGCGGTCAGTTTGGAGGCGGCCGAGAAAGATGCAGCGGCGGTGGTGGAACGGAGCAGACAGCCGGCGCCTAGCACGAGTTCGACCGATATCGATTGTCAGGGGCTGACGCCGAAGCCGAGACGCAGTGCAAGGTCTGCGGTGGGCGAGCGAGGCGGAGGCCAGAACAGGCATGGCAGGCGCGAGGCATATCGGCCAGCTGCCACGCCTACTCCGGCGGCACGCGTGTGGCCGCTACCGCAGTGTCGGGTGTGTGGATCGCAGCACGAGGCAGCCACTTGCAAATACGGACGTTACGTGTGCAGAGTGTGCAACCAGCAGGGTCATCTGCGGCGCGTTTGCCCGAGGCTAACGGGGCAGCACCATGTTGACCTTCAACGCGACGACGACGACAACAAGGTCGATAACGACAGCGTGGCCAGCGACGAGGTAATAGATATACGTTTATTATCACCTACACAGTGTACCCCTATCTATATTACTTTAAATGTGAATGGTCATGATATAAAAATGGAGTGCGATACAGGAAGTGCTGTGTCATGTATAAGTTCGGCATGTTATAACAGATGGTTCCGAAATTTAACTCTTACGCCATGTGAATTAAGGTTTAAGTATTATACAGGCGAATCAATTAAACCATTGGGTAAGCTGTTAACCCTAGTCAAATATAGGAATACAGCCAAATTACTGGAATTATTTGTTGTAGAAAATGGTAAAACCATTCTGTTAGGTCGTCAGTGGATGGCGGAGTTAAAAATACAATTACCCCCCGTTTCTTACGATTGTAATAATTTATGTATGTTTAAAGGCGATGTGTTTGATGAATTTGCATTCAGTTCCAGATACTCTGAGGTGTTCGCGGATGGGTTGGGCCGATTCACTGGTGGCACAGTGAGCATCCACATCCGCGAGGGGGCGCGGCCGGTGTTCATGCGCGCGCGACCACTCGCTTACGCGCTGCGCGAGCCCGTTGAGCGCGCGCTTGAGCAGCTGGTGCGCGATGGCATTCTCTCGCCCGTTGAGCGTTCTGACTGGGCGACTCCTATCGTGCCGGTCGTGAAGAAGGACGGTAACATCAGAATTTGTGCTGATTATAAGTTAACGTTGAATAAAGTCGTAGAAATTGACCGTTATCCGTTGCCGAGAATTGAGGAATTGTTATTACGTTTGAAAGGGGGTGACCGTTTTAGCAAAATAGACCTCTCACAAGCTTACGCACAATTTGAATTAGACGATACAAAGAAATATACCGTAATTAATACTCATAAGGGTTTATTTAGGTACAATCGGCTAGTTTATGGACTATCTTCAAGCCCGGGTATATTTCAAAGACATTTGGAGCAATTATTTGCGGATATGCCTCACGTAGGAGTGTTCCTTGATGACATTATTATTACTGGATGCACCCATCAACAACACTTAACTAATTTATGTAATGTTTTCGATCGTTTGCGTAAATTCGGCCTGAAAGTTAAGAAAGAAAAGTGCGTGTTTTTCGAGACGTCTATAAACTACTTGGGTCACACGATAAGTAAGGATGGAGTTCACACATGTCCTGACAAGGTCAAAGCTATTGTCAAAACGCCGGCACCCACTAACATTTCCGAGTTAAGAGCATTTATTGGTATGGTTATGTATTATGGCAAGTTTATAAAAAATATAAGCACGATTCTAGCACCTTTGTATAATTTACTTAAGGCAGGCGTTAAGTATCGGTGGGCTAAAGAATGCGAAAATGCATTTCGCGAGGTTAAAGCATTGCTAGCAAGTAGTAAGATATTAATGCACTACTCGCCAGAGTTGCCGCTTATATTGACCACAGATGCGAGTAGCGTAGGTATTGGCGCGGTGATATCGCATACGACTGCGAGCGGCGAGCGGCCGGTGGCATATGCTTCCCGTGCGCTGACTGCCGCTGAACGCGCTTACTCACAAATAGATCGCGAAGCACTTGCTATTGTATACGGCGTCCGCAAATTTCATCAATACCTTTATGGTCGTAAATTTATTCTTAGGACGGATCATAAACCGTTGACATACATTTTAGATGATAAAGTAGGCATTCCGGTAATGGCTGCTTCCAGATTGCAACGTTGGGCAGTATTGTTATCGGGTTATAATTATGAGATTTATCAAGGCTACCTCATAGCAAAAGTAAGGAAAATAAAAATAGCGAAGAGAACACATACGTTAATTTTGTTGAAAATTTCTTACCCATAACAAGTAAAGAAATCAAACAGGCTACTGCCGTAGACGCAGTTCTAAGTAGGGTTTTGGGTTATATTCAATCCGGTTGGCCTTTGTCTTGCACCGATGAGAACATAAAACCCTACTTTGTTAGGTGCAATGAATTGTATACTGAATATGGATGTATAATGTGGGGTTATCGTATGGTGATACCGGTGTCATTACAGGGTAATATCTTAAAACAGTTACATATTAGTCATATGGGTATAGTAAAGACTAAATCTTTAGCTCGAAGCTATGTATGGTGGCCCAATATAGATAAGGACGTAGAATTAATATGTAAACAGTGTGAGACTTGTGCGGCCGAGGCAGACGCCGCGCCACGAGCTCGCATACAGCCGTGGCCGTACCACGCACGTCCATGGAGCAGGCTACATATTGACTTCTTGGGCCCATACAAGGGATTAACTTTTTTTATTTTGATAGACTCGACTTCAAAGTGGATAGAGCTTTTTGAAATGCCTCGCACTACTGCGTCAAGTGTGATCAAGATATTAAGATCTACTTTCGCACGATTTGGGTTACCTGAAGAATTAGTTTCAGATCAAGGACCGCCATTCACAAGTTTAGAATTTAAAATTTTTTTGTCCAATAATGGTATTAAGCAAGCCTTTTCACCGATATATCACCCGGCCTCAAACGGTGCAGCCGAGAATGCTGTTAAGCTGTGTAAACGTACGATAAAAAAGCACATAGGGACAATGTTGATATAGATGCAGCCTTACAAACGTTCCTTCTAGCAGTGGCGTAGCGTGGGTTTTTGCCGCCCGGGGCCGATCAGAAATTTGCCGCCCCCTCTTCTTTTGGGTACCCCAATAAATCTGCCAGAAGTGTAAGGGTTTTCGTATGTAGGTATGTTCATTAGCTTGGCTTTACACCCCCAAACGGCTTGATGGATTTAAAAAAAATAGTTATCATTTGATTCGTCTCAATTGTAACCAATAAAGCATTGGGTATAGATGTAGCGACTGCGGAGCTCCATCACAATCCATGGCGCATTTGCTTTCATGCCCTCTTTGCCCATCTACCTGCAGTAAACGAGATCTTAAAGTGGCCTCAGATATTGCCGTTACCGTAGCCAAGTTTTGGGAACAGCAAATCTGAACCAGTGACACGATGAAGAAGCATAGGGTATAATATGTTTAAGGACCTGGCAGGTCTTAGCGGTATTTATATGTCGCGCAGGGCCGCGGTTTCTCGGCTGCAATATAATTATGTATAGCTTAGTCTAGCTTTCGACGGCTTGTAGAATTTTTAATGTAGAAGCAATCGTTATGACCACAAATGTTTAAGGTCCTATGGTCCCGCATGGCTCTCATCCGGGATGTCTTTGCTGTAGAGGCGTATCAGTGAGGCTCTGTGGTCATCAAGACTAGGTCCAATTAGTCTGTTTACGTGCGCGGTACACAATTGTGAATGAAAACTTTCAACCTCCTCGAGATTCTCGAACTTTGGGTTGACGGTGCGGCCATCCGCAGTGGCAACTCGCGTCCTTGCCTCATCAGTCCGAGGGTCTCGGCTAAAAGTTTAGACTCCTTTTTTCCCTATGCGGTGATCTCGTCAGGTGAGTTGAGGTCGGCGCATATACCTGTATCGTCTTTAGGCATCGCCTATTGTAGAGTTTAAATACGAGGTAGGCACGCTACCTGCCACCTGGGTCGACACACTATCGACTTCCACAGCGTTATCGTCAAGTTTCCTCCTGACCAGGAATCCGACATCACCCAAGAGAGTAAGTCGCCTTCCTGAAGGTAGAAGCAGGACCGAGCCGCCCCTATGTGCTATGCGTGCGGCGCACACAGGCGCCAGGGTAAGAAACCGCGCGACGGGTGAAATGCCAGCGTTAATTATTAAAATTACTTTCGAAAAAGTACGACAAAAAGGCGCATGGATTTCGCACACATGCGCTGAATTGGGTCAGCGCGGCACTGGGTAGAACCAGTCACCTGAATCTAGAGTTAACATGTTCTCCCCCTATCTCGGACTTCTGATGACCTCAGTAGGTAGTGACTTAACTCTACCTCGGGCTCGGCGAGGTTTCTGTTAATTTAGTCGTAGACTGCACTGTTAGACCGGGTACCGAAGGAGAGTTTTTAAAAAAAAACTCTTTTGTGAACACAATTAAATATATGTATTTCAGAAAGTACCACTTTACAATAATTATTGGATGAGACTTAGGAAATGCCCGTACCGGTCGGCGATCTGTCCCGAACTGAAGGTTCGACTAAGCTTAGGCGCTAGCTTGAATCTATTGGAAGGGAGAGATGCTGTGTCAGCATCTCTTCAGCAATTCTGCTTACAGGCTAGGGATGTAACAACCCCCCCTTTAAGAGTAACTTCCGTATTAAAAACGTGAAGTTACGTATTAATTCTTAATCTGGGCATAGGAATTTCTTCTATCCCGGAATCTTCCACATTATCTACGTTTCGGTTAGGTAAGACCAGTTTGAGGCATTTACTTAATCTTTTACAAATTAGATATAAAATAAAAATACTAAATGCTATTGATAGACAATATGTCATTATAGATACATGGTTTCTATTTTCTATAGTTGTAATAGGGCTGTTAATAATGTCATCGACTTTATTTATAAATCTGTCAGTAGCAATATTAGGCAATTTGTCTAAATTAATATTTGATAATTTTAAGGGTGTTAACTTGGGCATATATTTGTGGAATTTATAAATGTTGCAGCAGCTATCGTTAATTAAGTTGAAATCTGATTTAATTGTTTGTACATTGACATTTTTTTACAGTAAGCTGTGCATTGTGGTTGTAAGTTAAGTAAGCCCGTACCCAGCAATTTAAATTCCATTAGATCGTGTTTACATTCTACAGATATTTTAGTAGGTTCAGATTGGACATAAATCCATTTGTTTCCATGAAGCTTTTGCCATATATCTAATTGCCCATGTATAAGTTTAGTACTACATTGTTTGGGTAATATGGTTAGAATTTTGACTAATATTTCTATTTCGCAAGAAGGTGTGTTTTCGACAGAGTTAGTGTTAACATTATCACATACATAAAGTTGGTTTATAGTTTGAATACAATCTTTTAAGTCATTAAGACAAACATATGTTGATCTGTCTTTACTAATAGCAACATAGATACAGGATGGGATAATCATAGCATATGAATTTGGTTTTTCCACGTCATGTGGTACTGGCACAGGAATAGATTTATAAAGGTTATATTCAGTTGTATGAACCAAAGGAATCTTAATCACAAACACAATTTTATCATTCATAGAATAGCATGATAAAATAGACAAATCTATTAATGAATGTATATTATCTAAATTTAAACTTAAAGCTAGTTCCTTATTTCTAGGTAAATTTACAATAACGTCAGCCAACTCAGTGTATAGTTGTTTAGGTGTAAGGACCGAAGGGTGTAAACTATGGCTTTTTGTAAACATGATGGAATTCACAGTGTCGTCTAACTTAAATGATAACGTAAGCAAACTTGATTCTAATTCATTATAAATCTTATTGAGTTCTGACTGTATAAGTAATTTATTAGTTACAATTGTTAAATTGTTAAAACTATTGCTTAATTTTTCAATGGCGCTATTCAAACGTATTTCATTTGACTGTATAATACTTAGTGTTTCATTGTATCGAGAAAGGGCTGTTCTTGTCATCAATATATTATTTTTAAATAAGGATGCTAATTTTCGATTTTTGTTTTCTAGCGTTTGAATGGCGTTATTGTAATTAATAGCATCGTTTTCATCCATTGTGCCAATGATTTGTTTAAAAACGGTACCAACGCCGGCGAACCACGCAGACCTTTTATCGCGGCCTGATATCAGGTGTGATATGGCGCTATAATCCCTAAATATATCGTTGAGCCGGGAAAATAAGGGTTGCAATATGTTGGTGCATTCAGAATCTGTGATAACGTTCTTTTGTAGACATAATGTTTGTGTTATTTCCAATATATGTTTAATGTTTTGTATATGCGAGTTTATATAGGCTATGTCTATTGGTACTAATACGTGGAGAAAATCGTTGGATGTCTTAACAATTCCTATTGGGTCGAAGTAGACACCTGGGCTTTCGGTTATCGGCTCCACGATATCTGACACCACTACGGATAGGCTTGCAGTGGCTATCCTGTAATACGTATATAATGTAATTATATAACTAAATGTATACTATGTATCTTAACACTAACTTAAAACTTAATTAGCTTATTTCACTAAGGATTTTCAGCGAGTTTAACTTCGTCGTAATGATATTTCACATGCCGACGGTTCAGGAGTATGGTAAGCGTATTATTCCCGTTAATTTTTATTACTTTATAAGGCCCTTTCCATATCGGAGATAGGGCTTTTCGTAAACGTAAATGATTTTTAATATATACCATGTCACCTATTTTGTATTTTACTGGGCGACAGTGCTGGTCATAATAAGTTTTCGATCTCGTTTTAGATTGTAAGATATTACCTATTGCCTTTTCTCTGGAGTGTCGCATCCTCTGTTGGAGCATACGGATATAACTACTGTAAGTAGGTTCTAGTGACATATCATATATTGATGTAGGTATAAAAGGCTTATGGCCGAATACTAATTCATACGGAGTATAGTTTGTAGTAGAATGGATGGTCGTATTATATGTGAGCATTGCTGTAAATACGTATCTAGACCAATTACTTTGGTTTTCATCTGTAAATGATTTCAGATATTCCTTTAGAGTCGAGTGACTCCTTTCTAGGGCACCCTGCGTTTGCGGATGGTAAGGACTAGACCATAGCTGTTTAATCTTAAGAAAATTACAGGTTTGTTTGAACAGTTCTGCCGTAAAGTTAGTTCCTTGGTCGGTGAGTATGGATTTAGGTATACCAAATAGTGTAATAAAGTGTACTAGGCACTCGGCGCTTTCTTCTGCCGTCGCATTTGGAATTGGGTATGCAACTGAATATTTGGTAAGATCGTCTTGTAGGGTTAGGATATATTTATAATTGACTCCACCGGCTTCGGGGAGTGGACCGACGATATCTAGGGCTACACGTTCAAAGGGTTGGTTCGACGTGGAAGTAATTTGCATCGGAGCTCGGTTGATTCTCCGTAATGCTTTATTCGTTTGGCAAAGCTCACATTGTTTTACGTAATTCTCTATATCACTACGCATATTGCGCCAATAATAACGTTCTTTTATTCTACGTAGCATTCTATTAGAACCTAAATGACCAGATATGGGTATGTCATGGTTTTCCTTCAATATCTGACCAATTTCTGTGGGAGATGGATATATTATAGAGTTCTTATATATGTTTACTACGATTCCCGTTTCGTGGAATAAGAAATAAATAATATTATAAATTTTTATAAAATTATGGGCATCAAAAGGATTTCGAAAATCGGTTATACTTATTTCGCTAACATTATTATTTACTAATTCGGTTTTCAGATTCTTAAGGGTTTTGAATATGTCTTCATAATTGCTTTCATCGAAGTGGTGTACCTTAGTAAATAGTAAGTAATATTTAGTGTTATTGCTTTCTAATGATATAAAGGAATACAAGGTCCTTTCTTTGGCAAGGATTTCTTGATTATCACTGAGGTTACCAATTGTTTCAGATACGTAAGGATTGGATTCGTCAAGATCAATAGAGGTAGGTATGATTATTGTTTTATGCTTTGTTTTTAGTAATGACTCATTAAATTCGTTAATTTTAGTATCAAATTCGAGACATTTATTTTTTATAATTTTCAGGTACTTGGAGTACGAGTCGCAGTCAAGTGTGATTTCAGGTGGTGTCGGAATAGCAAAATCATCGGGCAGTTCAAATTCTTCTAAGTTTTCGGGGATTTCAAGACCTTCAGGTAACTCTAGAAAGTCAGGTAAGTCGGGGATTTCAGAAAGACCGGGACTCATAGGATTAGGAGGAGCGTTTTCAGGATGTTCTGAAACGACTGGATTCTCGGGAGGTGTTTTGTCATCGAGGACGTTGACATGTTGAGTATCATGTCGGGTAGAATTAACTGGATATCGTGAGAGAGCATCAGCATTACTATTAGCTTTACCCTGTTTGTATTCGATGTCATAATTACCGCCGAACTCTTCTAACTTTAACCTCCACCTCACTAGTTTGGAGCCTGGGTCCTTACAGTTAAAGAGCCACTTGAGTGGTTTGTGATCGGTAACTATGGTGAATTTGTGACCATAAATGTACGGTCGGAATATTTTGGTGCCGAAGATAATGGCAAGGCATTCTTTTTCTGTAACGCTGTAATTTGTTTCAGCTTTATTTAAGGTCCGAGATGCATATGCAATGGGACGATCTCTTCCTATTTCGCCCTGTGAGAGAATAGCAGAGATTGCGTAATTAGATGCGTCACAGGTGAGTATAAAAGGTTGTGTGAAATCTGGGTATATTAAAATAGGTGATGTTATAAGTTTATTTTTTAATTCTTCGAATGCAAGTTGTTGTTGATTGGACCAATTAAACATTGTGTCCTTTTTCAAAAGAGAGGTAAGTGGTTTCGCTATCTTTGAGAAGTCTTGAATAAATCGACGGTAATAGGATACAAGGCCCAGGAATGACTTTACGTCTTTGGGACATTTTGGTACAGGAAATTGACTTACTGATTTTATTTTTTCAGGATTTGGTTTCAGGCCTTCTTCGCTAATAGTATGTCCTAGGTAAGTGACTTCTTTTCTAAGAAATTCATATTTGTCAGGCTGTAGCCTTAAGTTAAACTTACGGAGTCTTTCAAAAATACTAGATAGTTTATGGATATGCGTAATCAAGTCATATGAATGGATAACAATGTCATCCAAGTACACAAAGCAGTGGATTCCTTGGAGCCCACTGAGGACAGTGTTCATTAAACGCTGAAATGTTGCCGGGGCATTTTTTAACCCAAACGGCATTCTTGCGAATTCGAAATGACCTTCTGGGACGCTGAATGCGGTTTTCGGTCTGTCGTCCTTGAAAACTTCGATTTGGTGGAACCCAGACGCAAGGTCAAGGGTGGAGAAGTATTTACTCTTGCCTAGTTGGTCTAAGATCTCATTTATTTGAGGAATAGGATAATTTTCACCTATAGTGACATCGTTGAGTTTACGGTAATCGATGACAATGCGCCACTTTCTTTTTCCAGAGGCGTCGGTTTTCTTTGGTACTATCCAAATCGGAGAGGACCATGGTGAATGGGATGGTTGGATAATGCCTTGACTTAGCATTTTATCGATTTGAGACGAGACTTCCTTTTTGTGAACTTCGGGAAAACGATACGATTTCGTATTTATAGGGGATTCGGTCACGGTTCTTATTTTATGCTGTAATGCATCTGTACAGGTCAATTGGTCATTAGGAAGATGAAAAATATCGGAAAATGACGAGCATATTTCGAATAGGGCTTCCCTTTCTTCATCGTTGAGATGAGATATCCTTAAAAGATTTAGAACCTCTTGGGTCCGGTTGTAACAGGAGTTGGACGGGTATTCATGTTTCAAGTTAGATACAGGTATGCAATCATTACTAATAGGATGAAGAGTAAATGATTTATTGGATTCGAAAAATATAGGTGTTTCAGAGGTATTGACTAACGTAAGATTAATTCTTTTATTATCTTTGACTTTCACCATACAGTTAGCAACAAGGAGAGATTCAGAGAGGTGTTCATCGAGTATCATACCTTCTTTTAGTTCCGGATTTAGGACGGAACACTCTACTGTCATTTCAGAGCGTGCTGGTATTTTATATACTGGATCAGAAAACTTTAGTTTTAAGGACTTTCGGTCGAACCGAAATGTGTTACGGTTATAGTCTATGCTGCACACGAAATGTTTCATAAAATCTGTACCGATTATACCATCATAGAGTGGTAAATGTACGGCGTCTTCAACGACATGAAATTCAAAGGATATGATTTCATTATTAAAATGGATTTGTAATGGAAAATTACCTAGGGTTGTCATTAATTTCTTATCACTACTTATACCTCTTAACTGTAAAATTGATTTATCTAGTTTCAGATTTTGGAATTCTTCGATAGCTGACTTTTTAATAAGGCAGATAGTAGAACCTGTGTCTACTAGCATCGAGAGAGGTCTTTTGGATACATCAGTTCGTATAAGAACGTGAGGTAAGGATATTTTACTTGGATCATTATGTATTTCAAAAATAACCTGTTTGTTTTTTGTTTCAGGTTCAGGTTGGGGCGTATCAAACTTGGATGTGGGTTGACCTTGAGTTTCGGGCTTTATACCGTGTCCGTTGGTCGTATGGATTTTGAGTTGACCTTGAGTTTCGGGCTTTATACCGTGTCCGTTGGTCGTATGGATTTTGGGTTGACCTTGAGTTTCGGGCTTTATACCGTGTCCGTTGGTCGTATGGATTTTGGGTTGACCTTGAGTTTCGGGCTTTATACCGTGTCCGTAGGTCGTTCGGTATTCGAAATGACCGCGAGTTTCGGGCTGGTTACCGTGTCCATGGGTCATTTTGGGTTTGGATAGACCGCGACTTTCGGGCTGGTTACCGTGTCCATGGGTCATTTGGGGTTTGGATAGACCGCGAGTTTCGGGCTGGTTACCGTGTCCATGGGTCATTTCAGGTTTGGGTAGACCGCGAGTTTCGGGCTGGTTACCGTGTCCATGGGTCTCATTTATATTGGTGTCGTCTACTACAGTATATATCTGTCCCGTGCGACACCTGTGCGGGACAGGTTTTAGTTTAAATCGTCATTATCGACTTCGTCGTACCCCTCTTCTGCTTCGTCAACGAAGTTTACTTGGGGTTTCGAAGTTTCGACCTTGGGTTTAGAAAAGGAAGTTGTTGGTACAACTGGGGAAAAAGGTTTTGCTAATCTATCTAGCTTGTTATTATTATATTGCCTCAGTTTACATTCTTCTAAAATGTGGCCTGTTCTCTTGCAGTACCTACAGAATGGCTCTTTGGAAGGTTGAGCAGAGGCTGTGGAAGCAGAGGGTCTCGGGTTTTGATTATAATTAGGTTTAAAAACCCGCTCCCGCTGGGTGGCGGCGTCATTACGGCGCACTGTCTCAGGGGGTTTTTGTTTATTAAAAAGGTTCTGTTTGAAAGAGTATTGTTGGATTTTTTCTTCAGAGGTAGCAAAATTAATCGCTTCGTTTAGGTTTTTGGGTTCCCTACATCGAACAATATTTGCTAAGCGAGGGTGCAAACCCATTGTAAATGTGTGGAGTGCAAGGTCTTCCATTGCGGCTAGCCTACCGGCAAGTTCAGCCTTTTTATGGCTGGAAATTGAAATTTCTGTTAAAAGTTTGGAAAGGCACGTCTCTACCCTAAGGGAAAATTGGCTAACACTCTCTTGGGAGCTCTGTCTGCACTCTTGAAGTTCAGTGAGTAAGTGGGCGTAGTGTTTACGCTCACCGAATTGGTTTTTCAAAAATTCTTTTAAAGTTGACCATGTGTCGAACTCTTTAATGGTACAAGCGGCTTCGGCCTTACCTTCTAGTTGGCTAATAATATATTTGAGGATTATGTGTTTTTGGGAGGAAGATGATATTGAAATTGCGTTATCGCAGTTGCTTATAAAAGCATTGAGCCGTTCCCGACTGCCATCGAATGGTTTTATAAATTTGAGAATAACATTTAATGAGATTGTATCTTTGGGTTCATCTTTAACTTTAGAATCGGATGTAGACATTTTCCTGAAATAGAATTACAAACGTAGCTGTGGAACAACACAAAGAGTAAAATAAAATAATTCTATAAATAGACACGAAGTATTTAGTATTAGTAGCGTTACAATGTATGACTTAAAAATCGTAAGTTCGACGACGGTGACTCGCCTTATCAGTAAGCACAAAGGATGTTTATGTCTACGGCTACGCGTAGGCGAGCGCTGTGTAGCGACGCGTTTGATTTTAATACAACTTATTCTAAGTAACTGAATAACTTTAGTTATTCGTGAATCTATTTTTAGACATGGAATGATGAATATATTAGAGTTTATAATATCGTAGTTTGCACGTAAACACAACACTTTAGGATTCGTTTAAGAAAAGGTAAAATGTAACTCACAGGAATATCACGATCACGATATACTTCATCGTTTGTCGCGCTGGAACACTGGAACGGAGGTAGCCACGTTCGGTGCCGGGTAGGGAGTTCCCAAGGGAGGCACGTAGATACGATGCTGCTGCTCCTAACCACTTACTGCACAGTGGAACGGGTCCTCGTAGGTATGCTGCTATTCCAAGCCAGGTATGGCCTTGGACAGGAAGTTTCTGGAAGGGCCAAGCGTGACCCTGGACGGGCCGAATGTGGCCTTGGGTAGGTATTCTTCTAGAATGTTTCAAAGCAGGCCAAGGTGGCCCTGGATAGATTCTTGGTTGGGTGAGCCGGGACGAATAGGTTTTTGGTTGACCTTGATCACTGGGCACTGGATTTTGCACTGGATTTAGCACTCACTATACTCGCGAGGCGTACCGGGGATACAGAGATCCCTTTACAGCTGCCACCAAATGTTAGACCGGGTACCGAAGGAGAGTTTTTAAAAAAAAACTCTTTTGTGAACACAATTAAATATATGTATTTCAGAAAGTACCACTTTACAATAATTATTGGATGAGACTTAGGAAATGCCCGTACCGGTCGGCGATCTGTCCCGAACTGAAGGTTCGACTAAGCTTAGGCGCTAGCTTGAATCTATTGGAAGGGAGAGATGCTGTGTCAGCATCTCTTCAGCAATTCTGCTTACAGGCTAGGGATGTAACAGTTCGTTGTAGGTCGCCAGGTATAGGCATTTTAGTCACCTGCTAGCTCGGTGATGTAACAGACCCCATGCATCGCCGTTACCGCCACCGCGTCCTTGGCCGGGAATAATGTAGCTGGCGGAAACTGGATCTGAATCTAGGGTAATGGTATTCTCCTCCGAATAGCATGGCGACCAAGAAATTGTGCCGCTGTGTGTTCGTGTGCGTTATGAAGGGCGTAGGGCGTAGCTTCTCGCACCGGTGACGTTGCTATCCGTCACCGGTTTATGGCATTTACCAACTCCCTATTCTCGCAAAAAGGAGTTGAGAGGCGAAATCTGTAAGTTTATAGACGAATCCCGCGTCTCGTCCCACAGGGTTGCGTCCAAATAAGCAGAAGGCGTTTGTCGTATGTGAAATAATTGGCTTTGATTTTAACGTAAATATCGTAAATATTGGAGTCAAAGTTCAAATAGCGTGTAGTTAAACCGCAGTTATGACTATTGTCTTACTACGGAATTCAATATTCGATATTTAGATAGATCTGTAGATTTTAGATTAGTTTTTGACAGTTTTTGACATAAGCTCTATACAAAATATGTCAAACATGAATGTAAAATCAACAGATCTATCTATAGTTCGAATATTGAAAATGGCCGTTAGGAGACCTGTACCTGTTTTCTTCCATATCAACTATAAAGATTATTTTGTATTTTGAAGCAAATCAAACATAATTTCAATAATGAACACTGTTATTTTATCTGGCACGCGTCGCCCCTATTGCCTTGGCGACTGTATGCGCCAGTGCGCCATGGCAATAGGGGCGACACACATCGCACATAGGGGCGGCTCGGCAGTGACATAATATGTATTAATTAACTACTCATAACAAGCTCGCACATCACCGGCATATTGGACACACGCAAGTCTTCATGTAATGAAAATAATGATGATTTTGTTTTCGATTGTTGTTCTTTCTACTGCGCCCACGCCGCCATGCGGTCTTGCTGGGATAGTGTCAGTGCGTGGCCAAGAATTTTAAAATTAGAATTTTTATTTATTTCTCGCGGCCTCTTTTGCCGCCCCCTTAAATGTGCCGCCCGGGGCCATGGCTCCCCCGGCCCCCCCCACGCTACGCCACTGCCTTCTAGCATATCGAAACACGGTTCATAGTACGACCGGTGAAACACCGGCTATGATGTTGCAAAAGCGGTCTCTGCGTCCAAGGTTAGATCTGTTGCGCTCCGAACGTACTGTCGAGGACAAGGTTCGGGACGCACAAAGGCGCCAAGTCGAATACGCAGGCGGGGTACCGCGGAACTTCCGAGAAGGTGACTCGGTATGGGCGCGCGGTTACGGAACCCGGGATAAATGGGTAAAGGGTATCGTGGAAGCGGTTGACAGTTCACGGAGATACTCCGTGGCGGGGGATGACGGTCAATTACTTAAGAGGCACGTTGATCAAATTCGTCGTATATCGTGCTTGTCTGATGTTACTGTACCTGTTCCCGAAGGCAGGAGTGACTCCTTAAAAGAGGGGGAGCTGGTCGGGGAGCTCCCGGGTGGGACGGTTGGCGGGCGAGATAATGCTGGTGAGGGTAGTGTAGGTCAGACTGTAGATGACACCAAAGACGTATCGGATGTTTTGTCAGACAATATTCCAGCGGTAAATAAGTCACCATTCTTGCCACCACCAACTGAGTCCCCAGTGAATCGGTACTCAAAGCGGATACGAAAACCAGTCGTTAGGTTTCAGAGTTAAATGTATGTACATAATATTAGGTTAAGATGTTAAAGATGTATACGTAGATATAAGTTTTAAGTTTTAGTAATAAGTTCTGTTTAGTTACGTAAGTTAGCAATTATTGTTGTATTGTGGTGGAGGTGTAATATATTGTAAATAGTGGGTAACTATTAGTGACGTTCACATTAAAAATGTAACAAGCCAGTCGGCCAATATATGTTGTACAGCAAAGTGTGTATCATTCCGCATTACCAAATATCCCCGGCTAGATAGTGTTTTATCCTAAATATTACACATATCATATATATATACACACACATCAAAAAAGTCTAAGAAACACATACTATTTCAAATTATTAATCAATTATTGTATCATTTCTTAACAAGTAGGTAATACATATGTAAACTTTTTTGATCTAGAGGACATACTGGCTGGTTGTAAAAATACATCGAGTATCATATCTGTTTATTTTTCACAAATTCAAAAGCGAATGCATTTGTTTGAATTTTATAGCGTTTTCTTTGCTTATTAAAATTTAGTATTCTGTATCAATTTTATGATTTTAACAATAATTTGAAAAAGTTTTCAACAAATTTGGATTTTGAGACGTTTTTTACATGTCATGGAGCGACGTCATTTGAACGCAGATGAAATGCAAAGAGCTGTAGGGATGTTGCAAGCGGGAAGAAGTTAATCTCAGGTATCTCGGTATTTTGGTATCAACAGAAGCGTTATTTGCCGTCTTCATCAGCGTTACACTAACACGGAAGATCCAGCAGAGCAGCAACTAAGTGGAGGTAGGTGTACAACCACACGGCAAGATCGATACATACAACTGACTGCAAGACGCCAGCCGATGTTAACCGCCCGAGAGATAGGTTTAAGGCTACAAAATTCAAGTGGTGTTGTTATTAGCTGCCAAACTGAGCGAAATCGACTGCATGAGTATGGCCTACGAGCGCGACGGCCAATTAGGTGCCCGTCACGGGAATCGCGCTCGTCGAAATGAATGGTGTAGGGAACACATTACATGTACCCGGGAACAATGGGATAAAATTTTATTTTGCGATTAGTCTCGATTTAGGTTCAAGCCTGATACTAGAAGGGTAAGAGTGTACCGTCGTCCTGGAAATACTGAAAGACTGAGGTGTGTTCAGAAAGTGCATCTATACAACGGCTCAACAGTTATGGTGCGGGCGGGTATTATGAAGAACAGTCGAACTGAGCTCGTTTTTAAAATTACGTTGTAAATTACGTTGAGGATGTTCTAAGGCCTTATGTCCGTCCATTCGCACAAACGCTTGGCTCCGATTTCATGTTGATGCATGATATTGCGCGTTCGCATACAGCTTTGCACACACGGGAGTAGGTACTTGGCAAGGGAAAACATCCTGCTATTGCCTTGGCCTGCACAATCGCCAGACCTCAACCCCATCGAGCATGCATGCTCCAGAGACGTGTTTTAAAGGACTTGGATGGAGTGCCAACAACCCAACAACTGATGGACTTACTAAAATTTCATTGAGAGCGAATCTCATCGATTCTATGAATAATCGGTGCCAGCAAGTTCTCAATAACAGAGGAGGCCACACTTTGTATTAAATTATGCAATTTTTGTACAACCATTTAATTTTAGTTTAAGTTTAGTTGATTAGGCACCTTACTTTGTACTACGCACATACAGTACTTACTCGTAATTATTGTTAATTAAGATTATAAAAAAAAAACTAATTGTTGTTTAATATCCAAAAGCATTAAAAATAAATTCAAATTCAAATTCAAATCGTTTATTTGCGAATATAGGTAGTACATGGATGGAAAAAATACAATGGTTCGGCTATATTCAGCTTGTCAAGCGTGCAATTATATTTGTATGCTTATTAGGCTTAGTTTTTGCAATTATGTGATTAAAACAAGTCAGTGAAATTAGAATTTATACAATGTCAATATTTTGTTAATTACGTAAATTTAATTTTAATTCATTAGCGTTAATAATTATTATATAAGTCATCAAATCAATTAAATTTGTCATTTAGATATTCTTGAATAGTATAATAAGCCTTATTAGTCAATAATTGTTTTAATTTATACTTAAAGATATCTGTGCTAGCACTGTCCATTATATATTTTGGCAAATGATTGTAAACTCGAGGTGCCATGCAAAGTATACTCTTATTTATTTGTGATGTATTGTTCTGTGGATAGGAAATTTTATTATTTAGTCGCTTACTCTTTAATCTTTCAAACAAGGCCTTATGAGTGTGTACAAACACAGATACCTCATAAATATAAATACACGCCAATGTCAAAATTTTGAGATTTACAAAATAGGGTTTACAAGAATCAGTCGTCTTAATGTTACATATAGATCGTAAACATTTTTTTTTGGGCCTTAAATACAGTTTCTTTGTTTACTGAGTTACCCCAAAATATGACACCAAATCTCAAAATCGACGCTACATAGCCATACTAAGCAACTTACAACTTTTCTCAGCATATAAAGTGCATAGGCGAATTTGTTAAGTTTAGTACAAACACTTTCGACGTGAATTTTCCAGTTAAAATTAGAGTCAAGATAAATACCTAAAATAATAAAGGATTTAATGCGAAAACACATTGTAAAATTGAAATTTGTATGTGTTGCTTAGACGTTTTTGATGTGTTTATATTATATATATCGAAATCATACCTGTTTATACCTGGCTGCGATGAGGTGTGGCCAAGTGACAAGCGGCAACCGTGATTTTTCAGAATCTTTATATATATTGCCGTGATGTAGACGATATTTTATTAAAAAAACAAGTGAACGAAACTTTTCCAGAAAATCAATTACCACCGGCCACATTTTAATAGGCAACCTAGTAAATATATATTCCCTTATCATAAATTTATATAAAAATTTGGTTTTTAGCGAAAACTCGATGAGTGCACTAATTGGTCGCGGAATCGTAGACTTAGGCGATTCTCACACTGAACCGCATCACGCAGCGTCGTGCGGGAGTGCGTTTTGTTACGTTGCTTGAAAGTACATCACTTTGTATAGAAAAAACGCATAGTTTAACACACTGAAAACGCATTCACGCGCGGTAGTTTTCTTTGTCGCCGCGCATCACGCTGCGTGATGCGGTGCAGTGTGAGAATCGCCTAATACGTCCATTCAAGACCGATAATAAATCAAATGGCTTACGTTTTAAGTGACCGAAAGCGATTTGTAAATCACAAGATTTGAGCTGCTTATGAGCTACTGGAAGTACTATGAGTACTACTTTCACTCAACTCTAATTAGAATTAGGGGCACTAACCTTTACAAAGCTCGACAAATATTCCACTAAGCTTTCAGGAGTTAATTTAGCGTTCATGGCGGATGTACGAATTTGCGGGTCAGTTATACCTCGTATAATTATTGAAGATTCGCAGTTGGTAAAGGAAACTGAAACTTACTTCACTAAAACCTTAAACTAAGAGGTAGGTCCAACTTCAGGCTAGATCTCACTGAGTTGGAAGCGGACGCGAGTTGATCAGTGCCTCGACTTGTGCAAGGACAGTTAAAGGCTCTTCGTAAGAGAGGATCTGTTGACCTATAACTTTGAAGAGATGCGTTTTAATTACTTTGACCATGCTTGCCCAACATCCACCGAAATGTGGTGATGCTGGTGGAATAAACTTCCAGTCAATATGATCTATGGAAAGTTCTTCCTGAAGACGAGTACGATAACCCGCGACGTGATTGAAACAAGTAGCGGGAACAAGTTCAATCAATTTACTAACGCGGTTGGCGACAAAAGTCTGCTAGCGGTGAAGAGAAGAACGAATCCAAGCGAGCACTACTTTGGAGTCGGAAAATGCGTGTATTTTATTAATGGGGTAGTGGGGCAAAACTGTGTCTTAAACCTTGTGGAGCAACTGAGACAGCAGAAGAGCCGCGCACAATTGCAGTCTCGCAACCGAAATGGTTTTAACAGACGAGACCTTAGACTTGGCACAAACTAACTGCACCGAGTAGTTAGAACCAATGCGGACTTGCAGATATACGACTCTGCCGTAAGCACGCTCGCTGGCGTCAGCGAATCCTATTAAGTTGACGGTACATCCATCTACCAACCCAAGATGACGCGGAATAGTAATATGATTGAGCGCGGTAAGCTCAATACAAAACTGGCCCCAAGCGGCGACAATATGTTCAGGGGGTGTTTCATCCCACTCACACTTTGATAGCCAAAGCTCCTTGATCAAGAGCTTGGCGTACAAAATTGTGGGAGGCATAAAGTTTTTTCATTATGTCCCATAGTCGAGCTACTGTGGACAGCATAGTGCGCTTGGCGCACTTATCATCTGGCGGTGAGACGTCAAACCGAAAACTATCGCAGGATTTGTCCCAGCGTAAACCGAGAACCTTATGCGGTACAGACTTCTCAAACTCAATGTCTGGAGAAGCTTTATGAGAATCTGGTATGCGTGCGAGAACCTCCTTAGAGTTGCTTGTCCATTTGACAAGATCAGTTTGGCCTCGCTTGAAAAGCTGAATGAGCTCTTCACAAAGCGAAATTGCTAGCGGAGCGGGTATGACACTACAGGCAAGGTCATCCATATACGAAGCGGAAGTGTAGTATAGTATAGTGTAGCGTAGCGTAGCTTAGCATAGCATAGCGTAGCATAGCATAGCATAGCATAGCGTAGCATAGCATAGCATAGCACAGCATAGCATAGCGTAGCAAAGCATAGCATAGCATAGCTAATTAGTGCTTTATCTTACACACTGTTTTAGCACCCACCTTGATCTCTTGAAGAGCAGAACAACAACAAGACGTAATACAATGAGCAGTATGTAACGTAGGTACGGTACCCATAATCACATACCCAAATACCGTCTCAATAGCGGGCGGTAAATCATATCGCTCATAACGTACTATGTTAGTTAGTAGCAAGTGCGGAAATATTGAAGCTCCGATCAAAAGATCAATGCCTGCCGGATTCGCAAACTCCGCGTCTGCCAGCGGCAATGACTCGAGGTGAGTGAGTGATGCTACGTCTACATTAGCGTTCGGCAATGCGTCCGTGATACGCTCCACGATAAGCGAAGAAATGTTAAAATTAATATTCCTATCAAAACGCGAATGTATTTTAATATCTACGGAACCCCTGCAATGTTTTTCTGATCCGCCTATCCCTTTGACGGTCGAGTTAGTATTTTTAAAGTTATTCCATAATCCGAGGCGTTTGAATAACTAAAACGTTATTAAATTGGTCTGAGATGCGCTATCTAGCAGACAACGTACCATGTGCGGCGACCCATTAACATCATAAACGATAACTTGCGCCGTCGCTAACAGAACAGTCTTAGACGCCATACATCGCGTTTTGGCCCTGCGCGAATCATTATAGATGCGCGAGTGCCGTCCTCGCGTGCGCGTCGCCCGCGCAATGGACGTCGTACACAACGATACCTCGCCCTGTGGCGTGCAGGGGGAAGGCACCGTGGCCTGCATCTGCGATGTAAGTGTGTCAAGGTCAGCGGCTTGGCTTGACAACGGGTTATCTTTATCGAAATGAAGCAATGAATGATGTTTTTTATTGCAGAAGCGGCACTTTGTTTTACTAGAACAATTACTTGTTTTAAGTTTTATGCTTAAGCAATTAATGCAAGCTTTGTTATCTTTTACGCATTTAAAACGAGCGGTTGCATGCAAATTATCGAAGGCGGGACACTTGTATAAGTGGTCGTGCACTATATTACTGCACAGACACTTCTGTGAATTATTACTATTAGATTCCGAACATGTTACGTAAGATTGTGGATTAGGGACCGAGTTATTATTACTATTTCGCGATTTATTCAACCTTTGTTTGTTGCTGTTAGTGTTAGACGGGCCAGGTGAACCAGACTGCGTATTATGAAATATTCGACACTGATCTTTTATGAACGAAATAAAACTATCTAGTGTAGGTATTTTATTATTGCGTTCCGTCATCTCGAATGCGCGTATTGTATCAGTGTCAAACTTTTTTAAAGCGAGTTGAAGCAACATGAAGTCGGAAAGATCTTCCAATTTTAAGTTCCTAAGAGAATTAACCGCGGTTACGAAGTTATCAATAAACAGCTGGAAATTCGAGACAGACGCGTTGCCGGACAGTTTGAGATTTAAAGCTTGGTAAAAGTAGGTAGACGCTAGGACGCGCGTGTCCTGATATCTGTCAAGTAGTGACTGAAATATGACCTGATAATTCTCAGCACTGGGTGTGACACCTGCAAATACGGACTGGGCTTTCGGTGACAGTTTACCTATTAAATAGTACAACCTGTCAGCATCTGTCAGAGAACCATAATCGTGCACTGTAGACTTAAAACTCGCATAGAATAACGGCCAATTTCGTATATCTCCGTCAAACGACATAATCTCGATTGGCGGTAATCTCGGTTTGCGGGCAACGAGCTCTGCTGAACATTTACCCTCCAATTGCGATTGTATACGCTTAATAATACAATAAAGATCTTCGAATGAGGTGTACGCCTGATAGTTCGGTTTTTCATCAGGATTGATAGAAAGTAATCTTGCGTTATAATCGTCTAACAACTTATGAAAATCTGTTCGAATACTATCTACTGTCATACAATAACTGAGAAATGCTTCGCTATTACTGTCAGACATAGAAGCGGTTTTTGAACGCTCGTATATGTTTTGAATGCGCTCAAATAAAATATTGCGTTTTGCTTCTAAGATTGTCATCTCTTTGTCTTCCGACACGCGTGACTTCTTTTGTTGTGACATGCTTACGTAAGTATAAGCTAATGAGAACGAAACAAAATAAGAATATCTAATGTACCTATTATTTTACCTAAGTAGGCTAAGTAGGCAACACTTTAGAGCTGTGGAATTAAAAGTTGCTTGAAATATGAGATTTATAAGACAACTATGATAGTTCCAGAATTAATAATTTAGTAAGTAGGTAGCTACATAAAAGTTTACCTACTGATGCGGGCGGAAACAACCATGTGACGGTTATGTGAATATATTAGGAGTATAGCTAGGTGCTATAACTGCCTAGGTATAGCGATATAACGTATAAAAACGTAAATGAATCCGACTCGTATGGATCAAAAAAATGGTTCAGCGATACACCGAAACCGTAGGTTCTAGGCGACTTGGGAAGGATTAATGGAATGGACTGTATTCAAAGGATAGCGGGTTTTAGCCGCCTAGGATTGGATACGGGAAGAGGTGATTGTGAGTGGGTATAGGACATTCCAAGGATGGAGGGCACTTACCTTATACGGCAATCTTCTTCGTTTCCGAAGGGCAGTCTCCTGGTGGTTTCGTGATGCAGCTGCTTGTTTTCACTTCACTACACAGTCACTTCCACTTGCGAGCGGTTTTTTGAGAGGTAATAACTATAGCGGGAGCGGCGCGGTGATCCGGTATAGCGGACGCGTATCGCGAATCGAATGTTCTCGAAAGTTCTGGACTGTCACTCGCGTCGACGATTGCAGCAACCAAGCAGGCGAAAGGCAGTGTCTCTTCCAGGGAGTGGGATAGAGAGGGACGGAAATATGGTATCGCTCGCACTAGACAAGCGTAGAACGATTGACGTTGATGCGATTAGTTATAGGTAGGAAGGTAGATGGCGCTACCAATTATTATTATTATTATTTTGTGGCAATCAACGCACTTAAGTGCCTTGACCTACCCGTGGACCAATGGTCCTACCTATTGGTGCACATTGTGCCGAAAAAGCTGCCTGCCGACCTGAGGTCGCGTTTTGAATAGCGCTTTGGTGGGGATAGCGCGACCCATCTGCCCGCCTTCTCTGACTTGGAGAAGTTCCTCAAGGATGAGTGCCGGGTCCTGGATAACTCCGGTGGTGACACGCCGGCTAAGACGCAGCCGCCCAAGGTCAAGGAGCAGGCTTGCGTTCACACCCGAGCCAATGTTGACCGGCGCCCTCCTCACTTTGCAATCACGCAGAGCCCAGTGGAATGCTCTTACTGCAAGGTCACGGGGCACGGAACGGCCAGTTGTAGGGCATTCTTGGACCTGCATGTCGCCTCTCGTAGGCGCATCGCAAATGCCCGCCGCCTTTGCTTCTCTTGCTTGGGTTCCCACTACCAGCGAGACTGCCCAAACTCTCGCCCCTGTCATCACTGTGGAGGACAGCATTTGGACATTCTCTGCATGAATGCCAGAGAGGTTGCCGCTTGTCCAACCAGCCGACGCCGCGCACGGGCGCGTGTTTTGAAGGTGGCAGCCAAGGCTCACCGGCGCGTAGCCGAGAACCACTCACCCCGCTTGGAGAACCGTAGCGTGCGCACGCCTCCTCTCTCTCGCGCACCTGAATGTGCGATCGCTCAACGTCACAACCGTCAGCACCATGACTGCTGCCCCAGGTATTCCCCTCCTTTGGCGGAGCGTCCCCGCCTTGACTCGCGCCCACCTCGTTTTGGGCGGGTGCGTCATTATGACCCCTCACAGATGGCACGCGGATCAAGTCATCGCGCCTTTGAGGACTTCAAGCCGCACCCTCGTTTTGACTTGCCTGGTCGTGGCCAACGGTCGCCGCCCAGGCAACAATAGGTCATTGACCCCTGCCCTATAACGCCAACCTCCCCCATTGAGACCGTTATCCTACCAACGGTTGCTGTTAGGGTCTGGGGACCCACGGGGACCTCTGTTGTTGTCCGTGCTATATTGGACACAGGTTCACAAGGTTGCATTGTTTCCACTTATTTAGTAGGGCAGGTTAAATTAAATATGGGCTCTTTTCCAAATTGTATACGGGGCATAGGTGACGTAGCCTCTAATGTTGAAGGGCAAGTTAAGGTTTTGTTTGGCCCTGTTGAATCTTCACACCCGAGGATTAAAACCTCGGCTATTGTGCTGAAGAATAATTTGGGCATGCATCCACAGAAACAGCTACCTGCTGCTGTGGTGAATTTGACATCGGGATTGGAACTGGCAGACCCCAAATTTGACACACCGCGACAAATCGACTTGTTGATTGGCTCTGATGTCCTCGGTGGAATTTTGATTGGTGGGAAACGGGTCTTGGTGCCAAATGGTTTGACTGCCATCCCGACAATATTTGGATTTGCTTTGATGGGACCTGTACCTAGGGACCCCCCTCCACCCGAACTTGATAATTTGTTTGCTATAGGCTCTGCTCTCTCTGATGCAGTTCAGAGGTTTCGGGAGGTAGAGGACCTCAAGCTGCTCGTTTGAATCCAGAACATGAGGAGTGCGAGCTGTTCTTCCAGAACAACACTGGTCGACTCCGTTCTGGTCGGCTACGTACGTACGGGGCTTCGTACTCGTACGAAGCTACCTTTTCTGTCTGTTCGGCCTCCGCTTGGTGAGTCACGACCTTTAGCCGAAAGGAGATTGTTGGCTATGGAGCGTCGGATGGGCCATGATCCGGAGCTCAGACAGAAGTACATTGAGTTCATGAGAGAATATGAACAATTGGGACACATATCTGTGTTAAATTTGGATTGGCGTTCGGTGGAGCATTACTTTCTCCCGCATCATGCGGTATTGAAGCCATCGACTGGCAAGCTACGCACAGTGTTTGATGGTTCTGCGCAGACTTCTACGGGCGTATCCTTGAACCAGTGCTCGCATTCTGGTCCCAAGTTGGTCAAGGACCTTTGTGACGTCATCACCAGCTTCCGACGATATCAGGTTCTCTTTGTAGCCGATATAAAAATGATTTTCAGGCAGACGATTATCCACCCTGATGACCGTCGCTTCCAGCTGATCCTTTGGAGAGAGTCTCCTCGTGATCCCATGGTCGTCTCGAGTCGTCGAGCTCAATACTAATACGTACGGGTTAAGGTCAAGCCACTACTTGGCAATACGTTCTCTTAGGGAGCTCGCAGACCGCGAAGGCTTACGTTTCCCACGAGCCTCCGCCATCTTGAAAGACGATATTTATGTCGATGACATTTGCTCGGGCGCCTCCACAGCGGACGAGGCGATCCTCCTCCGGGACGAATTGATAGGTATTTTGGCCTCCGCTGGTTATGAGTTGCACAAATGGATTTCCAACTCACCAGTGCTTTTGGAAGGCTTGCCAGAGGATTATCAGCAAGATCCACATCTATTTGAGATTGTTGACAACCCCGCCATGATGGCTGTTCTCGGCGTCCAGTACAGACCAGTCCAAGACATCTTTACGTATAACGTAGACTTGAAATTACGTTGTTCTTGGACGAAACGTCTCGTGTTGTCTACTGTCGCCAGAACCTTTGATCCAAATGGTTGGATCTGTCCAGTTATATTTTGAGCAAAATGCTTCTTGCAGAAACTTTGGACAACAGGATTGACCTGGGACGAGCCTCTACACCTCTTTTGTATCCTCACTTCCTGCCGTCAATGAGATCTCCTTGCCTCGTCCCATCCTTCCTCCCGGGAAGTACAAGGCCACCCTTCACGGGTTTTGTGATGCCTCGGAACGTGGTCACGCGGCCGTGGTGTACTTGCGCACAGTCAGTGCCTCAGGTCAGGTGAGGGTTTTCCTGATCATGGTGAAGAGCAAGGTTGCACCCCTTCGGACATCTCTGACCATCCCAAAATTGGAGCTCTCGGGAGCAGCCCTACTTGTGCGCTTATTGAACCACGTGTCCAGTACATTGGGTAAAAGCATTTGTATTAATGGGACCTACGCCTGGACAGACAGCCAAATTGTGCTTTGTTGGTTGAAGGCTTCTGTCCACACCTTGGAGGTATTTGTCGCTAATCGCGTTTCCCAAATACAGAAATCTGAAGTCAAGCTTGTTTGGAGACACGTGCCAGGTGAGCTCAACCCCGCTGATTGTGCCTCGCGCGGATGCTTGACGCCTAGTTTGATAGGTCATTCGCTGTGGTGGGGTCCGGAATGGTTGAGTCGACCAGAAATTTTGATTGAGTTGATTGGCCTCGAACGCCAGTTTTGAATACTTCTAATTTGCCGGGTCTACGAACACTCGCTCTTGAGAAGGTAGAATGCGCCTTCGACCCCGATTTCTTGCTGAATCGCTACAGCTCCCTTGACAAGTTGTTAGGTGTTACTGCTTGGATAAAGCGTTTTGTTTTTAACTTTAGGCACCCACAACAGAAACGTCTGACACCGTTTCACCACAGGAACGGCAGGAGTCCCTCACCTTTTGGGTTTGTTCTGTGCAATTAGCGCACTTTGAGAAGGAGATTGCTATCCTTAAGTCAGGGAGATCGAAATTATCGGGAGCTGTATCTAAATTGAACCCCTTTTTGGACGATACGGGTCTCTTGCGTGTTGGAGGGCGTCTCAAGAACGCCAACCTCCCTTACGGGACACGTCACTCCCTTTTGTTACCTAAGGACGGTCATTTGGTACGCTTGTTGGTAACTGACCGTCACCTTAAAAATTCGCATGCTGGTTGTAATGCGCTCTTGGCCATTTTGCAACGCGAGTTTTGGATTTTGCCTGCCCGAAGAATAATTCGGAGTGTAGTCTTTCGCTGCATCCCTTGCTATAAGCTCAAGGCTTCTACCATGCAGCCCTTGATGGGAGACTTACCGGCAGATCGCGTAACTGAGAGCAGGATGTTTGACGATGTTGGCACGGACTTCGCTGGTCCCTTTTTGGTGAAAACGTCGACACTTCGAAATAGCAAGACTGTTAAGGCCTACTTGTGTGTTTTTGTTTTCTTTCCACAAAGGCCGTACATTTGGAACTGGTCTCCTCGCTTACGACCGAGGCGTTTGTAGCCACATTTGACAGATTTGTATCCCGCAGAGGGCTGCCTTCCTTGATACGTTCTGACTGCGGCACTAACTTCAAGGGCACTTATAATTATTTAAATGACGTTGTTAATTACTTTGAAACCAACAAGGCTGATATAGGTTGGTTTCCCCACCAAATTGTCCACATTGGGGTGGTATTTTTGAGGCCGCTGTAAAATCGGCCAAAACACACTTGCGCAGGACAATCGGTGAATCTATCCTTACATTTGAGGAACTCGCAACTGTGTTTTGTAAGATTGAGGCCGTTTTGAACTCTAGGCCATTGTGCCCGATCTCCTCAGATCCGAATGATTTGGAAGCCCTTACGCCGGGCCTTTTTTTGATTGGTCGCCCACTTGTCGCCTTGCCTGAGTACCCCTACATTGATACGAGACCTGGTCGTCTCTCGCGATTTTGAATTGGTACGCCAGATTACTCAGAGCTTTTGGAAACGCTGGAATTTGGAATATTTGCACATACTACAGCAACGCGTTAAGTGGACCGACAAGACCGATCCACCCAAGATTGGTGACCTCGTTTTGATCAAGGAGGCTAACCTTCCGCCACTCAAATTGCGCAGGGGGCGCATTCGTCGTTTGGTAACTGGGGCTGATGGAGTTCCCCGATTTGCTGAGGTCTTGGTGGACGGTTCGATTCTGAGGAGAGCGGTTGCAACATTGTCACGTCTACCAACCGATTAGCAGACCGGTAGGCCGGTCCGGGGCGGGTGGATGTTTGAAATAGAATTAGTTTTATGATAAGTCAAATCGATTATATCGATTAAGTAACATTTTGTTTAGTCTATTGTAAATTTTGACTATGGTCACACTGAACTGTCATTCACTCTTTTTCGTGCATTGTCGTTTCCCGCGGTCAGCGAAAAAACCTAGCTTTTGGTTCGCTCTGGAAGATTCCGTTTTGTGAGCGCGTTTTGATCTTGTATTTGGTTGTAAAACCAAAAACCCTAGTGTATTGCCGCTAATTGATCAGCTGGCATCGGTTTATTTGTGATAAAAGATAAGTTGTATCATATTGAACATTTGCGAAAATTGTCTGAATCCGGTATCGACGTCCACGTGCCATCGTGTCTTGAAAACGTCGCGTTTGCAGCCTGATAGCTAAGTATAAGATACTTCATTCATCTATTTTGGCCAATATATTTGTATGAATGTGTCTAATTTAGTTCAAGCCTGACATCAGTGAAGATATCAGGTAAGTTGAAATGTATTCGCTGTGCAATCGCAGCAATACTGTTTAGATCTATTGTCTGTCGTGGACAGGTAGATGTATTACAACTTCCACTGCGCACTCTGAACATTCCTGCCTGCCTGCGGTAATTCTAGACAGATACCGTGCTTTGAAACCTGTTGTACCCTGACAATGCTGGTAGTTTATCGTTTCTTTGAGCTAGCCAACATTCTGTAAGAATGATGACGTCGCTTTCAGCTTTTAATCTATGTAAAAATATGCTTAAACTATCAGTATTCTTATAAATACTGCGGATGTTCTGGGTTAGTATAGTTAATGGTTTGTTAAAGTTCGATATATATTGACTGCAACTTTCCATATCACACATTTTTGATGAATGTACAGAGATATTGTCTAATTCACTTATGACTTCGTCAATCATACTATTTACGAAAACTAGGGTGTTACTAAATCTAATAGAACTGCAAAACTTATAAACAGGGACGGTGCTCTTAGGCGCCCTCACTATAATCTACAGAATTAATGGACCTTGTCTCTGCCATTTTTCTCGCTAGACACTCGGGGTCGCCTGTTTTGTGGTCACTCGGCTTTTTGAAGCGGAAGCACGTCGCACATTTAGGTGTACTCTCTTTTTTAGTGCATTCATTTGCTTGATGTCCTACCTCACCACAATGTCCACACGTGTCTACGGTCTCACGGCAGGTCTTTGCAGCATGACTTTACTGCTGATATTTAAAGCATCTGGTCACGAGCGTAATATCTCTAACTGGGCAAGATGTCCAGTTGATGAAGACTCGTCCTTGGGTCAAAAGTGCTCGTCGAATATTGGCAGAAACTTCTAGTATGAAGTTGCAGGTAGGAGCTTCTCTTTTGCCGGATTTGTGGCTAAGTTTGATGGACGACTGGAACGATTCTCGGGACAGGTTGGGCAGCTTGTCGGATAGATTTTGCTCGAAAATACAGTCATAAACCTCTTGTTCTCGCATACCCGCTAGTACTCCGATAACTACGATGCGTGGTCTTCGTTTTGGTGGCTCTTCTACCTTCAGGCCCGAGCTACTAAGCTGTGTCACTTGTCTAAGCTTTTCAATATCGTCCTTGGATTCTATGCTTATAATCACACCTCCGTTTTTTGTCTTGTGTAGCCCTCGCACCTGTAATTTCATTTGTTCTGGGCAGATTATTTTCTGGACGAGAGATTTTGTTTCATCACTAGATTTTTGTTTATCACTTGGATAAATAGCGATAGAGCTCATATTTTTGGGGCACATAAAGGTATTTTTGTTGGTTTTGACCATATCAGCAAAGGACTTTACCGTCTCTGGTTTAGCGCAACTTTCCTCTATGGTTTCCGTAATTGATTGTTTGAAATGTTTTAGATATTCAAAAAGGTCTTGTTTTTCTTTCAGAGCTTCCAGTTTTGCAGTTACCAAAATGTTGTTTTGCTTAAGTGCTTGATAATGGGCAGTCATTTGCGTCGCGCCGCCGCTTATTTTTCTAACGATGTAGTTGATTTTTAACTTTTGTTCCGAATTTAACTTTCCTTCGGCTGCAATCTGGCATATTTAATTAGGGCAGCTATCCATTGAAGACATCCAGGATTTGATTCCACTGGAGGTCAGGACTTCAAATGACTCCTCAGCAGCATGTTGCTGTGGCTGCGGGGTGCTGGGAGGGCTGCGCTGCGTTATCGTACTCCGATTAAAAGGGCTATTTTGTGGATTAGCCATCTCTAAACTCATATTATATGACTAACATAATTCACGAACACACTGACTCAGCGTATAATTAAGCATATAACGCGGTAAGTAGGTCACAGATTTTATGAATTGCGAAAAACATGTAATTATTTAAGAATTGGTACAAAGGCACGTCTACTTGCTTTGAATGCAATGCGATGTGTGTAAACGCATAAAAGATGACCCAAAAATGTACTTTTATTTGAAGATAACACTTAAATGTTATGGAAAGGCAAAATGTTGCTTTTTCAAAGACCGGGGGCGAGAATAGACGATGCCACGTTTTCGGCATTAATTTATAGGCACGAAAAAAGCCGTGGGCGTATGCCTAGTATTGTCAGGTAACAATACTACATTTCTTTCATTAAAAATATCATTTATCCACATTTACAAGCAACTCATTTATAGTACGTGTGCGTTGGTTTCGAAGTTACACTGTGCCGAAAGGCGTGTACAATTAAAGCAGACACAAATCGATAGCCACCCAATCTCAGTTGGATTTACATGAGCATAGGTACTTTTGTGCCAGTTGAGTAGGTAGTTGATAGGCTCAGCGTGTCGCTATCACGGATCGACTTAATCAAGTGCACTCTGAGGGCCGGTCCATTACCTTAATATATTGCCTCCATCGGGCGTCGCCGCTGGATGCGCAACTTAGGATGCGCACACATGCTTAAGTCAAGTTACCCCGCCTCTTCCAAATAGTGACTTCTTGTGCTAGCCGACAATGATATTCTCACACAATTTGCCTATGTTTACCTACCATGTTATACATATATTGAACGTATAAATAGATACAGTTTATTATCTATTCATTCTCTTTAAGTTCGTTTTGTATATGATTTTTTTTTGTGAAATCAGCTCTAAATTCATTAAAAGTTAAGACAACTTAATGGTATTACAGAAACTAAACAATAACGTATGTAAACTAAATTTTATCGCGATATATTTATGGCACTATATTTGGTTTGAATTGATTTAATCCTAAATATCTAGTAGATATGTATATTCTACATCTTTATTATTACTTTACAGGAATTTGATTCGATGACTTTACAGGAACCACGGCTCCTGTACCGAAGCTCTAATCCACGTGGACCACGAAAGGTCGAGGTGGCATTCGTTTAAACGAAATGAGCTGAAAGTAGCTCCTTTAATTCTTACGCTGTTAGTACACTTACGCAATCGCATTCGTCAGCGAAACTACGAAATATTTGTCAGTTGCATGAAAATGTTTTGTATATGCTATGTCTCACAATATTACACAGCAAGATTAATAAGTTGCATGCTTGTCACTACTGTTCCGCAGATAACTGCGAAATTGTCGTTACACATACACAGACGTTTGGACAGAACATGCATCAAGTTTTTTTCTTGTAGTTTTGACAGTTTCGCACATGTTTCGTCGCCGCAATAGTTCCACTAAAGTTTCGCAGCCGCATGCGAACGCGTAGGTCTACTAACAGCGTTACTGTGAGTTTTTCTTCTTAGGATTCCGTCAAACAGCGTTTTATTTCAATCTGTGTCATCAACGTAAGAAAATAGCAATGATTTTAATTGTAAATTTATATCAAATCAATGATAAATAAATTCATTCATCATCAGCCCTGTTTATATACTGTCCCACTGCTGGGCACGGGCCTCTTCTCCCTATGAGAAAGGTAAGGCCATAGTCCACCACGCTGGCCAAGTGCGGGTTGGCAGCCTTCACACGTCTTTTGAGAACATTATGGAGAACTCCCAGACATGCAGGTTTCCTCACGATGTTTTCCTTCACCGTTAAGCAAGCAATAATTTACAATTTAATACAAACTTAACTTCGAAAAGTCATTGGTGTGCGCCGTGGATTCGAACCCGAGACCCTCTGCGTAGCAGTCTGTCGGTCTCTCCACTAGGCTATTGCTGCTAAGTAAATTAAGTTAATTTAAAATCACAATATTTAATTAACAAATTCATTAGTGTAGATAGTGTATACACCACATACCACTAACTAACTCCTCCTACAAATCAAAGGTAATATGTTAGCTATGTTATATCGTTTATATATTCTAGATGTTTGAAATAGAAATATTATTTATGATGGGTCAAATCGATTATATCAGTTTAGTGACGTTTTGTTTAGTCTATTGTAAATTTTGACTATGGTCACACTATGAACTGCCATTCATTCTCTCTGGTTCATTGTCGGTTTCCCGTTCACGTTTTGCCTTCTCGCGTGCTTTTGTGATATTAAAGTAAATTTGGAACCCGAGTGAATGCCGCTTTTTTGATCTATAACCGCCACCGGTATATTGTAATAAAAGTCAAACTTGTGAACTATTGAACATTTGTAACATATTGAACATTGTAAAACTTGTGTGAATCCGCCAACGTGCATCGTGTTCTGAAAAAGGACGCCGAACTGGACCTTCGAGTAGTAACTATAACGATTTGCTTGTTATTTTGGCCAAAATTATGAGTGTAATCTTATAGGTCCACTCAAGAACATCACCAGGAGATCTGAGGTAAGTTGAAATATAATCACTGTGTAGTCACAGTATAGTTTAGACCTTTTGCCTTGTCGTGGTCAGGTGGATGTAATACAAACTTTCATTGCGCACTCTGAACAATTTCCTGCCTGCCTACGGCAACTCTAAACATTAATGGTAGCAAAGCGTGGTTGTATCTAGCCGTTGATTGTATCTGAACTCAGATTGGTATTGTCTAAGCTTGTATCTGGGCTATGTATCTCACTTGTTAACAGTGTTGTGGTGTTCTCAGGTCAGTTTTGTCTAAAATACATAATATTTATTTGTATTGGTTGACCTACATAACTTGAAACACATGTCATACATAACCTCAAATCAGTAATTGTTTGACTTGAATTGTTGAAATCTAGCTTAAATTTGTTGTTATTAGCATTAATAAGTCAGTCTGTTTCGATACATAACAGCTGTATGTATCAATTAATTTAGTTAATTGTATATATTGAGTTTAAAACATTATAACAACCAAACTTGACCTTACTTTGATAAACCTTTGGTTGTTAAAATCTATTGATAATATTGTTAGGTAACACAAACTGGTGTCTACAGTTGTAATATATAACACACTTAGTCTGTCTGTTGCAAATAATTAATTAAATGATTTCAAGTTCAACTTTTAATTTGCTGTAAGTTATGAACCTTTTGATAACTTTTGTCCTTATATCAATATATTGAAACGAGCAGATTTTGAGCTTGTTATTAATTTTGTTGGGCAGTAAATGCCTGTCACTTGCTTGTACCAGCAGTAAACAGGCTAATACTTTGTTGGTTTCAACGAATTAACAAATATTAAGTTTTAATTGATAGTATTATTTAGTGCTTGTCTAAGCTCTTTTGAAACTTAATTATGTCAGCTATCAAGGACTTGCGTGCGGCTGCTGGTACCATTGCATCAGATTTGCGCTGGTTTGCCTCAGCCAGTGCCTTTGTAAACCGGCCTGATCGCCAGCAGGCCTTACTACAAAGATATGAGCGGATCGATGATTGCCTGGCAAGTGTGGAACAGCAGTTTCGTACTTTCAGCGCTTGCTGTCTCGAAGTGTAAGTTAATGACTTCACCGCTGACCAGCGAAATAGAGTCAGCGAAGATTATGCCCAGGTTTTAGACCTGTATGATGCTGTCTCCTACTGTGCAAGATAGTTAATTGCCGAGAGGGACGGGCAACCCGCCTTGAAGCAGGAGCTTCCTAGGTCAGCACCGGGGCTGGTGAGTAGGCTTCCTACCTTAGACCGCCCGCATTTTGATGGCTGCCTAGGAAGCTACCTGGGCTTCGTTAATTTATTTGACAGCCTGGTCGATGACAGGGCAGACCTTCGGCCGGCACAAAAATTGGCATATTTGATGTCTGTTCTGGATGGGGAGGCCAAAGGCCTCATCCAGCATCTGCCCGTGGCGGACCATCTGACGAGGCGTACCAGACGGCTCGGGACTTAATTACCCGTAGGTACCACAACAAGCGTGGCCTCGCAGACACGCACATCGAGCAGATTTTGGGTTTGCCCACGCTCACCCGGGCTTTGGGTTGCGCACCCAACTTTTAAACCCGCTCTTGGTGGCAATAAACGCACTTAAGTGCTTGGACCTGCCCGTAGCCCAATGGTCCTACCTATTGGTGCACATTGTGCTCAAAAAGCTGCCTGCCGACCTGAGGTCGCGTTTTGAACAGCGCTTTGGTGGGGATCGCGCGACCCATCTGCCCCCCTTTGCAGACATGGAGAAGTTTCTCGAGGATGAGTGCCGGGTCTTGGATAACTCCGGTGGTGACACGTCGGCTAAGTCGCAGCCGCCCAAGGTCAAGGAGCAGGCTCGCGTTCACACCCGAGCCAATGTTGACCGGCGCCCTCCTCGCTTTGCAGTCACGCAGAGCCCAGCGAAGTGCTCTTACTGCAAGGGCACAGAATCGCCAGTTGTAGGGCATTCTTGGACCTGCATCTCACCTCTCGTAGGCGCATCGCGAAGCCCGCCGCCTTTGCTTCTCTTGCTTGGGGTCCCACTACCAGCGAGCCTGCCCAAACTCTCGCCCCTGTCCTCACTGTGGAGGACAGCATTTGGACATTCTCTGCATGAATGCCAGAGACGTAGGCCGCTTGTCCAACCAGCCGGCGCCGCGCACGGGCGGGTGTTTTGAAGGTGGCAGCCGAGGCTCACCGGCGCGTAGCCGAGAGTCGCCTCGCTCAATTGATCGCCGCTCATCCCGCTTGGAGAACCGTAGCGTGCGCACGGCTCCTCTCTCTCGCGCACCTGAATGTGCGACCGCTTCACGTCACCAGCACCATGACTGCTGCCCCAGGTATTCCCCTCCTTTGGCGGAGCGTCCCTGCCTTGACTCACGCCCACCTTGTTTTGGGCGGGTGCGTTATTATGACCCCCCACAGATGGCGCGCGGATCGAGTCATCGCGCCTTTGAGGACTTCAAGCCGCACCCTCATTTTGATTTGCCTGGTTCTGGCCAACGGTTGCCGCCCAGGCAACAATAGGTCATTGACTCCTGCCCTTTAACGCCAACCACCCCCATTGAGACCGTTATCCTACCAACGGTTGCTGTTAGGGTCTGGGGACCCACGGGGACCTCTGTTGTTGTCCGTGCTATATTGGACACAGGTTCACAAGGTTGCATTGTTTCCACTTATTTGGTAGGGCAGGTTAAATTAAATATGGGCTCTTTGCCCAATTGTATACGGGGAATAGGTGACGTAGCCTCTAATGTTGAAGGGCAAGTTAAGGTTTTGTTTGGCCCTTTTGAATCTTCACACCCGAGGATTAAAACCTCGGCTATTGTGCTGAAGAATATTTTGGGTATGCATCCACAGAAACAGCTACCTGCTGCTGTGGTCAATTTGACATCGGGATGGGATCTGCCAGACCCCAAATTTGACACACCGGGACAAATCGATTTTTTGATTGGCTCTGAAGTCCTCGGTGGAATTTTGATTGGTGGGAAACGGGTCTTGGTGCCAAATGGTTTAACTGCCATCCCGACCATATTTGGATTTGCTTTGATGGGACCTGTACCTAGGGACCCCCTCCACCCGAACTTGATAATTTGTTGACTGTAGGCTCCGCTCTCTCTGATGCGGTTCAGAGGTTTTGGGAGGTAGAGGAGCCCCCTCAAGCTATCCGTTTGAATCCAGAACTTGAAGAGTGCGAGCTGTTCTTCCAGAACAACACTGGTCGACTCCATTCTGGTCGGATCATTACGAAGCTACCTTTTTTGTCTGTTCGGCCTCCGCTTGGTGAGTCACGACCTTTAGCCGAAAAGAGATTGTTGGCTATGGAGCGTCGCATGGATCGTGATCCGGAGCTCAGACAGAAGTGCATTGAGTTCATGAGAGAATATGAACAATTGGGACACATATCTGTGTCAAATTTGGATTGGCGATCGGTGCAGCACTTTCTCCCGCATCATGCGGTATTGATACCATCAACTGGCAAGCTGCGCACGGTGTTTGATGGTCCTGCGCAGACTTCTACGGGCGTATCCTTGAAGTGCTTGCATTCTGGTCCCAAGTTGGTCAAGGACCTTTGTGACGTCATCACCAGCTTCCGACGACATCAGGCTGTCTTTGTGGCCGATATAAAAATGATGTTCAGGCAGACGATTATCCACTCTGATGACCGTCGCTTCCAGCTGATCCTTTGGAGAGAGAATCCTCGCGATCCCATGGTCGTCTACGAGCTCAATACCAATACGTACCTACGAGTTAAGGTCGAGCCCCTACTTGGCAATTCGTTCTCTTTGGGAGCTCGCAGACCGCGAAGGCTTACGTTTCCCACGAGCCTCCGCCATTTTGAAGGACGATATTTACGTCGATGACATTTGCTCGGGCGCCTCCACGGCGTACGTGGCGATCCTCCTGTGGGACGAATTGATAGGTATTTTGGCCTCCGCTGGTTATGAGTTGCGCAAATGGATCTCCAACTCACCACCGCTTTTGGAAGGCTTGCCAGAGGTTCATCAGCAGGATCCACATTTGTTTGAGATTGTTGACAACCCTGCCATGATGGCTGTTCTCGGCGTTCAGTACAGACCAGTCCAAGATATCTTTACGTATAACGTAGACTTGAAATTGCCTTGTTCTTGGACTAAACGTCTCGTATTGTCTACTGTCGCCAGAACCTTTGATGCGAACGGTTGGATCTGTCCAGTTATATTTTGGGCAAAATGCTTCTTGCAGAAGCTTTGGACAGCAGGATTGACCTGGGACGAACCTCTACACGGTACTCTTGTTGAGAAATGGACCTCTTTTGTATCCTCACTTCACCGTCAACGAGATCTCCTTGCCTCGTCCCATCCTTCCTCCCGGGAAGAAGAAGGCCACCCTTCACGGGTTTTGTGATACCTCGGAACGTGGTCACGCGGCCGTGGTGTATTTGCGCACAGTTAGTGCCTCAGGTCAGGTGAGGGTTTCCCTGATCATGGCGAAGAGCAAGGTTACACCCCTTCGGACATCTCTGACCATTCCGAAATTGGAGCTCTCGGGAGCAGCCCTACTCGTGCGATTGTTGAATCACGTGTCTAACACTTTGGGTAAAACAATTCGTATTAATGGGGCCTACGCCTGGACAGACAGCCAAATTGTTCTTGTTCTGATGTAATACAAACTTTCACTGCGCACTCTGAACAATTTCCTACCTGCCTACGGCAACTGTAAACCCTACTTGATTACTAATTACGCCGTGTTTCTAAAACATTAAATACGTATATTTAGCTTCATTTATTTTAACTTAACAAGTTCAGACAGTCTCTAAGATTAATTAGAGAACATGTATTTAATAGGTAAAACTATGAGCAACCGATCACTATCGGTAGAAAACCGATTTCGACGCAAAATTTCAGTGTAGCGTATTGTACGCTGACAGCGTCGTAAAATCTGTATGATTGAACGATAAAATAATAAAATATAAATGTAAAAAAATATTTACCGTTAATAAAATAATAAAATATTTTAGTTCATAACATTTTGAGTTCAACAACTGCAGTAGAGCAAATTTGCTACTTTACATATCGTTTCAAATATGCAAATAGTACAGCGCTGCTATAATACAAATCTTACTCTACTCCTAGAACACACGAGTATTTTAAATATTTTGTGACATCTTTATGTATATTGACGAACGCAAAACAAACCTCGCTGCTGCTCTCATGAAGGAATTTAGATACAACGTCAGCGTACTTGTTCGCTGCAGGCTGTTGACATTGGCAATGAAATGTGTTTCACGTTGTACATACGAATATACGTTATTTATATTGATGAACACTGAACATATTGAGCAAAATATATCACTGTTATTATTTCGTGTTTATTCACTTTTAACGTCAATTAAAACAGCTCACCATTCAGACTATTTATTTATCGTCAAAATGATGCATCTTGACGATTAATAAATAGATTTTTTATTTATTTATGAATACTCTTTTTTATTTATGAATACTCCGATTTTTTATTTATGAATACTCTTGACGATTATCATTGAATCAATACCATAAATTTTTAATTAGTAAAAGTCTGTACGAATATACATCATCTCTTCGATGAAAATAAGCTGTAAGTATCATTTTTCCAATTGGTAACGAAACGCGTATATGAGATATCTTATCGTCTCGCTTATTACGTGAAAAATATTACCGCTGGCTTTTGGTTTCAGAGAGTACATATTCATTGTTGTATTATACACATTATTCCTTCCCTGTCACACACACTAAGGTAGCACAATTAAAGCGAAAATTACGCGTAAAAGTTAAATACATTTTTAGGGTCTATCGCGGTGTGGCGAGATAGAGGGCAAATGATAGCGTTTGCAACTTAATTCCTGTACCTTTGATCTCGGCGGCATTGTCGGTCTGTTGTACAAATAAGCAGCAGACCTGTGTGAGCGCTCCGCAGCCTTCATAACTCCCCCGGGACAACTACGGTGTTCCGACTCCGCTAAAAGCAGTTTAAGCTCTTACAAGACAAGTTATAAACCTGTGTATATCTACTTCACAAATAGAAGGCTATTTTTAAAGAATTTACAGCCTGTCTACACACTTTTTATGAAAATAATGTTTTGCTATAAGAGAGATTTTTTGTTAGAAGCTAGTAGGCGATCTTAAAACAGATCTTAACGCCTTCATATAATCGTATTCGTTAGGTATGTCAGTACAATAAACAGAACGTAGCAGAGCTTGGTCACGTGCTCAACCTTCACTAATTTCTATGTTTGTCGTTCCCGCATCACTCGAGTACCAGATGAAAATCTTTTATTTTCATAATTTAGATGTGTGATAGCCTCTGTCGGGTATTTCAGCGTTTTATTTCCACTATTTTCTTTTTCATTACTAAAAATGAAATATGAAAATTATTATGGCGACGGCCTCGTTAAAGTTACGTTTGAAAAGATTTCTGTCTACGAACTTGTACACGAAATTTAAGGTTAAATTATTAATTTGCATTAAAAATAATATTACATTTCAGAGCTTACATACTAAATATTATCTAAGTAATAATATGTCTGGAACAGAACACGCAGCAGACAATACACGTGTGATCGTAGCTAAAATAACAGTAGTGGAGCGAGGTCGGCGGAAAATCCCTCGTTTTTGCAATGTCGGCCGGTGTACTGTTCCACAGAGGCGGGCGTTGTTATTTCAACGTCGACGTCGCCTACGGACGACGTAATGACGAACCGTATCCACCGTTTATTCTATCAAAGACATTTACCTATTTTAAAGGACAAAATCGAATAATAAAAATGACGCTTAATATGTTTCGTGTACTTACACTTTCTATGTTAAAAAAGTCACGTTTGACAGACTAGTCTTGTAAAATATGTTTAATCTGAAGAACAACGTACAAGACAGTAAGTAATAATCACACCTAGTTTTAATATTATTTAGTTAGATATACCTATGCACACGTACACAAAAAGTTAGTTCAGTTACCTGGCCAGCTATAACTCGTCGGTCCATGTCGTTCCCATTTCACGAAATCCTTTGGTTAACAAAAAACGAAAGTAGAGAAATATATAAAGTTCTTTGTCATGGTGTATGTGGGTGGAAAGTATATTAAGGAAAATAGCGTTATCACCAGCCGGCGTGTGGGACACGCAAATAAAAAATAACAAAGCATCCGTAACACAGGGATAAGCCAGCAAACGGACAGCATTCAATTCGCCACCACTATCTCTATGAGCCACGAGACGATCGCCCTAAACCCATCTTTGTGACACGTCGCGCCCAGCGCCACGGGACGATGACTATCTGACGACACTCGTCTCTTTATATATTCGCTCGGAGCCATTCAAAGCTGTTCAACTAGCGTTTAACAACTGAAACCTCTCATTACCCTCTATACGATTACTTTATTTACCAAATAAATGTTAAAATTGTTCCCTGTTAGCTCATAAATAAAATACTGCGCGTCTAATTAATTCTTATTAAAACTTGGGTAGGTAAGTTATGAAGTAAGCTCATTAAACTTGTTTGAATTGCAGAATTCTTAGCTTATAAGCTGAGAACGTGACGATCGTATCAGACGAATCTGATGTTGAAATTTGGATATAAAATTCTTGAAGCTAGTTCGCGCACTGCGTGTGCACAATTTTTGTTTCACATCCATTCCAGATTTAAATAAAACGCGAATGTATTGTTAGAACTTATAGTCGAGTATTAAACGAAGTTTTCATAACTCTCGGCGATAGCTGGCACAATTATAACCGGAGCTATCCTATTTGGGAAATACGCAATATAGAGAAGTTCGCCGCCAGGCAGGTGCTCGCAAACGAGAATGCGTGCTCATTCCGGCCTATTTGCTAGAATAGAGTCGATATACAGACAAAATTCAAATTCAAATTCTTTATTTCCTCAAATATAGGTACAAAATGGTGACAAATATAGGTACAAAATAGATCCACTATATTTCACCTTGCGGCATGCAAAAATTATTTCCAGTTAATACAATTTAAATATAACTAATTAAATAAAAGAAAAACAAAATGTCAATAAATCACATTATTAAATTATAACGATACAATGAAAATTTCCTATAAATTAATCATTTATTAAAATTCAATGGTATAATTACTCCTATTTATTAAACAATTTGATCATTTAAAAATTCGGGAACCGAGTAATATATTTTTTTGAGCAAGAGACATTTGACTCTACTTTTAAATATATTAGCATTTGCTGTTTCAAATATTGATTTAGGCAAGTGATTGTAAATTTTCGGAGCCATGCAGAATACATTCTTATTTAAGAAAGCTGTATAATTTGATGGACACGATATTTTAAGGTGATGTCTCTTACTTTTCAATATTTAAAACAGTTGCAAGTTTTTCCTAACAAATAATGCAGTTGCCAAAATATATTATATGCATGGTAACGGCAATATTTTCAGCTCTAGAAAGTAGAGTCTGCAACTATCTGTTTGTTTTAGTTGACATATAGACCTTATGGACTTCTTTTGGGAAATAAATACATTTTCGACATCGGTGGAATTGCCCCAGAACATGACACCATAACTAAGAATCGGCCATATTTAACCATGATAGGCCATAATAACTGTTGATCTACTGGCAGTTTTAGACAGCTTATACAGAGCATAGGAATGCTGATTTATTTTTGTACACAATGATTCTACATGAGATTTCCAGTTCAGAGCTTCGTCAATGTTAATTCCTAAAAATTGTTGTCTTTACCTTTTCTATTGGTTTGTCTGTCATTATAACTTATATCTAAGTCAGTCAATTTGTTTATTCTATTTCGAAACACCATTATGCTACTTTTATCAACATTTAATTTTAAATTATTTATTGTTAACCATTGAACAGTATTTTGTAAGTTAAAATTAATCTACAGTTTACGGATTTTATCGCGTTATATTGGTTTCACGGGTTATTAGTTATTACATTTAAACCGAATGATCTAGAAACTACATTTTTATAACTAGCCGACGTTTCGAATTCTTTATAGGATTCATGTTCACGGCAGACTGAGGTGATATTTGTCTTTGTCTTGAATTTAAAAGTTATCTCGAAGTACCCGAAAATTTTTCAACTATTGGTGTTACTATCTACGCAGAATGTGCTCACTGTGTCTTGATGTCGTCTGGTGACTTTGTCCTTCTTGGGTTTCATTATCCTGATAACATGGTCCCAAGCTGGAGGAACATTCCGAGATAACTTTTAAATTCAAGACAAAGACAAATATCACCTCAGTCTGCCGTGAACATGAATCCTGTAAAGAATTCGAAACGTCGGCTAGTTATAAAAATGTAATTTCTAGATCATTCGGTTTAAATGAAATAACTAATAACCAATGAAACCAATATAACGCGATAAAATCCGTAAACTATAGTTTAATTTCAATGTGTAACATTCGCGTACACCCAAGAAAATATTATAGTATTTTGTAAGGTTTTGTTTAAGTCATATTCAAGCTGAAACTTGTTATTGCCAGTAAGCACGACTGTACTATCGTCTGCAAAGAGTATGGTTTTAGGGTTTGTTATCCGAGGAAGATCGTTTACATAGATAATAAACAAAAGCGGTCCCAACACGCTACCCTGAGGAACTCCAAAAACTACCTTCCTAGGCTCTGATGAGTAATTTACTACCATCTTTTTGGATGTACACAGTCTAGAAATTTGTGTTATCTGTATCCTGTCACTTAGGTATGATTTCACTAAGTCTAATATATGTAGTTCCCCTTACTCCATAAGCATAAAGCTTATTTAATACCATGAGATGGTCCACACAGTCAAAAGCCTTACTCAAATCCATAAAAATAGCAACTGCTTGACATTTTTATAAATTTTAGTGATTACTATATTATGAATCTGATATATTGCCATGTTTAGATTTTTTTTTTCTAAACCCAGTTTGCTCATCTGATGGTAACCCATTTGTTTCAAAACAACTATATAGACATTCATGAATAACTTTCCCATGTATCTTAGATAAGACTGATACTAGAGCTATAGGTCTGTAACAGTCCATATTAGATTGGTTATTGTTCTTAAAAAGTGGTTTTATAATGGTGATTTTCAGGTCCTTGAGAAATACACCATTTGTTATAGAAAGATTAATCAAGTAGCTCAGTATACAAGATAATTTAGAAGATACATGTTTTAATATTGTGGTAGATATGTTGTCATAGCCAGTACTATTTGTGGGTTTTAGTTTTAAAATAATTGCATTAATGTCATCGGGAATAGTAGGAGGCATAAACAAGGAACCTGGCATATTGCTCATACATATTTTGCCTGTAGTTTGTTCCAGTTTGGTTATATGATCAACAAAATAGTTGTTGAATAAATTCGCTATTTGCAAAGGGTCTCTGATAAGTTCATTATTGACTGTAAGATTCTGAATGTCCTCTTTAAGTTCATTACATTTATTTTTATTGATGACAGCCCAAGTGGCTTTACATTTGTTGGATGCATTACTAATGAAGTTGTCATTTTATGATCTCTGAGTAAGCTTTATACTCCTTTTCAACCTAGATGACAGGCTCATAAAGTTATTTTTATTTGTAGGAGTCTGATTTTTTCGATATTGCCACAGCAATTTACGCTTACGTTTACAGCATGCCCTTATGCCTTTCGTAATCCATTTTGGTCTTGTTATACCCGAAATTTAAATAATTAACGCGGGAAAGCATAGGTTATAAAATAGACAAAACAGCTCATAAAATTCTGTAAAGGCTACATTTGGATCAGAACTACAAAATACCCCATTAAAACTAAGTGAATTTATAAATTCCTTAAATTTTTCAATGTTTGTCTTACAATCATTCCTTTTTCTTACAAACCGATACTTAATTGGGTTTATCTGTCTCACTGGTATTGTAAATAACTGGGGCATGTGATCAGATAGAGCATACTCAAGAATTTCGCACGAACTGCTCCTAGTGTTATGTATGAAATTATCGATACACGTCCCGCTTAGCAAACGTGTAGGTTGCTTCAAAGCTAATTTCGAGTTAAATGAACATAATATTTTCATAAATTTAGTGCATTCAAAGCTTTTTGGAGAACATTTACATTAAAATCTCCGCAAAATATTATCTTCTTTTTTCTATAGCAAAATTCACTCAACAAGGAATTGAAAGCAGTAAAGAATTTATTACAGTCTTCTACATTACATTTCCGTGGTCTATATATGCATATCACATAGAGTTTGTGTTCTAGAAGTTTTATTCCTGAGCATTCCATAATGTTTTCAATACAAAACTTATTGAGATCCTTAATTGGAGCAAACATGTGTTTTTTATGAACTAGTATACATGAACCACTGCGTCTATTTTTCCTGCAAAACATAGATCCAAGTGTATTATCTGGTATATTTATTAAGTTTTTGTCTTCTTTCATCATGTTATGTTCGGTAATACAGAGTACTCCTATGTCTCTTTTGTCCCGTTGCAAAGACTCAAGAACGATTTTAAGTAAATCTGATTTCGATATCAGCCCATTAATATTTTGATGAAGGAAATTTAATTTAGTCCCGAAAAAACATACCAGAATTCTCAATCAAGTTGTTTTCTGCTTGTTCAACATCATGCAGGTTTTCATTACAAGTTTGAGTAGACACAGAGACAAAAGACCTATTATCTGGTGATATGGTGTTTTTACATGACATACATGATTTATTTTTCATATAATTATTAAAATTCTGCGCATAGTGTAATTTTAAGAAGTCTTTCGATAGATGGCGACCAACTTACCTAGTAGTAGTAGTAGTTATGTTATGTTTAAGGGGAATGTAATAAGTATAGTTCATGTCTCGTTACTCCTGTGGTTTCCAGTGTAAATGTATGATGGATAGCATTTTTGTCTATTCTGTCGACAATAGTAGCTACATCGCTTTGGTGGCATCGTTTTGGACTATTATGCACAAAGTTTGGTTGTATGTCTGAGGCATCAAGACTGAGATTTAATTTCGTAACCGATTGCCGACTGATTTAAGGAGTTTGATAATTTATCGAGCATATAGTCATTTCCCGCGAAGATGTTCTAGGTAATCCTATTTTTTAACCGACTTCAAAAAAAGGAGGAGGTTCTCAATTCGTCGGAATCTTTTTTTTAGGTTTGTATATTTGAAGCGTCTTCCATATTGTGGTGAATAAAACCTCAAGGGCGACACACTGTGTGAATTGTAAGCACTTGTTACGCCAACGGATTTAAAAAGTTGTATTTTACGTTGATAGATTTGTATTTCGCTTTTTAGGTTCGTATTTTCAATATTTAAGTTTTCGATTTCAGCGTTAGCTATTTGTAGTTCTGCGTTATACGGTTTAATTTATCCTTTACTGTGTCGTATTCTTCAATAGAGCATGTACTTGTATTATTAAAAAAGACTGTCTCCATTGTAAATCTTTTAATAGCTCATCCCTGTTGCTATCTACCGCCGGAATAATAAAATTTGTAGATGCGAAAATACGGATAATAGGGGGAGGCTGTACACAATAATAGATTCAGAGGTACAAAGTCTTTGTCGCTTCGTTCTTAATCTGATAATAATTGAACTCAATTTCGTTGTTATTATAACAGGAATGAATCCTCGAGCGAGACGGCGTGCGTCTTCTGGCACGGCTCTCTGCTCCCCTATGGTCCATTAATCGCCATAGTGTTTGTAAGAATAACTTTGTGCGAGAACTTCCTTACAACAACATATTTGTGATGCTAAGCGAGGAACATGGGATTAATTTTATGCATCATTATCAACTCACATATAACCAATAACACCTACAGCGATTACTTAAAGATAAAGCCTTATCTTTGTTTGTAATCGGAAACACATTCACACAATAGCCAATTTATGTTATAAGACTATGACGAATACAAATATCACGTATCTCACACATCCCTAACACGTACGCCCACGTCGGTTATAAAAATGAACCATAATTATGTTGAAATAAAGTAAGATATAAATAAACATACGTCACTCAATATTTGTTATCCTTGAGTTGAAAAATAATGAGAGGGTAAAGTATGAAATGAAAGCATGTCGTTTGACGTGCAATAGCCCGGCGCGCACAAAATAATCGCCACACTATCCTTTAACAATCGCGCCGTAAAAAAAAGACCTTTCGATATTCAATTGAACACTTGAGTCTGAAGCAGGTACAGAAATTCAGTTCAGTTTTTTTACTTTCAATTTTGGCGATGGCTTGATTGATTGGTTAGTTCTTTCGTTTCGTTCACGGTCCATCGGCAATCGGGCTTGTTCGTCATGCGTTCAATTTACTAGCTTCCTTTGATGCATATTTCAACAAGTTTCACGGCGAGCGCGTCACAGACACAGGAACACTGAAATTTTACCTTAATTAAAATTGTTCGTATCAGTGCAGTACATCGTTTTATCGGTCGCTCGTTACTCACACTGAATTATTGTGAACCGAACCGGTGTTGTCAATATGGTGGTGTTGTAAAATTTTAATAATACCTGCCTTTGTAGTGAGTCTGGCTGCCATCTCCACGCTTTAGACAATATACAATCAATCGGTATCCGATTACCATAAATCACATGCCAGCTATTGAATTCTGGCGAGAATTAAAAAGTGCCAGTCGGACAAGATCACACAGAAGACATTAGTTAGATTTCATTTTGCTTTTTTTTATTATCAGATTTTATAGTACACTAACTCTGTCAAAATTCAATTCTCCATTACGGTACAACAATTCACCGGTAGATAGACGGACGGACGGACAAGCGAGGCTTAGTAATAGTTTCAGGTTGATACCCGTTGGATTATCCAACCCTAGAAAGCATTGGACGTTTATTCTTCATTTAAAACATAGTTGTATGGCAATTTACTAAAAAGGTATACAATTTTGTTACAACATGGACAACGTTTTTAATCATCACCATCATACCATATATCGGTATATTAAATTACGTGTCTGACTACCGAAAGTTCAATGCACTGAATCTAGAAAGATAATATGAGCACTAATGAGGCATTTTTTATATTCCTACCCTCAGGGGGTAAAATAGACCTTGAAGCTAGCTCTATAAAAACGCGGACAACAACTATGTAGTATTCAATAATATTTCCAGTAGCACTATAAGTCATCGGTCAAGTCCTATAAATGTTTTGATGTTTGATAACATAAAAAAGTAAGCAATGTAGAAGGTATATTTATTGATGTATATTATAATGTTCACAAGTATACTTTAGTCCATTAGCTAAGCTCGTGGCGGGGGGCACTCCGTAAGCGGATCAGAGAATAGGTTTATGCGTAGGATAAGATGCCAGAATGGTCTTGCAAACTTAATAGAGGCTTAAATAAATCAATACATTAAAAAATATTGTAAATGCAATGCTTCGGACGCATATTTTTCATCGATGCGTTAAATTACTTAGCTTGTGTTCCATACGGTGTGGTAAATATGAAAATATGCTTACCTGGTGTTTAGACGACGGTAATAAAGCACATTAAACTTTCAATAGAATTGATACCTAATAACATTTAGTTATGGAACGCTACACGTTTTTGGCAATCACAGGAATCTTCTTAGATGATTTCCCCGAGGACGTACTCTTAGTTTCTCTCTAATATAGTTGTACAAGTATGTGAACGCCACCGTTCCTTTGAGCACATTATATCCAGACAAAGACATTTACTTAAGATATTCCTACTTAACATTTCTACTCCGTTACGTAATTTCAATTTTTTTTGCTTCCAAAAATGTTAAAATATTCTGGTCGCGTTTTCTCTTTTGTGTAAAACTTCTCACTTACGGCCATTTTCAATATTCGATTCACACATGGATTTTGAGATTCGAAATTCGTGTTTGACATATTTTGTATGGAGCTTATGTCAAAAACGAATCTAAAATCTACAGGTCTATCTATAGTTCGAATATTGAATTTCGTAGTTAGAGGGCACGTAAATTGTACAGATTTTTCCGTTAATCCGAATTCGTAATTACTTAGTCTATAAATGTACGAAATTTTAATTACAGTAGGACATTAAAGTAACATAATTTATAAGTAGCATATAAGTGAAGCTTAATCTAATCTTATCTAATACAAAAACCATAAAAACAAATTTAGAAAGTGAAAATATTTACATGGTGTAGGCGTCGTAAAATGCCTCCGCATCAATGTCATCGGGTAACGTGCCCAGAAGGCTGGCAGCATTGCCAAGCTGGATGGCAATGCTGATTCTTTGAGCAAAGAATAAACCAGCCTTGGTCACGTGAGACGTCGATTAACCGTTTAGAAATTTCTCGGAATAGAGAACGAGCGCTCGGACCCCATGAGCCTAGCGTTTTCACCCCAAACGGCTCAAACACGTAATTACTTACTAAATTACTGTATTTGCGCCGTTTGAGGGTTTCCGCAGTTGCAGCAGCAGCGCCAGCATGGCCTCCCGTGCTTGGAACGTGTGATGGCGCGAGGGAGTCGACGCAGGTTGCGTCCCACACCAAAGGCCTACCCATTTTCCAAGGCAACAATGACATACCATCAGGTCTCTTACCGTCGTCGCGTACCAAACCATTTGGTTCAAGTACAGCTGGTACGCCAGACGCGACAAGAGCACGACGTATTATATAATTCAGGTGACGAGGAATTCTACCAGCGCTTCTGCTGCAAGATAGCCCATGGTGGCCGAGGCTATCGACGTCTTCTCCACAATGACATCGATGCGGAGAAACACACGGAGCACCTAAACGAAGACAAATGGCAATACGGAATGTCTCATTGTCCAACATGGTTCCAGTGTTGGACGATGGTAGTGCCTGACGCCATAGACCGGATTCCCATTCTCCCACAGCCAGCAAGCGAGCACGCTCTGTAACATTTAAAGAAGTATCCAAAAGATTTTTTCTTACTATGTTACAAAGCGGCGCGTCCCACAGTCTTTGGGAGAATAGGTTGGTAGGCAAATCAGTGCTTGGACAAGCCATTTTCCAGGCGTTTATAGCTTCGGTTTTGCACAACACTTCTGAGTTAACTAGTGTAGGTGATAAAATTTTCCTAGTTAACTCTTCCGTGCTGTGAACCGAAGACAGAAACGCCGGTAAACTGACACTAGAAATTTTGCGAACGCCGAGCCCACCCAAACGTATGAGCAAAGACGCTTGTAGGCAGGCTCGATCGTCCAAGCCCACATTTAAAATTCTCTTTAAAGTAATTAGGATAATTTGGTCGATTTGTTCTAAAAGGGTTTTTATTTCCAAAGTTGGGAAGATCTTAAGGCATGTGTGAATTTTGGGATGAAAAGACAATAACGAATAATATATAGGCCGAATGAATATTAATTTTGAATAGGCGATCTGAAATTTCACAAAAAAATTGTATATAATTACAGTTAGATTAAGTAAATAGACTGACAGACTACATTACGTTAACCTAGTATGTGAACTTCAATAAAACAAAATTGTGACAAAGACAGTTTAGCAATAGTTTTGTAGGTCGCCAGGTTTGCTGATGTTGCCAACAAGTGTCGCAGTTTTGTAATCAGGTACTTACTTCGTATAAAGATATTATAAGTGCTGACAGAGTGCAGCAATGTAGACGTCGAGTATATATACGAGAGGATATACGAGAATCTGTTATATGTCCACAAGAACATTGAAACATTTAGCAAAAAAAAGTGGTCTACACACTGTTAATACTAGACATAAGAATAATCTTATAGTTCATGGCACCCGCCTCCACGAAATAAGAAGCTGTTTTATGGGGCAGTGTATACGCTTTTATAACAAGCTCCCTCCTAATATAAGAAATTTATCTATAAATAAATTCAAAATTATTTTTAAAACTACACTGTGTTTAAAAGCATATTATAAAATTTCTGATTATATAGGCGATAAAAATGCTTGGGATTGAGCTGCTCTAATTCAACAAAAAAATATAAATTATGGATAAACTGAACAATTTTAATTTGACTTTTCGTAAGCACTTAAAAAAAGTTTACACTAAATAAATAATCATTTCATCTCATTTCATTACTGCAGCTTCATTTTCTAGTTTCAGTCGACAATTACTAGTATCTACGTACACAAATAAGACTGTTGAAAAAACCTGGAATGTCAAAACTTTTGTACACATAATAATAAATTGGCAAAGGTGAGTGAAATTGTTAATATTACCTGCGTTTGATTCGGAATAAGTGGTTTATGGAAGTCTGATGGTTTAGCTTAAAGAATAATAAGAACAATAAGTGATATCCCGAAGCGCAAATGCCAGGTTCAGTCGGCACTCAGCATTGTGTCGCGCTGGCGGTGTGTGAGCGATACGCGACGCCCCGTGGATCACGTGACAATCGGTGTTTGAAGCATTGCCGTTTGTTTTCGTCACCCCCTTGACAATTTATAAGCCCTTCGTTTGGGCATAAAGGATTGCCTTATCTGTTTCCAAATTAATGAATTGTTTCGCGAAACGTCAAGATACATGAAAGGTTATTTTATTTCCTCTCGAATTTGTTGCTGATGGTTATTAATTTAATTTCAAGGATTTTCAGTTGCTAGTCACTTTGTATGACTTAATATATAATAACAGATTGGTAAACAACACAGTTAAGAGTAAAACTATGTATGTAATATTTTGCGACACTTGTACGTTTAAAGTTTATAATGACTTGCCTATATCGTTTAATTAACGGAGTACACAAGTGCGCGTAGACCTACATACGGGGTATAGCGAGCCACGTTTATCAGGCAACAAAGCACTTCACTTATTGGAAAATCCGAGCTAAGGCTAAGAAAATTCAATAATATGAGGGCAGCAGGGTTGCAGTTAGCAGCGTACTGAGTCTAACAACGCGTCGTTTATTGAAAGTTATTTGAAAGCCGTCTGCGGTGACCGCCTCCTGCCCATAAGAGGTTTCACGTTATTTACGAGTTGCTTGCCAAAGCTTTTCACGACTTATTCTGATATACTCATATTGAACAAGTATTTGTCGCTAATACTATTAACTAATATAGTTTATAAACAACATACCTACTTACTCATCAACAATGCTAGATAACTGTACTACGTATATGCCGTACATCTTAATGTATAAAATCCTTGCGTTACTGACTGACTGACAGACACGCTACAGCCGAAACTATTGGGCGCAGGAAGCTGAAATTTGGCATGTATGTTCCTTGGGGATCGTAGGGGTGCAATAAGAAGGGATTTCCCGAAATTCCCACGGGATCGGCCAAAACGGGTAAATTAAAAAAAAATGCGGGCGTAGCTGCTGGCGTCCTCTAGTCAACTTATAATTACAACGACATTGGGATACTATTATTTAGTTATCAGCCACCGTAATTTCATAAATTATAAATCAATGTAACATTAAACAGACGTGCTTATGAATATTTTGGTGTATAGTTATAACACGGAATACTAATCACTTTAGTATAAATGGTATTATTTGTTGTTTGCATCAAACACTAAATCGGCTCAAACACAAAATGCGTTGATTAGAGGCAACGTTCATGGTGCGAGTATTGTCCTGGACTTCACTTTCACTCATGCAATTGGGCTAAGGGCAAGTGTACACGTAGCATGAACTACGTACGTGCCGTAGTTTTTATTGTCCGTGTGCCATGAAACCGACTTTATGTAATACGCCTTATCACCGGGTGTAGTGCCGAGATTTATGCAGCTCCAGCTGCCGACCGCAACTGAGCCTTGTGAAATTCGTTTTGCTCAAGACAACGTTCCCATAAGGTATAATACATCATTCGGACACTCTCTTTGTTTTTGCGGCTTATATTAGGCCATGTGCTTGGAAAATTTATGTAACCATGGCTTATTATTGAAAACAATGATTAATGCACTCGTAAATTCACAAGTATAAAAAATAATTAGTAAAATTCAGATCATAAAATTAACTATCTTCATTTATAAATGTATCTTAATGTCATCCCTACTTTAATATTATAAATTCGAAAGTGTGTATGTCCCGTTTTCACGCTAGAACGACTGAACCGATTTTGTTGAAATTAAATGTAGAGATATATTGGACCATGGAGACGGACATAGGCTACCATAAGTTGCAAAAATTTAACTGGGAGGGATTGTAGGGAGGGTAGAAGTTTGTACGGCACAAATTTACCTCTTGGAAGTAACCATGGCTTCTTATTGAAAACAATGATTAATGCGCTCTGTCAATTCACAAATATAATTATTAATTAGTATCTAGTATAATAATAAATAATTCGTTTCAATTTTATTAAAGAATTAATTATCAATAATTATGCATCTTAATGCATCAATATACCTATCGGTGTGCTGTGAGTATAATTAATATGTTCTCAACTGGTCTTAAAGACATATGCTAGTATTTATACAGTACAAGCAAGAAACGATACACTACATGGAATTTCATAGGTAATCTGTGCAAATAGTTCGGGTTACCAAAGGTATGCACGTGCGATCTGTTTGGTACGGCAATAGTTGTGCAAAGACCCTAATAAATGCGTACACAATTGCATCTGGCCCTCTGCCCCTCTGCCCAGAGGGGCAGTTTGGGGTGCCGGGGAGAGTCCCGGCACCCTAAACTGGTTGCACCTGCAGGCAGTTCTCGTACCTATGTGAGGTGCAATACAACACGAAGCCGACATTCATTCCATTCAAACTTATAGGTAAGGTGTATTTGCATTTGCTTACTGCCAGATAACATAATGCAAACGTTTAAAAATAATTCATTCCGTATGTTGGCTTGGCTTGTAAACATTGAATTTGTAATATCTATGAATTCTAGAGTTGGAAATATATTAAAACACACTTGCCCAAAAGTTTTCTTCGCTGTCAAATATAGTTTTACACGCCTTAACTCAACTGATATTTAAGTCAGCAATATGCAAAAGATTTATGCTTTATCGTTTCATTTAAATAATATAGAATCTCAGCGTTCACTTATCTTGTAAAAATTGTTTGTATCTAGATTAATTTTGATTGATTATTACTTGGAAATAAACTGTGTCTTTAGTATAGTACAATAAATAAGGGCCTAAGTGATTGGTACTCACCTACTCATGAAAGGTAGTAATTTCGATGTTTATTTTTATGTAGTTAATGCTATTCGGTTAAAGTATTTCTGTCTTTGTGCTTTATCTACTGCTAGAAAATTACTTGAAAAAGCACCTTGTGTGTGACGTCGTATTATCGTCGTCCTCAATAAACGATACATCTCTAATTTGTTGTTTACCCGGATTTCTGTTTCTACGAAGTCACATCAATGCTGTGGTGACATGCCCTCGATCTGTAGTCAATCATTATGGATTACGGAGAATTGTTAATACGAGACAGCATAAACTATTTATAATAGACACATTTTATGCGCCTATTTCAGTAGTTATTCTACGTAGTTTCTAGGAAATTTGATCCTAACATACAAAGCAACTTATAAGAAAGGGTCTATATAAATTTGACTTGTTTGTTTGCGCTTTGATCTGACTTGACTTATAATGCCAACGCTCACCACAAGTATGACTTTCTTCAGAGCAAACTCAAAGGCGCTTGTTAACCAGAACATCTGAATAGTATTCATTATTACCGCTGAGATTTCTTGAGGATTAATTATTAAAATAATTCGTTACGAGAAATTTCCTAAACGAAACCTTTCCAAGAATACGCATACCCTTTACCAAGATTGACTTAGTAGTTGACCTATTTACACAAATGATTGTGGTAAGACTGCCTCGTTGGTCTCGCGGCATAAATTTGCGCGTGGGATTGGGAGGTCTCGGGTTCGATTCCCGGGTCGGGCAAAGTGTTATTGGGTTTTTCCGTTAGGAAATTCTCAGTAGCGGCTCGGAGTCTGGTAATGTGCCCGGTACGGCAATAGGCTCGCCCCCTATTACGTGGGACCTAAAAATTCATGGCGAAATGTGGGTGTTATATCACACCTCTGCCGGTGATCGGGGATACAGGCGTGAGTCTATAAAAAAAGAGTAAGTACGGTTTTGTCGTCGGCGGGGTTGCAAAGTATACTAACCGCTATTAGTGTGGTTCCGCCTCTATGGACCCTCGATGGACACAGCGGTGGTTTAAGTAGCAATGTCTCTCCAAGTCTTCTCCATGAGGCGGAGGGAGAGCCCGTAATTTTGTTTACCACCGTGAAGACAAAGAAGCCAAGAAATTACTGTTTGCCTAAATAAAATTATAAATCTGGTTATACATAAATGTGAGGCCTACCACACACCTAGGGTCGTAAACAATTTTTATGTAAAATGTTCTATATCAATATAGGCCACACTGGAATTTGTCAAATCGGTTATTAAGTTATGGGGTTCAGAGGGAACAATCATAAACAACATACAACCGAATTAAGAAAATCCTCCTGTTTTTGACGACCGTTAAATATAAAATGAATCTGGCACCAAAATGTGTCGCATCAGGGCACCTAGCACCGGTCCGTCAGACATCGGTGGATCGATGTTTTAGTCTTATCAAACACAATATTCGATATGGTATACTGAAATTTTGTGTAACAAAACGAGTGCAACATTTATAAATTAAAATTATTTGCAAAGTACATTTCTTTAGTATCAAAGAACCTATATAAGCATTATTGGTTAAATCTCCCAAGTATTTTCTCTTACATGTATTGTAAAGAAAAACACCAGAAAAACAATATCCGTTAAACAATATTTATAAGCAGGCACCGAAATCGAAAGGTAATTTATATTTGGCAAATGATGAATTTTGTTGACATCAACAATATGCATATTTTAAAGAGCGAGTACAAAACGAACAGCACTGACTATTTACAGAGCGTTTCACTGTGCATTTGTGCAAACCTGTGTGGATTTTCGTGCTGAACTTTTGCAACGGGGGAGGCATTGTAAAAGCTGACTGGTGGCGGCCAATAGCACGCTCGCTAATTACGGATCCACCGACCAAATCCGCGCCGCCGAAACCACGCGCCCACTTACTGTTACAATGTTATCGCCACCGATAAATACCCTGCAACCCTCACTGCCATCCACTTACATCAATGCCACGTATTACTAATTTCAATTCACGGTGTAGACAAACGACGAAGTGGAAAGGACGATAGACACACTACACACGTACTCTCGCCTAATCTTTTTTAAATGGCGCGGGCCTTTTATAAAACTGAAACAAAGAGCACTCAGATTTAGAACAACAATGTATGGGTGTATCGTGTGCTCACATTTGATACTCCGAGCCGGGACTCTATCAAAACTCTTGGCATGTTAATTGACAGTGAAGTGACCGTTGATACTCCACTACTGTGCTACGTTATCTACGCAATCAAGCACGCTTGACCTAGAACAGTGACATAGGAATTTAAGGCGCAATGGTACTAAGAAGACACTCAAATTATTAGTAGGTATTAAAACACGTGCCCTAAACGTCATATTTAAAAAATTATATTATATACATTATTACAAAGAGATTAAGTTTCCTTTGAAATAAATTACGTATGTAATCCCAACCTTCCATTTTATGTTACTAAATGAAACGTACAGTGAAGATAGGGCTTTAGTTTTCCAATTATAAAGTGAAGCAATTTCAACTCAGATCTTATATCGTATTTCACAATACTGTACAGTATTATGAAATACGATATAAGATCTGAATCCGAATCTAGATCCTTCGAGTTTAAAATTGTTTGAGTATTACTTTGCTGTATTATAATGTTTAGCAATTTCTTGTTACTGACATACCTACTACAGCTTTTGTGATGTGCGTTTTTTTATTTTTTTATTTGGTTCACAAATCGAGCGATACTATAAAGATATGTTACACTAGATATGGAAGTTATCCATAATAAGTTAATCCATAAATCCATAAAAAGGTTTATGACATTTGATGTTTCAAAAGCGCTACAATGGACTTGACACACTTCAAAATATGTGTAACGACTGTAGCGAAATAATAATTCAAACAATGTATGTACTTGCCGCCAAGCTTATCCATTAGATTCCTTTTTGCTCGTATCACGTTGTCATACACGATTCACTACGAAATAAATGTATTCAGATGCTCACAATGAAATAAGGTCCCAGTTAAGTAAGATCAGAGCAACTGAATTTTTCAAGCCTCCGGCTCGTAACGACGCGACACTTGTATGTTGTAGATGTTCGACAACGGACAGCTTAACGCGCTCTCTAAGACACGGATGCTACTATTTAATATTAAATCTGTGGCAAGTGTCCAAGGTTTCTATTAACCTGAATAATAATAATCATGAACAAGGCAAGTAAGAGTATATTGACTGTTTCAAGACACCTTGCCTTCTAACATTGCGAATTTGTGGGTTCAATCCCTATATGGCCAAACATTTCGTGTGTACTTACCTCAAATTATTCTTTCAAGCCTGAGCGCAGTTATGATATGATTAAATACTAAACATAAACAAATTAGACTTAGGAATATTTTACATCTTTTTAGCTAAGCCTTTGTAAGCTAGTATGATTTGCGATCTAGTTAATGATTACAACTTCGCTTACCTACTTTGTTCATAATTTTATTTTGCATGTTAATTATATATGTTGTGCTTATTGCAATGAAACTGGCATGAACTGTGTTCTAAATTTCCTAATAACGAAAAGGAAAAAAACGCCTGAGCGCACTTTCTGTCAGTTAATTGTACATGAAGTTCTTTGTCTTACAGGATTTATTCCTAGTGTGGCAGTAGTTCCTCTAAAATACAAACATACGTCTGAAAATATTTGACAATAATTACTGGTACGAACCATCTCTCTCTCGAACTCTCATCATAAGAGTTGAGTTCTAATTGACCATATTTCAATTTCCTTTTATACGTTAGCACAAAGTGTTATCCAGTATTATACGTCGCCATTTCTCGCCGCGGTTGACGCAGAAATAACCTAAGCTTAGACAAACGTGTCTGGCAGATAGCGCTAATTCGTCGCGAGAGTTGCTCCTCACTGATTGTCGGCTCCCGCTGCAGGCAGATGCGATGCTAACTACCTATTATACAAACAATTGTTACGTCCCGACGTGTTCTACACAATCTATACGTGTAATGTGCCACTACACGTCTGTTAACACGTGCTCGGGAGGAATTCATTCGTACTGAAAACATTATACTTAATTGATCTCTACGAAAGTTGCAACTACATGATAACAAACCAAATACGATCTGCTTCATTCCACACTGTGTACCAACCTTACATATCCAATTTATAGTAAATCTACCTCTATTTCCATCAAAATAAGAACACTACAATAATTCCAAATAGGTTATTTCAGCAATTATGAATCTCACTGCTTTTCACCTTTTCAGATGATACTTTGAGTGTTATAAAAATCTTTGTAGTAATGCATAATATTTTCAAGATAGAACAAAGTGATATATTTTCGCCGCTGTAATCCTTTAGACACAATAATTAACGGTTATTCAAATGCATGATGAAACCACCAAGGTGCCCAACAGAAATTCGAATTGGGTATTTAAAATTTGTACAAAATTGCTTTCAAATGGAAATGTGAATAGATCACGCTTAGATTCTGTACAGGGTGATGCTTGCAGTGAGAATATATTGTACCTCAGAAATAAAAACTTTAATCGAACTTATTATTATGTCTTATCGCTATTTCTGTACTAATATTTGGTCATAAATATTTGCGATGAAATGTTGGCGATGAAAACATGTACATTGACAAATTTTCACTACCGCAATATTAAACCTTGGAAACCTATTGAATTCGCATAGCGCACAGATATTAATTTGCTGTTATGGATACCACGAACTTAATAGAAACGTTTAGTGCAGTCTTTAGAAATTCGTCATCTATAAAAGCATACTGAAATTGCATATTAGAAAACCTGTCATGCCACATTTATAACACGATTAAAATCAGCATCGCTTTTAGTTTCACAGCTACGCCATTCTACGAAGCTCTACGCCGTCATCCGAAGCTCTACGCCGTCATCCACCTACCGCACCGAGCCAAAGGATATTTTTAACTATTGGAATCATTCATCTATAATTTACAAAGAGACATTAATATTTATAGTTATGTAAAATTAATAAATACTACCTGCTTTATGCTAATTATACTATTCAAAGTCTCTTTTATAAGTGAAACGCGGTAGACCATAATATGGTCTACCGCATTTGAATAGCACTAGAATTAGCATAAAGCAGGTAGTATTTAATTTCAAAACGAGACCTAAATTAACTATCAATTAATTTCTATAAAACAGTTGTTCCAATGAATTTTAGAAAAGAGTAGAATTAATACAAACTAGTAGGTATAAGTAATTTGTGTGATAGGTGTCGTAAATAACACAAGGGCTCGTAATGTAATTGCAGCCGGATTATATCGCACAACGATTCAGTCTGCTTTCGGCGCTCTGAGCTTTGCTAAGATTCCACTAAAGCGAACCAATAACTACTAAGCAACCAGAACATAGTTTCACCAATTCTTCATAAGCTGTCTTTAAATACATTATTTAATTAATTTAAATAATGTAATAAATATTATCAATAAAAAATAGCGCATAGCTAAGGGCTACAAGTTGCAAAAGCTCTGTGTATCATAATATCCGTAGTAAAACCTTTTTCTTGGTTGTTCGGCCGCAAGTCAGTACCGACACAACCGAGGCGCACGCCAGCGCCCCCTGCGGTATCCAATCAACCGCAAAGGAAATTAAACTGTTGAATTTATTAACGGATACTCTCAAATAATAAGCCTTTGTAATTACTTCCAATATTGCCTCAAATATATTGTTGGCGACCTATTGAATAATAAACAGGCAACCTTGTTTCTATTGTTAAGCTCACCCGAACTATTAAATTTTATTTTTGCTCAAGGCTTTATTAAGTTATTTGAACTTTTTTCATATTTACATTAACTTAATATAGAAACTGATATTATAAATACCTACGTCTGCTTTATCTTATTTTCTTGTCAGACAGGATGTTATAGTGTAGCCTTTATGTAACGCCTAAGTCAGCTTTTCATAAGATAACCTAACTTATCCTTCCTTAGTCATAATTAGGTATGCTTCGAATGCGAAAGTAATACTTGCACACGTCGTAAGTTTAAATTAGTTAAATAAAATTAAAACAAAATGTGCTATTGTTTAGATTTGTATTCAAATATTTATTAAACATATTTGAGATATACCAGCATACGCAAAGGTTTATTTTTTATTAAAATGTTTACAACCATATTGAACTAAAATAGGCATAGACAAAATTATTAAATTGCTACCATTAATAGCTTAACGGATGAAAGTTAAAACTCCGTTAAAACTTATTATTTATCCTGCACATAATTTATGAACTTTTGCAATAGAGTAAAGGCTTTGTCAAACAGAACGCGCTATAGCGCGGCGTCAGAGCGCTAGCCTGACGCGGAGCTATAGCGTCGAATTGTAAATGTACTATGTGGGTATTACGCTGTCAAACAGAGCCGCGCCGGCGCTAGCAGTACGCCACAGAGTAGAGTAAAGGCTTTGTCAAACAGAACGCGCTATAGCTCGGCGTCAGAGCGCTAGCCTGACGCGGCGCTATAGCGTCCAATTGTAAATGTCCTATGTGGGTATTACGCTGTCAAACAGAGCGCCGGCGCTAGCAGTACGCAACGCTCAGTCGCCGCGCTAGGACGCTCTGACGCCGGGTGTTGTATTTTTTTACAGTTTTTGTTTTAGCGTCGGCCTGAAATTTTGAATAATGGCTGAAAATACGACTGAAAAACTAATTGACTTAGTTCGGAGGTACCCCTGCCTTTATGATATGAAGAATATTTCATACAAAAATATTGTAATAAAGGCAAAACTGTGGGAACAAATCGGGAATACTCTTTGGGTGAACGGTTGGTACGTCGCGCTAAGGAGCGTGTGTGAAATCAAAGAGGGTGATGCTAAAACGCGAAGCTATTGACGCTTTAACGCGGCGCTACTTAGCGCGTTCTGTTTGACAAAGCTTTAACTATACCAAAAAGTACGCAACGCTCTGTCGCCGCGCTAGGACGCTCTGACGCCGGACGTTGTATTTTTTTACAGATTTTGTTTTAGCGTCGGCCTGAAATTTTGAATAATGGCTGAAAATACGACTGAAAAACTAATAGAATTAGTTCGGAATTACCCCTGCCTTTATAATATGAAGAATATTTCCTACAAAAATATTGTTATAAAGGCAAAACTGTTTGAACAAATCGGGAATACTCTTTGGGTGAACGGTTGGTACGTCGCGCTAAGGAGCGTGTGTGACATCAAAGAGCGTGACGCTAAAACGCGACGCTATTGACGCTTTAACGCGGCGCTACTTAGCGCGTTCTGTTTGGCAAAGCCAGCTGTATCTTAGAAGCGTAATCTGTAGTCGCAGCCAAACACAAATTGGTACAAGTACGGAAGACTATAATCATAATAAATGTAACTAACGTGTGTAACGCCTCAAAAGTGCCGACGCCGCGTGTTGGTCGTGAATAACCAACACACCGTAGATATTTATCACCGTACAATAGCCAACCCTCGCCAAAGTGCCCACATATACCTACTCACTTAATTGTACCACAAAGTAAGTAATTCATTACTATGGTTAATTAAATAAATAAACATAAAGGTACACCTACATAAATTACGACTGAACTTTAGAGGGCTTGTGAACAAACCGAACATAGGCTCTGTTACTATTTACTCATTACCGCGCAATAAAAGTTACTCACTACCCACCTTTAACCGTTCGGGCTATTTATCACGTGGTTGTTACAAAAGTTCTGTAAAAAGAGTTTTCGGAGTGGACCCCTGTGTCGTCCCTCCTCAAGATTGATGGTTTCCCTCAGTCAACTGGTTGTTCATGGTCGCCATTCTTCCCGCACTCACTCTTTGTTTGTACTATTTGTTGTGAGTTTTACAATTATCATTAAGATCGTTGTCTCTATGAAGACGCGTGCTGTTCACTTAATGAAATTAACTGGAAGTGAACATTTATTCAAATGTCGCCATGTCGTCACGTCGCCACGTCGACACACGAATATCACGGCGGGCGGAGTACTATACTCCGCCCGCCGTGATATTCGTGTGTCGAATAGTATCGTGTTACGTCGTGGCTGCGTCTATCGCTTTCAACTGTGATGTTCAATTTTATAGATATTTACTGACAATATGAATAATTCAAACGTATAGTGCGGGGTGAAAAAGTCTCAAAGGGAATAAGAGCACCTATAGAGTTTAAAATTGTCGGATCTGTCTGTTCGCCTTCGTCGCGGCGTCTCTCAAGCTACTTCTTATATATAATCGAATATATACTTTCGCGATTTATATACATCATACAATTTTATTAAAACGGGTATTTTTCGCGATATTTAATTAATTTAAGGTATAAATACCTATGTTTTACCGACGTTTCGGCCGTCTTACAACAGCCTTGGTCGCGGCAGGACTGATGACGTCGGTAAAACATAGGTATTTATCATCATCATATCAGCCAAACGACGTTCACTGCTGGACATAGGCCTCCCCCAAGGTTCTACACACAGACCGGTCTTGAGCCGCCCCCATCCAACCGCCTCCCGCGATCTTGACGAGATCGTCGGTCCACCTTGCGGGAGGCCTACCTCTGCTGCATCGTCCGGTACGTGGCCGCCACTCCAGAACCTTTCTGCCCCAACGGTCATCGGTTCTTCGAGCTATGTGCCCTGCCCACTGCCACTTCAGCTTGGCTATCCGGAGAGCTATGTCGGCGACTTTGATTCTACTGCGGATCTCCTCATTTCTGATTTGATCTCGCAGGAAAACTCCAAGCATAGCTCTCTCCATCGCCCTCTGAGTGACATTGAGCCTTCTGATAAGGCCCATAGTGAGTGACCACGTCTCTGATCCGTAAATCATCACTGGCAACAGTGGCAACAAACACTGGTCAAAGACTTTCCTTTTTACTTGCTGGGAGACGCTAGAGAGGCCATCGAGCATTGTGCCTAGGTCTTCCATGGTCTCAGCCATGACTACGATATCGTCTGCGAATCGAAGGTGAGTTACTCGCCGTTGATGTTGATGCCGAGTCCATTCCAGTCCAAAAGCTTGAAAACATCCTCCAGCGCAGTGGTAAACAGTTTCGGGGATATAACATCCCCCTGTCTCACCCCTCGCTGGAGTTGAATAGGTTTCGAACTCTGGTCCTGGAGGCGGACTGACATAGTGGCGTTTTCATATAAACACTTCAGCACTTCGATATATCGGTAGTCAATCCGGCACCGTTGGAGAGACTGTAGCACCGCCCAGGTTTCGATCGAATCGAAGGCTTTCTCATAGTCCACTAACGCCAAGCATAGGGGCTGGTTATACTCCTCTGACTTCTTTATAACCTGCCGCAGCGTATGTATGTGGTCTATGGTACTATAGCCTTTACGGAAACCGGGAGGCTGGAAGTCGTCTAGCTTGCTCTCGAGACGATTCGTGATGACCCTCGAAAACAGTTTGTAGACGTGGCTCAGAAGTGTGATGGGTCTGTAGTTCTTTAAGAGGATTTTATCCCCTTTCTTAAAGAAAAGCACCACCACATCTCTGTGCCACGCCTGTTGCCTTTTACCCTCGAGAATAACGAGAAGGGCTTCTCTAGCGGGTGTACCGCCGGCCTTCAGAAGCTCGTTCGTAATTCCGCCTTGTTGTTTTTGAGCTGTTTGAAAACCACACTAATCTCGTGCACGCTGACGTCCGGGATTTCTTCGGTATAGTGTCGGGTCAATCCAGCTCTAGAGTTTGACGCTGGAGTACTTGCGGGTTGTTGCGTTGTCGTGTATAGCTGTCCATAGAACCTACCCTCCTCCAAGAGCTCAGGTTTGGACGATACATTTCTGCCATCTTCCGTCTTCAGCTTTGTCAGCTGACTCCGCCCAACAGACAGATCCCTCTGGAACACTTTGGATCCCTTATTCTGCTCGATCGCCTCACGAACATATTTTGTGTTGTATTGGCGGAGATCGCGAGACAGAGACTTAGAGATCTGTCTGTTGAGGTGCCGATATTTCGGCATGTCGTCGGAGGATAGCAGAACCATCTTGCGCCTTTCCTCTAACAGCTTGAGGGTTGGACCCGAGATCTTGCTGGTTCTCTTGCTTTTCTGGGGCTTAAAGAATTTAGCCCCTGTTGTATGGACAGCATCCTCGAACCCGTTACTGTACTCGTCCACATCTACGCATTCGCCCAGGCATTCGAAACGGTTCTTGAGTTCGAGCTGAAAGCTCTCGGGGTTTTGGATATGAACCGGTGCCGGTCGGAGCGTGGACTTTATCAACCTCGACCGCTCGAGGCTTGTACAGATATTCAATGTGCCTCTTACCATTCGGTGATCGCTCCCCACTTTAAGCGAATTGATCACGGAGACATCATTGAATATCTACCTCTTCGTCGACATGATAAAGTCGATCTCATTTTTGGTGGCACCGTCTGGACTTACCCAGGCCCACTTGCGGCATTCTCGCTTCTTGAAGAAGGAATTCATCATATAGAGTCCTTCCTTCTCCATAAAGCTAGCCAGCAAGTGACCCCGGGAATTCCGATGCCCATAACCTAATTGCCCCACTCTCAGCTCATCACCGTCGCGTTTGCCCAGTTTAGCGTTAAAATCTCCCATGACCACGGTATAATGGGTCAAAAAGCCTTGTATAGCCCGAGATATGTCCTCGTACATGGCTTCCACCTCCTCATCGGGGTGCGTCAAGGTCGGAGCGTATACCTGTATGACCTTCAGCGAATACCGCTTGGATATTCTGAGTATAAGGTACGCTACCCTGCTCGACACACGCCTGATATTTACCACGTTGGTCACGAGAGATTTGTGGACGATGAACCCTACACCACCTTGGGACTGTTGGTCGCCCTCCCGGTAGAAGAGCAAGTTACCGGAATTGAGAACTATCGAGTCCTCCCCCTGTCTTCGGACTTCAGATAGGCCTATGATATCCTATCGCAACTTGCTCAATTCTTCTTCCAGTTCAACAATCTTCTCGTCGATACGCAGTGTGCGCGTGTTCAGTGTTACCAGGGCCAATTGTCGTTGGTGGTGGTAGCCCTATCTCTTCCGGAGATTCTTCGCACCCCTTGCTCCGCTGTTACCATGGCCGCTACCATAACCAGGACTAGCGGGGCCACCGGGGACTAGGGGCAGATTTTTATTGATGTGGTTCATGTATGGGGGGATTTGCCATAATCGCCACGCTTGGCAGGCGTATTGGCGATCGCAGTGGCGGAAGTTTTTAGTGCTGGACGCTGCTACCCATCTAGCATCTTGGGATTTACTTCCGCCAGGTTCGAAAGGTTTGACCGCCATCTTTCGGTTGACTGCTTGCGCTGGGGGAGATACTATGACGAGTATCTACTCGTCAGAGTAACTCCCCCAGTGGGCGGTGGGTTCGTCACGCCCCGACGCCGTAATATTGGTATTTATACCTTAAATTAATTAAATATCGCGAATAAAACCCGTTTTAATAAAAGTGTATGATACCTCTTATATACAGGCTGATTTTTAATTGGTTTTGGAGCGAAAGCCATCTTATTACATATCGTTAATAGAACCTAACCAGCTAATAATATTTGAAATATAAGCTAAAAAAATCTTGATAAATTAATTAATTTAATAGTACTAGAACACGAAGTATCACTGCCGCACACTGGCGAAGTACGAGCAATCGTGTCACACACACACTGGCAGTTATTACCGCCCTCCCACTCCCCGCCATGCACACGCGCCACCCTCCGCTGCAGGGCGCCAGCAGGGGGCGGGGGCGCGGCGGCGGCGCGGCGGGGTGCGGCCGTGCGGCGTGGGCGCAAGTTGACCTTCAGTCTTAAGAAATTAGGTCAATGGGACAGTCGTTTAACACGCTCCCGTCACTCGGTGTCCGTGTTACGTAATTAAACTACAATCGTGGATCCTTACAATACTGATGTGTTCGCTAGTGGATTGATAGGCCGCAACCTGACCTGACTCCATAGGGTTTTATTAGTGGATCAACGTTATAAGATTTGTGTACAAAGAAGAAACGGAGTCGCGAGAACGCGAGAAACATGTGTGTGCAAATGTGTAAATTGATTGTGATGTAAGCAGAAGACTGTAAAGGTAAGTGATTTGCTATACTCATTGTTGTGAATACCATCGTTGATAACATGTTTTAAACACGCCAGAAATAAGTAAATACCTAAATTCGGCTTTTACTAGTTATTGAAAATGATTATGTACCGACGATTAATACGTAAATAACAATAAGTTCTACTTTTCGTCCACTAGTTTATTATGATTGCGTGAACCCACAGCTTATTTCTGTTGACTTACGAAGGAATAGGTAGGTACAGCTATTTAGTTACATGTGTTTATTATTTTAATTATTAGGTATGTGCTTAAAATTAATGAAGTTGTCATCGTAATTAATTTGTGTTTTGTAAGTACGTAAATTAGGTATCACTATCCATCCGTACCTACTTCTTATGCTGGGGCCTGCCTCACTACCGGCTAACGTCAATGTCTGCTAGCGCGATAACTATTGCGATATTTTTTTAAAGTAGGTGACTAAAACGTCAACGTGAATATCCATCATTGGCGATAAAAACGCCAAACGCTAATGTTAATGCCGTTGTCAAATTATCGCGTTAAATCGTGGCTACACCTAAGGTTAACGTACATTATAGCAATAATTAATGGCATTTCTCGTCAGTATAGCCCCAGTAGAAGTGCTTTGCTGACTGATACGTGTTTTATGGGTAGGTAGTTACCTACTGTTACACGCGCTGTACGGTACCTAAAACAGCTGTTGACCTCGCCGCGCGACGTCAGCAGCTGTTTTTAGGTACCTACAGCGCGCCGACGAGTCGATCGACGATCGAGTCGCGCATTACTACGTATTTTCTAGAGTTTTGGACGTTTATAACTTTTTTATTTTACGTGGTAGGTAAATTTTGAATATGAATAGTAGACATTTTTTCCAACGTGAGGTTTTTTTTTCCTAAACCAATAAAAAATCAGCGTGTATATATGAGTACCTTGATACGTAGGTGGATAGCCGACATGATAACGTACTGTTAATATTATCATAATATTTGCCACAGGTCAGGTAATTAAAAGACTTGTAATGATCCCATTTTAGGCAAGACGTTGGATGTGCCTGCCATTTCAACCGGATATTTTTAAATTGCCTATATTAGGATCCATTTTCAGAAAAACTATGGGTTTTACATAAGACGAATATAGTAAAAGGTAATATATTTTTTAACTTCAGTTTACTGTTAGTAAACGTTTTGTCACTATGGACCGGAGAATTGGAAAGATTAACCAATACAGAGAGACGAAAAAAATCCTCGTATGTCGACATTATAAACAGAACCGTAAATTTTACTTATTTGTATTGATTGATCATAGTGATCCAACAAATAAACACTAAACAGATTCTTACACTGTATATAACAACGAAGCACTTCATAAATTATATTATTCACATGGTATTGGAAACATCCTCATATTGGAGAACAGGATCAGAGTTTTCAAATTTATAACTGCAATAAAAATCTGAATTATAAAAAAGTCACAAACAAAATGTGAGTTTATACACAAGTTTCCACGTTACTTCAGTACGAAGGTAGCAAAGATAAAATTCCGTTAAAAGCATAATGAGGTGTGTTGCTTACCGCAGACATATTGCGAAAGTTTTTCCAAATCAGTCAACTCCCCTTTCCGAGTCCGCCTGCGAGGCTCTTTCAAGCCACGTACCGTAGCTTTCATTCAAATGGAGGTGTCGAGTTTTCGTGGCAATTCGAATACTTTATCACAAAGTGGAGACCTATAAAACCTTCAGAGAGCGATAAGTAAGCAAAATATATATATTTATTTCGGAAAACGAACCCTCCTACGAATAATCTAACTATTTCAGAACAGTAGGCATTTGAATAATAGCATGGGTTCTGTGAATATGTTTTGTTCTATACGTATATTTTTCGTATAACTATATTCAATGTTTATTTTATCGTAGGTGTCTTTTATTATTCTTACAAAGACAATACTTTGTCGCGGAGGACTTAAAGTCATTGAATAAACAGGCAGGAAGAGCAGCCATACTCGAAACACCAATCTGTGTCTCTGCCCCGTGTGGGGATTGAACTATCAACACTGGCGTGAAACTTCCACTCGTACGCTTAACCACTACGCCGTACATGCAGTTAAAATAAAATACAAAATGTTATGAATTCACAGTTTTAATGTATGTTTCTAGATAAATTCGAATAATAATTACGACTAGGAATTCTTGCGGCGGGATGCGGCCGTGCGGCGCGGGCGCAAGTTGACCTTCAGTCTTAAGAAATTAGGTCAATGGGACAGTCGTATATCACGCTCCCGTCACTCTGTGTTCGTGTTACGTAATAAAACTCCAATCGTGGATCTTTACTGATGTGTTCGCTAGTGGATTGATAGGCCGCAACCTGACCTGACTCCATAGGGTTTTATTAGTGGATCGAGGTTATAAGATTTGTGTACAAAGAAGAAACGGAGTCGCGAGAACGCGAGAAACATGCGCTGTAGGTATTCCGAGTGCGGAATGTGTAAATTGATTGTGATGTAAGCAGAAGACTGGAAAGGTAAATGATTTGATTTATTAATTGTTGTGATAACATGTTTAAAACACGCCAGAAATAAGTAAATACTTAAATTCGGCTTTTACTAGTTATTGAAAATGATTATGTACCTACGACTAATACGTAACTAATAATAAGTTCTTCGTTCTTTCACCTACTAGTTTATTATGATTGCGTGAACCCACAGCTTATTTCCGTTAACTTACGAAGGAATAGGTACAGCTATTTAGTTACATGTGTTTATTACTTTAATCATTAATATCATTATTATGTGCTTAAAATTGAAGTTGTCATCGTTATTAATTTGTGTTTTGTAAGTACGTAAGATCACTATCCATCCGTACTTATTAGTGCTGTGCTGACTGATACGTGTTTTATGTGTAGGTACCTAGTTGCCTATTGTTACACGCGCTGTATAAAACAGCTGTTGACCTCGCCGCGTGAGTACAACAGCTGTTTTAGGTACAGTGCGCCGAGGCGCTCGATCGAGTCGGGTGTTACTACGTAGTTTCTAGAGTTATAGACTTTTATAACTTTTTTATTTTACGTGGTAGGTAAATTTTGATTTTGAATATGAATAGCAGATATTTTTTCCAACGTGAGGTTCTTTTTTCTAAACTAATAAAAAATCAGCGTGTATAATACGATAATTTATTCGTATCTACACGATAATATATATCTATCGCACATCGCTCGTGTTTGTACGGAACAACCTCAGTGCCTCGGAGAACACGTTAACGGGCAGTAAGAAGCCTGAAATGAGAGCACTTGGACTAACTCCACTAATTGGGTTGAGGAGTTTGGACGGCCATTGTTCAATGTAAATCGTAATAATTGACTATATTGTCGGAACCCTAGCAAGGTTTATATAAGGTGTCTTATTGGAATTCAAGAAATAACAAGACTTGCGTATATAAATTATAAAATTTTACCTTGGTGAAAGATTTGACTTAGGTATGTAAACTTGTAATATTAAATTGGTTTTTAATTAAGTTTCGAAACGTCTCGATACAAAGTACATGTCATATCCCGAAAGTTAATTTGAAAGTTATTTTATGATTGTGAAAGTTTAAATCCTTATTTATTGTTTCGTTAATAAACATTTTTAGAATCATTTATGTATATTGTGATTACCATTTAAAAATATTTCGCAGGTGGTTTCATACAACTTTACGTCAAAATCAAAGCGTTTTAAAAGTACACACTACAACTACAACGTTTTACAACTACACCAACACAACAAAAGAGGAAAGATTTGTATTTTTGTATCTTTGCTACGAATAAACTTAAAAGATACTGATTCGTTGGAATGCTAGATTATTCCTGAGTAACATAGGCTATATTTATGACTTGAAAAGATTAGGGATCCCTACTAAAACTTCACTAGTGCAACCCAAAGCGTGAAAACCTTTACTAGAAAATGTATTTCATCGCGTGCGCTGCTAAAACTATGAATGATACATAAAAATGATGTACAACGTTATTAAAGTACTCATTATCACCTACAAAAAAGTCCGCGGTGGTATAGGTCTATCTCTTAAGGAAAATCCCGTCACCATTTTTATCAATAACAAATTTCAAAAATATAATGGGTTGCTTTTGAAGCTAATTTAAGCAATACAGTATTATTTCTTATCCAATTAAATACGCTAAATATGATGTGTATTTAATGTTGATAGAAATTGTTTTTTACAGTATAGCATTATAATGAATATCTGAGACGATATATATCTATATCTATATCTATACATATAATAAATCTGTAAGTGATCGTTGTCTGTACATGGAAGATATTTAGGAGAAAACTGTTTTAAGGGGTCTTTATTAAAGTAGAGAACCCAAAACTACCATTATTGGAATTTTTGTCTGTTTATCTGTTTGTCTGTTTGCTGTGCGTTTGTGCACACTAATTTCAGAAACGGCTAATCGGATTTGAATGCGGTTTTCACTGATGTATTGTGGTAAGCCTCACTTAACACTTAGTGTTTGTTTTGTACGTTTTTTTTTTTTTAAACTGTGCCTAAGCGGCGGCAGACAATTATCTTATAGTGTTACCAGTAAATACCACAAAATTATTAATAAAAAATATATTTTCAATCATCTTTCTTATACTGCGGTCAACATACTTTGCTCTATTAATTAATTAAAAAAAATATTAAACAGCTCTATTAATTAATTAAGTACCAAAAATATCATTCATTATTATTTCAAAGCGTTTAACTTAGTATTTGTATATCGGCTAATAAATAAAAAAGTTGCATCAAATTAAACATTACGATGCATTCGTTCGGTTAAAATTTGTTCTATAACAATGTAAGTAAGTAACTATTTAGTTGAATCGGTTGAAACTTAATAAACTATGACCAATGAAATGTAAAGTTACGACGGTTGAAATATAAAAAAGTACATTTTCGAAAATTTGGAATAAATTTTTTGAATTTATGAAATATAACATTATAAAACATTAGACATTGCAATAAAATTGTTAAGCTGTTTGGACCAAGTCACATTTGTATCCTTTTTAAAATCAAAATTTTAATTTAAGTAAAATCAAGGTAAATAAGATAACACTTAATGACAAACATACATACATCCCTATAATAGAGAATTGTAGGTAAATAAGGTAACACTTAATGACAAACATACATTTATCCCTATAGTAGAGAATTGTAGCAGAGCCGTGTTTGCTAGAGGCTCTGCTCTGTTCTCGTCTATATGGCTCCTAATACAAATATTTTGAAACTGAGATGCGTCATCGCAAAATATACTCGTACGCTCTTTACATAACGAGATATGTTTAGTTTAGATAGGTTACAAACTTACGTAGTAGTAGTCGTAAATATACCAACAACGTAGGTTCCCATTTATTTGAATTGTATTTACTAGTAAATATTATACGATTTTATCAAATAGGAGAATTTGTTTGGGCTTCTATATATTATCTCATATTTAACAACAAATACCTTTAAACATGTTATACGTCCATAAATACTTGAATAAGACAAAACCTATGCATATAATATTACAAAAGAATCACTGGATGTTTACAGTCGCACTCCTGGGAAATAGTGATCGAAAAAACTGTCGGCAATCTTGCTTAATCCTACCAAACGTCAGAGTGTTACAGCTACACTTCACATTTTCTCCAAATTAATATTGGATGAGATCGTTGAAATGGTTGATGGCAGTATATACGAACAAATACAATGTGTAAACAAATTACAAATAAGATAATATAAAAGCTGCGTTGCAATTCTTTATTGTTGAAGTTTAGAATGATGTTGGGCACCTGTAATATTGTTACGGACGGGGTAACGGGATTGGAAGGAAACACCGAGTAGCACTGATGACAATTTATTCAACTTCACACACACGACGCGTCATTCGATTTCGACGCGGACAACACCAACACTAACGTCTTTTGCACTGCACTTCACTGCACTTCACTACACTATACTTTCACTTCACTTTATTTCACTACTACTTCTTTCTTCCTTTTACTTCTTCTTTTTCTTCTCTACTTTACCACTTCTCAATTTAAACTGGCGCTCAGCGCGTCTACATCTCCTTTTATACCCCTAGGAATGTTCTAGATCCATTAATTTTGATTCTCATTTCATTATTCAATTGTTTTTCCATCTCCTGTCTCTTTTTAACCTTTCCATTCCTTCCTGAAGTTTCAAGAATTTTCTAATTTTTACTCGAAATATTTAAATAATCTTTTTTAAATATTCGCCAAATATTCATAAACATTTTCTAAATTTCATAAAAACAAAAATCCACATAATTGTTATGAGTGGGATTTGAACTCACGACCTCAGAACGTGAACGTGATGTGTTATCCGCACGGCCATTGCCTTGTTGTCAATGACTGGTGAATTTGGCGAACACCTGACAGAGTGTATACGTCATCGAACTAAAAACTGTCATTTCCAAATAATAAAATAGTCTTCAAACCTTTTTGCTAATTATTGTGTTTGACGACCGGTTAAGTTGTCGTGTAGACATCAGTAGTCCTTGACCATCCTTGACGACTGTAGTGATGACAGCTTGACATGACATCGGGCGTCACACTAAGCCCTCTAAGACATGCGCGTCCCGCGCATCCTTAGACTGATGATACACCGCTCTCCTTTCGACATGGATCAAGTCATTAAGCTTCGTAGATATAGGAGCTGAAGCCTGTGATTTATGTGCAAGTTTGCTTTCTTAGAGGCACAAAACTTTCCCCATGCTACCACCTTTCATTGGAATTTCCACATCTCCACACTTAAGTTTACCACCATTAATGTCTAATCTGCACTGATGATCTCTAAAGAAATCCAGCCCAACAATACAATCGTCTACGATATCTGCAATCACCACTCGTTGCCAGTATAGGTTGTCACCAATTTTTATAGCCACCATCTGTTCGCCTTTAACTGGGATGTACTGGCCGGTAGCCGTTGTCAGACGAGGTGAACTTGACGGTGCTTGAATTTTGCCGTTCTTTCTTATCAAGCGAGTTCCTATAACCGTTTGTGTCGCACCGGTGTCCAGGGTCAACAAACAGGTAACGCCACTTTCATAGTCACGACTACTGAGTGGTTATGCATCAAAATAAGGGAATCTTCATTAGAAAGAAATTTTGTTAAATGTCATCTACCCAGAGACCAAAACTTGGTTGTTCTTGTTCGACTAGTGGACTAATAATGTGCCGATCCCAAGATAAAATCGAAGAGCTAGTCTAGCCACAATTTTTTTCTCTCTTAATATTCTGTGTGTCACATGTATGATCGAAAAGTGTCCGATCCCGCGCATACATTTTTTACACATAGATTTGTATTACCTACACTATGTAATGAGAAAATGTCAATAAAAAGTGATTATTGTTAATAACAAACTTTTGGGGACTATTGAAGATTTTCACTAAATTATTTATTTTAACTTTAATTTTATGTGTTTTGATACAATAATCCATGTCGACCATGCCTTTTCTTATAATGTGTCGAGTTGGATAATATATGACATTTACAGTTATCATAATGCCTGAGCATGCGTTTTGCCTTATTCTTAATTGTTTACTTTTTCTAGCAAAAATGTGTAATTTGGCCAAATTACACATTTTCTAAATATTCTGTGTGTTACTGTATGATCGAAAAGTGTCCGATCCCGCACATAATTTTTTTACACATAGATTTGTATTACCTACACTATGTAATGAGAAAATTTCAATAAAGTGATTATTGTTAATAACAAACCTTTGGGCACTATTCAAGATTTTGTCTGATTTATCTATTTTAAGTTAATTTTTATGTTTTTTGCTTGATAAAATCCATGTCGACTATGTCCTATCCTTGTAAAGAATTAATTTGGATATGCCATTTTCAGTTATCATAATGCTTAAGCTATGACTTTTGCTTTTTTCTTAATTATTTACTTTCTCTAATAAAAATATGTTTTTTGGGGTTGATGATTTATTTATTTAATATTTATTACTCCCACTTACAGCTATCATTACAGCTGAAAAACTAACTATAAATAAGTATAAATAAACATTTATGCCGAGGGTGTCGTATGAGGCGACTAAGAGAAACACAAGAGAAGGAAATCTCGAAATAAAACCCTATACGAATACGTCTGGCTAGTGTGGTATAATAGTAGGCCAAACCTCCACCACGGAAGGATTAAGACCAGCAGTGGTCTGGAAAAGGCTGTTGATGCGTAAAGAAAAATACCATGAAAATTAGAAAATAATGCCTCGAAAGATTATGTGCTACTGAGTACCCATTTGAAACAAAAATATATAAGTTCAGTTTAAAAATGCAAGTTTGTGTAATAATTATTTAAAGACTGTCCATCAACTAGCGTTCTGACTGCTGTGGACACAAAGTTACGGAATTTAAAATGTATAACATATAAATAATATACTTTACAAGTCCGTTTGATTTTAAACCTATATTGAAACTTTAATCGATATCGATAGCGGATTTGCTCAGTCACTATTAAATTAAAAAGTTACGATATTTGTGTTCAAATTGTCTTTAGCCCTAACTGACAAACATAGTGCCATCTTCTTCTGGCAACTCTAATTTATCATATGAGTGAAGAGTGTAGCTATATTCAATTTGTTCTTAAAAATATCGTTCCTTCCATGCTTCAGTTATTCTTCTGTGGTCTGACTGTAGTGATGACAGTTTGACATGACACCGGCCGCAACAATATGCAGCGATTTATCCACCCATGCAAGGGAAGTGGATGTTGCCCTGAATGAGACATGCCGAATTATTACGGGCTGTTTGAAACCAACTCCGCTGAATATGCTATACCCTCTAGCAGGGATGGCTCCACCAAATGTGCGGCGGGAAATAGCCTGTGCAGTGGAGAAACATAGGCAGGAAACAGATGTGCGTCACTCACTGCATGATTACAAGATGCCTCGCACCCGCCTTAAAAGCCGAAAAAGCTTCTTAAGAATGACTTCTGCCACATATAACACCTCAAAGATGGCAAGAGAGCAACTGTGGGCCACTAAATATCCGGCCCCCTCAAACTTCCCTGAAGCAAAGGAAAGCCTGCCCCCTGTCGACCTGGAGATCGCTTAATCGTTTGCGAACTCAGGTCGGGCGCTGTAGGGAAAACATGGCAAGATGGGGATTCATAGAACACTCACAGGTCCACTGCGACTGCGGCGCTTCATCACAATCTATGGCGCATTTGCTTTCATGCCCTCTTTGCCCATCTACCTGCAGTAAACAGGATCTTAAAGTGGCCTCAGACAATGCCGTTACCGTAGCCAACTTTTAGGAAAATCTGAACCAGTGACACGATGAAGAAGCGATATATTGTGTTTTCTGATAGGTATGTCATCTATGTAAACTACTTACCTGGAGTTGTATTTCGTATATGCTTTTAAATCTAAACCACCTGAATATTCTAACAGAACCTACGCTACCAGTGAAGATAAGTAGGTATACCTTCTTGTAAACAATAGGCGGTATCCTCGCGGTTGTACAAGCCTATACGGCAATGTTCGCAGACTTGTCTAATTTAGCTTTGCTTCACTTTGTTTTGCGTAACGCTCCACAGTAATTCTACTGAATATAGATATAAAGACATATTTATTTCTGCATTTTGGTTGTTTACAACACTTATACATGTCAAAACCCTATTCTAGATGATGCCGGCTTTTCCTAGCTAAATGACTTCTTGAGAAGAAAGGCCGAAACAAACTCAGAGTCATAAAATATATAAATGAAGATTCCCTTGTTCTATGAATAACATTTGCTAAGAGCACAATTTATATTTTATTTAGAGCCGTTGCTGTGTATTGTATTCTAATAACAGCATTTTCAGGCTCAACAAAGTAATTGGCATTTTCACTTAGGGCCTGAACTTGCTAGTTTATGTCGAATGTGCGCGTTTATAAAGAAATGCGGCGATCGCGTCGCATGCCCGCTGGACGCTGTGTTAATTTTTTTGGCGGACGAGTCATGAGAGTGGAACGTGTACAACAACGCCGCATCAACGCACCTCACCCGTTGGACGAACACGCCCGCTCGACAAACAGCCAATATTTACAGAAGCACGCTCAAGCCTCTCCAAAACAGCTGGTATCTTACAATGATAAGTGACTTTTTACTTATTTCGCCTTGACTAAATCTGCCAACCTGGTAATATAAGCCTCCCCTCCTCCAACCCTAAATCAAAATATTGGATCAGCCACTGATCACTTACATATTACCTACAAACTAACGTATTAGGAAACAGCCAGTGTAAAACAGTTTTAATTCCAAGCGTATTCTATACAGTTTGTTAACGAACTGTCTAGTTTGTTTTATATGGTTTGTCTTTGAGATAAAGTTTACATTTTATTACTGTTATAAACTTATTTAAACTTAAGTTTTCAATATCGCTTGGGACCTAACTGTTAAAAAGTACATGGTTACATTAATAAAAAACCGGCCAAGTGCGTGTCGGGCCACGCGCAATGTAGGGTTCCGTATTTGCCCATAATGACTTGCTGCAAAGGGTATAAATGTACAACAAATCCGACTGTTTATTTTTCTGAAAAAATAATTTTAATAACACTATTATAAGAACCTAAGTTTTGTTTACAAAAATACTACGTAGTTATATTGTAAACATTAAATGTGGTTTCCAAGATATACTACTACTATACATACGTAGTACCGTAGTACATTACATACCAAAGTACGAAGATTAAGATTAAGCCAGCGCGCCCAATGTAAAATCACAGAAATAGGTATTTATAAGTTAACCGACGATTACTCGTAAACTAGTGATATCTACTTAGCCGTGATAGTTTTCCTTTTAAATTCGTTGTATGTACTACATTTGTGATTTTTTTCACCTCTTCCAAATTAATAGTTTAGCCGGCAGAGAGGGGGGGACACTTGAGTCTAACAATTTTTTTCACTTCAAAGCTTGATATTTGACAAACCAATCACTTGATCGAAAAATGATTTGAGCAAACTAATAATATTTTTTTAAAACCTATCCAATGATACCCCACACGATGGGGCACTCAACCAAAAAAAATTCAACGCCACTATATATGTAGGGGAGATAGCCTTAAAAAATATATTTTCCTAAATTTTTTTCTACAGTTTTGTTGCAATATTTTATGTCTATATTCATGTCAAATATCAGCTTTCTAGCACCAGGCGTCTTTGAGCTAGGCTGCGGACGGACAGACGGACGGACATGACGAAACTATAAGGGTTCCTTGTGGACTACGGAACCCTAAAAAAGGGTAATGTAGGTAGATATTACATAACATGACTTCACGCCTTTAAACGATTTTAAACTTTCGCAATTAGTATACATTATACAAGGTTATATAGCGGGTCTTACTCGCGATAAATCTTATATTTAAGGCATAAATACCTCGGTTTTTGCCAACGTTTCGGCTGACTTGCTTCAGCCGTGGTCGCGGCGGGATTGGTGAGCTCAGCGCCGTCCTTGTGTTGTGCGGGTTTTGGCACCTACCCTCACTCACGCCTTTATCCCCGAAGGGGTAGGCAAAGGTGTATTACGCACCCACACTTCGCCAGTTATGTTTCGGTCCCAATGTAATAGGGCCGAGCCTATTGGCATCTACTGGGCACATTATTAAGGGAGCGATAATTAACATTTTTAATACAGACATAACTTCGAAAAATCAGAGGTGTGTGCCTGGGGTACCTGGGGATGGAACCCGAGACCATCGTCTCGCCAGTGCGTTACATTCACCACTGGGCTATCGCCGCTTCAGTAATAGGTAATTTTATAAATAGGTATCTCTATGGACACATTATTTTTAGGCTATGTGTAGCTAAGTCATCATAGTCGCCTTAGCGTTTGCCCGGTTGCATCCAGGTCACCTGTAGCTAATTACATATGCTTAATCAATAGTAAAAGGAAACCCCCGAAGTTTTATATTCCGCTTAGTAGTAGGATATAAATATTTTCACGTGTAGCTGTAAAAATATACTAAATCTACTCTTGTGTCAATATTGTAGGTAAGTTTCAGGCAGGTAGGTACTTCAGCTATATGTATTCTTTGTCATAAAAATCTTTTGTACGAAAAGTCCATTATTGTTGTCAATTTTGTAAAACTCAATGTAAATGTCCCAGTTTGAGCTAAAAATAAACAGAAATTCCCTTTGAATTATCACGGGGCTTATAGCCCAGAGGTTATTTATAAAGAGTTTAGTAAATTAAGGACGATAAAATATGACAAAGAGGTTTGTACCTAAACAACATTTGGGGTTGGTTATTGTAGTGAACCATAACTCAGTAGAGGGGTAGATAACTTCCAGCGGTAAATATACACGTGGTTCTGATACCGCTGCTGTTATGGTACAAATGAAATTATCTTTGATAAAACCCGTCTATAACAAAACTTTTATAGTTATATCTATTGTACAGCGGGAAATATAAAATGAAACTCATCTAAAAATAGGAGCACTTTCGCTGTAAAATTATTTGAGACATACTACTGAACTAAACTAAAGTATATGTAAAATTCTTCGTAATAATGCAAATATTTACTTGGCTATATAACGTTTGATTGCCTCTCAAACTAATGTAACGTAATACCATTATCAGAGTTAGGAAATAGCAGACAAGCCACTCAAACGAGTCGATTGTGCGGCCTGAGACGAGCGTCACAAAGAGCATGTAATGTGTACAAGCAAACGACGCAACAGTCACTCGTGGGGCCGGCCGACCGGTGGGGCGGCGGCGCGCGGCGAGACGTGACTCGCATCCTACCTGACTGACCTCTCCGGACATGGCGCCGCTCTTAAAGGAGATTAGTTTCTAGTCCCCTCTGCCTTTACACAGCGCTAGATAAGTATCTGTAACGAGAAAACTTACCGGCTACTCGACAACACAACATGCAACATCGCCTTACAACCTTATTATTCATCGCAACTTCAATAACAATGACGTTATTATTAACGTATGTCGTAACTGCATTTTGTTCATTACGAATTCCACATGCGTTAACTTACAGCAGCCGACGCGACGTGGAGGTAGACTAATTAAATTTTCATAATACCTCAAACATTCTACTCGAGTAAACTAAATGAACTTACAAATGACATTCCCACCACATAGAAAATCCTATTAACTGATGAAAGGCAATTTTAATGCCCAAGCAAAACAAAAAAGTAAAGACGATGGAGATATATTTTTTGTACTAGCTACTTACCTACTTATGAATAAGCATTTTGTTTATAACCTGTCTTCGCAAGGATTTATAGATCAATATTAACAATTTAATAAATCACTGTCAACGTGTTGGAGATATACCTAAAACTATTTCAAAATAAATAAGGCGGTCTAAACCTTCTCGTAACTTATTCAAATGACATGTGGATGGGATGATGTATAAAAATATCGCTCCACGCTTTTCGATAAGCCTATTTTATAGATACGCGCCCAATTTTATATATTTTGGCAAAGAAGTGTTTGTATTTCATACAAAGAAAGTACAGAATAATAAATAGCTATCTCTAGGCAGTTTTTACATACTGTTATTAATTAACTACTTCAGTTTACAAACTTGTCTTTGCAAAGCCCAAACGAGGTGTAAGTACCTTATCAAGAACATTTTACTGGAAAGTGGACGATGCAATTACAGCACAGTAGGTACCCAATTTACTTTATAAGCAAGGACTGGTATCACACAAAAATTCTTGTAACTGAAGAAAGTTTTTCGTTAAAGAAAATATTTGGGATCAATAAGGAATTCAATTCTCAAATGGAAAAAGCTCACAGCCAAAGACTAGGTAATGAAAAGGAATAAGGCAAAGGCTGGATGGGTAAAGACCTTTTTTTATCAAACTTCAACCATGTCCCGCAGTTCAATAGAACTTGGAATTCAATAAAATACATCATTATTGAAAGAGTGCACGTTATCAATTTCTCCAGTTAAAACTTGAGGCAACGTTAGGATGGCAAATTATTCTATGAAGTCATATTTAATTGGTTTCAAATTATGTAATAAAAATATGATATATACGGAAACAGCACTACAAGAAATGCTTTTAAAATTCAGTTAATAAATGGTATTATACAGGTAATATATCAAAAAGATATACACCACTATTTTTTAATTAGTACATAAACTTTAAGGACATATTAGCGAAGACATTATTATCATATATGTGACATAAGAATTTCATATTATCTATAAATAGCCAAGTTATAATCATTTGTTTTTTATAGAAAATCTCACCTAAATCATAGACATATTTTACAATCCATTCACTACTTCATTGATAGTACTTACTTTCCGTCCTACTCTTACGCATTCTTTCCGTCGCACTTAATTTTGTAGGTAGCCTTAGACAATAAAATAATCAGTGTAGGTAGTTACTTTTTAATTTTCTTAATTCTACCCTCTCCTTCATAGTTTATCCGGGCTTAGGACCGGCAAAATTTACCGTTTTACAAGTAATTAAATACGAAGGTATGTAATTAGAAAGCAAACACATATCAAAATAAAAGAAGGTATTCTGTAATACTAATAAAAGAAAAGAGTAATTTTGGCGTATTTATGAAGTTAGAATCATCTGCTATTTACAAATTATTTTATCATCATCATGTCAGCCTAGAGACGGCCACAGCTGGACATGGGCCTCCTTCAAGGTTCTCCACACAGACCGATTTTGAGCCGCCCGCCTCAAATTATTACTTACCTAAGTAGATATTATTTACTAAACTTACAAGTATTTCCGTTGTCCTGTTTCCATTGTCAATACACAGATCACATTTCACTACACCGACTTACAACAACCGGCTTACTTTTGTACACTCACAAAATGATGTCCATGGGTACACAGCTGCACTCGCGATTGCTCCACTCAAAAAGTACGCACGAAGCATAGCTACATACTCCCGTGATATTATGAATTGATAAGCCATCGCGTCGGGAAATCGTAGACAAACAATTAACTGTTGCAGCGAAAACAATCGATACGCTCACGGCCGCTAGCAATTTAGTACTGCTTGTAGCATCGAAGCGCGGCGCGCGCGCAGAGGGACAGGGGGGAATTTATCAATGGAATAATTTACAACTGTTACTAGTTATGCATTATTCAATAATTACGTATTTTTGTGGACAGTTTTGAGACAGTTTTGGGACTTAGTGTTTTCATTTTTTAACTACATAAATATGATCAGTTAAAGATACTTAGTGCCCCGTAAATTTTTTTGTACTAATTAAAAAATAGTGGTGTATAATACATAGTCTCACCTATAGAATCCTCATCTTATATGCTTTTCTAATAATATGCTGGACAAAAATAGTTGTCTCACTTAGATACATTCTTGTAAACGCTTTAACTCCAAACAACCGAAATATAAAAAGAAAAAGCTGAATATTTAACATTAACCACCAGTTTGACAAATAAAATAAAAATACATCGAAACGAGCTTCGTTTCAAAGTTAAATAACTCGTTCATTAGAAAACGTAGTAAATCACTTTATGCGCTTTACTAAAGATGGTTTAAAGGACGCATTTGTTTAACAAAGTATGTTTAATATTAGGTAGGTACGCTGCATAAAATAACGGTGTATATCTTAAACAATAACAGAAGCTTTTCTTTCAAAATCTTTGGTAAACGATATTCATGATGGAGGTGTTTTAGAGCAATTCTTATAACGAAGGGTATGACTTATTCATGTTCTGGAAGGTAGACGCAATAAGTTCGAAGACTTCAGATGTCGAGCCGTATAATAAACGAGACAATAACGAACGTACCTTGTGTCCCCGTGAAAACACGCTTCACGATAGATCACAAGGCGTCCCTCCCCTGTATAATATGTACCTACACGTCAATCAATACATAAACGTGTCTCTAACATACACTATCTACAGTAATAGAAAGTAATTTTACTACTCATTTTATTACATTTACAGAAATTTCACGTTTCAATTTTATCGTCAGCAATAGGCACGTAAACTTGCCAAATGTTGTTTGGCAGCTCTTTTCCATAAATATCTAAGCAAGTCTTCATAAGAGGAGCGCAAATCTAAAATTAAAACTCAAAATTATATTGAAATATTTGCACGTCATAAACAAATTTGTTGCGCACATAAAACTTACTTTGCCGTAAAAGCCAATAGCCCAGCAACCAACATTAACACCTAAATTAAGATTCGTCGCACAATGATTTATTACGACATCTGTGTTGACCTGAAAATAAAGACGTTACGTTAATTGAATTCTGACTCTCGAGAATTGCGTATTTAATATGAAAGGAAATAATTTATTTAAGAATAACTCCTCAGTACATCTTGCAATATAACTTGCAAATGATTTCGACTGTAAATATTTCGAGCGGCAGCAATTTCATTTGTGTAGGTATATTATGTAGAAAAGGCGAACAATCGTACCATTATCGAATTGCCTTCCTGTTCGAACCTCGTGATGTCAGGGCGTTGGACGGGCAGAATTCTCCAGCGGGTATTGGAAACATAATGATGACTCAGATATAGTGGAAACATGCCACACAAACCTGGGATAGGATTCGGATCGAACCTTATGTATAGAGGCTGAAACAACGAACCTTTCACGAAAAACTGCTTATCAGTTACATAAAAAGGGACGCAGGCCTTATTGATATGAATAGAATTTTGTGAAAAATATATGGTTCTGTTCCTATTCTGAATATAATATACATATATAGTCTACGTTAGGTAGGTTTGCAAGTTTATCGACATTGTTTTTAAATAAAAGACTTGAATAAAGGAGGTTATAAGTTTTTACACCAGTCATTCTTCGACAGTAAAGGAGTAATTTAAGAAATATTTTTTTATTTTTTATTGCACGTGAGTTAGTGAAAGGAGTTAGTGCCTATGTTGGTCAATTTGGAAGTAGAACAACGAAGTTAGCAGAGCTACATTAGCGCACTTGTAAATGTGTTTATATAATTCAGAAAACATATACAGTTGGTATTTGCTATTATATGTCGTATTGCAGATCAGATGAACCTATCTGTTCAGTGTAAAAATATTAATATTTGTACTGCACTCAAATGTTTCACCTTCTTTTTTAGAGATGACGATAGCGTTAGCAGAAATTCTTGATTATATTTCAACTGTTCGCCAGTTCGGTCGCAGTAGTCGGCGCTCGTGATTACAAATGTGCTTCGTTCTGATGGAGTTAAACTTGGTATACCAACTACAGAACATCCGTCTTCTAAGTCTTTAGAGTAAGTTATATCTGTTGATGTTATACGGCTACCAAGCATAAAGACCATTTTTGCCTTCGACTGGGCGATCAGAACTTCTCGTCATCCGTTATCACGCAGTATTCTGCTTTTGTCTAACTTCACCAAAAAATTACAACAACAACCCAATAAGGAATCATCATCATTTCTAGTGTTTATTCATGGTTTATACCTAACTTCGAATAGTCAGTGGCGCACCTCAAGTACCTGTACCCGTCAACAAAGAACAAAAAGGGAAAAACCTACATCAAAATTAAATTATAGCAGGCATTCAAGCTAATAAAAACTTTCATACTCGGCTAATTTTCTTATAAAGGAATCCTTAAACATATAAAGGATGACCTAAAATGTACTTTATTTGAAAATAACATTTAAATGTTAAGGAAAGGCGAAATGTTGCTTTTTCAAAGACCGGGGATGAAAATAGACGATGCCACGTGTTCGGCATTAATTTATAGTCGCGGAAACGCCGTGGGCGTATGCCTAGTATTGTCATGTAACAATACTACATTCCTTTGATTCAAAATAGGTATATAATTTATCCACAATTACAAGTAACTAATTTATGGTACGTGTGCGTTCGTTACGAAGTTACACTGTGCCGAAAGGCGTGTATAATTAGAGCAGGCAAATCGATAGCAACCCAATCTCAGTTGGTTTAACATGAGCATAGGTACTTTTGTGCCATTTGAGTAGGTAGTTGATAGGCTCAGCGCGTCGCTATCACGGATCGACTTAATCAAGTGCACTCCGAGGGTCGGTCCATTACCTTAACATATTGCCTCCATCGGGCGTAGCCGCTGGATCACGACAACTTAGGATGCGCACACATGCTTAAGTCAAGATACCCCGCCTCTTCCAAATAGTGACTTCTTGCGCTAGACAACAATCATATTCTTATGCTCGGGCCACACTACCGGGATATGCCAATAATTATTGCCATAATTTCAACAACGCCTAGGTGTAACCGCGATTTATGGCCATAATTTTACAATGCCAATCAATATGGCATATGCCGGTAGGCAATAGCTCCGGCGGCGGTCTTTTTTCGCACATCAAAGAAGATTACCGCAGTAATTAATGCGTTTGTGGCCACACTACCGTTTGTTCAGTGTGCAACACGAGTTCGACGACGACGCACGTATCTACCGATTTGGAGTGGTCAAATGAAAAAGTGCTCGAATTTTTGAAGTTATTGCAATCCGAACCGTCTCTCTGGGATACCCGACAGAAAGCTAAAAATTTTAAAGATTCATGTTAAAATAATTGGCACTCATAAAATACCAAACAGCTGCAGTTTCATCCGCCATCTTGAAAAATGATATTTTTACCGCCTAGTTTATTGGCATATCACGGTAAACTCTAGTGTAACCACACGACTTAACGCAGTAATTTAACGGTAATTTATTGCCATAATTATGGCGGTAACAGCCCGGTAGACGGTAAGGTAGTGTGGCCCGAGCATAACACAATTCGCCTATGTTTACCTACCTATACATATATTGAGCGTATAAATGGATGTAGTTTATTATCTTTTAATTCTCTTAAGTACGTTATTGTATATGAAAATTATTTTGTGAAGTCAGCTTTTAAGTGATTAAAATTTAAGACAACTTAATGGTATTATAGAAACTAAAGAATAACTTAAAAAAACAAATTTTATCACGATATATAATTATAGCACTTTATTTGGTTTGAAATGATTAAATCCTAAATATCTAGTAGATATGTATATTCTACATCTTCATTATTACTTTACAGGAATTTGATTCGATCACTTTACAGTAACGACGGCTCCTGTACCAAACCGCTAGTCCATGTGGACCAAGAAAGGTCGAGGTGGCGTACGGTTACACGGAATGTGCTGAAAGTAGTTCCTTTAATTCTTACTGTGAGTTTTATCTTCTTAGGATTCCGTTAAACAGCGTTTTATTTCCATTTGTGTCATCAACATTAGAAAATAGCAATAATTTTAATCATACATTTATATCAAATCAATCGTAAGTAAATTCATTCATCATCAGCCCTGTACATATACTGTCCCACTGCTGGGCACGGGCCTCTTCTCACTATGAGAAAGGTAAGGCCATAGTCCACCACGCTCGCTAAGTGCGGGTTTGCAGACTTTACATGTCTTTCGAGAACTCTCAGACATGCAGGTTTCCTCACGATGTTTTCCTTCACCGTTAAGCAAGCGATAATTAACAATTTAATACACACTTAACTTCGAAAAGTCATTGGTGTGCGTCGTGGATTCGAACCCGAGACCCTCTGCGTAGCAGTCTGTCGGTCTTTCCACTAGGCTATCGCTGCTAAGTAAATTAAGTTAATTTAAAATCATAATATTTAATTAACAAATTCATTAGTGTAGATAGTGTGTACACCACCTACCACTAACTAACTCCTCCTACAAGTCAAAGGTAATACGTTAGCTATGTTATATCCTTTAATATATTCTACTTGATTAGTAATTCCGCCGTGCTTCTAAAACATTAAATACAATATACTTAGCTACATTTATATTACCTTAACAAGTTCAGACAGCCTCTCAGATTAATTAGAGAACATTTATTTAATAGGTTGAACTTTGAGCAACCGATAACTATCGGTACAAAACCGTTCAAATTGTCTCGGCACCAACAGTTATTAATTTTTAAGCAAAATCATCTGTTCTCTGTAATTAAATAGGTAATATGATTCTATTTCGACGCAAAAACTCAGTGTAGCGTATTTCACGCTAATTATATGCCGTTCAGTAAGCTTACAATAATGAATGTTTTGCATTCGGAATGTCTACGCAATTCGACTACGTCGCAATGTCTGTATGATTGAATGATTAAATTGAATGTACAAAAATATTTACTGCTAATAAAATAAAAAAATATTTTAGTTCATAACATTTTGAGTTCAAGAACTGCAGTAGAGCAAATTTGCTACTTTACATATAGTTTCAAATATGCAAATAGAACAGCGCTGCTATAACACAAAACTTACTCTACTGCAAGAACACACGCATATTTGTATATTAAATCTTTTGTGACATCTTTATGTATGTTAACGATCGCAAAACAAACCTCGCCGCTGCTCTCGTGAAGGAATTTAGATACTTCAGCGTACTCGTTCGCTGCAGGCTGTTGACATTCGCAATGAAATGTGTTTCACGTTGTACATACGAATATACGTAATATATATTGATGAACACTGAACATATAGAGCTAAATGTATCACTGTTTTTATTTCGTGTTTAGGTATTAACCTTTTAACGTCAATTAAAACAGCTCACCATTCGGATCGTCAAAATGCATCCCGATTGTTTATTAATGAATACGCTTGACGATTATAAAGGAATCCATACCAATTAATTTGTCGTAGTAACGTCTGTAGGATTATACAACATGTAACAAATTTAAATGCATTTCCTGAAAGTAGTTTGTTCAGAATCGGCTACTGAATCTATTACTGTTATTTTTAATATTGTTTATTTTTAGTTCTAAAATAATAAAAATAACGTAAATTATAGTCACTCATTTATTTCAAAAGTTGAAACATACGAAAATAAACCTTAAGTCAAAGCAGAACGCCTTCTTTTAAAATGCATTTGTTTAATGGTTCGACGTTCGGTCACACGAACGCACACATTTGTACAACACAAAAGCGGCAAAAGACAATACACACAATTTACCACGAAAATATCTATCATCTATCTTTCGCTTACGTAATAATCAACAGGCAAGAGCAAGACGTAATGTGTCGCCCGCGCTGGCCAATGATAAGCGCTGGCGATGCGCTTTGACGAGTTATGACAAATATCTAGTCATCCATCGGGAATCTGTCAGCGAGAGTTGCGAAAAAATATTTTAATTGTGTGAATAAAATTGTAATTATCAACATGACGGTGCTGGTGTGGAACGTTCTGCATTATCTTGATGTTAATTTGTCGCCCCCGGACTTTTTCACTGTGGGAAAATGTTAAATCACTAGTTTATTGTGAGGAGACAACAAGTGCCTAGGAGTTAAGTTGATACATATTAGCTGCTTTTGAAACAGTGAAAAGATGTGATGCGTGAACAGTGAAGTGTTAAGTGGACTAAAATAATGTGATTTTATCCTGTAAGTTATTTGATTATTCTATTAATGTAACTATTCATTTACAACTTTAAACACGTCGATCTTGCTTTATTCTCTCATTGATATTCTTTTACTTTATCTATCAATAATGCTAGGTAACTAAATAGTCATTTACAATATTATGAAACAATGGATCGTGTGCATGTTATTAACAAACAATAAATAATTTTATACAAAGTCGACTGTCCACTCCAAAGCCGAAAAGTGTGATGGAAAGAAATAGGTAGTCATATCTTTGGAAATATCAAAAGTAGCTGACAAATTACTCATACATCATTCTTGTAAACCCCACTCTATCAGAATGTTGTATAAAGACTAAATTTGAAACATTTTGTTTATATCGTATCGTATTTCGTTCCTATCAGATCGCTGTCGTCTGTTTACCATAGCAACCGTTTCGTGTGTTTGTGTGCGTGCGCAAATTTATAGTGACCACGCTTTTTACTTTTAATCGAGTTTATACTTTCTTCAAAAAACAATATTTACGCAATTAGAAAACAAAATTCAATGCATGCATTATGATTGTAACAAGTTATTCTAATTGGGGTGTCTGAGGATGTGCGTTATTTCATTTACACGTTGTATATGAACACTTCGATGAAAATAATCTGTAACTATAATTATTCCAATTGATAACGAAACGCGTATATGAGATATCTTATCGTCTCGCTTACTACGTGATGAAAATTACCTCTGACTTTTCGTTTCAGAGACTAAATATTCATTGTTGTATAATACACATTAATCCTTCCCTGTCAACACTAAGGTAGCAGAATAAAAGCGAAAAGTGCACGTAAAAATAAAATATTTTAGGGTCTATCGCGGTCTGGGGACTCGATGTCGAGGGCGAATGATAACGTTCGCAAATTAAAATAAAATAAAAAAATTGTCTGTTGTACAAATAAGCAGCAGACCTGTGTGAGCGCTCCGCAGCCTTCATAACTCCCCCGGGACTCCGCTAAAAGCAGTTAAAGCTCTTACAAGCCAAGTAATAAACCTAGGTACACTACTACGCAAATATACGGGCCTTTTTAAAGAATTTATATTTTTTATAAAAATAATGTTTTGCTTTAAGAGATAATTTTTGTTAGAAGCTAGTAGTCGATCTTAAAACTGACCTTAACGCCTTTATATAATCGTATTCGTTAGGTATGTCAGTACAATAAACAGAACGTATCAGAGCTTGGTCACGTGCTCAACCTTCATTAATTCTTATGTTCGTCGTTCCCGCATCACTCGAGTACCAGATGAAAATCTTTTATTTTCATATTAGATGTGTGATAGCCTCCGTCGGGTATTTCAGCGCTTTATTTCCATTATTTCTTTTTTTATTACTAAAAATGTAATATGAAAATTATTATGGCGCCGGCCTCGTTAAAGTTACATTTGAAAAGATTTCTGTCTACGAACTTGTACACATTAAAGGTTAAATTATTAAGTGGCATAATAAAAGCGAAATATTCTTTTATAATTATTAGATAATTGTAAAGGAATAAATAAAGCCTATTAAGTGGCATTAACAATAATATTACATTTCAAAGCTTACATACTACATAATATCTAAGTAATAACATGTCTGGAACAGAACACGCAGCAGACAATACACGTGTGATCGTAGCTAAAACAACAGTAGTGGAGCGAGGTTGGAGGAAATTCCCTCGTTTTTGCGAGTGCTACGAAGTACTACGGGCTACGACGTCGTACGGTTATTTCGACGTCGACGTCGCCTACGGACGCCGTAATGACGAAATGTATCCACCATTTACTTATTCTATCAAAGACTTTTACCTATTTTGAAGGTAAAAATTTAATAATAAAAGTGGCGCTTATGTTTCATTCATATCTTCTATGTTAATAAAGTCTTGTAAAATAAGTTTAATCTGAAGAAAACGTATAAGACGGTAAGTTATAATCACACCTAGTTTTAATATTGTGTTCTTAGATATACTACCTATAGACACGTACACGAAAAAGTTCAGTTACCTGGCCAGCTATAACTCGCCGGTCCATGTCGTTCCCATTTCACGAACTGCTTTCGTTAACAAAAAACGAAAGTAGAGTAATATATAAAGTTCTTTGTTATGGCGTATGTGGGTGGCTGTATTAAGGAAAGTAGCGTTATCACCAGCCAGCGTGTGGGAAACGCAAATAAAAAATAACAAAGTATCTGTTACACGAGGATAAGCCCGCAAACGGACAGCATTCAATTCGCCGCCACTATCTCTATGAGCCACGAGACGATCGCCCTACACCCGCGTCTTTGTGACACGACGCGCCACGCGCCACGGGACGATGGCTATCTGACAACACTCGTCTCTATATATATTCACTCGGAGCCATTCAAAGCCGTTCAACTAGCGTTTAAAAACTGAAACCTCTCATTACCCTTCAAACGATTACCCTGCATTTGATTCGGAATAAGTGGTTTATGGAAGTGTGATGGTTTATCTTAGAGAATAATAAGATTAATACGTGTTATCCCACGGCGAGCTTCTGTCAGCATAGTGTCGCGCTAGCGGTGTGTGAGTAACATGCGACGCCCCGTGGACCAGGTGACAATCGGTGTTTGAGGCATTGCCGTTTGTTTTCGCCACCCCTTGACAATTTATAAGCCCTTCGTTTGGGCACAAAGGATTACCTTATCTGTTTCTAAATTCATGAATTGTTTTGCGAAACGTCAAGATACATGAAAGGTTATTTTATTTCCCCTCGAATTTGTTGCTGATGTTTATTTATTATGTTTCAAGGGATTTCAACTGCAAGGCACTTTTTATAACTGATTAAATAATAACACATTGGTAAACTCCACAGTTAAGAGTAGAACGATGTACTTAATATTTGCGATACTATTTACTACTTGTACGTTTAAAGTTTATAATGACTTGCTATATCGTTTAATTAACGGAGTACACAAGTGCGCGTAGACCTACACACGGGGTATAGCGAGCCACGTTTTTCAGGCATTAAAGCACTTAAATTATTGGAAAATCCGAGCAAAGGCTAAGAAAATTCAATAATATGAGGGCAGCGGGGTCGCAGTTAGCAGCGCACTGAGTCTAACAACGCGTCGTTTATTGAAAGTTATTTGAAAGCTGTCTGCGGTGACCGCCTGCCTATAAGAGGTTTTACGTTATTTACGAGTTGCTTGCCAAAGCTTTTCACGACATATTTTTTTATACTTACTCATATCGAACAAGTATTTGTCGCTAATACTTTTAATATAGTTTATAAAGAAGATACTTGCTTATCAACAATGCTAGGTAATTATACTACGTACATGCCGTACATCTACTTATAATAACAACGAAATTGTAATGCTATTATTTAGTTTGCAACCACCGCTATTTCATAAATAAATCAATGTAACATTAAACATTCCGTTTATGTTTAGTAAATGGTCCAATCGGACGCGCTTATGAATATTATCGGTGTATAGTTATGACACGGAATACTAATCACTTTAATATAAATGGTATTTGTTGATTGCATCAAACACTAAATCGGCTCGAACTCAAAATGCGTTGATTAGAGGCAACGTTCACGGTGCGGGTATTGTCCTGGACTTTGACGTCACTGCATCACACAAATTGTGTCATACAATTGGGCTAAGGGCAAGTGTACACGTACCATCAACTATGTACGTGCCGTAGTTTTTACTGTCCGTGCGCCATGAAACCGACTTTATGTAATACGCCATATCACCGGGTGTAGTGCCGAGATTTATGTAGCTCCAGCTGCCGACCGCAACTGAGCCTTGTGAAATTCGTTTTTCTCAAGACAACCGTCCCATAAGGTACGAGTATAATACATAATTCGGGCACTGTCCTAGTTTTGCGGCTTATATTAGGCCATGTGCTTGGGAAAGTTTATGTAACCATGGCTTATTATTGAAAACAACGATTATTGCGCTCTGTAAATTCGCAAATATAAAAAATAATTAGTTTCATTTTTACTAAAGAATTAGGTATCAATAATTATAATAATAATAATAATAAAACCATTTATTCTCAGGTAGAAAAACCCATAGATACATACCTTAAAGTCTAACATAAATACAAGAAAAATATATATAATTATTAAACGAAATGCGTGTTGTTGTTTACACTGTTTTCATGTTAGGCTGCGTGTTATTTCGTAACCTACCATGAAAACGGCGATATACAACACCCTTCGGCCAAAACTCTTCCTTTAAGAAAGTCTCAAGTTGTTGAGTCGGCACCCGAACCACGTACGACTTGAAGTTCTTATTATGGCGAGACTCCAATCTCTCGACTCTCAAGGTCCAGTTGGTCTTCGTGCGTAGGTACTCCACCACCTCCTCGTCCTTGGTAGAGTGATGCAGCCGGGACACGTACATCAATGTGGTTGGTACTGCGGGACGCAGCAGCATTTTAGGTCCTGCTAATCCGGTACCACAAAGATTTCGACAAGTAGGCTTTTTCTTCTTCCTCTCAACCTTGATGAAGCCGTCCTTGTCACATGTTTCCTTTTCGGGGACTCTCAGTTCCACAACCTTGTGATGGGGGAGTTCACGCTGCTCCTGTTTACCCCCTTTATTCGCCTGCCGATTTTGCCTCGTTTTGCATTCGGCAGTAACATCGGCATAGGCACGTTTGGTGTTTGACGTAACCACATTCGTCATCACCTTGACAGGTGTCGACGACCCGAGGTCAGCAACAGTACACGAGGCGCGTGCATTACCGCCGGCAGGCGATGCAAGCAAATTCGCTGACTCGAAACTGCCGATCGATGCATTCTGAGCCCCGCGTTGTGTGTTGACGTTGGCGTCGGGTGAGCTATTTATAGAAATAGCGTTACGTAATAACACTATCTCTGCACGTAGCTCACTTATTGTGCTGTCCGACTTCTCTAACTTGGACTGCACCTCGGCCAGGCTGGATTTTAGAGATGTTATGTCCTTCAACAGCCTGGTTACGTCGACGTGGTCGAATGTGACGGGCGGCAACTTGTGCAGATCCTTCGCCACAAAAGTAGGCACGTCGTCAGGGTGGGTCACCTTCAATAAAGAGATGATGTCCTGGACACTTTTCTCGGTGCCATCCCTTCGCCGAGACGGCATCTGATCCAACTTGTTCAGCGTCTGATACAGTAGCTTTTTACCAGCACTGATATCGTCTTCCTTGAAGTTGGTCTTGCAGATCTGCATAATGCTGATCTCGTCCATTGTGTCGATGGCATTTTGTATGAATGCCAACAACTCGTTGGCTATGAGTTGCTGTGAGCAGCTCATAGTGACAATATCGGGCGGCGTGTATAGCCGCTAACTACATTTAGAATAACACAAATTTGAGCGCGTAGCAGCGCATGCATCTTAATCCATCAATATCACCTATCGGATGAGTACAAATATGTTCTAAACTGGTCTTAAAGACATATGCTAGTATTTATACAGTACAAACATTAAACGATACACGTACTACGTTTCACCAAAGTCTACATAGAATTTCATAGGAAATCTGTGCAAATAGCTCGGGTTACCAACGTCATCACGGCAATAGTTGTGCAAAGCCCCTAATAAATTCGAACACGATAGCCTTTACCCCTCTACCCCTTTGCCCCTCTCCCCGGCACCCAAAACAGGTTGCACCTGCAGGCAGTTCTCGTACCTATGTGAGGTGCAATACAACACGAAGCCGACATTCAAGCTTTCAAGCCATAGTCAAGCCAAGTCCATTCAAGCTTATAAAAGTGTATTTGCATTTGCTTACTCCGAGATAACATAATGCAAACGTTTAAAAATAAATCATTCCGTGTGTTGGTTTAGCTGGTAAATATGCCGTAATAACAATGAATTCTAGTGTTTGAGATATGTACATTAAAAGAAACACACCATACTCAAAAGTTTTCTTCGCTATCAAATATAGATTTTCATGCTATATCTTAACTGAAATTCAAATCAGCGATGTACAGAAAGCTTTATTTACGCTTCATAGTTTCGTTTAAATAATACCTATAGAACCGCAGGGTTCACATATCCTGTAAAAAAATAAGTTTGTATCTAGATTTACTTTCTCTCTAACGATTTTTGCCTGGAAATAAACTGTGTGTCTATATTATGGCAAAGTAAATAAGGACCTTATTGTTTGGTATAGGTCGGTTCATGAAAGATGACCACTGCGCAGAAATCATTTTTAGGTCCCCGTGGAGGTGCCGGGTGAGGCGCGGTTGGAATGCCAATGGCGTGGCTCCATTCTTGACGCATTCCCTAAATGCATCAAGAATGGAGCCACGCCATTGGTGTACGAATGTACATATGCGCGACGGCCGCCATTTGTGGTCTACTTTCGTGGACAGATCTGTATACTCCTGAATGATAAGAATGTATTTCTTTTTGGCATTTCAATGCAGACAATACTATTCCATTGAAGTATTTTTGTCTTTGTGCTTTATCTACTACTAGAAAATTACTTGAAACACGACCTTGTGTGTGACGTCGTATTTTCGTCGTCCTCGATAAACGATCCATCTCTATTTTGTTGTTTACCCGGATTTCTGTTTCTACGAAGTCACATCAATGTTGCGGTCACATTCCCTCGCACTGCAGTAAATCATTAAGGATCACGGAGAATGGTTAATATGAGACAGCATAAACTATTTATAATGGACACACTTTATGCGCCAATTTCAGTATTTTGCGTAGTTTCAAGGAAATGTGATCCCAACATACGAAGCAACTTATAAGAAAGGGTATATCTATATCTCCCTTGTTTGTTTGCGCTTTGATCTGACTTGACTTATAATGCCAACGCTCACCACAAGTATGACTTTCCTCAGAGCAAACTCAAAGGCGCTTGTTAACCACAACATCTGAATAGTATTAATTATTACCGCTGACCTATCTTGAGGATTAATTATTAAATTAATTCGCTTCAAGAAATTGTATGACCTTTCCAAGAATACGTATACCCATTTCCAAGATTGACTCAGTAGTTGACCAATTTACACAAATGAAAGCAAAGTACGAGTAAGTACTGTTTTGATTTCGTGCGAGTTCGCAAAGTATGCTTACCACGATTCGCGTGGTTCCGCCTCTACGGACCGTCGATGGACACCGCTATGGTTTAAGTGGGACGCCTCGAATGCCTACAGGAGAGAGTCACACACCTCTCTGCTCCAATACACCGATGATGAGCCCTTAATTTTGGTTACCACCGTGAAGACAAAGATTTATGTCTTATATATTTTTAGAATGCATAATGATATGGTAGTAGAAGCCGAGACATTACTGTTTTGCTTAGCTATCAGGTCATAAATATATATGAAATCAACCACACACCGAGGGTTGGAAACAATTTAATATGTAAAATGTTCGATATCGATATCGACCACTGTCAATTATTTATCTACTTTAATCTTAATAAAACAAATACCGACTTCAAAATTTATTGCTCAAAATTTAATGACATTATACAAGATGTACCTACATGCTTTCAAGAGAAAAAAAATTGCCAAATCGGTTAGTAAATGACGGCTTTCTGAGGTAACTAACATAAACAAGATAGACAGAATAGACACAATAAGAGTTAAATATAAAATGAGTCTGGCACCAACATTTGTCGCAGCAGGGCACGGGACACCGGTCCGTCAGACACCAGTCGATCGATGTTATAGTCTTATCAAACGCAATGTTCGACATAGTCTGCTAAAATTTGATATTAAATTTTATTATTGAGTGCTACATTTATAAATTAAATATTTTTTGCAAGGTTCTTTTCTTTAGTACTAGATAATATATAAAAAATATTTTTAAATAAAAAAAAACCGACTTCAAAAAGCAATACGGAACTAAAAAATGAAAAATAATTGGTTTTGGAGCAAAAATTTTTGGAGTTGTTCGTTTTTTAGTTCCGTAGTGCTTTTTGAAGTCGGTTTTTTTTTATTTAAAAATATTTTTATATATTATCTAGTTTTTTGTAGTCGGTTGTTTTTTATTTAAAAATAAAATATTTATTGCTTTTTAGTGGTATACTATTAAAAAATATCTAGTAATAGATGGTAAGTAGGTACATAGGATAGTATAGGTGGTACATGATGGGGAGGCCTTCCTTACGTGCCTCAATTCTGAAATGTAGACCTGTACCTTTCGGGCAATTTCAAGATTTTTTTTTGTTTTCATCTAAATAGCTTAAACACGTTCGTTTCAGTTCTATCATCAGATCCCAGAAATCACCCAATACCAAAGTGTTTGCCAAGACAAAACAAACGAGCCTTAGCACAATGAGATTGCGTTATTGTATTACAAAGATCCCATGGCTACCTTCCTGCTCTATCATCAGACTTTGTAAAATATTCAGCTCTAAAGTCCGTGTAAAGACCAATCAAACGACACTAAACTCGAGGAGATTGGATTACCTTTCAGCTCTTTTATCAGACGATGGAAATCATCCAGCATCAAAGTCTATGTAAAGACGACTCAAACGAGCCCAAACTCGATGGGATTGCGTAATTGTATTACAAATATCCCATGACTAAGTACCTTCCTGCTCCATCATCAGAGTTTGGTAAACATTCAGCACTAAAGTCCATGTAAAGACGAATCAAACGAGCCCAAACTCAATGGGATAGTGTCTTTGTATTACAAAGTTCCTATGGCCACCTTTCTGCTCCATCATCAGACCCTGGAAAACATCCAGTACTAAAGTCCATGTAAAGACGAATCAAACGACCCTAAACTCGATGAGATTGGGTTATTATATCACAAAGATCTCATGGTTCCAACTCTATCATCAGACCATGGAAATCATCCAGCATCAAAGTGTATGTAAAGACGACTTAAACGAGCCCAAACTCGAAGGCATTGGGTTGTTATCGTCAAATCATTTCAAGTGTGTTTATAAAATTTGAAGAGTTCCTTCGATTTTTTCAGGATTCCATGATCAGATGCTGACCTGATGATCATGGGACCAACTAGGAGGTATACTCTTTCAATCAAAACAAGAATTTTCGAAATCGGTCCAGGCGTCTTAGAGAAATCGAGGAACATACATAAAAAAAAAGATTCCGACGAATTGAGAACCTCCTCCTTTTTTGAAGTCGGTTAAAAAGTAAAGAACCTATCCAAGCATTATTGTTTAAGTCTCGTAAATTATTGCGTAAATTATTCGTAAAATAGAGCTTCTATTGATTGATATATTAGCAAATATCAACGACTTTATTTTCTCGTACAAGTATCATAAAGATAAATACAACCAGCAAATTGACTGCCTCGTTGGTCTCGCGGCATAAATGTGCGCGTGGGATTAGGAGGTCTCGGGTTCGATTCCCGGGTCGGTGTTAGTGTTATTGAGTTTTTCCGTTAGGAAATACTCAGTAGCAGCACGGAGTCTGGTAATGTGCCCGGTACGGCAATAAGCTCGTCCCCTATTACGTGGGACCTAAAAATTCATGGCAAAATGAAAAATATAAAAAAATAAAAAATAAAACAACCAGTAAAAAAACATCCGTTAAAAATATTTAAAAGCAGGCACCGAAATCGAAAGGTAATAATTTATATTGGGAAAATTACGAATTTTGTTGACATCGACAATATGCTTATTTTGCAAGCGAGTAAAAAACGAACAGCGCTGACTATTTACAGAGCGTTTCACTGTGCATCTGTGCAAACCTGTGTGGATTTTCATGCTAAACTTTTGCAACGGGAGGCATTGTAAAAGCTGACTGGTGGCGGCTATTAGCTCGCTCACTAATTACGGATCCACCGACCAAACCCGCGCCGCCGACACCGCGCGGCCACTTACTGTTACAATGTTATTGCCACCGATAAATACCCTGCAAGCCTCACTGCCATCCACCTACATCAATGCCACGTTTCAATTCACGGTGTAGACAAACGACGCAATGGAAAGGGTGTTAATCTACACACGTACTCTCACCTTATCTTTTTTAAATGGCGCGGGCGTTTTATAAAACAAAGAGCACTCAGATTTAGAACAACAATGTATGGGCAATGAATACAGAACTACACTGACAACCTTCAATACGCTAACTTTAATCGGCACACGACATCCTTAAGAAATACGCTTCTATTATGTAAAATTTGTATTCATTGGTATGGGTGTGTCGTGTGCACACACTTGATACTCCGAGCCGGGACTCTATCACAATACTTGGCATATTAATTGATAGTGAAGTGACAATTGATATTCCACCACTGTGCTACGTTATCTACGCAACAAGCGCGCTTGACCTGGAACAGTGACATTAGAATTTAAGGCGTAATGGAACTGAGAAGATACGCAAATTATAAGTACGCAGTAAGTAAGCTACGCAGAGGGTATCGGGTTCGAATCCACGGCACGCACCAATAACTATTCGAAGTTAAGTGCGTATTAAATTGTTAATTATCGCTTGCTAAACGGTGAAGGAAAACATCGTGAGGAAACCTGCATGTCTGAGAGTTCTCCATAATGTTCTCGAAAGACATGTGAAGTCTGCCAACCCGCATTAGGCCTGCATGGTAGACTATGGCCTTACCCTTCTCATAGTGAGAAGAGGCCCGTGCCCAGCAGTGGGACAGTTTATATACAGGGCTGATGATGATGATGATGAAACGAAACGTGCAGTGAAGATGGGGCTTTAGTTTTCCAATTATAAAGTGGAGCAATTTAAACTCAGATCATATATCGTATTTCACAATACTGTACCGAATCTAGATCCTTCGAGTTTAACATTGTTTGATATTATAAGTTTGCTGTATTATAATGTTTAGCAATTCCTTGTTACTGATGCACCTACAACAGTTTTTGTGTGGCATGTTCCAGTAGATATGGATTAGTTTGGTACATGTAGTAGTGCGTTTAAAGTTTTACCAGATAATGTAGAACAGTTTTACCAGAAATTGTATTATTCTATTGCCCGTTATAATTAAAATAGAATAACTAAAGTTTATCAAACAAAAAGTTCAAAGTAGCGAAAGAAGACTATTTAAATAATGGCTTAATGACCCAATGAACAAATGAAACGAGAAAAATGTCTGCGATGGAGACATTTGATGTCTTAAAAGCTATACAAAGGACTCGACAAAGACAGCGAGGCAGCGATAGTCTAGTGGAGATACCAACGGACTGCCATGAAGAGAGTATCGGGTTCAAATCCACGGCACGCACCAATGACTTTTCATATTTGTAAATTGTTAATCATCGCTTGCTCAGTGCCTCGGAGAGCACGTTAAACCTTCGGTCCCGGCTGTCATGAAGATCTTTGACAGTCGTTACGCGGAGTCAGTATCCTCAAATAAACTGATGCTGGTATAAACCACGGAATATCGCTATGCCTTTGGGTTGCGGAGGTCAGACGGCAGTCGATCTGTGGAAAAGTTGATATTAAGTCATATATAGTTATACCAGTAAGCGGACCTCCAAGGCGTGTCTCTAGGATGCAAACGGGATAACGCTAGGGCGATGAAAGGACTCGCCAAAGCTATCGCTAAAAAATGTTTTCATTAAACCAACATTTCAGTATGTGTAACGACTGTAGCGAGATAATAATTTAAAACAATGTAGGTGTTTCATTGCCGCCAAGCTTATCTATTCGATTCCTTTTTGCTCCTATCACGTTGTCATACACGATTCACTACGAAATAAATGTATTCAGACCCTCACAAAGAAATAAAGGTCCCAGTTAAGTAAGATCAGACCAACTGAATTTTTCAAGCCTCCGACTCGTAACGATGTAACGATCATTTTTACATACCTACTAATAACTAATTACTTAAAACTAGACAATCATATATTACATACCTAAAACTTTAGAACTACATATTTAAACTTACTTATAACAATAAACTAAACATAAAATAAATATTATTAAACAAACAAACGGACACGCAGGCCACGCTCCCGCGAGCTGTTTTATATAAACATTTTAACTGTTGCCTTTCACCTTTCCTATTGGTCGGCGCCTGCTGAGGACAGTCAGTCGCAGCACGGTCGTTGGGACGCTCCCAAACACTATCCGAGACCTCACGTACTACTCTGAATTACGTCAGCTTACCCTCGATAATAAGTTATTCTTTCAAAATTTTACGGACAACATTATAGAAAATTTCTAATTAAGTGTTTTGTTCATTCCCACACTGGGTAAGTTGTACAGTATTAACTTTATAACTGTAATTGAGCAGAATTAGTGTTCTTATTTCATTTTCATTTCTAGTTTACTGTTCGCTTGCTTACTATGCACACTGATGTAATATAATAACTGTTATAGTGTTGTCCACTGTTGCAAATTCCGTTCTTTAGCGTAACTTAAAATGTTGTTAGCTTGCTTGTATTATTCTCTTCCTACGGTACCTACCTAGTAATTTCTTGCTTTCTACCTACTAAGCCTAGACTAGCCATGTAGTATTCTAGATGCCAACCTCTTTTTGTTAGGTATAGGTTTTCCTTGGCCAGTAGCTATTGGTATTAGTTGCTAATGCGCTCGGAACGGTGATTCCAGGAAGTTCTAAGCGGCTGAAGATCTGCACCTTGTGATTGCTTCGTCAAATCTTCCCGGTTGCTCGACCACGCCTTGCTGTGCTACGCTGCGCTACGTCGTGTTCCGCTGAGCTTCGCCGGAGCCTATCACCAAGCAGGAGAGTGCGGTATTCTGGAGCCACCTACGTGACTATCCTTTGTACCGGCCTTAACCCACGTACCCTCTACTTAATTTTATAAATAATTATTATATGTTCCTTGCCTTTGAGATTTTGTTCGTTTTATTTATTCTAAAAGTAAAATAAAACGTGACAGTGGCGCCCAAAAACGTGGTTTTCTGGAGGTCGAAGGTTAGATTCATGTATGTGGTGTAGCTATTTGGCTTTCTTGGTTGCGGTGGTAGTTAGCGTTGTGATTGTGTGATTATAGGTACATGTTTCATTGTTAATTATTCATTTTCAACATCAATCATCACCATTTTATTGTGTAATAAATCATTTTGCTTTTATAGTGTACAATTTATTGTTGTGTTGTTGAGCTGTGTTATAATAACTTAAGTTTTTTTTTTCTTTTTTCAAATTGATTTTGAATGTCTTTCATTGCACTGTGTACGTAATTCTCTAATTACTGCAGCCATACTACTTATTGTAAAAGTTTACTGTACAACATACCTAGTTTTTTTTCTCTTTTCTTACAATGGCTTATCCGATCAAATTTTTATTATTGCAAAAATCTGAACTACTTTATGAGTTTACAATTCGAGGAGAGGTTCCCGCCGATAGTGTTTTAGAGTTACGTCGTCAAATAACTAGATTAACTCAAAAATTTCCTTCCGAAGATATTTATGAGTCTAGCTTAGAGTTCTCGGAGGATATTAGCGGTTTAACGAAACTTTAGAGAAAGTTAAAGTTAACATTAGTTCACTTAAAACAGAAATGCAAAAATAATTATTAGACAGAACACAAACTTTATTAAACCACTTACATTTTCGTTTACAACGTATTGTACCCCCTCAAACACCTGATCAAACCAAAGCATTAGGTAATTTAAATAAAGTTTTTGACAATCTTTCGTCACATTTTAGTGACATTACAAAATGTTCCTTGTCCACAACTGAAGTTGCCGCTAAGGTAGAATGTGTAGGTGAAGGACTGACAAAGATTGCCGTAACTTGTGATCGTGGTATACCTTCCGATCTTTCTAAATTAAAATACGATGGCAAAACTTGAGTGCGAGCTTTTATTCAGCGTTTAAAGGAATTTTGGACTGCTAAAGACATTACTGATAATAAAATGTTAAACGCAGCAACGGAGATTTTTACTGGGGATGCGCTACATTGGTTTCGTAGTGTTAGGTCACGTATTGATACGTGGGATGAATTACTGGTTTTACTTAAGGATGACTTTGATATCGTAGATTATGATTATCGTATGTTATCAGAAATCCGCAATCGATCGCAAGGCAATTCTGAAAATATAACCATCTATTTGGCTATCATGGAGGGCATGTTTTCCCGCCTTAGCTCACCTATGACGGAACATGATAAGCTAGAAATAATTTTGCACAATATTAGACCCTGTTACGCAAACATCCTGGCGACTTGTCCAAATATAACTACAGTAAGCCAATTACTTATGCTTTGTCGCAACTATGAACGGGTTAGGGTTCGATGTGACAATTTTAAGGAACTCCCAAGCGCTAGCCCTAGCTTGTTGGCTCCTGAGTTTGCATACGAAAATCGAAAGGATGTGAAAACTAAACATTCTTATTCTAATAATAATAACGATAACTTAACTAAAATATACGCTATACAACAGAATCAAAAGAAATTTTGCCACCGCTGTCGGGTGGACACGCATACTATGAAGGAATGTAACGCAGAACGCACTATATTTTGTTTTAAGTGTGGCATGAAAGGCGTACGTATTCCAGAGTGTCCTAAATGCAACCCAAAACAGACGAATGAGTCAAAAAACTAATTAAAAATCGTGGCAATTCAATAGCTGAACGTTTCAATATCTCGGATTGGAATAGTTGGCTATTGACTATAAAAAAAATGTTCAGTTCTTATAAGGTTGCTTCGATTTTTAATACTAGGCCGAGCAATGATCCGCGTCCTTACGTAAAGATTAAAATAGACAATAATAATAATAATTTAGGTATGATTGGTCTCCTACATTCTGGTTCTGTTGTCAGTATTCTTGGAAATAATTCTCATTTACCCTTGTTAAAATCCAATTTTATTCTTAACACAGATAATAAAATTACAGTTACTGCTGCTGGCGGTCAAAAAATTACTTCTATAGGTTATATGCAATTGCCAATTATTTTCGAAAATATACCAGGGTCTATAACAGCCCATGTTATTCCAGATATAGATTCTCCATTAATATTAGGCATAGATTTTTGGAAAAAATTTAAAATATGTTTAAAGTATTTATCAAATGTTAATTATTTATCGAGTGATGCATTGGTACATTCTTCATCATTAACTTATGATTTCTTAAACTCTTACGATTCCCTTTCTAAAAACGATAAACTTATAGCTGATGAAATTATAAATCAATTCTCAGAAATTTCTTTTGAACAAAGAGGACTAGGCAGGACTACTCTTACTGAACATCGAATAGATACTGGTGATGTTGCACCAATAAAGCAACGCTACTATCGATTATCACCAGAGAAACAGAGAATTATTGCTGAACAATTGGATGAAATGCTATCACTTGATGTAGTAGAACCCTGTGAGAGCCCTTGGTCGTCTCCTGTTTTGGTCGTTGGTGAAAAAGACGGTAAACCTCGCTTCTGTCTTGATAGCCGAAAACTGAACTCTGTAACGCGAAAGGATGCCTATAGTCTGCCATATGTTTCAGAGATACTGGACAATTTACGGGATGCAAAGTTTCTTTCAAGTATCGATCTTTCCAAAGCATTCTGGCAAATTATGATAAATGACCAAGACAAAGACAAGACAGCATTCTACGTACCTGGTCGAGGTATGTTTAGATTCAAGGTTATGGCATTTGGATTAACAAATGCACCTGCAACCCAGCAACGTCTCGTTGATGCATTATTTGGTCCTGAATTCGAACTGAAGGTCTTTGCGTATCTCGATGACATTATTTTTATTAGTAACTCATTCTCAGAGCATGTTTCACTCCTTACCAGGATCCTAGAAAAGTTGAAACATGCAAATCTCACTATTAACTTAGAAAAGAGTAAATTCTTTAGAAGCGAACTTTGTTATCTAGGTTACATTGTGGATTCCCACGGTCTGCGTACTGACCCAGCGAAAGTTGAGTCTATACTCAACTATCCTACTCCTACCTCGAGGAAAGAAGTCAAAAGATTCTTGGGAACAGCTTCCTGGTACAGGAGGTTTATAAATAATTTTAGTACGATAGCCGGGCCACTTAACAAATTAACATCCACTAAAAAAAATGCACCGCCTTTTCTTTGGTCATCAGAAGCTGACGCTGCTTTTCGCGAATTGAAATGCTGCCTCGACAATGCTCCTGTATTAGCTTGTCCTAACTTTAGTGTACCTTTTGAAGTACACACTGATGCCAGCAACTATGGCGTGGGTGCTATGCTGGCTCAAAACATAAATGGTGACGAACACCCTATTGCCTATATGAGCAGATCACTTACTGGACCTGAAAAAAACTATAGCGTCACTGAAAGAGAAACCTTAGCTGTGCTCTCCGCTCTCGAACATTGGCGTTGCTATGTAGAAAATGGTCAGACATTTACCGTTTATACCGATCATGCTGCACTTAAATGGTTCCTATCTCTCTCTAATCCGACAGGTCGCCTTGCTAGATGGGGTGTTAGACTTTCTGCTTTTAATTTTATTATAAAACATAGACGTGGTAAGGATAATGTTATACCTGACACCTTGTCTAGGACAGTACCTATGGCTCAAATTAATCCGGGGTCAGTTTCTTTGCCGAATACTATAGATGAGTGGTATTTAAAAATTTATAAAGGTTGTCTCGAAAATCCCTCTAGTTTCCCAAACTATCGTATAGAAAGCGGTGAATTATACCGATTTATGAAAGGCAATAATATATTGTTATCAGAATTTGAATGGAAAACAAAAAAAAAAAAGTGGTTCCGTGCGAAAGGCGGAAACAATTTATAGCTGGAAACCATAACGAGCCCACATCTGGTCATTTCGGCGTGTACAAGACGTATAAGAGACTTGCACTTCGATATTATTGGCCGGGTATGCGCAAAGATGTAATTAATTGCATTGCAAATTGTGAAATATGTTTAGCTTACAAACTTCCAACACACGGTATTTTGGGCAAAATGGGTAGACCCAAGGATTGTTCCAGGCCATTTCAGACACTGTCCATAGATTTAGTGGGTCCGCTGCCCAACACTAGGAAACAACATGCATATATATTTGTTGTAACATGTTGTTTCTCGAAATATTGTCTTTTCTTTCCCCTCCGTAGAGCCACTGCAGACGCAGTGTCTAAAAATTTAGAAGATAATGTTTTTCTCGTACACGGTATTCCGCAGACAGTGATACTAGATAACGGCTGCCAATTCATTAGCAGTGAGTTAGATAGATTATTTTCAGAATATAAAATCCCATGTGTCCATTTCACACCTAAGTATACTCCACAAATCAACACAGTTGAGAGATATAACAAGACAGTTGTTACAGCAATATCAGCATTTGTGGAAGAAGACCATAGATCATGGGATTTAAACTTGCCAAAAATTCAATTCGCAATGAACAATTCTGTGAATGAAACTACCGGTTACACACCTGCGTTTCTAGTTCACGGTAGGGAGTTAGTAACCTGTGGCTCACACTACATTGATAATTCTGTTTCTAAAGAATTAATATTTGCACCTCGTGATAGATACGCTGCTAACTTGGGCCATCTTTCTAAAATATTCGACAACGTGCAAACGGCTACATGGCGCAGCCATCAAAAAAACTCTCAACATTATAGTTTGAGACGGAAATTTGCCGAGTTTAACATAGGGGATATTATTTGGAAAAGATCTTACTTCCAGAGCGATAAAGACGCGCATTTCAGTAAAAAGCTTGCCCCAGTACCAGAAATGCCGAATAAAGGACAAGCGCTCACCGTTAGTATATGTATTGGAAGATATGTCAGGTCGTGACTTAGGAGCCTGGCACATTAAGGATTTGAAGCCTAGTTCTCGTTACTAAGGATTTTACTGAGGTAAAATCCTTATCTTGGAAGGGGGGTACTGTAACGATCATTTTTACATACCTACTAATAACTAATTACTTAAAACTAGACAATTATATATTACATACCTAAAACTTTATAACTACATATTTAAACTTACTTATAACAATAAACTAAACATAAAATAAATATTTTTAAACAAACAAACGGACACGCAGGCCACGCACCCGCGAGCTGTTTTATATAAACATTTTAACTGTTGCCTTTCACTTTTCCTATTGGTCGGCGCCTGCTGAGGACAGTCAGTCGCAGCACGGTCGTGGGGACGCTCCCAAACACTATCCGAGACCTCACGTACTACTCTGAATTACGTCAGGTTACCCTCGATAATAAGTTATTCTTTCAAAATTTTACGGACAACATTATAGAAAATTTCTAATTAAGTGTTTTGTTCATTCCCACACTGGGTAAGTTGTACAGTATTAACTTTATAACTGTAATTGAGCAGAATTAGTGTTCTTATTTCATTTTCATTTCTAGTTTACTGTTCGCTTGCTTACTATGCACACTGATGTAATATAATAATTGTTATAGTGTTGTCCACTGTTGCAAATTCCGTTCTTTAGCGTAACTTAAAATGTTGTTAGCTTGCTTGTATTATTCTCTTCCTACAGTACCTACCTAGTAATTTCTTGCTTTCTACCTACTAAGCCTAGACTAGCCATGTAGTATTCTAGATGCCAACCTCTTTTTGTTAGGTATAGGTTTTCCTTGGCCAGTAGCTATTGGTATTAGTTGCTAATGCGCTCGGAACGGTGATTCCAGGAAGTTCTAAGCGGCTGAAGATCTGCACCTTGTGATTGCTTCGTCAAATCTTACCGGTTGCTCGACCACGCCTTGCTGTGCTACGCTGCGCTACGTCGTGCTCTATCACCAAGCAGGAGAGTGCGGTATTCTGGAGCCACCTACGTGACTATCCTTTGTACCGGCCTTAACCCACGTACCCTCTACTTAATTTTATAAATAATTATTATATGTTCCTTGCCTTTGAGATTTTGTTCGTTTTATTTATTCTAAAAGTAAAATAAAACGTGACAACGACGTCAACACTTGTAAGTAGATGTTCGACAACGGACGGCTTAACGCGCTCTCTAAGACACGAATGCTACTATTTAATATTGAATCTGTGGCAAGCGTCCAAGGTTTCTATTTACCTGAATAATAATAATCATGAACAAGACAAGTAAGAGTATATTGACTGTTTCAAGACACCTTGTCTTCTAACATTGCGAATTTGTGGGTTCAATCCTTATATGAGTGAACATTTCGTGTGTAGGCACCTATTATTGTTTCAAGCCTGAGCGCACTTATGATATGATTAAAAACTAAACATAAACAAATTAGATTTAGGAATATTTCACAACTTTCTAGCTAAGCCTTTGTCTAGTGAAGCTAGAATGATTTATGATCCAGTTAATTATTACAACTTGGCTTACGTACTTTGTTTATAATGTTATTTTGTATGTTAATTGAATATGTTATGCTTATGTTGCAATGGAACTGGCATGGACTGTGTTCTAAATTTCCTCATAACTAACAGGAAAAAAATGCCTGAGCGCACTTTCTGTCAGTTAATTGTACATGAAGTTCTTTGCCTTACAGGATTTATTCCTAGTGTGTCAGTAGTCCCTCTAAAAATACAAACATACGTCTCAAAATATTTGACAATAATTACTGGTACGAACCATCTCTCCCTCGAACTCTCATCATAAGAGTTGAGTTCTAATCGGACCAATCGGACCATGATTCAGTTTCCTTTTATACGTTAGCACAAAGCGTTATCCAGTGTTATACGTCGCAATTTCTCGTCGAGGTTGACGAAGAATTTACCTGAGCTTAGACAAACGTGTCTGGCAGACAGCGCTTACTCAGCCCGAGAGTTGCTCCTCACTGATTGTCGGCTCCCGCTGCAGGCAGATGCGATGCTAACTACTTATTATACTAACAATTGTTACGTCCCGACGTGTTCTACACAATCTATACGTGTAATGCGCCACCACACGTCTTTTTACACGTGCTCGGAAGGAATTCATTCGTACTATAATCATTATAATTGAACTCGACGAAAGTTGCTACTACATGATAACAATCCAAATAGCATCTGTTACGCTATCCTATTTATCTTCTTCTATTTCCAGTAACATAAGAACACTACAATAATTCCAAATAGGTTATTTCAGCAAACATTTTTATTTTGCTTTATCTGTCTGAGTCCGTACTGCCCAATAATAATTCCCTAAGGATACGTTCCCTTTCACTGTCAGCAATAAATCTCCATGTTTTTCATCTTTTCAGATGATAGTTTAAGTGTTATAAAAATCTTTGTAGCAATGCAAAACATTTTGAAGATACGACGAAGTGACATATTTTCGTCGTCGTAGTTCTTTAGACACAATAATTAACAGTAATTTAAATGCATGATGAAACCACCAAGGTGCCTAACAGAAATTCAAAAAGGGTATTTAAAATTTGTACATACACATAGCTTTTAAATTGATATGTAAATAGATCACCCTTAGACTCTGTACAGGGTGATGCTTACAGTGAGAATATATTGTACCTTAGAAATAAAAACTTTAATCGAACTTACTATGTATGTCTTAACATGCACATTGACAAGTTTTCATTACCGCATTTCGCATAGCACACAGATATTCATTTGCTGTTATGGATACCACTAACTTAATAGAAACGTTAAGTGCAGATTTTAAAATTTTGTCACCTATAAAAGAATACTGAAATTGCATATTAGAAAACCTGTCATGGCCCGCATTTATAACACGATTAACATCAGCATCGCTTTTAGTTTCACCGCTACGCCGTTCTACGAAGCTCTACGCCATCATCCACCCACCGCACCGAGCCAAAGGATATTTTTAACTATTGGAATCTTTCGTCTATAATTTACAAAGAGACATTTATAGTTATGTAAAATTAATTAATACTACCTGCTTTATACTAAATTATACTATTCAAAGGCTCCTTTATAATTCAAGCGCGATAGACCATATTACAAAACGAGGCCTAAATAAACTATCAATTAATTTCTATAAAACAGTTGTTCCAATGAATTTTAGAAAAGAGTATAATTAATACAAAACTGTATAATTTGTGTAATAGGTTTCGTAAATAAAACAAGGGCTCATAGTATAATTGCAGCCGCATTATATCGCACAACGATTCGCTCTGCTTTCGGCGCTCTCATCTTTGCTACGAACCGACACTAAAGCGGGCCAATCACTACTAAGCACCCAGAACATAGTTTCACCAATTCTTCATAAGCTGTCTTTAAATACATGATAAATAAAGACAGCGAATACCTAAGGGCTACAAGTTGCAAAAGCTTTGTGTATCGTAGTAACCGTAGTAAATCTATTTCTTGGTCGTTCGGCCGCAAGCCGTTACCGACACAACCGAGCGCACGGCAGCGCCCCCTGCGTTATCCAATCAACCGCAAAGGAAATTAAACTGTTGAATTTATTAACGGATACCCTCAAATAATAATCCTTTGTAATTACTTCCAATATTGCCTTAGATATATTGTTGGCGACCTATTAAATAATAAACAGGCTACCTTGTTTCTATTGTTAAGCCCACCCGAACTATTACGTATTATTTTATTATTTTTGCTCAAGGCTTTATTAAGTTATTTGCACTATTTCCATATTTACTTTAACTCAATATAGATACTGATATTATAAATACCTATTTCTTTATGTTCTTTCTTTGGCAGACAAGATGTTATGGTGTAGCCTCTATGTTAAATAGCCGTTATATAAAGGCTACTACACTATAACATCCTGTTCTTGAGATAAAAACTTAACTTTACGCCTTTTCTGAGATACTTATGCTTTACCCAGTCATAATTATATAGGCTTAAAATACGCAACTAACACTCAAAGAAAATTAAAAAGAAATCTGCTATTGTTTAGATTAGAATTCAATTATAAATACAAACAAACTTTTAGATTTAGGTACCTACTTCAATCATGCAAAGGTATATTTTTATAAAAATGTTTACAACTATATTGAACTAAAAATAGGTGCCCACGTTCAAAATTATAAATTAATTTAAAATATGATGAGCTAAACTGATAAAAGTTAAAAAAAAAACGTTAAAACTTGTGTTTTATGCAGATAAAATTTATGTACATAATAATAATATATGAACTTTGGCAATAGAGTAACAGCTGGTTCTTTGAAGCGTAATCTATAGTCGCAACCAAAGTCAAATTGGTAAAAGTGCGGAAGGCTATAATAATAATAAATGTAACTAACGTATGTTACGCCTCAAAAGGGCCGACACCGCGTGTTGGTCGTGAATAACCAACACACTGTAGATATTTATCACCGTTCAATAGCCAACCCTCGCCAAAGTGGCCACATATTCTCACTTAATTGTAAGACTATAACCACAAAGTAAATAATTAATTACTATGGTTAATTAAATAAATAAACATGCAGTTACACCTATATAAATTTCGGCTGAACTTTAGAGGGCTTGTGTGAACAAACCGATGCATAGGCTTTGTTACTATTTACTCATTAGCGCGCAATAAAAGTTACTCACTACCCACCTTTAACCGTTCGGGCTATTTATCACGTGGTTGTTACGAAAGTTCTGTAGAAAGAGTTTTCGGAGTGGACCCCTGTGTCGTCCCTCCTCAAGATTTATGGTTTCCCTCAGTCAACTGGTTGTTCATGGTCGCCATTCTTCCCGCACTCACCCTTACTTGATACTTGATACTTGATGGCACGGGCTGTTTCCGCAACTCCACGTCTTGGCGTGTATTTTGCGTGCGGGTGGGAATGGTGTCGTCATTCCAGCCACCCCAGCTCTTCGAGGAAGGCCAGCAAACTCTTGATGTGGCCCACTGCTTCCCTCAGGGTGCTGTGTCTTGTCAGGTACTGCTGCCTGTACTGTGCGACCTCAGGGCAGTCGAGGAGCAGGTGAGCTGCCGTCTCGTCTGCTGCCATACAGGCCCTGCACAGCGCGCTGTCGGTGATACCTATAGTAAATAGGTGTTTATTAAGGAATCCGTGTCCTGTGTAGGCGGCCGTGACTGTCCGCAGTTGTTGTTTGGACAGCCGGAGGATTTGTTTAGCTATCTTACCGTCTACTGCGGGAAGAGCCTCCTTGGCCTGCCTACATGTTTCAATACCAATCCAGGACTGGCTGTGTTGGGTCCTGGTCCTATTTCTTACTAGATTGCGATAAAATCCAGAAGGGAGGGAAATAATGGGCTCGGGTCCCACCACCTCTAAAGTGGCCCCTCTTCTGGCAATTACGTCTGCTGCGTCATTCCCTCTAGAGCCACTGTGGCCCTTGATCCATTGCAGTGTTAATTTGTTTTGTTTACCTACCTCTGTTAGTTTCTGGTGGCATTCAAGCGTGAGCGCCGAGGTGATAGTATGGCTTTTGGGGGCTGAGAGGACTGCCTTACTATCTGAGAGGATCCTAATGGATCGTTCCCTTACCTCACGTGCCATGATTGCTGTGGCAGCTAGGATTATGTCAAAACATTCGGCCTGGTAGACCTTGTTGTAGGCTCCCATCGGTGCTGCGATGTTGATATTTAGGTCCTCGGAGAATACTCCTGAACCCGTACCCGTCTTAGACCCATCTGTGAAGAGCGTGAGCTCGTTGTGATTAACCGCTCCTTCGTGTAGATCCTCGTACAGTTGGATTTTGTATTTCTTGTCGAACACAAATTGTTTCGGTATTTGGTCGCCAATGGCTTGTGTGAGAGGAACTTCTTTAAAGAGTGTATTTAAGTTGCTAGTGTGCGGTGTGTTGGTGTCTTTCCAGAGCTTCAGAGCTCTTAGCCGGACCGCCGACATCGTTGCTTCTTGTTGTATAAACAGGCGCAATGGGGGCAGGTCCAGCAACACTTCGAGTGCCGCTGTAGGTGTAGTTTTCATGCAGCCCGTGGCCGCTAGGCATGCAAGTCTTTGTAGCTTTTGAAGCTTGTTGGCGGCCGTTATTAGGTTGGTCCGAGGCCACCACACTACTGCGCCGTAGCTTATCATCGGACGTATTATTGTCTTATAGAGCCATAAGACAACTTTGGGGGATAGGCCCCAGCGTTTGCCTATCATCTTCTTGCACTGCTAGAAGACAATGCTTGCTTTGTTGAGCTTATTTTCCATGTGGCTGTTCCATATCAATTTGCTGTCGAGAATGACACCCAGGTACTTGACCTCGGTAGACAGCTTAAGCTCTGTGTTAAATAACCTGGGCAGTCGGTAAGTGCCCAGCGCGCGTTTGTGTGTGAACATAACTAGTTCGGTCTTGGTCGGGTTTACAGATAATTCATACTCATTACACCACCACTCTACTATGCGTAGCGCTTGTTGGGTTAGGTCGTACACTGTACTGGTTACCTTACCTGAGGTGAGTATGGTTAGATCATCTGCATAACCTATTGTGTAGAAGTCTCTCGCGTTGAGTTTGTCTATGAGTTCATTGATGACTAAGTTCCACAATAGCGGGGAGAGTACACCTCCCTGCGGGCACCCCAGCTTTAGTTATCAAAGCTGTCTGAGTGTCGCCGTGTAGGCGCACTACCCTTTTGCTGAGCATGTTTTGGATCCACTGTATGAGCATCTGATCCACACCATGTCTGGCTAGGGCGTTGCTTATGCAGGAGAAGTTTTTCTTGTCGAAGGCTCCTTCTATGTCGATGAAGGTGCCCAGGCAGATGCTTTTTTGTTGTATAGCAGCTTCTATCTGGTTCACGACCTGATGTAAGGCCGATTCCGTCGATTTCCCTGAGCTGTATGCATGTTGGTTGGCATGTAGGGGTAAGTGCTTAAGAGCCCCACTTCTTAGTCCCCTCTCGCAAAGCCTTTCCAAGGCTTTAAGCATGAAGGAGGTCAGGCTTATTGGTCTGAAGGACTTTGCATTGGTATAGTCTGTTTTGCCTGGTTTTGGTATGAAGATTAGTTTGACTTCCCTCCATTTCTTCGGTACATATCTGAGGGCCAGGCTAGCCCTCATGATTGCCAGGAGTCTTTTAAGGACAGGTTCACCTCCCCATTGTAGTAACCCTGGGAAGATGCCGTCCAGTACGGCTGCTTTGAAGGGATGGAAGCTATCGATGGCCCATCGGAGATTTTCTTCTGTGATCACGTTGTTTGCGTGTCTCCATTCGTGTTCGGTCGCCACTGTTGGTGTATCGTGCCACGTTATTACCGGGGTGAGGACGCAGCCTGGGAAATGTGTTTCGAGTAGGACGCGTCTTGTCTCCTCCTCCGATGTGGTGTATGTGTCATCCGGTTTACAGAGAGTACCTGGTGCAACTGTTGGTTGCTGAGCCAGTAGTTTCCTTACCCGGTTTGCTTGTTGGCAGGATTCAATGCTCCCACAGAATTTCCTCCATCCCATGGTGCGTCTGAATCTGAGGCATTTCCTGTAGTCTGATTTTGCCGCTTTATAAGCGTCCCAATCAGCGTCCGCGCTTGTGTTCATTGCCCTATTTAGAGCCTTTCTTACCTTCTTGCGCTTGCGTTCAAGCTCAGCGCCCCACCAGGGTTGTTTCCCTGGGGTTGAAGGCGGAGTGGTTTCCATGGCCATTCGTTGGCTGCATGGTAGCTGTCTAGCATCAACTGCGTCAGTGTGCATACCTGCTCGTCGATCTGTTCAGTGTCACCCAGTACCGTCGGCGTAGCGGTAAGGGTAAGTTTATCTCTAAGTAATAGGACATACTTTGATTTGTCCGTGTTGTGTGGTTTCCTGCGGGGCTGTGTGGGTTGTATATCGACTTTCATGGAGAAGCTGATCCATCTGTGGTCTGAGCATGATGCCTCCTTTGAGACGTGCCATCCCTTGATGCGTTCAGCCGCTCCTTCTGTTGCGAGAGTTAAGTCGATAATTGTCTGACTACGTTTTGTGACGAAGGTGGGCTCCGTACCTGTGTTTAATAGGGTAAGATTAGTGGTGAATAGGTATTCAACCAGTGACCTACCTCTGTTATTGTTGCAGTCCATGCCCCACATTTGGTGGTGGGCATTGGAGTCCGTCCCTATTACGACCTCCGTATTGGTTCTCTCGCACTGGTTAACCAGACGCGTGAGGTCGAACGGAGGCGGGTCTTCAGCCTCGGGCATGTAAACCGATGCGAAAACGACCGCTATACTCCTTGGCTGCTGTATTATTTCAATTTGTATCGCTGTGATGTCTCTGGAACAGAACTCCATTAAAGCTTGGGCTCTGATGTTTTTAGTTGTAAGTATACAGGTTCTTGGATGTGTGTGGTCAGTAGAAGAGTAAATCTTACCTCCCAGGCTGGAGGGGCCTCTAATGAGGCCACCCCTTATCCAAGGTTCCTGGATGAGCACGATGGCTGAATGTTGGACCTCCATCCATTTGCGCAGTTGGTCAGTGGCCGTTTGGCTATGATGGAGGTTGATTTGCAGGCAGCTGACGTCACTAGGCAGAGGGTTCATCTGTGGGTGATGTCCCCTCCTCCCCGACCTTCAGCTGCGTTAGGCCCGCCAGAATGTCGCCGGCCCCCACCCCGTCGTCCCGCCGCACCGGACTCAGGAGCAGGCTCTCATCTTCCGAGTTACCCTCGGCTGACGGGCCAGCGCCCAAGCCAGATGCGGCCGGCTCTGACGGGCCGGGTTCCGCGGAACACGCTGGCTGGGTGTCTGATGCTTGATGTGGTTGTGTGGAGTTGTCGCATTCCGGAGGATGGTCGACATACTTGCCTGTTGAGTCCCGGAACTGGACGTAGACTGCACCCAGCCCCAACGCGAGGCGGCGCTCGTTCTGCACCAGGACGCCCACGACCAGGAAGCACCCACCTGACTGTCTTTCCGAGTGCAGCAGCGACCATTTGTCGACCGCCAACCAGGAGTTCTGGAACTCCAGAGCCCGACCCACGTCGCGCACGTCGTCCCAGACTCCCTGTTCGTTGGGAACGGCAATGCCGCACCGCACTCTCTTCGGGGCCTCTTCCTGGCCCCTGACCTCCAGTTCGAAGCCCGGTGGTGGGACCAGGAGAGAGACCGCCTCCGTCAGCCAGGTACGCGTTGCCTCGTCGGCGCACCAGAGTTTGAGGACCCCTTCCGCGTACATGGGTTTCCCGGTGAACGCAGGAGCGAGGCGTTTGGGGTTTTAGTCGACCAGGCGTCACTCAGGATCTTCCTTTGAATCTCCGTGAGTATCCGGTCCACGAACTCCTTCGGCAAGTTCCCTGTGCGTTTGCATGTTACTGCAACGCCCAGGGACGCCTTGGAGGCCTGTGCGTAGGACTTACCTTGTGTCCTGGAGGAGTCGAGGCGGGGCTTCTTGTGCTTCCCTCGAGGCGAGCTGGTCTCGTTGAGAGCACGTTTGGCCTCACCTCTTTCCTTGTTTCCGGCAGTTTTACCTGCCGTGTTTCCCGGTGGTGCTGGGGCTGGATGCCGTCCAGGGTGGCCAGCCCGCCGCTTGGCGGCAGGCGGCTTCCCCGTACTGCCTCCGGCCTTCGTGCACCCCCCACTGCTGAGCGCGAGCTGCGCGCTGGTCACATTACTGGGACCTGCGACAGCGGCCTGCTCCGCTGTTTTTGTAGAGGCAGCACCGGCGGCGGCAGCGGTTTGTGCAGCCTTACGCCTTATTGCCAGGCGCTGCCTCTTGTTTTTATTCGCCCTCTTCTTCTTCGCAGAGCTAGTAGCAGCGGGGCCACTCGGTTGTGTGGTGGGCGGGTGTCGAACAGGACCGTTTAATACGTCCGATGATCGAAGAACCAAGGACCGGTGGTCTTGCCCTTACCCTTGCCCTTGTGGTGACTCACTACTTGCCAGCCCGCGAAGGAGGAGTCGTCTGCCCGCTTTATCTCAAATGGGCTGACGATTGTAAGGACGGGACCAGTACTAGCGTTAGCCAGCGCTGAAGTCACGTCCTTGGGGGATGACACCTGCAGCCGGGGCCACGGCGTCGAGCATCTGTATGGTTGTGGTTGTGGCGGCGGGAACAGCTTTCGCCGTCCCCGTCGCGGTTGGGGTAATAAATGGGATTTCGGTATCCATGCAAGTTTACTAAGACTTCATCCCTCTGGCTTCCCACCCTCCATGGAGCCCGCATTTGGGAACGTCATACCGGACGTTAGGATTACCAGAGGGATATAGGAACGCGGGGCTGGTTTACAGCACGACTTCGGGCGCCCGCTCGGGTCAACGGCCTGAGCCGAGTTACCAACTCTAGCCGTCATCCTTCGCTTGCGCCCTCCGTATAGCCTTCACCTACCACATCAACAGCCGAAATAAATTCCAACTGCTGATGTGGACCCTACGTCCCTAGCCTGTGGCCCTCTGACGGGACACAGTGGCCATTTCCTCCGCTGCGGCTCACAGCGGGGGCTACCGTTTAGCGTGAAATCGGGACCAAAGAGGGCGTGTTGCCTCACGGTCACATTACCGCCAGCGCCGCTCGGCTCAACCCCCCAGGACTCCGTCATCCCCGCGTACGGCGCTCGACTGCGCAGGTCCTAGCGCAGGTGGTCAACTTCTCTTACCCGTGACTTTTTACTACGAGCCCGCGCCCACCCGACCACGCGGGGGCGTGGTGAAGAGATGTGTTTCTGGATGTGGATGTGTGCGCGCATGTGTGTACGTATGTGTGTGTGCGTGTGTAAAGTGCCTGTTGTTTGTGTTTCGGCTGGAGGTTTTGGTTGCATCCATTTCTGAAGGAACTGGACCAAGAACGGGCGGCAACCTCGGGAAGGATAGTCCACCAGCCTTGCCTAAGGGGATCTTCGCGACCTGCGCTACCCCTGAGGCCATTCGCCACTCTCTGCACCGGACTCAGGTGTAGGGAGTAGAAGTCAGTGCAGTTCAGAGGTGTTAAGTATGAGTTGACCTGCACGGGCTTCCGCCTCGCACTCACCCTTTGTTTGTACTATTGTTGTGAGTTTTACAATTATCATTAAGATCGTTGTCTCTATGAAGGTGCGTACTGTTCACTTAATGAAATTAACTGGAAGTGAACATTTATTCAAATGTCGCCATGTCGTCACGTCGCCACGTCGACACACGAATATCACGGCATAGTATTGTCAAATAGTATCGTGTTACCGCGTCGTGCGTCTATCGTTTTAAAATACGATGTTCGATTTCATAGATATTTACTGACAATATGAATAATTCAAACGTATAGTGCGGGGTGAAAGAGTCTCAAATGGAATACGAGCATCTGCAGAGTTTAAAATTGTCGGTGCTGTCTGTTCACCTTCGTGTCCCGGCGTTTCTCAAGCGACCTCTTATATGAGTGCCTTGCTACGTAGATTGCCGACATGATATCGTAATATAATACTTGCCATAAATCACGTAATTCAAAGACTTGTAACTATCCCATTTTTGGCAAGACGGTGTGTGTGCCCACCTTTTCAAGCGGATATTTTTACATTGTCTATATTAAGATTCATACTCAGAAAAAAAATGGTTTTTATATTTAAGACAAAAATAGTAAAAAGTTAGATGTTTTTAACTTCAACGTTAATTTAATTTATTTGTATTGATTGGTGATCCAACAAATAAACACTAAACAGATTCTTTGACCGTAGATAAGAATAATATTGAAATAATAAATAAAATGATTCATAAAGTATTGGAAACATCCTCATATTATAAAACAGTATCAGAGTTTTCAAATTAAAAACTGAAATAAAAATCTCAATTATTAAAAAAGTCTCAAACAAAATGCGAGTTTACACACGAGTTTCCACGTAACTTCAGTACGAAGGTAGCAAAGATAAAATTCAGTGAAAAGCATAAAGAGGTGTGTTGCTTACCGCAGACATATTGCGAAAGTTTCTTCAAATCAGTCAACTCCCCTTTCCGAGTCGGCTGCGAGGCTCATTCAAGCCACGTACCGTAGTAGCTTTCATTCAAATGGACGTGTCGTTTTCGTGGCAATTCGAACACTTTATCACAAAGTGGAGAACTATAAAATCTTCAGAGAGCGATAAGTAAGCAAAATATATATACTTATTTCGGAAAACGAACCCTCTTACCAATGATCTAACTATTTCAGAACAGTAGGCATTTGAATAATAGTGTGGGTTCAGTCAATATGTTTTCTTCCATGTGTGTATTCCTCGTAGGTGTAGGTATTATATTCAATGAACATAACGAAAGTGTCTTTTATAATTCTTAAACAGTAAACCCCATAACTATACATAAAATCACTGTCACGGAGGACTTTAAAACATTTAACTGTTGTCTCGTGTGAGGATTGCCGTTAAAATAAAATGTTGTCAAATAACAATACGTGAATTTACAGTTACAATGTATGTTTCTAGATAAATTGGAATAAAAATAACTACTAGGAATTCGTAGAACTAGAATAAAATAACAATCATCGTTTTGAAAACGGATTCAAATCGACATCTGTACTCGACTGTATTTGCATACATTAAACGGAGATTAAGCATATAGAACTCAGAAAGGTCTGATGTAGAGGCTTAGAAATTCAATATACATATTTATGACCTTGTTTCGTAAATAATGTCTAGGTAAATTTCATACTCTACTGAACTTCTATACCTAACAAAATTCAATTACGCTACCGTTAGACGTTTCTTGCGCGTTTTTATTATAACAGTATTTTCTGCTACAGAAGGCACGATATAGAAAATTTTACTAAATATTTTGATCTGTCATGAAATAATCAAAGGTGTGGTGTAGTGCTAACTTAACGATTGAATGCAAATTGGATACAAATAATGTTGTTGGCAAGGCAAGTGATAAACTTGGAGAAAAATTAAAACAACGAAGTCGATTAAAACTGAAACGCAATTTATCAAGAGTTTTAGTTTCATGAGAGAAGTAAATTATATCTTAACATATATATTTACAATTATTGATCTCATTTCAACAAATCAAATAATGGTCTTTCAACTGTAATTATCAGATGAAAGACCATTATTTGATTTGATGAAATTCACTTAATACATTCCAAAGTTGTCAATAAATTCATGATCTTAAATAAACTGTCACAAACAACTCGAATCATATTAGTCAATAAAATCGAAGAATTGGTAACACGTGTTCGTCCAAATTTCGACATAATATGATAATTTCATTCGTATCTACCGCACATCGCTCGTGTTTGCACGGAGGCACCTCAATGCCTCGGAGAGCACGTTAACGGGCAGTTAGGAGCCTGAAATAAGAGCACTTGGACTAACTTTAACTTACCGATATCTCCACTAATTGGGTTCGGGAGTTTGGACGGCTCTTGTTCAATGTAAATAGGAATAATTGACTATATTGACGGAACCCTGGCAAGATTTATATAAGGTGTCTTATTGGAATTCAAGAAATAACAAGATTTGCGTATATAAATGATAAAATTTTACATTGGTGAAAGATTTGAGTTAGGTATGTAACCATGTAATATTACATTGGTTTTTAATTAAGTTTCGAAATGTCTCGACACAATGTACATGGTTGATATCTCGAAAGTTAATTTGAAAGTTATTTAATGTTCGTAAAAATTCAAATACTTGTTAGTATTGTTTCGTGTGACATCGCGCTTAGTGATGCGCACAACTTCGCTCCCACCACCGCCTTCGACGCACACATCCACGCAAGCCGTCGAGTATAAATTCTGATGCGATCGTGACAGTACCCCTTTTTTCTCACTCCGGACATTGCTGCTGCAAAAGCTAAGTTCTCCTTGTGTCCAGGAGCACCGAAGTCGGCCTGCCTGCCTACGCCCTGAGTTTTAGTCTAAGCTCTCAATCCAGTTGCTACCGGGTATATTTTGATTTTGACGCTTGCTCCAATAAAAAATACTTTGTTACCAGTAAATCAATATTTAATTTATCTCCAGTACACATACCTACTAGGTAACTCATTAGGCATATAGTCTAATCATCACTAGCAACACACGCACCCTATAACGTTACATTCGTTAAAAAACATTTTTAGAATCATTTATGTATATTGTGTTTACCATTTTAGAATATTTATCACAGGTGGTTTCATACAACTTTACGTCAAAATCAAAGCGATTTAAAACTACATTGAAGTAATAAAAGAATATAATCTTTTCTTCCATCTTACATAACATACATTAGTTATTCTTTTTAAATTCAGTAGAAATATTGTATTTCAAGTACATAATGTATTAATCTAATACTAGCCATTATCTCTAGTTCTCTGTTCAGGTGCCTGATTTAACGGTGCTCGCAAAATAAACGCTACGATATTAACGCCACGCATGACAAATAAAAATGTAATAACATGACATGCAGGTTATAATTCACCTGAAACATAATTTATGACGAAGCCGCCACACACGCAATAAATAATAAACTGCCACCATTAATTTAATTCTTCCACTAGCTGTAATTTAATAAACTTACCAAGTAATATTCGTTTATTGTCTCAAACTAAAGGTTAACGTTATATTCCACAGGTAAGCGCCATATAAAGCATTATTGTTAATTACGTTTTGTGACTAAAAAAAGCCAACCATAAAGCTTAGTTTAATAGACAACATCATTTACGATTTTTCAATTTGGTGAAAGCGGGTAATGTCCGTGTTTTGTTCAGAGTTTGGTAACGAAACTTTAAGGAAAATACTAGAAGAATTTTCCTTGAGTTTTCAGCAGCATGCTTGATCAATAATGTTATACTTTTAATAACAGTCATTTAATTTAACTTTTATCCTAATAAAACATTAACATTTGTCAAAATAATCAAATTAATTAAATTAATAATAATATATTTTTGCTGCTTGCCTTTAGATTGTCACTTTGCAAAACTTTTAAGTCATTCCGAATTAAGTTTGATCTCAGATATGATTTTAGTCAGAACAATAACAAAAGAACAATCAGTTGAGTAAGCCTTATCTCAAATTAACCTGAATACTAGACTGACCCTGACTACTAAGGCGAAGGTCGGATCAGTTCACTTACTACCCAGAATATATATTTGTGCTAAGAACTCAATGTTTTGTCCTGTGTCTGGCTATAATTTATCTTCTTATAATATAAACGAGAATGTATTAAAGAATACATAAGTAAGGATTAACAAAATAAAAACGTAAAGAAATAATATACTATACAACAACTTACCCAAGATAGGCAAAGCTAAAGGTAAATAACATTTAAATTGTAACCACTAATGTAAGAGCTAACTAGTTTATACTAAAGGTACGACACTTAAGCGTTACCCTTCACCATTATTACAATATTTTGCCACCACCCTTCGTAAGTCTAAGGATTTATTGCACACCACATACTTGACGTATGATGCTGTATTATATGACCTGTTAAGTCGTAACGTAAACTGCCGCCTAAATTACCCTAGAGCATGTTCTATCAAATTATATTACTAGCGGGCTTTAGTACCGATATTAGCCAAAAATTAATTATTTTATTTCGTAATCCTTTATATTTAATTATGCCTGAGGGTGTTTGTAAAGTAAGACTGACGTTTCTGTATAAGATTGTAGGCTCGCGTTTTTCCTCTACTTCCCCCAGCCTCATCTTATTAATTATTTATTTTCTACACAGCTCCCCGCTGAGTGGGGTAGAAGATGGAGCAATGAAGTGACCCTACACACCACAGTTTTACTAAATAGGTACTTATAGCACTACGGACCCTTTACTTTTATTCTTTATTTTATATAGATAAATAATATAATGTGCTCTGAGGTGAAATTCAGAGGCCTATAATACAGGCAGACTAATAATACAAGTATAAATAATACTGATATTAGAAGAAACTGCGAAGCGTAACTCTTTGCTTTTTTTTATCTTATCGAAATATTAAAGTAAATTCTCTATAGTGTCATACATAATGATGGTCACTATTTAGAATAGTATTCACAAACCCAATTAGTACTGAGTTTTATAATTTAGATGATTAAAGAAAAGGGGCTGGGACACATAACAATTGATGGTTTGTGTTTCATATTGCACACTCTCTTTGGATTAAAAATCTCGTGACATTTTTAAAATCCTATCTAACGATGATAGTTTTAGTCTCCGAGATAAATCGTGGTAAGAACGGTACCGCCGAGTCCTAAAAACGCGGCAAACACAGGTTTATACAATGCCCTTTGGAAGCCTACCTACTATAAATTACCCCTTTCCTTTGTTCTGCACGAGGTTCTATACGTACACGTATCGAGCATGTTTGACATCAACATGTAGGTATAATTTACGGGTGTCACATAATTATGTACAGGCAAGGGGAGCCGGTGACATTCATCACACCCAAGAGATCATCACTCGAACGTGCTGTAAGTCGTTGCAATGACGTCACGTATTTGTTTAAATTCAATCGATTCAAGCTCCCGCGCTCAGCGTTGAATTTTTACGAATTTTCCTTTTGTTACTGTGGAATGTGGATGGGCACATAAATTGGAAAATTGATTTACTTACACGCATTGGACGTGATTGATGGCAAAGATTGTTTATTGACTTATCGTAACAATGTCAAAGTCCAGCAAAACTTCTGTACCTAAGTGTTGTAGTAAATATTCCAAAAATATAAATATCACACAGATCATCATCATTCTCCTAGCGTTATCCCAGTTTTAATCTGGGGTCCGCTTTCTCTGAATATTAGCTTTTAGATCACGAAGCGACTGCCTGCCTGACCTGCGCAACCCGAAGGGATAGCGATATTCCATGGTTTGGACGAGTGTCAGTTCATTTAGAAGGTACTGACGCCCTATAACGACTGTCAAAGATCTTCCTGACAACCGGGGCCGATGGCTTAACGTGCTCTCCGAGGCACGGGGCAAGAGATAATTAACAATTTAATAAATATCACACAGATAATACGGGATAAATACTCAAGAATTCTATTAAGTACAACAATATCAAAATCATTACCTAAATAACGTATGGTAATATCGAATAACTCGAAATGTGTTATTGCTCGTCTTATAACCCTAAAATGCGAATCGAATCTATTTATGCATGGGGGAATGTTTGCGTGTGGAAGTCTGAAATAAGCTTAGCGAAAAGTACGAAATTGGCTTGAATATGTCGATATTATTTAATGTACCGTACCCCCGAGCTTGTTTGTCGAGTGGAAAATATTTATTACAGTTCACCTCAACTAAAGTAGTTTTCATCTGTTTTTCTAACTTTATAGGCGCGTCCAACATATTCCATGAGACTTGTTTCACTTGTTTGTATACCTCTCTTTATCTAGTGTTTTTCTACATGAAACTTTGCACCTACGCTTTTACTACAACTATTCCAACTTAATAAATAATTGGTGCTGTCTTATCTCCGCAATTTTAGTTATAAGAACTTAATATTACTTCGGTAATGTCAAGAACAATGATACTATAGAGTGTGTTAGAAATGTTCATAAATATAATTATGTACCTGTCTGAAAAGTTTACTTGTTTATAATGTAGATCTGACTTGTACCCGTAAGTTCAAAGTAAATTTGCCTAAAAGGCGCGGAAACAAATAATGTCGTTGATATTGGGAAACTTGGAGGCAATGTTTTGAGCTACGCACACAGCCAATAACATCCGACAAGACGTTCGATATTTGCAGTGCTAGTAGGGCTACCGAAACAATCGCAATACACCTTACACTGTTAACAAAATCTTCCAAAATAAAATCTACGCTACTGTTAGTTGTAGTAAACATTTATAAAGTATAACATTATAAAACATTAAACATTGCAAATAAATTGTTAGGCTGTTTGGACCAAGCTACATTTGTATTCTTTTTAAAATCATAATCTTCATTTAAGAAAAACAAAGAAGGTAAATAAGATAACACTTAATGTCATACATACGTTCATCCCTATAGTAGAGAATTGTAGCAGAGCCGTGTTTGCTAGAGGCTCTGCTCTGTTCCCGTCTATAGCTCCTAATACAAATATTTTGAAACAGAGATTCGTAATCGCAAAACATACTCGTAAGCTCTTTAAAAAAAGAGAAATGCTTATGTTTTGGTAGGTTACATACTATGTAGCGTAACAAACTTACTTAGTAGTAGTCGTAAATATAACTACAACGTTGGTTCCCATGTATTTGAATTGTATTCATTAGTAAATATTATATGATTTTATCAAATTGGAGAATTTGTTTGGGCTTCGATATACAATCTCCTATTTATTACAAATATCTTTGAACACGTCCATAAATACTTGAATAAGACAAAACCCATGCATACAATATTACAAAAAAATCACTGGATGTTTACAGTCGCACTCCTGGGAAATAATGATCGGAAAAACTGTCGGCAATCTTGCTCAATCCTAGCGAACGTCAGAGTGTTTCAGCTACACTTCACATTTTCGTCAAATTTGAAATTAATATTGGATGAGATCGTTTGAACGGTAGATGACGGTATACACGAACAAATACAAACATGTAAATAAGATACCTATACAAGCTCCGTGGCTTAATTCTCTATTGTGGAAATTTAGAATGATGAGAAAGATCAGTAATATGTAACGCTTTAATACTTGTTTTTCTTGTAAGCTTTTCTATCTAAACCACCTGAATTATCTCACAGATTGCACGCTACCAATAAATATGCGGAGGTAGAGCTTCTTGTAAACAATAGGCGGTATCCTCGCGGTCATACAAGCCTATACGGCAATGTTCGCAGACTTGTCTAATTTAGCTTTGCTTCACTTTGTTTTGCGTAACGCTCCACAGTAATTCTACTGAATATAAATGAAGTTTCCCTTGTTCTATGAATAACATTTGCTAAGAGTTTGGAGGTTATTAGAACATTGTTTTACATCTCTCATGTTCGGTAATTACGTGCTTAATAGGGAAAAAACATGAGTTCTTCAAGTGATGAAGATATAAGCTGCACTCCCGATTCAATGAAAATGGAAATAAAATGTTTTGTTCTTGTAATGCCGGTTTTTTTCTACTTACCTCACAATCGATGTGTAAAGCAGAATAGTTAGCTCGGGTGTAAGCACCAATTGCACCCTCGAGCTATAGGCGCCCTTGCTGCGCTCGTGCGCCCGGTGCGCCTAAATATCTCGGGCTGCAATTGATGACTCAGCCCTTGGCTACTAATCTACTATTACATCTCTCATGTTTAGTAAGCAGGTTCTTATTACCTCCAAATGGGGCGTGTAGGTGACTAATTAGCGCTCTAGGGTAATAATGTAGCTAGAAAAGCCCTAGGGTGGTAAGTAATAAAAAAAACACTTCTTTCTTTCAAAAAGTTCGCGTACATCTAACCATCTTCCTTGCAATAATTCAAATTTCAAATTCAAATTCAAAATCCTTTATTCATTTGGGTCACAATGTGACGCTTATGAACGTCAAAGTAATACATTTATAAAATAATTACTTATACTCAAATTTAAAACATTATAACTGTATGCTTCTACATTTACATTTACTGCCACGTTCGCAAAGCAATAGGTAGAACCACAGAAATAAATAGTAATAGAACGGTGACATGGGCGTGATGCGCGTGTCAAACTATTGCACTATAGTGCATGTGTTTACACATGTTGTACAACATTATTCTGCCTGACAATCAGCAATGGTCAATTTTTATATAAACAATAACATAATTTCATTTTCCACAGCTACATCACACACACACATCGATAATATTTCCTTAGTGTCCCCTCATTATCTATACGTCACTGTGGGCGGGGCTTGCTGAAATGTGGCACGCGCGAAATGTACGCGATGACGTGACATTCACCATTCTATTACTATTTATTTCTGTGGGTAGAACCATGAGAAAGAACGGGCAATAAAACTCACGGTCACTCTTTTTCATCGCCAGGTTTTGCATAATACACAATTTACATTTTGTAAGGGGCTGCAACTGTTACACCTTCTATATCACTTGTATATATTTACTGTACATAATAATACTCAATCATAATACTTTTGGATAGCCTCTTCAGAATAGACATGGTGAAACAGGAGCATCCACTTACATTATATATACCTAATAATGCAGGCAATCCGCGAAAGTGATCAGAACCATGATGGAAACGATGCAGTTAAATATTAAAATCTAATACCAGCCCGCAAGACCGTCATCGACCAGTCATCGCAAGTAGCACCCGTTCACGAGTATGACGCATGTGCCAGCCATCATCCATCCAATAGATATCGTGCATTCAGCCCAATGACCAAAGAGGTCGCTTTGCTATTCAGCCTTGTCTTCGTGTGAGTATAATAGTTGTAGGGGTATGAGAAGATGATGTATGTGTGAAGAGATAAAGAAATAGTCCAAATACTGCAACGATACTTTTACTGTGGTACCACATTGAAATATACTTATAAATAAACTACATAGCTAAGAGCTAACTATACAAGAGCGGGAAGACAACTGCTGTTGCTGCTGTATATATGTATATAATTTGTAGCGTCAGCAGCCGCTTCAATATGTTACCAATTGCACCGTCAAGCTATAGGCGCCCTCGCTGCGCTCGTGCGCCTAAATATCACGGGCTGCAATTGATGCCTTACAGCCCTTGGCTACTTATCTACTATTAAGTTCAACAAGCTTCATGTAAATTAAACTCATGTACAACCACAATTCCAAGAAATCCGATTTCCATCCCGAAGGATTTGTAACAGCTTTTATGTTTTAACTACCCGGAAGATATATATTAAATGCGAAAATGTAGGTTTGTTCAAACAACATAGCCGTGAAAATAATTATTAATTATTTACATGAGGTCAACCGCAATTTGTGTAGTGTATTAAACAGAAATCGTGAGTTGTTAACTTGTTATTATGACTATATTTTCCACTCGTCTATCTTATACGCGTTGTGCGAATCTCCAATGATATCAACTTCATAGACAAATTAATCCCTCTATAACGTGTTCTATTAATGTCTCCTCTACGTTCGACGTCGATTTTATCATCGAAAATTGTCGTCTTGTGGCAGATATAGGTCTGTTCACGAAAGATGACCACTGCGCAGAAATCATTTTTTAGGTCCCCGTGGAGGTGCGGGGTGAGGCGCGGGTGGAGTGCCAATGGCGTGGCTCCGTTCTTGACGCATTCCCTAAATGCGTCAAGAATGGAGCAACGCCATTGGTGCACGAATGTACATATGCGCGACAGCCGCCATTTGTGGTCAACTTTCGTGAATTTACCTATACCAGCGTTTGTTCCTCTAATTATTTGTGATAACTTAGATTCATAGGCACACTTTTTGTCTATATTCTGTAAAGTTAAATAAATGTAAAACTTGGAAGAACTGAAACTGACAGGAGGTGCTCAAATAAGTTACCATACGGACTCTATACGCCTACGGGCTAAATATAAGTATTTGCCTACTATGAAGCCGAGAACATGCCCTTGGAACAAATACCTACTCGTGAAAAGTTTTCTTCTGTGTTTGAATTGAACTTACGACACTCAGCACAGTATTAACCGCTACGCCATCCATGCAGCCACATCGATTATTGAGGCAATTCATAAGTCCTTTTTTAAACGAGGTTTAAACAGCCATAAAATAATGGCAACATCTTTAAATAGGGCGTTAAAAGAAACATGAACAGTTTAAGTAAATGTGTGGTATTTTTTGTACCTAAGTCATTGCTAAAAACAACTCATTATATAGAATTAAATAACGACTTACGTAACCGTTTCTTGTTTTATTTAATAACATGAATACCAGAACCTGTTGTACAGGTCGTATTGCGTTCACTTCAGTAACACGCTCAGTTTATCAAAGGCCTGTAGGGTGATTAAGGACTTCAGTGGAAATGACGTTTGATTTCGCTTTGTGGCGACGTACTCACGAGTAACGCGAGACTATGCCAGCCTCGGATAACTGCAATACTACTTGCACGTTACAGGGTTACCTACTATGTAATTGATATTGCTTGTTTTATTCAATCGGAACGTAATATCACAATGTCCCTCGGAAGAGTTTTGGTGGAGCCGTAGCATAGGCACTAAATATAGTTCAGTTATTACACGTAGTTTATTGCTAGCTTTACAGTTCAAGTCCTGAAGGCCGCGGCAGGTGAACAGGTACCTACTTTTTAAGCGTGCTACATCGTAGTCCCTAACATCGCTTAAACTCAGGCATATCATCGCCAAAAAACCCTCATTTATGTACAAGTTACTATACGAAAAATAGTGCCAAATTTAGTAATATTTATGAAGTATCTTTCTTTAAGTTTATATACACTTAAAGAAGAACAAACATAGTATTAAAATAAATTATCATCTTCTTTGATAGATGGGCCAAAATAGTGTAAATCTAGGCCTTAGTTTCATGTTAATTTAGTTCGTTAGATATGTAGTGTACCTGTGCCTATTGAGTTTACCAAGAATATGACACCCACGTTTCAAGTAAAATTACAAATCACAATATTTACAAGTTGGAACGGTACCATTTATTCTTCTGTCACTTGAAAACAAAATTAACACGTACAAATGACTTTCATAGCTTGGGCTATATGAACTCGACAGGAATAGCGGATATTCGTTTTCATGAAATCATTCGTTGAGAATTATTTATGTTCACCTTGTTTACGTGTAATAAGCGTGCGATAGCCTAGTGGTGAGTCCGTTCGTACTGCCACGCGCCGATGGGATCGAGTTCAAGCCTTAATTACATCTTGCCAAACGGCGAAGAAAACAGTAGAAAATCTGTATTGTATTTATATTAAACTAGCTTTTCCCGCAGCTTCGCTCGCGTAGATTCGGGGTTCCCTAGTTATAGTATATCAGCTATGTTTGGGGTAACACAAATCTCTTTTATTGGGCGGATACTTCTATAATTTTCGTTTTAACTGGAAATATAACTGCAAAAAGTATTTACACATACAAACTACTTAGTACTAAGACTTAGTAGTACTCAAAATGTTATCCGGCATCAGTGACGTTTCGCTAGAGTGGCCATTATGGCGACTGCGATTTGTCTGTCAGAACCATTAGAATTTAATAAAATACTCGACAATCTGAATTTTGCGGATATGTGTTGTCGATAGAGATTTGACACATATTTGATACTGCGATGGTAGCGCAGTCGGTCGGTTCCACTGTGAAACATTCCTAAATCAACAACAACTTACCAATTAAAAATTAATTAAAGAAGCATTTTACAGTGGACTAAATTGTCAATCTAAACCATTCTCAAGTCCCCATGAACACGCACAAAAAATTTCATCAAGATCGGTCCAGTCGTTTAGGAGGAGTTCAGTGACATACACACGCACACAAGAAATATATATATAAAGATACCAATATAAATTGATCAGAATCTGGCTATGAGGACTAGAAAAGGTTTGCAGACGATAGTGGAAGCGTGATTATATTCATCAGTCCTTGTCAGCCACAACAAATCTCTGACCTAATATATTGTGTTTTCACAGCGATGAAATTAAACTAATACACATGTGCAAAGGAGAATGACCAAAACTGGGCTATTTTATGGCACGTTTGCTTCTATTTTATAATTTTATATAAATTTATTTTAATTTAAAGCGAAACGGGGATTTTTAGTTCAAAATTAAAAGCATCTGCTTTGTTCCGGTCGTGACATCGCCATTTCATATTCAAAACTCATTTTGCATATTTCGGCAAATGTTTACACTTTCTTGCAAACTCCTTTTAATAGGGAAAAATGACATTCATAGTGTAAACAGGGTGACATAATAAAAGTTCTAATAAGCAAAATAACACCAAAATCTTATGATATTTTGAAAAATGTATTGTGGTAAAATATTTTTTATAAATAATATGTTTATCCTTTTTGCAACATATTATTACCTACGAAATAATGTTCTGTACTTATTGAAAATATGGGAACATATTTTTATTATACTGGCATCTGTAATGTCTTACGTCAGTTATTTTGACATGAAAACAGTCAAATTCATAGACTGATATCAGAGAGGTTGGACTAGTAATTAATTTTACATAATATATATATAGTCTAAGACTAATATGTCTTTATTAAACAGCAGCGATAGCTGAGTGGAGAGACCGACAGACTGCTACGCAGAGGGTCTCGGGTTCGAATCCACGGCACGCACCAATGACTTTTCGGAGTTAAATGCGTATTAAATTGTTAATTATCGCTTGCTAATCGGTGAAGGATAACATCGTGAGGAAACCTGCATGTCTGAGAGTTCTCCATAATGTTCTCGAAAGACATGTGAAGTCTGCCAACCCGCACTTGGCCAGCGTGGTGGACTATGGCCTTACCCTTCTCATAGTGAGAAGAGGCCCGTGCCCAGTAGTGGGACAGTATAAAGGGCTGATGCTGAATACATATATCTTTATTGAAAAATATCTGCCGTGTGGTTAACGGCATAGAATACAAGTGTCACCACCCCCTATCTTCCCGTGGGTGTCGTAAGAGGCGACTAAGGGATAACACGATGCAAATACCATCTTTGCGTAGAGACGGAAAACTCGACATCAAACCCTATACGGCTGCCTCGTTGGTCTCGCGGCATAAATGTGCGCGTGGGATCGGGAGGTCCCGGGTTCGATTCTTGGGTCGGGCAGTGTTATTAGGCTTTTCTGTCACGAAATTCTCAGTAGCAGCACGGAGTCTGGAAATGTGCCCGGTATGGCAATAGGTTCGCCCGTTATTACGTGGGACTAAAGTATATCTGGAGAAAAGTGGGTGTAGAAATACACCTCTGCCTACCCCTTTGGGGATAAAAGGCGTGACGTTATGTGTATGAAAAATAATTAATTTACTGTCGTTTATATTGACTCGAACAATCCTTTGTGGAGCAAACAAGTTTATTTCGTGTTATCAAGACTCGTGGGTTCACTAAAGTATGAGACAGTCTTTATTGGTAACATTAGTATGTCGTCTGGACTTATAACAACTAGCCGTGGTGAGGATTGCGGTATTTTAACTCTTGCTTTGCGGTACCTCGGCAGCAACACGTCCGTTCTTTGGACAAGCTATCTGATTCGGCGCTCAATATTTTGACATCATGGATAGCGCCAGTCTGTTAACAGCTTCAAAACGTAAGTGTCGTTTACTTCTCTTCGCAATTCCTACAATTCTCTCGTGCTCTCCTCACCAAATATTCAAACGACTTTAATTGTTTGTTTCTGGAATTGAACGGAGTCTTATGTTAAGAATGCTACACTTACGTTTTGAAGCTGTTGTAAGTTCTGAGGTCATACCTGCACCACATTATGGTATGCGATATACAAGCTCCTGCTTCATTTCGAGGTGATTTATTTGAAGAAGATTTATAATACAAATAAAATGAAGAATAACATAAAAACTGTGTTTTATTTACCTATTAAGCATAAAACAGTGTAGTTTTAATGCCAACTTTGTAATAAGGTCCAATGGAATAAGCTTATCTTTTGCGTATTATCCTCACTGAAATTCTCATTAATTGTACCACATGGTATTGAGAATTCTCAGTAAGAAGTATATCAGCCTGAAAAAACCGCAAATTAATATAATCTACAAGCGTTTGTTTCGTAGCTTCACTTCTTTTTACAACTATTTTCTATATTGTATAATATACATAGAGGTTTCTAATAAATTCCGGTAACGGTGGTTAAATCATATCATCATCGTCCTAGCGTTATGTCGGTTGCATCCAAGACTTCAACTTCAACTTCTTCTTTTTACAACTAGGAGCCCTGGGTCCGCTTACTCATCTAACCAGATATGACAGAATATTTTCCATAGTCTGATCGCCATAACCCAAAGGGAAAGCGATATTGTATGGTTTAGACCAGTAGGTATCGGTTTATTGGAGGGTACTGACTCCACGTAACGACGTGCGAAGGTGAAAGATCTTCATGACAACTGGGACCGACGGCTTAACGTCAGTACTCTTCGAAGCTCGGGCGATAATTTACTAATTTCAATTCGATAATATCATGTAACTATCACAATACTTAACCTCAAAATGTTTGAAATCTTTAATGTCCGATAGCTAAGAACTGCCGCCGAATATCGTATTCACTTTTTCCTAATTTAATTAGGGGTATATTCACTATATTTTACTGGTCAAATCATCGAGAAGCAAACTTAGCCCATCTTCCATACAAATTTGGTCATTCTCCTTTACCTGAGATCTTCTTGTGATGTTCCGGAGTAGACCTATAAGATTACACTCATAATTTTGGCCAAAATGACAAGCAAATCGTTATAGCTACCCAGCCGGTCCAGCTCGGAGTCCTTCTTCAGAACACGATGCAAGTGGATGACGACACACAAATTTTACAAGGGTGCAATAGTTCACAATTTTATCACAATTCTTGCCGGTAATGTTCAAGGGGCGGCAAATACCAGAATTTACGACACAAGTTCACTTCAATTAAAAAAAACGCGAGAGACGATTAGGTCTCGTATCAATATAAGGGTACTCAGGCAAGGCGACAAGTGGGCGAACAATAAAAAAATGGCCCGGCGTAAGGGCTTCCAAATCATTCGGATCTGAGGAGATCGGGCACAATGGCCTAGAGTTCAAAACGGCCTCAATCTTACACAACACAGTTGCGAGTTCCTCAAATGTAAGGACTGATTCACCAATTGTCCTGCGCAAGTGTATTTTGGCCGATATTACAGCGACCTCAAAAATACCACCCCAGTGTGGACAATTTGGTGAGGAAAAAACCAATTTATCCCACGTCGCGCAAGCCTATTGCCTATATCAGCCTTGTTGGTTTCAAGGAAATTAACAACGTCATTCAAATAATTATGTGTGCCCTTGAAGTTAGTGCCGCAATCAGAACGGATCAAGGAAGGCAGCCCTCTGCGAGATACAAATCTGTCAAATGTGGCTACAAACGCCTCGGTCGTAAGCGAGGAGACCAGTTCCAAATAAACGGCCTTTGAGGAGAGGCAAACGAAAACACACAAGTAGGCCTTAACAGTCTTGCTGTTTCGAAGCGTCGACGTTTTCACCAAAAAGGGACACGCAAAGTCCGTGCCAACACCGTCAAACGTCCTACTCTCAGTTACGCGATCTGCTGGTAAGTCTCCCATCAAGGGCTGCATGGTAGAAGCCTTGAGCTTATAGCAAGGGATGCAGCGAAAGACTACACTCCGAATAATTCTTCGGGCAGACAAAATCCAAAACTCACGTTGCAAAATGGCCAACAGAGCATTGAAACCAGCATGCGATTTTTTACCAAATGACCGTCCTTAGGTAACAACAGGGCGTGACGTGCCCCGTAAGGGAGGTTGGCGTTCTTGAGACGCCCTCCAACGCGCAAGAGACCCGTATCGTCCAAAAGGGGGTTCAATTTAGATACAGCGCCCGATAATTTCAATTTCCCTGACTTAAAGACAGCAATCTTCTTCTCAAAGTGCGCCAGTTGTACAGAACGAATCCAAAAGGCGAGGGACTCCTGTCGTTCCTGTGGTGAAAGAAACGGTGTCAGACGTTTCTGTTGTGGGTGCCTAAAACTAAAAACAAAACGCTTTATCCAAGCAGTAACACCTAACAACTTGTCAAGGGAGCTGTAGCGATTCAACAAGAAATCGGGGTCGAAGGCGTATTCCACCTTCTCAAGAGCGAGTGTTCGCAGACCCGGCAAATTAGAAGTATTCAAAACTGGCGTTCGAGGCCAATCAATTTCTGGTCGGCTCAACCATTCCGGACCCCACCACAGCGAATGGCCTATCAAACTAGGCGTCAAGCATCCGCGCAAGGCACAATCAGCGGGGTTGAGCTCACCTGGCACGTGTCTCCAAACAAGTTTGACTTCGGATTTTTGGATTTGGGAAACGCGATTAGCGACAAATACTTCCAAAGTGTGGACAGACGCCTTCAACCAACAAAGAACAGTTTGGCTATCTGTCCAGGCGTAGATCCCATTAATACAAATTGTTTTAGCCAAAGTACTAGACACGTGATTCAACAATCGCACGAGTAGGGCTGCTCCCGAGAGCTCCAATTTCGGGATGGTCAAAGATGTCCGAAGGGGTGCAACCTTGCTCTTGGCCATGATCAGGGAAACCCTCACCTGACCTGAGGCGCTGACTGGCGCAAGTACACCACGGCCGCGTGACCACGTTCATCACAGAACCCGTGAAGGGTTGCCTTGTACTTCCCGGGTGGAAAGGCAAAGAGATCTCGTTGACGGCAGGAAGTGTGGATACAAAGAGGTCCATTCGTCAACAAGACTACCGTGTAGAGGTTCGTCCCAGGTCAATCCTGCTGTCCAAAGCTTCGACGTAAATATCGTCCTTCAAGATGGCGGAGGCTCGTGGGAAACGCGGTCTGCGAGCTCCCAAAGAGAACGTATTGCCAAGTAGGGGCTCGACCTTAACCCGTACGTATTAGTATTGAGCTCGTAGACGACCATGGGATCACATGATTCTGCAAGAAGCATTTTGCCCAAAATATAACAGGACAAATCCAACCGTTTGGATCAAAATACATATCAATTCGTCTCGCAAGAGGATTGCCTCGTCCGCTGTGAAGGCGCCCGAGCAAATATCATCGACGTAAATATCGTCCTTCAAGATGGCAGAGGCTCGTGGGAAACGAAGGCCCTCGCGGTCTGCGAGCTCCCAAAGAGAACGTATTGCCAAGTAGGGGCTCGATCTTACCCCGTAAGTATTGGTATTAAGCTCGTAGGCGACCATGGGATCGCAAGGATTCTCTCTCCAAAGGATCAGCTGGAAACGACGGTCATCAGGTTGGATAATTGTCTGCCTGAACATCATTTTTATATCGGCCACAAAGACAACCTGATGTCGTAGGAAGCTGGTAATGACGTCACAAAGATTCTTGACCAACTTGGGACCAGAATGCAAGCACTGGTTCAAGGATACGCCTGTAGAAGTCTGCGCAGAACCACCAAACACCGTGTGCAGCTTGCCAGTCGATGGCTTCAATATCGCATGATGCGGGAGAAAGTAATTCTCTACCGGACGCCAATCAAAATTTGACACAGACATGTGTCCCAATTGTTCATATTCTCTCATGAACTCAATATACTTCTGTCTGAGCTCCGGATCACGACCTATGCGGCGTTCCATAGCTAACAATCTCTTTTCGGTTAAAGGTCGTTACTCACCAAGCGGAGGCCGAACAGACAGAAAAGGTAGCTTCGTAATGATCCGACCAGAACGAAGTCGACCAGTGTTGTTCTGGAAGAACAGCTCGCACTCCTCATGTTCTGGATTCAAACGGGCAGCTTGAGGGGGCTCCTCTACCTCCCAAAACCTCTGAACCGCATCAGAGAGAGCGGAACCTACAGCCAACAAATTATCAAGTTCGGGTGGAGGGGGTTCCCTAGGTACAGGTCCCATCAAAGCAAATCCAAATATGGTCGGGATGGGAGTCAAACCATTTGGCACCAAGACCCGTTTCCCACCAATCAAAATTCCACCGAGGACATCAGAGCCAATCAACAAATCGATTTGTCCCGGTGTGTCAAATTTGGGGTCTGCCAGTTCCAATCCCCATGTTAAATTCACCACAGCAGAGGGCAGCTGCTTCTGTGGATCCATACCCAAAATATTCTTCAGCACAATAGCCGAGGTTTTAATCCTCGGGTGTGAAGATTCAACAGGGGCAAACAAAACCTTAACTTGCCATTCAACATTAGAGGCTACGTTACCTATTCCCCGTATACAATTTGGAAAAGAACCCATATTTACCATCAGTGGCCAAATTATTAGGGACAGTATTGAGATTTTTGTATTTTCTATTTTGATTGGGTTTCTGTAACAAACGATAAGTTGTAGGTCTCTTATACATTTTTTTATTGGGTCTATATTCTATAAGGATCACAGAAACTACAAAAAAATTATACAGAACTGTTTTATTTTCTTCGTAGGTGTATTATTAATATTAGTATAAATTACTAGAATAAATTTTAATATTTAGTGATGCCACCCTTTGCGGCAATAAGAGCTTCTATGCGTCGGGGCATGCTCTCAATACATGTTTTGGCATTTTCCTGGAGTTTGGAGTTGTGATGCCATTCTCTGATGAGAGTTTCAATCAACTGCTGCTTGTTGGTAATCACTTTTTTCGCAATCCCCGTTTGGTGAGTTCCCACATGTTTTCTTTGGGATTCATGTCTGGTAAATTCCCTGGCCAGGGCAAAGCAGAGACATTTTTTTCGGCCAAAAATGCAGTCACACTTCGGGCTTTGTGGCATGGTGCTGAGTCATGCATAAAAATGTATTCGTCATCATCAGGGAAACATTCATTGACCTGCGGCAGTAACCGGGTTTCTAGTACTCGCTTATATTGGTCTTGTTTCATTGTCCCATCTACGATGTATAGGCGCCCCATGCCTCTGGCTGAAATGACAGACCACACCATGATACTAACCGGGTGTTTAACCCTCTCTACAAGGCAATCAGGGTGAAATTGTTCGCCAGGGCGTCGTCTTACAAAACAACTTTTGTCGACCAACATTTGAAAGGTTGATTCATCGGAAAAACACACCTGTAAATTAATATAATAAATAGTAAAATATCGTTATTGACCAATAGTATTATTCAAAAAAGTTACACTTACTCGACTCCAGTCTGCAACAGTCATATTTCGATGTTGTCTAGCCCATTGGAGCCGTTTCTTTTTCATACTGTCGGTTAGCAACGGTTTTTTTGGAAGGCCTTCGCATTGTCCTCTCCGAAAACATTACACCCTCTTCGTTCATCATCGTAGTCAAAAGAGCAACGCTCTTTTTACGATTTTCGAGGCAGATGTTCCTGATTTTTCGATCGGTACGAGGTGTGGTAATCCTTTTCCTGCCACATTTGCCAGCACGATTTGCCTCAAGAGGCTTTTTACTGTCGATTTTAATTTTTATTCGATTAACGACAGACTTTGAAACGCCAGCAATAGCTGCGATGTCTCTCTGAGAAAGTGTGGAGTGCACTAACAACGTTTGTATCTCTCTACATTTTCTTGGAGATGTGTCCAAAACCTTTACCCATCCTAAAAAGTAAAAAAAAATGGTGATATCGCATCGAACCATTAATAAAATGTAAATTCATAGACAAAACATAGCAAAAATATTCTTATACGGAGCGTTACTTACCTTTTGATTATTAAGGACACAAAAGTCGGTTAAAACTAATGAAAAAAATAATACCTAGACAATACAACAAGAATACCGCAATGCAAATCGCGCTTTTTACTATCGGACTTTGACTGAAAGAGAAAAAATGTCACACAATTGACAAATGACGCACGTATTCTGTGTTACCGTTAGACAAAAACAATAAGAATGATACCAGTAACTATATCAGATAAAATAACCATTTAAAAACAACATCATTTATCCATAAAAATATAATAAACTATAAATTACATAAATACGAGCACTGTCCCTAATAATTTGGCCACCTACTGTAATTTAACCTGCCCTACCAAATAAGTGGAAACAATGCAACCTTGTGAACCTGTGTCCAATATAGCACGGCAACAACAGAGGTCCCCGTGGGTCCCCAGATCCTAACAGCAACCGTTGGTAGGATAACGGTCTCAATGGGGGTGGTTGGCGTTATAGGGCAGGAGTCAATGACCTAATGTTGCCTGGGCGTAGTAGTTGCAAGGTTATTTGGTAGTTTTACAAAATACAAGGTCAAAACGCGTTCACAAACGGGATTTTTCCAGAACAACGAGAGTTTTTTTGCGGATCCGACAAAGAATGAAGAGTGAATGAATTGACAGTTCATAGTGTGACCATAGTCAAAATTTACAAAGGACAAAGTAACACGCTACTAAACTGATATAATCGATTTAACTTATCAAAAACAACATATCTAGTTTTTAAAAAGTTCTCTCTAGTTCGCTCTAGTTGTTAAAGTGCTGGCGGGAGCCTTGTCATTTTAAAAAGAACAGCGCCGAGGGTCAAGAGTTCGATGCCAGACGAGACAATTAAAATCCAAAACTTGTTGTTTCGACACTGGGCGTACGTACCACAGTACGTACGTGTGGGTCGGTTGATGGAATTTTAAAAGACGGCACCTACACGGAATTTATTACAAGAGCGGGAGTTGTAGTTGCAAAATAAATAAAAATATAATGCCAAATATTTCACATTCAATACGATAGCAGTGATGATAAACATGAATAAAATGTGCTCTATACTATATTTGCTTATGTAGACTATGCTAAAATAATATTCCTAAAAGAAGAAATTGCCAATGCGACGAACAATACCTAACCATGCTCGTGCCAACTGCAGTGCTGTAAGTTATGAACAAAAATAAAAAGCGTCTATGAGACAATGGAACAGTTTTATATTTTTAACGAACAACGTTTCAAGCGATAAAGCGATTAGATTTTGTATGCGATAAATATACTCCGCTTGCAATTTTAGAGGATTTACTGGAGAGCTACACCATATAGATTTATATGAAACCAGCAGTTCAATATTTTATACATATAGAACCAGTCGTAATAAAAATACTAAAAGAAGTTTGGAAATTATTTGTTTATATAAAATCCTTGCATTACTGACTGACTGACAGACAAGCTACAGTCGAAACTACTAGGCGCAAGAAGCTGAAATTTAGCATGTATGTTCCTTAGGGACGACTAGTCTATCTATAAGAATCTTAAGTGCAATAATTTAAAGGCTTAGTGGGCTTTTGTTTAAAGAAATCGTACGTTTTCGAAAAGGATTCGCAACCTTAACACGTACCGGGACAGTACGTCTAAGGACAGTCCTTAAATTCCTATAGATTACGACACAGCGTCCATCGACGGCTGACTTTAAGCTTCGAAATACGACAGCTCGTCAAAGAACGGGCGTCAGCAATAGAAAATATTGTAGGATGACGTATTAGTGTCGTATTAGTGTCGTATTAAAGCAGCTGGCTAGTGTCGCATCGTGAAGTTTTATGAGCACACAAGTAAACTACACGCACACATGCAAAAGGAACAGTGTCACTGCGCGGGAGCCCCGCATCTCGCTCAAGCTAACGCCAGTGAAGGCGATCGAGAAATGTAGGTATTTATTGTTGATTTGCTATACTTTTTTTTTTCGTGAAAACAGTCTTATAAAATGTGATTATGGTCACGACAAGAAACGTACTGTCGTATCACGCGATATAATTATATAAGTACAAGGTAAACCACAACGTCGTCGTCAAGCGGGGGCGAATTTGTATGGGAAATTCTAGAGTCAATTTGAGTAGGTTTTGGAGTACCACCTTTCGACGTTCTGTCCCGGAACGTGTTAAGCTTTGTTAATTTTGAATTTCAGACCCAAAGCCGCGGCACTTGTGAACACTTTAAAGCCATTCTGTATTGCTGAATGCATCCTGATAACATCACAATAGTAAACAATTGTACATGGAACATATTATGTTGTATGTCATCGCCCCTTAAGCTTTATCCCTTACTATATTATATGTTTACAATGAGTAAGATTAAAAGTGAAGTTTTTTATTTTATTTATAGCCTCACGCCTGTTTCCCTGAAGGGGTAGGCAGAGGTGTAATATTACGCCCACATTTCGCCATGAATTTCTTAGGTCCCACGTAATAGGGCGAGCCTATTGCCGTACCGGGCACATTACCAGACTCCGTGCTGCTACTGAGAATTTCCTAACGGAAAAACCCAATAACAATTTGCCCGACCCGGGAATCGAACCCGAGACCTCCCAATCCCACGCGCACATTTATGCCGCGAGACCAACGAAGCAGTCAAAGTGAAGTAATATCGTAATTAAATTTGTGAGTGACATGTCCGTGGCTGTCACACAGCACGGGTCTCAATCACAACCTGTAACGATTTTCCTTACCAATATTACCGGGCAACACGCGTTTCCTCTAACTTTATTACAATTTCCTTGTTTCCTACATAACAAGAGGTAGGGGTCCGGACCCCTGTGTCTAATAGTTATCTGTTTTGTTACTAATGCCCTTATACGGATCTCCAATTATATCGTCAACGGGACCAACGCCTTTCATACAGCCTCCACTCTGTTTACTGATGCTCACGTAATTGATATAAAGCACTAAAATTCAAAATTCAGTAGAAGTTGTCTTGTTACAGCGCCTTCATTTTCAATAATAGCGAGCAGCAACATCTAGCCTTTCACCTAACCTTTTCACCTTTCATCGTTGATATTTGACTAAAAGCAGAGCTTATGTCGCTACCGTAACTCGCATCTTACTTTGTGACCGACGTCATGGACATTTATTCGACAAATACGTTTATCATTTTTATTATACCTATACTAGATTTCGCCTGCAGGTCCGCCCACGTGAGTAATTGAAGCGTTGCGAGTTTTTTGTTTATTTCTTCACGATACTGTCAGTTAATGATAACGATATTTTCATCACCTTGGGGATTGACAGAATAAAAAAGGTTAAAGACTGTGTAAGATAACGCTACGATCATTGTTATACATAACACCTTGAAATGCTAACAAAAAAAGAATGTTAATTGAAATTGACAGACAGGTGAAACCACAGGCCAAAACTTGTCCTTAATAAAATGAGCATTTAATAAACACGTGCTCAAAGTTGCTCAATATTATTTCAGAAATTTTCAGTTCAGACTGAAACTGTTTCACTATTCTAGTACTTTCTTTACCATGGCTACAAAGAAAGTCAGAGTCTGAAAAAATAACTCATAAATATTTTTTGACTAATTTATAGTATGACATACTTACAAGTTAGAGATTTTAATCGATTATGCCGATATGTTAATTGGTATAAATAGGTCATCAGTGACTTGCCATCATTAATGTAACGTGTTAAAGTACCGATAGTTATAATGTAAATAAAGATAACTGTTCGCGACAGACATTAACGACCTATGACAGTGAATAGTGTATTCGAAACCGCTAGTGAAAATCATATAAAATCAGTGCTATCCAATCGTGCGGTACACCGGGTTCGGTTCCCGGACGCGTCAAAGTGATAAAATAACGCTAGAATAGTGAACATAGTTAAATCGTCAATAGGAAGTACGCCACATTGCATGAACATTAGTTTAAAGCTTGTGCTAACTGTAGGGACTTAGATATCGATCATAAATAGTGTTATCAGTTGTAACAGATAAGAACTAATTGTTGATAAACAGCTGTTTTGTTTACATAGTCGTTTTATAGTTTTATAAGTGCTTTTTAGCTTCGTATAGGCTTGAAATCATGTCTAGATACTTTCTTATTGCTAGTTATTACCTTATATAGTTAAAATAAACACAATAACAAACATTTGCATGTTTATCATAAACTTTGTTTATGTACGATAGTGTTTACTTAAGAAAATCTGTATTTTTTCTTATGCACCGTCGGTTTTCATGTAATAACTTCGAATTGAATAAAGATATTTTCATGGTGTTTGTTTCAATAGATGCCCCATATAGTTGTACACAACCGCCTACCAAAATTACATATATAACTATAGATAGTGTAACTGAATGTGAAGTAATGATAGGAGATGAAAAAGTGGAGCAAGTGAACGAGTTTGTGTATTTAGGGTCTTTGTTAACGAGAGATGGAAAATGTGAGGGAGATATTGAAAGGAGAGTGAAAGCAGGAAATTGTGTGAATGGCGCCTTACAGTCCATCATCAGCAATGATATTATCCCAAAGCAAGCTCGCCTTGCTATACTGCAGGGAGTTTTGGCGCCAACACTGATGTATGGTAGTGAATCATGGGTATGGCAGAAGAAGCATGAAAGTAGAATCAATGCTGTGGAGATGAGAGCTTTAAGGAGTATGTGCGGAGTAAGGCTGATTGATAAAGTGAAAAACAGTGTTATACGAGAGAAGTGTGGTCTAAAAGAAGATGTAGTGACAAAGGTTGAAAAAGGAATGTTGCGTTGGTTTGGACATTTGGAACGGATGGATGAAAGAAGGAATACGAAAGGAGTGTATCGTGCGAGAATGAATGGAAATGTCGGTAGGGGACGCCCTAGGCGGACGTACGCCGACCAAATAGGTGACGTACTGAAAAAGGGTCAAATTAAAAGTACCCATAACCGACGCGCATGCATGATGAGGTTAATGAATGTCGAGGAAGCGAAAGAAGTATGTTTGAACCGAAGCATGTGGCGTTCTATAGTCTCTGCCTACCCCAATGGGAGACAGGCGTGATGATATAGATAGATAGATAGATAGTATTTAATAGTTTTTTAATAGAAAATATAGTGGGCGGGTCCTTGTGTGACGACATTTTTCAACAGTTTTTTTAGAATAGCTTAGTGACGCAAGCAGTTAGGTCTAGGTATTGTATACCAATAGACAGAACCTTTAGAGACCTATCTAATTATGTATAGAACATATATGCATGTATCATAGTACCTAAGATAAATACACATTTGTACCTTATCGAAAATAGAAATAAATAAAAGATTCTCTGTGCACGTGTTCGGTGCGATGGTCGTTGTTAAGGTAAAGTTTCGAAGTACCTAAGCGACCATGTATTCGGCCAGTTCGTTGGCGTCCCAACCACCATCTTATAAGACGTCGCTTGTAATAGCTGTGCGCATCGACCTCAGATTAACAGGTAAGCGAAGATTTTGTGCTTTACAATACATTGATTTACGATTTATTTCTTCGCTGAAACAAATTATAGTTTATCCTGAATCAAACTCTATTTTATTGACAGTAGCATTATATTATTTGTTTGTAATTATTTTAACTAGTTTATTTTCTGTAAATCATTAAGTTTAAAAGTTACCTTGGGTCAAATTGACAAATTGAGTGGAGTAAGTATTAACATGTATACACACCTACAACGTTAACACACCTACCCGTTTTTACAATAGGCATGATTTTTGCAGAATGAGACACTACAAAAGGAATACTACAAGACGTAGACCGTCTCAAGAAGTATTTGAGCTGACAGCTAAGGATCTACTGAAAAAACAACCAGAAAATATAGAGGTGTTGCTACTGAATGCTACATTTGTCATGTGAAACTTAAATATATATAGAAAAAGTCAGGGACTTCTATTAAAGTAGATTATAAAAAAATTATAGAAGGTGCCAACAAAAATGCCTTAAACCAAAAAAAACATACGTTTAGGCAGGTCAGTAAATTACCATTTATTGCCTTAAAATGTTTAAGACTATAAGTGACCAATAAATAACTTTAAAAGATAACACTCAAGAGTTTATGTAACTTTTAAATAATAAGCTATAAGTATTTGTAGGTACTATTTTTGTAGACTAAAACTCTATTATTCAGTTATTGTTAATTAGTGTAGATTTAAAAGAATTTACATACTATATTCTTTCAATTCTTTTATAAAAAGTACTGATCTGTTAATTTAAAACATTCTCGAAGCAATTCAGACCATTTTCGACCCCCTATCACTTCGTTGTGGATAAAACTAGAAGCCAGATTTAGTAACCACGCAGGGATTGTATAAACAAGGTGTATTTCAAATTTCATTCAATTTGAACGAGTAGTTTAAGAATTATAACGAGTCAAAATTCTTAATTTTGTCACTCACTGACCGATCATCAAAATTTTAAGGCACTTTTAGCAGACATAGAAGCTTGAAAATTAGAATACGATTAGTGTTTAGTATATGAATCAAGGAAAAATTAAAATATTTTTAAATTTCTGTCCAGTTTTCGAAATACATCATTTGCATAATTAACTTTGTAATCCTATATAAATATAATAATAATAATAATAAATAATCTGGCAACACCAAAACTGTCAACGTGTTTATTCCTCCAATTCTTTATAAATATTAATATTTTACAAATATCCTCTCATCCATAGTGCAATAGTATATATAATCTAAATTATAATAGAAAACACAAGTAAAGCAAGAAAATACCTGGTAAAAACAACATAAATACAGAAATAGTGAACATTTCATACAATGACAGCCGTCACGCTTAACATTATGACAGATCAAACAATAAATATATTTACAAAAATTAAGATAAAAACACATTAGCATGTTGACGAGAGCCAGGAAACGAAGAGCACACCCAACACCTCCGGACTCGTCGCTCAGCTCCACCTCGCAGCCGTCGGAACCTGCACCAGTAACGTCGACAGCTGTAGTTGCGTCGAGCTCCAGCGACGAGTATTTCTCTCCGCCGTCGACACCGTCACCTGCGCGGCGGCGTGGGAGAGGCCGGCCACCAGCGTGCTTAGGACCTCGGGGCCCACCGGCCCCAAACAGGGTAATGTGCAGCGGATGAAGTGGACGTCATCCATAAACGAACAAGTCATGCGCGCATATTTTGGGGCGACAGAGGGGGGCACTAACCTCACTGCGTACCGTAGTCGCATGCTGTCTATGTTTCAGGCCTTGGAACCAAGCATCAACGTCACGGCTCAACGACTATCGGATCAGGTACGGGTTATCCAGCGCAGTGGCAAGGTGGATAACGCCGTGCTTGATAGGATTCGCTCAGAGTACTTACCTTCGAGCCATGCCAATCCCGTGCGGCCCACACTAACACCGACACCGAGCGCACCGCCAATGGGTGGCAGCGCCGTCAGGGAGGAGCATGACATGGCTGATGATGTAAGTACCCAGTGCAATGAGGAGGTCAAGGACGCTTTGGAATATGCGATTAGGGACTACCGGTACACGCCATCATCTATTAGGCCTCGCCTACCGCGGTTGCCTATGCATAGGCGAAATATAGCGCTGGTAAGTGCTCTTGATTCGTTATTATCAAATTATTTAGATAATAGTGAGGATCTCGGTGATACACACTCAATCTTGTACTGTACCGCCGTGGTAGCTTGTCGTATAGCTGGTGTCAAGTTTCTTGAAACTGATACCGTTGTACGACAAAGGTCTGCTGTACCGGCGTGGCAGTGCAGGATTGAGCGACGTATTGCCGAGGCAAGGGCACTTATTGGCAAGCTGATCTGTTTTAGGGAGGGGAATACACGCCCTAGGGTAATGCGCTTTGTGAAACGGGCTTTTTCGGGGACTAATATTAGTCCTCAAGATTATATAGCCCGGGTCACAGAGCGCATTGACTACCTAAAACAGAAAGTCTATGCATGGGCAAACCGAATACGTAGATTTAAAAAACGTGTGGACCGGTACGTCATTAATCGTACATTCCAGAGGGATCAGAGGTGGGTATACAGAAGCTGGGAACGACCAGATCAAAGTGTGACTAATGTGCAGCGGCCGGATGCGAACGCCACAGCCATGTTTTGGCGTAGCATCTGGTCGACGCCCATTGGCCATACTGAAGGTAATTGGATGCAAGATGTCGAACGTTCATGCGAACATATTCCTGAAATGGAATGCGTGGCCATTTCTAGCCAGGATGTTGCACAAGCAGTCCGTCCATTATCTAATTGGAAATCTCCAGGCTTGGACGGGCTGCACAATTTCTGGCTGAAGTGGCTACGTAGTTTGCATGAACGCTTGGCATCTCAATTCCAATCAGCTATAGAATCTGGGTCGTTGCCATCATTTATGATGGCTGGAATTACCCACCTGCTCCACAAGACAGGCAGTACTAGCGAGCCCGGCAATTATAGACCGATAACATGTCTACCATCAGTCTATAAACTTCTTACATCTATTCTGAGAGCTAAAATAGCGAAACATGTTGAAGACAATTCTATTATCTCAGCCTCTCAGAATGGATGTAGGAAGGGTGCTCGCGGTACTAAGGAGCTCCTCCTCATTGACATGGCCATTAGCCAACAAGTTCGCCGTAACCGAAAGGATCTGGCGGCATGTTGGATAGATTATAAGAAGGCGTATGACTCCGTGCCGCATACATGCCTTTTGAGGGTGCTAGAGTTGTATAAAGTAAATACTACTCTACGCACCTTCTTAAAGTCATGAATGGGGCAATGGAATACGATTCTTTGCTATCCAGGATGCCGAAGGATCCAGGAGGACGGCGAACGTATTAAAATTGAGCGGGGAATTTTTCAGGGCGACAGTCTGAGTCCCCTTTGGTTTTGCCTAGCCATGAACCCTCTCAGTACATTACTTGAGGGTTCAAGGTTAGGCTACAGGTTACAGAGAGGCGGTCAGGTAGTATCCCACCTGTTATTCATGGATGACCTGAAGTTATTTGCCCAATCTGATGTCCAATTGCTAGATTTACTAAACGTAACCCAAAACTTTAGTAAGTCTATCAATATGGAGTTCGGTGTGGATAAATGTGCTGTCATTCATGTGAAGCAGGGCAGGATGGTGGAATCTGAGGGAATCCAACTCTCAGATTCTATTAACCTAAGATCGTTTCTCTTAACCGATACCTATAAGTACTTGGGTATGTCACAGGCTTTAAGTATCAATGAAGCTGACATGAAGCAATCGTTGCAAGAGCGTTTCTTTGGCCGCCTGAAAAAACTATTAAAGAGCCTTTTATCAGGTGGCAACAAGGTTCGTGCTTGCAACGGTTGGGTCATGCCACTTCTTGTACACTCCTTTGGCATACTCAAGTGGACTCAGTCTGAATTGGACGCCCTGGACAGAAGAGTCCGCACATTGTTGACGGCATATCGTATGCATCATCCTCGTTCATCCGTGATGAGGTAGTACATCCCGCGGAAGTGTAGGGGTCGTGGCTTTCTAAATATCAAGACCCTACAAAACCGCGAGGTGTGCAATCTCAGAGAATATTTTCTTCGGGCGAACGGGGACATGCATCGAGATGTTGTCGCAGTGGACAATGGACGCACCCCGCTCAAGTTGGCTAAGGAGAACTGGCGCATACCTGTAGTACTCAGTACTGATGAGCGCAAGCGTGTATGGCAGAGCAAGGAGCTTCATGGCAGGTTCCATCGGGCCCTGTATGGACCCGATGTAGACCTATTGGCCTCGGTGAACTGGCTACGCTTCGGTGACCTCTTTGGGGAAACCGATGGGTTTGTTTGTGCAATTGCTGACGAAGTTATCAAGACTAATAACTACCGGAAATATATCCTGAGGGATGGCACTAGTGATATTTGCCGTGCCTGTCACCAGCCCGGTGAATCCCTCAGGCATATTGTTTCCGGTTGTTCACGTCTTGCTAACGGCGAGTACTTGCACAGACATAACCAAGTAGCCAGAATCATTCACCAGCAACTTGCTCTGAAATACAAACTTGTAGACATCGAGGTACCGTACTACAGGTATGTGGCAGAGCCAGTTCTCGAAAACGGCCATGCCACATTGTACTGGGATCGATCTATCGTCACAGACAGGACTGTTGTAGCCAACAAACCTGATATTGTGGTGATAGATCGATCAGAGCGCCTCGCAATAATTGTTGATGTCACCATTCCTCATGACGAGAATCTCGTGAAAGCCGAGAAAGACAAACAGATTAAATATCTGGACTTGGCTCACGAGATTGTCGACATGTGGGATGTGGACTCGGCAATTATTGTGCCGATAGTTGTAACGGTTAATGGCCTAATAGCCAAGAGCCTCGATCGTCACCTTAAGAGGCTCGCGTTGGGTGCTTGGGTCAAGGGCCTGATGCAAAAGGCAGTACTTCTCGACACGGCACGTATTGTGAGGAAGTTCCTGTCTCTGGAGCCCTAACCACCGACAGCTTGGACCCTGTGCCCGTTGCTGGTGGGATCCCACGGTTTTTTTTATATTTTTAAATGTATGTTATTTTTTATTGTATATTTAAAAATGTAAATGAAATCTGAAGAAAAATAAATAAAGGATTATAATAATAATAATATTCTTTATTGTACACCAAACGGAAATACATATAAAAATTGTGATTAGCAGGTAATGCACAAAGGGCGGCCTTATCACTAAAAAGTAATTTCTTCCAGGCAACCTTTGGATGGACTGGAAACTGACGGATTTCGAAAAGGGTAGTGTATATAAAGGATTACAAAATTTAAAGATTTTTAATTAACCGACTTGGTATTACATGGATCTTACAACTTTTTTACGGTCGCGAGACTTGGTACTTTTGACAAGTATTGATTTTATGGGATTTAATTATATTATAGAATTTTAGCCTCTGTTAATTATTGCCCCTCACGTTAACACTTACCCCAGATACGGGTTATATATTAACAAATATTTTTTTTGGTTCTAATAACTGTATTTCTGAAACCACATACCTAACTGATTATTTTTGGTGCTTGCAACAAAACTGAATAACTAAAGCATGCTATGAATAAAAAATAAATAGAACAGTGAATTTCTCCTAGAAAATATAAACCATAATACAAGATTTGTTAGTACCAGCGCTGCTCTCCCCTGCAATACGTAATTTTCACCAGAACTTTCCCAAAGACCATAAAATAAAGGCACCAAATAAAAGGATCCAATTTTTGTTGTACACAGGTAAGCAGGTATATCAAATGAGAATTTAGGGACAAAATGGTTGCCTGTACACAAAGCTATAAAATAAAATAAGAAGCACTCTAAAAAATACAAGAAGACAATAGCCCAAATATTTTGTCCTGGACCAAAAATTTGAGCTGAAATTCTTCTATGTATCAAGAGGCAAATCCAAACACTTTAAAACTAATCTATAGATTATCTTATTAGTCTGCATATTACGATATTGTTCGATTCTACACAGATTGGGCCCACTATTGAAACTTAATATGTATACCTATATGTACACGTTGTTCAAGTATGTTAACAATTAATTCGTAGACCTGCTTTGTGGATTTAATTTAGAGACGAAATTTGATAAGGTATCAGTACCTACGTAATCAGTATAAGAGGGATATAATAACAAACGTAACAAGTTAGGTATTTCACTCGCTGAAAATGCCTCTCACAAATTATGTCTATAGATCAAATCATTTTATTTGTTAAGCACTCATCGGTTGAAGAGTTTTTAAGCGTGTAATAATACTTACGTACGGTTCTCAAGAAAAATCTTCTAATGATTTTTGAAGACTATTCAAAATCTATAATGAAGGGCCGTTTTAAATAATGACGTTAAAGCTGAAACCCTATGACGGAAATTAAATGAACAAAGACAATGACCCTTCATTGTCTCATCATATCGAAAAATAATTACTCATTGTCATACAAAATGTTAATTTTCAATGTTATTTAAATTTGCAAATAAATCAGAGCCATATCTACCTTTATGATAATTAAATTTAATACAAACCTAATTTAAACTTGTATGCAAGTTAACAAAATCAGATTGCCATTTTTATAATTACCCAATGACATTTTACACTTAAATGTAAATGTCATAATTTTTTAAACGAGGAATATATTCATAAAAATTTGAAAATTATGTGTAAGATTGATTTATTTCCTCTGAGAAAAACACCCAAGACGGCAAGAATATCTTTGAAACTTATAATGAAGGTTGCTCTTCAAAATGTTGTTGTTAAGTTTTAAGGGGTTGTAAATTTAAGCCATAAACAACTTAAGATCATCAAATATCACAGTCTAATTAGTTGTTATGTCGGAATACTTAATCGGCTAAACTTACATATTATGTGCTAGCATCTGCCCGCATGGGGTCGGTTAAAGTAACGAATGGTAGCGCTTGTGCTTTTGTAATGTAGTTATATATTACTAAATAGTTAGTTGTTGTTGGAAACATTCATTAATACATCCTCACAAGCTCGCGCTTTTCTGTTATAATTGTAAAAGAAGTCATATATTATTCGGACAGTAAAGTCACTGAACTAATTGAATAAATCGATAATTCACCAGTTTATTGTCACATGAGTGCTTTTTATATAGCAGTACCTAATTAATTGTTAACAGTATTTGAAATGTAATTAATAACTATTTAATAATTGATGAACAGTGTCTATAATGATTATGGTTTAGCATTAATAAGTGTACCTATGTACATGTCATCATCCTCTTAGCGTTATCCCAGTTTCAATCTGGGGTCTTACCGGATTTGGCTGAATATTAGCTTTTCCACGGAGCGACTGCCTGTCTGACCTCCACAACCCGAAGGGATAGCGATATTCCATGGTTTATACTAGTGTCAGTTTATTGAGAAGGTACTGACGCTCTGTAACGACTATCAAAGATCTTCATGACAACCGGGACCGACGGCTTAACATGCTCTCCGAGGCACGGGACAAGCGATAATTTACAATTCAATACGCATATAACTCCGAAAAGTCATTGGTGCGCGCCGTGGATTCGAACCCGATACCCTCTGAATGGCAGTCTGTTGGTATATCCACTAGGCTATCGCTGCCTTTGTACATGTACAGTGTCATAATTTTTTATGTTCGCATCAAAATCTTATATGGATATTTTCATTAAATAAAATACTCTACAATGTTTCGTGTAGTTAAAACGACAAAACTCAGTCATATCGTACACTTTTCATCTAACTGTTGATCAGTTCTTAGGTAGTACCCGAGTTGATTCATAGGTACTAATGTTAAGAAATGTAAAACATGACACAAACCTTTAACGTTGTCATCATATTACTGTAAAATTAATTTTCATAAGGGAGTTAAAAAGCAAAACATTCATAAAAACAAAACTCAAATCATAAAGTAATAGCGGCAACCAATTTCGGCAAACAATGAAAATTCATATCCGTTAACGCTGCATAAGCTTACACTTACTTAATAAATATTTCTTGCACGGGGAGGGTCATAAAATTTCATTGAACTTTGCAGTGAGCAGTAGGGACACTTAGTAGCTAAATGCTTAGGTACGTAGCGAAACGGTTACCTATCGAGTTTCACAAATATTAAAAATTCTATGTGTAATATAGTCCAATATAGCCGTTGTTTAGTCACATATGTAAGTATATTACTTATACCTACCTCTGCGTTCTTCGCAAATAAAGGCAGCCAACTTCGAACGTTACCTGCGATTTTATGTGTTTTCTATCATACATAAACTTTTTCACATTCCAGAAATAGAAACCTTTACTTACCTGAAAGTATCGATTACATATTTCAGGTTTACTTCCAGGCTATTTTTTGTTGAAATTACTTGACGAATAAATTATATTTCTTACTTTTTCAGTACATTTTCACCATGGAGTAAATGGTGAGAAGTGATTAGTTTCCTTCCAAGTATAATTTTTTGGCGAAATGATAAAATAGTAACCGATTCTTGGATCCATCAAGATTTAAAGATGAACGAAAAAACGATAAACAGAGAATTGAACAGTTCTAAAATCGATACCTACCATATTATTTTAAGAATCCTTTCTGTATTCTTATTTATTTTGGTATTTAGTCTACGTGACCAGTACCTACCTTGGCTACGGGAGAAAATCTATCGGCTAAAATTTATTCCCTTTTCTTATACGAAACTAGAGGATGCCCGCAGCTTTTCCCGCACATTTTTGTAAATAACCCTTTGTTTCCGGTCCCTTGGGAATTTCGAGAATGATAAATATGAGAGACAACCAAGTGAAACGACTGCTTGCTAGTAACGTACTGATCCAATACTGATCTTTATTTGAATCGAACATAGAACATAGTGCGCATGTCTGACATTGTGTCATACTTGACATTCCTCCCCTTAGCTTAGGCCTAGGATGATGTTTCTCTAGGCATACAAATAAACAACTAAGCTACGAAGACTTCTTACTAAACAATAACACCAAATAAGTATATACAATAAATTCTTAAAACTTAATAAGTAAATATAGTACAACATCTAATAAAACAATTTGTAGTCGACTTTTGGCCGATTACGTTTAGACCGTAGTGGCATAGGTAGTATGGTCAATGCTTGGAGGGTCGGATATAGAATTCCTCCTCCTCCTCCCCTAAATTCTCTGGTGAAGAGATTTGAGGAACTACGATAGGCAAAACTGGCGGCGTAGCCGCTCCTGTCAGCTCGGAAGTTCTTGAAGCAACTGATGTATCTTCCTCTCTTTCGTGCGTGGCTGGATTCGACACCTCTTCTGCTGACTGTGAATCTGAAGCTTGACTGTCACTTAACTCCTCTAGGTCTAGATCTGATTTTTATGCTTCTTTAATATAGCTGAAGTCGCCAAGTCTTTAATTAAATATACCACCTTGCCGAAGTTTTATATACCATCCCTTTACACCAAGTATATTTACTGTGTCCAGATTGTTTTTTATAATAAACTATTGTACCAATACTGAAAGGTTGATTATTATGCTTGACTGTCTTATTTTGCAAACACTGTTTACGTTTAACCACGTTAGCGAGATCCGTGGATGAAAGCGATGGCAACTCGGGTTTAATTAGATCAAGACGCGTTCTAAGTTTTCGACCGTAAACCAGTTCAGCCGGCGAGTGCCCGGTTATTATGTGAACGGAAATTCTGTAATCAAACAAATATTTTAAAAGTTTGTTATTTACATCTTGCGCCCCATTACCGCTAATCAAGCTTGATTTAATGCCTTTTTTCACTATCTTTACAAAATTTTCGGCCTGCCCGTTGCTGGCCGCGTGGTATGTCGGTGACGTCACGTGACAAATTCCGTTTTGCCTACAAAAACCCTTAATCTCGTGCGATGTAAACGATGTACCATTGTCACTGACTAACGTATCCACATACGCTAGTCAGTGACAATGGTACATCCAATACCAAATCTTGACATAAACTCGTACAACCTATCAATGGTTGCTCTGGTAGAAGTACTGGTCTTCATGTCAAAAACTTCGACTCACTTAGTATAAGCATCTACTATTACTAAAAAGGTGTGTCCGTTTATAGGTCCCAGAAAATCGAAATGAACCCTATAAAATGGCGCGGGTGGTTATTCCCAGTGAGCAATCGGTGCCCGCGGTGGTGATGGTCTTAGTTGTATGCTCACAACACACGAACCTATCAAACGCTCTAGAGCCGAATCTATTCCCGAAAACCAAACCCGAGATCGCGCTTCTGCTTTTGTCTTCACGATCCCTAAATGGGACTGATGTAATTCCATTAGTATTTTACTTTGTAATTTTTCAGGAATTACAACCTTGTGTCCTCTCATAATACACCCGTTTTCATAAGACAGTTGCGTCCTACACGAATGATACGATTTCAAACGATCATCTGACATTTTCTTGGGCCATCCATTCAAAACAAAATCTCGCACCTTACACAAGGTCTTGTCTGTATCCGTTGCCTCACGTAATACTTTTAACGTTACCGGTAAATTACCTTCGACTACAAAATTAATATACGACACCCGGTCGAGATACGGCATCGACGTATCTGTGCAACGCGCGGTCTCTTCGGGCAAACAGGCGCGAGATAAGAAATCCGCGCTGTTGTTAGCGCTACGTACATATTCTATTTTATAATTATATCCGCTTAAAAATAATGCATACCTCTGTAATCCGTTTGCTGAGACCTCTGGGACCCCTCGATGGGGACCGAAAATTGACCATAATGGCTTATGATCGGTACGGAGAATCAACGGAACCATCCTGCCGTATAAATATTGATGATAACGCCACACCAAAAATAATTGAAGTCGCTTCTTTCTGTATCTGTGAATAACGTTTCTCAGCAGCATTAAGAGTCCGCGAAGCAAAAGAAATCGGTCTCTCCGACCCATCGGGTTCTATCTGTGATAATATTGCAGAAAGTCCGAACGGTGACGCATCCACCGTCAGAACTATGGTTGCGTCTGGGTTAAAATGAGCCAACACTTGATCTGACGCTAAGCACTTTTTAATGGTGGTAACGCTTTATTGTGATCCTGTGTCCAGCACCACCTGCTGCCCTTTTTTAATAACTCATACAAAGGGTTTAAAATCGAAGACGCATTAGGCACAAAGTTCCTATATCTATTCACTAACCCTAAAAATGACTGTAATTGACATACATTAGTCGGCACCGGTGCTTCTACCATAGCTTTTATTTTCTGTTGTGATTTATGTAACCCATCTTTATTTATTACGTAACCAAGGTAGTTTACCTCATCTTTAAAAAATGCACACTTTTCTTTTTGCAATGTGAGTCCTGCGTCTTGTAACCTATCTAACACTTGATGTAATCTATCCAGATGTTCCGATCTAGATTTCCCCGTAACTAAAATATCATCAAGCATACAGAGTGTGCCGGGCACGCCAGCGAGCACGCCTTCCATCGCGCGCTGAAACACGGCCGGCGCGCTTGCGATACCAAAACAAAGACGCGTGTTCTTGAAAAGTCCCCTGTGCGTATTTATGCAAGTTATTTCTTGTGACTCGTCAACCTCGTAAGCATTTGACAGGTCTAATTTAGTAAACTGTTGCCCCCCATATAACTTAGCAAACAGTTCAGTGACTGTAGGCAAGGGATACTGGTCGATAATTAACTGTTTGTTTACTCCGGTAGAATAGTCGGCGCACAAACGTAAAGATCCATTTTGCTTTAACACTAGCACGATTGGTGACGCAAATCGCGCGTAATCCACCGGTTTCAAAACACCTAACTCAACTAAGCGATCTATCTCTTTATCTATTTTATCTTTCAGAGCGAAAGCTATTGGTCGAGCCCTAACAAAAACGGTCTTCGCATCTTCCTTTAATTGTAATTTAACTTTAAACTACTTAAATAACCCTAATTTATCTGAAAAGACCGAAGGATAACGTTTTTGTAACGTAGTAAACATATCATCTCCATCTAATTGCGTACAATATCTTACGCGGCCGAGAATCGGCGGTCCGCCATCTTGCACAACATACATACAGAGTAAATTCGTTGAGTTTGCATAACTAACTAATAGCTGTGCTATTCCCACACACACAATGTTATCCCCTGTATAAGAAAACAGCTGTTTCTTAGTCGGTGACAATGGTACATTACTAAAATATTTGTTGTACGTTTTTTTTATATAGCTGTGACGGCCGAACCACTATCTACTTCGAATTTGAGCTCAACCCCCGCGACTGATACCGTTTCCGTCATTGGTTGCCCATTTACCGAACGAATATTGAAAAACTCACCATCGTCATCGCTCTCATCCGCAGGTCGCGAGTAAACATAATTTAGCTTTTTACACATCCTGCTCAAATGCCCTGTAACATTACACTTCCTACATTTCGATTTGATGAACCGACACTGTGATGTTTTATGATTATAATTACCGCACACTAGACACTGCGCTAACGCTTCCGAAGGCGTAGCTTCTTGAGTCGGCGGCATCGCCGTCGCTGTAGCCCGCGTAATCTTGAACACCTGGGGCCCAATTCTGCTAATTATATTTGTTCAAAATGCAGTTTCGATATGATGTCAGTGTCATATTTACGTCATAATGGTATTCTCCTAAATTAAGAGACATTGAAATGATATTGCGAATATATTGAGAGTTGAACAATACATAAACGGTATTCTGCTAAATATATTTTTGTACAAAGACAAACGTCAAACTGTAAATACACATATTCAAAACACCCATATTTAAAATGTTCGATTTCAAATCGTACGTAAAATTATTGATTATGTATCAAAAATCTCTCACAATCCAACGAATAAATTCATTTACTAAAATAGTACTGGTTAGTATTATAGACTGCCATATTGCACTGGTAGGTAGTATCATCTGTATGTATAAAATTCATTCACAATTCCCTGACTAACAGCAATGCACAGCCGAATCTACTGGGCACAAGATGCTAAAAATTGGCATGTACGTCCCCGAGGTGACGGATTAAGAATACGAATTGTCACCACCCCATATCATCCCATGGGTGTCGTAAGAGCCGACAGAGGGAGCATATTATGCAGAGAATGGCACTGTAAGAGAAGGAAAACTTGATACAAACCCTATACCAACCCGCTTAGCCAGCGTGGTATAGTAGGCCAATTCCTCCTTTCAAAGGAGAGGCCTAGTCCAGCAGTGGACTATTAAAGGCTGATGATGACGTCCCCGAGGACCGTATGCTGCACCCTTACGGTCCCTGACCACATGAGTAGATAAACGGAACAGAGACACAGCTTCATACAACAGCGCGAATCGGTTGCACTACTACGAGCACGCGGCTTATGTGTGCGTGACCACTGGCCGCTTGTCGTGTACGCGGCGAGAGTGGAAAGAACCGGTTTACGTAGGCACAGGCAGTTGACAATCTTAGGGTTATTACGACGCACGTTGTTTGTTTTGTACGTTGCAAGTTTTAATATTTTAATGTAAAAAAGTGGTATTTTATTATTAATAATGGTTGTTTATTGTTATGTGTGTATGAATAATACTACATGAAATAATTAAATCATTATAAAGATTTTAACAATGGTAACGTACAATTGGGTTTTTTAATTAGGTATAACTCCTGATAATTTTGTCGCATTTTTTGAATTGCTCGAGCAAAAGTTTCGCGAATATTTCGATCGTATATGCTTCAATTACTTATGACGGCGCTCAGGGATTTATATGTTTCCCCTTAAACAAAATCGCTTGGTATACGGTTAACATTATTTTAAATAATAAGAGTGGTAGAAGTAAAAATATAGAAGGAAGAATAAACGTTACCAAAAGCACATTTGGCGGCGGTGGCGGCGGAGGCGTGCGTCGGGCGGCGGGCTGGGACTCGCATGCGCTGAGCCTCTGCTATTTAACAGGATGGTCGGCTATTTACGCAGATTAACTTACTGGAAAATGCTATTTTTCATTAAAAACTCTATCAAGTCTGCAAACTTTATTCACGAACGGTTACTTACTGTACTTTTAATAGAGCGTATCTTATATACCTTGTTAATAGCCTAGGTAATTTTACATTGGACTTAGAAGCTTACTTTAAACGATACATGTTAATTCTGATAATGCAATTGGATGTTATCGTTTGATTAAAATATAAACAAGTCTAAATGCGAGTTAAAGTCTTTTGACAAAAAGAATTACTGCAAAATTCAATTTTAGAATTTACTATTAACTCTACAAGAAACCTAACAATAATTTTGATATTGCCAATGCAACATCAAATGCTGTTAATGAAAGCCGGCGACCATATCCATTGCCCTGAAGCAATAACTAAATATCACTTTACATATCTATATGATCGTTACTACCTATCCGGAAATCGGTTTATATGTAATTTAAATCGAAATTACGTCTTCTCTAATCTCTCTCTATATCTTCCACAGCCGATTTTGGCCAGAGCGACCTCTTCAAAGCCTTGACAGTAGGTCTTTGTGTGCTTGTATGTGGCAAAGCAGATTTTATTTATAAAATATTCACGCACAATTTGACAAACTGCTTATATAATTGAAAACTTTTCGCTCGTCGCGTCTAGCATAGAGCCCTCTACAGCGGTCATTTTCGAAATCCTTGCCGTCTGTTTTTACTAAGGATCCCTATTCTAGGCGTCACCAGGTTATTTTTCCGTACAGTGGGCTCTATGCCGCACTTTTCTTCTCTATAACTATATACCTGAGGAATTACTGACCACAATACTTACGCTTGCCTGCCTCAAGTTCTGAGAAATGAATGATATGTGAAGAATGCTCCTTGCCACTCCGTCATTCAACGTTCTTGAGATGTCATAATCTCAGTACTAGTGAAACAGACGTTTTCGGCTTCTATTCCCGTTGCATAAGCTCTTCGTAGTACTGCCGTGTTCGGAACGTTATCAAATTGTCTTTCTTTTTCACGTGCAAAGTATGGCTAGCATATTCTGGTTTGAATTTGCAATGATATCTGCCTTGTAGATAAAGGTCCCCTATACTAAATTAACGATGGCAATAGCTTCTTTAAACCTAGTTTTCAACGGTGAATGTTTAATGGACGTATAACTTTTAATACAAGAAACAATTTTATGTCGACATTTTGTCGAAGAACTACGAGCAGGGTACTTATAGCTTTTCTCGTTTATTAACGCGCATCTACACGTTGACCGTGTGTGTCAGTGTCGACATAAAAGTGTGCTTTGTAATCAAAGTCATACGTCCATCCAAGCCAGATAATAAATCAAATGACTTACGTTTTATGTGACTGATAGCGATTTGTAAATCACAAGATTTGAACCGCTTATGAGCTACTGGAAGCCCTACGAGTACTACTTTCAGTCAACTCTAATTAAAATTAGGGGCACTACCCTTTACAAAGCTCGACAAATATTCCACTAAGCTTTCAGGAGTTAATTTAGCATTCATGGCGGATGTACGAATTTGCGGGTCAGTAATACCTCGTACAATTATTGAAGTTATAAATCGCAGTTGGTAAAGGAAGCTGAAACTTACTTCACTAAAACCTAATTTTGACAAGAATTTAATGAATATGCAATGCAAATTGCATATTTATTGCAAGTAGAATACTTATCAGAATCTGAAGGTTACCGGAAGCATAAGGTTTAATTGATTGTTTAACCAACAGTTCTTACAATAATAACAGAATTATACCTACATATACATACAATCTACACGAGCAAGTAATTCACCATATACCTACCTACACGATAATTGTATAGGTGATAAAGCCCATGTACGATACTTCTCGTCACCTGTATTACCACGCAGTATTCTGCTTTTGTCTAAGTTCACCAGAAAATTACAACAACCCATTAAGGAATCATCATCATTATTAGTGTTTATACCTAACTTGGAATAGTCAGTGGCGCGCTGTGAGTATGTACCCGTCAACAAAGCACAAAAAGGAAAAACGTACAACAAAATTATATTAAAACAGGCATTCGAGCTAATAAAAACTTTCATACCCGACTAATATTCTTATAAAGGAATCCTTAAACACATGAAAGATGACCTAAACATGTACTTTTATTTGAAAATAACACTTAAATGTTAAGGAAAGGCGAAATGTTGCTTTTTCAAAGACCGGGGGCGAAAATAGACGACGCCACGTGTTCGGCATTAATTTATAGGCGCGGAAACGCCGTGGGCGTATGCCTAGTATTGTCATGTAACAATACTACATTCTTTACATTAAAAATATGTATATCATTTATCCTAAATTACAAGTAACTTATTTTATAGTAGGTACGTGTGCGTTCGTTACGAAGTTACACTGTGCCGAAAAGCGTGTATAATAAAAGCAGACACAAATCCATAGCCACCCAATCTCAGTTGGTTTTACATGAGCATAGGTACTTTTGTGCCAGTTAAGTAGGTAGTTGCTAGGCTCGGCGCGTCGCTATCACGGATCGAGTTAATCAAGTGCACTCCGAGGGCCGGTCCATTACCTTAACATATTGCCTCCATCGGGCGTCTCCGCTGGATCACGACAACTTAGGATGCGCACACATGCTTAAGTCAAGATACCCCGCCTCTTCCAAATAGTGACTTCTTGCGCTAGACAACAATGATAGTCTAACACTATTCGCCTATGTTTACCTACCATGTTATACATTTATTGAACGTATAAATAGATACAGTTTATTATCTATTAAATATTTTGAAGTACGCTATTGCATATGAAAAATGTTTTGTGAAATCAGCTTTTAAGTGATTAAAATTTAAGACAACTTAATGGTATTATAGAAACTAAAGAATAACTTATATTTAAAACAAAATTTTATCGCGATATATTTATGACATTTTATTTGGTTTGAAATTATTAAATCCTAAATATTTAGGAATTTGGTTCGATTACTTTACAGGAACCACTGCTCCTGTACCGAAGCTCTAGCCCACGTGGACCAAGAAAGGTCGAGGTGGCGTTCGTTTACACGGAATGAGCTGAAAGTAGTTCCTTTAATTCTAGGCTATCGCTGATAAGTGAATTAAGTGTAACGATTCTTTCGTGTGTTGAGAGATAAATTAGATACACTATTTGTTGGTTACAAAATATCATTTATTTGGCAAGCGTTACACAGAATAACCTGGTAGATAAGACTAAGACTCAGACTCAGGGCAGGGTAGGCAGGCAGGCTGACTAGGTTTCGGTGCTGCAGCAGATAGAGAGGCACTTATCTCAGCGGTGTCCAGGGTCCAAGAGGGGCGATTCGCTGTCGCGCCGCGGTATTTATGTGTCGAGGCGGCCAGTCAGAAGTAGTGGGGGTACCGCAACGACTACCACGTCACACACTTCCCCCTTTAGGCCGGAATTTTTCCTGGGGGAAAAATTCCCTGGCCCCCTGACGCCGACAGCGCCTGGAACAGAGAAGGAGAAGTGGTGTCAGTCTTTTATGTGCCAAACACCACCTAAAAGAAATTTGGTTATGTATAACAACCCCCCCCCCCCTTTCATACATCACGCATTCGATGGACCCCTTTAATAACAAAAAAAGTCCTTCATATCTCACACACATGCCAGACACATGCCAACTCACAACCAGTGCACCAGCCATTATTCAAATCAATCGAGCTTGAATGCAAAACACATCAAGGACTAAACTTAACTGAGATAGTCTACAATGGTAGGTGAATAATTTACATTTACTAGGGACAGACTTTAACCTTCAAAACAATTGTTTATAATTCTTATATATAAGTTAACTTAGATGGAATACAAAAGAGCTGCTCAGTTAATGGAATATCTATTATTATATTATTGCATAAAACAATTAAAACAAAAAAGTCACCTGCGATAACAAAGGAGTGAGTGACAGGTCATAAAACTCGACGCAGGTAGTCGAAACGAATGTAGACGAGAGTAAGCCTTATGTGCGCGGGACAAGGTATTATTCAGAAGGCGCGCTAGCGGCTCGCTAAATAGAATTGGAGAAAAATAATAACTCCGTGCATACTTTATAACATAACGTAAACAAGGTGATTAGTACAATAAGTAAAATAAATTCCAAAAACTTCGAACCCGTGAGACGCAGTTGATTACAGTTTTAACCACTGAGTCGAAACAAAAAAGATTTTAAAGATAAAAAAAATCAGTATTACTATAACGACCATTATGGACTGTGGGTGAGTAGAAGTAATTATAACAAAAATTTGGCGAGATTTTTGTATGAGATAATCTATTGTTTGTAATTAATTAATTTTAAATCTTTAATATGCCATTCGCCAACTGGCTTGCCAGTCATATCAGACAATTTGTAAACTAAAGGAGACTTTTTAGCTACAACTTTGCATTTAATAAATTTAGGAGCGAGTTTTTAATTGAAATATTTATCTTTATCGCTTAAATAGTAAGTACGCCGCCACACAATATCACCGACATTGAATTCGGCCGGCTTACGACGAAGATTTTAAGAATTACAATTACGTTGGTGAGCGGCTATCAAAGCGGCCTGTACCTTTTCGAAGATAGGAGACAAATGGCCGAGGGCCTCCGCATATGTATCACGCGGTTCGAAAACAATATTAGGGTCAGATTTGTTGACCACGTAGTGTGACCTACAAGTAACCAATTCACGACCAAAGACCAGAAAAGATGAAGAATAGCCAGTTACCTCGTTTACTGCGCAATTTATTGCAAACTGAACCTTAGGAACAACCAGATCCCAAAAGCGCTGATCTCGTTCGATAAAAGTAGAAATAGCCGTCATAATAGTTTTATTATAACGCTCGACTGAGATTACATGGGGTGTATACAGCGGCGTATAATGCAAATGAGGAATTTTGTATTTAGTTATCAAATTTTTAAATGTAGTACTAATGAATTGCTTACCATTATCGAGAACAATAGTTGACGGAATACCATGGACCAAAAAAACATTTTCTTCTAAAATTTTAGTAATTATTTCGGCAGTAGCTCGTTTAATGGGAAAAAACGTACAGTATTTGGAAAAACAACAAGAAACAATAAAAATAAAATAACTCAGCCTTCTAGAAGTAGGTAGTGGACCAATTAGATCAATGCTGAACATCTGGAATGGTTTATAACAAGACTTAGATCTACCCATATGACCTAAGGTTGAATGGTTTTGATGTTTGTGAGCTATACAAACATCACACGAATTCACAGCCTTAACGACGTCGGAATACATATTCGGCCAGTAATAATTTAATGCCAAGCGCTTGTAGGTTTTAAAAATACCTAGGTGGCCAGCCGTGGGCAGCGAATGGTTCTCAGCAATAATATTAGATCTTTGTTCAGACTGAATAACCTCTTTCCATTGAAAATCTCGGGTTAAAGGATTTAGACATTTTTTAAAACGATATAATTTATTATTAATAATTTGGTAGTCCACGAAAGATGAGGGATTGTTTAGACAACCTTTATAAATGTTTAGATACCACGAGTCGTTAGTAGACATTGGGAGTGTTAGGTTTAAATTAGGAGTAATGTCATTATCTTAATATATAAAATCCTTGCGTTACTGACTGACTGACAGACACGCTACAGCCGAAACTATTGGGCGCAGCAAGCTGAAATTTGGCATGTATGTTCCTTAGAGACCGTAGGGGTGCACTAAGAAGAGATTTCCCGAAATTCCCACGGGATCGGCCAAAACGGGTAAATTAAAAAAAAATGCAGGCGTAGCTGCTGGCGTCCTCTAGTCATTGATAATGGCTGCAACGGGAACAGAACGAGACAGAAGGTCGGGCAATATGTTGTCTGAACCACGACGATGTCGAATCTCGAAATTGTACGACGAAAGACGAACACCCCATCTGGCCAAACGACCAGTAGGATTATTAAGTTTTAGGAACCATTTGAGCGCAGCGTGGTCAGTGTAAACAATAAACTTTTTACCGATATCGACATAACAACGCCAGTGGTTGATGGCAGATAACACAGCGAGTGCCTCGCGCTCAGTAGCGCTGTAATTCTTTTCAGCATCAGACAGAGACTTACTGAAGTAGGCTATGATATTTTCTTCGCCCTTCAATACCTGGCAGAGGACAGCGCCTACGCCGTAGTCGCTGGCGTCCGTGTGTATCTCAAAAGGTTCGGAGTAGTCCAGACAAGATAAAATAGAAGGAGAGGACAAGCAGTCTTTCAATTTGATGAAAGCCTGGTCCGCCTCTTTAGACCAACAAAAAGGGGGAGCCTTTTTGCCTTGAGAGGTTAATTTGTTTAGAGGTGACGATATACGACTAAAATTTGGAATAAATCGCCTATACCACGAAGCCACGCCCAGAAAACGACGTAGTTCCTTTTTATTAGAAGGGGTAGGGTAATTAATTATTGCATCAATTTTATCAGGATCCGCATGGAGACCTTGCGAATCGACAACGTAACCTAAATATTTTATTTTATCCCGAAAGAAATTACACTTATCTAAGTTTATAGTCAGATTTGCCATTTTCAATTTTTCGAAAATACGTAATAAAAGCGTAATATGTTCTTCAAACGTTGAAGATATACATACAATGTCGTCGATAAAACAAAAGACCTTATTTTCAAATTCAGGACCGTAAAACAAAGTGTCGACTAAACGTTGCTGAGTTGCGGGTGCGTTTGTTAGACCAAACGCCATCCTTTTAAAATGAAACGTGCCTCGAGTAGGTACATAGAAAGCGGTCTTAAAACGATCCTCCTCTTTAATTAACTTCTGCCAGAAACATTTAGAAATATCTAAACTAGATACGTATTTAGCATCTCTCAAGTTATCTAGAATTTCCGAAATGTAGGGCAAATTATAAGCATCTTTTCTAGTAACAGAATTCAATTTACGACTATCTAAGCAAAATCTTAGTTCGCCGTTCTTTTTAGGGGTTAGAATAACAGGGTTAGACCAAGGACTCTCAGTGGGTTCTACGACATCTTCCTTCAAAATTTCGTCTAGTTGTTGTATCAAAATGCGTTGTTTATCGGGAGACATACGATAATAACGCTGACGAATAGGTGGGCTATCGCCTGTGTCAATAGAGTGAGTAATGACGTGATTGAGTTGTACAACCGAGACCCCGCTTTTTATAAGAAATATCGGAAAAATTAGAAATGATGTTATCAGCGGCAGCTCTTTGTTCAATAGATAAATTATTATAAGACACAAGGTGCGGTGAGTCATCGGTCCGCAGCTCTGTAACTTGTGAATCAGTTTCATTCAATAACAACACCGACTCTAAATGGTTAGGCAATAAATAAAAAATTCGCCAAAAATCCATACCGAGAATTAAACTATTTTTAATCCCTGAAAATCCACTACATGAAAATTTAGGGAAACTGTTTTATTTTGAAATTCAATAGGAAGAGAGATAGACCCTTAAGAACACAATTTTTCACCACCAGCAGTTACCAAACTGGGCTGGGCTGAGAACAATCCAACTGATACTCATTATTTAAAAAGAAATTATGAGAATTGTTACCCAAGATTGTAACACATGAGCCAGAATCCAACAGGCCGACTACAGGTTTACCATTTACAATAACAGAAATATATGGCGAGTATTCTATATTAGAATTATGGATTGAGGATAGACTATAACAATAAAAAAAAATTTTTTGATAATTTAACCAATTATTCCACTCAGTTTTATTGAAATTATTTGATTTATTTATTCCCCAATCCTCACTTATTAGTTTTTTGGATTATTAGCTTTAGGATTACATTTAGGACAATCAGACACACGAAAACCTTTTAGATCGCATTTAAAACATATTAAAAAGTGTGGTTGGCGACAATTATATAAACTATGTGAATTGGATCGACACCTGGGACAGAACCGGTTGTCGTTTTTATTAGTGGTGGGTAAGTTAATAGCGTTTATCTGTGGTTGAGCGTTAAAGTTTTTATTAGAATAATTATAATAATTTTTCGGTTTGCCATTAGAAAAAATAGGTTTTTGAGGTTGGTGAGCAAACTCGGGCAACAAGATATTGGGTGTGGCTTTGGAAGATTCCCGACGGTCTTTAGTTCGTTTATGAAATATCTCAAATTCTCGACAGACACTAACGAGACTAGGGATATTGGCCACCTTAGCCGTTAAAATAGTTTGATTGTAACATGGCAGGACATTACGCAACCAAATATCTAATTTTTCAGACTCACTAATAGGCACATCAAGACGAAAAAACATACCCTGCATTTTAGCAACAAAAAGTGTAATATTTTCGTCCTCAGCTTGAAGGCGAAATCTAATTTCATTTAAGATTTTAAAATCATAGTCAGTCGGACTAAAATCACGCTTCAAAAGACAACACAATTCACTCCAACTAGAAACCTGTTCTTTGAGCGAACGATACCAGAACAATGCATCGCCCGTAAATATCTCAAAAGCAAATAGTAACATTTTATTTTCGGGAATACACCTAGCCTGCATAAACTCATTAATTTTTTCAATGAACCCGCGAACACAAGACTTGCCATTATATTTAAATTTAGCGAGTTCGGAAAACAATTTACGATCGTACTTAAAGTCGTCAGAGACGACGAGGGTAGGTACAGAGCAGTCCTTTTGTACTACGTGCGAAGTTGATTCAGATGTACCCGAAACCAAATATTTTAAAATAGCTAACTGATTGCGGTAATTGCTCGAAACTATCTCAGCCGAGTCGGTATCAGAAAGGCGGTCCAGATCCACTCTATTCAATCTAAAGTAAATATGGTTGAGAATAGATTCTGTGCGCGAATAGAGGTTTTGGTCGAATTGTGATCTTAGGAGAGAAATATTATTAGTAACCCTTATTAAGGAGTTCCGGATAGCCGAAATTTCCTCTTCGGGGTCTAAATACGAATCCAAAATAGTTTCAGAGGGAAACTGAGACGCTAGTGTCGCTATTTGATGGCGCAGCTCGGCTACGGAACCAGACTTGTCGCCACCCCGAATAATCTGTTCATAAACCAGCTCCGATTTTATCAAATTATTGAAGTATTTTTTAAAGACATGGCTAAGTTACTTTGAAAAAGATTAAACAGATAAAAGATTAACCTAACAGCACCAAAAGTCACTCACACAGGGGTTATACTATAATATAACAATAAAATAAAAGGTAATGTATATATGTTTACAGTGGGTCGTTTAAAAAAAGATTTATATTATGTAGCAAGTAAACAAGTTACGTTCGCAATGCGTAAGATTAGCGCGAAGCGGAATCTACCCTCACATAAAGAATATAAATGTACAATAAAAAGTAATTCCCAAAACCGTTACTTAGTCTAACGAATTTGGGTTAGAAAAGAAGTTAAGAAGTACATAAGACGTTGCGCAAGCCTTTAGTCGACTATATTGCCTGATTAATGCGTTATAATTTATCTAACACATTTAGAAACAAAAAACCAACGACTTACCGACTGTGAACACACTTACACACAGAAACACAGAAAAACGAAGCGACCAGAAGCCGAGTCAGATGCCTGAGCCCTTAAAACTGTTTGGCGCCAGTGTAACGTTTCTTTCGTGTGTTGAGAGATAAATTAGATACACTATTTGTTGGTTACAAAATATTATTTATTTGGCAAGCGTTACACAGAATAACCCGGTAGATAAGACTAAGACTCAGACTCAGGGCAGGGTAGGCAGGCAGGCTGACTAGGCTTCGGTGCTGCAGCAGATAGACAGGCACTTATCTCAGCGGTGTCCAGGATCCAAGAGGGGCGATTCGCTGTCGCGCCGCGGTATTTATGTGCCGCAGGTAAGCGAGGCGGCCAGTCAGAAGTAGTGGGGGTACCGCGACGACTCCCACGTCACATAAGTTAATTTAAAATCACAATATTTAATTAACAAATTCATAAGTGTAGATAGTGTGTACACCACCTACCACTAACTACCTCCTCCTACAAGTCAAAGGTAATACGTTAGCTATGTTATATCGTTTATATATTCTACTTGATTACTAACTACGCCGTGTTTCTAAAACATTAAATACGATATATTAAGCTACATTTATTTTAACTTAACACCTTCAAACAGTCTCTAAGATGTATTAGAAAACATGTATTTAATAGGTAAAACTTTGAGCAACCGATCACTACCGGTAGAAAACCGTTATAATCGTCTCGGCACTAACAGTTATTTATTTTTAGTCAAAGTCATCGGTTCTCTGTAATTAAATTGGTAATATGATTCTATTTCTTATCTTATGCCGTGTGGTTGACGGCATAGAATACAAGTGTCACCACCCCCTATCTTCCCGTGGGTGTCGTAAGAGGCGACTAAGGGATAACACGATGCAAATACCATCTTTGCGTAGAGACGGAAAACTCGACATCAAACCCTATACGACTGCCTCGTTGGTCTCGCGGCATAAATGTGCGCGTGGGATCGGGAGGTCCCGGGTTCGATTCCTGGGTCGGGCAGTGTTATTGGGTTTGTCTGTCACGAAATTCCCAGTAGCAGCACGGAGTCTGGAAATGTGCCCGGTACGGCAATAAGCTCGCCCCTTATTACGTGGGACTAAAGTATATCTGGCGAAAAGTGGGTGTAGAAATACACCTCTGCCTACCCCTTCGGGGATAAAAGGCGTGACGATATGTATGTATGTATGTATGATTCTATTTCGACGCAAAAACTCAGTGTAGCGTATTTCACGCTAATTATATGCCGTTCAGTAAGCTTACAATTATGAATGTTTAGCATTCGAAATGTCTACGCAATTCGACTACTGCGCAATATCTGTATGATTGAGTGATAAAATTTAATGTATAAAAATATTTACTGTTAATAAAATAAGAAAATATTTTAGTTCATAACATTTTGAGTTCAACAACTGTAGTAGAGCAAATTTGCTACTTTACATATCGTTTCAAGAATGCAAATAGTACAGCGCTGCTATAATACAAAACTTAGGTACTCTAATCCAAGGATACACGCATATTTGTACTTTGAATCTTTTGTGACATCTTTATGTACATATAATACTCGCCGCCACTCTCGTGAAGGAATTTATATACGACGTCAGCGTACTCGTTCTCTGCAGGCTGTTGACATTCGCAATGAAAAGTGTTTCACGTTGTACATACGAATATACGTAATTTATATTGTTGAACACTGAACATATTTTGCAAAATGTATCACTGTTTTTATTTCGTGTTTATTCAAATTTTAACGTCAATTAAAACAGCTCACCATTCAGACTTTATTTATTTATCGTCAAAATGCATCCCGCTTTTTTATTTATGAATACGCTTGAGGATTATAAAGGAATCAATACCAATAAAATTTTAATTAGTAAACGTCTGTAGGATTATACATGAACCCTTCGACGGAAATAGTCTGTAACTATCATTATTCCAATTGGTAACGAAACGCGTAGGTATATGGGATATCTTATCATCTCGCTTATTTCGTGAAAAAAAATACCTCTGGCTTTTCGTTTCAGAAAGTAAATATTCATTGTTGTTGTATTATACACATTAATCCTTCCCTGTCAACACTAAGGTAGCACAATAAAAGCGAAAGGTACACGTAAAAGTAAAATACTTTTTTAGGGTCTATCGCGGTCTGGGGACTCGATGCCGAGGGCGAATGATAGCGTTCGCAAATTAATTCCTGTACGTAAAGGACAATGCCGCCGAGATCCTTTGATCTCTTTGTCATTGTCGGTCTGTTGTACAAATAAGCAGACGACCTGTGTGAGCGCTCCGCAGCCTTCATAACTCCCCCGGGACAACCACGGTGTCCCGACTCCGCTTAAAGCAGTTTAAGCTGTTACAAGCCAAGTAATAAACCCAGGTACATCGACTTCACAAATCTACGGGCATTTTTAAATAATTTATAGCCTGTCTACACACTTTTTATGAAAAAATGTTTTGTTATAAGAGTGAATTTTTGTAAGACGCTAGCAGGCGATCTTAAAACAGACCTCAGCGCCTATACATAATCGTATTCGTTATATGTCAGTACAATAAACAGAACGTAGCTGAGCTTGGTCATGTGCTCAACCTTCATTAATTTTTATGTTCCCGCATCATTCAAGTACCAGATGAAAATCTTTTATTTTCATATTAGGTACATGTGTGATTGCCTCTGTCGGGTATTTCAGCGCTTTATTTCCATTATTTCTTTTTTCATTACTAAAAATGAAATATGAAAATTATTATGACGACGGCCTCGTTAGTTACTTACGTTTAAAAATTGTTCTATCTACACAATTGTACAGGATATTAAAAGTTGAATTATTGAATGGCATTAAAAATAATATTACATTTCAGAGCTTACATACTACATAATAAACTACTACAAAATATCTAAGTAATAACATGTCTGGAACAGAACACTTAGCAGATAATACACGTGTGATCATAACTACAACAGTAGTCGAGCGCGGTTGGAGGAAATTCCCTCTTTTTTACGAGTGCTACGAAGTAGTAAGGGCTACGAAAGTGTCGGCCGGTGTACTGTTCCACAGAGGCGGGCGTTGTTATTTCGACGTCAACGTCGCCTTCGGTCGCCGTAATGACGAACCGTGTCCACCGTTTATTCTATCAAAGACATTTAACTATTTTAAAGGATAAAATTGAATAATAAAAGAGGCGCTTATGTTTCATGTACATTTTTTATGTTAATAAAGTCACGTTCAACTGGTCTTTTGAAATATGTTTAATCTGAGGAACAAAATAGCAAAACAAGAAGTAATAATCACACCTAACTAAGTGCGCTGTAGCATGGTGCGGGTGGCAGTTTCAGTAACGTTTCATTTCACTTTTGAAAGTTGCCGCGATTTACAAATTATGACTTAGTATTTCAGTTGTACCTCATTCGTAATATTTTAAATCATTAATTACTGCGGTACATTAAATTATACCCAACCAGAATGTTCTAGTCTCCAAATAAAATCTAATGGAAAGAAAAATTAAGCAAAATGTTATGTGTATAACGTAACGCCATAGACGTATTTAGTGATGGGATGTACTGCTATGATGGATATTCGATGTTTTTATAATATAAAAACGTATGTTGGGCGTACTTGAAATTATATTGTAAAAAGTCTATAATTATATTAATGAAACAAGAGAACATATAAATATAGAATATATTTCATTCGTCTAAACTCATATCAGAGTCAGCAACATCTGAATCGTCACTAAATTCACTAAATTCTTCATCTGTATCTGTGACGGATATTATCAACGATGACTCCATTATATTGTTAATGTGGATGTCACGATCCCAATCAGACATAATGTCCCTCTTTGTTTTATTCACAACCTTCAACCAGTCTTCAGGTTGAACATTGTTGATGGCCGCTTGCAATAGGACCAACATTTTATTTGCCGTAAATGGCGGCGAAGTATTATTTCTTGCGGCGTGACATTTTATTTGGGCCCAAATCATCTCAATAGCGTTATACTGGCAATGGTAGGGCGGTAGTCGAAGAACCTGGTGGACTTTTTATTTTGCCATTTCTTCCAGAGCATAGGTAGGAGTTGGTTGCTTATGACGCCGTACTAAGGCAATAAGCTCTGCTTTTAACATTTTTATATCTGCTGTAACTCCGTTTTCATTCAGCCACTTCTCCAACTCGCTTTTGTGGTTGGTTTGGAGGGTTTATTAACTTGTACCGAATGATGGTAGGGTGCCAGCTAGTTTTATATAAGTACAAAGATATTATTATGTAGCCAAAAAATATATATCGACGGGAGAAAGCGGAAATGTCGTCACTTGCATTTTGGGCGTATTCTATATTTTTCTATATTCTAATGATTAGATTGTTTGCTAGAATGATCGTGAAAATGTTCAGTGCGACAAAACAAAAAACGGCGAATGCTCGCTGTTCTGTTACAAGTGAAAGCTCAGGTGGATAAGTGCCGTAATATAAAACTCATAGATTTTTCTGAAAAGGATTCCTTATTCACCACTATTTTTCAATTAGTACAAAAAATTTAACAGGGCACTAAGTATCTTTAACTGATCATATTTATGTAGTTGAAAAATAAAAACACTAAGTCCCAAAACTTTCTCAAAACTGTCCACAAAAATACGTGATAATTGGTAAATGCAATACTAATACTATGACCGACCCGTGTACTATCATAGTAAAATTAACCATTGATAAATTAGTTAAAAAGTAGTATAGTTAAAAATAGTGGTGTATAGGCAATATAAAAATATCTGTTTGAACAGGCGGGCACAGCCACTGTCTTACCTGAAATGGAATCTATGAAATACCTGACCTATGGCAAATATTATGATACGATCTCAATGAGATACCATGTCGGCTATCTACATATCAAGTTACTCGTGTATATAAGAGGTAGCTTGAGAGACGCCGAGACGAAAGCGAACAGACAGATCCGACAATTTTAAACTCTATAGGTGCTCGTATTCCCTTTGAGACTCTTTCTCCCCGCGCACTATACGTTTGAATTATTCATATTGTCAGTAAATATCTATGAAATCGAACATCGTAGTTGAAAAAGATAGACGCACGACGTAACATGATACTATTGCACAATACTCCACGGTGATATTCGTGTGACGACGTGGCGACGTGACGACATGGCGACATTTGAATTAATGTTCACTTCCAGTTAATTTCATTAAGTGAACAGCACGCGCCTTCATAGAGACAACGATCTTAATGATAATTGTAAAACTCACAACAATAGTACAAACAAAGGGTGAGTGCGGGAAGAATGGCGACCATGAACAACCAGTTGACTGAGGGAAACCATCAATCTTGAGGAGGAACGACTCAGGGGTCCACTCCGAAAACTCTTTCTACAAAACTTTTGTAACAACCACGTGATAAATAGCCCGAACGGTTAAAGGTGGGTAGTGAGTAACTTTTATTGCGCGCTAATGAGTAAATAGTAACAGAGCCTATGTTCGGTTTGTTTACACAAGCCCTCTAAAGTTCAGCGGAAATTTATGTAGGTGTACCTTTATGTTTATTTATTTAATTAACCATAGTAATGAATTACTTACTTTGTGGTTATAGTCATACAATTAAGTGAGAATATGTGCGCACTTTGGCGAGGGTTGGCTATTGAACGGTGATAAATATCTACGGTGTGTTGGTTATTCACGACCAACACGCGGCGTCGGCCCTTTTGAGGCGGTAACACACGTTAGTTACATTTATTATGATTATAGCCTTGTACTTGTACCAATTTGCCATTGGTTGTGACTACATATCGACGGGTGAAAGCGGAAATGTCGTAACTTGCATTTTGGGCTAAATCACTTTTTACCATATCCTTGTATAAATAAAAATACCGCTTCGAATGGTCTGGGTCTCGCTATCCTACGATAAAATTTTTGATCGATACGACCTAGGATTTTTGCCTAGTTTTAGCACTGCACATAAAAAAATATTGTTGTAACTAAGGTAAAATATGCATTTTTAAATAAAATAGATACTACTTTGTTTATGTGTCACAGTGACTGCTTGGAATAAGATACGTCATTTCTGTCACCCTAAATTTTACGTTGTAAGAGATACGACAATTCTGTTCCATGACATTTTTGGTCATTATAGAGATACAACAATTTGTTCCATACTGGTACATACATTATGAAATAGTTACTACATTTCAAACATATTTTTTTTGCTAATATCATAATTAGCCTAAAACAATAGACTCTTGATACGCCGTTCCAGTCGCACCTCAGTTGATGCGCGAGCGTCGAGTTGCGAAAGCGTGTTTGTCGCTGTGTTATATAAAGTGTTATAAAACAACTAGGAGCTCGGGTGAGTTATATAATCAAAATAATGAAGCTATTTCCTTTTATTTGTAAATTGTTTTCATGGTCATTATTGTTTTTGAACCGTTATTGAGCTTCACTGTGTATGTAGGTATGTACGGGTAAACATTTTTGCATCAGCTTTTTTTAACTACTTGGGTACTAAAATTGTAGGGATCATGGGTTTGATTCCCGTCACGGGTCTTTTTTAATTTGAATTTATTTCAATATTTCAATGGACTCGATTATAAGTTTTGTGGACTTGATTGCTGGACTGGATTTAAATGGTTAGGTATTTATAAAACATCTAATATTATACTATATTAAATATCTTTGGTTACTTGATTTTAGATGGCAGAATATCAGCGATGGATGGAAGAGTTGAAGTCAACAGTATTAACTGATGAAGATCGACCAAAAAAGAAACATAAGGTTGAGATTTTGGAAGATGTTGTATATAAAGATGGAATAAAACTACGATCAACATCGTACCGTAAGACAAAATTTAAATCTTCGCCAGAACACTCGTAACTTCCAACTACTCCCCATAGTTCTAAACCACCTTTCGCAAGCCGAAATCATACATGTCTAAAACGAAGCGAATTATTGAAAATAATATATCGACAGTGCATAGTACACAGCAGAAAGCCAAAAAAGTGATGATTTTGTTCAGACGTCATCAGGCTCGGAAACGCTTTCAAATATCAGTATGTCTGATCTTATTGAAAATACTAGTCATGCATCTTACAATTGTCTTGTTACTGTTGAGTCTGATGAAAGTCTAGTGAGTCTAGTATAATTATGCTGAAGATTCTTATGAATATAAAGACACTCGTATGAAGGCCCTTTGCACTGCTAAAAATGCTTACCTTACATGCGTATTCAGTCCTCTTGCACTGCTGAAGATTCTCATTAAAATTAAGACTGCTTACCTAACACACTTACGAAGTCCCTTTGCTCTGCTTAAGATACTTATGAAAATAAACATTGCTTACCTAACATACTTACGAAGTTCGCTTGCACTGCTGAAGATTTCTCTGAAAATAAAGACTGCTTACCTAACACACTTATGAGGTCCCCTTGCACTGTTGAAGATTCTCCTGAAAATAAAGATATTACAGATTGCTTACAAAACGTTTGTCGTGTACAAACGTTACTTTGCGCTGCTAAAATTTCTTCTGCTGAAAAATCTATAAAGATAAAAGAAAGATTGCTTCCATACTATACCACAAAAGTCTAACTTCACGGCAGAAAATTCATTAGAAGATAAAGTTTGCTTACCTAACGTACATAAAAGTTCTTCTTACACTTACAAAATTGCCCCTGAAAAAATTAATAACGTAAATGTTATCGATAAAAAATATATTACTGCTGAATATGAAGTCCAAGTCTCAAGTTCAATTTCCATCGAAACAAATGTTGAAGCCAACAATAGCACAAAATCTCAAGAATCAAGCAAAAGAATAGGTAGGTACAAAAAGAAATTGCAGAAAGAAATAAAATTTTGATAAATATCTTACCTTGATTTTTTTGAAGAAGAAGATGCTGATACATTGCTGCTTAGTGAGGCATTTCCGTCGGAAGAATCAAGCAGATCGCAAATAAGCTCCCTATTTCAATCCAAAAGTATAAAGATCTTAAAAAGCTGGTGGACAAACAGATTATCCCTAAACGCTTTACTCAAGAATATTTGAAATTAAAACACGACAAGAAAGTTAAAGATACTTTGCTTGAAACTGATGAAATAAGGCAAGAGGAAGACCAAAGAAAAGATGGATGGATTACGTGAAAGATGACATGAATGAAAAGGGAGTGAATAATCAGATGACGGCTGATAGGAGGGAATGGAAGAGAAAGACATTCTGCGCCGACCCCAAGTAATATAGGAACAGGGCAGGCAAAAGAAGAAGCTTGAAACTGATGAAAAGGAAGAGGGTTGTGATTAAGAAAGAATTTGCTGTTAAGTTGAGATATTAATAGTTTTACCTAATTTTCTTTGTTAAGAGGCTTCTAATAGGGCAATATTTTCTGCATTATGTGGCTGTAATATAGTAGCGTTATATAGCGTTATAGCACTATCGGTTTCACTGTCGTTATTTTGACATTAGAAAACTTTAAAACTATCGATAGGATAGGCCTATCGATAATTTTGCAACACTATTGTAGTGCAGCCACATATTGCAGAAATATAGATAGATAGATAGATAGAATATTCTTTATTGTACACCATAAAACATTTTATGACATTCATAATACAAAATTTACAAATTGTACAAAAGGCGGCCTTATCGCTATGAGCAATCTCTTCCAAGCAACCTCTTTGGGTGACAGGAACGATGTATGTTAGCATTAAAGTTCTGTGTGGTGCAATTTAAAACATCCAGAATAAACAATATAATAAACTTATAAATAAGGGATATACCTACACATACATATAAATTCATACATACCTACTACTATATTCAATATACCTACATATATACAAAATTCAATATACTTACACATATACTATATATAAAATACATACTAGGTATAACAACATTCTATGTTATCAAATGGATGAAAGGTAGTGCGTTTTCAACATAGCTTTAAATATTTTAAGGGATTTTGCGCTTTGAATTTCTAAAGGAAGTCCATTCCACAGGCGTACAGCTTGGACAGTAAAAGACTTATCAAAAAAGCTTGTGGAATGCATTGGCATTTCCAGCGTCAAATCCTCGGACGACCTCAAGGACCTTATATGTGTGTCATTAAGGAACTTAAAACGTTCTTTGAGATATAAGGGGGTACTAGGATTAAACAAGATATAATACAATAAAGTGAGAATGTGAGTATTTCTGCGAAGTCGAATCGGTAGCCACTTGAGCTTATTGCGGAATTCTGAGACATGATCATATTTGCGTAGCCCAAATATAAATCTTATACAGAAATTTTGGAGACGCTCAAGTTTATTTAGTTGCTCCTCGGTGGGGTCAAGATAGCTGACATCAGCGTAGTCAAGGATTGGTAGAAGCAAAGACTGTACAAGCGCAATCTTAGTGGCAGTTGGTAAGTAATTGCGTAACTTTCGTAAAGATCCAGCTGATGCAAAAAGTTTTCGGCTCGTTTCTTGTAACTGTGGTCGCCAAGACATGGTTTCATCAATGTAAATACCAAGATTTTTTACATGTTTACTAAACGGAAGGTCTTTTGCATTGAAATTAATGCTTGGCAAATCAGACCAGTTAATTTTGGAAACCATTCTTGGACTGCCAATAATAATCAGCTGCGTTTTGTCCGGATTTACTGTGAGTCCAAATTTCTGCGTCCAATCACAGATTCGCGCCAAGTCCGTGCCAATCGTTGTACAAGCGTCCGCTAGTCTATTCAAGGGGGCTTGCGTATAAATTTGCAAATCATCTGCGTAAAGGTGGTAGGATGAAAGTAATTTGTTTGAAATAGAATTAATAAATATAGCGAAGAGTAAAGGGGATAGCACGCCACCCTGTGGAACACCTGCAATCGTATTGGACCAAGCGGAATAGGTATCATCAATGCGTACACGTTGCCGGCGTCCAAACAGGTAACTCTGAAACCAGTCAATTGCCGATGGAGATATGTTAAGAGAGCGTAGAATACCAAGTATGATGTGCAAATCTACGGTGTTAAACGCATTGCTGAAATCAAGTAAGGATAGAACCGTTAGATTGCCACAGTCCATACCTAGCCTGATATTATCGGTAACGTGAACTAATGCAGTAGCGGTACTGTGCCCTGGAGGGAAGCCTGACTGGTATGGATTTAAAAGGGATTTTTTTACAAAGGAAGGAACTAAGTTGTGAATGGATAAGACGTTCTAGGACTTTCGATAGGAACGGTAATATGGATATAGGACGATAATCTGTTAAAGTAGAAGGCTTAGGTTTTTTAGGTAGGGGAATAATAAGTGCTTCTTTCCACGCTGAGGGAAAGACACCATGGGAAATAGACGTATTAAGTATATTGCATAGGACGGGAAGGATTTCATCAAGGATGGGAAGGATCATTTTACGGCTGACACAGTCATTACCAACTGCATTAGAAGTAATTGCCAGTATACTCTTTTTAACATCACAAGCGGCAAATTGCGAGAAGATGAAAGGAGAATAATCAGGCGTTGGTAAAGTTGAAAGATGCTGCAGGGTATTACTTTTAATATTTCCATCAAACTTGGAGGACGAGGAGAAATGTTTATTAAGTGAATCAATGTTGACATTATTAGGAATGGTTTGTTGCTGAGTCTTACCAACCCCTAAAGTTTTAAGAAATTTCCAAACTTTTGCTGGATCACCGTTTTCAACGGATTTATGAATATGTTGGCGTTGTGCTTTCCTACACACCTTATTGCAGTGATTTCTAATAGTTACATATTTATCAACATTTGAAGGTGTTGGCTTTTGCTTAATTAATGACTTTGCGGCACATTTCTTAGCCATAATCCGTTTAATATCATCCGTTAGCCACGGTGCTGGTAGTTGCTTAATTTTAATAGCACGCACAGGCGCGTGCACGTCATATAATTGCAGCAATTGATTTGTAAATAAGTGGACTTTAGTGTCGACGCAATCTGTAGAAAACAGCGATTCCCAATTGATGTTACTGGCATCCTCACGTAATTTATCTTGATCCATGCCACCAAAATTGCGTTGCAGAATTATCTTTGGGTTCGACTTGGGTGGGCGTATATTGTAAGAAAGATAGATAAGGTCATGGTAAGAAAATGCGTCTGCTGAGCATTGGCCATGCCTATGAAAATAATTAAAAGAAGATACCAGAATGAGGTCAAGTAGAGAAGGAGAAGTGTTAGGAAAATGATGCGTTGCATCAAGATTTAAAATTGTCATATTGCAGGCTTCTGTAACTCGTCGAAAAGATGTAGTTCGAGAGTCCTGCTTGAGAAGGCAGGTATTAAAATCACCCATTATAATGGTGTGTTCATAAGAAGGAGTGAAGTTTTCCAGGATTTGCTCAAAGGAAGAAAAGAAATTTATACGACTGGAAGGAGAATAATATACGCCCAATAAAACTTTGGTGTGATGAAGTTCCACTTCTAAGAAGAGATGCTCGCCGGCATTTGACGGTGGCGGCTGCGAAGACATAGAGACTATCTGATAAGGAAAATGAGCACGTAAGTATATGGCAACACCGCCACCACCGCCAAGCGCACGATCATTCCTAATTAGTTGGAAACCTGGAAGTAAATAAGAAGTTGATGGGAGGCATGGTTTCAACCATGACTCTGACACAAGAATGGCATGTATATTCTTGCAATCTAAATTGGCCAGCATATCTGGGAAATGAGCAGGAATACTCTGTGCATTTATATGGACTACATTAAAGTGCTTGGGTACGTCCGAAAACTGAGTCTGAAGAATGTCTCCCAGAGATGGTACACTAACAAAGCTATCATCAAAGCTTGTGGCAGAATGAAAGTATATGTGACATTCAATAATAATAGATATAAAAATATATATATAGACAAAAATATATAAATATTTATGCTTATAATAAATATTGTGACGGCCGATGTCATGTCAAACCGTCGTCACGAAACACAATAATTAGCAAAGAGGTTTGAAGACTATTTTATTATTTGGAAATGAGTTTTTAATTCGATGACGTATACATTTTGTCAAGCGTTCGCCAAATTCACCAGTCATTGACAACAAGGCGATGGCCGTGCGGATAACACATACCGTTCACGTTCTGAAGGCGTGGGTTCAAATCCCAGTCATAACTGTTATGTGGATTATGGTTTTTATGAAATTTGGAAAATGTTTATGAATATTTGGCGAATATTTAAAAGATTATTTAAATATTTCGAGTAAAAATTAGAAAATTCTAGAAACTTCAGGAAGGAATGAAAAGGTTAAAAAGAGACAGGAGATGGAAACACAAATTTAAATATTTCGAATAAAGATTAGAAAATTCTAGAAACTTCAAGAAGGAATGGAAAGGTTAAAAAGAGACAGGAGATGGAAAAACAATTGAATAACGAAAAGACAATCGAAATTAGTAGATCTAGAACATTCTTAGGGGTATATAAGGCGGTGTAGACGCGCTAAGCGCCAGTTTAAGTTGAAAAGTGGTAAAGTGAAGAAGAAAAGGAAGAAGTAAAGGAAGAAAGAAGAAGTAGTAAAAAAGTGAAGTGAAAGTATAGTGCAGTAAAGTGCAGTGAAGTGCAGTGAAAAGTGCAGTGCGAAAGACGCTAGTGTTGGTGCTGTCTGCGTCGGAATTAAACGGCGTGTCGTGTGTCAAGTCGAATAAAGTGTCATCAGTGCTACTCGGTGTTTCCTTTCAATCCCGTTATCCCGTCCGTAACAATTGGTGTCAGAAGTGGGATGGAAGGATCAAAGATGCCAGTCATGCCGAGGGAAGGTCCTACGACACGTGCGAGGGCTGCCGCTCAAGAACAAGGCGACTCTAACCCAGAAGTTGTAGACAGGGAAGCTCCTTCGCAAGGTGTCGGATCCGAAGGAGGGGTATCTACGTCCGCAAGCGCAGCTAACCCGCTATCTTTTGCAGACCTCGCGGCAATATTCCAGCAAACCTCGCAGCGACTCGAATCTCGACTCGAGCAAAACTCGCAGCAGCTTAAAACCGAACTCCAGCAAAACTCGCAGCAGCTTAAAACCGAACTCCAGCAAAACTCGCAGCAGCTTAAAACCGAACTCCAGCAAAACTCGCAGCAGCTCAAGTCCGAACTCCAGCAAAACTCGCAGCAACTCGAATCTCGACTCGAGCGATCATTACAGCAAAACTCGCAGCAACTCAGCGAGATAATGGAGAGCCAGGATGAGATTCGCCGTTATATATCTGAGAACGCTCGTAAGATTGCCGAGATAGAGATGTGTATCGGTGAAATGCAATCTCGCGTGACTACCATTGAGGAAGAGATGCAGACCCGCATGGCATCAGTCGTATCGGAGGAGGTGCAGTCCCGCATGGCGTCAGTATCGGAAGAGATACACACCCGTATAGCTACGATAGAGGAGGAGTTAAAGAAGATGAAGTCCAACAGCCCTTCGGTTTCTATCAACTCATCAAGTTCTAGTGGTTATTTAAAAGTACCATTATTCGATGGAAACACTTCCTGGGAGGCCTACAGAATACAGTTCGAAGCCGCTTCTATTAGCAACGGTTGGGATGTCGACCAGGCCAAGTTTGCACTTATCCTGGCGTTGCGTGGAGAAGCATTGTCGGTGCTTGAGGCCGTGGGAAAGGACGCTACTTACGCACAGCTGTTTGAGGCTCTAGAATCCAGATTTGGAGACGAGCACTTAAAATATGTGTTCCGAGCCAAGTTACGCAACCGCCGTCAGTATCCGAACGAAGCCTTGCAGCAGTGGGCGATGGAAGTGACGAAGATGGTGCGAAAAGCTTATCAGTCGACACCCGTGGAACAAGTTCAAAGCATGCGACTCCAGGCGTTCATCGACGGAATTTATGATGATGAAGTTAGAGCTGCCGTGCGCCTGAAACACCACAACAATGTTAAAGACGCATTAGCACATGCTCTAGAAGTGGAGGCTTTTCGACAAGAAATTACGTGTGATCGAGACAGGGTTATTGCAGCGGAAGTAGAGGGAACTGGTCGCAGATCTTTTGTCCTAAAGTGTTATAACTGTAGAGAGCCCGGACATTTAAGGCGTAGCTGTCCGAAACATGTAGCAGAAAGGCGTAAGATTGACGCTAGTGTTCAAGTGTTGAAAGATGATCAGGAAGCAATTACAGCCAAGACTTGAATGCAAGCGCTGATCAGAAGACGGAAAGCTCCGAAAGTTCGTATTCGACAACGCACGGATGGAAATGGTTTAACTATCGATGGAGCAGTCAATGGCGTTCTATGTTCGCTGACCCTGGACACCGGTGCGACACGAACGGTTATAGGAACTCGTTTGACAAGAAAGAACGGAAAGATTCTAACGCCGTCAATTTCACCTCGACTGACGACGGCTACCGGTCAGTACATCCCAGTTAAAGGCGAACAGATGGTGGCTATAAAAATCGGTGACAACCTTTACTGGCAACGAGCGGTGATTGCAGACATCGTAGACGATTGTATTGTTGGGCTTGATTTTTTTAGAGATCATCAGTGCAGATTAGACATTAAAGGTGGTATACTTAAGTGTGGAGATGTGGAAATTCCAATGAAAGGTGGTAGCATGGGGAACATTTTGTGCCTCAAAGAAAGCAAACTTACACATAGATCACAGGCTTTACTAGCTACGAAGTTTAATGATTTGGTCCATGTCGATAGGAGAGCGGTGTATTATGAGTTTAAGGATGCGCGGGACGCGCATGTCTTAGAGGGGGGTAGTGTGACGGCCGATGTCATGTCAAACCGTCGTCACGAAACACAATAATTAGCAAAGAGGTTTGAAGACTATTTTATTATTTGGAAATGAGTTTTTAATTCGATGACGTATACATTTTGTCAAGCGTTCGCCAAATTCACCAGTCATTGACAACAAGGCGATGGCCGTGCGGATAACACATACCGTTCACGTTCTGAAGGCGTGGGTTCAAATCCCAGTCATAACTGTTATGTGGATTATGGTTTTTATGAAATTTGGAAAATGTTTATGAATATTTGGCGAATATTTAAAAGATTATTTAAATATTTCGAGTAAAAATTAGAAAATTCTAGAAACTTCAGGAAGGAATGAAAAGGTTAAAAAGAGACAGGAGATGGAAACACAAATTTAAATATTTCGAATAAAGATTAGAAAATTCTAGAAACTTCAAGAAGGAATGGAAAGGTTAAAAAGAGACAGGAGATGGAAAAACAATTGAATAACGAAAAGACAATCGAAATTAGTAGATCTAGAACATTCTTAGGGGTATATAAGGCGGTGTAGACGCGCTAAGCGCCAGTTTAAGTTGAAAAGTGGTAAAGTGAAGAAGAAAAGGAAGAAGTAAAGGAAGAAAGAAGAAGTAGTAAAAAAGTGAAGTGAAAGTATAGTGCAGTAAAGTGCAGTGAAGTGCAGTGAAAAGTGCAGTGCGAAAGACGCTAGTGTTGGTGCTGTCTGCGTCGGAATTAAACGGCGTGTCGTGTGTCAAGTCGAATAAAGTGTCATCAGTGCTACTCGGTGCTTCCTTTCAATCCCGTTATCCCGTCCGTAACAATATGTATATATGAATAGAAATAATAATTCTAAATTAAAACTTAGTTCAATAGTTCGTCCACCTGCCAGTTACGCATTAATAAATAAATAAAGTCACGTAGAACAAAATTTGTAACTAACATAATTAATTAAGTTACAGAGGATACATTCAAGACCGTGGGCATTTTAAGATCAATACTTACGAAATCTCAAACAGTCCAATACATTGCAGGAAAATAACAACTTACTGCAAAACGGAACGTTGCCTTAATGCAACGTTCCGGTTCGCACATATGCCTCTAGATATGCCTACATAAATAGCTCATATCAACACAGTTATGCGATAGATGACATCATTAAAATTTTACAAATTTTTAAACTGTCTAAAACATCACAAAGAAAAAAAAAGTGAAAACCTATTGCAAAACGGCACGTTGCCTCAATGCAACGTCCGGTTCGCACTAGATACATAAATAGTTCATAACAAAAGGCAATTATGCGGCAGCAGATGACAGCTCAGAGTTTGATAACTTTGACAACTTTGACATAATGACTTTGACAATAGTAAATAAATTTCTTGTGATACACACAAAATGTAAAAATAAATAAATCTAAGACTATGTGAAAGTGCAAATATTGTGAAATACCCACAGACATAATATGTAGATCATGGGAATCCTACTTCTTGGAGGCAGCAGCTCGCCTGGATTTGGTTGTGGTCGGTTGAGCCACTGCTGCTCTGCTTCCGGCAGCTGTATGTTATTCAAGTCGCCAATGGATGCGATGATGATTGCCGTCAGGAGCCAGTATGTGGATGTGGCCCTCTCTTGTCCAGCACTTCGTAACCCCGAACTTCGCACGTGCAGCCATGAAAGCAGTGTGTCTTGATCGGGTCAGGAACTCCGACAACGTGATGCCTGATCCCTTCAGCTTTGTTTTCGAGAACCATATGCGATCCCGCACCTCAACAGCCTCAAGTTTGAGAAGAATGGGCCTAGCTTTTTTGCTAGAGGTTGGACGTCCCATTCTGTTGCAACGCCGAATACTATCAGAGCTGAAATTGTCAATCTTGAGTTGCTGCTTGACAATGTCTGCCACCACCCTGACCGTGTCTTCGTCCTTGTGCTCCTCAACACCATGAAGCAGTAACATTTTTCTGCGGCTGCGCATTTCCATTGTATCTACTTCACGGGCAACCTTGGCAAGTTGCTGTGAGAAAGATTTTAGGGCCAGTAACACAAAAGACTTGAAAGAAGCGAATTCCTCAGCCAAAGTACCAGTGCCCTGCGAAGACTTCTTTTGCAATTCAGCCTCAAATTTGGCCATACGCTCCTCAAAGTATGTTTGCATGTCAAGAATGCTTGTATTGTTGAATGGATCCATTCTAGTAAATTAATTTAAACTTCTTAGTTGTTGGAGATAACGCTTAACCAGCAGGTATATACTGTTAACTATATATTTTATTCATTTAATTTGTAAAATGATTATTATAAACTACTTTTATTAAATTTTATTTTAGAGCAAATTCAGAAAATTGTTGTTGTTTCAACTACCCACACAATTATTAATTAATTTCCCGTTTAAAAGCCTGTACCTATGTTCTTTTTTATAGTCAGTTGATTATAATAACATCTTCCAAAATTTAATAAAATACTCAGTTCCAGATACAGCATTTAATTCATAAAACATCTGTCACCATGTACTTAAAACAAATCTTTGATGCAATTTAATAAAATAAACGACATACAGCTAAATGAAACATGTATCAAAGGTTTCATACTTAAGATACAGCAAATCCTTAGCTCAAAAAAACATGTCTGTCTAAGTTGTCCATACATTGCATCTCACAGATACAACATTTCTGCTGCCTGAAATTGAAACATGAATTGGCGTAACTTGTGAAAAATCAATGATACACAAACTTTACGACAATTTAGACAAAAGCATCAGATAGGCTTTAGATTCATATAAATATATACCAATTTTCTACTTTCCATCTCTATAAATATATGAGTTATGAATTTTTGAAATAGTTTTTTGGCTCTGGTGTAAAGTTGGCTTTTTCAAGTTACGACAATTCCGCTTTCTTCCGTCGATATATTGCCAAGTTTATACACGTACTTACACTGCAAAACCGAATAACGCTCAAATTTTGATAACACTACTAAATGTGAACTAGATTTATGCTGAGAGTATCGTTAGATAAATAAAAATGAATTACATAACGTCACATCCCTAGTCATGTGGTACTGACGGATGTCAACGTCATATAGGCAACTATCATCCGCACCATGCTACAGCGCACAGGGTATAGTTTTAATATTATTTACTTAGGTATACCTACCTATGGACACGTACACGAAAAAGTTAGTTCAGTTACCTGGCCAGCAATAACTCGTCGGTCCGTGTGGTTCCCATTTCACGAAATGGTTTTGTTAACAAAAAACGAAAGTAGGGTAATATATAAAGTTCTTTGTTATGGTGTATGTGAGTGGCTGTATTAAGGAAAATATAGCGTTATCACCAACCGGCGTGTGGGAAACGCAAATAAAAAATAACAAAGTATCTGTTACACGGGGATAAGCCAGCAAACGGACAGCATTCAATTCGCCGCCACTATCTCTAGGAGCCACGAGACGATCGCCCTACACCCGCGTCTTTGTGACACGTCGCGCCACTCGCCAAGGGACGATGGCTATCTGACGACACTTGTCTCTTTATATATTCACTCGAAGCCATTCAAAGCTGTTCAACAAGCGTTTAACAATCGAATCGATTGTTTACCAAATAAATGTGAAAATTGTTCCCTGTTAGCTAATAAATAAAATACTGCGCGTCTAATAAATTCTAATTAAAACTTGCATTGGTAAGTTATGAAGTTAGCTACATGGTACTTGTTTGAATTTCAAAATTCTTAGCTTATAAGTTGAGAACGTGACTGTCGAATCAGACGAACCTGAAGCTGAAATTTGGATATAAAATTCAGTGAGAAACTATGCACTTGAAGCTAGCTCGCGCACCGCGTGTGGCCAATTTTTTTTCGCATCCATTCCAGATTTAATTAAAACGCGAATTTATTGTTAGAACTTGTAGTCGAGTAGTAAACAAAGTTTTCGTAAATCTCGGCGATAGCTGGCACAATCATAACCGAAGCTATCCTATTTGGGTAATACGCAACATAGGGAAGTTCGCCGCCAGGCAGCTCATTCCGGCCTATTTGCTAGAATAGAGTCGATATCCTGCCGATGAATCGGAGTGAACGAGCAGGGCGTGATCCCGCATAACATTTAGAGCTTGTTAACGAAATGACCTATGTAGGTACTAGATACCGATCGCCAATTACTAAACTATGGGCTTTTATCCGCTGGCGCGGACAAAGAGACTGTCTCTGTTTTAAATCTTTTAATAGCCAACCCTGGTGCTATCTGCCGCCAGAATAATAAAGTTTGCAGATGCGAAAATACGGATAATAGGGGGAGTCTGTACACAATAAGAGATTCAGAGGTACAAAGCCTTTGTCGTTTCATTCTTAATTTGATAATAATTTAACTCAATTTCGTCGTTATTATAACAGGAATGAACCCTCCAGCGAGTCTGCGTGCGTTTTCTGGTACGGCTCTCAGCTCCCCTATGCTCCATTAATAGACATCGCCATAGTGATTGTAAAAAGAACTCTGTACGAGAACTTCCTTACAACAACATATTTGTGATGCTAAGCAAGGAACATGCGTTTTATTTTATGCATCATTATTAACTTACAAATAACACCTACAGCAATTACTTAAAGATAACGCTGCTCTTTATTTGTAATCGGAAACACACTCTCACAGTAGCCAATTTTTGTATGTTATAAGACTATGACGAATATAAGTATCATATATTATACAAGAATCACACACATTTATACTAACACATATATACGCCCACACCGATTATAAAAATGAACCATACGTTGAAATAAATTGAGGTGCACATATACGTGCGCCACTCAATATTTGTTATCCTTGAGTGGAAAAATAATGAGAGGGTAAAGTATGAAATGAGAGCAGGTCGTTTGACGTGCAATAGCCCGGAGCGCACCAAATAATCCTCACACTCCCGGAACCAGATGCACGTCATCTCCGACTCTGATCGAAAACTCTGCATCGTACCTTACTTTTTCTGTCGTTATTATGAGAACACCTACATTTTGTGTCACACACTTTTTCTCGCATCGTAAACAAAATGAAAGTGAATGTAAGTAAAACGAAAGTTATGGTTTTTGAAAAGGAGGAATGCGTTACGGCTAGTAATGTTTTGATCGATGGACAGCGAGTGGAACAAGTGAATGAGTTTGTTTACTTAGGTACGTTGTTTACAAGAGATGGTAAGAATGAAGAAGATATTGAAAGGAGAGTTAATGCAGGTAATAGTATGAATGGAGCTCTGAAAGCGTTTATGAATAGTCAAAACGTGTCCAAAAAGGCACGTTTGGCTGTACATAGAGGCGTGTTAGTGCCTACCCTTATGTATGGTAGTGAAAGTTGGGTATGGCAGAAGAGATTTGAAAGTAAAATAAATGCTGTAGAAATGAGAGCACTGAGAAGTATTTGTGGTGTGTCTTTGACCGACAGAGTAAAGAATTGTGTGATACGAGAGTGGTGTGGGGTAAAAGAAGATGTAGTGACAAGCATTGAGAAAGCCATGTGAAGATGGTTTGGGCACATGGAGAGGATGGATGACGATAGACTGACAAAGAAGATATATAAGGCAAGTGTGAATGGAACAGGACAAAGGGGAAGACCTAGGCGGACGTTCTCTGACCAGATTGGAGACATCCTGAAAAAAGGACAAGTCAGAAGTACCCTTAACAGAAGAGCATGCATGAGAAACTTGATGGGAGTGAGTGAAGCAAGTGAGGTATGTCAGGATCGTTGTAAATGGCGTTCCGTAGTCTCTGCCTACCCCTCCGGGAAACAGGCGTGAGTCAATGTATGTATGTATGTATGTAAACAAAATGTCTCTTAACAATCGCTCCGTAAAAAATATTTCTTTTCGATATTCAATTGAACACTTGAGTCTGAAGCAGGTACAGAAATTCAGTTCAGTTTTTTACCTTCAATTTTGGCGAAGGGCTTGATTGATTGGTTAGTGCCTTCGTTTGTGTTATAATATAACATGCACTGTGTGTTCACGGTCCATCGGCAATCGAGCTTGTTTGTCATGCGTTCAATTTACTAGCTTCCTTTGATGCATATTTCAACAAGTTTCACGGCGAGCGCGTCAGAGATACTGGAACACTGACTTTTTTTGGTGTCGTGTTGGAAAATCATCCTGCAGTCCTTTCACCCTGGGGGGAAGGACAAAGAGGACTGTCAGACTCTTACTGACTTAAAACCAACCCGTGCTCCTCATGTACCCATGTGTCGGAGGGTAGGGTTTCATCGAAGCATTCCTCGCTACCCCCCGACGGGTATTAGCCCGCCAGATGGTCAGGCGGGCCCCGAACGAAACCTCCTTGGCGGCGGATGAAGGTGTTGGGCTCCGCGGCCTAAACACCCAGCGGCCGCAGGGGATAGGCAGGAAGGCAACGCAACACCGCATCTCCTCTTCCTCTGCGGCCCCACCGCGACGCAACGATAGTGCGACCCCGAGCGGGAGGTCGCGGGAGATAGAGCGCGCGGCAACGTAACACCGACACGCCTCTCCTCCCGCAACCGCACCCGACTGCGAGGGACAGACAGAACTGTCCCCCGCACCCGCACCTTGGGACGCATCCTACACAGGCCTCACGCAAGCCCACGTGGAGCGTCCCCTCCCGGGATCCCGCTTAGCTTCACCGTGGGTGTTGTACCTCAAACCCACGGTTACTGAGCCCCCCCACCACGACAAAGTTGAGATCCCACGGGGGGGATCAGTGCAGTACATCGTTTTATCGGTCGTATCGGTCGCTTGTTATTCACACTGAATTATTGTGAACCGAACCGGTGTTGTCAATATGGTGGTGTTGTAAAATTTTAATAATACCTTTGTAGTGAGTCTGGCTGCCATCTGCATGCTTTAGGCAATATACAATCAATCGATATCCGATTACCATAAATCACATAATAATAATAATAATAATTAAATTATTATTTATTTATTGAACCAAAACCTTTTTGTTACAAACATCTGTGTTTTAGTTACATTAAACATTAAGGTGTACTTCAAATATAGGACCCTGCCTCCCAAACAAGGGTGACCTGTAACATGGGAGACAGTGTTCTGCTGATGTCTTGTTAACAATTAAACCTTTTAGATTATATGTTGCGTATTAGTGAAGATAGGTATGGTAGGTAGTGAATACTTGCGTGGGGACGTATGAATTTGAATTATGTGTATGTGTGCATGTATGTGTGTGTGTGCGCATGTATGTGTGTGTGGGGGGGGGTGTATATGTGTGTGCTTGTATGTGTGGGTGTTGTGGGTGTGTGCGTGTGTTTGTGTGTGTTAAAAGTTATTGTACTGAAAGTATAATTATGTGTTAGGACAGGCATCTAAGTAATGCTTCAGTTTGAGAATAGTCTAGTTCAAGTAGCCAATTTAGTATTTTCCTCTGAGCTTGTTGCTTATTCAGATTTGTGAAATGAATTTGTTTATGGATATTCTTGTAGATTAAAGAACTAATTATATAAAGTTGTTTTCTGGTGAATGAGGTTTGATGAGATTGTGTGGGGGCTTGAGGTTTGCTGTATACAAGCCTATTTTTGCTCTTAGCACAAAGAGCTGTCTGGCAGTTAGTACTTTGCATTCCTCATAGAGTTGTTTGGTAGGGTATCTAAATGGTTTATTTAGCATCACCTTGAGAACAGCTCTTTGTGCACGTTCTACCTGGAGAAACTTTTGTTTGGCTGCTCCACCCCGAGCCGGTATAAAATAATTGATGATAGACTGACAGATTGCGGTATACCATTTTCAATGTTTTGAGATCTGCACAGTATCTCAGTGATTTGAAGATGTGTATAGTTCTTCTGAGCTTACAGGAAATTGTGTCCAGATGTTGGTACCATTTCAGGCCATCATCGATCATCACTCCAAGGTATTTTACTGAGGTCATTTGAGGTAGTGTTTCGCAAGAGCAGGTAGAGGTACTTGAACATGTATGAGCCTTAATTGTGTATTCTAAGTTTGGTTTCATTTTCACATTAATATAAAAAGGTATATAGCTGGTCTTAGTTAAGTTTAAGGTTAAGCGATTATTATCTAGCCAGCGCATGACGGATTTCAGTGACTCTTCAGCACTAGACTGCTCCTCTGTCCAAGATTTGCCATACACCACTATGGCAGTATCATCCGCAAATGTAAATATTTTATATATATATATATATATATATATATATATATATATGACACTGCCCTGCGGGACACCGTAGGATATAGTTTCATCTTCACTGATGTGAGAACCTATTTTCACACAGATTTTGCGATTTTCAAGGTAAGTTTTAAATAAGTTATGTATGTGACCTCTTATGCCAATCTTATCTAGCTTGGAGAGAAGGATGGGAACAGAGACTGTATCGAACGCTTTGCTAAGGTCTAGGAACATAGCTATGCTCTTTTGCTGTGTATCAAGTTTTCGAGCTACAAACTCTGTCAGATCTATAACTGCGTCTTCAGTTGATACTCCTTTTTTAAAACCGTATTGATTCTTGGCTATAATATTATACTGATTTAAGTAACTTACTAGCTGTTTATTTACAATATTTTCCATTATTTTTGACAGAGTAGGCAGCACCGCAATAGGCTAGTTGACAAAAAAAAATTTATAAGTCCGTCCTTTAGATTATTCAAAAATAAGCGATACGTATTTTTTTATTTGTAAATTAAACCAAAAATTACCAAGATATAGCTCATTAAAGTTACGTATAACGTCACGCCGTGCTGCATTTTTTAGCACTAGATGACGTCACACGTAACTTTAATGGGCTATATCTTTGTTATTTTTTATTTAATCGAAAAATGAAAAAATACGTGTCCAATATTTTTTTATAATCTAAAACACGGGCTAAATAAAATGTAATTATTTTGACCCTGGAAACTACCCTATTGGTCGATAGTTATTTAGACAGTCTCTGTTCCCATTCTTATATGTGGGATGAACGATGGCTTTCTTGAATGGTTCTGGGAATATCCCGCAAGCAATGGAGCTATTTATTATGTGTGTAATTAAAGGTACTAGAGTTTTCCGCATAGTTTTATTAATTTTACTGAAATTCCATCCCATCCAGTAGCACAATCATGTCTTAGAGTCATGATGGTTTGATCTACATCAGTATTGTCCAATTGAAGCATAACAAATGAGTTAGGGATAGGAGTTGTATTTGTTGACTGCCCATGAGAGGTACTTGGAAGTGGATGGTTTGAAATCTTTGACGCTAGATTTTCGCCAAGTTGCGCAAAAAACCTACACACGTCTCTAACTGCTCTCTTCGGCTCAGGTACTATTTTAAGAAGATCCAACGGAGGGTGTATTTGCTTTTTAGTATGTGTGATATCCTTATTTTGTTTCATAAGATCATAGGGTTGGATTTAGCTTTATTTAGTTTGCGTTGTTCATGGATTCATTTTAGTTTTCTTACAAGGGCATTACAAACATTTCTGTAGCGTTTATATGTCAACTGTAGAAAATGATTGTCCGGTGATTTGCGGGATTTTATGTGAACTTATCACGGTGAGTATACATCGTAACAGGCCCAGGGTGATCCAGGGCTTGATATATCTGTTTTTTTTTTAAGGATGCAGAGTTGTTTAGTGTGTTTAGGAATAGCATTCTGTAGTATGTTAATAAGGTTATTTGCGGCCGTGTTTGGGTTAGATTTATTTGTCACCGTAGAAAAGTCAGATGACTCAATATGTTTTGTCAGGCTTGGGTAGTCAATTCTAGCGATTTTGTGGTCGGATGCTAGCGGTCGGGAAAATTCGATATCTTCAATTTCTTATATTATTGGCATGTGATCAGTGATATGAGACTCAATAACGAGAGCGCTAGCTGTTTGATTAGATTTTAACATGATATGGCACATGCCAGCTATTGAATTCGTAAACATTGGATACCTGTACCTGTCGTACCTGTGTAAGTACATCAGATATACGGTGAGACCTGGTATACTGGCGATGATAAAAAAGTGCCAGTCGGACTAGATCACACAGAAAACATTAGTTAGATTTCATTTTGCTTTTTTTATTATCAGTTTTTATAGTACACAAACTCTGTAAAATTCAAGACTCCATTACGGTACAACAGTTCACCGGACGGACAAGCGAGAGTTAGTAATAGGCTCAGTGTGGTACCCTTGGAATATCCAACGCTAGAAAGCATTGGACGGTTATTCTTCATTTAAAACATACTTGTATAACAATTTACTAAAAAGGTATACAAATACAACATAGACAACGTTTTTAATCATCACCATCATACCATATCGGTATTTTACATTATGTGTCTGACTACCGAAGGGTCAATGCACTGAATCTAGAAAGATGATATGAGCACTAATACGGCATTTTTAATATTCCTACGCTAAGGGGGTAAAATAGACCTTGAAGCTAGCTCTATAAAAAGCGGACAACAATTATCTAGTATTCAATAATATTTCCAGTAGCACTGTAAGCCATCGGTCAAGTCCTATAAATGTTTTGATATTTGATAACATAAAAAAACGTAAGCAGTATAGAAGGTATATTTATTGATGTATATTATAATGTTCACAAGTATACTTTAGTCCATTAGCTAAGCTCGTGACGGGGGGTACTCCGTAAGCAGATCAGAGAATAGGATAAGATGCCAGAATGGTCTTGCAAACTTAACCCATTAGAACCTGAGTTTCTGAATTCAATATATATTTCAGTTTTTTATATAATTTTGGGTTAAAAGGTGTCTAAATAACACAACCTGGGTAAAATAATAAATTATAGATCTCCCGTTTTTAAGTTTCGAGCCGTTGCCATATTATGGCAACGTCAGATCAATGGGAGTACAAAAAATCTTTTTCTAAGTGTTATAGAAAAAAAAATACTTAATTCGTAGGTATATACTATAAGAAATACAAAGTAAACCGACATCACATTTCAAACAGATAACTCTCCCAATAGAATAACAGTCGGTACCTGCACATCTACGTTTCTTTTCTACTGGTTTTGGAAAGTGATTTAGTCTATCATATCTTATGCCTTCCAAAACTATGGGTACAAACTTAAAAAAGCGCCGAGGTTTTTCAAATATGTTAGGGCTAATTCCCGGCGGCAATTGTGCATTAGTATCCACGAGTTATAAAATTAGGCTACCACCACTTTTTAACTCGAATCCCTATCCTATAATTACTAACGTGGGCATCCATGAGGTCCGTTCCTCCCATGTATTGGTTGTATACATATAGCTATGGGATTGGGTATCGGTACCCAATCTCATAGCTATATACAACCTGGTTCGGTTTGGAATACCGATCTGCCAAGCCCACTGGATTGACTCCGTGATCGGTGGAAACTACAGTTACGACAGAATTGTCCATTCATCGGACTACAACATCTTAATATATAAAATCCTTGCGTTACTGACTGACTGACAGACACGCTACAGCCGAAACTATTGGGCGCAGGAAGCTGAAATTTGGCATATATGTTCCTTGGGGACCGTAGGGGTGCACTAAGAAGGGATTTCCCGAAATTCCCACGGGATCGGCGAAAACGGATAAATTAAAAAAAATGCAGGCGCAGCTGCTGGCGTTCTCTAGTAAGTCATAATTTCAACTTTAGTGATTGGGCATTCTTTTGGCGAAGACTGCTAGTACCTCGGTAACCCATTTCTACTTTTCAAGTGAAATAACAGATGAATACCTGTAAAGAGATAAAAATGAAGTTTTTGCTTTGTCATAGCTGCTGGTAATTCCATCCGCAATTTCATACAACTTCAAGCTGAAAAGGAAAACAGGCACATTTTAGGTAAAAATGTCCTCGTAATGACCTAGCGTTGCCGTACCGCAACGAGCGGTATGACTATCGCAACATCAAATATACTTGTCAAACTAATATTTATTCTAAACTATCATTATAAACTTTAGTTATGTCTGAACATATGTTCTGTTAAAACCAAGACACAAATTATGTTAAATAAAAATAAATTACTCTTCCATTTTCTTGTTCGCCATTTCTGCTCAATTTACGGCAAGCCACAAAATGAAATCACAACGGCGTTCAAACTTGGGACACTACCAACCATTGACTCTTTCTTATCAATGACTAACACATTTCAGTGCAGGTTTAAAATAACAAAGAACAATGACGGTGCATGGTTTTCGATAAATTGTCTATAGACTATATACCTAAACAACTCACGCTGCCATATGGCAACGCTAGTCTCTAATGGGTTAATGGAGGCTTTAATAAATCAATACAACAAAAAATATTGTAAACGCAATGCTTCGGACGCATATTTTTCATCGATGCGGTAAATTACTTAGCTTGTGTTCCATACGGTGTGGTAAATATAAAAATTTGCTTACCTGGTGTCTAGACGACGGTAATAAGGCACCTTAAACTTTCAATAGAATTGGTACCTCATAGCATTTAGTTACGGAACGCTACACGTATTTAGCAATCACAGGAATCTTCTTAGATGATTTCCCCGAGAACTTACTCTTAGTTTCTCTCTAATACAGTCGTACAAGTATGTGAACGCCGCCGTTCCTTTGAGCACATTATATCCAGACAAAGACATTTACTTAAGATATTCCTATTTAACATTTCTACTCAGTGACATAATTTCAATTTATTTTGCTTCCAAAAATATTAAAATATTCTGTTCGTGTTTTCTCTTTTGCGTAATGCTTCTCACTTAGAGGGCACGTAAATTTTACAGATTTTTCCGTTAATCCGAGTTCGTAATTACTAAGTCCATAAATGTACGAAATTTCAATTACCTGCAGTTAGATAAAGTAAATAGACTGACAGACTACATTACGTTAACCTAGTATGTGAACTTTATAAAACAAAACTGTGACAAAGATAGTTCGCAATAGTTTTGTAGGTCCCCAGGTTTGCTGATGTTGTCTCGCAGTTTTGTTATCAGGTACTTATTTCGTGTACCTAAAGATATTATAAGTGCGGACAGAGCGCTGCAATATAGACTTCACAGCAGCTTCATTTTCTAGCAGTCGACACTACACTACTAGTATCTACGTACACAAATAAGACTGCTGAAAGGACCTTGAATTTTAAAACTTTTGTACACAGAATAATGAATTGGCCAAGGTGAGTGAAATTGTTGATATTCCCTGCGTTTGATTCGGATTAAGTGGTTTATGGAAGTGTGATGGTTTATCTTAGAGAATAATAAGATTAATACGTGATATCCGGCAGCGCCCACGGCGAGCTTCTGTCGACATTGTGTGAGCGACACGCGACGCCCCGTGGATCAGGTGACAATCGGTGTTGCAGGTATTGCCGTTTGTTTTCGTCACCCCCTTGACAATAAGCCCTTCTTTTGGGCACAAAGGACTGCCTTATCTGTTTCCAAATTCATGAATTGATTCGCGAAACGTCAAGGTACATGAAAGGTTATTTTATTTCCTCTAGAATTTGTTGCTGATGTTTATTTATTATATTTCAAGGGATTTCAATTGCAAGGCACTTTTTATAACTTAATAAATAATAACACATTGGTAAACTCCACAAAAAGGCGGCGATAGCCGAGTGGATATACCAACAGACTGCCATGCAGAGGGTATCCGGTTCGAATCCACGGCGCGCACCAATGACTTTTCGGAGTTATGTGCGTATTGAATTGTTAATTATCGCTTGTCCCGTGCCTCGGAGAGCACGTTAAGCCGTCGGTCCCGGTTGTCATGAAGATCTTTGACAATCGTTACAGGGCGTCAGTACCTTCTATATAAAACTGACACTAGTCTAAACCAAGGAATATCGCTATCCCTTCGGGTTGCGGAGGTCAGACCGGCAGTCGCTCCGTGGAAAAGCTAATATTCAGTCAAATCCGGTTAGACTAGAAAGCGGACCCCAGATTTAAACTGGGATAACGCTAAGAGAAAGAAGACATTGGTAAACTCCACAGTTAAGAGTAGAACGATGTACTTAATATTTGCGATAGGTACTATTTACTACTTGTACGTTTAAAGTTTATAATGACTTGCCTATATCGTTTAATTAACGGAGTACACAAGTGCGCGTAGACCTACATACGGGGTATAGCGAGCCACGTTTTTCAGGCAACAAAGCACTTCACTTATTGGAAAATCCGAGCTGAGGCTAAGAAAATTCAATAGTATGAGGGCAGCAAGGTCGCAGTTAGCAGCGCACTGAGTCTTACAACGCGTCGTTTATTGAAAGTTATTTGAAAGCCGTCTGCGGTGACCGCCTGCCTATAAGAGGTTTCACGTTATTTACGAGTTGCTTGCCATAACTTTTCACGACTTATTTTTTTATACTTACTCATATCGAACAAGTATTTGTCGCTAATACTTTTAATATAGTTTATAAAGAACATACTTGCTTATCAACAATGCTAGATAATTATACTACGTACATGCCGTACATCAACTTATAATTACAACGAAATTGTAATGCTATTATTTAGTTTGCAACCACCGCTATTTCATAAATTATAAATCAATGTAACATTAAACATTCCGTTTATGTTTAGTAAATGGTCCAATCGGACGCGCTTATGAATATTATCGGTGTATAGTTATGACACGAGGGTCAAGAACTTAGGGTCCCAAGCCAACCTCACCTGCAAGTGGTGCACCTGCCGATCAACGGACGAGGCTCTGGCAAACAAAAAATCCCGATAAGCGGCAATCGGCTTGCCACCTATTACGTGGGATCAAAACACTGGTGAAAAGTGGGCGGTTAATATGCCTCTGCCTACCCCTTCGGGGAAATAGGCGTGAGTCTATGTATGTATGTATGTACGGATTACTAATCAAATTAATATAAATGGTATTTGTTGTTTGTATCAAACACTAAATCGGCTCGAACTCAAAATGCGTTGATTAGAGGCAACGTTCATGGTGCGGGTATTGTCCTGGACTTTGACGTCACTGCATCACACAAATTGTGTCCTCTCATTCAGTCACACAATTGGGCTAAGGGCAAGTGTACATGTACCATGAACTACGTGTACGTGCCGTAGTTTTTACTGTCCGTGTGCCATGAAAACGACTTTATGTAATACGCCTTATCACCGGGTGTAGTGCCGAGATTTGTGTAGCTCCAGCTGCCGACCGCAACTGAGCCTTGTGAAATTCGTTTTGCTCAAGACAACCGTCCCATTAGGTATAATACATCATTCGGGCACTCTCCTAGTTTTGTAGCTTATTTTAGGCCATGTGCTTAGTGTGCATGGCTTATTATTGAAAAATAATAAGAAAAAAACAAAACGAAAATGAAAACTTAAAAATCGCACCAATATTGTTTACTAGGTATTTAGTTTCTTTTTAAAAAAAAAGAGAACCGCCCTCAAAAAATCGACCCACTGAAAAGTACGAAATAATTTTTACATACGCTTATACATACCTAGTATATAACTGATACAAAATACTTAGTTTTTGAAGTCGGTGCCAAACCAAATCCCTCTAAAAGCCTATTGTTTGGCGTCATCCTTTCCAAAACAGCGCATTCAATCTACATAGTACTTACAGCCCAAAATAGCTAAGAAATATAATTATTTTATAATTAAGCATTTATTTCATACTTTTTATATATTTTATATATATGTTGCTTTTTAGAGTATAGATATAGGTAGATTATTTTAAATTTTATTAATTCAGATATTTTTTGAGGCTTTATTGATTTGATATATTCGTCGTATTATTTTCTCTGTTTTCCAGTATTCTTTTTTGTTTTTGATGGTTTGGCACCGACTTCAAAAACTAAGTATTTTGTATAAGTTATATACTATATATAAGCGTATGTAAAAATTATTTCGTACTTTTCAGTGGGTCGATTTTTTGAAGGCGGTTCTCTTTTTTTTAAAAAAGAAACTAAATATCTAGTAAATAATATTGGTGCGATTTTTAAGTTTTCATTTTCGTTTTGTTTTTTTCTTATTATTTTTATTTCATACTTTTTAGTGATAGGTACTCCATTTACTTTAAGTTTTGGGCTAATTAATAGTTTGTTTATAGTTAGATTCAATTATTTTTGTGATAAGATTTCTGCTAGTGTCAGTCTGTAATCATGACTTTGACATAGGTACCTACTTTTATTCTGTGTGCCTATGGGCTTAGGCTCGATGCTGGAAGAGAGAGATGAGTCTAGCGGGAATCAGCCACATACGGAAGGCCGCCCTCCGCAAATGCTGCTCCGGCTGATCCAAACAAATGCGGTGGACTTGTACATACTATTGAATTGGCTGTGAGCTCTCGTATTATGCTCCGGAGAAATATGTCAATAACGGATGGCTTAGCGAACGGGGCAGTGGGTGTTCCTAAAGGATTTAAATGGCAGGCACTAAGAAGAGATCAACTTGAGCCAGGTGAACTGCCTGATGCCATTTTGATATTATTTGATGATCCATCAATAGCATTGCGTCTTAAAGATGATGATGGATAAATTTCCATAGCTCCAGTGCCAGCGACCTATCAAGGCAATCGCGGTTATGGTGATATCGAGAGGCGGATGTTGCCAGTCATATTGAGTTGGGCTGTGACGGTACACAAGTTGCAAGGATGGACACTTAGTTCCGGGGACCTAGGGCCTAAAATCTTTGCCATAGGCCAATGGTATGTTGCCTTGAGGCGGGTCAAATCCCTAAAAGAAATGGCTTTAAGTTAAGGTACTCTGTGGATATTGACTCGATCAAATTACTCAACCATCCTCACGACAACAGAGCCTTATCCGAAATGACAAGAATGAGAAATATGCTCACGCATTAGATTCTTTCACCGACTTTCTTTGTTTTTTGTTAGTCGCAGAGACTTAAACACGTACACACGTAAACACAAACACACACACACACATTATACATACAAACATACTAAGAACCAATATATATACATATAGTGGTTCTTAGTATGTTTGTATGTATAATGTGTGTGTGTGTGTGTTTGTGTTACGTATACACGGGTCAAACAGAGAACCTTCTCTTTTTGAAGTCGGTGAAAATACTAAAACTTTCTCCTAAGTGTAACAAATACTTTTTTCTGAAAACCGCATAAAAATCGGTTCAACCAAACTCGAGTTAATCGTGGGCAAACTTACATACGGGTCAAACTCAGAACCTTCTTTTTTTGAAGTCAGTTAAGGGCCTAAAACCTTCTCCTAAGTGTAACAAATACTTTTCTGAAAACCGCATCAAAATCGGTTCAGCCAAACGCGAGATCATCGCGGACAAACATACATACATACATACAGGTCAAACTGAGAACCTCCTTTTTTTGAAGTCGGTTAAAACAATGATTATTGCGCTCTGTCAATTCGCAAATATAAAAAAATAATTAGTTTCATTTTTACTAAAGAATTAAGTATCAATAATTATGCATCTTAATGCATCAATGTACCTATCGGATGAGTACAAATATGTTCTAAACTGGTCTTAAAGACATATGCTAGTATTTATACAGTACAAACATTAAACGATACACGTGCTACGTTTCACCAAAGTCTACATAGAATTTCATAGGCTGTGCAAATAGCAATAGTTGTGCAAAGCCCCTAATAAATTCGTACACGATAGCCTCTACCCCTCTACCCCTTTGCCCCTCTCCCCGGCACCCAAAACTTGTTGCACCTGCAGGCAGTTCTCGTACCTATGTGAGGTGCAATACAACACGAAGCCGACATTCATTCCATTCAAGCTTATAAAGTATATTTGCATTTGCTTACTCCGAGATAACATAATGCAAACGTTTAAAAAATAAATCATTCCGTGTGTTGGTTTAGCTGGTAAATATGCCGTAATAACTATGAATTCTAGTGTTTGAGATATGTACATTAAAAGAAACACACCTTGCTCAAAAGTTTTCTTCGCTATCAAATATAGATTTTCATGCTATATCTTAACTGAAATTCAAATCAGCGATGTACAGAAAGCTTTATTTACGCTTCATAGTTTCGTTTAAATAATATAGAACCGCAGGGTTCACATATTCTGTAAAAAAATAAGTTAGTATCTAGATTTACTTTCTCTCTAACGATTTTTGCTTGGAAATAAACTGTGTGTCTATATTATAGCAAAATAAATAAGAACCTCAATGTTTGATACACATCTACACCTGAACCATAAGAATGTATTTTTTTTTTGGCATTTCAATGCAGACAATACTATCCCATTGAAGTATTTCTGTCTTTGTGCTTTATCTACTACTAGAAAATTACTTGAAACACGACCTTGTCTGTGACGTCGTATTTTCGTCGTCCTCAATAAACGATCCATCTCTATTTTGTTGTTTACCCGGATTTCTGTTTCTACGAAGTCACGTCAATGTTGCGGTCACATTCCCTCGCACTGTAGTAAATCATTAAGGATCACGGAGAATGGTTAATATGAGACAGCATAAACTATTTATAATGGACACTCTTGATGCGCCAATTTCAGTATTTTGCGTAGTTTCAAGGAAATGTAATCCCAACATACGAAGCAACTTATAAGAAAGGGTCTATCTATATCTCCCTTGTTTGTTTGCGCTTTGATCTGACTTGATTTATAATGCCAACGCTCACCACAAGTATGACTTTCCTCAGAGCAAACTCAAAGGCGCTTGTTAACCAGAACATCTGAATAGTATTAATTATTACCGCTGACATTTCTTGAGGATTAATTATTAAATTAATTCGCTTCAAGAAATTGTATGACCTTTCCAAGAATACGCATACCCATTTCCAAGATTGACTCAGTAGTTGACCAATTTACACAAATGAAAGCAAAGTACGAGAAAGTACTGTTTTGTTTTCGTGCGAGTTCGCAAAGTATATTTACCACGATTCGCGTGGTTCCGCCTCCACGGACCGTCGATGGACACCGCTATGGTTTAAGTGGGACGCCTCGAACGCCTACAGGAGAGAGTCACACACCTCTCTGCTCCAATACACCGATGATGAGCCCTTAATTTTAGTTACCACCGTGAAGACAAAGATTTATGTCTTATATATTTTTAGAATGCATAATGATATGGTAGTAGAAGCCGTGACATTACTGTTTTGCTTAGCTATCAGGTCATAAATATATATGAAATCAACCACACACCGAGGGTTGGAAACAATTTAATATGTAAAATTTTCGATATCGATATCGACCACTGTGAATTATTTATCTACTTTAATCTTAATAAAACAAATACCAACTTCAAAATTTAATGACATTATACAAGAATATGTACATGCTTTCAAGAGAAAAAAAATTGCCAAATCGGTTAGTAAATGACGGCTTTCTGAGGTAACTAACATATACAAACATACATATCTTCACGCCTTTTATCCCCGAAGGGGTAGGCAGAGGTGTATTACACACCCACAACAAGATAGACAGAATAGACACAATAAGAGTTAAATATAAAATGAGTCTGGCACCAACATTTGTCGCATCAGGGCACGGGACACCGGTCCGTCAGACACCGGTCGATCGATGTTTTAGTCTTATCAAACGTAATGTTCGACATAGTCTGCTAAAATTTAATATTAAATTGTCTAGAGTTACCGCAGCCAAGTGGGAAACTGTTGAGAACAGAGTTGCAGTGGAAGCTGTAATACATCCACCTGACCACGATAGACAATTTATCTAAACACTTTTACTGTGGTAGCACAGCGATGAATTATAATCCTAATATTAATAAAATGTCTTACCAACTCTTACTGATGCTGTTCTTGAAGTGGACCTAAAGGATTAACTCATAATTTTGGCCAAAATAACAAGAGAATCGAATAGATATAATGATATAATTCGGCGAAGTCCTACTCCTCGGGCACCAATCAGGAATTCACACACGTGTTTTACAAAGTTCAATATTTCACAACTTTATTCTTTATCGCAATCTACCGTTGCCAGCACTAGATCAGGCGGCATTCAAGGCGGTTTACAGCACGAATTCACTTCGACACCACTATGACTCGCGGAGCACCCATGTGCTTTCAAAGGGCGATAATTCAAGATACGGCTTGGTCAACTTTTTATACCGGGTTTTTTCACTGACTGCGGGAAACCAACAAACGTTCGCGAAGCTACCAGGATGTGCTGTTCAAAAGGCGATCAATTTATTTCAATTAGGTACAAGGCACGCGAGAGAGCAAACGGCGTGTTAATTTTTCAAGGCGGGAAAGGAAGTGACAGTTCAGTGTGACCATTGTCAGAAATGTTCAATAGACTAAACAAAATGTTACTTAATCGATATAATCGATTTGACTTATAATAAAAACTAATTCTATTTCAAACATAAATTTTATTATTGAGTGCTACATTTATGAATTAAATATTTTTTGTAAGGTTCTTTTCTTTAATACTAGATAATATAAAAGTAAAGAACCTATCCAAGCATTATTGTTTAAGTCTCGTAAATCATTGCTAAGCTCTATTGATCGATATATTAGCAAATATCAACGACTTTATTTTCTCGTACAAGTATCATAAAGATAAATACAACCAGCAAATAGACTGCCTCGTTGGTCTCGCGGCATAAATGTGCGCGTGGGATTAGGAGGTATCGGGTTCGATTCCCGGGTCGGGCAAAGTGTTATTGGGTTTTTCCGTTAGGAAATTCTCAGTAGCAGCACGGAGTCTGGTAATGTGCCCGGTACGGCAATAGGCTCGTCCCCTATTACGTGGGACCTAAAAATTCATGGCAAAATGTGGGTGTGATATTACACCTCTGCCTACCCCTTCGGGGATACAGGCGTGAGTCTATTAATAAATAAAAAAAAAACAACCGGCAAAACAACATCCGTTACAAATATTTAAAAGCAGGCACCGAAATCGAAAGGTAATTTATATTGGGAAAATGACGAATTTTGTTGACATCGAAAATATGCAATTTTAAAGCGAGTACAAAACGAACAGCGCTGACTATTTACAGAGCATTTCACTGTGCATCTGTGCAAACCTGTGAGGATTTTCATGCTGAACGTTTGCAACAGGAAGCATTGTAAAAGCTGACTGGTGGCGGCTATTAGCGCGATCGCTAATAACGGATCCACCGACCAAATCCGCGCCGCCGAAACCGCGCGGCCACTTACTGTTACAATATTATTGCCACCGATAAATACCCTGCAACCCTCACTGCCATCCACCTACATCAATGCCACGTTTCAATTCACGGTGTAGACAAACGACGCAATGGAAAGATCTTTTTTAAATGGCGCGGGCGTTTTATAAAACAAAGTGCACTCAGATTTAGAACAACAATGTATGGGTGTGTCGTGTGCACACACTTGATACTCCGAGCCGGGAGTCTATCACAACACTTGGCATATTAATTGATAGTGAAGTGACAATTGATACTCCACCACTGAGCTACGTTATGTACGCAACAAGCGCGCTTGACCTGGAACAGTGACATTAGAATTTAAGGCGTAATGGAACTGAGAAGATACAAAAGCAAATTATAAGTACGCAGTAAGTAAGCTACGCAGAGGGTATCGGGTTCGAATCCACGGCACGCACTAATAACTTTTCGAAGTTAAGTGCGTATTAAATTGTTAATTATCGCTTGCTAAACGGTGAAGGAAAAAATCGCGAGGAAACCTGCATATCTGAGAGTTCTCCATAATGTTCTCGAAAGACATGTAAAGTCTGCCAACCCGCACTAGGCCAGCGTGGTAGACTATGGCCTTACCCTTCTCATAGTGAGAAGAGGCCCGTGCCCAGCAGTGGGACAGTTTATATACAGGGCTGATGATGATGATGATGAAACGAAACGTGCAGTGAAGATGGGGCTTTAGTTTTCCAATTATAAAGTGGAGCAATTTAAACTCAGATCATATATCGTATTTCACAATACTGTACCGAATCTAGATCCTTCGAGTTTAACATTGTTTGATATTATTAGTTTGCTGTATTATAATGTTTAGCAATTCCTTGTTACTGATACACCTACTACAGTTTTTGTGTGGCATGTTCCAGTAGATATGGATTAGTTTGGTACATGTACCTAGTAGTGCGTTTAAAGTTTTACCAGATAATGTAGAACAGTTTTACCAGAAATTGTATTATTCTATTGTCCGTTTTAATTAAAATAGAATAACTAAAGTTTAGACATAACTAGAAGACTATTTAAATAATGGCTTAATGACCCTGAAATGAGACGAGAAAAATGTCTGCGATGGAGACATTTGATGTCTTAAAAGCTATACAAAGGACTCGACAAAGGCAGCGATAGCCTAGTGAAGATACCAACAGACTGCCATGCAGAGAGTATCAGGTTCAAATCCACGGCACGCACCAATGACATTTCGAAGTGAAGTGCGTATTAAATTGTTAATTATCGCTTGCCCCGTGCCTCGGAGAGCACGTTAAACCTTCGGTCCCGGCTGTCATGAAGTTCTTTGATAGTCGTCAGTACCCTCAAATAAACTAATATTGGTCTAAACCATGGAATATCGCTATCCCTTTGAGTTGCGGAGGTCAGACGGCAGTCGCTCTGTGGAAAAGTTGATATTCAGTCATATCTGTTTATACCAGTAAGCGGACCTTGGGCTCCAAGGAGTGTGCCTTGGATGCAACCGGGATAACTAATAAGGAAAAGGACTCTAAAACTAAAAGGACTCGCCAAAGCTATCGCTAAAAAATGTTTTCATTAAACCAACATTTCAGTATGTGTAACGACTGTAGCGAGATAATAATTTAAAACAATGAATATACTTGCCGCCAAGCTTATCTATTTGATTCCTTTTTGCTCCTATCACGTTGTCATGCACGATTCACTACGAAATAAATGTATTCAGACGCTCACAATCAAATAAAGGTCCCAGTTAAGTAAGATCAGACCAACTGAATTTTTCAAGCCTCCGGCTCGTAACGACGCGGCGACGCGACACTTGTATGTTGATGTTCGACAACGGACGGCTTAACGCGCTCTCTAAGACACGGATACTATTATTTAATAATGAATCTGTGGCAAGTGTCCAAGGTTTCTATTTACCTGTGTAGGGTTTAGCGGCAGCCGCTACACCTGAATAAGTTTGTTCAGAGGACCGGCAACTAGTACTAAAATTAGGTATAAATCGCCGATACCATGATGCAATGCCTAAGAACCTTTTGACTCCTTTTTAATTCTTAGGCGTAGCATATTGAAGAATGGCTTCCACCTTACATGGGTCTACTTGTAATCCTTTAGAGTTTACTACGTAGCCCAAGTACTTCAACTCATCACGGAAGAATTTAGATTTTTCCAAGTTGATGGTAAGGTTGGCCGATTTTAATTTTTCGTATACTTTATTTAATAGTGACACATGAGCATTAAAGGATGGCGATATAAGCACGATATCATCTAAAAAAACGAATACATAGTTTTCGAACTCAGGACTGTTCGTAAACAAGTGATCCACCAAACGCTGTTGTGTCGCAGGCGCATTCGTTAAACCAAACGGCATAGTCACAAATCTAAATGTTCCTCTAGTAGGCACATAGAACGCAGTCTTATCACGATCACATTCGCGAAGAGGCGTCTGCCAAAAGGACTTAGATAAGTCTATACTACTTAGATATCTAGCGTTCCTAAGGTTGTCTAAAATTTCGGATACGTAAGGTAGTTTGTACGCGTCTTTTTTAGTAATAGAATTAAGTTTCCGACTATCTAAACAAAACCTTAGTTTACCGTCTTTCTTAGGCGTTAGTAAAATCGGTGACGACCACGGACTTTCGCATTTTTCTACCACTCCCAATGCAAGCATTTCGTCTAATTCGTCAATAATTATTTTAATTTCGCCGGCGGTAACCTATAATATCTTTGGCGTATCGGCGCAGAATCGCCAGTGTCTATTGCATGTTCTATTAAGTGAGTTCGTCCTAAACCGGTTTTTTCAGTAGAAATCGACTCGTATTGCTTTATAATTAACTTAGCCGTTCTCTGTTGTGACTCACTCAACTCACTAAAAGATTGCAATACGTTCGTGTTACTTAGCTTATTTTCACCTAACACACTACACGGCAATGTTTTAGACATGCATACGGATGCGATATGGTTAGGCAGTAATTTAAATAGTTTCCAGAAATCGATGCCTAAAATTAAATTACTTGTAACTTCTGGAATAATATAAGCTTTCAATAAGTGGGTTTGATTATTAAAAGTAGTGGGTAAGTTGATAAAACCGCGCGGCAACAATATATTTCCACCCGCGGACCGAATGGAATTAGTGTTGTGACACTGCTGTATTTCTAACCCGGTTTTAGTAATTACCTCCAGATGGGAGTTGTTACCTAGAATTGTAATGGCTGAACCGGAATCGAGCAATCCACAAATAGGTTAACCGTTAATCGTTACGTTAACATAGGGCCGTAGGTCATTTTTAGGTTTATTATCCAGGATCGAGGCGACGGAATAACTAGAGAAATACACTTTTAGAGTGTTTAGCCAATTTCTCCAATCATCTTTGTCAAAATTGGTTGAATAGGTTGTAGAACCTAATTTAGATTTTGACACGCTCCGACCCTGACCAACTAGTTTTTTGGTTTCGTCGATTTACAGTTCGGGCAGTTAGGGAATGTCACATCCCTACAGCCGCACTTGAAGCAAATTGCAAACCGATCGCGTTTGTATTCATTCAAACTGTGATCATTGATACGGCAGCGCGGGCAGTACTTGGACGTGACTAGAGCGACAGAGCTAGATTTAAGCTGCGCGTCCACCGGATCGGAATCGGAGCGTACGGAGCGGACGGAGCGTCGTCATTGAAAAAATGCAGATGGGGTGCGTCCACTGCATTCGGATTCAGCATCGGCAATTTAGGTATTTTTAAAGCAGGAGGATAGTGACGAGGATATTGTTGTAGATTAATTTTCGGAGAATATTATACATTTGATGAATATCATAAATAATGAATATCATAGATTCTTGGGTACATTCATATGACTCTACTAAAGTAATTAAAACATCGTCGTTCATCGTGAATAAGTATTTTTGCCTACAGTTTAAAATGCCGCAAACACGTCAGAACTTGAAACGCTCGGAATCCGAATGATGCTTTCACTGCGGATGACGTCATCAGCAAAAATACCGGTCTCAGGCGCAGAAATGCCGATGTAGTGCACGCAGCTCCATAGAAATTAATACAAAGCAACAAATCCTTCCGCTCCGTACGCTCCAATTCCGATGCTGTGGACGCGCAGCTTTAAGCTGCGCGTCCACAGGATCGGAATCGGAGCGTACGGAGCGGACGGAGCGTCGTCATTTACAAAATGCCGATGGGGTGCGTCCCCTGCATTCGGATTCAGCATCGGCAATTTAGGTATTTTTAAAGCAGGAGGACAGTGACGAGGATATTGTTGTAATTAGATTAATTTTCGGAGAATATCATACATTATATTCTGATTTATTAGAAGATGGAAATAGATTTTATTTGCCCAATTTCGTCCCAAATATTGTCTCTCCTACGTTGATTATGTTAATGTTCATGTTTTAGATTATAAAGTTCTTCATACCTTTCCACTAACATAATTAAAACATCGTCGTTCATCGTGAATAAGTATTTTTGCCTACAGTTTAACGTCGCAAACACGTCAGAACTTGAAACGCTCGGAATCCATATGATGCGTTCACTGCGGATGACGTCATCAGCACAAATACCGGTCTCAAGCGCAGAAATGCCGATCCAGTGCACGCAGTTTCATAGAAATTAATAGAAAGCAACAAATCCTTCCGCTCCGTACGCTCCGATTCCGATCCGGTGGACGCGCAGCTTTAGACTTAGGTTTGCTAGGTTCGTTGTTCTCAGTGTATTCGGACGTACCCTCTATAGTAGCAACGGGATAATTGTTGTAGGAATTATTACGCGCTTGGTTATTAGGTTTGTGACTGTAAGCTAGGTCTGGTGCCAACGTGTCGTTATTATAATACGGTTCGCGGAATTGAGAGTTCAAACATTTCATCCGTTCGTAGTTTAAACATAACGTCTGCAGTGTTGCTATACTGTCTATTGAAGATATTGACGGAGCTAGCACTAGTGAGTAGCATGGACGTATGTTATGCAATAGGATGTCTAACTTTTCGCGTTCGGACAATCGCTTTGACGGAGACAGCCTAGCGAACAGCTGATTCATTATCGAGAGATAAATAATTATAGTTTCGGTAGCACCATGAGTACGTCGGCGGATTTCATTTAATAACCGGTAGTCATAATCGTACGGTGTGAAATCGTCTATTAATTTAGTGGTGAGTTCTTCCCATGTAGTGAAATATTTTTTTAGGCCGCGGTATCAGTGAAGTGCGTTACCGGTGAAAATTTCGGAGGCATATGATAAAATTTTAGTGGAAGGTAGATTACGCGCGGTTTGGAATTCGGTTACGCGTTGTAGGAACGCTCGGACGCATCCCGTACCGTCGTATTTTAGCTTAGACAGTTCGTTAACTCTCAAATGCTCGCAATGCAATGCTGGGGCTAACCCTGCCTGCGTCGAGGTAGACGGCGCAGGTTGGGCCTCAGCCACAGCATCAGCTGAGCGAACACCTGATTGCTCAATGGCGGACAACTCCGCCGAGAGCTTGTCGAACCGGCTGCACAATTCGGTAATCCGTTTTGAAAACGCCGTAGGACGTTCCATCCTACGGAGTCTGTGGTATAAGTGGTTGTGCAGTGCGGTAGACCTCTTAGCAAGGTTCGCGTCGTAAGAGGCAGATAACGAATTTAGTCGCTTGGCCAGCTCAGAGACGGCCTCGCTAGCGCCCTCGAAGTCCACCGCTATGGCTAGACCCGACTCCAAAATGTCATCATTTGGAATGGCTTCCAGTAATTTAGGGAGCTGCTTCCGCAGACCTAGGACAGAGGTAGCCGGCTCCTCACCTCTAATCGCGACCTCGTAAGCTAACTCGTTCTTGTTTAGCAGGAAGTATTTTATGGGGTGTGAGCCCATGGTGTATGAATAACCGCGTAAGTATACACTACACACTACACTTAGTGCGCAAGCGTTCCGCCCTTACAAATGACCTACTTTACGATTAGGCGTAAAAGTTCGACCGTTAGGACTAATTAGAAAAAACGCTAGAATTCAAAATTGCGAACTAGTACGTAGTAGGTAGTTACACTAAAAGGTAGACAATTAGTACAACAATACGTACCGGTTCACTGTAGCCGCACCTCCTCGCTTACAATAATGGAGACCTGCTAGAAGAGAACTCGAGCACGGAAAGCGAGACAATAACCCACGTAGGCGCCACTGTAACGGGTTCTGGTAGTAAAAACGCAGTAGAGGTTTTAGATGCGTTTATTGCAGAGTATTGTCTCACTTCCCTTGCCACGAGTATGACCGACCAACAACACGACACTGGCCTGAACACTAAGGGCTGCAGTCTCCCACGCTGTTCCCTCCGGTAGTGTGCAGGGCAGGTTGCTCGAAGGGCTGCGCGTAGCGGCAGATCCTCGCAGGCCGTTAGCTCAGCTGGCAGGTGCCGGCGGTGTGTGTGCGATGAGCGGGGCAGGCCAGACTCTTCGGCAGAGGCGACGCCGAAGGCGATGCAGCAGGTGTAGCGGTCTAGGTAGTGTAGCCCGGAGCTTAAGGTAAACCTGGAACCTGAAGGAAGGCAGCATTAGGAGAGCCACAACCAATAGAGTCAGGCAGGCGGCGTCAGCCGGCCTCAGCTAGCAGGTAGTGAGATGGGCAGTACGCTAACGCAGTAAATGTAGTAACTTACCCACAGCTGGGACCAGGATACACGTATAAAGTAGTATAATTATAGATATAGCGGTATAGAATTTAGTAGCGGTAGTAGGTTAGTGTAGAGTAGCGGTGCCGGCCTCTCTGTCGGCCCCTTTATATACCGGGCCCTACATCAGGCTGAGAGTCCGTTTATGACCATATTTGGTCAGGCTTTGCGAGTGCGGACGATGGCTTTCTCTGATTGGCCGAGCGTATGGGCGGTACTGTGACGCAACGCGGTAAGTACCGGACATACGTTACACCTTTTATACGTTAGCACATAGCGTTATCCAGTGTTATACGTCGCCATTTCTCGTCACGGTTGACGCAGAAATTACCTAAGCTTAGACAAACGTGACAAACTCGGCGCGAGAGTTGCTCCCCACTGATTGTCGACTCCCGCTGCAGGCAGATGCGATGCTAACTACTTATTATACTATGAATTGTTACGTCCCGACGTGTTCTACACCATCTATACGTGTAATGCGCCGCTATACGTCTGTTTACACGTGCTCAGAAGGAATTCATTCGTACTGAAAACATTATAATTGAACTCGAAGAAAGTTGCTACTACATGATAACAATCCAAATAGCATCTGTTACGCTATCCTATTTACAGTAAATCTTCTTCTATTTCCAGTAACATAAGAACACTACAATAATTCCTAATAGGTTATTTCAGCAAACATTTTTATTTTGCTTTATCTGTCTGAGTCCGTACTGCCCAATAATAATTCCCTAAGGATATGTTCCCTTTCACTGTCAGCAATAAATCTCCATGATTTTCATCTTTTCAGATGATACTTTGAGTGTTTTAAAAATCTTTGTAACAATGCATAACATTTTGAAGATACGACGAAGTGACATATTTTCGTCGTCGTAATTCTTTAGACACAATAATTAACAGTAATTTAAATGCATGATAAAACCACCAAGGTGCCCAACAGAAATACAAAAACCGGCCAAGTGCGTGTGGGGCCACGCGCAATGTAGGGTTCCGGAGTTGCCCATAATGACTTGTTGCAAAGGGTAATAATGTACAACAAATCCGACTGTTTATTTTGCTGAAAAAATAATTTTAATATCACTATTATAAGAACCTAAGTTTTGTTTAGAAAAATAATAGGTATGTATCCAGTTATGTGTTGTAAACATAAAATGTGGTTTCCAAGATATACTACTACTATACATACGTAGTACCGTAGTACATTACATACCAAAGTACGTATATCTTTAAGATTAAGTCAGCGCGCCCAATGTAAACTCACAGAAATAGGTATTTATAAGTTAACCGACGATTACTCGTAAACTAGTGATATCTACTTAGCCGTGATAGTTTTCTTTTTAAATTCGTTATATGTACTACATTTGTGATTTTTTTCACCTCTTCAAAATTAATAGTTTAGAGAGGGGGGGGACACTTGAGTCTAACAATTTTTTTCACTTCAAAGCTTGATATTTGACAAACCAATCACTTGATCGAAAAATGATTTGAGCAAACTAATAATATTTTTTTAAAACCTATCCAATAATACCCCACACGATGGGGTACTCAACCAAAAAAAAATTCAACCCCACTATGTAGGGGAGATACCCTTAAAAAAAATATTTTCCTAAATTTTATTCTACAGTTTTGTTGCAATATCTTATGTCTATATTCATGTCAAATATCAGCTTTCTAGCACCAGGCGTCTTTGAGCTAGGCTGCGGACGGACAGACGGACGGACATGACGAAACTATAAGGGTTCCTTGTGGACTACGGAACCCTAAAAAGGGTATTTAAAATTTGTACATACCAATAGCTTTTAAATGTATACGACGTGAATAGATCACGCTTAGACTCTGTACAGGGTGATGCTTACAGTGAGAATATATTGTACCTTAGAAATAAAAACTTTAATCGAACTTACTATGTATGTCTTATAGCTATTATTGATCATAAATATTTGCGACGAAATGTTGATATTAACATGCACATTGACAAGTTTTCATTACCGCATTTCGCATAGCACACAGATATTCATTTGCTGTTATGGATACCACGAACTTAATAGAAACGTTTAGTGCAGATTTTAAAATTTTGTCACCTATAAAAGAATACTGAAATTGCATATTAGAAAACCTGTAATGGCCCGCATTTATAACACGATTAAAATCAGCATCGCTTTTAGTTTCACAGCTACGCCGTTCTACGAAGCTCTACGCCATCATCCACCCACCGCACCGAGCCAAAGGATATTTTTAACTATTGGAATCTTTCGTCTATAATTTACAAAGAGACATTTAATGTTATGTAAAATTAATTAATACTACCTGCTTTATGCTAAATTATACTATTCAAAGGCTCCTTTATAAGTCAAACGCGACAGACCATATTACAAAACGAGGCCTAAATAAACTATCAATTAATTTCTATAAAACAGTTGTTCCAATGAATTTTAGAAAAGAGTATAATTAATACAAACCTGTATAATTTGTGTAATAGGTTTCGTAAATAAAACAAGGGCTCATAGTTTAATAGCAGCCGCATTATATCGCACAACGATTCGCTCTTCTTTCGGCGCTTTCAGCTTTGCTACGAACCGACACTAAATCAGCCCAATCACTACTAAGCACCCAGAACATAGTTTCACCAATTCTTCATAAGCTGTATTTAAATACATGATAAATAAAGACAGCGAATACCTAAGGGCTACAATTTGCAAAAGCTTTGTGTATCGTAGTAACCGTAGTAAATCTATTTCTTGGTCGTTCGGCCGCAAGCCGTTACCGACACAACCGAGCGCACGCCAGGGCCCCCTGCGTTATCCAATCAACCGCAAAGGAAATTAAACTGTTGAATTTATTAACGGATACCCTCAAATAATAATCCTTTGTAATTACTTCCAATATTGCCTCAGATATATTGTTGGCGACCTATTAAATAATAAACAGGCTACCTTGTTTCTATTGTTAAGCCCACCCGAACTATTACGTATTATTTTATTATTTTTGCTCAAGGCTTTATTAAGTTATTTGCACTATTTCCATATTTACTTTAACTCAATATAGATACTGATAAATATAAAAAAGAAATACCTATTTCTTTATGTTCTGTCTTTGTCAGACAGGATGTTATGGTGTAGCCTCTATGTTAAATAGCCGTTACACATAAAGGCTGCACTATAACATCCTGTTCTTGAGATAAAAACTTAACTTTACGCCTTTTCTGAGATACTTATGCTTTACCCAGTCATAATTATATAGGCTAAAAAAACCGCAACTAACACTCAAAGAAAATTAAAAAGAAATGTGCTATTGTTTAGATTAGACTTCAATTATAAATACAAACAAACTTTTAGATTTAGGTACTTCAATCATGCAAAGGTATATTTTTATAAAAATGTTTACTATTATATTGAACTAAAAATAGGTACCCATGTTCAAAATTATTAATTATTTTTAAACATGATGAGCTAAAATGATAAAAGTAAAAAAAAACGTTAAAACTTGTGTTTTATGCAGAAATCATTTATGTAGGTAAATAATAATTATATGAACTTTGAAGCGTAACCTGTAGTCGCAACCAAAGTCAAATTGTTACAAATACGTAAGGCTATAATAATAACAAATGGAACTAACGTGTGTAACGCCTCAAAAGGGCCGACACCGCGTGTTGGTCGTTAATAACGAACACAACGTAACGTGAAATTAATAGAATCTTACCTCAAAAACCGTACTCAATACACACAAATTAATAAAATTAATGTTAGAACTAAGATGGAGGATACATACCTTTCAAATGAACGCAAAATAAAATACGGAGTCCCACAAGGAAGTGTATTGGGTCCATTACTCTTTATAAACTACATAAATGCGAACTCTAACCCAATGACGCTCTTTGCTGATGACAGCACCGTTGCAATTAAGTGTAAGGACAGAATATCTTATGAGCATGATATAAACAGTACTCTTAATGCACATTAATAATCTCAAGGCAAACATAGCTAAAACCAAAATAATGCATTTTAATCAGCGTATAAAAGCAATCACACCTAACATTATCTATAAGGGTGAGCCTGTGTCGGCAGTGCAAACAACAACCTTTCTCGGTCTTACTGTGGATAGCAAGTTAAATTGGAAATCTCAGATCGAAACACTGTGCAAAAGAATTAACAGATCAGTATATGCGCTACATGAATTAAAACAGATTTCAAGTGTTGATACTTTAATAACTGCATATCATGGTTTAGTTGCTTCAGTCCTGAGGTATGGTGTCGTTTTTGGGGAAATGCGACTGACACAGACTAAATTTTTAAAGCACAAAAGCGATGCATAAGGGCTATGTTTGGGCTCCAAATGATCGAAACCTGTAAGCCGTTCTTCCAGAGGTACAAAATTTTAACATTCCCAGGCCTATATATATATGAGGTCGCAACATTTGTTAAGGTAAATAAAAATTTATTCACATTAGCCTCAGAAGCCAATAATAGACGACAACGTGACGCATTTCGCCTTTGTCTGCGCCGCCCCTATACCACTTTAATGCACAAAAGTGTCATTCACATGGCACCTGTAATTTTCAATAAGTTACCTAAAGAAATAAGGGCAATGAACACTGCTGCATTTAAGAAAAATCTTAAGAACCTTTTAAGTAATAAATGTTATTATAACTTAAAAGAATATTTAAACGATACATTTTCAAACTAAGACCTCAACTAATAGAATAATAATTTATAATTGATGAATGTATTATAATTAAATAATTAATGAATTGTAATATAGGAATGACATTGAAATAATTTAATTTTTGTAATTGTAAGAATAATTTATATTAATTTATTTTATTTTCTATTATTTAATATCTTAAAATATTACTATCTAATTTTATATATTTATTTCAGTGTGAATTGAACTTGATTTTGATAAAATATGACAATACGTTTACATTTTGCATGCCTTATGGTAGAATCACTTGAAACATGTATTCTTAATAACACCATTGTAACAGTGTTTTCTGCAAAATAAATTATTTGATTTGATTTGATTTGATTTGAACGTAGATATTTATCAATATCGCCATAGCCAACCCTCGCCAAAGTGGCTACATATTCTCACTTAATTACAAGACTATAACCACAAAGTAAGTAATTGATTACTATGGTTAATTAAATAAATAAACATGCAGTTACACCTACATAAATTTCGGCTGAACTTTAGAGGGGGGGTCGTGTGAACAAACCGATACATAGGCTCTGTTACTATTTACTCATTAACGCGCAATAAAAGTTACTCACTACCCACCTTCTACTGTTCAGGATATTTATCATGTGTTTGTTACAAAAGTTCTGTAGAAAGAGTTTTCGGAGTGGACCCCTGTGTCGTCCCTCCTCAAGATTGATGGTTTCCCTCAGTCAACTGGTTGTTCATGGTCGCCATTCTTCCCGCACTCACCCTTTGTTTGTACTATTGTTGTGAGTTTTATAATTATCATTAAGATCGTTGTCTCTATGAAGGCGCCTGCTGTTCACTTAATGAAATTAACTGGAAGTGAACATTTATTCAAATGTCGCCAAGTCGTCGCGTCGCCACGTCGACACACGTTTATCACGGCGGAGTATTGTCAAATAGTATCGTGTTACGTCGTGCGTCTATCGTTTTTAACTGCAATGTTCGATTTCATAGATATTTACTGACAATATGAATAATTCAAACGTATAGCGCGGGGAGAAAGAGTCCCAAAGGGATTACGAGCACCTACAGAGTTTAAAATTGTCGGTGCTGTCGGTGTTCACCTTCGTCCCGGCGTCTCTCAAGCGACCTCTTATATATGAGTACCTTGCTACGTAGATAGCCGACATGACATTGTAATATAATACTTGCCATAAATCACGTAATTCAAAGGCTTGTAAGTATCCCATTTTTGGCAAGACGGTGTGTGTGCCCACCTTTTCAAGCGGATATTTTTACATAGTCTATATTAATATTCAGAAAAAAATATTTTTTATATTTAAGACAAAAATAGTAAAAGGTTAGATTTCTTTAACTTCATATTGACAAGACGTTCACTAACGTCTTGTCTATATGAACCGGACTGTTGGAAGGATTAACAAAAACACACAGAGAAACAAGAAATAAATTATAAAAAGAGACGTTAATTTAATTTATTTGAATTGATTGGTGATCCAACAAATAAACACTAAACAGATTCTTTGACCGTAGATCACAATAATATTGAAATAATAAATTAAATGATTCATAAAGTATTGGAAACATACTCATATTATAGAACAGTATCAGAGTTTTCAAATTAATAACTGAAATAAAAATCTCAATTATTAAAAAGGTCTCAAACAAAATGCGAGTTTACACACGAGTTTCCACGTAACTTCAGTACGAAGGTAGCAAAGATAAAATTCCGTAAAAAGCATAATGAGGTGTGTTGCTTACCGCAGACATATTGCGAAACTTTCTTCAAATCAGTCAACTCCCCTTTCCGAGTCGGCTGCGAGGCTCATTCAAGCCACGTACCGTAGCTTTCATTCAAATGGACGTGTCGAGTTTTCGTGGCAAATCGAATACTTTATCACAAAGTGGAGACCTATAAAATCTTCAGAGAGCGATAAGTAAGCAAAATATATATATTTATTTCGGAAAACGAACCCTCTCACCAATGATCTAACTATTTCAGAACAATAGGCATTTGAATAATAGTGTGGGTTCAGTCAATATGTTTTCTTCCATGTGTGTATTCTTCGTAGGTGTAGGTACCTGTATTCAATGAACATAACGATGGTGTCTTTTATAATTCTTAAACAGCAAAACCCCAGAACTATACATAAAGTCACTGTCACGGAGGACTTTAAAACATTCAACTGTTGTCTCGTGTGGGGATCGAACCATCAACACTGGCGCGAAACTTCGACTCGACCGCTTTAACCAATACGCCATGCCGTTAAAATAAAATATTGTCAAATAACAATACGTGAATATACAGTTACAATGTATGTTTCTAGATAAATTGGAATAAAAATTACGACTAGGAATTCGTAGAACTAGAATAAAATAACAATCATCGTTTTGAAAACGGATTCAAATCGACTTCTGTACCCGACTGTATTAGCATACATTAAACGGAGATTAAGTATACAGAACTCAGAAAGGTCAGATGTAGAGGCTTAGAAATTCAATATACATATTTATGACCTTGTTTCGTAAATAATGTCTACGTAAACTTCATACTCTACTGAACTTCTATACCTAACAAAATTCAATTACGCTACCGTTTGACGTTTCTTGTGCGTTTTTTTTTATTATAGCAGTATTTTCTGCTACAGTAGGCACGTTATAGGAAATTTTACTAAATATTTTGATCTATCATCAAATAATCAAAGGTGTGTAGTGCTAACTTAACGCTTGAATGCAAATTGGATACAAATTATGTTGTTGGCAAGTCAAGTAATAAACTTGGAGAAAAATTAAAACAACGAAGTCGATTAAAACTGAAACGCAATTCATCAAGAGTTTTAGTTTCATGAGAGAAGTAAATTATATCTTAACATATATATTTACAATTATTGATCTCAATTCACTCAAATCAAATAAGGGTCTTTCATCTGTAATTATCAGATGAAAGACCATTATTTGATTTGATGGAATTCACTTAATACTTACATTCCAAAAGTGTCAATAAATTCATGATCTTAAATAAACTGTAACAAACAACTCGAATCGTATCAGTCAACAAAATCGAAGAATTGGTAACACGTGTTCGTCCAAATTTCGATATAATATGATAATTTCATTCGTATCTATCGCACATCGCTCGTGTTTGCACGGAGGCACCTCAATGCCTCGGAGAGCACGTTAACGGGCAGTTAGGAGCCTGAAATAAGAGCACTTTTTTTTTTTTTTTGTTCACTACGGTGGGAAACTCTCCTTATGAGTCATCTCGACTCCGCCAACCCAGCCATTGGAACGGCTGTGCTAGGGACTGGCGGAGGAGGTATGTGGAGGCTCTCCCCTAAAGGCGTTCGGGGCATACCCACTAAAACCCACCGCGGTGTCCCTACGGGTCCCGTATGTTGGCGAGGTCACGCGATTCGCGATTAGCATACTTTCTCGCGACCCCGCCCGGGATTGGCCCGCCGTTGGTGTTGGCGGGCCCCGTCTCGTTATGATCTCGCAATCATCCATCAAACTTCTTGCATCCATCAAACTTCTGGCATCCATCACCTCACAAAGCTACTTGGGAGGCGGCGAGGACACGCGCCGCCTCCCGCCTTTTGGCGGATAGGGAGCAGCCCCAGCGCTCACCGTCCGCAGGCAATAAATTTACGGTGGTCGGAGGTCGTCTCTTGTTCGACGTCCCCGACGCCCGGACCTACGGTTGGGGAGAGGGCGATGTATTTCCCTCTCCCGCTCCGCCGCCTCTTTGCTCAGCATGACTGCTTCGCAGAAAGAGGCGACGGCGTTCCAAGACCTCTCACTCCGGACCATAGACAGAACTACGGCTGGGAGCGAGAGGACAACCGTATTGAGAGCCGCGACCAGATCACGGCGCTGCGATGCCCAGGCTGGGCATTCCGCCAAAGTATGCAACGCCGTGTCTTCGACAGGGTCGCGGCTGCTGCCACAATGGTGGCATCCGGGCGTTTCCTCCCGGCCTATCCTCCACAAATACCGGCCAAAACAACCATGGCCGGTAAGAATTTGAGTCAACCGGAAGGTGAGGACGCCGTGACGTCTCTCCAACCACTCTTCAACCACGGGACTTACCGCCACTATCGTGGCGTGCCCTAAAAATAAGAGCACTTGGACTAACTTTAACTTACCGATATCTCCACTAATTGGGTTGGGGAGTTTGGACGGCCATTGTTCAATGTAAATAGTAATAATTGACTATATTGTCGGAACCCTGGCAAGATTTATATAAGGTGTCTTATTGGAATTCAAGAAATAACAAGATTTGCGTATATAAATGATAAAATTTTACCTTGGTGAAAGATTTGACTTAGGTATGTAACCACGTAATATTACATTGGTTTTTAATTAAGTTTCGAAATGTCTCGACACAAGTACATGGTACATATCCCGTCGTACTCGTGAAAGTTTAAATACTTATTAGTATTGTTTCGTGTGTCGTCGTGTTTAGTGATGCAAACAACTTCGCTCCCGCCACCGCCTTCGACGCACACATCCACGCAAGCCGTCGAGTATAAATTCTAATGCGATCGTGACAGTACCCCTTTTTTTCTCACTCCGGACATCACTGCTGCAAAAGCTAAGTGCTCCTTGTGTCCAGGAGCACCGAAGTCGCGTCAGCCTGCCTGTCTACCCCCTGAGTTTTAGTCTAAGCTCGCAAACTAGTTGCTACCGGCTATAATTTGATGTAACGCTTGCTGGAATAAAAAATACCTTGTTACCAGTAAATCAATATTTAATTTATCTCCAGTACACATACCTAATAGGTAACTCATTAGGCATATAGTCTAATCATCACTAGCAATACACGCACCCTATAACGTTAAATTCGTTAAAAAACATTTTTAGAATCATTTATGTATATTGTGTTTACCATTTTAGAATATTTATCACAGGTGGTTTCATACAACTTTACGTCAAAATCAAAGCGATTTAAAACAGCATTGAAGTAATAAAAGAATATAATTTTTTCTTCCATCTTACATAAAATACATTAGTTATTATTTTTAAATTCAGTAGCAATATTGTATTTTAAGTACATAATGTATTAATCTAATACTAGCCAATATCTCTGGTTCTTTGTTCAGGTGCCTGATTTAACGGTGCTCGCAAAATAAACGCCACGATATTAACGCCACGCATGACAAATAAAAATGTAATAACATGACATGCAGGTTATAATTGACCTGAAACATAATTTATGACGAAGCTGCCACACACGCAATAAATAATAAACTGCCACCATTAATTTAATACCTCCACTAGCTGTAATTTAATAAACTTACCAAGTAATATTCGTTTATTGTCCCAAACTAAAGGTCAACGTTATATTCCACAGGGAAGCGCCATATAATGCATTATTGTTAATTACGTTTTGTGACTAAAAAAAGCCAACCTTAAAGCATAGTTTAATAGACAACATCATTTACGATTTTTTAATTTGGTGAAGGCGGGTAATGTCCGTGTTTTGTTCAGAGTTTGGTAACGAAACTTTAAGGAAAATACTAGAAGCATTTTCCTTGAGTTTTCAACAGCATGCTTGATCAATAATGTTGTACTTTTAATAACAGTCATTTAATTTAACCTTTATCCCATTAAAACATTAGTTAAAAGAATCAAATTACTTAAATTAATAATAATATATTTTTACTGCTTGCCTATAGATTGTCATTTTGCAAAACTTTTAAGTCATTCCGAATTAAGTTTGATCTCAGATATGATTTTAGTCAGAACAATAACTAAAGAACAATCAGTTGAGTAAGCCTTATCTCAAATTAACCTGAATACTAGACTGACCCGACTACTAAGACGGAGGTCGGATCAGTTCACTTACCACCCAGAATATATATTTGGGCGAAGAACTCGATGTTTTGTCCTGTGTCAGGCTATAATTTATCTTCTTATAATATAAACGAGAATGTATTAAAGAACACATAAGTAAGGATTAACAAAATAAAAACGTAAAGAAATAATATACTATACAACCAAAATAGGCAAAGCCTAAGGTAAATAACATTTGAATTGTAACCACTAATGTGAGAGTTATCTAGTTTATACTAAAGGTACGACACTTAAGCGTTACCCTTCACCATTATTACAATATTTTGCCGCCACCCCTCGTAAGCCTAAGGATTGATGGGACACCACATACTTGACGTATGATGCTGTATTATATGACCTGTTAAGCCGTAACGTAAACTGCCGCCTAAATTACCCTAGAGCATGTTCTATCAAAATAGAACACAATATTACAATCGGTCTTTAATACCTATATTAGCCAAAAATTAATTATTTTATTTCGTAATCCTTTATATTTAATTATGCCTGAGGGTGTTTGTAAAGTAAGACTGACGTTTCTGTATAAGATTGTACACTTGCGTTTTTCATCTACTTCCCCCAGCCTCATCTTGATTGCTGAGTGGGGGAGAAGATGGAGCAATGAAGTGACCCTACACACCACAGTTTTACTAAATAGGTACTTATAGCACTACGGACCCTTTACTTTTATTCTTTATTTTATAAAGATAAAGAATGTAATGTGCTCTGAGGTGAAATTCAGAGGCATATAATACAGGCAGACTAATAATACAAGTATAAATAATACTGATATTAGAAGAAACTGCGAAGCGTATCTCTTTGTTTTTTTTTTATCTTATCGAAATATTAAAGTAAATTCTCTATAGTGTTATTCATAATGATGGTCACTATTTAGAATCGTATTCACAAACCCAATTAGTACTGAATTTTATAATTTAGATGATTAAAGAAAATAACAATTGATGGTTCGTGTTTCATATTGCAAACTCTCTTTGGATTGAAAATCTCGTGACATTTTTGAAGTCCTATCTAACGATGATAGTTTTAGTCTCCGAGATAAATCGTGGTAAGGCGGTCGAACGGTACCGCCGAATCTTAAAAACGCAGCAAACACAGGTTTATACAATGCCTTTTGGAAGCCTACTATAAATTACCCCTTTCCTTTGTTCTGCACAAGGTGCTATACGTACACGTATCGAGCATGTTTAACATCAACATGTATAATTTACGGGTGTCACATATGTACAGGCAAGGGAGCCGGTGACATTCATCACACCGAGAGATCGTCACTCGAACGTGCTGTAATTCGTTGCAATTACGTCACGTATTTGTTTAAATTCAATCGATTCAAGCTCCCGCGCTCAGCGATGAATTTTTACGAATTTTCTATTTGTTACTGTGGATGGCCACATAAATTGGAAAATTGATTTACCTACACGCATTGGATGTGATATATGTTTATTGACTTATCGTAACAATGTCAAAGTCCAGCAAAACTTCTGTACTTAAGTGTTGTAGTAAATATTCCAAAAATATAAATATCACACAGATCATCATCATCCTCCTAGCGTTATCCCAGTTTTAATCTGGGGACCACTTTCTCTGAATATTAGCTTTTCCACGGAGCGACTGCCTATTCGTATAATAGTATGACAACACACCTTACATTGTTCATAAAATCTTCCAAAATAAAGTCTACGCTACTATTAGTTGTAGTAAACATTTATACCCTTTACAGGATTTTATGAAGTATTGAAAATCTGGTGTGGGTGCACAGGGTTCCCACCTAGAACTTAGGGTCCCAAGCCAACCTCACCTGCAAGTGGTGCACCTGCCATCATCCTGCATCAACGGACGAGGCTCTGGCAAACAAAATGTCCCAATAAGCGGCAATAGGCTCGCTACCTATTACGTGGGATCAAAACACTGGCGAATAGTGGGCGTTTAATATGCCTCTGCCTTAGTGATGGGTAGCACACTCTTTCAAAATGAGTATCGTGCGAGTCACTCTTTTTCCGAAGTGTGCTAGCATACTGTGGTAGCACGAATGAGGCGAGGCCGCGAGGTGTTGGTGGCACAGTGAGTGTGTGAGTACACATAGTGTGCCGCACTCAGGCGACATCGCACACTCACAGAACACGGCACATTTTGACGTTATTCGCCGACTCACCGCTTGATAAGACATATTTGAAATGAGTACCTAACTTACTGTAATATGCTTTGAGATTTGTAATATTCATATAATAACTTGAGTATAGGTATAGTAAATATACTTAAGTTTTTTTCTGCATCTCATTTATCAAAGCACAAAAGTAATAAATAACTCAAGCAACATCGAGTGTGCCCCAACTGTGCTGTGTGCTAGCACGTCAAAATAAAAAGAGGGAGTAACTCACCTCACCGAAGTGAGTCAATACAAGTGTGCCCAGCACATGTGCTGAGTACCCAACGCGACTCTGCCTACCCCTTCGGGGAAACAGGCGTGAGTCTATGTATGAATGTATGTATGTAACATTATAAAACATTAAACATTGCAAAAAAATTGTTAGGCTGTTTGTACCAAGCTACATTTGTATTCTTTTTAAAATCAAAATATTCATTAAGATAACACTTAATGACATACATACGTTCATCCCTATAGTAGAAAATTGTAGCAGAGCCGTGTTTGCTAGAGGCTCTGCTCTGTTGCCGTCTATATGACTCCTAATACAGATATTTTGAAACTGAGATGCGTCATCGCAAAACATACTCGTACGCTCTTTACAAAACGAGAAACATTTATGTTTTGGTAGGTTACATACTATGTAGCGTTACAAACTTACGTAGTAATAGTCGTAAATATGTCAACAACAATACAATATTCGAATTGTATTCATTAGTAAATATTATATGATCTTATCAAATAGAAGAATTTGTTTGGGTTTCGATATACAATCTCTGTTTAACAACAAATACCTTTGAACTTGTATCTATATGCGTCCATAAATACTTGAATAATACAAAACCCATGCATACAATATTACAAAAGAATCACTAGATGTTTACAGTCGCACTCCTGGGAAATAATGATCGGAAAAACTGTCGGCAATCTTGCTTAATCCTAGCGAACGTCAGAGTGTTTCAGCTACACTCCACATTTTTGCCAAATTAATATTGGATGAGATCGTTTGAATGGTAGATAGCGGTATGTATGAACAAATACAATGTGTAAACAAATTACAAATAAGATATACAAGCTCCATTGCTTAATTCTCTGTTGTTGAAATTTAGAATGATGATAAAGATCAGTAATATGTAACGATTTATAACTTGTTTTCCTTAAACGCTTTTCTATCTAAATCACCTGAATATTCTCACAGATTCCTCGGTACTTGTAAACAATAGGCGGTATCCTCGCGGTCGTACAAGCCTATACGGCAATGTTCGCAGACTTGTCTAATTTAGCTTTGCTTCACTTTGTTTTGCGTAACGCTCCACAGTAATTCTACTGAATATAAATGAAGTTTCCCTTGTTCTATGAATGACGTTTGTTAAGAGCACAATTTACATTTTATTTAGAGCCGTTGCTGTGTATTGTATTCTAATAACAACATTTTAAGGCTCAACAAAGAAATTGGCATTTTCGCTTAGGGCATGAACTCGCTAGTTTATGTCGAATGTGCGCGTTTATAAAGAGATGCGGCGATCGCCTCGCATGCCCACTGGTGTAGAAAAACGCCGCACCAACACACCACACCCGTAGGACAAACGCGCCCGCGCGACAAATAGCCAACATTTATTTTACAGAAGCGCGCTTTTTAGACTCGAAGAGTCTAAAATATAAAAAATCATCTGGTTTTTTACAATGATAAGTGAGTTTTTACTCATTTCGCCTTGATTAAACCTGCTATTACAAACCTGGTAATAGAAAGCCTCCCCACCTCCAAGCCCTTAATCAAAATCTTGGATCAGCCACTGATAACTTACATATTACGTATTAAGGCATTAGGAAACAGCCAGTGTAAAACAGTTTCATTTCCAAGCATGTTCTTATACAGTTTGTTAACGAACTATCTAGTTTGTTTTATATATTTTGCCTTTGAGATAAAGTTAACATTTGATTACTGTTATAAACTTATTCAAACTTAAGTTTTGAATATCGCTTGGGACTTAACTGTTAAAAAGTACATGGTTACTTTAATAAAAAAGGGTGACGTAGGTAGGTAATAGGTAGATAACATAACTTCACGCCTTTATCGCCGCAGGGGTAGGCAGAGGTGTATTACACACCCACACTTGGCCAGTTATGTTTCGGTCCCAATGTAATAGGGGCGAGCCTATTGACATCTACCGGGCTCATTATTGAGCGAGCGATAATTAACATTTTTAATACAGACATAATTTTGAAAAATCAGAGGTATTTGCCCGGGTTACCTGAGGATGGAACCCGACACCATTGTCTCGCCAGTCCGTTACGTACATGTCGGCGATACGCCAGGGTTATCGTGTCCAGACTCCATTATAATAAAAACACTCACGTAATATTACTTAGTTTATTTTCAGACGATTTCTAGCACAGAATTGAAACAAAATGTGACTTACAGTCCTTTTTATACACTAACCGTCATTACACAATGTTTAACAACTGTCACTTCCTTTTCAACATATAATTGAAATTACTGTACAATTAATTATCAAAAACCAACATTAATATTGTAATGAATTTTGCACAACACCAAATGATTTATTTTATACGAATAATTTTAATAGCCAAACGCTGCTTTACAACATTCGGTCAACAGATGGCGCTATCAACAGGATGTAAATATAATAACATATTGTTATTTATTACCGAAAACAATAATAAGTGTCAGAATCATGTTATTTAATACTAATTGATTTTACTTTGAAAGTTTCTCGAGTTATCTTAATAATTAAGCGATAAATTAAATACCCAATCTTTATAAACAGTTAAGCAGCCAATACAGTGTTTAATATTGTAACGTAGTGAAGTTCTTAGTTCTGTGTTCACAAATAGTTATTTAAATATCAATCTTAAATATTATTAACATTTTCGTAACAATATAATCATTATATATTAATTTGCGCCCATATACACCACTGGGCTATCGCCGCTTCAGTAATAGGTAATTTTCATAATAGGTACCTTTATGGACACATTATTTTCAGGCTATGTGTAGCTAAGTCATCATCGTCGCCTTAGCGTTTGCCCGGTTGCATCCAGGTCACCTGTAGCTAAATACAGATGCTTAGTTGATAGTAAAACAAAACCCCCGAAATCTTATATTCCGCTTAGTAGGATATAAATATTTTCACGTGTAGCTGTAAAAGTATACTAAATCTGCTCTTGTGTAAATATTGTAGGTAAGTTTCAGGCAGGTAGGTACTTCAGCTATATTTATTCTTTGTCATAAAAATCGTTTGTACGAAAAGTCCAATGTTGTTGTCAATTTTGTAAAAACCAATGTAAATGTTCCGGTTTGAGCTAAAAATTGTCTTTTGAATTATCACGGGGCTTATAAACCCGTTTTTGCTTTGGCGGCAATACATAGTTATTATACCGTTTGCGTATCACTGATCGCAATGTAAGGGCTCGCTATAGATAAACCAACTGAGGCTTAAATTGTAAGTAATTCCCCTCTATAGAATTTTGAACGTGCGTATTATAGATAACAAAATATAAAAAGAAATATAAAATTAATATACATATATTAATACATATTTCTTAATTTTTGTTTATTATGTGCTAAAAGTATTCCTACATATTGTAATTTGATTGTTCCGGCTTTCCAACTTTAGCCACGCATCTGGCTAAAGTAGGATCGCAATCGAACAATCAAATATATACCCTATTAAGGAACTTGCATAAAATTGTTCCTTAATTAAATTTTCCTTTTCGTCTTTACAATAGAACTTTGGTGCAAACATTTATGTAAAATTAAACCGTGTGCTACAGTCAATTAATTAATAACCGAACCGAAACGTCGCATTATTCTATTTATGAACCGCGTATTTCAACAGAGCAAGATCTGTTATGCTCTATGTCTTTGCAAATTATACTCCATTTAAAGATACAACTTTCTCGTTGCGCAGGAAACTCAGTAAAAGCCTCATCGCACTTGTGTCACGTCGCTAAATTCTTCGGCTAAATAAGTTTTAATTACGTCTAAAATTATTCAAAAGATGATCACCTGGACGCAAATCTCGATCACGGTTATTCAGTAATTTAATATTTTATCTCGAAAACTTTTCGTAAACCATCATTCAAGGCGAGTGCTCAAAGAAAAGAGGACGTTAAAATATCTCTTTGCTTGTAGATAAATTAATTTAGTTTCTAATGCTCCGTCGTCTTTTTTAGGTTCCTGAGTGTCTGTTTAAAATCCGGTTTAATGTTACCTTACGGAACGCGTTGTTACGCTCCTTTTATTTTATATTACGGAGGGTAAGTGTCGACATTTGAGGAAGAGAACGCTAAGGCTTGATTTTATAATTTTAATGTATTCCGCCTACAATGATTAATTATTTATGAAGTAAAAAAATATTTTTTTAACTTTCTTTTGCGTAGGTACTTTTCAATCGTAATTAAAGAATAAATATCAGGCATGTCTCATTATTTTGTTTTCCTTCTTCTCTAAGTCCCTACCTACATAAGATAAGCAACTACAAGAACAACAATTCTTTGGACAAGCTTTATCCTCTCCTAGTTATAAAAATCAGGTAACCGCAACGAGATGATTTTCTAACGAGTTTTCTTTTTGATCTAGAAGATGACATTGCAAGTGTTTGATGGCGCAGACTCTTAATCAGAGCAGAGCCTCTTACTTAAAACTTTCTTAGACTTTTTACAAAGTATATTAACCCTTTAGACACGATATTTGACGGCAATCTCTATCTATTCTTTAGTTAATAGAAGCTCATTTGAATGCGCCAGCTCTACCTATAGGATAACAAAACGGTAAGACATATTTTCGTTTAGGTTAGGGCTTTTAGTTCAGTTATAATTATTAATTTACAGCTTGAGTATTTAAATAGCCTGCTTAATTTTGTTAACTTACATAAACCTGACACGACGATTTTAAACTTGCGCGATTTGTATATATTAAACAAAATAATTTAGAGGGTCTTAATCGCGTAAAATGAACTTATTTAAGGTATAAATACCTATTTGTTACCAACAATAGCAAATAATCAGTTTAATTGTTTATATAAATCATATCAAACACAAGTTCCATTCAGCCTAGCACAAATGGATTGTTTATGAAATATCGACAATAGTAAGCAGAGAGTTCACTCTAGCATGCGGTTTCTTTACCACAAGAAGATGCTAACTATTAGTTATTAAATACGGTACATTCCATATTATGTATTTTAGAGTAACCGCTGCCGTTTAAATATTACACTGAATGATTCCAAAATGCCTAAACTACAAACAAATGTAATTGTGAAACTCGATGCCATGAATAATTCACGTGGCAAAGGTTACCGGCGACGAGCAACTGTAACAACCGACCATTTCTAACAAAAACTTTGCAGTTTTGCGCTCAAACAGTTATTTTATATTATTTGTCAAACGATTTGTCTACGGTCTCCTATTACTTCGGCAGTTTTATTAAACAGTTACAATTTATAGCTTGGATGTTTTAGATATTTTTAAACACAAATCAAAGTCTGCTACCGTATCCGATAATCGAAATCTCTGAGTGGTAACGCTGTTATAACGTAATCAGAGTAGAACAACTCGTGCACTAAAGCAGCGGCCCCGTCGTAGCCTTTTGTGCGCACGGTAGGAGCTCAAAGCGTCGCGAAATCCAAAGTGGTATGGCCTATCCCTGGCCGACGCCCCGTGCTAGAGTACCACAGGTTCCCCCTTTATGGCACTGCCTAGCAGTCACCTATTGTTGCGTTTCGTTCGGCAAATAAGAGCACCGGTGGCCCAAGATTACCTTCCTTCACCATAGAGGCAGACGAAAAAGAATGAGAAGAAGACAATGAGAAGAATAAAAGAGGAGGCGACGATGTTTTCGGCCCTCATGTTCTGCGAATGATCGGGTCTGACAGGCAGGCCGTAACTTATTTGTTGCACATCTTATACAAAAAGGACCAACAATCTCAAATAATGAATCCTTTGGAGTAGGTCCTTATAATTCCATCCTTATCGACAAATTTTTTAATACCGAAAGCAATTTTTGGTATTTATCAGTACTATTTCAAGGCTTATAGAACTTCATAGATTGTGTTCTAACTAATATGTAAAGCACTTAAACCTAGAGAAAGACTTAAATAGCATGTTTAATTCTAGAATCAGTTTACAGAGGCGTTAAGTGACGCTACTCATATAATTGCGTTTTGGTTAGTAACTACATAAATTTGTATTTTGTTTACTTATTATATTACCCAGACGTAATCCGAGATAGACGATAACGCGATCAAAGTAACAGTCTATTCAACCAAACCTATTTTCGCATCTTCTGTTATTTCTATTTAAAGCTAGACACCCTGTGTAGTCACCTATCTAGATCTGGTATACATCAGCAACAACCAGTCATAAAGGCGCCAGTTTTCCTTAAAGCAAAGCGGCGGCAATATGTCTAAATTGAATAAAGCCGTAGTACCCACTTACAATTATTACGTATGTAACTAACAACGTTATATACGTGTAGTTAAACCGCCTGGAGCTAACTGCCGACGATCCGAGCATCAAATGCTCTGTCGCAATAATAAACCTTTGTTCTCACTGTGACGAGTTTTTAGAATTGTTATCGAGTCTATTGTGGACGTCAATGAACGACATTTTGCAGAAAATGCTGAACAGAGATAACTTGAGCCTGCGGAGGTGAATATTGACGATAATGACACACTCATTTCATAAAAGGCTCTACTAAAAATATTTGTAATAAGTATACCGAAATAACCACAATTTATAAATAAGTGATCTGTGGAAAAGTACACTTTGCTTATGAAGGATTTATCTTCTTTTAAATAAAATTATTATGTATTTGTGAAATGTTTGGATTTATTTTAAGCTTGGTCTAGATTTGTAGCAGATTTTTATCGGGCCGAACTGTATAACATTACTGCGCACTTTGTGGTGCTTAATATGACATTTGCGACAAAAAAAAACGCAGCAGACCCGGAGTTACACTTAAAACTTTCGTCTTTTTACCCGACTACGGCGAAGCCAAAAGGAAGGGTAATGTTTTGAAAATAAGCATAAGTATTTGGATAAACTAAACAAATAAAACGTTTCAATGGCCAGTATCAAGTTCTAAACTTTAGACATTAGCCTGACGTTAACGGTGCGTCCAAGGTTCTTTCGTTAGTGCTTTTAGCATTTAATCGTCCACCTTTATTACCGCAATAGCCTTTATAATATCAGACAAAGAAACTGAACTTATTCGAACTACGATAATTTACAATTAAATCAAACAATTCAATATCAAACTGTTTGAAAACAACTCGATTAACTCACTCTAAAGTGTGTGAGATAGTAAGTTTCATGGAAATAAATCACAGTTTATGGCATGTTTGTGTAGGTGCTGACCCCTGCCTTGATACAATTTACAAATGTACCATAATAATTTACATAATTATGTGGCAGGCACAGCTAGCGATATTTGAGATAAAGTTTGAGCCCAGACCTATACTACACAAGCGTATAAAATAGTAGCGGTTAACATAAATACTTGATACTCTTTTTAGGGTTCCGTAGTACACAAGGAACCCTTATAGTTTCGTCATGTCCGTCCGTCTGTCCGTCCGCAGCCTAGCTCAATGACGCCTGGTGCTAGAAAGCTGATATTTGACACGAATATAGACATACAATATTGCGACAAAACTGTATAATAAAATTTAGGAAAATATTTTTTTAAGGGTATCTCCCCTACATATATAGTGGGGTTGAATTTTTTTTTGGTTGAGTACCCCATTGTGTGGGGTATCTGGATAGGTTTTAAAAGAATATTATTAGTTTGCTCAAATCATTATTCGATCAAGTGATTGGTTTGTCAAATATCAAGCTTTGAAGTGAAAAAAATTGTTAGACTCAAGTGTCCCCTCCCCCCCTCTGCCGGCTAAACTATTAATTTGGAAGAGGTGAAAAAATCACAAATGTAGTACATAATATATAACGAATTTAAAAGGAAAACTATCACGGCTAAGTAGACATCACTAGTTTACGAGTAATCGTCGGTTAACTTATAAATACCTATTTCTATGAGTTTATATTGGGAGCGCTGGCTTAATCTTAAAGATGCCCGTGTTTAGTCCCATGTGAAACAGAAGTTATTATCAATAATGGTCATTATGGGCAACTACGGAACCCTACATTGCGCGTGGCCCGACACGCACTTGGCCGGTTTTTAGTCAAGACACTGGCAATCCTGAATTTCAGTTAATTAAATAACTTTTAATGTCTCTTGTTTTAGTTAGATCAAAAGAAGATAATAGCTGGCTGTTATGAAGATCTTTGACAGTCGTTATAGGACCCTCTAATAAACTGACACTAGTCTAAGCCAAAGAATATCGCTATGCCTTCGGGTTGCGGAGGTCAGAGTCGCTCTGTGGAAAAGCTATTATTCAGTCAAAGTTCAGTAAGACTAGTAAACGAACCCCAGGTTGAAACTGGGATAACGATAGGATGATGATAAGAAGATAATAGAATTCTGTTAATATATAGCTTGATACCAGCAGTGGACTGCGATAGGCTGATTGCTTGATTAGAATGAAGTTTCTCAAAAAAGCCACTGCTAGGCATTTGCACTAACTCATTATATAAATCAAAGATGTGATGGACATGAAAATACGTATGCAAATAAGAGATGTTATAGAAACTTCTCCGTCCGCATAATTTTCTTAAAACATTACCAATTTGTTTTATTTTCTAAATATATATTTTCCGTGCCAATTTAACCCGGGCAATGCCAGCATTCCTTTTGTTTTAATTAAAGCAAGTATACCTACATGCAATTGTATTTCTTTTTCATGAACCGACGTTAATCCAAGAACTTAATCCGAATTAGGGTTTTAATCGATCAATTTACATTGATGGGTTTGTTATGATTATTTTTTTTAACACGATGTAACTCCGTAACGATGTCATAGTTCATTAGGATTATTTTTATGGTTGAATTAGCTTCGATTGTTTTACAATTCAAGTTTTTTTTTTTTTTTATAAGTATTATGTGTTGACCTGTCTTTATAAATACATGCCTGGGGCGATTTTGATGAATTGTTGTAGGTGTGTTTGTGTAGGTGGTTCTTGAACGTCCTGCTAGCTATTGGAATAGAGCAATTAGTGTTAATTAATCAGTATGAAAACAATGTAGTCAAATAATAAACTACTTTGTAATCAAGGGTGCATAGGGTTCCCACCAAGAACTTAGAGTCCCAAGCCAACCTCACCTGCAAGTGGTGCACCAGCCGATCAACGGACGAGGCTCTGGCAAACAAAATATCCCGATAAGCGGCAATAGGCTCGCCACCTATTACGTGGGATCTGACGAAAAGTGGGCCTTTAATATGCCTCTGCCTACCCCTTCGGGGAAACAGGAGTGAGTCTGTGTATGTATGTATGTAATCAAATATTGTTATTAGGAACACAATTTAACCAGTAAGGCTAGAAGCTCGTATTAGGCATACAGCCTTATATTAGACCCAAATAACATTTTTGGTGCGATTTTTAAGTTTTCATTTTTGTTTTGTTTTTTTTCTTATTATTTTTATTTCATACTTTTTAGTGTTAGGTACTTCGTTCGTTTTTAATTTTAGAATCAGTTTACAGAGGCGTTAAGTGACGCTACCTATATAAAATTGCGTTTTGGTTAGTAACTACATAATTTTGTATTTTGTTTAGCAAATATAGTTGCTTATTATATTACCTGGGTAATATTATAAGTAACTATATTTATGTCTGGCCATAATCCGAGATAGACGATAACGCGATCAAAGTAACAGTCTATTCGACCAAACCTATTTTCGCATCTTCCGTTATTTATATTTAAAGCTAGACACCCTGTGAAATCACCTATCTAGATCTGGTATACATCAGCGGCAACCAGTCATAAAAGCGCCAGTTTTCATTAAAGCAAAGCGGCGGCAATATGTCTAAATTGAATAAAGCCGTAGTACCCACTTACAATTGTTACGTATGTAACTAACAATGTCATATACGTGTAGCTAATCCGCCTGGTGCTGACTGCCGACGATTCGAGCCTTTGTTCTCACTGTGACGAGTTTTTAGAATTGTTTTCGAGTCTATTGTGGACGTTAATGAACGACATTTCGCAGAAAATGCTGAACAAGAGATAACTTGAGCCTGCGGAGGTGAATATTGACGATAATGACACACTCATTTCATAAAAGGCTCTGCTACAAATATTTGTAATAAGTATACCGAAATAACCACAATTTATAAATAAGTGATCTGTGGCAAAGTACACTTTGCTTATTAAGGATTTATCTTCTTTTTAAATAAAATTATTAGGACTTTGTGAAATGTTTGAATTTATTTTTAAGCTAGGTCTAGATTTGTAGCAGATTTTTATCGGTTCGAACTGTATAACATTACTGCGCACTTTGTGGTACTTAATATAACATTTGCGACAAAAAAAATGCAGCAGACTCGGAGTCAGCACACTTAAAACATTCGTCTTTTTACCCGACTACGGCGAAGCCAAAAGGAAGGGTAATGTTTTGAAAATAAGCATAAGTGTTTCGATAAACTATACAAATAAACCGTTTCAATGGCCAGTATCAAGTTCTAAGCGTTCGACATTAGCCTGACGTTAACAATGCGTCCAAGCTTCTTTCGTTAGTGCTTTTAGCATTTAATCGTCCACCTTTATTACCGCAATAGCCTGTTTAATATCAGACAAAGAAACTGTACTTATTCGAACTAGGTACGGTATGTTACAAATTCAATATCAAACTGTTTGAAAACAACGCAATTAACTCACTTTATAGTGTGTGAGATAGTAAGTTTCATGGAAATAAATCACAGCTTATGGCATGTTTGTGTAGGTACTGACCCCTGCCTATCTCTTGATACAATTTACAGATGTACCATAATAATTTACATAATTATGTGGCAGGCACAGCTAGCGATATTTGAGATAAAGTTTGAACCCAGACCCATACATACCATCAAGCCATACGACCCATACAAGCTTATAAAATAGCAGCGGTTAACATAAATACATGATAGGGTGCATAGGCTTCCCACCAAAAACTTAGGGACCCAAGCCAACCTCACCTGCAAGTGGTGCACCTGCCGATCAACGGACGAGGCTCTGGCGAACAAAATATCCCGATAAGCGGCAATGGGCTCGCCACCTATTACGTGGGATCAAAACACTGGCGAAAAGTGGACGTTTAATATGCCACTGCCTACTCCTTCGGGGAAACAAGCGTGAAAAATGACTACATACATATGTATGTATGTACATAGTCATTTTTAGTCAAGGCAGTGGCAATCCTGAATTTCAGTTAATTAAATAACTTTTGATGTCTTTTATTTTAGTTAGATCAAAAGAAGATAATAGCTGGCTGTTATGAAGATCTTTGACAGTCGTTATAGGGCCCTCTAATAAACTGACACTAGTCTAAACCAAAGAATATCGCTATCCCTTCGGGTTGCGGAGGTCAGACAGGCAGTCGCTCTGTGGACAAGCCAAAATACTAGTAAGTGGACCCCAGGTTGAAACTGGGATAACGATATAGGATGATGATAAGAAGATAATAGAATTCTGTTAATATATAGCTTGATTCCAGCAGTGGACTGCGATGGGCTGATTGATCGATTGATTGATAAATTGATTAGAATGAAGTTTCTCATAAAAAACACTGGTAGGCATTTGCACTAACTCATTATATAAATCAAAGATGTGATGCACATGAAAATACGTAGGTATGAAAATAAGAGATGTTATAGAAACTCCTCCGTCTGCATAATTTTATTAAAACATTACCAATTTGTTTTTTTTCCTAAATATATATATTTTCCGTGTCAATTTGACCCGGGCATGGCCAGCATTCCTTTTGTTTTAATTAAAGCAAGTATACATGCAATTGTCTTTCGCGTTATTGTTTCTGGCTACATAATCTGAAACTTCTTTTTCATGAACCGACCTTAATCCAAGAACTTAATCTGAATTATGGTATTATTCGATCAATTTACATTGATGGGTTGATGGATGTAACTTCGTAACGACTTCATAGTTCATTAGGATTATTTTTATTATTGCATTAGCTTGAATTGTTTTACAATTCAAGATTAAAGATTTTTATAAGTATTATGTGTTGACTTGGCTTTATAAATACATACCTGGGGCGATTTTGATGAATTGTTGTAGGTATGTTTGTGTAGGTGGTTCTTGAACGTCCTGCTAGCGTCCTGGAATAGAGCAATTAGTGTCAATTAATCAGTATGAAAACAATGTAGTCAAAGAATAAAGTACTTTGTAATCAAAAATTGTTATTAGGAACACAATTTAACCAGTAAGGCAAGAAGCTCTTATTAGGCATACAGCCTTATATTAGACCCATATAAAATATAGTGATGCGAAACATCTTTCATAAGTAACCCAAAGCTGAGCCATATTTAGGAAACATTTTTTTGGCTTATGTGAAACATATGTTAATAAGGTAGGAATTTTGTAAACATATACATCAGCATATGAGCGTAAGTAAAGGCAATTCATAAAAAATACTTTCCCCATAGGTTATTTATATACTGTCTTACTAATAAAAAATATTACTCACACGTTTAACGTATGAATACTTACACAGCGTATAACGTCTGTATAGGAGTTATAAAGGGTTTACACAACATCGCTACTAATAAACGCAAAGGCAAGCTTGTGTAACTACTCACGCTGTGTACACACAGCTACACATTAACCTAAACAAGCCCAATATTAGGCGAACTCCCTTAGTATGACCAACCTGTTGTTGAGTAGTTCAGCTAATATTGGTTCTGTATAGGTTGATGTGTAGCTGTGTGTATATCAAATATGCTGACAACCTTTTACGAAGTACGATCAAAAACTTCTAATCGTAACTTCGTTTTAATAATTTATTTGTATTTTATAGTTTTTATAGTATTTTACTAGCTTAATTATATATTAAATGGGGTTTCGTCTTAAAAATATCCCTTATCTATTAATCTAATGTACAAAAACTAAAGACTAATGGTTGTTATTTTCTGGAGGATAAATATGTTTTGATTTGTACTCATAGCTTCCGAACGCCTCCACCGTCAATAACATTCATTTCATAGATCAAAGAAATATAACCTTCCTAGTCCAACCTCTCTGCCATAGATTGCGCGCGCATAATCTAAGTAAAGTGACAACACTGACAACCTCAGCGTCCCCAGCTGGCCAACTTCCTTACTTTATGGGCCAAATAGCCGCCATTTTGCTCTTACGCACTGCTTATACAAGGGTGCAAGCACATGAGTAGATAAACGGAACAGAGACACAGCTTCATACAACAGCGCGAATCGGTTGCACTACTACGAGCACGCGGCTTATGTGTGCGTGACCACTGGCCGCTTGTCGTGTACGCGGCGAGAGTTGAAAGAACCGGTTTACGTAGGCACAGGCAGTTGACAATCTTAGGGTTATTACGACGCACGTTGTTTGTTTTGTCCGTTGCAAGTTTTAATATTTTAATGTAAAAAAGTGGTGTTTTATTATTAATAATGGTTGTTTATTGTACTGTGTGTATGAATAATACTAGATGAAATAATTAAATCATTATAAAGATTTTAACAATGGAAACGTACAATTGGGTTTTTTAATTAGGTATAACTCGTGATAATTTTGTCGCATTTGTTGAATTGCTCGAGCAAAGTTTCGCGAATATTTCGATCTTGAAATAAATATTGGCAACGAAATACTTAACAACTCATTAGTTGTGAAATTGTGTAAAAGCAATTAATGTTTACAAAACCAATGACTATCAGAAAGTGATCAGCCATCGATAGCGATTACAAAAAACAGGTGCATGCGATTTTCGACCTTATTGACGTAAGTCAGAATTTATAATTTTAATAACGTATCAATTTCAGAAAGCAAGAAAATACCAAAGAAAAGTCTGTCATAAATTGTCAATAAGGTCGAAAATCGCATGCACCTGTTTTTTGTAAGCCCTATCGATGGTTGATCATTTTATAGTCATTTGTTTTGTGGACGTTCATTTGACTTACACAATTTCTTTTTAAACTTATTTTAGATACCTATCCCCGTAGTAAAACTAGTGGCCATAATAGCAAAAGGAGATTCCTATCTTTATTAGCAAAATAGATCATATTACCAGAAAATATTCAACACTATTAGCATAGTAAAAACAGAATAGTAGGATAGCTTCATACAAATCGGCCGCCGCGCCGCCGCGCTGGTTTGAATGTACGCGTGAGTCGCCGGCGCCGTGTACGCACGCACTTTTCACGCACACAATCTCACGAGCGCGGCAAGCTCGGCGCGGATTCAGTACGGGATGCGCCGCGCGTCTGATCGAGCGCATTCATGTAGGTACTACACTGCTCGCCCGCTTGAATTGTTTATATACATTCAGTTTTATAATAAACGTTATTAATAATATACAATGTGTTAAACGTCAGTAAATTTAACTTGTTACTTTTTCTCATTAAAAAAGGCATTTAGATAGTTATATAACGCTTAGGTAGTCAGTAGGTATTTGCAAAAAAAATTCAAGCTTAAATTGTGAAGTATTCAGCGCGATCACTTAAAAAAGCGGCGAAAATGCGCGAGCGCCGACAAAGCCGGCGGCGCCGCGGTGTAAACAAGTGACAACCCGTGCGTCAACGCAAGAGTAGGCAATTAACTCGCCGAGCGGCCTTAGCTAACCTACTATTCTGTTTTTACTATGCTATTAGCACGGTAATAATATCTAACAGTATTGTAACTCCATACAAACGCACGAAACTCGAGTTATACCTACGCGCCGCGAGCAGAGTACCCATTAGACTGGGCGGACTGTACCTACAGTACCCGGAGCCGCTATCGTGCCGCAGCTCGCATGCGGCGCGTCTGGTAGGTATATAACTCACGAAGACGGCCGAGTTACTGGTACTGTCTTACTAATAAAAAAATATTACTCACACGTTCAACGTATGAATACTTACACAGCGTATGACGTCTGTATAGGAGTTATACAGAGTTTACACAACATCGCTACTAATAAACGCAAAGACAAGCTTGTGTAACTAGTCACGCTGTGTAGTCTGTGTACACACAGCTACACATTAACCTAAAGCAAACCAATATTAGGCGAACTCCCTTAGTGTGACCAACCTGTTGTTGAGTAGTTCAGCTAATATTGGTTTTGTATAGGTTGATGTGTAGCTGTATGTACGTCAGATATGCTGACAAGCTGACAACCTTTTATGAAGTACGTTCAAAAACTTCTAATCGTAACTTGGTTTTAATAATTTTATAGTTTATAATTATATAATTTTACTAGCTTAATTATATATCAAATGGAGTTTCTTCTTAAAGATATTCCTTATCTATTAATCTAATGTACAAAAACTAAAGACTAATGGTTGTTATTTTCTGAAGGATAAATTTGTTTTGATTTGTACTCATTGCTTCCGAACACCTTCACCGACAATAACATTCATTTCATAGATCAAAGAAATATAACCTTCCTAGTCCAACCTCTTTGTCATAGATTGCGCGCATAACCTAAGTAAAGTGACAACCTCAGTATCCTCAGCTGGCCAAATAGCCGCCATTTTGCTCTTACGCACTCCTTATACAAGGGTGCTAGCGTGTGTAGAGCTTGTGTAAGTTTAAATAGATATTTTGATCTCTTATAACGCATGTATACACGCAATCTGTCAAAATATTTTTTATTAGTAGCGTTTTTGTTACGCAATGCTTATAGTACTTGTATACGCTGTGTCGTAATTTTTATTAGTAAGACAGTTAGATTATATTACCGTGCTATTAGTGGTATTGTTGGGAATGTCAAATAAATCACGTCGTCACGTCGTGTCCTTGGTAACAAATGTATATTTTTATTCCGTGCTTTTAAATGTTTCAGGTGCATGCCTTTTTTGGTTCCACTCGCTATTTTATTTACAACTGTACTTCTGCCGTATAGCGAATCCGTCGAGTCCAAGAATCTGCCCAATCCACAAATCTGTCGAGTTGGGAATCTGCCAAATCACGAATCTGTCCAATCCAGAATCTGTCGTATACCGAACAAGCGATTTGTCTTAACCTATTGTGACAACCCTACCAAAATAGGTAACAAATTTACAAGCTCATAAGAAGCTGTCTCTCTGTTCGGTTTATTTACTCATGTGGTGCAAGCGTGTGTAGGGCTTGTGTAAGTCTAAATATATATTTTGATCTCTTATAAGGCATGTATACACGCAATCTGTTTTTGTTACGCAATGCTTATAGCATTTGTATACACTGTGTCGTAATTTTTATTAGTAAGACAGATAGAGTTAAGTACATACATTAAGGACGATAAAATAAGACACAGAGGTTTGTACCTAAACAAAGTGAAAAGTCAGCTACATTCGGGGTTGGTTATTGTAGTGAACCATAACTCCCGTGGAATTTCCACCTTGTCGTGGTGGGGGGGGCTCAGTAACCGTGGATTGGTCACCCGCGGTGAAGCTAAGAGGGATCCAGGAAGGGACGCTCCGCGTGGGCTTGGAGGGGCCTGCGCAGGATGCGTCCAACGGTGCGGGGCTCGGGACAGTTCTGTCTGTCCCTCGCAGTCGGGCGCGGTCGCGGGAGGAGAGGCGTGTCGGTGTTGCGTTGCCACGCGCCCTATCTCCCGCGACCAAATGGGGGCGCACCATACGATTCGTCGCGGTGGGGCCGCAGAGGAAGAGGAGATGCGGTGTTGCGTTGCCGTCCTCCCTATCCTCTGCGGCCGCTGGGTGTTTTGGCGGCGGCGTCCAACACCTTAATCCGCCGCCAAGGTGGTTTTGTTCGGGGCCCGCCATCTGGCGGGCCAATACCCGTCGGAGGGTAGCGACGAGTGCTAAGGCGATGCCCTACCCTCCGACACACGGGTACATGGAGAAAGTCGAGGTGGTTTTTAATGGAAACACCACCGCTCTTATTCCCCCAAGAGTCGGAGATCCGAAGGGATTTTCCACCTCGTAAACCAAAAAAAAAAAGTTGAGGGGTAGATAACTTCCAGCGGTAAATATACACGAGGGTCTGATACCGCTGCTGTTAGGGTACAAATGAAATAATCTTTGATAAAACCCGTCTATTACATAACTTTTATAGTTATATCTATTGTACAGCGGGAAATATAAAATGAAGTTCATCTAAAAATATGAGCACTTTTGCTGTAAAATTATTTGAGACATAGTTATCTACTGAACTAAACTAAAGTATGTGTAAAATTCTTCGTAATAATGAAAATATTTACTTGGCTATATAACGTTTGATTGCCTCTCAAACTAATGTAACGTAATACCATTATCAGAGTTAGGAAATAGCAGACAAGCCACTCAAACGAGCCGATTGTGCGGCCTGAGACGAGCGTCACAAAGGGTGTGTAATGTGTACAAGCAAACGACGCAACAGTCAGTCGTGGGGCCGGCGGGGCGGCGGCGCGCGCGTGCCTCGCAAGTCACATCCTACCGTCAGTCAGGTCTCTCCGGACATGGCGCCGCTCTTAAAGGAGATTAGTTTCTAGTCCCCTCTGCCTTTACACAGCGCTAGATAAGTATCTGTAACGAGAAAACTTAGCGGCTACTCGACAACACAACATGCAACATTGCCTTACAACCTTATTATTCATCGCAACTACAATAACAATGACGTAATTAGTAACGTATGTCGTAACTGCATTTTGTTCATTACAAATGCCACATGCGTAAACTTACAGCAGCCGACGTGGAGGCAGACTAATTAAATTTTCATAATACCTCAAACATTCTACTCAAGTAAACTAAATGAACTTACAAATGACATTCCCACCACACAGAAAATCCTATTAACTGATGAAAGGCAATTTGAATGCCCAAGCAAAACAAAAAAGTAAAGACGATGGAGATATATATTTTGTACTAGCTACTTACCTACTTATGAATAAGCATTTTGTTTATAACCTGCCTTCGCAAGGATTTATAGATCAATATAAACAATTTAATAAATCCCTGTCAACGTGTTGGAGATATAGGTACCTAAAACTATTTCAAAATAAATAAGGCGGTCTAAACCTACTCGTAACTTATTCAAATGACATGTGGATGGAATAATGTATAAAAATATCGCTCCCCGCTCTTCGATAAGCCTATTTTATAGATACGACCCAATTTTATATATTTTGAAGAAGTATTTGTATTTCATACACAACGAAAGTACAGAACTTCAATCATGTCCCGCAGTTCAATAGAACTTGGAATTCAATAAAATACGCTAATTATTGTTCACGTTATCAATTTTTCCAGTAAACACTTGAGGCAATGTTAGGATGGCAAATTAATCTAAGAAATCATATTTACTTAGTTTCAAATTATGTACTTAATAAAAATATAACATATACGGCAACAGCACTACAAGAAATGCTTTTAAAATTCAGTTAATAAATGGTTTTACAGGTAATATATCAAAAAGATATATAATACATAGTCCCACCTATAGAATCCTCATCTTATATACTTTTCTAATAATTTGCTGGACAAAAATAGTTGTCTCACTTAGATACATTCTCGTAAAAACTTTAACTCCAAACAACCGAAATATAAAAAGAAAAGCTGAATATTTAACATTAACCACCAGTTTGACAAATAAATAGTTATTTGTGCAACAAGAGAGCAAAGTTGTTTTTTTGTTTCAAGTGCTGATTTTGAGTCCCGAGCAAGCGAAGGATTCAATGATTGATTCACGAGCGTAGCGAGTGAATCAAAGTTAGAATCCTGAGCGTAATGAGGGACTCAACAGCACGAGATACAAAAAACTTTGCTCTCGTGTAGGACACATATTTTTTCACCACATCAGTGAGAACACTATATTACTTAGGAGACAGAAATGAAGAGGGATAGATTGAATTCTGCATTAATCACTTGTTGATTTAACTCTACAGGTGTTAAAGTACAGTCATCATCGCTAGTTTCACTTATCTTTTTAGATTATTTTATATATTAATTTATTTTAACACGTTACGCTATACTGTATCAGCATCAGCGAAATTTTTATTCCCGCTACTTTTTTAAATCGCGTTTTAATACCGCGTCCCTGATGTTTATTTTTCAAATGTATCATTGTTGTAATTCGAAATAAAAATGTATTGGTTAAATACCAATTTTATACTATTAATTAGACTTATTTTTATTAAAATCTAATAATAAATTAAACATGTAAACAATAACATATAAAAAAAGTTAAATTTTAAAGTATCTATTACGCGTTTTCGAACATGTTTTATTTGAGGTCGAATTCCAAAATCGAATTTTGAGGGGATTTGTTTTTTCACTCGCTTTTTTATAATGCATGTGAAAGAGACAGAGCACAGTAAAATTCGAATGTTTTCAAATTTATGGCTGAACAATGTCAATTCGTGACACTGAAGATTGAAAAATTAAAAAGCTACTTTTACTCACGCTCGAATCAAAATCGCGTTTTGTTCACTGTTGTCTCGCAGCAAAAGCGGCATGTTTGAGCTGCAGTGGTGAAAATAAAATTAAAAGCTCGTTTCAAAGTTAAATAACTCGTTCATTAGAAAACGTAGTAAAAACATTTTATGCGCTTTACTAAAGATGGTTTAAAGGACGCATTTGTTTAACGAAGTATGTTTAATATTACGCTGCATAAATAACGGTGTATATCTTAAACAATAACAAAAGGTTCTTTTTCAAAATCTTTAGTAAACGATATTCACGATGGAAGTGTTTTAGAGCAATTCTTATAACGAAGGGGATGACTTATTCATGTTCTGGAAGATAGACGCAATAATTTCGAAGACTTCAGATGTCGATCCGTATAATAAACGAGACAATAACGAACGTAGTGTCCTCGTGAAAACACGCTTCACGATAGATCACAAGGCGTCCTTCCCCTGTATATGTACCTACCTATACGTCAATCAGTACATAAACGTGTCTCTTACATACATTATCTACTGTAATAGAAAGTAATTTTACTATTCATTTTATTACATACGAGTATACAGAAATTTCACGTTTTAATTTTCTCATCAGCAATAGGCACACTTGCCAAATGTTGTTTGGCAGCTCTTTTCCATATATATCTAAGCAAGTCTTCATAAGAGGGGCGCAAATCTAAAATTAAAACTCAAAATTATATTGAAATATTTGCACGTCATAAACAAATTTGTTGCGCACGTAAAACTAACTTTGCCGTAAAAGCCAATAGCCCAGCAACCAACATTAACACCTAAATTAAGATTCGTCGCACAATGATTTATTACGACATCTGTGTTGACCTGAAAATAAAGACGATACGTTAATTGAATTCTGACTCTCGAGAATTGCGTATTTAATATGAAAGGAAATAATTTATTTTAGAATAACTCCTCAGTACATCTTGCAATATAAATTGCAAATGATTTCGACTGTAAATATTTTGAGCGGCAGCAATTTCATTTATGTAGGTAGGTAGGTATATTATGTATAAAAGGCGAACGATCGTACCATTACCGAATTGCCTTCCTGGTCGAACCTCGTGATGTCAGGGCGTTGGACGGGCAGAATTCTCCAGCGGGTATTGGAAACATAATGATGACTCAGGTATAGAGGAAACATGCCACACAAACCTGAGATAGGATTCGGATCGAACCTTATGTATAGAGGCTGAAACAACGAACCTTTCACGAAAAATTGCTTATCAGTTACATAAAAAGAGACACAGGCCTTATTGATATGAATAGAATTTTGTGGAAAATATATGGTTCTGTTCCTATTCTGAATATAATATACATATATAGTCTACGTTAGGTAGGTTTGCAAGTTTATCGACATTGTCATTAAATAAAAGACTTGAATAAAGGATGTTATAAGTTTTTACACCAGTAATTCTTCGACAGTAAAGGATTTATTTAAGAAATTTTTAATTTTTTTATTTCACGTGAGTTAGTGAAGGGAGATAGTGCCAATGTTGGTCAATTTGGAAATAGAACAACGAAGTTAGCAGAGCTACATTACCACACTTGTAAATGTGTTTATATAATCTAGAAAACATATACAATTGGTCTTTGCTATTATATGTCGTATTGCAGATCAGATAAACCTATCTGTTTAGTGTAAAAATATTAATATTTGTACTGCACTCAAATGTTTCACCTTCTTTTTTAGAGATGACGATAATGTTAGCAGAAATTCTTGATTATATTTCAACTGTTAGCCAGTTCGGTCGCAGTAGTCGGCGCTCGTGATTACAAATGTGCTTCGTTCTGATGGAGTTAAACTAAGTATACTAACTACAGAACATCCGTCTTCTAAGTCTTGAGAGTAAGTTATATCTGTTGATGTTATACGGCCACCAAGCATAAAGACCATTTTTGCCTTCGACTGGAGGATCAGAACTTCTCGTCATCCGCTATCACGCAGTATTCTGCTTTTGTCTAACTTCATCAAAAAATTACAACAACAACCCAATAAGGAATCATCATCATTACTAGTTTATAAACATGGTTTATACCTAACTTCGAATAGTTAGTGGCGCGTCAAGTACCTATGTACCGTTAACAAAGGGAAAAACCTACAACAAAATTAAATTATAGCAGCATTCATTCAAGCTAATAAAAACTTTCATACTCGGCTAATCTTCTTATACAGGAATCCTTAAACACATAAAGGATGACCTAAAAATATACTTTATTTGAAAATAACATTTAAATGTAAAGGAAAGGCGTAATGATGCTTTTTCAAAGACCGGGGGCGAAAATAGACGATGCCACGTGTTCGACATTACTTTATAGGGGACGGGAACGCCGTGGGTGTATGCCTAGTATTGTCATGTAACAATACTACATTCCTTTGATTCAAAATAGGTATATTATTTATCCACAATTACAAGTAACTAATTTATAGTACGTGTGCGTTCGTTACGAAGTTACAATGTGCCGAAAGGCCTGTATAATTAAAGCAGACACAAATCGATAGCCACCCAATCTCAGTTGGTTTTACATGAGCATAGGTACTTTTGTGCCAGTTGAGTAGGTAGTTGGTAGGCTCAGCGCGTCCCTATCACGGATCGACTTAATCAAGTGCTCTCCGAGCGCCGGTCCATTACCTTAACATATTGCCTCCATCGGGCGTGGCCGCTGGATCACGACAACTTAGGATGCGCACACATGCTTAAGTCAAAATAGCCCGCTTCTTCCAAATAGTGACTTCTTGCGCTAGACAACAATGATATTCTTACACAATTTGTATGTTTACCTACCATACCATGTTATACAATTGAACGTTTAAATGGATACAGTATATTATCTATTGATTCTCTTTAATTACGTTATTGTATATGAATTTTCTTTTGTGAAATCACCTTTTAAAAGATTAAAATTAAAAATAAATAAATTTAGAAATGATTAAATCCTAAATATCTAGTAGATAATAATGTATATTCTACACTTCATTATTACTTTACAGGAATTTGATTCGATCACTTTACAGAAACCACGGCTCCTGACCGAAGCTCTAATCCACGTGGACCAAGAAAGGTCGAGGTGGCGTTCGTTTACACGAAATGAGCTGAGAGTAGTTCCGTTCATTCTTACTGTGAGTTTTCTCTTCTTAGGATTCCGTCCAACAGCGTTTTATTTCAATCTGTTTCGTCAACATAAGAAAATAGCTATGATTTTAACCATCTGTTTATATCAAACCAAGGGAAAGTAAATTGGATTAATTTAAAATCACAATATTTAATTAACAAAGTCATCAGAGTAGATAGTGTGTATACCACCTACCACTAACTAACTCCTACACTTTTCATCTAACTGTTGATCAGTTCTTAGGTAGTACCCGAGTTCCCCCCCCGTGGGATCTCCACCTTGTCGTGGTGGGGGGGCTCAGTAACCGTGGATTGGTCACCCGCGGTGAAGCTAAGAGGGATCCAGGAGGGGACGCTCCGCATGGGCTTGGAGGAGCCTGCGCAGGATGCGTCCAACGGTGCGGGTGCGTGGGACAGTTCTGTCTGTCCCTCGCAGTCGGGTGCGGTCGCGGGAGGAGAGGCGTGTCGGTGTTGCGTTGCCGCGCGCCCTATCTCCCGCGACCAAGTGGGGGCGCACCATTCGATACGTCGCGGTGGGGCCGCAGAGGAAGAGGAGATGCGGTGTTGCGTTGCCGTCCTCTCTATCCTCTGCGGCCGCTGGGTATTTTGGCGGCGGAGCCCAACATCTTCATCTGCCGCCAAGAGGGTTTCGTTCGGGGCCCGCCTGACTATCTGGCGGGCCAATACCCGTCGGGGGGTAGCGAGGAATGCTTCGGTGAAACCCTACCCTCCGACACATAGGTACATGAGGAGCACGGGTTGGTTTTTAGTCAGTAAGAGTCTGACAGTCCCCTTCGTCCTTCCCCCCCAGGGCGAATGGACTCCATGAGGATTTTCCAACCCGACACCAAAAAAATAAAAAAAAGATAGAACAGCGCTGCTATAATACAAAACTTACTATACTCCAAGATCACACGCATATTTGTATTTTTAATCTTTTTTGACATCTTTATGTATGTTAACGAACGCAAAACAAACCTCGCCGCTGCTCTCGTAAAGGAATTTAGATACTACGTCAGCGTACTCGTTCGCTGCAGGCTGTTAACATTCGCAATGAAATGTGTTTCACGTTGTACATACAAATATACGTAATTTTACGAGCTGGGGTTCGGTGATAAATTAAATACACTATGCCACTAAACTGTACTTTATTTATCACAACACTATTTTATACCACTTAATTACACACTTATTAAAACACCATTCACACCACTAAAAACTATTTATACCGACCGGAACACATAACTAGTCATTTCCAGACTTCCCAAGAATGTTCTCGCACAGTCGAAACATTCTAGAGTTGTTGCATTGTTCTAGTAATTAACAGCAACGCCATCTATTAGAGGACAGATGAAACGCTGATGTACCCATTCGCTTCTATTTGACTGCATTTTGTGACTGCACGGTTAGCGTAGTGGTTTAAGCGGCCGCCTCGCCGCTTGGTACTGCGCCGAGTGTTGTGGGTTCGATTCCCACACGAGACAACACTTTGTGTGATCTACAAATTGTTGTTTCGAGTCTGGGTGTTCATTGTGTCCGTTAGTTGTATGTTTGTAAAGTCCCCCGCGACACAGGATTTATTCCTAGTGTGGGAGTTGTCTTTTTAAAGAAATGAAAGAAATGAAATGAAAAATGATATTTCTCTCATTCACCGATAGATGGCGTTATTTTCAAACATCGCAATTCGTAACACTGCCTCCCTCTTAGACGTGTTCGTCTCGAACATCGTTGGACCCATAGTAACGAGCCAACCGGTCCACATGAACTATCTTCCGTGCACCTCGTGGCCCCTTCTGGATTCGATAGGTGACGTCGTTCATCCTGGTGATTATGCGATATGGCCCGTCCCATCTGGCTTGTAACTTAGGCGATTTACCTTTACTTCGTACTGGGTTATGAAGCCATACCAATGATCCCTCATCGAAGCCTTTGTGGTTCGCCTTCCGGTCGTAGCGAGTCTTCATTTTTTCAGGCATCTGTTGTCCTGCCTCTCTGATGTGCTCGTATACATCGTTCATCTTGTTGCGTAGGTCGGTCGCGTAATCCGTTATATTGCGTGGAGATTCTGGTGGAATACCAGTGATTAAGTTCGCTGGTAAACGGAGTTCTCTGCCAAAATTGGCAATAGCTGGTGTTATTCCTGTGGTTTCGTGAACCGCACTGCGATATGACAGAAGAAATGGTTGGATGTGCTTGTCTCAATCTCTTTGTTTGCTCTCCACGACCTTCGCCAGGTACCTTTCCAGGGATTGGTTAAATCGCTCAACCATGCCATCTGATTGCGGATGATAAGCCGTGGTCCTGGTTTTATGTGCACCCATTACGCGACAAGTCTCCTTGAACACCTCAGATTCGAAGTTCCGTCTTTGATCGCTGTGGATTTTCAAGGGCACCCCGAATCGACAAAATTCTTCATGCACCAGTTTATTGGCCACTGTGGTAGCTTCTTGATTTGGGATTGCAAACACTTCAGGCCACTTCGTGAAGTAATCCATCACAACCAAGAAGTATTTGTTTCCGTCCTGGCTCTCCGGAAATGGTCCAGCGACATCTAATGCTATGCGCTCCCATGGAGCTCCTACATTGTACACCTTCAATGCACCTCTGCTACGAGTTTGTGGCCCCTTCACAGCCGCACAACTTATACATTTGCGGCACCAATCCTCGACGTCATCCCGACAGTGGTGCCAATAAAACCGCTTCCGGATCTTAGTAAGCGTCTTCTTAACTCCCATGTGACCTCCTAAAGCACCATTGTGATAGAGCTGCAAGACTTCCGGCACCTTAGTTTTGGGCACTACCATTTGCAAATGGCACTGGTTACCGCGAGCGTTTTCCCATTTGCGGCACAGAACTCCATCCTGAACAATTAAATTGCATTGTATTTAACAGCAACGCCATCTATTGGAGGATAGATGAAACACTGATGTACCCATTCGCTTCTAGTTCTCACATTCACCGATAGATGGCGTTATTTTCAAACATCGCCATTCGTAACAGTAATCTTAATATATAAAATCCTTGCGTTACTGACTGACTGACAGACACGCTACAGCCGAAACCATAGATATATTAATTATAGTAGATATGCCCTCTAGACGAAAATGTATCGGAAACCTGTGACGCCAGTTTGCCCCTACCACACGGCTACTACTACACATACACTTTAGTAAAATCAATAGAAACGCAGTCGCGCACACACCTGCATTTTTTAAATCAGAACGTGCAAAAAAATCAATTATAGACTTTATCCTGTCAAACATAACGTTTATTTACCATGCGCCGTCAAATTTACTCACACAAGAACATTGAACGCTATCGTTGTGCTGTGCAAAAGCAATTTATCTCTCATATACAATAGTGATTGACTAAATTGCAAAGTTATCGATTCTTCAATTTATAATTGTACAAAAAATTTTTGGGGAATTTTCAGAAAATAATATAAACAAAATTAAGCTAAAAATATTATTTAGTTAATCACAAAATTAAACGAGATTCCCGTTCAAGTCAAATATGCTTGTGCATGAACATGGATGTTTATCGTAGTCTGGGTGTTTCTATATATAATATGTAAGTATTTACAAAAAAAGTAAATACATAATATGTATGTTTATCCATTGTCTAGTACCCATAGTACAAGCTATCCTTAGTTTAGGACTTGATGGTGATGTGCGTATATGGTAGAATATTATTATATTATCAAAAACCGGATGATCTAGAAACTACATTATATATTTTAATCCGATGATTCGGCTACTTTATAGGAGGCCTGGTAAAAAAATTGGTCTGCTGAACGTAAGGATTTTTTCTTAACAGTCATAATCCGATTCCTGCTGTAAGTGTGTTACGCAATACCCCACATATAATAGGAATTTGTTATATAAACATCTTAGTAAAAATAGAATAGTTAAATATATTAAAAGAAACACATCCTTGAATGAAAAATAAAAAGCATAATTAATATTAAGATGACGTATGTTAGGCAAGTCATCTGAAACATGCTAGCGCATTCCAAGCTTTACCGGAAGTAAAATACAAAACCATAATATAAGCACGAGGATAAGGCGTATCATAATATTATAATAATTCAAACACAAAAACACACCACCGTATATCAACCTAAATTTAATTTACATACTTACTTTACAAAAGTTGGTTACGCATTTCTATTTCTATACTAGGCTGTAAAAAGATCAAAATAAATAAAAACATATATTCACATCAATCTTCCGAATGTGTTGAAACGGTTGACAAATTGAAAAATATGTAAACCAAAAGCAATTAATTCATTGTAATGCTGTCGATAGACCACGTTAGTAGATCTGCACAAGCACGTCACTAAATCGCTCACACGCGTCGACCGGCCGCGTCGAGTAGTAGTGGTCTACGCGATGTATTCATCGACTAGTCGCACGCGACGTTCGCAGTGAACGAAATACATTGCGCAGTCGCCTACGTAGTACTAGATGGTACCCACGTATTGCCAGCAATGTATATTTTTTTTATTTGCTTGCGATAGTATCATTTTGTCTACAAACTACATAATACTATTGTAATAAATACAAATATCATTAGTATTTTAAGGTTTTTGGACTTACCGGGGAAAAGAAATCCCTTCTCGAGCCATATAACATGCCTGGCTTCATTTTCTACACGTTATAACAGCGCAAGATGGCATAAGTCTTTTTTTTCGCGGAGCTTTGTACGCTGTCGCAATATGAGCGCGATTGTTGACCGGTCAATCAAATTTTGTCGAAATATGAGCGTTTGCTCACAGGCGAGGCGCACCTGCCACGCCCACATGGCCATTCTACTCCTTTTAACTGTTCTGAGGCCGAAACTATTGGGCGCAGGAAGCTGAAATTTGGCATGAATGTTCCTTGGGGACCGTAGGGGTGCACTAAGGGATTTTTCGAAATTCCCACGGGATCAGCCAAAACGGCTAAATTAAAAAAAATTGCAGGCGTAGCTGCTAGCGTCCTCTAGTATATTATATTGTTGAACACTGAACATATTGAGCAAAATGTATCACTGTTTTTATTTCGTGTTTATTCACCTTTTAACGTCAATTAAAACAGCTCACCATTCGGACTTTATTTATTTATCGTAAAAATGCATCCCTATTTTTTATTTATGAATACGCTTGACGATTATAAAGGAATCAATACCAATTAATTTTTCGTCGTTACGTCTGTAGGATTATACATGAACACTTCGATGAAAATAATCTGTAACTATAATTATTCCAATTGGTAACGAAACGCGTATATGAGATATCTTATCGTCTCGCTTACTACGTGATGAAAATTACCTCTGACTTTTCGTTTCAGAGAGTAAATATTCATTGTTGTATAATACACATTAATCCTTCCCTGTCAACACTAAGGTAGCACAATAAAAGCGAAAGGTACGCGTAAAAGTAAAATATTTTTTTAGGGTCTATCGCGGTCTGGGGACTCGATGCCGAGGGCGAATGATAGCGTTCGCAAATTAATTCCTGTACCTTTGATGTCGGCGGCATTGTCGGTCTGTTGTACAAATAAGCAGCAGACCTGTGTGAGCGCTCCGCAGTCTTCATAACTCCCCCGGGACAACCACGGTGTTCCGACTCCGCTAAAAGCAGTTTAAGCTCTTACAAGCCAAGTAATAAACCTACCTAGGTTTATTAGTAGTATTTAGTAGATGTACCTACATCTACTACGCAAATATACGGGCCTTTTTTAAAGAATTTATATTTTTTAAGAAAATAATGTTTTGCTATAAGAGAGAATTTTTGTTAGAAGCTAGTAGGCGATCTTAAAACAGACCTTAACGCCTTTATATAATTGTATTCGTTAGGTATGTCAGTACAATAAACAGAACGTATCAGAGCTTGGTCACGTGCTCTACCTTCATTAATTTTTATGTTCGTCGTTCCCGCATCATTCGAGTACCAGATGAAAATCTTTATTTTCATATTAGATGTGTGATAGCCTCCGTCAGGTATTTCAGCGCTTTATTTCCATTATTTCTTTTTTCATTACTAAAAGTGAAATATGAAAATTATTATGGCGACGGCCTCGTTAAAGTTACATTTGAAAAGATTTTTGTCTACGAACTTGTACACGACATTAAAGGTTAAATTATTAAGTGGCATAAACAGTGGCTAACCAAAAGTATTATGCTTGAGTATTATTATGTACAGTAAATATATACAAGTGATATAGAAGTTGTAACAGTTGCAGCACCTTACAAAATGTAAATTGTGTATCATGCAAAACCTGGCGATGAAAAAGAGTGACCGTGAGTTTTATTGCCCGTTCTTTCTCATGGTTCTACCTTTTGCTTTGCGAACGTGGCAGTAAATGTAAATGTAGAAGCATACAGTAATAATGTTTTAAATTTGAGTATAAGCAATTATTTTATAAATTTATTATTTTGACGTTCATAAGCGTCACATTGTGACCCAAATGAATAAAGGATATTTGAATTTGAATTCAATAATATTTCATTTCAGAGCTTACATACTACATAATATCTAAGTAATAACATGTCTGGAACAGAACACGCAGCAGATAATACGCGTGTGGTCGTAGCTAAAGCAACAGTAGTGGAGTGAGGTTGGAGGAAATTCCCTCGTTTTTGCGAGTGCTACGAAGTACTACGGACTACGAAAGTGTCGGCCGGTGTTCTGTTCCACAGAGGCGAGCGTTGTTATTTCGACGTCGACGTCGCCTACGGACGCCGTAATGACGAAATGTATCCACCGTTTATTCAATCAAAGACTTTTACCTATTTTGAAGGACAAAACTGAATAATAAAAGTGGCGCTTATGTTTCATTTATATTTTCTATGTTAATAAAGTCACGTTCGACGGACTAGTCTTGTAAAATATGTTTAATCTGAAGAACAACGTATAAGACGGTAAGTTATAATCACACCTAGTTTTAATATTGTTTTCTTAGATATACCTATAGACACGTACACGAAAAAGTTCAGTTACCTGGCTAGCTATAACTCGCCGGTCCATGTCGTTCCCATTTCATGAACTACATACTTTCGTTAACAAAAAACGAAAGTAGAGTAATATATAAAGTTCTTTGTTATGGTGTATGTGGGTGGCTGTATTAAGGAAAGTAGCGTTATCACCAGCCAGCGTGTGGGGAACGCAAATAAAAAATAACAAAGTATCTGTTCCACGGGGATAAGCCAGCAAACGGACAGCATTCAATTCGCCGCCACTATCTCTATGAGCCACGAGACGACCGCCTTAAAACGCGGGTTTAAGGTCTTTGTGACACAACGCGCCACGGGACGATGGCTATCTGACAACACTCGACTCTTTATATATTCACTCCGAGCCATTCAAAGCCGTTCAACTAGCGTTTAAAAACTGAAACCTCTCATTACCCTTCAAATGATTACTTTGTTTACCAAGGAAATGTTAAAATTGTTCCCCGTTAGCTTATAAATAAAATACTGCACATCTAATAAATTCCAATTAAAACTTGGGTAGGTAGGTAAGTTATGAAGTTAGCTACATGAAACTTGTTTGAATTGCAAAATTCTTAGCTTATAAGCTGAGAACGTGACGGATGTATCAGACGAGCCTGAAGTTGAAATCTTATCTTGTACTAATATATAAAGCTAAAGAGTTTGTTTGGTTGAACGCGCTAATCTCAGGAAACTGGTCTGATTTGAAAAATTCTTTCATAACACTGAAAGAATAAGATAGCCCATTTACCTAGGAAGGCTATAGGCTATAAAACATCACGCTATGAGCGACGGGAGCAGAGCAGTAGCCTTAAATAACGCGGGTGTAACCGCGGGCATCCTCTAGTTTGGATATGAAATTCAGTGACAAACTATGCACTTGAATGCATTTCAGATTTAAATAAAACGCGAATGTATTGTTAGAACTTGTAGTCGAGTAATAAACAAAGTTTTCGTAAATCTCGGCGATAGCTGGCACAATCATAACCGGAGCTATCCTATTTGGGAAATACGCAATATAGAGAAGTTCGTCGTCAAGCAGTCGCTCGCAAACGAGAATGCGTGCTCATTCCGGCCTATTTGCTAGAATAGAGTCGATATCCTGCCGATGAATCCGGACTGAACGAGCAGAGCGTGATCCTGCATAACATTAAAAGCTTGTTAACGAAATGACCTATGTATGTAGGTACTAGATACCGATCGCCAATTACTAAACTATGGACTTTTATCCGCTGGCGCAGACAAAGAGACTGTCTCCTTTTTAAATCTTTTAACAGCGCATCCCTGTTGCTATCTGCCGCTGGAATAATAAAGTTTATAGATGCGTAAATACGGATAATAGGGGAGGCTGTACACAATAATAGATTCAGAGGTACAAAGCCGTTTCATTCTTAATCTGATAATAATTGAAATCAATTTCGTTGTTATAACAGGAATGAACCCTCGAGCGAGACTGCGTGCGTCTTCTGGCACGGCTCTCAGCTCCCTCATGCGCGGTACATCGTCATAGTGATTGTAAGAATAACTTTGTGCGAGAACTTCCTTACAACAACATATTTGTGATGCTAAGCGAGGAACATGCGATTAATTTTATGCATCATTATTAACTCACATAATTATAACACCTACAGCGATTACTTAAAGATAACGTTGCCTTTTGGCTGTAGTCGGAAAATATAATTTACAATTATCTCACACATTTTACCTAACACGTACGCCCAAGTCGGTTATAAAAATGAACCATATGTTGAAATAAAGTAAGACATATGTAAATATATATTCGTCACTCAATATTTGTTATCCTTGAGTGGAAAAATAATGAGAGGGTAAAGTATGAACTGAGAGCAGGTCGTTTCACGTGCAATAGCCCGACGCGCACAAAATAATCGCCACACTCCCGGAACCGGATGCATGTCATCTTCGACTCCGATCAAAAACTCTGCATCGTACCTTACTTTTTCTATATTATTATAAGAACACCTACATTTTGTGTCACACAATTTTCTCGCATCATAAACAAAATCTCCTTTAACAGTCGGTCCGTAAAAAATACTTCATTTCGATATTCAATTAAACACTTGAGTCTGAATCAGGTACAGAAATTCAGCTCAGTTTTTACTTTCAATTTTGGCGATGGCTCGATTGATTGCTTAGTGCTTTCGTATGTGTTAATAATATAATATGCGCTGTGTGTTCATGGTCCATCGGCAATCGGGCTTGTTCATGTCATGCGTTCAATTTACTAGCTTCCTTTGATGCATATTTCAACAAGTTTCACGGCGAGCGCGTCACAGACACTGGAACACTGAAATTTTACCTCAGTTAAAATTGTTCGTATCAGAGCAGTACATCGTTTTATCTACTCGTTCTCTCTCTAGCTCGTAACTCACACTGAATTATTGTGAACCGAACCGGTGTTGTCAATATGGTGGTGTTGTAAAATTTTAATAATACCTTTGTCGTGAGTCCGGATGCCATCTCCACGCTTTAGACAATGTACAATCAATCGGTATCCGATTACCATAAATCACATGCCAACTATTGAATTCGTAAACAATAGATACCTAAGTACATCAGATTAACGGTGAGACCTGGTATACAGAGAATAAAAAAGTGATAGTCGAGCTGGAACACACAAAAGATATTAGTTACATTTAGCAGTTGTTAAATACTTTTGGCCGTTTCGTAATTTCTCATCTTGTTTATTCATTATTTGTTATAGTTAGAAGAAAACACATAAACTCTGTATAAATTCAATTATCCATTACGGTACGGTTCGCCAGTAGATAGACGGACGGACTTGGTAATGAGTTCAGGTTGGTACCCTTGGGATATCCAACCCTAGAAAGTATTGGTCGTTTATTCTTCATTTAAAACATAGTTATTTGACAATTTGCTAGAAAGGTATACAAATACAACGTAGACAATATTTTTAATCATCACCATCGTATAGGTACATTAAATCACTTGTCCTGACCAAGGTACTGAAGATATAAACTACTAAGTCTGGAAAGTAGCTATTTTCAATATTCTCCCCCTTAGGGGGTGAAACAGAATTTGAAAGGTTGTTTGAAGCTAGCTCTATAAAAACGCCTCAAATGAAACTACTTGATCTAAGAAAAAAGCGGACAAAAACTATGAAGTACTCAATAATATTTTTAATAGCACTGTGAGCCGTCGGTCAAATCCTATAAATTTGATATTTGATTACATAAAAAGGTAAGCAGTGTAGAAGGTATATTTATTGATGTATATTATAATGTTCACAAGTATACCTACTTTAGTCCATTAGCTAAGCTCGTGGCGGGGGCACTCCGTAAGCCGATCAGAGAATAGGTTTATGTGTGGGATAAGATGCCAGAATGGTCTTGCAAACTTAATAGAGGCTTAAATAAATCAATACAACATAAAATATTGTAAACGCAATGCTTCGAACGCATATTTTCACCGATATGCAGTAACTTACTTAGCTTGTGTTGCATGCAGTGTGGTAAATATGAAAATATGCTTACCTGGTGTCTAGACGACGCGCGACGGTAATAAGGCACATTAAACCTTCAAGAGAATTGATACCTAATAACATTTAGTTACGGAACGCTACACGTATTTGGCAATCACAGGAATCTACTTAGATGATTTCTCCGAGGACATACTCTTAGTTTCTCTAATATAGTTGTTCAAGTATGTGAACGCCGCCATTCCTTTGAGCACATTATATCCAGACAAAGACATTTACTTAAGATATTCCTACTTAAAATTGCTACTCCGTGACGTAATTTCAATTTATTTTGCTTCCAAAAATATTAAAATATTCTGGTCGCGTTTTCTCTTTTGTATAAAGCTTCTCACTTAGAGGGCACGTAAATTGTACAGATTTTTCCGTTAATCCGAATTCGTAATTACTTAGTCCATAAATATACGAAATTTCAATTACAGTTAGATTAAGTAAGTGGACTGACAGACTACATAACGTTAACCTAGTATGTGGACTTCAATAAAACAATACTGTGACAAAGATAGTTCGCAATAGTTTTGTACGTCGCCAAGTTCGCTGATGTTGCCAACAAGTCTCACAGTTTTGTTATCAGTACTTACTTCGTATACTTAAAGATATTATAAGTGCTGACAGAGCGCACCAATATAGACATCACTGCAGCTTCATTTTCTAGCAGACGACAATTACTAGTATCTACGTACACAAAGTAGACTGCTGAAAGAACCTTGAATTTCCAAAACTTTTGTACACACAATAATAAATTGGCCAAGGTGAGTGAAATTGTTAATATTCCCTGTGTTTGATTCGGAATTAGTGGTTTATGGAAGTATGACGGTTTATCTTAGAGAATAATAAGATTAATAAGTGATATCCATAAGCGTCCATGCGAGCTTCTGTCGGCACTCGGCATTGTGTCGCGCTAGCGGTGTCTGAGCGACACGCGACGCCCCGTGGATCAGGTGACAATCGGTGTTTGAGGCATTGCCGTTTGTTTTCGTCACCCCCTTGACAATTTATAAGCCCTTCGTTTGGGCATAAAGGATTGCCTTATCTGTTTCCAAATTCATGAATTGTTCCGCGAAACGTCAAGATACATGAAAGGTTATTTTATTTCCCCTCGAATTTGTTGCTGATGTTTATTTATTATATTTCAAGGGATTTCAACTGCTAGGCACCTTTTATAACTTAATAAATTTTTGGTACACAGCACATACAGTTTGGTAAACAGCACAGTTAAGAGTAGAACTATGTGATATTTGCGATACTTGTACGTTTTAAGTTTATAATGACTTGCCTATATCGTTTAATTAATGGAGCACACAAGTGCGCGTAGACCTACATACGGGGTATAGCGAGCCACGTTTTTCAGGCAACAAAGCACTTTACTTATTGGAAAATCTGAGCTAAGGCTAAGAAAATTCAATAATATGAGGGCAGCGGGGTTGCAGTTAGCAGCGCACTGAGTCTAACAACGCGTCGTTTATTGAAAGTTATTTGAAAGCCGTCTACGTCGGACGTGCAATATTATCGGTGTATAGTTATGACACGGAATACTAATCACTTTAATATAAATGGTATTCGTTGTTTGTATCAAACACTAAATCGGCTCGAACATAAAATATGTTGATTAGAGGCAACGTTCATAGTGCGGTTATTCTCCTGGACTTTGACGTGACTGCATCACACTAATTGTGTCCTTTCATTCACTCATACAATTGGGCTTAGGGCAAGTGTACACGTACCATCAACTATATACGTGCCGTAGTTTTTACTGTCCGTGTGCCATGAAACCGACTTTATGTAATAGGCCTTAGTACCGGGTGTAGTGCCGAGATTTTTATGTAGCTCCAGCTGCCGACCGCAACTGAGCCTTGTGAAATTCGTTTTGCTTAAGACAACCGTCCTATAAGCTATAATACATCATTCGGGCACTCTCCTAGATTTTACGGCTTATATTAGACCATGTGCTTGGAAAATTTTATGTAACCATAGCTTATTATTAAAAACAATGATTAATGCGCTCTGTCAATTCACAAATATAATTATTAATTAGTAGTATAATAATAAATAATTAGTTTCATTTTTATTAAAGAATTAAGTATCAATAATTATGCATCTTAATGCATCAATGTACCTATCGGTGTGCTATGAGTATAAATATGTTCTCAACTGGTCTTAAAGACATATGCTAGTATTGATACAGTACAAGCAATAAACGATACACGTGCTACGTTTCACCAAAGTCTACATAGAATTTCGTAGGAAATCTGTGCAAATAGTTCGGGTTACCAACGGCATGCACGTGCGATCTGTTTGGTACGGCAATAGTTGTGCAAAGCCCCTAACAAATCCGTATACAACAGCCTCTACCCCTCTGCCCTTTTGCCCCTCTCCCCAGCACCCCAAACAGGTTGCACCTGCAGGCAATTCTCGTACCTATGTGAGGTGCAATACAACACGAAGCCGACATTCATTCCATTCAAGCTTATAAGTTGTATTTGCATTTGCTTACTGCCAGATAACATAATGCAAATGTTTAAAAATAAATCATTCCGTATGTTGGCTTGGCTTGTAAACATTGAATTTGTAATAACTATGAATTCTAGCGTTGGAAATATATTAAAACAAACACACCTTGCCCAAAAGTTTTCTTCGCTGTCAAATATAGTTTTACACGCTTTAACTCAACTGATATTTAAGTCAGCAATATGTAGAGAGATTTATGCTTCATCGTTTCATTTAAATAATATAGAATCGCAACGTTCACTTATCTTGTAAAAATTGTTTGTATCTAGATTAAATTTTCCGCCTAACGATTTTTACTTGGTAATAAACTGTGTCTTTATTATAGTACAATAAATAAGGGCCTAAGTGATTGGTACTCACCTACTCGTGAAAGGTAGTAATTTCGATGTTTATGCATTTTTATGTAGTCAATGCTATTCGGTTTAAGTATTTCTGTCTTTGTGCTTTATCTGCTGCTAGAAAATTACTTAAAACATACTGTTTCAAGTAATTTTCTATTCGTGTGTGTGACGTCGTATTTTCGTCGGCCTCAACACGATCCATCTCTATTTTGTTGTTTAACCGGATTTCTGTTTCTACGAAGTCACATCAATGTTGTGGTCACATGCCCTCGCTATGTAGTAAATCATTAAGGATTACGGAGAATTGTTAATATAAGACAGCATAAACTATTTATTATAGACACACTTTATGCGCCAATTTCAGTATTTTGCGTAGTTTCAAGGAAATGTGATCCTAACATACAAAGCAACTTATAAGAAAGGGTCTATCTAAATCTCACTTGTTTGTTTGCGCTTTGATCTGACTTGACTTATAATGCTTACGCTCACCACAAGTATGACTTTCTTCAGAGCAAACTCAAAGGCGCTTGTTAACCAGAACATACATACATAGACTCACGCCTGTTTCCCCGAAGGGGTAGGCAGAGGCATATTAAACGCCCACTTTTCGCCAGTGTTTTGATCCCACGTAATAGGTGGCGAGCCTATTGCCGCTTATTGGGACATTTTGTTTGCCAGAGCCTCGTCCGTTGATCGGCAGGTGCACCACTTGCAGGTGAGGTTGGCTTGGGACCCTAAGTTCTTGGTGGGAACCCTATGCACCCAGAACATCTGAATAGTATTAATTATTACCGCTGACATTTCTTGAGGATTCATTATTAAATTAATTCGTTACGAGAAATTGTATGACCTTTCCAAGAATACGCATACCCATTTCCAAGATTGACTTAGTAGTTGACCTATTTTCACAAATGAATGTGAAGTACGAGTAAGTACGATTTTGTCGCCGGCGGGGTTGCAAAGTATACTAACCGCTATTAGTGTGGTTCCGCCTCTATGGACCCTCGATGGGCACAGCGGTGGTTTTAGTAGCAATGTCTCTCCAAGTCTGCTTCAAGAGGCGGAGGGAGAGCACGTAATTTTGTTTACCACCGTGAAGACAAAGAAGCCAAGAAATTACTGTTTGCCTGACTAAAATTATAAATCTGGTTATACATAAATGTGAGGCCTACCACACACAGAGGGTCGTAAACTATTTTTTTAAATGTTCTATATCGAAATAGGCCACACTGGAATTTGTCAAATCGGTTATTAAATTATGGGGTTCAGAAGGAACAAACATAAACAACATACAACTGAATTGGGAATGATCTCCTGTTTTTGAAGACGGTTAAATATAAAATGAATCTGGCACCAAAATTTGTCGCATCAGGGTTGCTAGCACCGGTCCATCTGACACCGGTCGATCGATGTTCTAGTCTTCAATCAAAAACAATATTCGATATATTATACTGAAATTTTGTGTAACACAACGAGTACAACATTTATAATTTAAAAATTATTTCCAAAATACTTTTCTTTAGTATTAAAGACCCTATCTAAGCATTATTAGTTAAATCTCGCAAGTATTTTCTCGTACATGTATCGTAAAAAAAATGCAACCAGAAAAACAACATCCGTTAAAAAAAATCAAAGCAGGTACCGAAATTGAAAGGTAATTTATAATTTGGCAAATTACGAGTTTTGTTGACATCGACAATATGCATATTTTAAATCGAGTACAAAACGAACAGCGCTGACTATTTACAGAGCGTTTCACTGTGCATCTGTACAAATCTGTGTGGATTTTCGTGCTGAACTTTTGCAACGGGAGGCATTGTAAAAGCTGACTGGTGGCGGCCATTAGCGCGCTCGCTAATTACGGATCCACCGACAAAACCCGCGCCGCCGCCGCCGAAACCGCACGCCCACTTACTGTTACATTGTTATTGCCACCGATATATACCCTGCAACCCTCACTGCCATCCACCTACATCAATGCCACGTGTCACTAGTTTCAATTCACGGTGTAGACAAACGACGCAGTGGAAGGGGTGATAGTCTACACACGTACGCCTTATCTTTTTTAAATGGCGCGGGCGTTTTATAAAACTGAAACAAAGAGCACTCAGATTTAGAACAACAATGTATGGGTGTGTCGTGTGCACACACTTGATACTCCGAGCCGGGACTCTATCACAACACTTGGCATATTAATTGACAGTGAAGTGACCATTGATACTCCACCACTGTTCTAAGTTATCCACGCAATCAAGCCTGCGTGACCTAGAACGGTTATATTATAATTTAAGGCTTAATAAAACTGAGAAACCTCCTACCAAACCCTCAAATTATAAGTAGGTGTTAAAACACGTGCCCTATTTATTTATTTATTTTTATTTATTTATTTATTTTAGGACCACCAGTGGTTATAACAAGAATTCATTAACATAAAGCAATTACAAGCAGTTGATAGTCGCTTGCATAACCTTTCAAGGTAGCCACTGCATGCACAGATGAGTAAGTAATATAATATAAAGAAATTTGTTAACTGATAAGAAAAAAAAAAGGCAGGTTGCTAACTCTTAAAGATTACTTTGAGCAACAAATCGTACAATTTAAGCTTATAGAAATATAATTATAGTAATAATAAAAAAGCAGATACATATCATAATAATTACATTGAAAGTGTCAGGAACAGTGCTTAGGGTGCTTGTACACGGTGCATGTAGCTTGAGCATGTTGAGGTACGTGCGCGGGTTATATGTACGGTAAACATATCGTTTATAAAAATGTGCGGGTCCAGAGACTCGAGCATGTACCAAAGCGAGCCACCCGCGCAACTAATTCGCGTGCAATGCGGCGCGCGCGGGTCACTCGCGCATGTTACTTGTTAAAATTACATTTTTAACATATGATTTTAAAAGAATTTTCGTTCGTCGAGACATTTTGACGCGATTCAAGTCATAAAGCTACCGCGCGAATAGCATGCACATGTAGCTCTTGACCACGAACAAATAACTTGTACATACAGCTTGCGCAAGTAGCCCGTGTCTTTACTTGCTCCAGTTATTTGCACCATGTACAAGTACAAGCGAGTAACTTGAACAAGTAGCTTGCGCATATTACTCACGCGTGTGACCCGCACCTTTACTTGGTCCAGCTACAAGCACCGTGTACAAGCCTACTATCCTTAATGTCAAACCTAATATTAATAAATAGCTAGCCAAAAGCTGAAATGTCAAAATAAAAGAAAACATGATTGAATAAAATTATTGAAAATATATAAACTGTAATAATTATATAATGTGACTAAGAATGAAATAACTTACAAATTAATAATTTGTTATTAATTTGTAAGTTGTTACATTCTTAGTTATACAAATGACAAATTAAAAATAAAACCAAAAAAAATTAATAAATTGAAGGCAGTTGATTAAACTGATTTAAATTAATTAAAATTAATTGATTTGATTAAAATGAATCGATATGATTAAATTGAATTGAATTGATTTGGGTAAATTTACATTAACATTAGGCAGCTATTAATTTAATCATATTTATCGGCACCCCTAAACGCTACACCCCTAAACGTAATATCTACAAATAAAATATTATAAACATTATTACAAAGAGATTACGTGAAATAAATTACGTATGTTATTCCAACCTTCCATTTTATATTACTAAATGAAACGTACAGTGAAGATGGGGCTTTAGTTTTCCAAATATAAAGTGGAGCAATTTAAACTCAGATCTTATATCGTATTTCACAATACTGTACCGAATCCAGATCCTTCGAGTTTAAAATTGTTTGATTATTACTTTGCTGTATAATAATGTTTAGCAATTCGTTGTTAATGATACACCTACTACAGCTTTTGTGAGGCATGTTCCAGTAGATATGGAAGTTATCCATAATAGAAGGTACATGTATCAGTGCGATTAAAGTTTTACCAGATTATGTAGAACTGTTTTACCAGAAATTGTAGTATAGAATGATACAATTTCTGGTCAGACTGTTCTACGTTGTCCGTTTTTATTAAAATAGAACAGAATAACTAAAGCTTATCAAAGAAAAACTTACAATACTGAACGAAGACTATTTAAATAATGGCTTAATTAACATTAAATAAGACAAAAAAAAATCTGTGGGGGAAACATTTGATGTCTCAAAAGCTCAACAATGGACTTGACACAACTATCGCTGAAACTTTTTTCATTATACTAGCACTTCAAAATATGTGTAACGACTGTAGCGATATAATAATTCATTATACAAGGTTATGACTGCCTCCATGGTCCAGTGGATAGCGTATGCGACTGCTGATCGGAGGTCTCGGGTTCGATTCCTGGATCGGGCAAAAGTGTTATCCGAGGGGATGGTTTTTCCGAATTCTCAGTAGCAGCCCGGAGTCTGGTGATGTGCCCGGTAACGGCAATAGGCTCGCCCCCTATTACGTGGGACCTTAAAAATTCATGGCGAAATGTGGGTGTAATATTACACCTCTGCCTACCCGTTCGGGGAATACAGGCGTGAGTCTATAAAAAAAATATACAAGGTTATAAAGCGGGTCTTACTCGCGATAATAAATATATTTATTTAATGCCTTAAATAAATATATTAATTATCGCGAGTAAGACCCGCTATATAACCTTGTATAATGTATACTAATCGCGAAAGTTTAAAATCGTTTATAATAATTCAAATAATGTATGTACTTGCCGCCAAGCTTATCTATTGGATTCGTTTGCCATTTTCCCTTGCTCATATCACATCAAATAAATGTATTCAGACCCTCACATTGAAATAAAGGTCCCAGTTAAGTAAGATCAAACCAACTGATTTTTTTAAACCTCCGGCTCGTAACGATATCGACACTTATTTGTAGGCAAGGCATGTAATTACATATATTGACTGTTTTAAGACACCTTGACTTCTAACATTGCGAATTTGTGGGTTCGATCCCTATATGGGTGAACATTTCGTGTGTACTTACCTCAAATTATTGTTTCAAGCCTGAGCGTACTAATGATATGATTAAAAATTAAACATAAACAAATTAGACTTCGAAATATTTCACAACTTTTTAGCTAAGCCTTTGTCTAGTGAAGCTAGAATAATTTATGATCTAGTTAATGATTACAACTTGGCTTACCTACTTAGTTTATTTTTTTTTTATTCTACCACATACACACATCACCATCTAATCCCAAACTAAGCAGAGCTTGTACTATGGGTACTAGATAATGGATAAACATACATATATTTTTTTTTGTAAATACCTACATATTATATTATTATATTATACATAGAAACACCCAGACCAAGACAAACATCCATGTTCATGCACACAAATGTTTGACTTGAGCGGGAATCGAACCCGCAACCTTCGGCGTTGTAGTCGCTTACACTCCCGCTGCGCCAACCGGTCGTCAAAAAGATCATAATTTTATTTTGCATGTTAATTATATATGTTATGCTTAAGTTTCAATGGAACTGGCATGAACTGTGTTCTAAATTTCCTAATAACCAAAAGGAATAAAATGCCTGAGCGCACTTTCTGTCAGTTAATTGTACATGAAGTTCTTTGCCTTACAGGATTTTTTTTTCTAGTGTGGCAGTAGTCCCTCTAAAAATACAATCATACGTCTGAAAATATTTAACAATATTTTTTTTCTTTTTTTTTCTAAAAAAAGACAACTCCCGCATGAGGACTAAATCCTGTGTCGCGGGGGAATTTACAGACATACAACTAACGGACACAATGAACACCCAGACTCGAAACAACAATTTATGAACACACAAAGTGTTGTCTCGTGTGGGGGGATCGAACCCACAACACTTTGGCGCAGTGTCAAACGGTGAGGCGACCGCTTAAACCACTACACCAAACGTGTAGTCGAATTACTGGTACGAACCATCTCTCTCTCAAACTCTCATCATAAGAGTTGAGTTCTAATCGGACCCTAATTCAGTTTCCTTTTATACGTTAGCACAAAGCGTTATCCAGTGTTATACGTCGCCATTCTCGTCGCGGTTGACGCAGAAATTACCTAAGCTTAGACAAACGTGTCTGGCAGACAGCGCTTACTCGGCGCGAGAGTTGCTCCCCACTGATTGTCGGCTCCCGCTGCAGGCAGATGCGATGCTAACTACTTATTATACAAACTAATTGTTACGTCCCGACGTGTTCTACACAATCTATATGTGTAATGCGCCGCTATACGTCTGTTTACACGTGCTCGGAAGGAATTCATTCGTACTGAAAACATTATAATTGAACTCGACGAAAGTTGCTACTGCATGATAACAATCCAAATAGCATCTGTTTCCCTATCCTATTTACAGTAAATCTTCTTCTATTTCCAGTAAATCTTCTTCTATTTCCAGTAAAATAAGAACACTACAATAATTCCAAATAGGTTATTTCAGCAAACATTTTTATTTTGATTTATCTGTCTGAGTCCGTACTGCCCAATAATAATTCCCTAAGGATATGTTCCCTTTCATTGTCAGCAATAAATCTTCCTGTTTTTCATCTTTTCAGGTGATACTTTGAGTGTTATAAAAATCTTTGTAGCAATGCATAACATTTTGAAGATACGACGAAGTGACATATTTTCGTCATCGTAATCCTTTAGACACAATAATTAACAGTAATTTAAATGCATGATGAAACCACCAAGGTGCCCAACAGAAATTCAAATGGGGTACTTAAAATTTGTACATACAAATAGTTTTTAAATGGAAATGTGAATAGATCACGCTTAGACTCTGTACAGGGTGATGCTTACAGTGAGAATATATTGTACCTTAGAAATAAAAACTTTAATCGAACTTACTATATATGTCTTATCGCTATTATTGATCTTAAATATTTGCGACGAAATGTTGATATTAACATGCACATTGTTTTCATTACCGTATTTCGCATAGCACACAGATATTCATTTGCTGTTATGGATACCACGAACTTAATAGAAACGTTTAGTGCAGTCTTTAAAAATTAGTCACCTATAAAAGAAAACTGAAATTGCATATTAGAAAACCTGTCATGGTCCACATTTATAACACGATTAAAATCAGCATCGCTTTTAGTTTCACAGCTACGCCGTTCTACGAAGCTCTACGCCGTCATCCACCCACCGCACCGAGCCAAAGGATATTTTCAACTATTGGAATCTTTCATCTATAATTACAAAGAGACATTTATAGTTATGTAAAATTAATTAATACTACCTGCTTTATACTAAATTATACTATTTAAAGGCTGCTTTATAAGTCAAACGAGGTAGACCATGTTACAAAACGAGGCCTAAATAAACTATCAATTAATTTCTATAAAACAGTTGTTCCAATGAATTTGAGAAAAGAGTATAATTAATACAAACCTGTATAATTTGTGTCATAGGTTTCGTAAATAAAACAAGGGTTCAAAGTATAATTGCAGGCGCATTATATCGCACAACGATTCGGTCTGCTTTCGGCGCTCTCAGCTTTGCTACGATCCGACACTAAAGCGGGCCAATCACTACTAAGCACCCAGAACAAAGTTTCACCAATTCTTCATAAACTGTCTTTAAATACATGATCAATAAAAACAGCGAACAGCTAAGGGCTACAAGTTACAAAAGCTTTGTGTATCGTAGTAACCGTAGTAAATCTATTTCTTGGCCGTTCGGCCGCAAGCCGTTACCGACACAACCGAGCGCACGCCAGCGCCCCCTGCGGTATCCAATCAACCGCAAAGGAAATTAAACTGTTGAATTTATTAACGGATACCCTCAAATAATAATCCTTTGTAATTACTTCCAATATTGCCTCAGATATATTGTTGGCGACCTATTGAATAATAAACAGGCTACCTTGTTTCTATTGTTAAGCTCACCCGAACTATTACGTATTATTTTTGCTCAAGGCTTTATTAAGTTATTTGAACTATTTGCATATTTACTTTAACTCAATATAGAAGCTGATATTATAAATACCTATTTCTTTATGTTCTTTCTTTGTCAGACAGAATGTTATAATGTAGACTCTATGTTAAATAGCCGTTACATAAAGGCTACACTATAACATCCTGTTCTTGAGATAAAAACTTAACTTCACGCCTTTTCTGAGATACTTATCCTTTACCCAGTCATAAATAGGCTAAAAATATGCAACTAACTCTCAAAGAAAATTAAAAAGAAATGTGCTATTGTTTAGATTAGAATTCAATTATAAATACAAACAAACTTTTAGATTTAGGTACCTCAATCATGCAAAGGTATATTTTTATAAAAATGTTTACTACTATATTGAACTAAAAATAGGTATCCATGTTCAAAATTATTAATTATTTTTAAACATGAGGAGCTAAACTGATAAAATTTAAAAAAATACGTTTAAGCATGTGTTTTATGCAGATATCATTTATGTACATAATAATTATATGAACTTTGGCAATAGAGTAACAGCTGGTTCTTTGAAGCGTAATCTGTAGTCGCAACCAAAGTCAAATTGGTACAAGTGCGGAAGGCTATAATAATAATAATATTCCACTACTTAAATAAAAACATGCAGTTACACCTACATAAATTTCGGCTGAACTTTAGAGGGCTTGTGTGAACAAACCGATACATAGGCTCTGCTACTATTCACTCATTAGCGTGCAATAAAAGTTACTCACTACCCACCTTTAACCGTCGGGTTATTTATCACGTGGTTGTTACAAAAGTTTTGTAGAAAGAGTATTCGGAGTGGACCCCTGTGTCGTCCCTCCTCAAGATTGATGGTTTCTCTCAGTCAACTGGTTGTTCATGATCGCCATTCTTGCCGCACTCACCCTTTGTTTGTACTATTGTTGTGAGTTCTACAATTATCATTAAGATCGTTGTCTCTATGAAAGCGCGTGCTGTTCACTTAATGAAATTAACTGGAAGTGAACATTTATTCAAATGTTGCCATGTCGTCACGTCGCCACGTCGACACACGAATATCATGGCGGAGTATTGTCAAATAGTATCGTGTTACGTCGTGCGTCTATCATTTTCAACTACGATGTTCGATTTCATAGATATTTACTGACAATATGAATAATTCAAACGTATAGCGCGGGGAGAAAGAGTCCCAAAGGGATTACGAGTACCTACAGAGTTTAAAATTGTCGGTGCTGTCTGTTCACCTTCGTCCCGGCGTCTCTCAAGCGACCTCTTATATATGAGTACCTTGCTACGTAGATAGCCGACATGACATCGTAATATAATACTTGCCATAAATCACGTAATTCAAAGGCTTGTAATTATCCCATTTTTGGCAAGACGGTGTGTGTGCTCACCTTTTCAAGCGGATATTTTTACATAGTCTATATTAATATTCAGAAGAAAATGTTTTTTATATTTAAGACAAAAATAGTAAAAGGTTAGATTTCTTTAACTTCAGCTTACTATTGACAAGACGTTCACTAACGTCTTGTCAATATGAACCGGACTGTTGGAAGGATTAACAAAAACAGACAGAGAAACAAGAATTGAAATTAAACTAGAGTTTACGGATTTTATCGCGATGTATTGGTTTCACTAAGTTATTACATTTGAAACTAATGATCTAGAAACTATATTTTTAATTTATTACTAGCCGACGTTTCGAATTCTTTACAGAATTCATGTTCACGGCAGACTGAGGTGATAATTGTCTTTTTCTTGAATGTATAAGTTATCTCAAAGTACCCGAACATTTTTCATCTACTGGTGTTACTATTTACGCAGAATGAGCTCACAGAAAAAAAAATATAGTTTCTAGATCATTAGTTTCAAATGTAATAACTTAGTGAAACCAATACATCGCGATAAAATCCGTAAACTGTAGTTTAATTTCAATGTGTAACATTCGCGTAAACCCAAGAAGATACTAGAGAAACAAGAAGTAAATTATAAAAAGAGACGTTAATTTAATTTATTTGTATTGATTAGTGATCCAACAAATAAACACTAAACAGATTCTTTGGCCATAGATAACAATAATATTGAAATAATAAATTAAATTATTCATAAAGTATTGGAAACATCCTCATATTATAGAACAGTATCAGAGTTTTCAAATTAATAACTAAAATAAAAATCTCAATTATTAAAAAAGTCTCAAACAAAATGCGAGATTACACACGAGTTTCCACGTTACTTCAGTACGAAGGTAGCAAAGATAAAATTCTGTAAAAAGCATAATGAGGTGTGTTGCTTACCGCAGACATATTGCGAAACTTTCTTCAAATCAGTCAACTCCCTTTCCGAGTCGGCTGCGAGGCTCATTCAAGCCACGTACCATAGCTTTCATTCAAATGGACGTGTCGAGTTTTCGTGGCAAATCGAATACTTTATCACAAAGTGGAGACCTATAAAATCATCAGAGAGCGATAAGTAAGCAAAATATATATATTTATTTCGGAAAACGAACTCTCTTACCAATGATCTAACTATTTCAGATCAGTAGGCATTTGAATAATAGTGTGGGTTCAATCAATATGTTTTCTTCCATGTGTGTATTCTTCGTAGGTGTAGGTACCTGTATTCAATAAACATAACGACCTTCGTTATGTTTATTGAATACAGGTACCTTTTATAATTCTTAAACAGAAGACCCCAGAACTATACATAAAGTCACTGTCACGGAGGACTTTAAAACTTTCAACTGTTGTCTCGTGTGGGGATCGAACCATCAACACTGGCGCGAAACTTCGACTCGACCGCTTTAACCAATACGCCATGCCGTTAAAATAAAATGTTGTCAAATAACAATACTTGAATTTACAGTTACAATGTATGTTTCTAGATAAATTGGAATAAAAATTACGACTAGGAATTCGTAGAACTAGAATAAAATAACAATCATCGTTTTCAAAAGGGATTCAAATCGACTTCTGTACCCGACTGTATTAGCATACATTAAACGGAGATTAAGCATATAGAACTCAGAAAGGTCAGATGTAGAGGCTTAGAAATTGAATACCTATACATATTTATGACCTTGTTTCGTAAATAATGTCTAGGTAAATTTCATACTCTACTGAACTTCTATACCTAACAAAATTCAATTACGCTACCGTTTGACGTTTCTTGCGCGTTTTTTATTATAACAGTATTTTCTGCTACAGAAGGCACGTTATAGGAAATTTTACTAAATGTTTTGATCTGTCATGAAATAATCAAAGGTGTGTGTGTGTGACCAGGCCTCCTTCACTCGGCCGTACCTACAGCGATAAGTGCCTACACTTTGGCGCGGCTTCCACGCCGCGTCGTCACCGCTCGCGCGCAGGGCTAGCTAATAACGTGAATTTTAATAGTGAACAATAAAAATGTTCACATCACAAGTCTGGTGCAAAGTATTGCTCATTTAACGGATGTGTGTCGGAAGCAACTTGAAATTTTGATTTTATTTATTTTACGAGAGCAACTTGAAAATTGTACTTTTTATTTGTTGAGATATCTCAACGATTATGGTGTCAAATTAAAGATCTAGTTCGAAAACCATTTTATCTGTTTGAATCATGTAAATCGGTCTACGCGTTTAGGAAATAACTAAGAATTAGTATAGTGAAAATGTAAACCACCAGAATTTTTGTGGTTTTCGTTCTACGAGCACAAATAGTGGGATAGGATACTTATAGTATAAATATTTATTATTAGGTACGTGGTCAAGTAGGTAGATAGACGATGAATAAATATTATAGTAGCAGCGGCAAGTCGACAACCCTAGCGCACCGCTCCGCGCCAAACAGCGACAGCGTTATGTGTTAGAAAAGAGCGGGAACAGTTAGGTCAATATCGCGTTAGGTACTGAATGCTCATGCGAGCTGAATTTTATTGCACTTTCTTGCTTAGTAGCAAGAGTCGCCATTTCTTTAAATTGGTTTGCGAAGTGGTGCTTCTGCTCGTAAGAACTATCTATTCTGTGGTGTAACGCTTGAATGCAAATTGGATACAAATTATGCTGTTGGCAAGGCAAGTGATAAACTTGGAGAAAAATTAAAACAACTAAGTCGATTAAAACTGTGAGACGGGGGATCTCAGGTAGGATGTCGGGGTTCGAGAGAAACACTGCTAGGCTGAACAGGTTCTTTATTATGTCTCACTACGGCTTACATACAGTATGACCGAACTAGGTAAGCACTGGCCTGAGGGCTGGAGCGTAGACTCCTGCTGCTCTCCGACGCTCGCAGGGTAGCTGCTCGTAGGGTCGCCGATGAGCTGGCCAAGGTGCGCTGCGCAGGCAGCTCTGTGGTCGAGGTTCAAGCTGAGTGGGGTCTCAGGCGGTGCAGCCGATGTGGGCCGAGCGGTCAGGCTCAGGCGTCCGTGGCCTGGCTGTAGGAGCTCGTAGGCAGCAACGGAGGCTTGGGTGGCAGCTCGTGGCTTGTAGCCCGTAGAGAGAAGACAGGTGCAGTGAGCCCGTAGGAAGAACTGGAAACAGCATAGAGAATACACAACAACCGGTCAGGAACAGGCGGTCCCTAGATCGGCTGTTATGCTTAGGAGACACAGATACTACAGACAGAACGTATAGGCACACAGACAACTAGAATATGCTTACCCCCAGCGGGACAGTAGAAAGAGAAGTAGGATTGTAGTTGTAGTTACTACAACTATCAGCGAGACGGTGTGTAGGGCAAGTGATCGACTTAGATCGCGCACCCATCTTATATAGATATAGGCCTATGACTCACAACTGCCTTTGGCTAGTGAACATGACTATATTTGGTAATATTGCGAACGGCTAAGCTGGCGTTAAACGCCTGCGAGATATTATAACGCAATACGTGTAGTATTACGTTACAACTGAAACGCAATTTATCAAGAGTTTTAGTTTCATGAGAGAAGTAAATTATATCTTAACATATATATTTACAATTATTGATCTCATTTCAACAAATCAAATAATGGTCTTTCAACTGTAATTATCAGATGAAAGACCATTATTTGATTTGATGAAATTCACTTAATACATTCCAAAGGTGTCAATAAATTCATGATATTAAATAAACTGTAACAAACAACTCGAATCATATCAGTCAATAGAATCGAAGAATTGGTAACACGTGTTCGTCCAAATTTCGACATGATATGATAATTTCATTCGTATCTACCTCACATCGCTCGTGTTTGCACGGAGGCACCTCAATGCCTCGGAGAGCACGTTAACGGGCAGTTAGGAGCCTGAAATAAGAGCACTTGGACTGACTTTAACTTACCGATATCTCCACTAATTGGGTTGGGGAGTTTGGACAGCCATTGTTCAATATAAATAGTAATAATTGACTATATTGTCAGAACCCTCGCAAGATTTATATAAGGTGTCTTATTGAAATTCAAGAAATAACAAGATTTGCGTATATAAATGATAAAATGTTACCTTGGTGAAAGATTTGAAGTAAGTATGTAACCATGTAATATTACATTGGTTTTTAATTAAGTTTCGAAATGTCTCGACACAAAGTACATGGTACATATCTCGAAAGTTAATTTGAAAGTTATTTAATGTTCGTAAAAATTCAAATACTTATTAGTATTGTTTCGTGTGACATCGCGCTTAGTGATGCACACAACTTCGCTCCCACTACCGCCTTCGACGCACACATCCACGCAAGCCGTCGAGTATAAATTCTGATGCGATCGTGACAGTACCCCTTTTTTCTCACTCCGGACATTGCTGCTGCAAAAGCTAAGTTCTCCTTGTGTCCAGGAGCACCAAAGTCGCGTCAGCCTGCTTGCCTACGCCCTGAGTTTTAGTCTAAGCTCTTAATCCAGTTGCTACCGGGTATATTTTGATGTTGACGCTTGCTCCAATAAAAAATACTTTGTCTGGTAACAAAGTATTTTTTACCAGACAAAATTAAAATCAATATTTAATTTACCTCCAGTACACATACCTACTAGGTAACTCATTAGGCATATATTCTAATCATCACTAGCAACACACGCACCCTATAACGTTACATTCGTTAAAAAACATTTTTAGAATTATTTATATATATTGTGTTTACCATTTTAGAATATTTATCACAGGTGGTTTCATACAACTTTACGTCAAAATCAAAGCGATTTAAAACGACATTGAAGTAATAAAAGAATATAATCTTTTCTTCCATCTTACATAACATACATTAGTTATTCTTTTTAAATTCAGTAGCAATATTGTATTTCAAGTACATAATGTATTAATCTAATACTAGCCATTATCTCTGGTTCTCTGTTCAGGTGCCTGATTTAACGGTGCTCGCAAAATAAACGCTACGACATTAACGCCACGCATGACAAATAAAACTGTAATAACATGACATGCAGGTTATTATTCACCTGAAACATTATTTATTATTATTTTATTCGCCGTGTGGTTGACGGCATAGAATACAAGTGTCACCACCCCCTATCTTCCCGTGGGTGTCGTAAGAGGCGACTAAGGGATAACACGATGCAAATACCATGTTTGCGTAGAGAAGGAAAACTCGACATCAAACCCTATACGACTGCCTCGTTGGTCTCGCGGCATAAATGTGCGCGTGGGATCGGGAGGTCCCGGGTTTGATTCCTGGGTCGGGCAGTGTTATTGGGTTTTTCTGTCACGAAATTCTCAGTAGCAGCACGGAGTCTGGAAATGTGCCCGGTACGGCAATAGGCTCGCCCCTTATTACGTGGGACTAAAATATATCTGGCAAAAAGTGGGTGTAGAAATACACCTCTGCCTGCCCCTTCGGGGATAACAGGCGTGACGATATGTATGTATGTAAATGTAACATTATTTATGACGAAGCCGCCACACACGCAATAAATTATAAACTGCCACCATTAATTTAATTCCGCCACTAGCTGTAATTTAATAAACTTACCAAGTAATATTCGTTTATTGTCCCAAACTAAAGGTTAACGTTATATTCCACAGGTAAGCGCCATATAAAGCATTACTGTTAATTACGCTTTGTGACTAAAAAAAAACAACCATAAAGCTTAGTTTAATAGACAACATCATTTACGATTTTTCAATTTGGTGAAGGCGGGTAATGTCCGTGTTTTGTTCAGAGTTTGGTAACGAAACTTTAAGGAAAATACTAGAAGCATTTTCCTTGAGTTTTCAGCAGCATGCTTGATCAATAATGTTGTACTTTTAATAACAGTCATTTAATTTAACCTTTATCCCATTAAAACATTAATTAAAAGAATCAAATTACTTAAATTAATAATAATATATTTTTGCTGCTTGCCTATAGATTGTCACTTTGCAAAAGTTATTCCAAATGAAGTTTGATCTCAGATATGATTTTAGTCAGATCAATAACAAAAGAGCAATCAGTTGAGTAAGCCTTATCTCTAATTAACCTGAATACTAGACTGACCACTAAGACGAAGGTCGGATCATTTAACTTACCACCCAGAATATATATTTGGGCGAAGAACTCGATGTTTTGTCCTGTGTCAGGCTATAATTTATCTTCTTATAATATAAACGAGAATGTATTAAAGAACACATAAGTAAGGATTAACAAAATAAAAACGTAAAGAAATAATATACTATACAACCAAGATAGGCAAAGCTTAAGGTAAATAACATTTGAATTGTAACCACTAATGTGAGACCTGACTAGTTTATACTAAAGGTACGTATAATACGACACTTAAGCGTTGCCCTTCACCATTATTACAATATTTTGCCGCCACCCCTCGTAAGCCTAAGGATTTATGGCACAGCACATACTTGACGTATGATGCTGTATTATATGACCTATTAAGGTCTGTCCTAAGCGACTGTTTTGGTAAATGAGGGGGTGAAGCAGAGGAGGTGAAGGGCGCGTAGCTCCGACTGCTGCGGGGCGCCCCCCTTCATTCTCGTCGCGTGCGGCCGTATTCTGGCGACATCCGTATTCCAATATTTCCAAATCGCAAGCAAAACGTTTTAGCATATTGAATTGAGATACTGATATTAAAATTTATATAACATACATCAATCTGTTTGTACAATATAGGCATAGCGCAATTTTTTGTTCTCAGTGCAGCCATGAGTAAAACTGGTTTACATTAGACGTTATAGGTATTAATAGTTGATGAAAGTAGGTTAATACCTACGTACCGTAAGATGATAAAAATAATTAAGTCAGTTCCATGTATGGAGAGGCCATTATTATGTTTGTTTTGATTTGTATAAAAATAGTGAAGCAGTTCATAGAATACCTAAATCTAATTCCATTCCTGCCAGTTTTCAAATCTGTTTTGCAATAAATTGTCTGTGACATACGGGCGGACAGACAGATAGACATTGCGAATCTATAAGGGTTCCGTTTTTACAATTTTTGGCTACGGTACCCTAAAAAACATAATACTGTTCTACTAAGCGCAAAAGCCGTATCTCAACTAAAGCGAGTTACGAGATAATTGAAGTTTAGTAAAAGTTGATTTCTTTTATTTATTTATGGATGTTTATTGTTATTACAGGTATAATTATTATGGTAAAGGTTTCGAAATACGTCGCCGTTTTTAGGGTTTGTGGTCTTGAAGCCCCCCCACACCATTTTCACTTACCGGAAATACTTGGTTTCCTCTGAAAAAAAAAATCTCCAAACATCGGTGTGTATGGCACTGCCAACTTCCACATTCATCACACTAGTTTAATAAACTAAGGTTGACGGAGCCCTGCGAAGGGCTTCTATTTTCGGATTAAGGGTCAAAAGAGAACCTAACATAACCTATTTAGTTACTTATTACAGTCGCACCTAACCCTAGGCACTCGAAAGCAATGACGCACATATTTGACATTAGCTGTCAATATGATCATTCCAAGATGGCAGCCTTGCGTTTCGTTTCACGTTTTTCACATAAAACCTAAAAATGACATTTGTAAAACTGTACTAAAGTATAAAAACTACGTTCCATTTTGCATAATTGCCGAAGTATTTATGAAATTTTGGAAGTTGTTTAAAAATATTTAGACGCAATTCCGGCAGCCAAAATTTCTTTTAGGGGATTAAAACGAACTCCCTTAACCCCTCTACACTACCAATACCCTCAAATTCAGGCGACTCATTTCGAAACTCAACCCAGTATTATTTTTCAAAATAGATGAATCATTAAAAATATATGTGGATATACCTTATTCACGAGATACTGCTATGTCGCTTAGAAAATTATAGAATTAGAATTTGAGTTACTGCTTTTTCGTTAGCTCTCCTCATGCATGTTTGTATGGAAAATATTACAATTTTCTTTCGCTTCAAATATATGTTGTTTCAAAGAAAATAAATATTAAAAGATATTCATTTATATTCATTTATCATTTATTAACGAAATACAGAGTTACATCAGCAGTTAGCATCACATTACAGCTCATCAAAAGTTAGCTGTCTGCTACAACCCGGCAGGTTTTCTTAATTCTCATCGAATGTTAAAGGCAGTGTGTGAGGTGATAAGGCTTCAATATTTATTATTTGCTGTTGTTCACGAGGCACAGTTTCATTTACTTTGCTTTTACGGCTTGGTATTGTAGAAATTTCAAGCACTGATGAAACATTTTCCTCTCCGTGATCTCGCAATGCCATCCCTTGAGCTTGACGTGAATCAACAATTTCAGGCAACTGCCAATTCATATAAAATGCCACAAGCTTTTCTTCTCCCAGAAAACATCATCTCTTTCTATAATTTCTATTTTTAAGGATATACTTTCGCCACTCCATACAGCAAATAAACACTTTTGTTTGCGTGTAACGTGGCGTTGCCCCTGAATTTGGTAATAACAATTACAATATTTGTTTAGACTAGTCAGTTCACTTTTTTATCATGTTTCTATATTTGTATTTTATTTGCTCTTATACTATTCTCCAGGCCATTCTTATAGGCAACTATAGAACATTAAATTTCCACAATCGTGTTTGGGCCTATTAATCCATCTGGCGTGGCACCAATAAACGGATAATCCACAAGGCTCGATTGTTACATTTTCTTGCTTCGCCAGTTGTTGTAAAGGCAGTTGTTCATTTTAGATTCCATGCGCAACTGATTATACATTGCAAATATTTTATTTGTACAAAATATTTTTTCCTAAGTTGGCTTTACGGTAAAAAGAAGAGATAACAGCATTATCTCTTCTTTTTACCACTATACCAAAATTTCAATCTGTCAACATATTCTTACGCAATTCGAAACAATCACTGCTATCCCTCTTATAATTTTTGCTTATCACTACGGAATTTGAGTCAAATTTGTTAAAAAAAAATTGTTTGGCATTTCTTAGCTAGCTCTTGAACAGATCATGTTAGGAATGACTGCAGTCAAATGTGTGTAAGACGTTGCAGAACTGTTATCTTTAACTTCACTGTAATTACAATAAAGATAATTAGTTACGTACTTTATTATTAAAAAAATACTATATCTTGTGTTATAGCAAACAGAGAAGTCACCTACTTACTTATAAATGATTGATTTTAGAAATTAAAAAGATATTAGATGTACTGAGACATACCTAATAGTTTATGAATAATCAAAGTTTTACCCGATGTACCTAAATAGGTTTATGTTCACAACACAATAATACAAAATTCGTTATCGCTTGTGTGCGGATTGCGGAGCGCCATATTAGCGATTGTTGTTACTTAATTGTAAGACTATAACCACAAAGTAAGTAATTAATTACTATGGTTAATTAAATAAATAAACACGCAGTTACACCTTAATAAATTTCGGCTGAACTTTAGAGGGCTTGTGTGAACAAACCGATACATAGGCTCTGTTACTATTTACTCATTAGCGCGCAATAAAAGTTACTCACTACCCACCTTTAACCGTTCGGGCTATTTATCACGTGGTTGTTACGAAAGTTCTGTAGATAGAGTTTTCGGAGTGGACCCCGTGAGACGTCCCTCCTCAAGATTGATGGTTTCCCTCAGTCAACTGGTTGTTCATGGTCGCCATTCTTCCCGCACTCACCCTTTGTTTGTACTATTGTTGTGGGTTTTACAATTATCATTAAGATCGTTGTCTCTATGAAGGCGCGTGCTGTTCACTTAATGAAATTAACTGGAAGTGAACAGTTATTCAAATGTCGCCATGTCGTCACGTCGCCACGTCGACACACGAATATCACGGCGTTGTATTGTCAAATAGTATCGTCACAGATAAGACAATACTAGTAGTATCGTGTTACCGCGTCGTGCGTCTATCGTTTTAAAATACGATGTTCGATTTCATAGATATTTACTGACAATATGAATAATTCAAACGTATAGTCCGGGGTGAAAGAGTCTCAAATGGAATACGAACATCTGCAGAGTTTAAAATTGTCGGTGCTGTCTATTCACCTTCGTGTCCCGGCGTTTCTCAAGCGACCTCTTATGGGTGAAAATCATTTAAAATGACCATTGTGACAAAAATGAATCAAAAATGAAAATGTAACAAAGATGAAACGCGTAACAAAAAATAACAAAAATGAAATATTAGGGCTCGGTTACAACACACATTATTATCTGAATGTTATTTATTTTATTAATTTAGTATAATTATGGTGTTTTGCAATAAAATACTGTATTTTTTTATCATTTATTTTATTAATTAAATATGAACAATTAGAAAGACATACGGATCCATATTATTTACAACAAAATACACTCACATATTTTATACAACATTAGAATCACGCTCTATTAATAAAATTTTATCAGCAATGTGATTGCGACTTTATTTCATTTTTGTTATTTAATTTTTGTAACGTAACAAAAATCATAACAAAAATGAAAAACCGCTGTACTTTGAAAGTAACTTCAAATACGTTAAGCCAAACAGAAATTGCAATGAGTTACAACCACTTTGCATTTCAATAAATGTCAACAATAAAGTACTAAGTTGATTAATTTAATAATATAAGGATTCACTCATTCACGTTGTTGGAAACAAAACAAATTTGACAAATTAAAATTGGAATTTTGCTCGCTGACAAAAAAACACGCTTCATTCACTATTTTCATTCGAGGACAAAATGGCCGACTCATATTAGATTCCGGCATGTGATTGGCTCGTTATAGTTTGAGTGATGCCATTTTACAAATTCTAAATAATACCAAATTGGTCGTTACAAAAATGAATAACAAAAATTAACATAATAATGGACACTATTTTCTACCCAAAATTTAAATATTTTAAATAATAAATATAAATTATTTTTTACCGTAATCAAGGGCCATCAACAACGTTTTGACAAAAAGTTTATCAATAAGTAAATACTGTAGCTAATAAATTTATTCAGATAACTTTTGTCACGCAGCCCGTGAAGAGGACACATTATTTTGTACGGATATTATCCGACTTTGATGAGAACGAAGGAATATAATGAATAAATTATGCGCAATAGATATAGATGTGTGTGTTATATAGTTAGATAATATACATCATAGTACTAATAGGTAGTTTTTACATAGTATAAACAACTTTATCATAAAATATCGGGTGTACAAATTTTGCAATGAAAATGGTCATTTTAAATGATTTTCACCCTTATATATGAGTACCTTGCTACGTAGATAGCCGACATGATATCGTAATATAATACTTGCCATAAATCACGTAATTCAAAGACTTGTAACTATCCCATTTTTGGCAAGACGGTGTGTGTGCCCACCTTTTCAAGCGGATATTTTTACATTGTCTATATTAAGATTCATATTCAGAAAAAAATGGTTTTTATATTTAAGACAAAAATAGTAAAAGGTTAGATTTTTTTTAACTTCAGCTTACTATACTGTCAAGACGTTCACTAACGTCTTGTCAATATGAACCGGACTGTTGGAAGGATTAACAAAAACAGACAGAGAAACGAGAAATAAATTTCTGAAAGAGACGTTAATTTAATTTATTTGTATTGATTGGTGATCCAACAAATAAACACTAAACAGATTCTTGGACCGTAGATAACAATTATATTGAAATAATAAATTAAATGATTCATAAATTATTGGAAACATCCTCATATTATAAAACAGTATCAGAGTTTTCAAATTAATAACTGAAATAAAAATCAATCAATTATTTAAAAAGTCTCAAACAAAATGCGAGATTACACACGAGTTTCCACGTAACTTCAGTACGAAGGTAGCAAAGATAAAATTCCGTAAAAAGCATAATGAGGTGTGTTGCTTACCGCAGACATATTGCGAAACTTTCTTCAAATCAGTCAACTCCCCTTTCCGAGTCGGCTGCGAGGCTCATTCAAGCCACGTACCGTAGCTTTCATTCAAATGGACGTGTCGAGTTTTCGTGGCAAATCGAATACTTTATCACAAAGTAGAGACCTATAAAATCTTCAGAGAGCGATAAGTAAGCAAAATATATATATATATTTATTTCGGAAAACGAACCCTCTTACCAATGATCTAACTATTTCAGAACAGTAGGCATTTGAATAATAGTGTGGGTTCAGTCAATATGTTTTCTTCCATGTGTGTATTCTTCGTAGGTGTAGGTACCTGTATTCAATGAACATAACGAAGGTGTATTTTATAATTCATAAACAGAAAACCCCAGAACTATACATAAAGTCACTGTCACGGAGGACTTTAAAACATTCAACTGTTGTCTCGTGTGGGGATCGAACCATCAACACTGGCGCGAAACTTCGACTCGACCGCTTTAACCAATATTTATTTTTTTTATTTTTATTTTTATTTTAAAACTTCTTGCACAATATTACAAAATAATGCACAAAGGCGGACTTAATGCCTGTGGCATTCTCTGCCAGTCAACCTTTGGGTGGTGCAGAGACAATTCAAGGTAGGTGCGTAAGAGAGCCGTAATCCGAGGGCAAAACCACATATAGCTATTACTAAACATAAAGTGAATAATAACTGAAAATATAATATATACCTAAATATCACAATATATATATATACCTATATAATATAATATAATACATATTAATACTTATATATAAAAATATAAGTATGTGAATATAATATCCTAATAATAACAATAAAAATATATATACGTATAGATATTCATAAATGTATATACCTAGTAATTACGATTATACAAATACACTATGAACATTCTGCCAACTGTTCAATATACTGCCGACGGACTCTGGCCTTGAAAAGTTCACGAGAAGAAGACATCCTGATTTCAAGAGGGAGTGCATTCCAGAGAATGATTGACTGTATATTGAAGGAGGAATGAACAAGAGTAGAGCTATGGGACGGACAAAGTAGAAGGAGATTATTGGTAGAGCGAAGGTCCCTATTATGACTGCTGCATAGATATTGGAATTGAGGTGTAAGATAAGTGGGAGCGTTTGAAGAATTTAAAAGAGAATAGAGAGTAGTCAGCGTCCGCAGATTACGTCGTTGACGGATAGGCAACCATCGCAATTGTGAACGATGAACGGATATGTGGTCATATTTACGGAGATTGAAAATGAATCGAATGCAATTGTTGAGAAGTCGGTCCAGTTTATTGAGCAGATCTGCATTCAAGTCGAGATAACATACATCACCATAGTCGATGACAGGGAAACGGCGCGGCCATGCCGTTAAAATAAAATGTTGTCAAATAACAATACGTGAATATGCAGTTACAATGTATGTTTCTAGATAAATTGGAATAAAAATTGCGACTAGGAATTCGTAGAACTAGATAGAATAAAATAACAATCATCGTTTTGAAAACGGATTCAAATCGACTTCTGTACCCGACTGTATTAGCATACATTAAACGGAGATTAAGCATATAGAACTCAGAAAGGTCAGATGTAGAGGCTTAGAAATTCAATATACATATTTATGACCTTGTTTCGTAAATAATGTCTAGGTAAACTTCATACTCTACTGAACTTCTATACCAAACAAAAATTAAATTACGCTACCGTTTGACGTTTCTTGCGCGTTTTATTATTATAACAGTATATTCTGCTACAGTAGGCACGTTATAGGAAATTTTACTAAATATTTTGATCTATCATGAAATAATCAAAGGTGTGTAGTGCTAACTTAACGCTTGAATGCAAATTGGATACAAATAATGTTCTATACCTAACAAAATTCAATTACGCTACCGTTTGACGTTTCTTGCGCGTTGTTTATTATAACAGTATTTTCTGCACGTTATAGGAAATTTTACTAAATGTTTTGATCTTTCATGAAATAATCAAAGGTGTGTGTGTGTAACGCTTGAATGCAAATTGGATACAAATTATGCTGTTGGCAAGGCAAGTGATAAACTTGGAGAAAAAATAAAACAACGAAGTCGATTAAAACTTAAACGCAATTTATCAAGAGTTTTAGTTTTAATGAGAGAAGTAAATTATATCTTAACATATATATTTACAATTATTGATCTCAATTCAATCAAATCAAATAATGGTCTTTCATCTGTAATTATCAGATGAAAGACCATTATTTGATTTGATGAAATTCACTTAATACATTCCAAAAGTGTCAATAAATTCATGATCTTAAATAAACTGTAACAAACAACTCGAATCATATCAGTCAATAAAATCGAAGAATTGGTAACACGTGTTCGTCTAAATTTCGATATAATATGATAATTTCATTCGTATCTATCGCACATCGCTCGTGTTTGCACGGAGGCACCTCAATGCCTCGGAGAGCACGTTAACGGGCAGTTAGGAGCCTGAAATAAGAGCACTTCTTTTTTTTTTGTTCACTACGGTGGGAAACTCTCCTTATAAGTCATCTCGACTCCGCCAACCCAGCCATTGGAACGGCTGGGCTTGGGACTGGCGGAGGAGGTATGTGGAGGCTCTCCCCTAAAGGCGTTCGGGGCATACCCACTAAAACCCACCGCGGTGTCCCTACGGGTCCCGTATGTTGGCGAGGTCACGCGATTCGCGATTAGCATACTTTCTCGCGACCCCGCCCGGGATTGGCCCGCCGTTGGTGTTGGCGGGCCCCGTCTCGTTATGATCTCGCAATCATCCATCAAACTTCTTGCATCCATCAAACTTCTGGCATCCATCACCTCACAAAGCTACTTGGGAGGCGGCGAGGACACGCGCCGCCTCCCGCCTTTTGGCGGATAGGGAGCAGCCCCAGCGCTCACCGTCCGCAGGCAATAAATTTACGGTGGTCGGAGGTCGTCTCTTGTTTGACGTCCCCGACGCCCGGACCTACGGTTGGGGAGAGGGCGATGTATTTCCCTCTCCCGCTCCGCCGCCTCCTTGCTCAGCATGACTGCTTCGCAGAAAGAGGCGACGGCGTTCCAAGACCTCTCACTCCGGACCATAGACAGAACTACGGCTGGGAGCAAGAGGACAACCGTATTGAGAGCCGCGACGAGATCACGGCGCTGCGATGCCCAGGCTGGGCATTCCGCCAAAGTATGCAACGCCGTGTCTTCGACAGGGTCGCGGCTGCTGCCACAATGGTGGCATCCGGGCGTTTCCTCCCGGCCTATCCTCCACAAATACCGGCCAAAACAACCATGGCTGGTAAGGATTTGAGTCAACCGGAAGGTGAGGACGCCGTGACGTCTCTCCAACCACTCTTCAACCACGGGACTTACCGCCACTATCGTGGCGTGCCCTAAAAATAAGAGCACTTGGACTAACTTTAACTTACCGATATCTCCACTAATTGGGTTGGGGAGTTTGGACGGCCATTGTTCAATGTAAATAGTAATAATTGACTATATTGTCGGAACCCTGGCAAGATTTATATAAGGTGTCTTATTGGCATTCAAGAAATAACAAGATTTGCGTATATAAATGATAAAATTTTACCTTGGTGAAAGATTTGACTTAGGTATGTAACCACTGTTATACGAAGGTTATGCTGAGTCTTTTTAAAAAAAGAATTAAAAGAGAAAATTTGAAGATTTGGAAACTTTTAATTTGTAATGACCTTTACAAACGACAAAAGATTATTAAAAGGCGAGTGGTCTCAATTGGAGCTAGCAAAAGACTGACTCTTTCCCATGGCCCGGCCACCTGCATGTCACATGACACCGGTGCCACCTGCATAAACTAAGAGAATCCTAGAAAGCTGACCTCAGCTAACATAAGGGCGCTGCCATACATGACGTGTATGTAACAGCCCCCGGGATAAGAGGAAACTTACCCTAAGGGAAAGTTTCCGAAAGAAAATTAATCGATACGTAAACGCGGTGGACTTGAAATTGACTCTAATTGGATATCGGGGTTATCATCTAATTTGGTTATTACAAGCTTCGATTTTGAACACTTGCCTTTTTTACAAAAATATAAAATAATTAATATTAACCATAACATTACTGATACTAAACTAAGAATAGGAAAACTTATATGATTATTGAAATCATTTGATGTTTCTACAGAATTTAAATTATCTATTATTTGATTGGAAACTATTTTAAGATCTTTGAGATTATCTAATTTTACATTATTGATTTTTACAGGTGATAGATTTAATTTATTTACACGATCAACATTACAACAACTGTCATTCATTATATTAAAACTAGAAGAAACTGTTGGCAATTTTATAGTTGGAGTAGTTTCTTTTACTAATCTAGTATTCTTACAATAAGCTACACAATTATATGGAATATTGAGAAAGCCTGTACCAGATATGACAATTTCTATCAACGTGCTATTTGAACATTCTATTGTAAGTTTACTTGGTTTGGATTGCACAAATATCCACTTATTATTATTTAATTCATACCAAATATCAATGTCACCATAAAACAATCTATATTGGCAGTTGTTTGGTAATGAAGATAAAGCTCTAGTTATGATATCTATTTCACAATATTGATTAGCTAATACTGTATGAATTTCAGTTAATTTACAAAGATAGGTCTGAAAAGATATAATTTTACAATTGTCTAAGGTTTTTATAAATGCAAAAGAAGATTTATCTTTACTTAATGCTAGGAACTGTTCAGTAGGTAAAATCAAGCTAAAAGAATTTGGTACTTTTGAATTATGTGGAATAGGCAATGGAATATTCTTATATAAATTGTATTCTAAAGCATTAACTAAAGGTATTTTAATCACGAATATGAGTTTGTTATCTAAATAGTAACAAATTAACTCGGCAACGTTGATTAGAGTATGGATATTACTTAATTCTAAACTTACAGGAAAATCCTTGTACTTAGGAACTATTTTAAGATTAAGCACAATGTCGTCGTATAATTGACGAGGTGTCAGTATAGAAGGATGCAGAGTATTACTTTTTACGAAGAGAATAGCATTCAACATATCTTCTATTTTGAAAGCGAGGTTATACAAGTTAGACTGTAGCACATTTAAAACATACTCGAACCTAATTCTAAAATTATCAGAAATTACAATATTAGATATATTTTTATATGACAACGTCATTTTGTCTATGGCGTCATTCAATTTTGCCTGATTTACGTAAATTTCGTGTAGAGAATTGTTCATGTTGGATATAGCTGATTGAGAAACTATAATACATTCTTTGACTGCATCTATTATTTTCTTGTCATTATTAAATAATTTTTGAATGGCGTTGTTATAATTTTCAGCGTCATCCTCATCTAAAGTACCAAATATGTGTCTAAAAATCACACCGGCACCAGGAATCCAAGCGGATCTTTTTGAGTAGTTATTAGAGATTATATGAGAAAATGAGTCGAAATCGCGCAGTATATCTGCATACAAAGAATCTAAGGGTGTTAACATATTTAGACATTGATTTTCGTCAATATCTTCGCTATCACGGCATTGAAATCGTATAATACTGAACGCGTTATGAATGTTATCAATATGGCTCTTGAAATTAGTTACATCTACAGGGATGACAACGTGAAACTGATCGTTTACAACTTTTAGGGTGCCGACCGGATCGAAGAGTATACCAGGACCTTGGGTGATGTATTCGACATATTGGTTTTCGCTGGTTGCCATGATATAAACGGCCTCCAGTCTGTAATTATAAGTCATTATTACTAAAATGTAATTAATCATCTAAATGTGCAGGCTTTACCTCATCGAAGTGGTGTTTGACGTGACGTCTATTAATCAAAAGGGACAAGGTATTATTACCATGGAGTTTGACAATTTTGTACGGACCTTTCCAGATAGCTGATAAAGCCTTACGTAACCTTACATGGTTCCTTAAGTAAACATAATCACCAACCTTGTACTGAACTTCGCGGGTGCGTCTATCGTAATATGCTTTTGACCGTTCCTTTGAATCTCGAATATTTTGAAGTGCTCTTTCACGGGAAATTTTGAGACGATGTTGAAGCATTTTGATATATTCGGGATAAGTGGTATCAGGGGTTGAATTAAAAACAGAGTCAGGGATATATGGCTTGTGACCGAAGACGAGTTCATAGGGTGTAAAACGAGTTGTTGTATGGACACTGCTATTATAGGTTAGCATAGCGGTATATACGAATTTGTGCCAATTACTTTGATTCTCATTAACATACGATTTTAAATATTCTTTCAGAGTTGAATGGCTTCTTTCAAGAGCTCCCTGTGTCTGAGGGTGATAAGGCGACGACCAAATCTGCTTTATTTTTAGGAATTCACATGTCCGCTTAAATAAATCGGCAGTGAAATTTGTTCCTTGGTCAGTAAGTATAAATTTGGGGATACCGAAAAGCGATATAAAATGGACTAAACATTCACATGATTCTTCTGCTGTTGCATTGGAAATAGGATAGGCTATGGAGAATTTTGTTAGGTCGTCTTGAAGGGTAAGTATAAATTTAAGTTTAAGTAAACCGGCTTCGGGTAGAGGTCCAACAATGTCGAGGCTAATCCTCTCGAATGGGCGAGTAGAGGTTGTAGTAATCTGCATGGGTGATCTGTTGAGTCCGCGATAAGCTTTATTTGACTGACATAGTGTACAATTCTTTACGTAATTCTCAATATCTGATCTCATGTTTTTCCAGTAATAACGTTCTTTGATTCGGTCAAACATCCTGTATGAACCGAGGTGTCCTGCTATGGGAATATCATGATTTTCTCTGAGGATTTTGGAAATTTCTGAAGGTACAGGGTATATAATAGTATTGTGATGTATATTGACTTTAATATTAGTATTGTTAAATAAATACAAGAGCATACCGTAAATTTTGACAAAAGAGTGATTTTCAAACGTGTTTTTAAAGTCTGATATTGCTATTTCATTGATATCACCACTAAGAATAATGTCGTCTCTTACGCCTTTTAACGTTTTAAAGATTTCAGGATATGTGCAGTTATCGAAATAATTGACCTTTGTAAATATTAGGTAGTAAGTCTTTCCTTTTAATTCTAATTTTCTAAATGAGTAAAGTTCCCTTTCTTCCTGTAGGATACTATTTGGATTTTCCGAGCCAGAGAGGATGTCTTGAAGGTAAGGGTTTGATTCGTCGAGGTCTATTGATACAGGGATAACAATAGTTTTAGTCTTACTTTTTAATAAGGTTTCGTTATGTTCTGTAATTTGAGTGTTATATGTCTCGTCTTTGTTCGAAAAAGATTTTAGGAAATCTGAATATTCGTTATTGGAACTATTAGGAGTTTGCTCTCTCGTTTCAGGTATTTCTATAGGAGGAGAGGAGTTTGGAGAATCAGTGGGAGTGGGAGGTGTCGGTAAGTCAATATCTAAATTTTGTGTGTCATAAGGGCTAGCATCTAGTGCGCCTAGGTCAATTAACTCGTCAAGGACTTCTTGGGGAATTTCTGATTCTGGGCTAGGATTATTCGCACCACTAGTAGAGGGTTGAGGGTCAGTTATTGGATGAACAGGGAATCGCGACAAAGCATCAGCATTACTATTTATTTTTCCTTTTTTGTATTCAATCTCGTAATCATATTCTTCAAGTTTGAGCCTCCATCTCACTAATTTTGAACCGGGGTCTTTGCAATTGAATAACCATTTAAGTGGGCGATGATCAGTAACAATTTTGAATCGACGGCCGTATAAATACGGTCTGAAGGTTTTAGTTCCGAAAAGGATTGCTAAACATTCTTTTTCAGTTACACTGTAACTACTTTCGGCCTTATTAAGGGTTCGTGATGCATATGCGATAGGACGGTCATTGCCTATTGGACCTTGAGATAGTATAGCTGAGATTGCAAAGTTTGATGCGTCACATGTTAGGACGAATGGTTGACTGAAATCGGGGTAAGCTAAAATAGGAGCGGAAACTAGGGCTTGTTTTAGACTTTCAAAGGCTAATTGTTGTTCGTTTTGCCAATTGAACGGGATATTTTTCTTTAAGAGATGGGTGAGGGGCTTAGCTATTTTGGAAAGGTCGGGTATGAAACGGCGATAATATGAAACTAAACCCAAAAAGGATTTTATGTCCTTAGGACATTTAGGCAACGGAAATTCGGATACAGCTTTTGTTTTTTCGGGATTTGGTTTAACACCTTTATCTGTAATAATGTGGCCAAGATATGATACTTCCTTACGGAAGAATTCACACTTGTCTGGTTGTAATTTCAAATTAAATTGACGGAGTCGTTCAAAGACATCTGACAGGTTTTTTATGTGGAGGTCAAGGTCAAAGCTATGAATTACAATGTCATCCAAGTACACGAAGCATTGGATGCCTTGTAAGCCGGATAGGACTGAATTCATGAGTCTTTGAAAGGTTGCAGGAGCATTTTTGAGTCCAAAGGGCATTCGAGTGAATTCGAAGTGTCCTTGCGGGACTGAGAAAGCCGTTTTAGGTGCGTCCTTATCTGCCATTTTAATTTGGTGAAATCCAGAGGCTAGATCTAGCGTGCTAAAATATTTGCATTTACCTAACTGATCTAAAATTTCTGAAATATTTGGAATTGGGTAGGAGTCACCTATAGTGATATCATTTAATTTGCGGTAGTCTATTACTACGCGCCATTTGCGTTGGCCTGAAGCATCGGACTTCTTTGGGACAATCCAAATGGGGGAAGACCATGGGGACATCGAGGGTTTAATTATACCTTCATCAAGCATTTTGGTAATTTGGGATTCTACTTCTTGTTTGTGCACTTCTGGGAATCTGTATGATTTTGTATTAATTGGAACGGAAGAGGAAGTATTAATTTCATGTTCTAAAGCATCGGTAGTAGTAAGATGGTCACCAGGAAGATGAAAGATATCGGAATAAGTGGAACAGAGATCGTATAAGGCATCTGCCTCTTCAGAGTTTAGATGGGAGGCTCGTAATTGGTTTAAAACTTGTTCAGTTCGATTGAGGGTATTATTTTGATTTAATTTGGAATGTGACGTATGGAATATTGTATTTTCTTCAGGTTTATCTAAAGGTATAATTTTTATTTTCTGGTCTGAGTTCACATGTATGGGAGATTCAGAGATATTAACGACGGATATATTTATTCGGGAATTAGGCTTAACCTTTACTATGCAATTTGCCGTCAAGAGTGAATCAGCTATGTACTGGTCAAGGACGAGACCTTCTTTTATCTCGGGGTTAAGCGTAGAACATTCAATAATCGCTTCTGATCTAGGTGGAATGGTATAAGTTGGTTCACAAAATTTTAAAGCAAGTTTGATTTTATTTATGATTAGAACATTTTCTACATAATCGATTTTGCAATCAGAATAAGCAAATAAGTCATTGCCAATTATACCGTCATATGGGAAGTCTATATTAGGGATTAAATGAAAATGATGATTCAGTGAGTTAAAGTGAATTAGAATATGTCCTAAAGAATTCATTGGATTTTTTGTGGACCCCAAACCGTGAAAAGTAATAATATGATTAGTAATTGGGGGCATTTTTTCAATAACGTTTATTTTCAGAAAACTAATAGAAGCGCCACTGTCAACGAGAAATTTAAGAGGTCGACTAGAAACTGATGTTAGCACCTCTACGTAAGGTAAGTACTTTTTTGTAGAATTTGTTGTAATGTTATAAGTTTTAAATGTATTATTTTCTGTTTCAGGAACGGTGCAAGAAGGACACGACTTTGATTTACATTGAGATAGAGACGGGGATGGATTGGTAACGGAATCAGAGTTTTGTTTGTCAAGGCCACTATAGGTTTGGGGCTGGTTACCCTGTTTGTTAGTGGTCGATTGGGAAACAGCGATTTTGTTAGGGCCACTATGAATTTGGGGCTGGTTACCCTGTTTGTTAGTGGTCGATTTGGAAACAGCGACTTTGGAAGGGCCACTATGAATTTGGGGCTGGTTACCCTGTTTGTTAGTGGTCGATTTGGAAACAGTGATTTGATTAGGTAAGGCTTTAGTATCGGTTTGTCCGTTTACTATGCCCGCACGATACCGGACGGGTAGGACTACTCGTTTAAAGTATTGTCAATAATATCCTCAGGGCCCTGTTGATAATCGACTACGTCAACAGAATGAACAGGTTGATTATTTCTAGCAAAACTAGTCGATGGCTGATTTGATTGCTGATTTTGTAGATGCCCAAATCGTCTATTGTAATTATTATTATATTCGCGTTTTCGGCAGTTATCAATAGTGTGGCCTACTGCTTTACAGTAGCGACACACTGGAGGAGCAAAGGTAGGTCCTTGGTTACTAGGCCTATTGGAAACATTCACATCACGCTGAGTTGTGCCACGATTTGGTTGCATTTGCCTTTGGGGTAAACGTCCTTGGCTAAATGGATTATTATTATTAGAAGGAAAAGGAGTGTTCCGTTTAAATGAACTTTGTAATATTTTTTCTTCAGACATGGCAAAATTGATGGCGTCGTTCAAGGTCTCTGGGTCGCGACATCTGACCACCGTAGATAAGCGAGCATTTAATCCACTGATAAAAGTGTGCAACGCAAGGTCCTGCATTGCAGCGACTCGGCCAGCAAGTTCACCTTTCTTTTTCGTAGGTATAGAAATATTAATTTCAGTTAATAATTTTGATAAACAGGATTCCAATCGTAAAGCGAACTGATTGACCGTTTCGGCATTAGACTGGTAACAACCTTGAAGGTCGGAGAGCAGTGCAGCATAATGTTTTCGTTCCCCAAACTGGGATTTCAAAAATTCTTCTAACTGTTGCCATGTATCAAAATCTTTTATGGCACATGCACTTTCGGCACGGCCTTCGAGTTGGCTCAGAATAAATTTTAATAGGATATCTTGCTGTGACGGGCTCGCGAGATTTATTGCGTTCCGACAATTATTTAAAAATGCATTTAACTTTTCACGGTTACCATCGAACTTATTTATGAATTTTATCAAAACATGAATGTCAATTTCTTTTGATTCTTTGGTAGACATTGTAAAAGTTGCTTCCTCTTTAGGCATGTCACACCTGGGTATTTAATTAAACAAAGAGATAAGACGCGAAGTCTAAGAATTGCGATAAGAAATTTATGTTGCACTGGTCTCGACACTGAGCGACTTAATAAAATAACAATACGATAAGACTCTATGATCTATTATTCTAAAGCATGACGAATAAAATTAATCGCAGTCAATGAACACTTTATCACTTTCTTTACTTTTAGATTTAATCACTTAATTTCACTGGCACTGAACACAGAGTGGATAGCTTCGACGTTAAGTAAGTATGAATTTCAAGGACTTACAGCAACACGGCGACTGCAAGAGTACCTCGGGTCATCTCGCAGCTGGCGTATACCTTCTCACTAAGGTAAGTAGGCTCGGCGACGGGATCGGCGGTGAACCAGGTAGGTTCTACAGGAAACAGCAGCACACGCGCGGGTAATTTAGTTCGCTACGCGGCGGCAGGATTCAGCGAATAGATACGGCGTAAGATATAGAAATGTTCACACGCGTACTTATGTAGTTTACGCGGCCACGGGATTCGGCGGTTGGAGACGGTGTAAAATGTATTATTGTCCGAGGTCACACAAATGCACAAATTGTTCGAAAAGTTCTCTCAAACTGAGGCGAACCAGGATTTATTTTTTTAAATCCCTTAAGCTGCCACCAATGTTATACGAAGGTTATGCTGAGTCTTTTTAAAAAAAGAATTAAAAGAGAAAATTTGAAGATTTGGAAACTTTTAATTTGTAATGACCTTTACAAACGACAAAAGATTATTAAAAGGCGAGTGGTCTCAATTGGAGCTAGCAAAAGACTGACTCTTTCCCATGGCCCGGCCACCTGCATGTCACATGACACCGGTGCCACCTGCATAAACTAAGAGAATCCTAGAAAGCTGACCTCAGCTAACATAAGGGCGCTGCCATACATGACGTGTATGTAACACCACGTAATATTACATTGGTTTTTAATTAAGTTTCGAAATGTCTCGACACAAGTACATGGTACATATCCCGTCGTATTCGTGAAAGTTTAAATACTTATTAGTATTGTTTCGTGTGTCGTCGTGTTTAGTGATGCACACAACTTCGCTCCCGCCACCGCCTTCGACGCACACATCCACGGAAGCCGTCGAGTATAAATTCTGATGCGATCGTGACAGTACCCCTTTTTTTTCTCACTCCGGACATCACTGCTGCAAAAGCTAAGTGCTCCTTGTGTCCAGGAGCACCGAAGTCGCGTCAGCCTGCCTGTCTACGCCCTGAGTTTTAGTCTAAGCTCGCAAACTAGTTGCTACCGGCTATATTTTGATGTAACGCTTGCTGGAATAAAAAATACCTTGTTACCAGTAAATCAATATTTAATTTATCTCCAGTACACATACCTACTAGGTAACTCATTAGGCATATAGTCTAATCATCACTAGCAATACACGCACCCTATAACGTTAAATTCGTTAAAAAACATTTTTAGAATCATTTATGTATATTGTGTTTACCATTTTAGAATATTTATCACAGGTGGTTTCATACAACTTTACGTCAAAATCAAAGCGATTTAAAACTACATTGAAGTAATAAAAGAATATAATTTTTTCTTCCATCTTACATAAAATACATTAGTTATTATTTTTAAATTCAGTAGCAATATTGTATTTTAAGTACATAATGTATTAATCTAATACTAGCCAATATCTCTGGTTCTTTGTTCAGGTGCCTGATTTAACGGTGCTCGCAAAATAAACGCCACGATATTAACGCCACGCATGACAAATAAAAATGTAATAACATGACATGCAGGTTATAATTGACCTGAAACATAATTTATGACGAAGCCGCCACACACGCAATAAATAATAAACTGCCACCATTAATTTAATGCCTCCACTAGCTGTAATTTAATAAACTTACCAAGTAATATTCGTTTATTGTCCCAAACTAAAGGTCAACGTTATATTCCACAGGGAAGCGCCATATAATGCATTATTGTTAATTACGTTTTGTGACTAAAAAAAGCCAACCATAAAGCTTAGTTTAATAGACAACATCATTTACGATTTTTCAATTTGGTGAAGGCGGGTAATGTCCGTGTTTTGTTCAGAGTTTGGTAACGAAACTTTAAGGAAAATACTAGAAGCATTTTCCTTGAGTTTTCAACAGCATGCTTGATCAATAATGTTGTACTTTTAATAACAGTCATTTAATTTAACCTTTATCCCATTGAAACATTAGTTAAAAGAATCAAATTACTTAAATTAATAATAATATATTTTTACTGCTTGCCTATAGATTGTCACTTTGCAAAACTTTTAAGTCATTCCGAATTAAGTTTGATCTCAGATATGATTTTAGTCAGAACAATAACTAAAGAACAATCAGTTGAGTAAGCCTTATCTCAAATTAACCTGAATACTAGACTGACCCGACTACTAAGACGGAGGTCGGATCAGTTCACTTACCACCCAGAATATATATTTGGGCGAAGAACTCGATGTTTTGTCCTGTGTCAGGCTATAATTTTTCTTCTTATAATATAAACGAGAATGTATTAAAGAACACATAAGTAAGGATTACCAAAATAAAAACGTAAAGAAATAATATACTATACAACCAAGATAGGCAAAGCCTAAGGTAAATAACATTTGAATTGTAACCACTAATGTGAGAAGTATCTAGTTTATACTAAAGGTACGACACTTAAGCGTTACCCTTCACCATTATTACAATATTTTGCCGCCACCCCTCGTAAGCCTAAGGATTGATGGGACACCACATACTTGACGTATGATGCTGTATTATATGACCTGTTAAGCCTTAACGTAAACTGCCGCCTAAATTACCTTAGAGCATGTTCTATCAAAATAGAACACAATATTACTAGCGGCCTTTATACCTATATTATATTCTTAATAATAATCCTAATCTTTTATCTTTTTACCTAATCCTTTATATTTAATTATGCCTGAGGGTGTTTGTAAGGTAAGACTGACGTTTCTGTATAAGATTGTAGACTTGCGTTTTTCCTCTACTTCCCCCAGCCTCATCTTATTAATTATTTTCTACACAGCTCCCCGCTGAGTGGGGGAGACCCTATACACCACAGTTTTACTAAATAGGTACTTATAGCACTACGGACCCTTTACTTTTATTCTTTATTTTATAGAGATAAAGAATGTAATGTGCTTTGAGGTGAAATTCAGATGCCTATAATACAGGCAGACTAATAATACTGATATTAGAAGAAACTGCGAAGCGTATCTCTTTGTTTTTTTTATCTTATCGAAATATTAAAGTAAATTCTCTATAGTTTTATAGTTATTCATAATGATGGTCACTATTTAGAACCGTATTCACAAACCCAATTAGTACTGAATTTTATAATTTAGATGATTAAAGAAAAGGGGCTGGGACACATAACAATTGATGGTTTGTGTTTCATTTTGCAAACTCTCTTTGGATTGAAAATCTCGTAACATTTTTGGAGTCCTATCTAACGATGATAGTTTTAGTCTCCGAGATAAATCGTGGTAAGGCGGTCGAACGGTACTGCCGAATCCTAAAAACGCGGCAAACACAGGTTTATACAATGCCTTTTGGAAGCCTACTATAAATTACCCCTTTCCTTTGTTCTGCACGAGTATACGTACACGTATCGAGCATGTTTGACATCAACATGTAGGTATAATTTACGGGTGTCACATATGTACAGGCAAGGGAGCCGGTGACATTCATCACACCGAGAGATCGTCACTCGAACGTGCTGTAAGTCGTTGCAATGACGTCACGTATTTGTTTAAATTCAATCGATTCAAGCTCCCGCGCTCAGCGTTGAATTTTTACGAATTTGCCATTTGTTACTGTGGATGGGTACATAAATTGGAAAATTGATTTACCTACACGCATTGGATGTGATATATGTTTATTGACTTATCGTAACAATATCAAAGTCCAGCAAAACTTCTGTACCTAAGTGTTGTAGTAAATATTCCAAAAATATAAATATCACCCAGATCATCATCATCCTCCTAGCGTTATCCCAGTTTCAATCTGGGGACCACTTTCTCTGAATATTAGCTTTTCCACGGAGCGACTGCCTATTCGTATAATAGTATGACAACATACCTTACATTGTTCATAAAATCTTCCAAAATAAAGTCTACGCTACTATTAGTTGTAATAAACATTTATACTCTTTACAGGATTTTATGAAGTATAACATTATAAAACATTAAACATTGCAAAAAAAATGTTAGGCTGTTTGTACCAAGCTACATTTGTATCCTTTTTAAAATCAAAATATTAATTTAAGAAAAACAATGAAAGTCATTAAGATAGCACTTAATGACATACATACCTAAGTTCATCCCTATAGTAGAAAATTGTAGCAGAGCCGTGTTTGCTAGAGACTCTGCTCTGTTGCCGTTTATATGGCTCCTAATACAAATATTTTGAAACTGAGATGCGTCATCGCAAAACATACTCGTACGCTCTTTACAAAACGAGAAATGTTTATGTTTTGGTAGGTTACATACTAAGTAGCGTAACAAACTTACGTAGTAATAGTCGTAAATATGTCAACAACTTTGGTTCCCATTTATTCGAATTGTATTCATTAGTAAATATTATATGATCTTATCAAATAGAAGAATTTGTTTGGGTTTCGATATACAATCTCATATTTAACAACAAATACCTTTGAACTTGTTATGCGTCCATAAATACTTGAATAATACAAAACCCATGCATACAATATTACAAAAGAATCACTGGATGTTTACAGTCGCACTTCTGGGAAATAATGATCGGAAAAACTGTCGGCAATCTTGCTTAATCCTAGCGAACGTCAGAGTGTTTCAGCTACACTTCACATTTTCGCCAGATTAATATTGGATGAGATCGTTTGAATGGTAGATGGCGGTATGTATGAACAAATACAATGTGTAAACAAATTACAAATAAGATATACAAGCTCCATTGCTTAATTCTCTGTTGTTGAAATTTAGAATGATGATAAAGATCAGTAATATGTAACGATTTATAACTTGTTTTCCTTAAACTCTTTTCTATCTAAATCACCTGAATATTCTCACAGATTCCTCGGTACCAATGAAGATGAGTAGGTATACCTTCTTGTAAATAATAGGCAGTATCCTCGCGGTCGTACAAGCCTATACGGCAATTTTCGCAGAATTGTCTAATTTAGCTTTGCTTCACTTTGTTTTGCGTAACGCTCCACAGTAATTCTACTGAATATATATGAAGTTTCCCTTGTTCTATGAATGACGTTTGCTAAGAGCACAATTTACATTTTATTTAGAGCCGTTGATGTGTATTGTATTCTAATAACAACATTTTAAGGCTCAACAAAGAAATTGGCATTTTCGCTTAGGGCATGAACTCGCTAGTTTATGTCGAATGTGCGCGTTTTTAAAGAGATGCGGCGATCGCGTCGCATGCCCAGTGGTGTAGAACAACGCCGCATCAACACACCGCACCCGTAGGACAAACGCGCCCGCGCGACAAACAGCCAACATTTATTTTACAGAAGCGCGCTTTTTAGACTCGAAGAGTCTAAAATATAAAAAATCATCTAGTTTTTTACAATGATAAGTGAGTTTTTACTCATTTCGCCTTAATTAAACCTGGTAATAGAAAGCCTCCCCTCCTCCAAGCCCTTAATCAAAACCTTGGATCAGCCACTGATAACTTACATATTACATATTAACGCATTAGGAAACAGCCAGTGTAAAACAGCTTCATTTCCAAGCATGTTCTATACAGTTTGTTAACGAACTGTCTAGTTTGTTTTATATATTTTGCCTTTGAGATAAAGTTAACATTTTATTACTGTTATAAACTTATTCAAACTTAAGTTTTGAATATCGCTTGGGACTTAACTGTTAAAAAGTACATGGTTACTTTAATAAAAAAGGGTGACGTGGGTAGGTAATAGGTAGATAACATAACTTCACGCCTTTATCGCCGCAGGGGTAGGCAGAGGTGTATTACCACAGAAATAAATAGTAATAGAACGGTGACATGGGCGTGGTGCGCGTGTCAAACTATTGCACTATAGCGCATATGTTTACACATGTTGTACAACATTATTCTGCCTGACAATCAGCAATGGTCAGTTTTTATATAAACAATAACATAATTTCATTTTCCACAGCTACATCACACACATAATTCGATAATAATTCCTTAGTGTCCCCTCATTATCTATACGTCACTGTGGGCGGGGCTTGCTGAAATGTGGTACGCGCGAAATGTACGCGATGACGTGACATTCACCGTTCTATTACTATTTATTTCTGTGTGTATTACACACCCACACTTGGCCAGTTATGTTTCGGTCCCAATGTAATAGGGGCGAGCCTATTGACATCTACCGGGTACACCGAAACGTCGTCATTATTGAGCGAGCGATAATTAACATTTTTAATACAGACATAATTTTGAAAAATCAGAGGTATTTGCCCGGGTTACCTGAGGATGGAACCCGAGACCATTATCTCGCCAGTCCGTTACGTACACCACTGGGCTATCGCCGCTACAGTAATAGGTAATTCAGTAAGAAGAAATATAAGGCAAGCGTGAATGGGACCTGTCCCATAACGTCCGCCTAGGTCTTCCCCTTTGTCCTGACAAAGGGGAAGGCCTAGGCGGACGTTCTCTGACCAGATTGGAGACATCCTGAAAAAGGACAAGTCAGAAGTACCCTTAACAGAAGAGCATGCATCAGAAACTTGATGGGAATGAGTGAAACAAGAGAGGTATGTCAGAATCGTTGCAAATGGCGTTCCGTAGTCTCTGCCTACCCCTCCGGGAAACAGGCGTGAGTCTATATATGTATGTATGTAATAGGTAATTTTAATAATAGGTACCTTTATGGACACCTTACTTTTAGGCTATGTGTAGCTAAGTCATCATCGTCGCCTAAGCGTTTGCCCGGTTGCATCCAGGTCACCTGTAGCTAAATACAGATGCTTAGTTAATAGTAAAACATAACCCCCGAAGTTTTATATTCCGCTTAGTAGGATATAAATATTTTCACGTGTAGCTGTAAAATTATACTAAATCTACTCTTGTGTAAATATTGTAGGTAAGTTTCAGGCAGGTAGGTACTTCAGCTATATGTACTCTTTGTCATAAAAATCGTTTGTACGAAAAGTCCAATGTTGTTGTCAATTTTGTAAAAACCAATGTAAATGTCCCGGTTTGAGCTAAAAATCGCCTTTTGAATTATCACGGGGTTTATAAACCCGTTTTTGCTTTGGCGGCAATACATAGTTATTATACCGTTCGCGTATCACTGATCGCAATTTAAGGGCTCGCTATAGATAAACCAACTGAGGCTTAAATTGTAAGTAATTCCCCTCTATAGAATTTTGAACGTGCGCATTATAGATAACTAAATATAAAAAGAAATAATGTATTATTACTATATGTATATTAATACATATTTCTTAATTTTTGTTTAGTACATGCTAAAAGTATTCCTACATATGTATTGTAATTTGATTGTTCCGGCGATCCTACTTTAGCCACGCATCTGGCTAAAGTAGGATCGCCGGCACAATCAAATATTTAGATACCCTATTAAGGAACTTGCATAAAATTGTTCCTTAATTAAATTTTCCTTAATATAGTCTTTACAATAGAACTTTGGTGCAAACATTTATGTAAAATTAAACCGTGTGCTACAGTCAATTAATTAATAACCGAACCGAAACGTCGCATTATTCTATTTATGAACCGCGTATTTCAACAGAGCAAGATCTGTTATGCTCTATGTCTTTGCAAATTATACTTCATTTAAAGATATAACTTTCTCGTTGCGCAGGAAACTCAGTAAAAGCCTCATCGCACTTGTGTCACGTCGCTAAATTCTTCTGCTAAATAAGTTTTAATGACGTCTAAAATTATTCAAAAGATGATCACCTGGACGCAAATCTCGATCACGGTTATTCAGTAATTTAATATTTTATCTCGAAAACTTTTCGTAAACCATCATTCAAGGCGAGTGCTCAAAGAAAAGAGGACGTTAAAATATCTCTTTGCTTGTAGATAAATTAATTTTGTTTTTAATGCTCCGTCGTCTTTTTTAGGTTCCTGAGAGTCTGTTTAAAATCCGGTTTAATGTTACCTTACGGAGCGCGTTGTTTCGCTCCTTTTATTTTATATTACGGAGGGTAAGTGGCGACATTTGAGGAAGAGAACGCTAAGGCTTGATTTTTTAATTTGAATGTATTGCGCTTACAATGATTAATTATTTATGAAGTAAAAAATACGTTTTTATCTTTGTTTTGCGTAGGTACTTTTCAATTGTAATTGAAGAATAAATATCAGGCATGTCTATTATTTTGTTTTCCTTCTTCTCTAAGACCCTACCTACATAAGATAAGCAATTGCAAGAACAACAATTCTTTGGACAAGCTTTATCCTCCCCTAGTTATAAAAATCAGGTAACCGCAACGAGATGATTTTCTAACGAGTTTTTTTTCAATCTAGAAGATGACATTGCAAGTGTTTGATGGCGCAGAATCTTAATCAGAACAGAGCCTCTTACTTAAAACTTTCTTAGACTTTTTACAAAGTATATTAACCCTTTAGATAGGATATTTGACGGCAATCTCTATCGATTCTTTAGTTAATAGAGCTCATTTGAATACGCCAGCTCTTCCTACAGGCTAACAAAACGGTAAGACTTATTTTCGTTTAGGTTAGGGCTTTTAGTTCAGTTATAATTATTAATTTGCAGCTTGAGTATTAAAATAGCCTGCTTAATTTTGTTAACTTACATAAACCTGACAAAAGCAAACGATTTTAAACTTGCGCGATTTGTATATTATATCAAACAAAATAATTTAGCGGGTCTTAATCGCGTAAAATGAACTTATTTAAGGTATAAATACCTATTTGTTACCGACAATAGCAATTAATCAGTTTAATTGTTTATATAAATCATATCAAACACAAGTTCCATTCAGCCTAGCACAAATGGATTGTTTATGAAATATCGACAATAGTAAGCAGAGAGTTCACTCTAGCATGCGGTTTCTTTACAACAAGAAGATGCTAACTATTAGTTATTAAATACGGTATATTCCATATTATATATTTTAGAGTAACTGCTACCGTTTAAATATTACACCGAATGATTCCAAAATGGCTAAACTACAAACAAATGTTATTGTGAAACTCGATGCCATGAATAATTCACGTGGGAAAGGTTACCGGCGACGAGCAACTGTAACAACCGACCATTTCTAACAAAAACTTCGCACTTTTGCGCTCAAACAATTATTTTATATTATTTGCCAAACGATTTGTCGACGACCTCCTATTACTTCGGAAGTTTTATTAAACAGTTACAATTTATAGCTTGGATGTTTTAGATATTTTTAAACACAAATCAAAGTCTGCTACCGTATCCGATAATTGAAATCTCTGAGTGGTAACGTTGTTATAACATAATCAGGGTGGAACAACTCCTGCACTGAAGCAGCGGCCGCGTCGTAGCCTTTTGTGCACACGGTACGAGCTCAAAGCGTCGCCAAATCCAAAGTGGTATGGCCTATCACTACGCCCTGTGCTAGAGTACCACAAGTTCCGCCTCTATGGCACTGCCTAGCAGTCACCTATTGTTGCGTTTCGTTTGGCAAATAAGAGCACCGGTGGCCCAAGATTACCTTTTTTCGCCATAGAGGCAGACGAAAAAGAATGAGAAGAAGACAAAGAGAAGAATAAAAGATGAGGCGACGATGTCTTCGGCCCTCATGTCCTGCGAATGATCGGGTCTGACAGGCTGGCCGTAACTTATTTGCTGCACATCTTATACAAAAAGGACTAACAATCTCAACAAATGAATCCTTTGGAGTACCTACTTTTAATTCCATCCTTATCGACTAATTTTATAAGTACCGAAAGTAATTTTCGGTATTTATCAGTACTATTTCAAGGCTTATAGCACTTTATAGATTGTGTTCTCAGTAATATGTAAAGCACTTAAACCTAGAGAAAGACATAAATAGCATTTTTAATTTTAGAATCAGTTAAGTGACGCTACCTATATAAAATTGCGTTTTGGTTAGTAACTACATAAATTTGTATTTTCTCTACCAAATATAGTTACTTATTATATTACCCAGACGTTATCCGAGATAGACGATAACAAAGTAACAGTCTATTCAACCAAACCTATTTTCGCATCTTCTGTTATTTATATTTAAAGCTAGACACCCTGTGAAATCACCTATCTAGATCTGGTATACATCAGCGGCAACCAGTCATAAAAGCGCCAGTTTTCATTAAAGCAAAGCGGCGGCAATATGTCTAAATTGAATTAAGCCGTAGTACCCACTTACAATTGTTACGTATGTAACTAACTACGTAATATACGTGTAGGTAATCCACCTGGAGCTGACTGCCGACGATCCGAGCATCAAGTGCTCTGTCGCAATGATAAACCTTTGTTCTCACTGTGACGAGTTTTTAGAATTGTTATCGAGTCTATTGTGGACGTTAATGAACGACATTTCGCAGAAAAAGCTGAACAGAGATAACTTGAGCCTGCGGAGGTGAATATTGACGATAATGACACACTCATTTCATAAAAGGCTCTACTACAAATATTTGTAATAAGTATACCGAAATAACCACAATTTATAAATAAGTGATCTGTGGAAAAGTACACTTTGCTTATTAAGGATTTATCTTCTTTTAAATAAAATTATTATGACTTTGTGAAATGTTTGGATTTATTTTAAGCTTGGTCTAGATTTGTAGCAGATTTTTATCGGGCCGAATTGTATAACATTACTGCGCACTTTGTGGTGCTTAATATGACATTTGCGACAAAAAAAACGCAGCAGACCCGGATTCAGCACACTTAAAACATTCGTCTTTTTACCCGACTACGGCGAAGCCAAAAGGAAGGGTAATGTTTTGAAAAAAAGCATAAGTGTTTCGATAAACTAAACAAATAAAACGTTTCAATGGCCGGTATCAAGTTCTAAACGTTAATTAGCCTGACGTTAACGGTGCGTCCAAGCTTCTTTCGTTAGTGCTTTTAGCATTAATCGTCCACCTTTATTACCGCAATAGCCTTTATAATATCAGACAAAGAAACTGAACTTATTCGAACTACGGTAATTTACAATTAAATCAAACAATTCAATATCAAACTGTTTGAAAACAACTCGATTAACTCACTCTAAAGTGTGTGAGATAGTAAGTTTCATGGAAATAAATCACAGTTTATGGCATGTTTGTGTAGGTGCTGACCCCTGCCTTGATACAATTTACAAATGTTCCATAATAATTTACATAATTATGTGGCAGGCACAGCTAGCGATATTTGAGATAAAGTTTGAGCCCAGACCTATACTACACAAGCGTATAAAATAGTAGCGGTTAACATAAATACTTGATACTCTTTTTAGGGTGCCGTAGTACACAAGAAACCCTTATAGTTTCGTCATGTCCGTCCGTCTGTCCGTCCGCAGCCTAGCTCAATGACGCCTGGTGCTAGAAAGCTGATATTTGACATGAATATAGACATACAATATTGCGACAAAACTGTAGAATAAAAGTTAGGAAATTTTTTTTTTAAGGGTATCTCCCCTACATATATAGTTGGGTTGAATTTTTTTTTGGTTGAGTACCCCATTTTGTGGGGTATCATTGGATAGGTTTTAAAAAAATATTATTATTTTGCTCAAATCATTATTCGATCAAGTGATTGGTTTGTCAAATATCAAGCTTTGAAGTGAAAAAAATTGTTACACTCAAGTGTCCCCTCCCCCCCTCTGCCGGCCAAACTATTAATTTGGAAGAGGTGAAAAAAATCACAAATGTAGTACATGATATATAACGAATTTAAAAGGAAAACTATCACGGCTAAGTAGACATCACTAGTTTACGAGTAATCGTCGGTTAACTTATAAATACCTATTTCTATGAGTTTACATTGGGAGCGCTGGCTTAATCTTAAAGATGCCCGTGTTTAGTCCCATGTGAAACAGAAGTTATTATCAATAATGGTCATTATAGGCAACTACGGAACCCTACATTGCGCGTGGCCCGACACGCACTTGGCCGGTTTTTAGTCAAGACACTGGCAATCCTGAATTTCAGTTAATTAAATAACTTTTAATGTCTCTTGTTTTAGTTAGATCAAAAGAAGATAATAGCTGGCTGTTATGAAGATCTTTGACAGTCGTTATAGGACCCTCTAATAAACTGACACTAGTCTAAGCCAAAGAACATCGCTATGCCTTCGGGTTGCGGAGGTCAGAGTCGCTCTGTGGAAAAGCTATTATTCAGTCAAAGTTCAGTAAGACTAGTAAACGAACCCCAGGTTGAAACTGGGATAACGATAGGATGATGTGACGTCGTGCCCCTCCGTCTGAACTGTGACGTCGAACGAAAGTGGGAGCACCTCTGCCCGCGCCCCCCGCACGCCATATATAAGCGTGCGACGCTGTTCAATCGGCCCTCTGCTCCAGCTCACGGCCAGTTAAGTCTTCTTCCTATCAAGACCCTGGCCTTCGGAACACCAGTGAACACCTAACTATACTTGTCGGACCACGCCCTGAATTTACTCATGTTCTCAATTAGTAAATCTTAGTTTTAAAGTAGCTGCATTGTATCTACCTATATAGGCAATTATATTGTGAAGTGTACTATTCTAAAAGTGTTTTCATTTGTAAGTAAAACCTGAGTTTCTTCCTTTTTTTGATCGGCGAGTGATTAAGTCTGGCTCACCACCCACAAACCAATCACCCGTGCGACATTGGCGCCCAACGTGGGGCGCGCGGGCAGAGGTGGATCGGCGAGTGATTGAGTCTGGCTCACCACCCACAAACCAATCACCCGTGCGACAATGATGATAAGAAGATAATAGAATTCTGTTAATATATAGCTTGATTCCAGCAGTGGACTGCGATAGGCTGATTGCTTGATTAGAATGAAGTTTCTCAAAAAAGCCACTGCTAGGCATTTGCACTAACTCATTATATAAATCAAAGATGTGATGGACATGAAAATACGTATGCAAATAAGAGATGTTGTAGAAACTTCTCCGTCCGCATAATTTTCTTAAAATATTACCAATTTGTTTTATTTTCTAAATATATATTTTCCGTGCCAATTTAACCCGGGCAATGCCAGCATTCCTTTTGTTTTAATTAAAGCAAGTATACCTACATGCAATTGTCTTTCTTTTTCATGAACCGACGTTAATCCAAGAACTTAATCCGAATTAGGGTTTTTATCGATCAATTTACATTGATGGGTTTGTTATGATTATTTTTTTTAATACGATGTAACTTCGTAACGACGTCATAGTTCATTAGGATTATTTTTATGGTTGAATTAGCTTCGATTGTTTTACAATTCAAGATTAATTTTTTTTTATAAGTATTATGAGTTGACTTGTCTTTATAAATACATGCCTGGGGCGATTTTGATGAATTGTTGTAGGTGTGTTTGTGTAGGTGGTTCTTGAATGTCCTGCTAGCTATTGGAATAGAGCAATTAGTGTTAATTAATCAGTATGAAAACAATGTAGTCAAATAATAAACTACTTTGTAATCAAGGGTGCATAGGGTTCCCACCAAGAACTTAGAGTCCCAAGCCAACCTCACCTGCAAGTGGTGCACCAGCCGATCAACGGACGAGGCTCTGGCAAACAAAATATCCCGATAAGCGGCAATAGGCTCGCCACCTATTACGTGGGATCTGACGAAAAGTGGGCCTTTAATATGCCTCTGCCTACCCCTTCGGGGAAACAGGAGTGAGTCTGTGTATGTATGTATGTAATCAAATATTGTTATTAGGAACACAATTTAACCAGTAAGGCTAGAAGCTCGTATTAGGCATACAGCCTTATATTAGACCCAAATAAAATAAAGTAATGCGAAACATCTTTCATAATTAACCTAAAGCTGAGCCATTTTTAGGAATTTTTTGGCTTATGTGAAACATATGTTAATAAGGTAGGAATTTTGTAAACATATACGTCAGCATATGAGCGTAAGTAAAGGCAATTTAAAAAAAACTTTGCCCAGAGGTTATTTATTTAGATTTAAGTAAGTAAAATAAGGACGATAAAATAAGACAAAGAGGTTTGTACCTAAACAAAGTGAAAAGTCAGCTACTTTCGGGGTTGGTTATTGTAGTGAACCATAACTCAGTTGAGGGGTATATAACTTCCAGCGGTAAATATACACGAGGGTCTGATACCGCTGCTGTTACGGTACAAATGAAATAATCTTTGATAAAACCCGTCTATAACATAACTTTTATAATTATATCTATTGTACAGCGGGGAATATAAAATGAAGCTCATCTAAAAAAACATGAGCACTTTCGCTGTAAAATTATTTGAGACATAGTTATCTACTGAACTAAACTAAAGTATATGTAAAATTCTTCGTAATAATGAAAATATTTACTTGGCTATATAACGTTTGATTGCCTCTCAAACTAATGTAACGTAATACCATTATCAGAGTTAGGCAATCGCAGACAAGCCACTCAAACGAGTCGATTGTGCGGCCCGAGACGAGCGTCACAAAGGGCATGTAATGTGTACAAGCAAACGACGCAACAGTCACTCGTGGGGCCGGCCGGCCGGTAGGGCGGCGGCGCGCGGCGGGACATGCCTCGCATCCTACCTGACTGCCCTCCGGACATGGCGCCGCTCTTAAAGGAGATTAGTTTCTAGTCCCCTCTGCCTTTACACAGCGCTAGATCTGTAACGAGAAAACTTAGCGGCTACTCGACAACACAACATGCAACATCGCCTTACAACCTTATTATTCATCGCAACTTCAATAACAATGACGCAATTAGTAACGTATGTCGTAACTGCATTTTGTTCATTACAAATTCCACATGCGTAAACTTACAGCAGCCGACGCGACGTGGAGGTAGACTAATTAAATTTTCATAATACCTCAAACATTCTACTCGAGTAAACTAAATGAACTTACAAATAACATTCCCACCACATAGAAAATTAACTGATGAAAGGCAATTTTAATGCCCAAGCAAAACAAAAAAGTAAAGACGATGAAGATATATTTGTACTAGCTACTTACCTACTTATGAATAAGCATTTTGTTTATAACCTGTCTTCGCAAGGATTTATAGATCAATATAAACAATTTAATAAATCCCTGTCAACGTGTTGGAGATATACCTAAAACTGCTTCAAAATAAATAAGGCGGTCTAAACCTACTCGTAACTTATTCAAATGACATGTGGATGGGATAATGTATAAAAATATCGCTCCACGCTTTTCGATAAGCCTATTTTATAAATACGCGCCCAATTTTATATATTTTGGCGAAGAAGTGTTTGTATTTCATACAAAGAAAGTACAGAACAATAAATAGCTATCTCTAGGCAGTTTTTACACACTGTTATTTATTAACTACTTCAGTTTATAAACTTGTCTTTGCAAAGCCCAAACGAGGTGTAAGTACCTAATCAAGAACATTTTGCTGGAAAGTGGACGACGCAATTACAGCACAGTAGGTACCCAATTCACTTTATAAGCAAGGACTGCTATCACACAAAAATTCTTGTAACTGAAGAAAGTTTTTCGTTAAAGAAAATATTTGGGATCAATAAGGAATTCAATTCTCAAATGGAAAAAGCCAAAGACTGGATAATGAAAAGGAATAAGGCAAAGGCTCGATGGGTAAAGACCTTTTTTTATCAAAACTTCAACCATGTCCCGCAGTTCAATAGAACTTGGAATTCAATAAAATACATCATTATTGAAAGAGTGCACGTTATCAATTTCTCCAGTTAAAAACTTGAGGCAACGTTAGGATGGCAAATTATTCTATGAAGTCATATTTAATTGGTTTCAAATTATGTAATAAAAATATGATATATACGGAAACAGCACTACAAGAAATGAATTTAAAATTCAGTTAATAAATGGTATTATACAGGTAATATATCAAAAAGATATATAATACATAGTCCCACCTATAGAATCCTCATCTTATATAGCCGCTTTTCAGCCCTTTTCGGCTCAGTCGCAAAATGTCCACTTCTCAAAATGTCCACTGGTCGCAAAATGTCCTTTTCGCAAAATGTGCACTTCGCAAAATGTCCACTTCGTAAAATGTCCACTTCGCAGAATGTCCACTTCGCAAAATGTCCACTTCGCAGAATGTCCACTTCGCAGAATGTCCACTTTGTAAAATGTTTAGCTATTTAGCTTTCACAACATCTTGTTTGACATGTGTTTATTTGTATACATATGGGTAAGCAAAAAAATAAACAAATATATTACAAATCACATTTATTTATTTGTATAATCGCTTGATTTATCTACCTATATAACACGAAAAGTCATTATATTACCTACATAATTGTTAGTAACTTGCAATCATAAAAAATAACATACACTTCAACAAGTTATTTATCTCTTTACTGAACCTATTTTGATTTTGATATTTTTGTTTTATCTATAAACCAGAATAACACAAAAACAATTATAATACCTACATAATTGTTAGTAACTCGCAATCATAAAAAAATTTGAATCTTATACTATTATATAAAGCTAAAGAGTTTGTTTGTTTGTTTGGTTGAACGCGCTAATCTCAGGAACTACTGGTCCGATTTGGAAAATTCCTTCAGTGTTAGATAGTCCATTTATCGAGGTATAATGTATGTTTTTTTATGATTGCGAGTTACTAACAATTATGTAGGTAATATAATGACTTTTTGTGTTATATAGGTAGTTAACTCAAGCGATTATACAAAGAAATAAAGGTGATCTGTAATATATTTGTTTATTTTTTTGCTTACCAATATGGATACAAATAAACACACATCAAACAAGATGTTGTGAAAGCTAAATAGCTAAACATTTTGCAAAGTGGGCATTTTGCGAAGTGGACATTTTGCGAAGAGGACATTTTGCGAAGTGGACATTCTGCGAAGTGGACATTCTGCTAAAAGGACATTTTGCGACCAGTGGACATTTTGAGAAGTGGACATTTTGCGACTGAGCCTGCTTTTCTAATAATATGCTGGACAAAAATAGTTGTCTCACTTAGATACATTCTTGTAAACGCTTTAACTCCAAACAACCGAAATATAAAAAGATAAAGCTGAATATTTAACAAGTTTGACAAATAAAATAAAATTAAAAGCTCGTTTCAAAGTTAAATAACTCGTTCATTAGAAAACGTAGTAAAACACTTTATGCGCTTTACTAAAGATGGTTTAAAGGACGCATTTGTTTAACAAAGTATGTTCAATATTAGGTAGGTACGCTGCATAAATAACGGTGTATATCTTAAACAATAACAGAAGCTTTTCTTTCAAAATCTTTAGTAAACGATATTCATGATGGAAGTGTTTTAGAGCAATTCTTATAACGAAGGGTATGACTTATTCATGTTCTGGAAGGTAGACGCAATAAGTTCGAAGACTTCAGATGTCGAGCCGTATAATAAACGAGACAATAACGAACGTACCGAGTGTTCCCGTGAAAACACGCTTCACGATAGATCACAAGGCGTCCCTCCCCTGTATAATATGTACCTACACGTCAATCAATACATAAACGTGTATCTAACATACACTATCTACAGTAATAGAAAGTAATTTTACTATTCATTTTATTACATATACAGAAATTTCACGTTTCAATTTTATCGTCAGCAATAGGCACGTAAACTTGCCAAATGTTGTTTGGCAGCTCTTTTCCATAAATATCTAAGCTAGTCTTCATAAGAGGGGCGCAAATCTAAAATTAAAACTCAAAATTATATTGAAATATTTGCACGTCATAAACAAATTTGTTGCGCACATAAAACTTACTTTGCCGTAAAAGCCAATAGCCCAGCAACCAACATTAACACCTAAATTAAGATTCGTCGCACAATGATTTAATACGACATCTGTGTTGACCTGAAAATAAAGACGTTACGTTAATTGAATTCTTACTCTCGAGAATTGCGTATTTAATATGAAAGGAAATAATTTATTTTAGAATTACTCCTCAGTACATCTTGCAATATAACTTGCAAATGATTTCGGCTGTAAATATTTCGAGCGGCAGCAATTTCATTTGTGTAGGTAGGTAGGTATATTATGTATAAAAGGCGAACGATCGTACCATTACCGAATTACCTTCCTGTTCGAACCTCGTGATGTCAGGGCGTTGGACGGGCAGAATTCTCCAGCGGGTATTGGAAACATAATGATGACTCAGGTATAGTGGAAACATGCCACACAAACCTGGGATAGGATTCGGATCGAACCTTACGTATAGAGGCTGAAACAAGGAACATTTCACGAAAAACTGCTTATCAGTTACATAAAAAGGGATGAAGGCCTTATTGATATGAATAGAATTTTGTGGAAAATATATGGTTCTGTTCCTATTCTGAATATAACAATATATTGTATACGATTGATAGGTTTGCAAGTTTATCGATATTCTTTCTTCTTTTTAAAAGACAACTCCCGCATTAGAACTAAATCCTGTGTCGCGGGGGACTTTACAAACATACATCTAACGAGGACAATTAACACCCAGACTCGAAACAACAATTTATGGATCACACAAAGTGTTGTCTCGTGTGGGAATCGAACCCACAACACTCGGCGCAGTGTCAAGCGGCGAGGCGGCCGCTTAAACCACTACGCCAACCGCGCACTCTCATCTCTCAGACATTGTTTTTAAATTTTTATTTTTTCAAGTCTTTTGACTTGAATAAAGATTATAAGTTTTTACACCAGTCATTCTTTCGACAGTAAAGGAGTAATTTAAGAAATAATTTTTTGATACTTTATTACACGTGAGTTAGTGAAGGGAGTTAGTGCCAATGTTGGTCAATTTGGAAGTAGAACAACGAAGTTAGCAGAGCTACATTAGCACACTTGTAAATGTCTTTATATAATCCAGAAAACATCTACAATTGGTCTTTGCTATTATATGCCATATTGCAGATCAGATGAACCTATCTGTTCAGTGTAAAAATATTAATATTTGAAAATATTAATATTTGTACCGCACTCAAATGTTTTACACTCTTTTTTTTATGGTAATAGGCGGCAAACGAACAGACGGATCGCCTGATGGTAAGCAATTACCGCCGCCCTTGGACACAAGCAACACCACAGGAGTCACAAGTGCGTTGTCGCCCCTTGGGGTTGGGAAAAGGGATAGGATGAGGGAGAAGGAATAGGGGTTAGGGCCTCCGGCACTCTCACTCACCGAACGAAACGCAACAGTTTAGGTACTGTTACTTTACGTCGATTTTCTGTGAGAGGGTAGTACTACCCCGGTCGAGCCGGCCCATTCGTGCTGAAATCAGCAAGGCTCTACTACCTTATTCTTTTTTAGAGATGACGATAGTGTTAGCAGAAATTCTTGATTATATTTCAACTGTTCGCCAGTTCGGTCGCAGTAGTCGGCGCTCGTGATTACAAATGTGCTTCGCTCTGATGGAGTTGAAGTTGGTATATGAACTACAGAACATCCGTCTTCTAAGTCTTGAGAGTAAGTTATATCTGTTGATGTTAAACGGCCACCAAGCATCAGACCATTCTTGCCTTCGACTGGAGGATCAGAACCTATTAGGTATAGCAATAAAATAATGTATCTTAGTCGTTTCGTTAACAAGAATTCTATATAACTGGGGACTTTACAGAGATCGAAGGGAAAATACTGAACCCATGTTTTTTATCAATGTGTAGATCGTATCCACAAAACACGACGCGCTACAGTCGTTTGGAGACCTGAAATACTGAATCCTGTTTTAGTGCCTTTTGCTGAATTTAGACAAAAAATAAATTGAACAACTTTAAATTAAATTGGCTCAAAGTTCGGATTGTAAGAATGTAAAGTTTCACGATATTATATAACAAATCAAGATACTCGGTGCACAACTTCCTTTCAGGTTCATTGGTCGAGAGATTCTCAGTAGGACAAAGTTACAAGTATGTCGTTGCAAAAAAATAGTAAAATATAGAGCTGTGATACCCAGCAAACATTTTTGGAACAAGAACATCTAATAAAATTCAATGATAAGATTTAGATAAAGAAGTAAGTATATTCTTGAACATGAAATAATTTTATACGAATTATTTCCTTAGAGACGAAAATATAATATAATCTTAGACGAATATACCTATGTATTTATGTAGTTTATACTACTATAACAAAGTCCTCGGCTCATATCGAATAAGTTTACCTGGAAGATATCACTGGGTGAATATCTTAACATAAAATTAATTTTATTACAAATTTTCTTAAAGATAATTCTGATATGATAGTGATGAAACTGGACTTCAAGGTTAACAATATTTAGGCTAGTTATCATGTACGTACTTGGCACATGCGGGGCATAAAGCGAGATCTTAGAGCCGAACTCGATGGCTCCTGTAGTCTGGGTGAGGATTGTCGGCGTTGTCAAATTCTCGGTCATCTTACGGAATCTTGCGAGCATAAGATCACCTCTCTTCATTTGCTCCAAAAATTTGTTGAGCTTGTACTAAATCAAAGAAAGTAATAGGTATAGGTATTAATCAAGAAGTTTATAAATTCGAAGGTAACCGAAGTATTTAGGCAAAGGCGGTTCGATTGCACTATGCTAACATGGTTAAACGAATAATCTGCTAAATATGATTAAACTATAAAATGAACTCATGCTCAAAGGTGAGACAACATGAACAAAGATTATATGATGAGATCATGATATTACAACGATTATGAGACGTTCAATATTTTTTGTTAACCTCTTCCAAAGTTGCAGCTTCATACCAATTGCCGAGACGAACTCGGTTACAATACACGATTCCTTTATCGTTCTCCATGATTCACAATATCCAACAAAATAAAATACCAATTACATGTAGATTTTCTAAATGAATGAAGGTACCATAGATAATGCCCAAAGAGATTGATGTTTTCCATAGATTATACAGATATACTCAAAGAGTATACAAATACTACTGGATATACTGGTAATGTCTTCTGTGATAATGCCACAGGTCTGTGACACAGACTTCATAGAGTCTATATAGTCCGTTCACAGCAAGGAGGTTGGACGTGCCTTAGGTTATATTTCTTTGGTTCACAGTTATTTTACCTCTAGCTGTTAGATTGGCCAACCTGGGCGTTGTGTTGCTATATTTGGTATATAATACTCCCATTTTAAATATACATTATTGCCAAAAATGTACTTATTTTTTTATTGCCTAAGCGATCGTATTAAATATTTGGAAGTAATGTTTGTAACAAAACCTCTTGATATTGGCATGGCTATATGCATGTACATTTATTTTCTTACGAAATAACTAATTTCCTATGAAGATAAGTAGTTATAATAAAAATGTTGTCTATTTAATATATAAAGGTAAACGCGCATCATAATTACGCCAACGTGAGGTTCTAATTATCAAATACAAAAACTGCAAATTTAATTTTCATATTTATTTTGAATAAGAATGATGTGGGTGTAATATTACACCTCTGCCTACCCCTGCATGGAAACAGGCGTGAGTCTATAAGAATGATCTATGTGGACTGCCAATGTTATGATGATTCGTAACTGCTGTCATATTCTGTATCAGACTCAGAATTTAATTCTATTATGAACCTGTACATTTCAGCATCCGTAGACCCATCTGTTTCACGAAGCTTGTCTTCAATGTGGCGCTCATGTTTGCATTGTTTTTGTCAGTCTTCTGCAGTGATAGATTGAAAAGCTTCTTCAGCTAAATTCACAATGTTGGTTGCCTCTTGTCCTAAATTTTTGCTTGTGACTCGCCTTTTAATGAGACTCCACATAAGTTCAATTGCGTTTAGCTCGCAGTGGTATGGCGGTAATCTAACCACTTTGCGGCCATGAGCTTCAAGCATTTGAATTTTTGAAGCATTTCTACTAATATTGGGTAAAATGTTATGGACGGGTAACCCTATTTTACATTCCTGTCATCACAGAGTACCGTAAAACGGGGTGAATAGAACTCGCGGGGGGAATAGAGAAAAATCTTGGATTCATTTCAAACGTTTTTTATGGCAAACTCGGCAACCCCAGTAAAAAACCCACAACTTTAGTAGTTTTTTGGTAATATTTTTCTTAGTCTCGTAAAATTTTATTTGTGGCAACATGCTCAAAATACGTCAAAACTTATCGTCAAAGTTGACAACAAAACAAGTCGTTACGTGCGTGTGACTTTGAACCTCCGTGTTTCGGTGAATTTCGGTCATAATAGTTTAAAATTATATTCAAGCTACGGTCAATGCAGTTATAAATATACTGTGCTGTAATTATTGAGATAATGATATGGATTATTACATAAAATTGTTCATATTACGTAAGCCTCGTTTTCTTTAATTTTTCGAGGTGAATAGATACACGAAAGGGGTGAATAGACACGCCTGAGGGGTTAATAGGCACGCGAATATGGTAAATAGACACAGGAAAGGGGTGATTAGTAACGAAAGAGGGGTGATTAGCCATGATTATGTCAGGGCTGCCACAAAGTTTAAAGCACCGTTGATAGTGGTCATCTACTTTCAAATTTCACTTTTAGTTAGGTACTTATAGCGTTTTCAATTTTCTTAATTATATTTTATTTCATCAGGCGCCAATATTGCCTCGAAACTATAATCCCGATCCACGGGGTTAGCAGTATCGCAAATATGATCATTATACAATTAAATAAGCTTAGGAAGAGTTTCAAACGACTACAAAGTGTTCATTAGCCTCTTTTGCAGAAAAATATAACAAATCAATTCAGTTTTTCTTCGATTTTGAAGTTCATGTTCCTTGAGAACTAATATGCGTTGAGATAGTAGATATTATTAATAATTATTGTTTTTGATTAAATTTGATTATAATTAATTATTGATTTTATACAATGGATATTACATTTTAAAGTCAAGTGGCTTTATTTGTTTTCTTTTCCAGATACACTCTAAATTTGTTTATTTTTGATTGAATTTTATTATTGATAATATAATTTGTATAGAAATTGTAATTTTAAACTATATATGTTTTTATAAAAAACCTCGAGTTTGCTTGCCTTTATCTTGAAAATATTCAGGGAAGGAAACTACAATGAGCCAACCCTACGAAATTTATCTAATCACCCCTCAGGTGTGTCTATTGTCTCCTGATGGGAGGTAAACAGAAATCACGTATATTTTGTTGATTTTTTTAATAACTACAGACATATCCGAACAAAAACAAATATATTTCAATAGCCTGGCCTAAGACTCAATAAATATATGCTTAGAAAAATGAGTATCAATTCTGCAACATTACGAAAATCGTTAACAAAGTTTAAAGACCTATCTATTCACCCCGTTTTACGGTACAATTCCAACTTAAAGAAAATAAACACCGACATCTGTCAGAGGTAAAATAACTGTGGACGGACTGTAAAGTAACGATGTCGAAACCACAGAGTACCTTTGTATATAGGAGGATAGAGACGTCACCCAAGCTATTAGCGCTACCTAGCGGTCGTTTCTAGTATTTTTAACTATAGTACTTTATTAGATACTAGCTGACCCAGCGAACTCCGTATCGCCTTTTTAAGAGTTTTTATTTAATTCCCTTTTTTCCAAGCCCCTTTTCCAAAGTTACCATTGACTTAGCGCTTAATCTCTTATCATTCCAGGGTCTATAAATGATGCAAAAACAAACGTAGATTTTTATATAATATTAAATTCCCTATTCCTTAAAATATCGGAGACGATAACCATATCGACTTAAAAAAAATCCCGTCCGCCATCTTTGATGTCCTATCCGCCATCTTTGATCACGAAATAGATGTTGTATTTGGATTCACCATCCCTTAAATCATCAGAGACGATACCCATATCGATTTATTAAATTTTTCCCATCCGCCATCTTGAATCACGAAATAGATGTTGTATTTGGATTCCCCATCCCTTTAAACATCGGAGACGATACCCATATTGATTTTAAAAAAAATCCCATGCCATCTTTGATCACGAAATAGATGTTGTATTTAGATTCGCCATCCCTTAAAACATCGGAGACGATAACCATATTGATTTTTTAAAACTTTCTCATCCGCCATCTTTGATTTCCCATCCGCCATCTTGAATCACGAAATAGATGTTGTTTTTGAATTCCCCATCCCTTTAAATATCGGCGACGATACCCATATCGACTTTTAAAAAAAAACCCGTCCGCCATCTTTGATTTCTTATCCGCCATCCTTGATCATGAAATAGATGTTGTATTTGGATTCACCATCCCTTAAATCATTAGAGACGATGCCCTTATTGATTTTTTTAATTTTTCCCATCCACCATTTTTGATTTCCCATCCGCCATCTTGAATCACGAAATAGATGTTGTATTTGGATTCCCCATTCCTTTAAATATCGGAGACGATACCAATATTGATTTTTTTTAATTTTCCCATCCGCCATCTTTGATTGCCCATTCGCCATCTTTGATCACGAAATAGATGTTGTATTTCGATTCTCCACCCCTTAAAATATCGAAGGCCATACCCATATTGATATTTAAAATTTTCTCATCCGCCATCTTTGATTTCCCATCCGCCATTTTGAATCACTAAATAAATTTCATATTATTAATCACCGTTCCGAAAATCTCGAAAACGATACCCATGTAGATTGTATCCTATTCGTTTAGCCTTTTTTTGCCTTTGACCCAACCCCCCTCTTCTCGTGTGACCATTTTAATATTTTTGTCTGGCCCCTAAAAGTTGTGGCGTAATTTTATATAGCCTATAGCCTTTCGGAATAATTGGGCTATCATAAGCAATAACAATTTTTAAAATCCGACTGCTAGTTGCTGAGATTAGCCGACATGATGTTTTAGCCTTTTTAGCCTTTTGCCCCAAAGGGTCGAAGCGTTATGTTATATAGCCTATAGCCTTTCGGAATAACTGGGCTATCGAATACAAAAAGAATTTTTCAGATCCGACCGGTAGTTCCTGAGATTAGCGCGTTCAGACAAACAAACAAACTCTTCCGCTTTATTATATTAGTATAGATTATTAGATAAATTTATTTTATTATGTATATGTTATTGAATAACATATACATCCCTAAGTGAAAATCATGGTTTTCGCTTATGGATGTACATGCTACTGAACCATTTAATTTTCACCAGGTGTGTAACTACGTACTGTACAATTATATAAAATAAAACATTGATTTTTAATAGCACCCTATATTTTTCAAACGTTTTTTACAATATTAATAACATTTTTGTTGTATCTGAGATTTTTGATCGTAGTCAATTCTGGACCCAGTCAAAACTCTATTGATGACTTTACACCAAGTAAAAATAAATAAGTTGGTGCATATTTCATCTAAATTTTTAAGATTATTGATTCAAGATGCGTGAGTTCCTAATGCAGTCCTTCCGCGTGACTCCACTCATCCAGCGCAGCATATTCATCTCATTGACACGCAGGCTGTGCGATACTAGGACCAAGAATCAAATGGACTCGACATTTGCGTACACCCGTAAAGGACGGACATAGAGTACATCCTGAGTTGGTGTTACCAGATGTTGTAAATGTTTACCCTACAATTCTACGAAGTACATATTACCTTTTAACATTGTATCAAACCTGAATTATAATAATAATAATAATATTCTACCACATTCACACAACACCATCTAGTCCCAAACTAAGCAGAGCTTGTACTATGGGTACTAGGTAATGGACAAACATACTTATATACTTTTTTTTTGTAAATACATACATATTATACATTGAAACACCCAGACCAAGACAAACATCCATGTTCATGCACACAAATGTTTGACTTGTGTGGGAATCGAACCCGCGACCTTTGGCGTAGCAGTCGTTTACACTCCCGCTGCACCAACCGGTCGTTCCGGAATTGAATACCTTACCAGACATCTGAGACCGCGTTCTCCTATAATTTTTAATCAATTTGGTATTTCGATGAATTTATGAGCTAGCTCGAGAAGTTCCTTCAATATCCGTTTAGGTACTTTTGCAACGAATAGTAACAAACATCTATATAATATAATTTACACCCCAATAAAAAAATAAAAATATAGCTAACCTTACAAGGAGGTTTAAATCCATCCATAAGGTGTGCGATAAGTATTTTTTATACTTAATATTATTATGTATAACAAAAGTGTCGAATATGTGGGACTGGCTTCACTCGCCAAATAAACACGTGGCTCAGAGTTATATATCTTTTATTATTTGACACTCAACTTTACTGTCCTTTGAACAAAATTAATTTTATATACAAATTTCTTATTTTTTCTTCTTTATAATTCGAGGATGATTCCAAATAAGTACCTATTGCGTGGAGTTTTCCTAAAACACTTTTGTTCAAAGTGTTTAGAGCATACTCTTGCATATTTATTCGGATCCCAGTTTTCTCCTCCTGTTGCACGTATCCACAATTATTTTTGGATCGTGCAGTCCTTTGGGGAATATATAAACTAATAATTTAATTACTACAAAGAATCGGAAAACCAATTAAATAATTAATCTTAGGTTCATATGAAACTAAGTAACGGCAAATTACCGAAAATTTGGGTAATTTCCCAAACGCTTCAGTGGTATCCCTAAAAAACATTTAACGCTGTAAAATTAAAAAGTATCGATGACTTTTGGCTAGCTCAACATTCAACGACCTATTGAATTCGATTGTGTAATACTAAAATCGCGGTGATAATAAAATAGCATTTTTTGGTTTATTGATGTAATTTAGAAATTATTTCCTTATGTAATGATACGCTATTTGTATCATTCTATCAATATTTTCATGTATAAATAGATATTATAACTAAAATATCGTACTTACGAATAAATGGTTATGTTCTCACATTTCCGCTCACTATGGCTTTTACAGCCTAAAATGTAACAAATCACCATAATAAATCTGAACCAATGATATTTTCACTAAGCATTCACAATTAATAACAATAATAACACAATTTTTCGCGGAAATTATCGAGAGCTCAAACGTTTGTTGGTCACAATATTCAGTTGTGACCAACAAAAAAAACGAAAACTCTGACAAAGACAAAAAATGCTATCTTTGTCTCTTTTACTCTTATGTATTTCTGTATGTCATTATCTCGGTCTGTCACGGTATTATTATTTGCTTGTCAAATCCATAGCGATACATCATCCTAGGTGCGATACAATCGCTGACAGCTATAGTTTGGCTAAAAACCTGTGTTGCACATTTTACTTTCATGTTTGATATTTTCTTTGGATTCACATGATATATTACTTTTGGAATTAAGCAAAGTCCTTGATCATATGCAGGATTTTCACTTTACAGAAGCATAATATGTTTCCTTTTGCTAAATTTTCTTGCCCATCATTAATTACTTTAAAAATTATTTTTATTATTTTCTCAAATTGATCAAATATGTTGTCATTCAAGCCGGGTTTAATGGAGGCTGTTCGAATCATTCGGCTAAGTGTTATTAGTGATGGTAATACAAAAACCTTTCTGAGCCATCATACGCTCTTGGACCCTATTTCTAATAGGTCACCACTTTGTCGCCTTTTTTAAACCGTCTGCCCATTTTTCATTTACCAATCTTCCTGTAGCATAGTGAAAATCATTGCAGGGGATGTATACATTCAGTGTCTTTAAAAGAAATGGGTTTTCCCATAGATTTAATCATCATCATCATCCTCCTAGTTTTCAACCTGGGGTTCGCTTACTACTCTAACCGGATTTGGCTGAATATGAGTTTTGCCACAGAGCGACTGCGTCTGACTTCCGCAACCCAAAGGGTTAAGGAAACTTTACATACAAAACGATATCCATAAGATCAGAGAGAGTAGATGACTTATAAAAGTGGCTTTAGTAGTTACTTACAAATGTTATTACAGTTTCAAACACAACATTTTCTTGTGGACATTGCTGTGAATGTGGCTGAATTCCAGTGGACTGCAAAATTTCTCGAGTAAGATATCTAGGCGAAGAGTGCGGGAATCAGAGTCGAATATGTTGCCACAGTAGTAATCACAAGCTGGGTCGTCGTAAAAAATGCACAAGAAATACCAAACATATTCATTCACACAAAAGAAAATAACGGAGATTTTTAACCGACTTCAAACAAAAAAAAGAAGGATGAGGTTCTCAATTCGGCCGGTATATATTTTTTATTCGATGTATGTACACCGATTTCGCCGAGGTTTCTGAACCGATTTACATAATTGTTTTTTTGTTTGATGCGGAATAGTGTCGAATTGGTCCCATAAAAATATGATTCATGTAGGCTTAGTAGTTTTTATTTTATGAGCATTATTGTATTTACTTTCACCTATCCTTAAGACTGAAATTCCTATGAATAATAATTGTGACGGCCGGTGTTACGTCAACTTGTCATCACTACCGTCAAGGACTACTGACGTCTACACGACAAACTGGCTGGTCGTCAAACATAATAATTAACAAAAAGGTTACGACTATTTCATTATTTGGAAATGACAGACAGACGATGGCCGTATGGATAATACATCCGCTTAACGTTCTGAAGGCGAGTGTTCAAATCCCAGTCATAACAGTTATGTGGATTTTTTATGAAATTTGGAAAATGTTTCAAGGACATGGGGTAATGCCAATTGTTTTTTTACGGTATGCTTCAAAACAAGTGAATTTAGAAAAAAACTAAGGATTGAATGAAACAAGACTGACTCCATCAGGATAGTTGTTCAAAATTTAATTCTATAACTGATTCATCTGGCTATAATTAAATTGCACTTTCAGCTCTGTAATACATGCTCATAATTATGGAAATAGGAATACCAAAGAACATATTAAATATTTGAATGAGGGACTCGTTTTTATTATAAAGTAGTTTTCAAGACATTCAAATATTTTGTGCCCAGATGGATCAGAATTTGTTACGCATGAATTAGAAACAGAAATGAAAAACTTTATTAGGATAACCATTATATTTTAACAACAACAATAATCTTTTTTTATAAAAACAATTATCAGTGATCATATCACGGAAGAAACACTTCTAAAACTCTAAAACAGTATATATTAATTATTTTATTGTATGGCCAAGCGAGAATATTGTAAGATTACAAAAAATAAACCTTTTGCTTAAATTTGTAATACAATCAATTCTTATAGGTACAAAAAATATCATATTTAATTGGTACATATATGATACATACATATGGTGTTATGACAATGCGAATTAGGCACAGATGAATCAAGATTTTCCTATAACCATGTATAACACATCATACGTACAGACTTTACTATTGACACTTTTCTACACCTGTAACGGATGCCAGGAATCGAACCTTTGCTAGTCCGCTACAGTGCGCTGGTAGTGTGCTGCTGACGTGTGCCTACGACGATGCGTGTTCTTCTATGTGTGTGGACTGTATGGCTTCGATGTGTAAGGGCTTCAGAAATGAAACATCTTCATACGTTGAGAGCGATGCTGTTCAGGTGTTCGGTGCTTGATGGTTACAAGATGGTGGTTGAGACGCCAACAACTGGCCGAATACATGGTCGCTTAAGTACCTCGAAACTTTACCTTATCGACGACCATCGCACCGAACACGTGCACAGAGAATCTTTCGTTTATTTTTATTTCAAAAACAGTACAAATGTTACGTATGATTCGATCCTATTATACATACATACATGTTCTATACATCGTTAGATAGGTCTCATTAAGTTCTATCTATTGGTATACAATACCTAAACCTAACTATTAGCGGCACTAAGTTATTCCATAAAAACTCCCAAAAAATGCTGCCACGCAAGGGCCCGCCCACTATATTTTCTATTGAAAAACTATCGTATACTAAATTTATATATATAATTTTGGTAGGCCGTTGTGTGCAACTATATGGGGCATCTATTAAAACAAACACCATGAAAATATCTTTATTCAATTCGAACATATTACATGATAACTTTGAAGCATAAAAAAATTACAGAATTTCTTAAGTAAATACTATCGTAAGTAAACAAATTTTATGATAAACATACGAATGTTTGTTATTATGCTTATTTTAACTATATAAGGTAATAACTAGCAATAAAAAGGTATCTAGACATGATTTCAAGTCTATATGAAGCTAAAAAACACTTATAAAACTATAAAACGAATATGTAAACAAAACAGCTGTTTTATGAAGTATGAACTCTTATCTGTCACTACTGATAACGCTATTTATGATTCGATATCTCAGGTCCCTACAGTTAGCACAAGTTTAAAACTAATGTTCATGTATTACATAGTTGTTGTATATTAACAATCTAACCATTTACACTATTTTAGCTATTTTGTAACGTTTTGACACGTCCGGGAACCGAACCCGGTGTACCGCACGATTAGATAACACTGATTTTAACGATTTTCACTCGCGGTTTCGAATACACTATTCACTGTCATAGTTTTAATGTCTGTCGCGAACATCTCTCCCGCCGTGCAGCAACGCGCGTGACCCGTCGTGTGGCGGTGCTGCAGAGCACCCGGTGAGCGACGCCTCGTCACTTGGGCAGAGGGACCAGCTTCTTAGCCGGCCGTTTGAGGAGGCCTGCTGCTGTGCGCACCTCGACAGTGCGTATGGCGCCGTCGGCGCCCGGGTAGACAGCCACAACTCGACCGCGCGGCCAGGTATTGCGCGGGAGTTGGCCGTCGGCGATCAGGACGGGGTCGCCGACCTCGAGGTTGAGCCCAGACCCATGGGGCTCCCGCCGGTGTTGCAGCTCGGGTAGGTACTCGCGCACCCAACGGCGCCAGAACATGTCGGCGAGGATTTGGGCGCGCCGCCAGTGCTTGCTGCTGTTGAGGTCAGCCTAGCTGAACTCGCCCAGCGGAGGGAGGCGAGCAGAACCACCGAACAGGATGTGGTTCGGGGTGATGGCCTCGCTGTCTGCTGCGTTGACGGAGACGTGTGTGAGGGGTCGACTGTTTACTGTGTACTCGACCTCACACAGTAGTGTAGCTAGGACTTCTTCGTGCGGATGGCGCTCGTGAAGGACCGTATAGAGGGCGGTCTTCACGCACCTGACGAGGCGCTCCCATGCGCCCCCCATGAATGGCGCTGAGGGGGTGATGAAGCGCCATATGATGCCACGGCGACTCGCTTCCTCGGCGACGGCGTCTCTCATCTCTCGGTCGGCACCGTGCATGTTGGTGCCGTTGTCCGAGTAGATCTCTGCGGGGCAACCTCGGCGCGCTGCGAACCTGCGCAGCGCCAAGATTGCGGAGTCGGCGCTCAGGCTGGCGGCGACCTCCAGATGTACTGCCCGGAAGTGAGACATGTAAACAGTGCCACATAACGTTTGTGACGCTGTCTACCGACGGTTACGGAGAGCGGCCCGAAATAATCAAGACCCGTGTAGGTGAAGGGCCTCTGATGGTGAGCAAGGCGCGTCTTCGGATGGTCCCCTGTGGCTGGCTCAGGCGGCTGCGTTTTTCTAATGCGGCATGGTAGACATCTATGTACTATTTTCTTTGTAGTCGGCCGCAGACGAAGAATCCAATAGTGTTGGCGTATTTCATTGATTACCAACTCTGTACCGCTGTGATGTAATTTTCTATGCGTCCAATCTATGTATAGCTGTGTAATACGATGATCGCCGTCTAAGATCGGCGGTCTCTTTGTTTGTTCGGAGATTTTTTCTGTAGCTATTATACGACTGCGTAGAGTGATCATTCCGTTGTTCATCTCCACGGGTAACGAATACAGGCGGCTGTCTCTGGCGACACCTCCTCCGCGCCGCAGCTCCCGAAGGTCGGCGCCGAAGGAGTCCTCTTGTACCGCCTTCACAAGAAGGTCCTCGGCGCCGCGGGTGTGTTCTGCGGAGAGAAGCACGAAGTTTCGGGAGTCGGCGGCTGGACGAGGTGCCGCTCTGCCCGACTTGATGTTGTGCTTCGTCTTCGTCACGTGACGCCAATCTGGATCCTTCTGTCTATTTTTCTGCGTTCTTTTATATAGAACCTTCTCTGCGGTTTTCTTACATAATGCTATAAATTGTAGAACTCTTGCTGTCGCTCGTAAGAGCCTCTCCCATTTGGAAAATCTATACGGGTCCGGTACGGCTTCTATAATTCTATGTGTTTGACGTTTCTCTACAGCTGTCGCGTCAGGGGCGATGTGCTTCTCTACGGGCCATAGTGACGGGTCTTCGTACAGGAACGACGGTCCGGTGTACCACTCGTGTTTGGAGTTAAAGCTGTTTGGCACGTCGCGTGTAGCCGCATCCGCCGCGTTCATCTTCGTAGGTACCCAGCGCCAATCTTCAACTTTACTATGCTCTTCTATGGCGGCTAGGCGGTGTGCGACGAATGGTTTGTACGCCCGTGCTCCTTTTCTGATCCACGTTAGTACGGTCTTGCTGTCCGTCCAGTACACGACGGCCTCGGGTTTGACGCGATGTTCTTCTATTACCGCTTGAGCGACTCGCGTACCCATGACGGCGGCTTGCAGTTCGAGTCTCGGGATTGACACCACCTTAAGCGATGCCACTCTCGCCTTCGCCATAACGAGCGTCACGTGCACACGCCCATCCGGTGTAGTCGCTCGCCAGTACACCGCTGTTGCGTAGGCCGCTTCACTGGCGTCCGTAAAGACATGTACTTGGAGTGTACAGGCGTCACTGTACCCGGGGTAACACCGCGGGATGCGTATCGACTTCAACTGTTCTAAGTGCTGTATCCACGATGCCCATTGCACTCTGAGGCTTTCGTCAAACTTCTCGTCCCAATTTGTACCGAGTCGCCAGGCTTCCTGTAGTATCTGTTTGGCTCGAACAGTCACGGGCGATGCGAGGCCGAGTGGGTCGTATAGCGACATAACTATTTTCAACGCTTCCCGTTTCGTAGGCGCTTCGGTGCCGATGAGTCCGTCTGGAAGCCGTGCGAGTGTAAGGTTGAAGCTCAGCTCGTCCGCGCTCGTTTTCCACATCAAGCCGAGAATTTTCTCTTCTTGCCCCTTGCTGGCGAGGCCGACTGTCTCCTGGCGAAGTTGACTTGGTTCTATTGCTTCTATGATTCGCTGTGGTGGGCGACTATTTGTGCAGGATGCAATGCACTGCTCCCCTATTGTCTTAACGACGGTAGGCTTAACGACGGCCTTCGAAACTATGGGAGAGTGCACCTGTCCTCTATCTAATACTATGTGAGAGTGCGTAACCGGCTTCACATCTATGTGAGAGTTACTCGGTTCTATATTTTCTATTTTCGATTCTACGTTTCTATCGTACGCGAGCCTCTTCGCTGCGTCTTCATGGCTATTGGGTATGACGTGTGCTTTCCTCTGTGGAAAGGCCGTCTCTATTTTTCTATTATCTATTGCTGTCGAACTATTCTGTGACACGTCCATCCGCTTCTCGGGGTCCGTGTTTGGTTGACGTGGGTTCTCTATGAGCGATCCGAAGGTGTAGAATTCTTCAAACGACGATTCTGTATTTTCTATCTTTCTATTGGTAGCGGAGAGACCGTTGACGAAGTGTACGGTGTTTCCCAAGGTGCGTGAGCGCGCGCCGTGCAGCACCCATCCCAGCGACGTAAGCGACGCCACCGGTTGATCGTTGGGTCCTCTTCGTACTGCGTTCGCTATGAGCAGGTGCCAGTTGTCTTGTCCTATTAGCACCTTCGGCACGCCTATGTCGTACACCAGCTTCTTCTTGATGCCTTCGAGGTGTTTGCAGTCTATCAGGTCCTCTTCGGCGATCTTCTGCGGCGACAGGTGTAGGCTGGCTACGGTGCGCGCACACAAAGGCACTTGTTTGCTGTCGGCGCCGGCTCCTCGTATTTGTATGTCTACGCGTCGCGACGTTGGCATGTCGATCGACGTATCGCCTATGGCACGGATCGTAAACGGGTCCAGGTTCCCTTCCGCGCCGACTTCCTTGGCTATGTCTTCGTCTATGAGCGATACGGTGCTTCCGTCGTCGAGTAGGGCGAACGTAGACGCCTCTCCCGCCGGTCCGACTATCTGCACGGGCACTATCTTTAAGTATGCTTGAGCCTTTGCACGTATGCACGAACTGGCGACCGTTTCTTGCTTTTCTATGTTCACGTCTTCGGTTCTATGGGCTCCTCTATCGTAGTGAAGCAACTGGTTGTGTGTAGCGCGGCATCCCTCTACACCGCACTTCTTGGGCTTGCACGAGTGTTCTATTCGGCGTATGCGTAAGCAGCGAAAACACAATCCATGCTGCTTAGCTAGCTGCCATCTCTTCTCTGCGTTGGCGTTACGAAACGTGCTGCAGGCCGACGAGTAGTGTCCTTCGCGTTCACATATCCTGCACTTCGCGTTAGACGTGTCCGTATGCGTTCGCTTCTCCGTCGCCGTCGCCGTGTACGTCCTCTGCACGGTAAGTCTGCTTGGCGGCCCATCGGTGATGTTCTCAGCCGGCGCGAACGCGCTACAGTAACGCGCGTACTCTGTCACGAAGTCACTGAATCAGCTGAGGTCCGGCTTCGACTGGCACTTCTCGGTATACGTCTTGTACCACTGCACACGTAGCGAGTTCGGTAGCTTCTCGGTCAACACGCGCACTAGCTCCGCATTGATGAGGTAGTGTTCCTTTTTCAACGCACGAAGTGTGACGACGCCGCTTCTAATCTTGCTCGCGAACGCGCATATGTCCTTAGGTGCTTCGCTACAGCGTGGCAGGGTCCTCAGCTTGTCCGTCTCTGCCTGTGCGATCGAGTCTGGTCGTCCGAACTGCAGCTCCAACTCCTTCATAATCTCATCTGGTCGCGCATGCCCAATCAGTTCAGAGCTAACTGTTTCTAACGCTCTTCCCTTGAGACTTCTTCTCAGTCTCGCTGTATTCTCCACGTCGTTGAAGAAATTCTTGGTGGTGTCGTATATCGCCTTGAACGACAGCCACTCGGTGTGCGCGCCGCCGAACGTCGGTAGCGTCATGATGACTTTCGAAACCGCCGGGTGTGGTGCAACTATCGATGTGTCCGGTGGCTTCCTGTCGACGAGCGCGGCGATCGCGGAGGTGAGATCCGTGATGAACGGCTTCAGCGAATCACCTCCCTGTTGATGAACGTCCATCTTCTGTGAGGGCGGTCCATCTTCTATATCTATCTTCTGTGCCCCGTCGACGTCCCTCTTCTTAGTGGGCGCCGATACCACTATATCTATATCTTCAGGGCCGGGCTGGGGTTCCGGAGCCTCTTCCAACCACGAACGTATGTAATCTTGCTTCGACTGTCCATCCTCGTCGTAGTCATCGGAGTCCGCCTCCTCTTCAGCCTTCTGTAGTGCTAACTGTGCTAACTGTAGTTTTATCTTCAAAACTTCTTCTCGAGCCAACATCACATTTCTATTGGAGCGTCCCGTAGCTGCTGAGCGTTGGTCGCGTTCCCTCGTTGGCTTCTTTCTATCTCTATTTTCTATTATGCTATGTTGCGCTGTACAAACGCTCGATCTATCGGATGGTTGCAACGTCCTTTCCTTGCCATCTTCATTTTTCGACTGCACCTCTGCTCGCTCCCTTGCATCTTGAGTGATGTTTCGTTCGTCCCTCCCCGCGGGGCCGGGGGGCGCCGGCGGCGGCGCGTCGCTCCCGACTGTTGTCGACGGCGATCGCGGTGGCCCGTCGTGACGGACGACCGCGGCGGCTGGGTTGCGGGCAGCGGCGGCGCGGGCAGGGGTACTGGAACTAGGCTCGGCGCCGGCCGCTCCCCCGGCGACCTCGGGAGCACGACCTCTTGAACGCGTCGTAGGCATTCTTCAATCCGGCTCGAAGCGACCAATAAATGGTCGCGACAGCAACAGGCGATCCGGCTTCGATAGGACCAACAAATGTAACGGATGCCAGGAATCGAACCTTTGCTAGTCCGCTACAGTGCGCTGGTAGTGTGCTGCTGACGTGTGCCTACGACGATGCGTGTTCTTCTATGTGTGTGGACTGTATGGCTTCGATGTGTAAGGGCTTCAGAAATGAAACATCTTCATACGTTGAGAGCGATGCTGTTCAGGTGTTCGGTGCTTGATGGTTACAAGATGGTGGTTGAGACGCCAACAACTGGCCGAATACATGGTCGCTTAAGTACCTCGAAACTTTACCTTATCGACGACCATCGCACCGAACACGTGCACAGAGAATCTTTCGTTTATTTTTATTTCAAAAACAGTACAAATGTTACGTATGATTCGATCCTATTATACATACATACATGTTCTATACATCGTTAGATAGGTCTCATTAAGTTCTATCTATTGGTATACAAAACCTAAACCTAACTATTAGCGTCACTAAGTTATTCCATAAAAACTCCCAAAAAATGCTGCCACACAAGGGCCCGCCCACTATATTTTCTATTGAAAAACTATCGTATACTAAATTTATATATATAATTTTGGTAGGCCGTTGTGTGCAACTATATGGGGCATCTATTAAAACAAACACCATGAAAATATCTTTATTCAATTCGAACATATTACATGATAACTTTGAAGCATAAAAAAATTACAGAATTTCTTAAGTAAATACTATCGTAAGTAAACAAATTTTATGATAAACATACGAATGTTTGTTATTATGCTTATTTTAACTATATAAGGTAATAACTAGCAATAAAAAGGTATCTAGACATGATTTCAAGTCTATATGAAGCTAAAAAACACTTACAAAACTATAAAACGAATATGTAAACAAAACAGCTGTTTTATGAAGCATGAACTCTTATCTGTCACTACTGATAACGCTATTTATGATTCGATATCTCAGGTCCCTACAGTTAGCACAAGTTTAAGACTAATGTTCATGTATTACATAGTTGTTGTATATTAACAATCTAACCATTTACACTATTTTAGCTATTTTGTAACGTTTTGACACGTCCGGGAACCGAACCCGGTGTACCGCACGATTAGATAACACTGATTTTAACGATTTTCACTCGCGGTTTCGAATACACTATTCACTGTCATAGTTTTAATGTCTGTCGCGAACAACACCAATCTATAACTAGACGCTTTTAGTCTCTCGAAACGCGGACTGAAGTTGCAAAATAATAAAATAAATTTTATAAAATAGGCATTGTAATCAGAATGTCGAAGACGAATGAAATATTTACCTTCGTAACACCAGGATCTTAGCCATCCAGCCCCAGGTACACCTAGCTCGTCCGTAGCACGACTAGCTTCCCCCCCACCACGGGAAACCAGACTCTCATAATCATTACCCAACCAAGTACGGTCAAGCGTCTTTTACGCTGTATTAATCACTTCATATTTACTTATTTATAAACACATTAAGGTGTTTATAACTAATACATATTATTTTTGGCCGTGTGGTTGACGGCATAGTATACAAGTGTCACCACCCCCTATCTTCCCGTGGGTGTCGTAAGAGGCGACTAAGGGATAACACGATGCAAATACCATCTTTGCGTAGAGACGGAAAACTCGACATCAAACCCTATACGACTGCCTCGTTGGTCTCGCGGCATAAATGTGCGCGTGGGATCGAGGTCCCGGGTTCGATTCCTGGGCCGGGCAGTGTTATTGGGTTTTTCTGTCACGAAATTCTCAGTAGCAGCACGGAGTCTGGAAATGTGCCCGGTACGGCAATAGGCTCGCCCCCTATTACGTGGGACTAAAGTATATCTGGCGAAAAGTGGGTGTAGAAATACACCTCTGCCTACCCCTTCGGGGATAAAAGGCGTGAAGATACGATAATAATTGTTGTTTATAGATATTTTTATGGAGAAAAATTTAGAAATTAATATTATAAGAATAATCTTTCTCCTAGCGTTATCCCAGTTTCAACCCGGGGTCCGCTTACTAGTCTAACCGGATTCGACTGAATATTAGCTTTTCCACGGAGCGACTGCCTGTCTGACCTCCGCAACCCAAAGGGATAGCGATATTCCATGGTTTAGACTAGTGTCAGTTTATTCAGCGTTAGGTACTGACTCCCTATAACGACTGTCAAAGATCTTCATGACAACCGGGACCGACGGCTTAACGTGATCTCCGAGGCACGGGACAAGCGATAATTAATAATTCAATACGCACATAACTCCGAAAAGTCATTGGTGCGCGCCTAGGATTCGAACCCGATACCCTCTGCATGGCAGTCTGTTGGTATCTCCACTAGGCTATCGCTGTTAATAAATATTATATGAATAATAAAACGTGAGAATAAGTGATTATGTAAAAAAGTGAGTTCTACTGTCATCTAGCACTCATTTTATGTAAATAAATGAGGTTCTATTCAACTTTCTTCTAAGTTTTAAAACCATGGTCGAAACTATGTGGCCCAGAACTGCGTACTGAAAACATATTTCGAAAACTTTCTAAAATGAGAAACTATATGTATTATTTTAATCTGAGGCTAATATCTGTAAATACATTGACGGTAGCTAATAGTCGAAATCTAAAGCGAGAATAGAACAACCTAGTGACTGTGAAAATCGGTTATATGCGGCGTTACGTACAAGTAAACAGAATAAATTATTTCGATACATTTTAAGTAAATTATGACCTATAGTATTATTAATATTTTAGTACATACCCACTTTGTTACGAAGGGCTTAACAATAATATATCATGCATACATTTTTTATATCCACACACTAGTGTGTACCTACGAGTATACCTAATAGATATTTGTGAACTAAGTAAATTATGTCAATTAGATTTAACTATACCCTGCATTTTAAAATAACGTTTCAAGTGCTTAGGCACGTTAGGTTAGTCTTAATTATTATATTGAAGGCTTACTTTTCTTCTTCTTCTCCTGTCGATGGTAACACTTGTCATAGGGTTTAGGGTTTAGCCCAGTACCTATCCGGCAACGCGTATCGCATCTTACTTGGTCCACGAAGGTCTAGTTTTATTAAGTAAGTTAAAAGTATACGAACGGCTTACTGGTAAATTATGTTCCAGAAACCACAAGAGAAATATATTATGTACGCATTCTTTTTTTATTTTATATTACATTCAGACCTAGTGCAGATACCAACAGACCGCCATGCAGAGGGTTCGCATCCACAGCGCGCACCACTGACTTTTCGGAGTTAGGTATGTGCGTATTGAATTGAATTGTTAATTATCGATTGTCCGGTGCCTCGTCGGTCCCAGTTGTCATGATGACCTTTGATCCGGTTAGACTAGTAAGCGGACCCCAGGTTGAAACTGGGATAACGCTAGGCGGATGATGATTCAGACCTTGTTGATTATGTCCTAAAATAAAGGCAACAAAGTAGGTACCTCTCTTTATTTAAAGGACAGCCCTACTTTTTTACGGGTAGCGTATGAAAGATACGAAGTTGTAACTTTTCACATAAATACATAATATGGATGCATAGGTTGGTACATTTTCGTAAGTCGTAAGAAAAATTGGGTCAAAGATCCACCGCAACTTGGTTTTTTAAAACGTAAATATATGATAAAAAGATATGCTTTTCGAAACCGATTTCAACCCTACAGTAATATTTCGATTGACTACGTTTTTCTGATTCAAATATATATTTTAAAACAGATTTAACTCTTGCTTATTTACTTGCTTCTTACCTACTTTCTCAAATTTTGCATCCAATGTTCTAAATTTTAAATTATTGGTAGAGTTAAAGCTTTTTATAGAAGTGAGAGAATTGTGCGATGTTTACATCTGCCCTCTAAAGTGCAAATCCTTCAGCTTTAACCTAACTATCCATAATTTGCTAGGGCGTGCGATTATATTGGTTAGAGGCGAGGCAATCTGTCACAAAACCGCAGTGTTAAGTGGTAACGCTATCGATCTCTATCGCCGTCGCCTAAAGCCAAGGGCGCCATGAGAATTTTGGACCCTAAAACAAGAATGTCAACTACGCACATAACCGAAATGTTCACTATGTAAGAGCTGTTTATTATGATAATTATAGCAAATATAATACATGTCTGTGGCGATGTAAATGGCATTGTACCGAAACACACAAACAACACGGTTATGTATTTTGCCGTTGTTTGCACTTAGTATTATAAAGAACATATTGTAACTATGTGCATTCGTATTCTGTAATCTGTACACTGAAAATGGGAAATTCAAGTAGGTACCTATCCACTGGCTCGTATCTGCATTGTCAATCCGTTATTTATACGAAGGAAATAATTAGCAAGCTGCCAGGGCCCCGTTTCCGATACTATACGCTTTAACAATTTCAATTCATGCCGCTGAACCATGACAATATGTGGATTCACTAAAGTTATCTCATTGGTTCAGTGGATACTGATCAATGGTACAACGATCGATTTGAAATGTGACAGGTATACTAGTCACAAGTATCAGAATTAACATACCCATTTATTAATTTATTCAAGGTTAAATACCGTGCCTCCTTGGTCCAGTGGAGCGTATGCGACTGCTGATCGGAGGTCCCGGGTTCGATTCCCGGGTCGGGCAAAAGTGTTACTGGGTTTTTCCGAATTCTCAGCACGGAGTCTGGTGAAGTGCCCGATAACGGCAATAGGCTCACCCCCTATTACGTGGGACCTAACAATTCATGGCGAAATGTGGGTGTAATTTTACACCTCTGCCTACCCTTTCGGGGATACAGGCGCGGGTCTAAAAAAAACCGTGTCACCAGAAAAGAAAATGTGTAATTTTGATAAACTAACTTTCACCGGTGAGTACCTACTGTAATTATATTCTATGTTACTCTTCTTTACTTCAGTTTTCTCCATGAAATACCACACCGTTTAGTCGGAACGAGAGAATAAGTTCGCCTTGTAACAGATGTAAGCCTACTTAAAATTATTTGGTGGAATACTGTTTTTATACTACTTGTTTCTTACCCGTGACTGGGAATCAGAGCAAACATTACTTTTTTATTACATGGGTAACCTAAGTGTAGTTAAACGCGCAATCATGTTATAGGCTAGGTACAGTTTCGATAATTCAATATAAAGTTTCAATAAACTGAACTTTATAAAAAACTAGCTCACCCAGCGACCTTCGTACCGCCTAAAGAACAGCCGATTCTTTTTTTGTTCTCTCCGTAATTACCATTATCGTACTTCAAGGAATATTATAAAAAAGAATTAGCGAAATAGGCTCAGGTGCTCTCGAGATTTGCGCGTAGCAACAGATTCAGCGATTCATTTTTAGGGTTCCATAGTAGGAACCCTTATACAGGGCCGTTCCGACTCAACCCAGCATCTGTGTGCGAAATCCATGAAGCGCCTCTTGGGTGGCCGGAAGTTGGCGGATGACCTTTTTTTTTTTTTTAGTCATTCCTGTATAATCGGGGCGGACGCCGCCAACGCCGCCAACGCCGCCGCCTCTTCCTATACGCCACTGCGCCTATGTGCGAAATCTGTGAAGCGCCTTTTTTGGCATCCTTTTTCGAAAATAACTGTTATAATTAACGCATATCTCGGCACGCGGCGCCTGTGTGCGCCGCGCACATTGCACATAGGGACGGTTCGGCCCTGCCCTTATAGTTTCGTCATGTCCGTCCGTCTGTCTGTCCGTCCGCAACCTAGCTTAAAGACGTCTGGTGCTAGAAAGCTGATATTTGATATGAATATAGACATAGGATATTGCAACAAAACTGTAGAATAAAATTTAGAAAAAAATTTTTTTAAGGGTACATATATAGTGGGGGTTGAATTTTTTTTTGGTGGAGTACCCCATTATGTGGGGTATCATTGGACCGTTTTTAAAAAAATATTATTAGTTTGCTCAAATCATATTTCGATCAAGTGATTGGTTTGTCAAATATCAGGCTTTGAAGTGAAAAAAATTGTTAGACTCAAATGTCCCCCCGCTCTGCCGGCTAAACTATTAATTTGGAAGTGGTGAAAAAAATCACAAATGTAGTACCTACATATAACGAATTTAAAAGGAAAACTATCACGGCTAAGTAGACATCACTAGTTTACGAGTAATCGTCGGTTAACTTATAAATACCTATTTCTGTGAGTTTACATTGGGAGCGCTGGCTTAATCTTAAAGATATACGTACTTTGGTATGTAATGTACTACGGTACTACGTATGTATAGTAGTAGTATATCTTGGAAACCACATTTTATGTTTACAATACATAACTGGATACATAGTATTCAAATTATTACATAATGCAGGTTATAAATCTTTATTACCGCCGCTTGCCTCTACACGTGGTGGTACTCAGATAGATAACATTTTTCCAACTTCCCCTGTGAATTTGGGTTTTATAACTCTTTCTTCATTTACCATCATCCAATGTGGGCCCGTTTTTAGTCCCATGTGAAACAGAAGTTATTATCAATAATGGCCATTATGGGCAACTACGGAACCCTACATTGCGCGTGGCCCGACACGCACTTGGCCGGTTTTTATATTATAGATCAGGCAGCATTATAATTGAAAACAGCGAGTGAATTTAATGAAATAATTTACTAAAAATATATAGGTATGTAATACATTTTCAATATTAATCGAATATGATAACAAGGACAAATTTATACAATTTTGCAAATCCAATTTAAAATTATGATCAAATTTTTTTAATAATTAGCTATAGACTTCTCTCATCAATCCTTTTTCTTTGTGCTAACATCGCTGACTAAAGTGAATATATTTTCAGCTGTATGTCTCCCGTGAATGTCGATGTAGTTTCGGCAAGTGATTCCGCACTCCTGTACAAGAACACACAAAAGACTTACGCAAGGATTCTCTCTTTTCAACAAGTTTTATATTGTTCAAAACTTACAGGCCCAAAAAATGTTTGCATCCAGTTTTGATTCATGACGCATAAACTTTTGTCTGCGACACAATTTTTTATGACAAGCTTGGCACCAGTCTGTAACAGTTATGAATTTAAGTTACAAATAAATAATAAATGCATAAACTCATGCTACACAACAGCTTTTATTGCTACAAAATTGTTACTTTTACAATGTAGGTAGGTAGGTAAATAGATACCTACAGTCTTACAACGCATTTCTTGGTTGATGGAAACAAACTTTTTTTTTTAATACGTTATTTACGATGCAATTAATATCCAACAAATAAAAATAAGTACAAATGCCGAAACATTTAATTATAGAACACGGATTTACAACCGTTTAATACTGAAGAAAGTAGTTTCACCTGCACCGGGCTCCCAAGACCTTCCAGCCGGTCACAGGGCAATAAAGGCATGGTGGTGAACCGACAATTGCTGTCTTTGACTGCGCTCAGCTTCAACGGCATGCGACTTGCAGGTTCTGGCGCGCCGGCGGTCGTGTACCGGACGAACAATGGAGGAGCCTGTACATGGACTAATGCTTAAAAAATGCGAATTTAATTCACATCATATAAATTTTAATATTGATATTTTATTGGTCACAAAGAATTTAGCATTTTAAGTATTATCGACCATGATCATTGATACCTTTCAAAAACGGTCTCGGATAAGTTGTTCCAAGAAAAACATAAGTCGAAATGGAGAACTTTGTTATGAAATATTCTGGTGTACGTTACCCTAGCAGGAAAGTATCTCCTGGAGATACATGAGTGGAACGTATAATTAGAGCGCAATCTGCTGATGATGTGCGCGAAATAAAAAAATAGTGCGGGTTATAGTTTTGGAAAAAAATGAAAAAATCAGTCCTGGTGGGGTAACGTTCTTCCAGCAGGAAGATTCTAAACGAATTATCGGAGAGAGAAACATTGTACATGGGCAGATAGCTTATATTAGTGGGACAATGTGGATCAAAATATTAGTGCGGCTTCAGGTTTTCGAGATATTGGAATTCCTGCTAGGGTAACGTTTTGCAGAATCGTATATCTCTAAAACGGTTGCATGTGCGGTTATAAAATAAACATACACGAGTGGCTCTTAATTTGCGCGAATTGGTGAAATAATAAAAATTAAGAAAACACACGTAATTTTCGAGTAATTGGCCTTCTTTGAAAACCCAAAAAAACATCGCAGCGTCCAAATAATAAAACGTATAGGCTCACTGAAAACTGTTTTCGGTTATTCTTGACACATAGATTAACCATAAAAAGTTTCAAAAGTATACATACATGCGTTAATGAGATAGATATATTACTAAAAGTCAAAACGACGAAGTCGTAACTTTGAGGACAACGCACAAGAAACCGGCTCAACCCAAGGTATGTAGGAGTAAACTACTAATTGGAGCGATAGTCCAGTAATATATAGTGCAATTATCCAGCTTGGAATTGAAAAATGAAACGGTCGGTTATCTGACCAAATTCGAATGACTACAAAAAAGCGACGGATTCATACATATCAATGACCATCTTAACTTGACCCTCTAATCGGTTAAAACGTGTTGTGTCCGAGTACACTGAAGAAGAAAAGTAACAAAATAAACTTGTTCTACTAGCCATTTTCGTGAATTATTGAGATATGATTTTTAAACAAATAAAATCCTTAAATTTTATTTTAGGTATAAAAATAATACATAAATTATAAAATTTTTGCGTATACACAGTGACTTTTTAGTCGTCTTACAACGGCAACCAACTTCATGTATATAATAATTTGTATACAAATAATAGGTATTTATGAGATAAGAATAATTTAAAAATAAAAATATTATGGGGTAGTAAGAAGAAACATCCTGTTGCGAGTGCGGTGCCAGTTAAGTATATATTCATTGAGCGGATGAAAGGCGTCGCACGCCACGCTATATTATATTCTCATTGGATGACTATTTATGTTTCTTGTGCAATAGGTTTGTAAAAAAATCTCTACCAAATATATTTTATGTCGGATACATATACTTAGTAGACTAGCCGTTACCCGTGTCCTGAGGGAACTACCTCGCGTACCTGTAAAACTCAAATATCTTACGGACCCCAATTTTTCTAAAATAAAATATAGCCTATGTTACTCGCAGATAATGTAGCTTTTTAATGGTGAAAGGATTTTAAAATAGGACTAGTAGTTTTTGAGTTTTTCATTACAAACAAACAAACAAAAATACCAATATTTCCTCTTTATAATATTAGTGTAGACAACCTATCTAAGACTGCTAAAAAGTTACAGACTTAGGTTTAATTACTCTGTGATTATGCGATTTTACTGTTTGTATTTTAGTAATGAAAAACTGATCTGTGATTTTGATGACATTATATTTTAAGAATCGAAATGAAGAGAATAAAAATAATAATTTACACATCAACAAGTTCTTTCATTTCAAATAGTAAAAAAAAACATAGTTGCCGACAAACGCTTTTTGAAAAGTAGGACGTCGGTATGTATAAGTCCGTCGCTTTTTTGTAGTCATTCGAATTTGGTCGGATAACCAACTGTTGTTTGATGTTTTAGTTTTTGTTAATTATAACTTACATGCGAGACATTCCAAGCTGGATAATTGCACTATATATTACTGAACTATCGCTCCAATTAGTAGTTTACTCCTACACACCTTGGGTTGGGCCGGTTTCTTGTGCGTTGTCCTCTAAGTTACGGCTTCGTCGTTTTTACTTTTAGTAAATATATCTCATTAAAGCATGTATGTATGTATACCTTTGAAACTTTTTATGGTTAATCTATGTGTCAAGAATAACCGAAAACAGCTTTCAGTGAGCCTATACGTTTTCTTATTTGGACGCTGCGATGTTTTTTTGGGTTTTCAAAAAAGGCCGATTACTTGAAAATTACATGTATTTTCTTAAATTTTATTATTTCACTTATCCGCACAAATTAAGAGCAACTCGTGTATGTTTATTTTATAACCGCACATGCAACCGTTTAAGAGATACACGATTCTGCAAAACGTTACCCTAGCAGGAATTCCAATATCTCGAAAACCTGAAGCCGCACTAATTTTATTTTCGGCGCACATTGTCCTACTAATATAAGCTATCTGCCCATGTACAATGTTTCTCTCTCCGATAATTCGTTTAGAATCTTCCTGCTGGAAGAACGTTACCCCACCAGGAATGATTTTTTTCATTTTTTTCCAAAACTATAAACCGCACTAATTTTTTATTTCGCGCACATTATCAGCAGATTGCGCTCTAATTATACGTACCACTCATGTCTCTCCAGGAGATACTTTCCTGCTAGGGTAACGTACACAATATTCTGCCCCAGATAATATAAGACACAACATGTTCTCTATTTACCAATGGAAGTTAGAAATCACAAATATTTTTAGGATATATTGTGTAAATTGTAGCCTACTACGGTCCGTGTGGTGACGGATTAAAAGAATGGGTGTCGTAAGAGCCGACAGAGGGAGCATTTTATGCAGAGAACAGCAGTGTAAGAGAAGGAAAACTTGATACAAACACTATACCAACCCGCTTGGCCAGCGTGGTATAGTAGGCCAATTCCTCCTTTCTAAGGAGAGGCCTAGTCCAGCAGTGGGCTGTTAAAGGCTGATGATGTAGCCTACCGTAAAATGGGGATACTTTGATTAATTTTAAAATTCAATTGATCATAACTTTGCCAGTTTATGCTAGAAAAATACAAAATAAATACTGTATTGCCAACTTAGGACCTGCTATCATAATAGGACAATAAAAAAAAATTAGCGTTTATAGTTTTGGCGTAAAAATTCAAATACAAAATAAATACTGTATTGCCAACTTAGGACCTGCTATCATAATAGGACAATAAAAAAAAATTAGCGTTTATAGTTTTGGCGTAAAAATTCACTAAGTGTGGATTCAACTTTATACTTGCAATGGGGTTATTTTGATAGGCTACGACTTTATGGCGGATTATCATAGTATCCCTTAACAGGAGTAAAAAGCAAAAACAAAAAGAAATATTGATTACTTATATTTCAAATTAGAGCAATTTAAAAATCGGTGGGGTGACTTTGATTACAGGGGTTACATTGATAACAGACTTAAAGCAGTTTACTAGGTTGAAAGATAAAACAATCATTTTAGGATAATCGAATATATGACACTGTCTAGAGTTTGAGCTGAGATCGGGTAAGCCAACATTGGTTGGCGTTATAGGGCAGGAGTTAATTACCTATTGTTGCCTGGGCGGCGACCGTTGGCCAGGACCAGGCAAGTCAAAGCGAGGGTGCGGCTTGAAGTCCTCAAAGGCGCGATGACTCGATCCGCGTGCCATCTGTGGGGGGTCATAATGACGCACCCGCCCAAAACGAGGTGGGCGCGAGTCAAGGCGGGGACGCTCCGCCAAAGGAGGGGAATACCTGGGGCAGCAGTCATGGTGCTGGTGACGCTGAACAGCACATTCAGGTGCGCGAGAGAGAGGAGGCGTGCGCACGCTACGGTTCTCCAAGCGGGGTGAGTGGCGATCAATTGAGCGAGGCGACTCTCGGCTACGCGCCGGTGAGCCTCGGCTGCCACCTTCAAAACACCCGCCCGTGCGCGGCATCGGCTGGTTGGACAAGCGGCCAACCTCTCTGGCATTCATACACAGAATGTCCAAATGCTGTCCTCCACAGTGAGGACAGGGGCGAGAATTTGGGCAGTCTTGCTGGTAGTGGGACCCCAAACAAGAGAAGCAAAGGCGGCGGGCATTCGCGATGCGCCTACGAGGGGCGACATGTAGGTCCAAGAATGCCCTACAACTGGCCGTTCTGTGCCCCGTGACCTTGCAGTAGGAGCACTCCGCTGGGCTCTGCGTGACCGCAAAGCGAGGAGGGCGCCGGTCAACATTGGCTCGGGTGTGACCGCGAGCCTGCTCCTTGACCTTGGACGGCTGCGACTTAGCCGGCGTGTCACCACCGGAGTTGTCCAAGACCCGGCACTCATCCTCCAGGAACTTCTCCAGGTCAGCAAAGGGGGGCAGATGGGTCGCGCTATCCCCACCAAGCGCTGTTCAAAACGCGACCTCAGGTCGGCAGGCAGCTTCTTCAGCACAATGTGCACCAATAGATAAGACCATTGGTCTACGGGCAGGTCAAGGCACTTAAGTGCGTTGATGGCCACCAAGAGCGGGTTCAACAGTTGGGTGCGCAACCCAGAGACCCGGGTGAGCGTCGGCAAACCCAAAATCTGCTCGATGTGCGTGTCGGCGAGGCCACGCTTATTATGGTACCTACGGGTAATTAGGTCCCGAGCCGTCTGGTACGCCTCGTCAGACACGGGCAGATGCTGGATGAGGCCCTTAGCCTTCCCATCCAGAACCGACATTAGATAGGCCAACTTTTGTGCCGGCCGAAGGTCAGCCCTATCATTGACTAGGCTGTCGAACAAATTAATGAAGCCCAGGTAGCTTCCTAGGCAGCCATCAAAATGGGGGAGGTCCAAAGTAGGGAGCCTACTCACCAGCCCCGGTGCTGACCTAGGAAGCTCCTGCTTCAGGCCGGGTTGCCCTTCCCTATCGGCAACTAGTTGTCTCGCAGTATTGGAGACAGCATCATACAGGTCTAAGACCTGGGCATAGTCTTCGCTGACCTTATTTCGCTGGTCAGCGGTGAAATCATTGATTGACACTTCAAGACAGCAAGTGCTGAAAGTGCGGAATTGCTGTTCCACACTTGCCAGGCGATCGTCAATCCGCTCGTACCTTTGTAGTAAGGCCTGCTGGCGATCAGGCCGGTTCACTAAGGCACTGGCCGAGGCAAACCAGCGCAAAATCTGATGCAATGGCACCAGCAGCCGCACGCAAGTCCTTGATAGCTGACATAATCAAAATTTCAAAAGAGCCCGGACAAGCGTTAAATACAATTAACAATCAAAACTTAATTTTTCTTAATTCTTTGAAACCAACAAAGTATTAGCCTGTTTACTGCAAGTGCAGGCAAGTGACAGGTATCTACTGTCCAACAAAATTAATAATTTCAATATATATTGACACAAAACAAAGTCAAAGTTATCAAAGTTGAACCTTCGAATAAGTTAATTAAAGTTATATATTCAAATAAATTAACTAATTACTTGCAACAGACAGACTGGCTGTATTATTTGAGATATACAATAGTAAGTAAGCACAGAATATGTGTTACCTAGCAATATTATCTATATTATAACAAAACAAAGTTTATTAATGTGACCCGCCCAAGTGGCAAGGTCAAGTTGGATTATTACAATGTTTATGAATATATGCAATAAACTAAATTTACTAAATTTATTGATACATACAGCTGTTATGTATCCAAACAAACTGACTTATTAATGCAACAACAAATTTAAGTTAGATTTTCCAACAATACAAATCAACAATTACTGATTGAGGTTATGTGACAATGTGTTTCAAATTATCTAGGTCAACTTATACAATTAAATATTATGTATTTTAGACAATAACTGACCTGACAAACACTACAATACTGTCTACAAGGTGATATATATAGCTCATACAACACCAATCTGAGTTCAGATACAATCAACGGCTAAGATACAAGTTTACAATATAGGCACAGTTAACCACGCTCTTGCTATCAAAAATTATGTCTAGAGTTTGAGCTGAGATCGGGTAAGGTTTACAGAGATCAGTGGAAGCGATTAATTCATCCAGTCTCAGCCCAAGGCAAAGGTCCAACATACACTGCGGTAGCACAGCGAATGAATATAAATTCTAATATTAATAAAATGTCTTACCAAATATCTCCTGGTGATGTTCTTGAGTGGAGTCCTGGAGGCAAGCTAGACACACACGAGACTAAATTGGCCAATATTAGCAAGTGAATTATCTTTACTTTACCAGACTCCAACGCAGCGTTTTCAATCAGCAAATTCGTCCGGCACCAACCACGTGCATCGGATTCACTCAAGTTTTAATACCAATTTTATCACAATTAACCGGTGCCAGTTATTGATCAAGGAAGTGGCAATCAAGCGGGTTCTAAATACAAGATCAAAACGCTCACAAAACGAAATCTATCCAGAGCTAGGTTTTTTCGCTGACCGCGGGAAACGACAATGAACGAAAAGATTGACAGTTCAGTGTGACCATTGTCAGAAATTTTCAATAGACTAAACAAAATGTTACTCAATCGATCTAATCGATTTGACTTATAATAAAAACTAATTCTATTTCAAACAGACACAAAAAACAATCAAACTGTAATCTCATATACTAAATAAAGCTTTAAAATCTTTAAAAACTTAAAATCTTTAAAAAACTAAACTCCTTGGAAAAAAGAAAAATCAAAAATGTTTCATTACTAAATTATTACTTAGAATAATCAGCCCTTTTTAATTTTAATTAGAGAAAATTATCAACTTTTCTTATACATTTAGTTACGATATTAGGAACTACACAATCAACAGTCTTGTGGAAGAAATATTGAGATCATTACACAATTATTTTCATTAATGTAATTTGCTTGCTCATAGCTCTTTTACATCGCTTAACTCCATCGGTAACTTTTTGCAACACTTCTGCAAGTGTTTCTTCTGTTTAAAATTTCCTGTAATTGGGGTACAAGTTCAAGTTACACGTTTTTTATATTTTCGCCCCATTTTATCTGTAAAAGTGGGTATCTTTGATAAACTGTACTTATTACATTGTGATTTGTTTAAATTAATCTTGGGGTTACTTTGATTGTATATCAATGTTGCCCCGTACCACCTATCAAAATAAACCCAGGAACAAATACTCATAATAAAACAAAATATGGACACCATCTACCCAAGGCAATCAATTAATTTTACTCGGAAGATACCATTTCATTATTTGAAATAACAAAAAAGTCGACAAAAATAATACCAACCTTTATAGCATTGAAGTTATCCCACACATTATTTCTTGGATTTGCAAGTACAGGAAATAAATATTTTTTTAAAGGAGGAACGTTATCAATACCAACGCTGACGCATTGAAGAAAGATAACTGAACAGTCAAAGATGCCAAGAAAAAGAAATCAAATGCCTGCGTTCCATAGAAAATGATATTTTAATAAAAAAGCATCCATAAAAAGTAATCATCAAAGTTACCCCGCTATTTGAAAGTAACCCCCTTTTATTGTACTTGTGCTGTAGGTTGTAGGACCTAGCTTATTGTCAATGCTTTTGTTTGAACACACTTGAACCGGCACTACATAATAGGATGTTTCTATTAACATAATGCGTATAAATCGGGCTAAATCACATTTTCAATTTCGTTTTCCGTGCTTTTGAAGTACCTACGAATCGTAAAAATATACTACCTTGCTGATCAAAACACATAACAAGTAACAAAATAATAAGTACTAGTTTCAGCACATTCTTACCGGTTTCAATGTTAGATCTATCCATGGATTTGGAGATTCGAGATACATGTTTGAAATATTTTTTATGGAGCTTAAGTCAAATATGTATCTACATACATACATACATAGACTCACGCCTGTTTTCCCGAAGGGGTAGGCAGAGGCATATTAGACGCCCTCTTTTCGCCAGTGTTTTGATCGCACGTAATAGGTGGCGAGCCCATTGCCGCTTATCGGGATAATTATTTTGTTTGCCAGAGCCTCGTCCGTTGATCGGCAGGTGCACCACTTGCAGGTGAGGTTGGCTTGGGACCCTAAGTTCTTGGTGGGAACCCTATGCACCCTAAATATGTATCTAGGATCTAAAAAAATGGTTAGATCGAACATCTAATTCAACGGTTAGTCGACGACCAATTACCATATCGATTGCACAAGTGCCTACTGAAACAAAATACTTAATCTATTTCTGGGATCAATCAATTTTTGTACTTGGTTTTTAGAGATATATTAGTGCTGGTGCAGGTAACATAAAATCTGCATGTAGGTATATTTAATATTAATTTATTATTAGACATTACTTAGGTAGGTAACTGCTTCTCAAAAATGATAACTGTGCAAGCTTTTAACAGAAAGACAAAACACACCTTCAAATGTCAACTGAACTCACAACGGAAATACACCTACCTACTTAAATTTAATTTAGTAAAATGCATGGAGCAAAATAGGTACTTTCCGCCATATGCACACTCCATTTGCTAGTCTTTAGACTGAAGCGCCGGGCCGTCGCTAAATTTAGGAGTGCCCTAAGACTCAGAGCATAGAATGGGGTTTTATCTAAGACAATGAGTTTCAAGCATTACTTACAGGTTTTTACGGACCGAACTGAAATAGCCATATCACACAGTAGATAAAGGAATCTGCATGAAAACTAAAACGCCATCCTTACATTTCATTTCTACAGAGTACAAACCTAAGCCTTATTTAACGTGAGATTATCTCAGATTTAACATGGTAACTACATCTAATATATTTCATATTTACAAATCCATTACGCGTTTCTAAAAGTCTCTTTTAAAAATATTACTCGTAACTAAGTACTTGAAAAACAAAATCAAACAGAATTAACCTCGGGATCGCCATAATTCTCTGCTCTTAGTAGAAATTCATCGCCATAATTCATTTTAACTCCTTTTAGATTTTCATCGTGAGCGCTGTAAACAAACCAAATGTAAGGTAAAATATTCCAGACGTGTCACAATAAAACCAGTGGACGTCACAAAAACAAGTAGGTAGGTACAATTTATAACAAAATACGTGGCCTAGCTGGATGAAAGAGTCGTTAAATATAATACTGTCTTGAAACATATGTTACGACTGCCATAAGTTCCAATATATGTACATACATACATAGTCTCACTCTCACGCCTATATCCCTGAAGAGGTAGGCAGAGGTATATTGCTACACCCACTTTTCGCCAGATTTATTTTAGTCCCACGTAATAGGGGGCGAGCCTATTGCCATACTGAGCACATTACCAGACTCCGTGCTGCTACTGATAATTTCCTAACGGAAAAACCGAATAACACTTTGCCCGACCCGGGGATCGAACCCGAGACTCCCAATCCCACGCGCACATTTATGCCGCGAGACCAACGAGGCAATATATGTGACTCTGTTTCTAGCCTCCAAGTCTAGAAACCCTGAGTGAGCGACTGATACTTCGTAAGGAAATAAGCATCAGAAGTGCGCAAGTCGAATAGGAAGAGACTCATATATTTTCGGATGGAAAGAAAAGAAATGAGTTTTTCTTGATCGAATAGAAATTGTAACTTTGTTCATAAGCTAATTTTTCGGCTCTTCAAGCATCATTAAATTAAACCATAGGTAATAAGCACAAAATTGTTACTTAGTCCTTTTTATAATCTCAAACTCAAACCAATAAATAAGCCAAGAGAACGTTAAGTTAATCTGGTAACTTTATTTCCCAGATAACCGAGTACCTAACTAACGACTCGCTTTAGACACTTTTGAATTCCAAGTTCCAAGGGAACACTAGGACTTGAGCTGGACGATAAAAATATTCTAATTTCTAAATTAAGTAGTATCTTTAGAAGGAAAAGTAACATTCTAATTTATTTCAAAATGTCAGAAAGGTGGAGTGGTCCACCCTCCACCTCCTGTCACGGCCGCGACACGCTTAAATGATTCACAGCTATCATGGTGACTTCAATCTGTAAAAAATACTTGCAATACATAAATCAAATGTTATTGCTGGACAAGGGACCAGTTCTTGACCATACTAATCCAAGCAAGAGATTGTCCTTCGAAATCTATTTGAAAATAGTTTTGAGCCTTTAGCAGACACGGTAACATTGTCAAACCCGCTAGCTTTTCTAGGATGCTACGCCACAATGCAACGGTGCAATATAGCAACAGTCTATAGATATTTTCGGTGGATGAACTTAATCATCAATTATCGTTTGTATATTATCTTCTTAATATATAAAATCCTTGCGTTACTGACTGACTGACAGACACGCTACAGTCGAAACTATTAGGCACAGGAAGCTGAAATTTGGCATGTATGTTCCTTGGGGACCGTAGGGGTGCACTAAGAAGGGATTTCCCGAAATTCCCACGGGATCGGCCAAAACGGGTAAATTAAAAAAAAATGCAGGCGTAGCTGCTGGCGTCCTCTAGTCATTATATATAAAATCATTCTGTTACTGACTGACTGACAAACAACGCACAGCCTAATGCACTAAGAAAGCATTTCTCGGAATGCCCAAAGTACGGGAGGAAAGGGTTCATTTAAAAAATATTGCGGGCGTAGCTACGGCCTTCATCTACTAGTTCCTTATAATATCGTAGCGTAACACATACATAAACACAAGTAAATAAATCAATTAGCCGATGCGGCTTCGCCCGCGTAGAAACTTTCAACTTCTAATCATCCCCTTGGAGGTAAAATTTTGAAAAATGCTGATACACGTGTAGAGTTAGGTATATTTAACCATGAGTAGGTACCTATAGATAAATTCATATACGTTAATCATGTCACGTACAAAAAAACGCTTTCTATCTAAGTGGACCCATGAAACATCAATATGACCACAGTAGTTTAGGCTCTGCGTACATAAATATTTATTATGAACCTTAAATCACCTTATGAAAACAATATAACAAATATAGGAATATTTAACACAAACTAAGCCTGCGGTAACACCCGCTTTACTCGTGGCTCTATGTAGTGTGATACCTATATTATATAGTACATAGCTTTCCTCGATAAATGAGCTATCCAACAAAGAATAATTATTCATATTGGACCAGTACATAGTTCCTGAGGTTAGCGCGTTCAACACAAAAAACCGGTCAAGTGCGAGTCGGACTCGCGCACCGAGGGTTCCGTACGAACCTGTAGGTATATATAATTATTTAAAAAATATATGTTATGAAACAAAAAATTTTGGGTTTTCTAAATTTTACCTATGTGCTATAAAACGTTGCATTATGCCAGATTTCAAGATTCTAGATCGACAGGAAATACCCTTTAGTTTTGACTTGAGCATTTGATATGAATTGCAATGTTATTCTCCTATGGGTCCATGAAGAAAGGGGTAGCCCCTTTAAAATTATTAAAAATATTTTCACTGTATGATATAACTAAAAAAATATGTTTTTCGCAATTTTTCCTTTATATGTGCTATAAGAGTTTGCTTCTTGCCAAATTTCAAGATTCTGAGTTCATGGGAAGACCCTTTAGGTTTTGATTCCCTTGCGAGTAGTTGCGAGTTTGAAAATATGTTTAAATTGCTGTTTCTGATGATTGTGTTGTCATAGAAGTTTGATTTTATTACAGCTTAACGATGTTATAGACCTGAGTATTTGATCATCATCCTATTAGCGTTATCCCCGTTTCAATCAGGGGTCCGCTTACTAGTTTAACCGGATTTGGCTGAATACTAGCTTTTCCACAGAGCGACTGCCTGTCTGACCTCCGCAACCCGAAGGGATAGCGATATTCCATGGTTTAGACTAGTGTTGATTAGGAAGGTACTTAAGGAAGGCCTTACAACGACTGTCAAAGATATTCATGATAACCGGGACCGACGGCTTAACGTGCGCTCCGAGGCATGGGACAAGCGATAATTAATAATTCAACAGACCTGAGTGTTTGATATGAATTTAAATTTAATAACTACGCGTTCATGAGTATAAAATTTTAAAAATGATTTTAATATATGATGTAACTAAAAATGTACATTCATTGAAATTTTTCCTTATTCTGTGCTATAAGAAGTGGCCTTGTATCAAACTTCAAGATTCTAAGTTCATGGGAAGTACCCTGTAGGTTTTGTTTCCCTTGTGAGTTTTGAAAATTTGCGAGAATTTGCGGCATAAACTGCTGTATCTTTTGACTGCGTTTGGCTTAGAAGTTTGATTCTGTAACAGCTTAAAGATATTATAAATCTGAGTATTTGATATGAATTTCAAAGGAGGAAAGGGCTAATAACTTATTTTTTTTATTTTATATTATAATAATATGATGTAACAAAAAATTTACGGTTTTCGCAATTTTTCTTTTATCTGTGCTATAAGACGTTGGTTTATACCAAATTTTAAGAATCTAAGTTTACGGGTAGTACCCTGTAGGTTTTGATTCCCTTGCCAGTAGTTGCGAGTTTGAAAATATACTAAAATTGCTGTTTCTTTTGATTGCGTTGAGATAGAAGTTTGATTTTGATACAACTTAAAGGTATAATAGACCCGAGTATTTGATATGAATTTTAATTTAATAACTTTACGTGTTCAAGAGGAAAGGGGTAGTAACTTTAAAATTAATACAATTTTTTTATATCATGTAACTAACAATTTACGGTTTTCGCAATTTTCCCTTTATTTGTGCTACAAGACATTGCTTCGTACCAAATTTTATGATTCTGAATTCACGGGAAGTACCCTGTAGGTTTTGATTGCCTTGCGAGTAGTTGTGAGAAAATATGCGGCCTAAATTGCTGTTTCTTTTTATTGCATTGACGTAGAAGTTTGATTTTGTTACAGCTTCAAGGTATTATAGACCTGAGTATTTGATATGAATTTCAATTTAATAGCTTTACGCGTTAATGAGAAAATGGTTATAACTTTAAAATTACTAAAAATATTTTTATGATATGATGTAACAAAAAATTTACGGTTTTCGCAATTTTTCCTTTATGCATGCTATAAGACATTGCTTCGTACCAAATTTCAAGATTCTGAGTTCACGGGAAGTACCCTGTAGGTTTTGAGTTTCGAATATTTGCGGAAATTTGCAGCATAAACGGCTGTATCTTCTGATTGCGTGTGCTTAGAAGTTTGATTTTTTCACAGCTTCAAGGAACAGTAGATTTGACCTTTTGATATTAATTTCAGTTTGATACCTCCACGCGTTTCTGAGAAAAAGGGTCTTGACAGACGGACGGACAACAAAGTGATCCTATAAGGGTTCCGTTTTTTCATTTAGAGGTACGGAACCCTAAAAACAAACTGTTCACTGTTCAGCTTTATTATATTAGTATAGAAGTATAGATAGTAGGTATATATTATGTTACCTGATGATAACGAATGTATTCCGACAGCATGGCGTGGTAATAGGCGATAAAGTCATTAGACAGCCATCGTTTATATTCTGCATGTAGTCCACTTGACGTTCTCGCACTAGAATCGACATCGCCAAGCCATATTGTGTTTGTCCGCCGATCACTTTAGCTGATGTTACAAAAAAATTATAACCACAGAATATAAATTCTGCACCTATCTGACCACGATGAATACTCCAACTGATAATATGCTATTTTTCAATAATATAAAAAAATAGGACGAGCAGCAGAAGCAGATGGGGGCAGCTGCAGCAAGAATCACAATTTTACAATTTTCATGTTTCGTATTTTGTTCTCAATGTAAATTATGTCATTTACAAGTAGGTACTATTGTACCTACATAAATCATAAAGCGCGATTATATAAATAGGCATTAAACTGTATAGTATCAAAAAGAAAGTACCTGGCATATCAGCTGCAACTACTTGTACGTTGAATCCAAATAGCACATATGTGCCACTGATTGCCAGAGGCCTCTGCAATATCATATTAAGGGATAGACTAAATGTGGTAACGGATTAAGAATACAAAATGTCATTTCTCAATTTCATTCTGTGGGTGGCGTAAGAGGCGACTAAAGAAAACATAAAATAACATAACTTCACGCCTTTTATCCCCATTTTAAGGCAGAGGTTGCCAGTTATGTTTCGGTCCCAATGTAATAGGGGGCGAGCCTATTGCCATCTACTGGGCACATTATTAAGCGAGAGATAATTAGTATAGAAGTTTTTAATACACACATCACTTCGAAAAGTTAGAGGTGTATGCCTGGGGTATCTGGGGATCGAACCCGAGATATCGTCTCAGCAGTACGTTACATACACCACTAGGCTATCACCGCTCTAAAGAAAAAATAAATTGTATCTTTGCAAAATGACGATAATCTCGACATGAAACCTTGTAACAACCGGTCTGGCCAGCGTGTTTTTTTAAGCTAAATCATCTTATTGACTCACAGCGCAACTGTGTATCTAAATAAGAAGTAACTGCGTAATTAATTAACAAAAGCTTGAGTCCAGCGGTGGACTGGGAAAATCTGTAAAAGATAAGTTTAAAGTGCCAGTTTGATGGCTGTCCTTGTGAGCGCTTTCACAGCGAGTAAGCACCGTCTTGCTACAGGCCTCAGTTCCAAAGAGTAATAAACAGAAAGACGCAAAGTGATGAATATGCAGGTGGAGGGACGCAAAAGGGAAAGGACGGCCAAAGAAAAAATGGATGGACTGTGTGAGGATGCTTATGAAAGAGAAAGGGTAAACGATCGGATGACTGGTGACAGAGAAGTATGGAAGCGAAGGACATACTGCGCCTATCCAAAATAAATTGAGAATAGGAGAAGTCACTGATAATGACAAAACAGAAAGGCGCAATTATTTGCGTTTTTGAAGTAAGATTAACCGTCATTTGGAGGAATAAAGACACAGCGGAATTCCCTGCCGTTCAAACCACCAGATTTAGTAAGTAAGTACCTACTTTTACTTATGCCACTAAAAATATAGGTACCTACCTCTTTGAGTAGATTACTGAATAAAGTTCTAGATCTTTGCAATAACAATTCTCGCCTGTCACGTTTTCTCAGAAATAACTTGAATTCATACTGCAACAGATTTCATAAGTGTTCGAATTTAATGTAGGTAAGTATACCTATATTTTAGGCTCGGTGCTCAGTGTCGTCTTACTTGTGTTCTCACCCGTAACCGCAAGGTACCGGTTAACCAGGTCAAAGCTTAAGGACGGACAGACAATTGAAATGTTTAGGTAGTTCTTAATAAAATTGTAGGAAGGTTTATTAGACATTAGGTACCTATACCATATGATACACTTGCCTGAATGTACCAAACTGTAACTAAAACCATTTAGGGTTAAAGTTTAGAAACGTGCTGCCTCGATGGTCGAAAAGTGAGGATATTAGGGGGTTATAGGTAGGAAATATAACAAAGGTATAAATAATAAGGGTATATACCCTTATTATTTATACCTTTGTTATATTTCCTTTTTCCAAATTTGCGTTAAAACAATGTAGATGCTTTGCGTTTGCGTTCCTACTACACTAACCTAACCTAAAAATTGAGAATCATGTCGTAGTTTTTTTTTTATAAAACGGCTTTTCCGCCAAGAAAATCATGTTGCATAATACCTATGCAGAGGGTTCTAGGGGGTCTTCTCATACGAGAAGACCCCCTAGAACCCTCTAATATCCTCACTTTTCATCCATCAAGGCAGCACGTTTCTAAACTCAACCCACATTTAGTTAACTGAATTTTGGAAAAGCTGTTTCCATAAGATTCGGAGGTAACAAAGAAACTATCTTTGTTACCTCCGAATCTTATGGAAACAGCTTTTCCTTGTATTTGCCAACTGTAATTTGTCAATTCAATGAAAGCTGAAGTCCTACCTCATTTTTAAGCCTTTCTTCGCTCCAATTGCCCACAAGAACATAATTATTATAAGACATTTTACATAAAATATTGCAAAGCTTTATTTTTGTACGTAATTAATTTTAATAAAACTGTTTTGACATTGACGAAAGCAAAGTAAATAACAAAGATAATAAAAGTAATAACCAGCCTGGCGCAAGTTCCTAAGAAAAAACTGAATGTATGAAACGTGCTATCTTTTTAATGGCTACTATTATATGTACAAAACGTGAAGATAGCATCCTTCACTATGTACCCTTGGAACAGTATTCTTTCAAAGTTAGACGGGTTATACGTACATCACCGCCTTGGCTGTCAATAGTGTCAAATTTCACAACTGTCACATTATTATCCAGATTGAACTTTGCCGCGTTATGTAGTTTGTATAAAAAACGTAAAATACATACTGTAAAAGTGCTTTGTGTATACCAAATAAATGTGATTTTACACTTCTAGTGTTAGTGTACTATATTTATTTGATTAGCATTGAAATGAGCGCAATGAAAACAAGCAAAATAACGTGCGAAATGTGGCATACAGCAAGATGCCGGTCAAGCAATGAAAAAAGGGTAGGTATTTATGGCAAAATGTCCCTAGATAAAGATCAATGAATATTATTTATAATGTTATATAATGTGATATATTTCAATGAAACATAAAAAATAAGGAAATATTCTAAAGTTTCATATCCTAACTTACTTTGTAGGTAAGCAATAGTGCTGCCTGTAAGTTATCGATAATCCGTTATTAGAAATTGGCACAAGGACTAAAAATTCTATTCTTTTTTTTTAGATGTAAAAATGGGTAGCTGCAACTGGAAACCAAGACTTGATTTATGTGCCCATTGAAAAATTACATCAGTTGAACTATGTGTGTGGCAAGCATTTTAAGCCGAAAGACTTAAAAAAAGGAAACTCAAGTCAGAAAAACAGCTGTGCCTTATATCTATAGACATTTCTTTAAATCCTATTACAGAAGAAATGTTGAAAATCTTTCCATTACATGTACTTACATACATATATCTTTTAGTTCTGCGTATTTTTCTTCGCTAATCTAGAATAGATTTATAGAATAGGCTAATTTGTTTGAATAAACACATAAATATTAAATACATCTTTTATTTGTGTTGGAAAAGTATAATTCTAGTCGAAACATAATTATAATTATTTCTTACCGAATATTATCGATATCGATATTTCGTTAATCACTAGGGGGTACATCCCTATATTGACAAATATGACAATGCTGACAACATAAAAACGATGTCAATTAGTATCTTTATGTTGGTACGAGTTCTCCCTGCACGTTTCATACAAAGCTGAAAGTCTCGCATGATCTATGGCACATCCGCCTTTTCTTACGTAGTATTTGTATACTCTTTGGTAATAACCAGAGAGGTTGGAACTAGGTTTAGACTTGACTTAATAAAACCTTATTAAGTCAAGTCTAAACCTAGTTCCAACCTCTCTGGTTATTACCAAAGAGTATACAAATACTGATACAGATGTGATCACGCATGTGATACATCGCGGTCTATGGGATTTTATTTTTCTATCTATGAATTTGTTATTACCAAAGAAATATAACCATATTTCTTTGGTAATAACAAATTCATAGATAGAAAAATAAAATCCCATAGACCGCGATGTATCACATGCGTGATCACATGACTGTGATGTATGTACTTTTAAAATAAATTCATTGCGCTGATCTTACAGAGTACATTACATACGGCTGATATCGGGTTCCGGAGCTGGCTAAGCATTGAATCAATATAGTTATACAACATTACATAAAATCTGAGTAGTCAGGAAGGTAGATAACAGTGGCGTAGCTAGGCGTGGGCACGGTAATATAATCTAACAGTATTGTAACTCGGCCGTCTTCGTGAGTTATATACCTACCAGACGCGCCGCATGCGAGCTGCGGCACGATAGCGGCTGCGGGTACTGTAGGTACAGTCCGCCCAGTCTAATGGGTACTCTGCTCGCGGCGCGTAGGTATAACTCGAGTTTCGTGCGTTTGTATGGAGTTACAATACTGTTAAGCCTGTAATACATGTTGGCCGAGCGTCGCCGAGTGAACGCCAATACCAACGTATAGACAGTATATTTGCATTGTCTTGTCATCGCTCGGTGTCGCTCGCCTAGTTAGCCGAGTAAAGTCAAGCGCCAACGTGTATAGATCTCATTTGGCGTAGCTTGTCACAACTTGCGGTCGCTCGCGACCACTTGCCTCACTTCGGAGCAGTGTTGTTATCATAAAAATTTGGGCTGCCGTATATGACATTCTGATTTGCCGTATTTTGGGGAAAATAATACTAAAATGCCGTATATAATTTAAAAATGTTTATTCCTCATTTGTTTCTTCTCCATAAAGGTTTCTTATCGTTTCTGCGTATTGGCATTTGATTTCTGTTTGATGTCCAACTTTCTTTTTTATTAATTTGTGCTCATTGAATTATGTTCTGTTTATTTTATGATCGTAATTTATGGCAATTTAAAGACATTTTTATTCTAGACTTATAATTATAATTGAAAGATATTTATTAATGATCGATAACACTAGATCGCATTATCGATAAATCGATTAGAAACTTCTGTAACTGTCTCCAGTTGCTAGATATCTGAGTGTCACGGCAAGTCGAATCTTAGCTGGTATGCTTTCTCTGAAGTCTGTATCTTGTTTGCTGATGGCTGGAGAGATTATCTGGAGTAAATATTCAAAATCACTATCCGACATTCGAACGAAATTTTGAAATTCCTTTGATTCAGGTTCTTGAAAAAGCTCAGATAGTTGATTTTCCATACTACTCCTGTAAAAAGAAAATTCAATTAAACAAAATTGCTGGCTACAAATAAAAAAAACAAAAAGTGGATCCCTACTTGCGACAGAATGGCTGGTTGTCTGTGGCGTTGGTATATGAGAGTTTATTTATTATATGTAGTGCGTAAAAAAATTGCTACATAATTGCTTATACTTGCTACATATAATAAATAATTGCTACATGGGATATATATTTAGAAATATTTTTTTTTTTGACCAGCCATCCTGACGTTTGGTTGGCTGGTCATCTCCTAGTTTAAAGAAAAGCATGCACAGTTTCCCGAAGTGTACCAATTGCGTCAATAATTGCTACATATTTACTTCATTTATCTAATTTAGTTTTAACTTCAATCATATCTTAAATCAAGGATAATAATAAAGCAATAATTTAAATTATCCCAATGAAAAATGCCTGATAAAATAATAAAGGCATAGGAGCGAAACAAACGTCAGGATGGCTGGCCAAAAAATATTTTAATTCTAAATATATATCTTATGTAGCTATTATTTATTATATGTAGAAAATATAAGCAATTATGTAGCAATTTTCAAATCTACTCTCATATACCAACGCCACAGACAACCAGCCATTCTGACGCACATGATACTTAAGTATCAAAACAAAAGGTCATACATACCTTGTTCTATTTTTGTGAATACTCAACATCCACCACCTTCTTTTTCGTCTTTTCTTTTTTACAACTTTAGTGCGGTATACACTGTAATAATAATTATAAGCGCTCATTAAATAAATGGCAGCAGCTGAAATAACTTCTACGTCGTCGTCCATCTCGCTTCAATTCACAATACAAACTGACGGAGACCAACGTGTGGGCATCTCTTCAAAATTCGTCTGTATTGGCCATTTGCATTGGTTTGCCGAACGTGTAGGCAGTAACACTTGCCTTGTATTAATTTGTCTACGCTCGCGTTGGCCTTAGCTCGTCCAACATGTATTGCAGGCTTTAGATATTATTACCGTGGCGTGGGCGAAATGAGCCTACGCCCACGATCTCCCGCTTAGCGTAGGTACGATGGAGCACCTCTGCCTAGAAGGTACCTATTCGCCCACGACTTGAAAACACCCATAGTGTACTCACCGAATAACACTGACAAAGATAAAGAATTCTACACCTTGGAAGTACCCATGAGAAAACAGGAAGAAAAGCGCTTCGTACGTAAGTATAGATGGGATGTCCACATTGTCCACTATATAACGGTGACGTTGACTCGTTTGACATGATATGTATGTTCCTCGGACGGCAACGGAGGACAGAACGGAGGAATTAAATAATGCAGCTATGTAATCTATAAATAATGTATCCTATAAAACACTGACTGGCAACCCTGTGACCATGCTCATGACTACGAGTTTTGCGACAACCAGTTGGTCATCGCCGATGAGATTTTTGGCTTGTCGCATTTTTGTCGCTATTGAGTCAAGTCTTTCATAATAACAATTAATATTTACTGCAACCAATAAGATGTAATAGAATTGTTCCCTTGCGAATATAAAGGCTTGACGCTATAAAAAACTAATAATAGAAAGTAGGTAAATAATGTGTAACCTAAATATTTATCAACGAGTATAATGAAAATAGAAAGCACTATTTTGGGAACACCTTACTAAGTATAATGGTCACTGTGATTTTCAGGATAAGCATAAGATCTGTCAACATACTTGCTAGCGTTTATCCGCTAATGTCAATGCAACGCGCACCGAACAATCTTTATTGTTATTAAGTGGAAAAATGGGTCTCCCTTGTTTGACTGAAAGCAATTTGACAAATTTTCACTACCCAAAAAATTTTCTCATAATTTCATTTGCCAAATTATTTCTTAGCAAAAAATCTATTCACAAAAAATTGTAACGCAAACCTAATGTTTGGGAAATAAACGTTTAAACTATAACTTGTTTACCAACTAGTACAGACTTTTAACATTTTTTATTTAGTCAAATATTTCAGTTGGAATAACAGTTTTTACGCAAAATCAATAATTATCCTAATCTAAATAGTTCAGTTCCGGGTAACCTACTAAAAACAATCTCTTTTTTCTATTAATGCAAGTCGTTTCTGGCACTCGCCGGCCGCTGTCGCGGCACCGCTCGCTACGCTCGCTCGGCTCGTGCGTAGGTCACAGTTCTTTTTTTTTTGTTCACTACGGTGGGAAACTCTCCTCATGAGTCATCTCAACTCCACCAACCCAGCCATTAGAACGGCTGGGCTTGGGACTGGCGGAGGAGGTATGTGGAGGCTCTCTCCTAAAGGCGTTCGGGGCATACCCACTAAAACCCACCGCGGTGTCCCTACGGGTCCCGTGTGTTGGCGGGGTCACGCGATGCGCGAATAGCATACTTTCTCGCGACCCCGCCCGCGATTGGCCCGTTATGATCTCGCAATCATCCGTCAAACTTCTTGCATCCATCAAACTTCTTGCATCCATCACCTTACAAAGCTACTTGGGAGACGGCGAGGACACGCGCCAGGCGGACAGGGAGCAGCCCCAGCGCTCACCGTCCGCAGGCACTAAATTTAGGGTGGTCGGAGGTCGTCTCTTGTTCGACGTCCCCGACGCCCGGACCTACGGTTGGGGAGAGGGCGATGTATTTCCCTCTCCCGCTCCGCCGCCTCCTTGCTTAGCATGACTGCTTCGCAGAAGGAGGCGACGGCGTTCCAGGACCTCTCACTCCGGACCATAGACAGAACTACGGCCGGGAGCGAGAGGACAACCGTATCGAGAGCCGCGACCAGATCACGGCGCTGCGATGCCCAGGCTGCGCATTCCGCCAAAGGATGCAACGCCGTGTCTTCGACAGGGTCGCCGCGGCTGCTGCCACAATGGTGGCATCCGGGCGTTTCCTCCCGGCCTATCCTCCACAAATACCGGCCGAAACAACCATGGCTGGTAAGAATTTGAGTTAACCGGAAGGTTAGGACGCCGTGACGTCTCTTCAACCACTCTTCAACCACGGGACTTACCGCCACTATCGTGGCGTGCCCGAGGAGGTCACAGCTCTTTTTTTTTTTTTTTTGGTGTCGGGTTGGAAAATCCTCATGGAGTCCCTCCGCCCCGGGGGAAGGACGAAGGGGACTGTCAGACTCTTACTGACTAAAAACCAACCCGTGTTCCTCATGTACCCGTGTGTTGGAGGGTAGGGATTCGCATAAGCATTCGTCGCTACCCCCCGACGGGTATTGGCCCGCCAGATGGTCAGGCGGGTTCCGAACAAAACCCCCTTGGCGGCGGATTAAGGTGTTGGGCTCCGCCACCAAAACACTCAGCGGCCGCAGAGGATAGGGAGGACGGCAACGCAACACCGCATCTCCTCTTCCTCTGCGGCCCCACCGCGACGCATCGAATGGTGCGCCCCCATTTGGTCGTGGGAGATAGGGCGCGCGGCAACGCAACACCGACACGCCTCTCCTCCCGCGACCGCACCCGACTGCGAGGGACAAACAGAACCGTTGGACGCATCCTGCGCAGGCCCCGTCAAGCCCACGCGGAGCGTCCCCTCCTGGATCCCTCTTAGCTTCACTGCGGGGTTCCAAGCCACGGTTACTGAGCCCCCCCACCACGACAAGGTGGAGATCCCGCGGGGGGGAGGAGGTCACAGCTCTAACCTAACCTAACCTAACCATTTTTTTTTTTTTTTTTTTTTTTAATAATTAACCTACTCTAACTACTTCCATAAATAAACTAATATCACCAAACGTTTATTGTCTGAAGATTGTTTGCTGTAATAAATCATTTGATTAAAGACCAAATGCCATAATGATATTTTACTCGGTAATATTTTGCCAAGTAAAAATTTGACCAAATAAAAATATGCGTACTAAAATCATTCGAAATATTGCAATGGTATAAAAAAAAAGCTTACTAAAATTTGTTTGGGTAATGAAATTTTTTCAAAATCTTTTCGGCAAAACGGCAGGATCCCGTGGAAAAATACCAATCCATTCACTATTCTACATGTGCGGAGACCTGTTAGCATACTAAATACCTAATTAAAACCATGCAAGATTCTTGAGATAATAAAAATATAAACTGATCATATTATTAACACATGGGCAAAACCAAAAACTAATTTCAAATAATATCTAGCTAATCTGGTAAATCCTGTGTTAGGTAAATACGCTATCGGGAGTACCTAATTAAATAGGCAATATTCAGATAACGCAACGATTTGCACTTATGCTGCTTAACTTATACCACTTCCGAGCATTGATCTAGTTCACTAGAGTTTGTACTATTGGTACTAGTTGTCAGAATAGTTGAATAAATAACATATTTTTTGTACACACACACACACACAGACCAAGACAGACATCCATGTTCACGCACACAAATGTTTGACTTTAGCCAGAATAGAACCCGCGACCATCAAATTATTATACAAATCTTACAATAAAATCAAACGATTGATCATCATCATCCACTGCCCGACTGTATCGACTACTGACTCTCTTTTTCTTGCCTTTTCCTAGTTTTAAGGCAGCCGCGGCGATAGCCTAGTGGTGTACGTAAAGGACTGCCGAGACGATGGTCTCGTGTTCGATCCTTAGGTACCCCGGGCACACACCTCTGACTTTTTGACGTTATGTGTGTAATAAATGTTAAATTACCGCTCGCTTGAAATGTGCCCGGTAGATGGCAATAGGCTCACCCCCCATTCAGGGCCGTCTTAAGCCGTGCCAGGGCCCCTGGGCACAAAAGAATTGGGGGCCCACGGGCACACAAAAATGCCCAATAAAAGTATCTAAAGCAAACAGATTTCTACGAATTTATTTTTACAATATTCGCAGTAAACACATTAACACAAATGAAATTGGATTTTTTTTTAAGTTCTGTTGCAAAATATTACTGGCTACTTAAGTATTTGATTTGTTTGTATAATACGTAGCTGAGCCTGCGGTTACACCCGCATTATTTAGGGTTACCTACTACTCCACACCCGTGGCTCCTAGTTTAATGTTATGCCTATAGCCTTCCTCGATAAATGGGCTATCCAACTTTGAAGAAAACACCAAGTGCAGTATAAATCACTCCTTGTTTATTTCAATTATTACTGGTACACTTTTATACAATCACACACTGTTACAATAATTCCCGCTAGTTACTTCGTTACGTCCGTTACATCCGAGAGTTGTTATAAGACTGACTGTGGCATCGCGCCTTTCACTTCGACTCGTCCCTCTTCATAATAATCAAAAAGAGCGGGTAGTTAGTGAAGTGAGGTGCGCGCTGACGTATAGCCCATAAATCATTTGAGTGTTTATAAAATAATTCCCGTAATTAAAAGAGAAAAGGTAGGTACTTTTGACAGCACCGACGGTTTTGGTAGAAATGGTAGTTTTGAAAAAATGGTAGATATGATAGTGTTAGTACGAATAGTAGTTTTGATAGGAATAGTATTTTCGGTAGGATTAGTAGTTTTGGTAGAAATTGTATTTTAGGCATATATTGTAGTTTTGGTAGCAATGTTACTTACGAATGCTACCAAATCTACCATTCCTACCAAAACTACAATTTCGACCAGACCTATAAACGTCATTATTACATTTCTAAATTATGATGGATTAATCACACCCAAACACAAAACAAAATTACTTAATCGTGCTTCTCACAGACATATTTAGCTGGATAACAGAAATAAAACCTATTTTCTTACTTATAAAAAAGTTGTTTTTCTATATTTTTAATTTTGATAGTAAAATATTGACAGATACTTAAAGAAAAAAGTGATGTTAGCGTAAGTCAGTTACTTAAGTTTCTGATTTAATAGCGTATTTTTTGTGAGTAGTTGTGTTTTCAATTATAATGATGGTTCTTGATAGGCAATTGAAAAATGCTCAGAGAAAGTTTGAACAAAGAATCTTGGTTAGTGACAAAGCGCTGCTGGAGATTTGGTACCGGTTGGTCCTCCTACTGCTAAAATAATACCTACGAGTGGTAACGGTTTCAGATTTGAATAATTCTACCATCAACAATTTTATTTTCAAGTGATTTCCATTCTTGGTGACGGTAATTGCTTATTCCGCGCAATTTCTTATTGTTTATATAAAAGTGAGAATAAACATTATGAAATTCGTTTGGCCACTGTTGATAACATATTCAATAAGTAGGTATATAGTAACTTCATTGTTGGGGACGAAGCATATGGCCAGACCATTGCAAATGCAACAGATTACAAACGTGTGATGGGTGCCAATGGACAGTACGCAGGGCATGCTGAACTTCAGAGTGTAAGTGAGCTATATCCCGAGTGTCAATTCAGAGTTCACCTGGAAAACAGTAATACGATTACTGACTATGGTATTGGCGAAATTGTTTATAACTTGCTATTTTCTGGGCACCTGGACGAAGGACATTACAGTGTCCTAATGGAAAGAATGGTAGGGCAGCACAGTCATATTGAAGAACTTTCTTTCGTCAATGTTCAGTTATACATATTATATATATATATATATATATATATATTATACATTTTTATATATAATTTTTTTACGTTTTCGTAGCCGTAGTCTATGACTTTCTGCTTCTATATATCTGGTTCTCATTGAGGTAGGCGTTTCGTTATAGGCCTAAAACACGCGCTGAAAAGAGCTCTTTCATTTGATGGTATGTTCATTTAAATTGGGTAAGTTTGAAGGAAGATAGGTGTGGACATTGAACTTATTTTTCAATATTTTCGTAAGATTCCATTGCTTTCTCTCTACATGGACGGTTCTTAATTCAAAAATATTTTTATGGCATCTAATAATTTCCTTGCGGTAACTGCCAGGAAAAAACGTTATGCCTCCTTATGGTCTATCCACACACATCCGGGCCGTGGACGGGACGGGGAGGGGCCGGGGACGGGCCGTCACCGTGCTGCCGGGTCCCGGCCGAGATATTTCGTTCACACACGTCAGGGCCGCAACCGGAGCGTGGACGGGCTGTCACTAGAGCTTGAATTTTCATATTTGAATTATTCGAATTATGATTTGTGTTAAATATTCCAAAGGAAATTGCAATTTCCGCTTCTAGTTCGAACGACGTTCTCAAAATTGTCCTAAATACCAATAAGCACTTTTGAGATTTAGTTGACATTTTAACATATACCTACTTATTTTAGTTATTTGATTTTTTCTTGCGGACGAACTTCTAAAAGGAGGAGTTCTCAAAATAATAAGAATAATAGCCGAGGAAAAACAATCATAATAATAATAAACATCTCTGGGGGGCATTCATTATCTCAACATGAGACTAACGCAATCGGAGGGCAGAGTGACAGCTCTCAAACATCACCTTGATCTTATGATAAACAAAAACAGCATCACAGGATGAAAAGAAAGCTTACAAATCACAGGGAAGCTTTGTGGCGAGCTGTAAGTGCTCGTATAATATGTTTATCTCATACTGCCTAGCCATTATGACTATAACTGAAAATCAACGCTACAGTTCTTAAATTGTAGCATATGTTGAGCTATAGCCTTTTAGACACAATACTGCACCGAACCTAGCGAGACGCGTGTCTAGTGTATACATCTGTGTTTCTTGTTGCGTGCTCGAGTAATGGATCGCTGTGTGCGAGATACGATAATGTGTACAGACTCACAGTTATCACCGCACGAGCCCAAGTATTATATATATGTCTATGCACGAGCCGCGATGCGATACTCGGGCGCAGTGAAGTGCGAGGGCTCGTATTAATATTATCTACCTACCCACCTAAAAAAAAAAGGAAATATTTTTAAGTTGAATTATTGTACAATTTATATATTAATTATTGCTTGTTTTTAAATTAACCATTCTACCTATAACTTTTGTATTGTGATCTAATAAACCTTTTTCTATTCTATTCTTCTATTCTATTCTATTCTAAGTCAGGGCTTCGTCTTCAGCTTGCCGTTATTGGATGGTTGGAGTGGATTTCCAAAAGCGCCCACAACTTAACACAACTTAAATATGCGTCTCATCGCACCGATTGTTGGGCCCAGCAAGACCATGTTGTCCGTACCTATAGCTGATGTTGTTCATAACAACTCCATCATCATGACAATCGACACCAGCCTTGCTGAGTACAACATTAGTTGATTTATAAATAATAAAAAAATATATATATAAAGGCGTGGCGCGGTGATTTCCTCTTGCGTCACGCCAGGTTTCAGCCCATATTCCTCATGCAGAGCTGTACGCGCCCGCCTGACAGTGTTTATTGGATTTGCATACCAATATTGTAGCATTCACGTACCTACCTCATAGTTCATACCAGTATCTACCTCACTCTCAGTTTTTAACTTAGCCCATACAGATCGGCAAAGTTAAGCAACGCTTGCACATGTCACAACTTGGATGGGTGACCACGTGTGGCATTTACATCTGAGCGCTATCTTGCTTCGGAGGGCACGTAAAGCTGTCGGTCCCGGTTTTTGTCTCAGGATAGGAATCGTTAGGCTATGAAGTAAACTCCGACACTAGAGTTGGCCACAAACTCTCACGAAATACAACAACTAAATAACAAATTTTAGGGGCCATGTACCTATATATCCAGCAAACTATCGAGAACCTTAGTTGAAATCGTTGCCAGGAATATAGGCCTATAGTTATAAAAAAATTTGAATATAAAAATATCAAATAAGTATTCGAATAAAAATTTAAAACATTTGCAGCCCTAGCCGGGACCTTTCATCTGTCACTATTTGCACTTGGGCAAGTCCAATACAAAACACTGATCTGGGAATAACATGGATTGGACATACCTACCTACGAAATTAGCGTCCATATCTACGATTTTGTAAAAAAATAAAAATTAATTTTGTAAAAATATGTCAATTTATATTTGCAGTAAGTTACTTTAGTTAGTTTAAATCTTTTTCCAGGTTAGTTTATTCCATTACGCAAATGCGGGCAAACAAGGTAAAGCAAAAAACGTCCCTTGACATGAAGACAAACTAAACATGAAACAAAATTTTCTCTGGTAGCCAATATCGATACAGTGTTGCTGAGAAAGAAACGGACATAATGGCGCCATTCATACCGTAATGAAACACACTGCCACACTGCAATACCATAAGGGGATAAGAAAATCAAAATTGATTGATTAATTTTATTTATAAATATTATTATTTTATTCAACGTTTCATTTCTAGGAATTCTTGCATACAGCTGCTGTTCATATTATCTTTTGGCAAAAACAATAATTTTCCATAATTATGTACTATTTGCCCTCTCCATGTATATTCTTGTGTCCGTTTCGATGGCGCGGCCATGACCTTTTTTTTAAAAAAAAATGATAACAAGATTTTGTGAAAATTTGTAAAAGTAGACTCCCAAAACCATAAATTTGTCAAAGCTATGGTTAAAAAGTTATAAGGGTTTGAACATGGCCGCGCCATTGAAACGCTCCGAACCGCGCGGCCACGGAGATCTTTAAAACTAAGCATTGCAGAGACCTGAAATTTTGGTAAGTAACAGATTGAATTTGTAAAAAATTTGTAAAAATATAGAAAAAAATCCTGAGCTTATATTTTAGGAGCTGTGAGACTAATACGCCATGGCCACGCCATTGAAACGGTGAAAAACACATTTTCACCGATATCTCGTTGAAAAAGCAACGCAGACGTCTGAAGTTTTTTGTAAAACCCAGATTTGAATTTGTCAAAACTAGTGTAAATACAACAAAAAATCCTAGGTTTATATTTCTGGAGCTATAAGACTAATTCGCCATGGCCGCGCCATTGAAACGGTGAAAAACACATTTTCGCCAATATCTCACTGAAAAAGCAGCGCAGACGTCTGAACATTTTTGTAAAACCCTGATTTGAATTTGTCAAAACCAGTAAAAATAAAACAAAATATCCTAGGTTTATATTTTTAGAGTTATTAGACTAATACGCCATGGCCGCGCCATTGAAACGGTGAAAAACACATTTTCACCTATATCTCGCTGAAAAAGTAACGTAGACGTCTGAAGGTTTTTGTAAAACCTGGATTTGAATTTGTCGAAACTAGTAAAAATAAAACAAAAAATCCTAGGTTTATATTTCTGGAGATATAAGACTAATACGCCATGGCCGCGCCATTGAAACGGTAAAAAAATATGTAATGGCTTATATCTCGCTGAAAAAGCATCGCAGAGGTCTGAAGATTTTTGAAAACCTAGATCTGAATTTGTCAAAACTGGTGAAAATGCGCATAAAAACCCTAGGTTTACATTTCAGGAGCTGTAGATTACGTATTATTTAGTCTTACAGCTCCTGAAATATGAACCTAGGATTTTTGTTTTATTTTTACCAGTTTTGACAAATTCAAATCAAGTTTTACAAAAAACTTCAGACGTCTGCGTTGCTTTTTCAGCGAGATATCGGCGATTACGTATTTTTTCACCGTTTCAATGGCGCGGCCACGGCGTATTAGTCCTATATCTCCAGAAATATAAACCTAGGATTTTTTGTTTTATTTTTACTAGTTTTGACAAATTCAAATCCAGGTTTTACAAAAAACTTCAGACGTCCGAGTTGCTTTTTCAGCGAGATATCGGCGAAAATGTGTTTTTCACCGTTTCAATGGCGCGGCCATTGCGTATTAGTCTTATAGCTCCAGAAATATAAACCTAGGATATTTTGTTTTATTTTTACTGGTTTTGACAAATTCAAATCAGGGTTTTACAAAAAACTTCAGACGTCTGCGTTGCTTTTTCAGTGAGATATTGGCGAAAATGTGTTTTTCACCGTTTCCATGGCGCGGCCATGGCGAATTAATCTTATAGCTCCAGAAATATAAACCTAGGATTTTTTGTTGTATTTACACTAGTTTTGACAAATTCAAATCTGGGTTTTACAAAAAACTTCAGACGTGTGCGTTGCTTTTTCAACGAGATATCGGTGAAAATGTGTTTTACACCGTTTCAATGGCGCGGCCATGGCGTATTAGTCTCACAGCTCCTAAAATATAAGCTAAGGATTTTTTTCTATATTTTTACAAATTTTTTACAAATTCAATCTGTTACTTACCAAAATTTCAGGTTTCTGCAATGCTTAGTTTTAAAGATCTCCGTGGCCGCGCGGTTCGGAGGGTTTCAATGGCGCGGCCACGTTAAAACCCTTATAACTTTTTAACCATAGCTTTGACAAATTTATGGTTTTGGGAGTCTACTTTTACAAATTTTTACAAAATCTTGTTATCATTTAAAAAAAAAAATTACGTCATGGTCGCGCCATCGAAACGGACACTATATTCTTTACTCAAAGAATACAAACAAAAATGGGCGAGTCCATTGCGATCTGTCAAACTTATTATGTCAGGTTTGGGTCATAGATTAATAAGAAAGATAAGTTAATTTGAAATTATTATGAACTAGATAAATTCTTATGCAAATCAGGAAAGCATAATAATAAATACTACAACATTTATTGCCAGTTTATAAGTAAGCGTTTTCTTGGTAGACTTATGTCCTGCAGTGGACGTTAATTGGCCAATATGCTGATGAAGTTAGTTAGCATGAAAGTGAACCAGCATACATTTTATAGTATTTCTTAACGCAACAGTACCGTCGCACGTCTGAAACTTTATTTATATTCTTCGAAGTATTTCATCATACAGCGTATGATGAAATACTTCGATTTCCTTCTTCTATTTTATTTGTAGGTACTACCTACGTTTCTATGTCCCAATAATTCATTTCATATGGAATGAATATGAAGGGTTAGGTTAGATGCCTTTCATAATTAGTAATTGCGGCAATTTATTTCACATTACCACTTCACAATTTTTTTTACCTCATATATAGTTATCCCTATAATGTTTATCTGCAGTACTTCAAGAAGACAACAACATCAACAAGTCTCAAAATCAAACCCGAGTCCTATTTCATAGCAGTCTAAAACTCCAATCAACCATGTTTACAAACATAAATTAAAATTTTGCCAAATTTTTGTGAGTACTTAATACATGTCAACAAATCTTTGTCATGTCTGTTTTATTTCAGTATTAATCAATGGCCAAACTATTCACTAGTTATATGTGTCATAGCGTGTCTATGGATATATGATATCCTAGAAGTGACAAATATTTGAAACGATGAATTTATATCGGTTAAAACGGAATTATCTCATATATAAATTTAGTGTCATCGCTTATGTATACAGGGTGTCACAAGACCCATCACCAAGCCGAAGTCTACTCGTTTTGCACATCATACCAAGTCATACTACGCGAAAAGAATACCTGGGAAACGGAACATTTTTTAAGGTTAAAGAAATAGACACATTTTATAAGCCGCAATGTATAGCGAGCGTTCACAGGAAAAAATCACTACCACTTCGAGCGAACATGCCGAAATATGCCCGTTTACCGTCTTTATTTGACTCGTTACCTTAAAATGTAATTATGTTGCAATTTTCTCAATTATGATTGACCATTTAATGAATTTTGTTGATTAAACGATTTGTTATCATAGATCTGACCAATGCAAATCACGAAATTACCAATGGATAATAGGCTAGTTGACAAAAATAATTTATAAGTCCGTCCTTTAGATTATTCAAAAATAAGCGATACGTATTTTTTTATTTGTAAATTAAACCAAAAATGACCAAGATATAGCTCATTAAAGTTACGTATAACGTCACGCCGTGCTGCATTTTTTCGCACTAGGTGACGTCACACGTAACTTTAATGGGCTATATCTTTCTTATTTTTTATTTAACCGAAAAAAGAAAAAATACGTGTCCAATATTTTTTTATAATCTAAAATACGGACTAAATAAAATGTTATTATTTTGACCCTGGAAACTACCCTATTATAAGACTTTTCTTGAAATGCGACCATTTAATAAAATGGCTAATTTCACGTTACGGCCACGACATAGACCCGCTTTTACAATAAGCACCATAGTGATACAAATGTTATAGTGCAACTTGCTGTCATCTATTGTCAATACGACTGTACGACGTAGTTGTGAGAATTTGGCCATAGACTTCCATTAAAATAAGAATAGATTAAAATTCCTTTATGGTATGCGACACCCACCATACCTCACGCCACCCCACGCATGTTGAGACTAATCAATCCCATATATTTAGTATGGTCACAGAATATATACAAGTACTAAAGGTACGGTGAGGTGCAGATATACAACACTTCACCCAACGCCACCCCACGCGTCACCATCCATTCAATCCAGATCGGCGCGTTGACGGTGGAGGTGAAACACACTCCATCCGACGCTTGACAAGCAATGTGTTTCTAGTTAACACACAACGCCATGCGTCAGTTTATAGATAATACTTTTTTAGTGTTGGCTTAAAATCACAACATTAGCTACTTGAATTATTAAAATGTAAGCCCGCATTATACGATTTGAGTTCAGGCTAATACATACATACATAATCATTATAATAGAAATAATGCCTCACTATAAATGAGAATCTTCCTCAAAATCACTATTTAGGAAATTATGTCAGTTTCGTAAATAGTGATTTTGAACGAAACTTGTTGTAGCGTGGGGTGTTGTATATGTGCACCGTTCGCATCGGGTGTCCACACATGGGGTGGGGTGGGGTGCGGTAAGTATATCTGTTTCAACCTTTAGTACACAAACAATATAAAACATCCATATAAAAAACAGGCATTATAACGTGTAATAATATTGTGATCACAACTAGGTTACAGGGTAACCCATCGTAAAGATACAACTTTCATTAAAATACAGAATCTTTCCAATCTTTGTCACGTATGTCCTAGAAATGACAAAATAAATATTGGACTGAAGAATATACAACGAGAGTTTTAAATATAAAATGTGCTTAATTGTAGGTTTTTTTTTCATGCGTCATTTCACTCGCGTTTGAAAGTGATAGTTTGCATAATAGATAAAAAGGACGTCTTTTTTATTCATAATAGACTGGCCCAACACAAAAAAAAAATATTTAGTTATATTTACTAGTAAACTCGTTTATAACATTTTATTAGAACAAGTAGTTACTTACTTGCAAAGTAATATAAAATAACAATTTAAGCTTCCATTGTTTTTCAGAAAATCGATTATCTTTTTTCGATTTTTCTCTCTCAAGTTTGTGAACTAAGGAAGCTGAGGACTAAGTAAAGCGTCATTGTACCTTAACGACAATTCACTGCCATGTGGTTCTTCTGAAGATTACATCGAACACAGCGTATCTAGTGCTTAATATATGTATTTATAATATTTTTTTTCTGGATGTCACGTCGCACATAGCGCATCTAGTGCTAAATATATTATATGTGTGGCACCCGTCCCCGGCCCGTGCACGTCATGGCCCCGGTCGCGGCACTGACAGCGCACTGACACGGCACGGTAGCTCCGTCCCCGGCCCGTCCACGGATGTGTGTGAACGAGTCCATATAAAATGTATGCAACGATTCTTTTCTGCGCTCCGTCCCGTCCACGTCCCGTCCCCGTCCCGTCCACGGCCCGGTTGTGTGAGGATAGACCTTTAAGGTGACCTTGCCTTACTTTCATACGGGTGTGAGTGTGGTGGTGTGTAAAATTATACCCGATGTTGGTCAAATTATCACTATAGTGAATTATCGCTAATGGCAGGTAATATTCCCCGAATGTTACCAGTTAACCCTTAATGTTGGATGAACTGATCTCTGATGTTGAGGAATTTTCCTTACGTTTTAAGTTTGGAAAATTTTTGTGTTTTAAAATTACGAACTTTCTTCGGGCATCTTAATTTTTTTTATGTGGAACATATTACAGCGGTTCATAGTAGGTACTATTGTCATATAATTATATTATTACAAGTGGTAGTTATGGTAGAAATTGTAGCTTTGGTAAGAATAGTAGTTTTGAGAGAAAAGGTTTTTGCAAAGAGGTTGGACGTTTAGACTAGAGAGAACATGCCCTATAAATTTCCTTATACCGAACGTGCAACATGTAATGTCAGTTGGTCTTAGTTGGTTAAGCCTGGCCGCAGACATCCGATTTTCAGGACCGATTTTTCATGGTTGAATTCAGTGAGACTAGCGAGCTTCATTTGTCGACTGTACCAAATGTATTTTGTAAAATAAACGTACTTACCACCGCAAACGATAGATTTTGCTTTGATCGGAAAGCACGCAAAAGTTTCATTCCGTTCCGGACTGAAAAAATTCAGTGCCCGTTTTCAGGGACGACTTTTCAGGTTTGTAATATTTTCAGGTTCTCAAAGTCATCTAATTAATAAAAAATGAGCTTACTGTCTACCACGGACGTTTGATTTTGCTCTGAACAGAAAAAAATCCGTGGACTGAAAGAAATGAAAATCAAGCGCGCGCGGAACGGCTCGTGACGTCATAACTGAATTTAGCGCATGCGTACATCTTGTCATGTATCGATATATAGCATTGGTTTGAAGTTTATTTTGTCAGAATCTATATACAAAGGTACTCTGTGGTCAGAATCACACGACAATGTATGCGTTGTAGACACAGAGTACATTGGGTTGTAGACGTGTATAAACTCTTGTCTGGGGGTCTTCAAATTTAGGCAAAAATCACATACCTACGGACAAGAGGATAATATAATAATATAAGTTATTTTAGCATTTTCGTCAGATCATCATAATGTGTGACGTGAAAGGTTTATATTGGCTACTGAATACCACTCTGCTTAAACTTTGTCTCTCTATATGACTAGCCTATTGGTCTAATGGTTAGTGACCTTGACTTCTACGCCGGAGGCCATGGATCCTAGATAATCTTTGTGTGATAGGCACGATGATATTTGTTCAGTGTCTGGATATAATTTATCTATAATATGTACCTATATGTTTAGAAGTATATATTTATCAGGTGTCTGGTTACCATACTATAGGCTCCGCCTATTTTGGGATCACATGATTGGGTGTAAGTTGTCCAAGAATATTATTATGGAATGTACACAATGGCAATTTCGGTCATACAAAAAAGTTGGTCTGAGACCCGTTATGCAACTAGGTTTTTGAAGATTGGTATCCTGTATAAAAGTGGTAGAGGGAATAATATAATGATTTATATCTACATACATATATACTCTATGCGAGATGAAAACAATTAAAGAACGTAAAACAAATCATACTCCTCAAATTGTATTGTTTGCTTTGAAATTGTATGATGCATTCACATTCACACATTGAATTTGACAATATCATAAAACTTATTCTGCATAAATCAGACACTTGTTAGAGTGGTCGTGGCTGTTTCTGATGGACAGGGTTGCGACGCCGTCGCCATACAAAAGTTATAAAACTTATCATAGAATCCACCAAAACACCAAATATAGGGCCTAAATATTTAAAAAATGGGTAATGAACATTTTGATTACAGTTGTCCAACTAAAATTCTCTATTAAGGCTAGCGTCCATTAGGCTCGCCGAGCCGAGCCGAATCGAAACGCAGAAAGTCGCCTCCTATATATTTCTATGAACCTGCGTTTATTAGCGACGAGCCGCGGCGCGCCGAATCGAATCTACCGCGCGCATCGCTCGTCAGGCGAATTTCTGCGGCGACGCGTTTCGACTCGACTCGGTGCACCTTAGTGGACGCGGGTCAGCGGATGAGTGTAGACGGGTACTACATTGCATAAATACCTACATGAAAAGTTATCGAAATGAAGAGCTGTTAATTTCCCTAATTTAGAAATATACTGATGATCATGACTGCCTCAGTAGTCTCGCGGCATAAATGTGCGCGTGGGATTGGGAATTTTCTGTGAGGAAATTCTCAGTAGCAGCACGGAATCTGGTAATGTCCGGTACGGCAATAGGCTCGCCCCTTATTGCGTGGGACCTGAAAATTCATGGCGAAATGTGGGTGTAATATTACACCTTTGCCTACCCCTTCGGGGATACAGGCGTGAGTCTAAAAAAAAAATTATGATCATGAATATCCCGCTATTTCTTTCCATATATAAAATATATGGAAAGAAATAGCGGGAATAATGAAAGAATTTGAAACAAGAAACCAACACAAGCAAAACCTACAGCAGCTAGTCGCCGACTGCTGGCTTCGATTCGATTCGTCTGTGATGAACGCACACGGATAAAATGCGACTCGGCGCGATTCGACGCGGTTCGAATGTAGTCGACGCCAGGCTTTATAAACCTCTGACGCATACGTGACAGGTTTTTACGCAGACTATACCCTACTTGCATATTTTTTATAAATAATAATCTACTTTGTCAATATTACCCTTTAAAAAGTTTTTAATAACAAGGTAGCAAAAAGGTTTTATATTTTTAATTAAATGGGGCTATCGTAGTGGCTGTATACTGCTTTATGCAACCGATGCTCAAGCCGAACACGTCCTCTCCTCCGTTGACTATACTAACCAATGCACGGAAAAATATCGATAATCTGTGGTATCGAGTATTTTTCCTTTCGATATCCATAACTTTGTACTGGATACTTTGCACTCAATGCTTTTACTCAATAAGTACTTAATGGCACGGTAGTACACGTAAGCAAGGGAGTCTCGGACAATAATTTAAAAAGGTATTGTCGATTTGTCGAAGTGACGGGTCTCTCAGACCCACCAGGCGCCCGAAGAGCGAAAATACTGCCTGCAGATTAATTATATTATATACAAAAAACCGGCCAAGTGCGTGTCGGGCCACGCGCAATGTAGGGTTCCGTAGTTGCCCATAATGGCCATTATTGATAATAACTTCTGTTTCACATGGGACTAAAAACGACCCACTTTGTACCCCGAAGTACATTACATACCAAAGTACGTATATCTTTAAGATTAAGCCAGCGCTCCCAATGTAAACTCACAGAAATAGGTATTTATAAGTTAAACGACGATTACTCGTAAACTAGTGATGTCTACTTAGCCGTGATAGTTTTCCTTTTAAATTCGTTATATGTAGGTACTACATGTGTGATTTTTTTCACCTCTTCCAAATTAGTAGTTTAGCCGGTAGTGACACTTGAGTATACAAAATCTTTTCACTTCAAAGCTTGATATTTGACAAACCAATCACTTGATCGAAAAATTATTTGAGCAAGCTAATAATATTTTTTTAAAACCTATCCCATGATACTCCACATAAAGGGGTACTCAACCAAAAAAAATTCAACCCCACTATATAATTTATCACGTATTCCATTATGAAGTTCATCAAAAGATTTGATAGACATCCTATAGAATTCAAAGAATTTGTCTGGGTGTGCCCGTAACTTAACTTGCTTTAAATAAAATTGACTCTCGTTGATTCTTTGAGTATTTAATGGCTGTACCCAATACCGAAGATTCCTTTTCTTTTTCATTGATAGTAAAAATGCGATTGCAATTAGATCGTCGTCCTCCATTGTGTCCGTTCACTAGGCTATCACTACTTGTACTCGTAGAATAATACTGACATAGTTACAGGTAAAATACTATATACAAAAAGTAACGAGTGTCACAGCGACGAGGTTTCACCCATACCTGTGACAGTTATTATACATATTATGTATCTGGCATTACGTACCAGAAGGCCAATTCTCGTATTTAACAGACACTGACACTGAATTTTGACTGAACTGCGATTTAATTTTGAATTGACTCACAATTGGTATTCTGCTTCATTTAATCTCATTACAGTATGATTTCGATATAATCAATTTATAATCTCTTGTTGATCTCAGATGTAATGTCAAAAACAAAAACATTAATGTGGCCATTGTATGGGAAAATACATTAATAGGAATGGTTAAAATTAATATACAACTAAGTAATAAAATTTCGGTAAGTAAATGTATTGGTTCCTTGGATCGTGTGGATTATTTTCAATAGGTATAGCAATCGCGACCCAAATCCACTCATACTTATTTTATATATAAAACAGTAACAAACACTTATTTTGCTCAATTGTCAACAATAGTCAGCTGTGAACTGTCAAACTGTAGTATCATTTGGTTTTAGCTACAGTTTAACATTTGTTGTACGTAAATAATTAGCAGAATACCGTCCACACTAGTTCACACTTGGTTCAACTTTCGATGTAGTCCCGATCTCATTCAATTGTCAGTTAAGCTACGAGAATACCATTTATGACACCGAGACTAGATTGATATTGGAATTTGAACAAATATAATTACCAGAATTGGCCTTCTGATATATGTCATATATATCTGATACGTAATAAATACTCATTTTATGAATGACATTTGACACCTTGGCTCTTCAGAATAAAGTCTTCCTCTGTATATGCTGCTGCAGTAACTATCAATTAAATTCTACCGAATTTCGTTAAATTCGATTATGGTGCAAAATTAATTGACCACGAAATGTAACCGGTCAAACACTTATCCGTTTTCCTAAAATCTTATTAGTCTCCGGTAATTTGATTTGATTCAGTAGTTCTACGGTTTAGAAGATAAAGAGGGGTTCACTTTGCGATTGTTTTTTTGCTAAATATTTCGTAAAAAGACCTCTAAATGATAAATATCGGTTAGGAGAATAGTAACGTCAGCAGAATTCCAATATGTGCTGGGCATATTTTAAGATATATCCAGCGACTTTGACAACGTGTAGTGGCTAATGCTATGATTGCTTACTCGTAATTTCAACATGGAACAACAAAGTTACAGTTAGGGCATTATGCTGTGTCGAAGACGCCGACGATGAGTTGTCCTCAGAGCTCACTGCTAGGACGTAATTGATGACTTTCTTAGAAAGCCTCTACCGTCTGGATGTACTTTGACAGGTTATGCAGATGACGGTATATTCCTTATTTAATCAAATACAAGAGTAGGACTTGAAAGGTTAGTATACATGTTTAAGGATGATCAACAATTGGGGTGAAACTTACTAATCGTTTATCTTTTGCTCCTCAGAAGACATGTCAGTTACTTTTAAAAGAAAATTTAAAGACAGCGCCTCGTATCATATTCAATAACGTCATTATGTATCATCATCAGCAGCCTTTAACAGTCCACTGCTGGACTAGGCCTCTCCTTTGAAAGGAGAAATTGGCCTACTATACCACGCTGGCCAAACGGGTTGGTATAGGGTTTGTAGCAAGTTTTCCTTCTCTTACAGTGCTGTTCTCTGCATAATATGCTCCCTTTGTCGGCTCTTACGAGACCCATGGGATGATATGAGATGGTGACATTCCATCTTCTTAATCCGTCACCACACGGGCACTATTAAACATAAAGAATCTGTTTTTTACTTCGGATTAGTTTAAGGAAGGAATTTTCTTTTGTTGAACACGTAATAAATGGTACCTAGGTGAATAAAAAAAGATCTTTTACGCTCTGTCTATGATGTCAACTGCGACATGGAGACTGCCGTTCAGACCTATAATTTCACAACTTTAAAAATAATTGATGCAACCTATTTAGATTGTATGTGTGCGCCTGTATGAGCCGATAGGCCTACTTTTGGTACTGTACGTCGGCAATCACTACAAGAGTCAACGTCTTGCGTTGATATTTTAAAATTTTTGTGCAAAGCTCAGCACTGAAGCTTTATCAATACTGGCAGGTGTACTTTCGTTTGATCTTAAGGTCCAAAGACGTGCATCAATGTATTATACCATACGAAAAAGCATGAATCCAAAATTTCCTAGCACCTCGTGATAGAAATAAACTGCTTAGGTTGTTCAACCAGCACGCCGATGTCTACGTAGGCCTTGTCAACGAATAGCAGTTTCGTTGGAATACATCAACCAAGGGCCGTCACCTCGACCAATTCTTTCCAAACGTTCGTGAGCGACTGGCCGGATCTGGTTAGGGGGGGATCACTGTGTTGCTCAATTTCATATGGGGCATGGTAATTTTTGGAGGAAGTTGCTTTGGTTTTTAATTAGTTTATTCACCATTATTCAAGCTCTGACAACAATTGTGAGTAATCTGCACATCACATTTTGTGTGTGAGTGTGGTCTTTGCCAATCTGACATTAACAATATGCCTAGTGATTTTCATAATTAATCACAGGCGTCTCTGCCATGCATATGCATGGCAGAGACGCCTGTGATTTTACTGAAAATAGGCACAGCTCGAAAATTGTCGGTAATAGAGGCATGTTGATTTCAGCACAAATGGGTTGGGTCGACCGAAGAAGTAATACCCTCTCACAGAAGATCGATGTAAAGTAACAGTATCTGTTATTTTGTGTTTTATTCAGTGAGTGAGAACGCCTGAGGCCCAGTCACCTTTCCTCTCCCGGTCCCCATCCTGATCGCTTTCCCTTCTCCTCTTCCTTCGGGTAGGCAGCAACTTGGCTGTACTTATTTGACATTGCTCCTGTAATGCTAAGTAAACACAGCTAAGTATGAGCCACGGATACCACTTACCATATCAAGTGGGCCATTGGCTCGTCTGCCAACGGTGAAAGCAATAAAAGTTTCGTAGTAACATCGCAGCGCCAATCAGCTTGTGATCATGGCACTTGCAATAGTTCCGAAACGTCAAGCCTTTCATGGTATGTAAGTACGTATAAAAGATCGCGTTAATTCCCGTGTCATGAATTAATCATACTTAATGCACTTTCAATGAAAATTATAAGGGCTCATTAGGCTTTACATTTAACTAGTACCCGAATATTCGATTAACTTAAACTTACGCAATTAAGCGATTAAATTAATAATTGTGCTTGACTTCTTTTATCCTTAGGACACTAGATAAAGGCTAATACGGGACCCTACATTGTGCGTGGCTCGATATACATTTGTCCGGATTTTTTAGTAGGTACCTAATATTTTGTCACAGGTATTTTTCACACAAACATTTAAATCACAGTCATGTAATACCTAATATTTTAATTACCTATTTAGCTCATGTCTAAGCCAAAGGAAAATAAATGAAAATCGCTTTGCTCACGGAATGAACTGAAAACGGTTCTGAAAATCGGACCTGAAAAACGGGCCTGAAAACGGATGTGTGCGGCCAGGCTATTCATAACGTCAAATTACGCGTCTCATTTAAAGAGGGATATACTCTTTACATACTCATATCTTTGACTACATTCTCTAAATAGCCGTGCTGTGATCTGTCAACAGTGTAAAATTTGTTGGATGTTTGTGTTTACATTTTTAATAACTTTTTTGCATTTAAATAGTAAGTAAGCTTATAATAATTAAATAGTGTACTCATTAATTAATACACATCGTGTATGTGATATCGGGATGTAGATTCCGCTATTCTCGGAACGGAAATAACAGGAGAAACTTTATCTTCTAGCAGTAAGTCGGAATTTTCCTACAAATGTATTTACTTTTCTCGTATTAATGCTATAATGAGTGTTAAGTTTACACAATATCATTGTATTGCAAATCAAAGGAACAGCTTGCATACGTATGTGTTATGAATTTTACTCACAAATTGTTATTTTGTACATTTATTGATTTAATAGCCTTAGTGATGGGATTTGACAGTGAAAGGAGATATCGATGTTTTTTGAATGAGGGATAAATACGGAAACTAACTATCGGACATGAATGTAAAACTGTAGCTGGAAGCGACAGCGGGTAGCCGCGGTTGCTAAGTTGACAATAAACAAAGACATCCAGCGGTCTAATTTTCTATCGCGCGTTTGATAGTAAGCGCAGTTTAATGTACATAATTTACTTAGATACCTACCTTAAAAGTAGCGTCTATTAACCTAAAGCCAAGTGTTCCAGTGTAAGCGCTGCATCTATAAAATAGTAGATGGATTAGGGATGCGAGTAGCATTCTTTCATTATTAAGAAGGTGTTTTTTTATTACAGGTTGCCTATTAATGACGTCACCAGAAAACTTTGGATAAATGCCGTTGGACGGCCTAGTTTGATTTAGCAGAAGTACCATCATATTTGTTCACGTCATTTTGAGAAAGACTGTTTTTTAAAGACAGAAAGCACCTGGCGTCGTTTAATACCGAAAGCTGTGCTTACATTACATTTATGCCCGGACATTGCACACCCGGTAGAATTATTTATCCAAAGCTAAACAAAAAGTGTGTAATTTTAGTTTGAACATATTAATAAAATATAATAATTACAACGATTTTAATTAATCTATCTACTTCTATATTATTTATCATATTAGTGCTATCCTGACTGATCAAAGACGTCTTGCCTTGTAGTCCGCTACATAATATTCTACCATAAAATATAATATTCTTTCACATTCACACAACATTATCTGGTCCCAAACTAAGCATATCTTGTACTACGGGTACTAGACAATCGATAAACATGCATATATACTTTTCTGTAAATATATTACATATTACACATAGTACCATCCAGACCAAGACAAACATCCATATTCATGCACACAAATGTTTGACTTGAGCGGGAATCAAACCCGCAAGCTTCGGCGTGGCAGTCGGATTACCTACAACTCTAAAAAAATCAACGTGATATGATGCGACGCAAACAAATTGCCAAAGCCTGCCGTTCCGCATTAGCCAATCTGGTATAATTCGTACAATACATAATCTAAGTGACAGTTTCTTAGCATCGCATCGCAACGCATCGCTCATTAGTTTATTAATACTTTTTGTCAATAGATTTTATGGCTAAAACGAACAATGAAGGCGCACGCAAACTGTTCGGACGCGACTTACTGTCGCGACAGTAAGTCGCGACACATAGTGTGCACACCCTTTCAGACGCGGCTTTCTGTCGCGTCCGCGTCCGATACAACCATAGACACGCCATGCTGTCTATGCAATACACTAAGGCTAGGTAGGAGCATATTTTTCTTAATTCAGGGCACTAGCAGTTAGCACTATTAAATTATATTATTGGTATACCTTGAAGTAAAGCAGAACTGTTGAATTGAAAGTGAATTTATCATTTTTGACTATATTCGGTATAAAATCAATATTAAGGCCGTACCATGGACAATATACGGATGACAGTAAACGTCCGCAGACGCTTACTGTCATTTTTCCAGATTGCTATCGGACGTCTGAACGCTCAAGGTCACGTCCGCGACAGACGTCCGATATTGTGCACACTTGAATGGATTTTCCTTGTCCAGATACAGGCCTTGCCACACGGCACAATTTTACGTCCAACTTGACTAAATCACTTGATGAAATCGTGACGTGTAGACGCCAGTCGTCCAACTCAAGTTCATCGGGTGGGCGGTACCACCAGATTTTAACCAATCGGGTGGGCGGAATGCAAATCAGTGATTTGATTGTGTCGTGTAGACGGGCAAAGCCAATTCGATTGAAAATTTGATCAGTGGTAAAATTGTATCGTGTGGCAAGGCCTTACCCTTCTGTCGCGACTTACTGTCGCGACAGTAAGTCACGACAGATAGTTTGTGCGGGCCTTTAAACACGTGATTTTTTTAGTACTGTCTGTCTGGCAAATCTTTGCAAAGCACTGTCCGGCGTCAACAGCAAAAACTACAATTTCAATATTTTAGTTGTTTATTTATACGGCTTAAATATATCGACACATACTAAAGTTAGACATTTGACCAAAAATATTTATCGATAAATCATCACTGTTACGAACAACACTCGGTTTCCTAACTCTATGTTTTGTCTACAGTTTGCCTACCACGATTCTGCTATAAGAGCGTGCTGCTAAACCTATCGACAGCTCTTTCTATCATACTGCATGTGCCATTAGAAAGAAGATATCAATCATAGCAACCGCTGTTGTTATTTAGTGTTACTTCTATGCCTTAGGTTATATTTCTTTGGGTTTTTGACAGCACCGGCGGTTTTGGTAGAAATGGTAGTTTAAAAAAAATGGTAGATATGATAGTGTTAGTACGAATAGTAGTTTTGGTACAAATAGTAGTTTGATAGGAATAGTATTTTCGGTAGGAACAGTAGTTTTGGTAGAAATGGTATTTTGGCATATATTGTAGTTTTGGTAGCTACCATTCCTACCAAAAGTACAATTTTGACCAAAACTATAAACGTCATTATTACATTTCTAAATAATGATGGATTAATCACACCCATACACAAAACAAAATAAATCGTGCTTCTCACAGAAATATTTAGCTGGATAACAGAAATAAAACCTATTTTCTTACTTATAAAAAAGTTATTTATCTATATTTTTAATTTTGATATTAAAATATTGACAGATAAAGAAAAAAGTGAAGTTAGCGTAAGTTAGTTACTTAAGTTTCTGATTTAATAGTGTTTTCAATTATAATGATGGTTCTTGGAAGGAAATTGAAAAATGCTCAGAGAAAGTTTGAACAAAGAATCTTGGTCAATGACGGCCCTGTTGGAGATTTGGTACCGGATGGTCCTCCTACTGCTAAAAAATACGGGTGGAAACGGGTTCAGATTTGATTAATTCTACCATCAACAATTTTCAAGTGATTTCCATTCTTGGTGACGGTAATTGCTTATTCCGCGCAATTTCTTTTTGTTTATATGCAAATGAGAATAAACATCATGAAATTTGTTTGGCCACTGTTGATAACATTGTCAATAAGTGGGATGTATATAGTAACTTCACTGTTGGGGACGTAGCATATGGCCAGACCATTACAAATGCAACAGATTACAAACGTGTGATGGGTGCCAATGGACAGTACCCAGGGCATGCTGAACTTCAGAGTGTAAGTGAGCTATATCCTGAGTGTCAATTCAGAGTTCATCTGGAAAACAGTAATACGATTACTGACAATGGTACTGGCGAAATTGATCATAACTTGCTATTTTCTGGGCACATGAACGAAGGACATTACAGTGTCCTAATGGAAAGAATGGTAGGGCAGCACAGTCATATTGAAGAACTTTCTTTCGTCAATGTTCAGTTATACACATTATATAAATCCCTATTGCGCGGCAAACCATTCAGTAATGCCAAGGTGGAAATTTCACGATACCTAAGGTGCAACGCAAAGCCAATGTTGTGAGAAAAGAAGTTTTGTGATATATTATATTTTTGGTAAGAATATCATCTTTTTACTTATTAGATAAGGCTAAAATGTACTTACTCATCATACCTTTACGTAAGAGCTTTTTTATAATATTAAAATAATATAATTATGCTGTTGAGCAGCACGGGTCCTCTAGTACAATGCTTAACTTACTACAATCGTGAATAACATATTTAAGCAATATGAATATGACATTCGGTCGTTTAAGTACAAGTGAAAAAAATAAAATAACGACAGATTGCAAATCAAGATAAATCATTACACAATTGTTAATAGACATAACTATGTTTATTTTAATGGAATAAAATCTGATATTCAATATAAAATGATAACTGTTACTGAATCTGATCAAACCAAATTTAAACAGTATGTATTTATTTATTTACTTGTAGCTATATCAACAATATACACACTAAAATGCGTTAAGAATAAGGCTCTGTAAATAATATTTTATATGTATATCTATTACAGACAAAACAACATTCTTGCAAAGTATTAGGTATAGATAAAAAATTGAAACTTATTTAAGATTTAAAAATACTATAATGAAATACACTTTGCGCAAAAAAAAGAATTCTTTAACGCTTAAACGCATTATCAATTTGACATAAAAATCACAATGATTATTATATTAGAAATTCTATTAACAACTTGAATTATAATAAATGCCTCCAAAGGCAATTTTACCATGATGAGAACATTGCTCAAATTAATGTCAAAGGAAGTACAGTTACAGGCCAGCTACATAACTTTAGTTTTATATAATAATTTTATTGACCCAGTGAAACCAATTAACTCTGACATATCTAATTCTACACTAAATTCATTGACATCTAACAAAAAATTGATATCATTACCACATTGACATTGATACATAATAGTGAGCAATCTTTATTTATGAATCCGACAATATCTAGTACTGTTCTGAATATAATAAAAACAATTATTCAAAGCATGGGCTACGACGACATCTGTACATTGATTATAAAATATATGGCAACTCAAATAAGTCTCATATTGAGCAACAAATCAACATAATTATACATTGAATACGGTACTTTCGCGGCTTGCGAAGAATGGCTTCGTCTTTACTGAAAAACGACGCCGAAGTCAATGTACTTCTCCTGCGCCGTTTCATCATTCAGTAGGTTACTACCTGCAAATTTTTTTCTTTATTTCTTACTTTAAGCTATCAAGAGAAGCTTCTTTGGGAGGTCACATCATGGGCAACACGATACCGTAAAGGTCAAACGATTTTACAGTAAAAGTCTTGTTTTAACCACAACTTCGTGTCTCATGTAGGAATCGAACCCAGAACACTCGGTACGATGCGATGGTGACATCACCACCACAGCCATTGTGATATTCCAAAGGTTACTAAACGTATATCAGTATTCTGCTAACCAAGAATGTTTTTCAAGTATCATCACATTCATCACTAAATAACATTTGCAGCACAAAATAAAAAAAAAATCAGATAAAATACAGTAACATAGCAGCGTTAACATTTGCCTTCTCTGTACCTTGTGGGCACACTTCATTGGATACGTCCGTGCCACTTCTGATATTTGAAGAAAACACCAAGTGCAGTATAAATCACTCCTTGTTTATTTCAATTATTACTGGTACACTTTTATACAATCACACATTGTTACAATAATTCCCGCTAGTTACTTCGTTACGTCCGTTACATCCGAGAGTTGTTATAAGACTGACTGTGGCATCGCGCCTTTCACTTCGACTCGTCCCTCTTCATAATAATCAAAAAGAGCGGGTAGTTAGTGAAGTGAGGTGCGCGCTGACGTATAGCCCCTAAATCATTTGAGTGTTTATAAAATAATTCCCGTAATTAATATTTAACTAAACCAAAAATATGACACAACAAAAAAAATATTATTCAAATTGGGTCAGTATTTTCTGAGATTAGCGCGGTCAACCAAACAAACCCTTTAGCTTTAATATTTTAGTACAGATGAATGCTCTAGGCCTTAGCACGTGCCCCGTGTGCTAAAGAAGAAAATACAGTATTGATTGAGATCCAAGGATCCGGGAGAACAAGCGCAAGTTTAAAAACGCTTCCGGATTCAGCAAGAAGTCTATTGCATTAGCCAACGCAAAACACATTGCAGAAATGGTGAGCGACTTGGAACTACTTGGAAGATATCCCATTGGGAGTCATGCTTTCTGTTCGCTTGCCAAAGCTGCCCAAGGAAATGTCTGCCAGATTTGTCTTCCGCCACTGCGAAAATCCAATGACAGTCTGGCCCATAATTCAAAAGACAAGGTTGGTCTTGGTCCAACTGTTTGCCTCGAACTCGACTTTGGATTATTATGGAGACACCACCCCACATTCCATGGTGTTGGAGCCCTCTGCCAAAAACTATTACGCAACATATGGCCAGGTAGAACCTAAAACTCTTTGACATCCACAAATGGGCTGGACGGCATTACAGACGGATGAGACGGAGTCCTAAAGACACGACAAAGTGCTCTCCTGAGTTCTCCCCCATTCTAACGCGCCTGTATCGTATTTCGTACGCAATCTAAAAGGTTTCATCTACAATGAAATTAGCCTTTTCACGTGATCTCAAAAACGGGTGACCAGTTCTGGTAGTCTTCTAATGTATCTTACGCACGGTACGCACCAGTGGAAGATACCTCGAAGAGCGGATGCGCAACTCACGCTGATAGCCTCCACATAGGCAAGGTTTTTCCGACATGGCCCCTTGTTGATGGAGAGCATGCATTGCTATGTGGATGACAGTAGGTACGGGTGATGCGCGGTACATCCGCCACCAGTTTATCACTCAGAGCCAATTACAAGAAAAACGGTTCAACATCTTCGGAGACAGTCAGGTATTGCTCTCATAAAACACGTTTATAATGCTTGGGAGTCATCTAAAAATGCTATCGGAGTATTTTGTGACCTCTCAAAAGCATTTGATTGCGTTCATCACGACACACTATTGCGTAAGTTCCGCCACTACGGCGTAGAGGAAACCGCACTTTGTGTTGTCGAGTCGTACCTGCGGCAAAGATTTCAGTGCGACGATGTAAATGGGACTACATCCTCTAAATTACCTATACAGTTAGACGTACCACAAGGTTCTATTTTAGGTCCTTTTCTATTCCTTGTATATATTAATGATTTACCTTTTTATTTAAAAAACATCTGTGATGTCGTACTTTTTGCAGATGATACGTCACTTATTTTTAAAGTAGATAGGAATAGAAATCAATTTGATGATGTAAATAATGCACTTATACAGGTTACACAATAGTTTACAGCAAACAACCTAGTACTTAATTCTAAAAAGACTAAAGGCGTAAAATTTGCTTTATCTAACGTTAGACAACTGGGACCTAACATAAGGCTAGATAGGGAGGAACTTGACACAGTTGACTCGACAGTGTTTCTAGGCATTACACTAGATAATAAGTTACAATGGCGTGCACATATAGCATGTCTTGCAGGTAAGCTCAGCTCTACTGCATATGTTGTCAAAAAAGTTAGACAATTTACTGATGTCGACACAGCTCGTCTAGTTTATTTTAGCTATTTTCATAGTGTCATGTCCTACGGTATTTTGTTATGGGGCAAAGCTGCGGATATTCAGAATATTTTCCTTCTACAGAAACGAGCGGTACGAGCAATATACATGTTAGGTGCAAAAGATACTCTCACGGAACGCTTTAAGTCTATAGGTATTCTTACAGTAGCCTCGCAATTTTTATTTGCTTATATATTGTATAATAGGCAAAACATAGGTTTATTTACTACAAAAAGTGATATACATAACATAAATACTCGAAACAGGCATAAGTTATATGCCTCTTATCATCGTTTACATAAATATAATAATTCTTTGTTAGGGCTAGGTATTCCTATATACAATAAAATACCAATTAGTCTTTTAGAATTACCATTTAGTACGTTTAAAAGTAAAATTAAATACTACCTTATTAGGAAAGGTTATTATACCATTAATGATTATTTCAGAGATTGTCACTTACACTAGCCAACTCTTGATTATTTAGAATTTATATAGATACCTTCCTTTTCAGTTTTTTTTATATAATATCTCTAGTTCTATTATTTTAATATTCATGTATTATATTAGGTCATTCAACTTACTACATTTACATTTGCATTGTTGTTCCACTAATTTTATTAAAATTTGCTACAGTGTTAGATGAAGATAACTCGTTATCATGAGCTGGATGCAAACTTTTTTGTAATTTTCGTGTATTCATATACCATCACTTTCTGTAACATACTTTTCCTCCATAGTTCTGAACATGATCGCGAGTTGCCTACATTATAAGGCGTAAGTGGATGCTCCTGTTACACAAGATTCACATTGGAAGGCTACTACAGCACTTAATTTAGTAACTGCATATTTGTTTAAGGGTTATGTATATTCTTATTTACTGAAACATATATTCTTATTTATTGAAACATAAATTAGAAATAAATAATTTGCAGGTAGAATTAAATAATCTTAGTGACAAATTAGTATCAATGACAAATAAATATAAAAGCTCTGAACTACAAATGAAAGAGTACATATTGGCAATGAATGAGTTGGTGGCATCAAATAGTAACAAATGCTCAATGCCATTGAACAATGACATCCCGTTCAACCACCAACACTCGCCAGCTTGCTCATTGCCAACATGTGACCCGGTTTTGCCAAATAGTTCTTTAAACAATACAAATTCAAATATTAAACACACTCTAAATAAATTAAAAAATAACAAACTAGACAGTAAAACTATATTACAAAATAAAAATAAAGTGATAATATTTAGTGACGAGATTGGAAAAGGTATGGGTCAGTTGTTGGCGAACACATATAGTGATGGGTTAGTGATGAAATACTGTTTGCCTGGGTTAAGTTCCATTGCTATTTTAGATAAAATTATAAACTTCCTTTTTTGTCCAGGATACAACTTTATTGATCCTACTTGGTAAAAGAGGATCTTTAAATAAAAGACTTTTATTCTATTATTACAGTAAATTATGTGAATTAAATCAAATTATTATGCTCACTTTACCTTTCAGTAAAGGGTTGCCACAGAAAGAAAATAATATTAGTCATAGTCTTAATATAAATTTGTGTAGTTGGTCATACAATAACGATCAATTTCATGTTTTTGACTCTAACAATTATGTTAGTAAAGCTTTACATTTGACGCAAGATACTTGTTATCTGAATTCTTATTATAAAAGACAACTAGCTGAGTCGCTAGAATTTTGTATTGACATTTCAGCTAAGAATTTGGCTAATAAACGTGTTGCCCCTATACAGCAACAAAATGACATTTATAATGATTCAGCCAGTACTTTTGGCTACACAGTCTGACATTTATATTAATTTAAATTAAATAATTCGACAATAGAGAATACCTCTTGCAATGACACTTTCATTAATAATGGGCTGGTATGTACGAATAAGCCCAATCCAACTAATAATTCATTCATTCAGAAATTCACAAGTATTAAAACTGGTACATCAAAATGTACGAGGTATGTCAAATAAAGATTTAGAAGTGGAGTTGTTCATGAACGGTGAATGCGTCGATATTTTGTGTATAACAGAACATTGGCTTAAAGATCACCAGTTCATGTGCAATTTGAAATGAGCAAAAATATTGAAAAATTTAAGGCCTGTCTTCAAGCATTGAGTTTTAACGAAGTATATGATACGCATAATCCTAATATAGCATTTGACATTTTGTATGACATTTTTACTTCATTCTATTATTTATGTTTTCCTTTGACATTAATTAGAAAAAATACACGTAATAAACCTAAGTGGATGACAAAGGGTATAAAAACATGTTCAAAGCGTAAACGTGATTTACTGTGGCGCTATAGGAAAAGTCCTAACACACATAATAGAAATATCTTTAAACAATACTCTGCACGTCTTAACAAAATAATCAAATTGACACAAATATCTCAAAATGACTATATAATTCAAACTGCCATAAACAAATCCAAAGCAACATGGTCAGTTATAAATAACAATAAACAATCCATGCCTGTTGAGGAAATAAAACAAATAAGTGTAAATGGCGAAATCATTGAAGATCCTATTGCTATTGCGGATAGTTTCAATACATATTTTATAGGAACAGGGTCTACACATAGTGTTAGTAGCACGAATTCTAATAAAATTACAGTCAATAAGACCTTATTACATTCACTTTTTATGACCCCTACAACGCCTTTTGACATTTATAAAATAATTGTTTCCTTAAAAAATACAAATAGCACGGGCTATGATGACATACATACGAAGATTTTGAAAGCCGTATCTAATATTATTTCACCTATCTTTTAGTTACATAATAAATATGTGTATTGTATCTGGTGTATTCCCTGAAAAATTAAAAACTACTATTGTTAAACCACTTTTTAAAAAGAATAGCAAACTAGAAATGAGCAATTACCGACCAATATCCCTTATACCAACAATATCGAAGGTATTTGAAAAAGTAATTAGTAGTAAACTAAGCACCTTTTTTAAAAAAAATGATATCTTCGCGGATGAACAAGTGGGCTTTAGGAAAGAAAAGAGCATTAATTTAGCGGTATATAAATTTTTGCAAGTTGTTATGTCTAGCCTTAACAATAAAAGAATCGTCACGGCACTGTACTTGGATCTGCAAAAGGCGTTCGATTATGTCGATTATAATCTTTTGTTTAAAAAGCTGGAAGCTTACGGCGTAAGGGGCAATGTGTTGAAACTTTTAAAATCCTATCTCTCTAATAGAGTACAATGCACTCAGATCACTCGCATATGCCCTAAAACTAAAAAGGAAACTGTATTTTCCTCTGGATATCAAGTGGTAAAACAAGGTGTGCCTCAGGGAAGTGTTTTAGGCCCCTGTTATTTATTATATATATAAATGACCTGCCTAATGCTATCAAACAAAATATTGTCCTATTCGCGGATGACAGTACGGTCATGTTTACAAATACGTGTAAAAACACTTTAGAAAGAGATATGAATGAAACACTAAATCAAATAATAAAATGGCTAAAATGTAATAATTTACTCATAAACCTAGATAAAACGAACATAATGGGATTTAGAAATCATATCAACAAAACAAAAGATATTGTTGTAAAATATAGCGGACAACAAATAAATGAAGTGGAAACTGCAAAATTTTTGGGCTTGCATCTTGATTGCAGTTTGAATTGGAGACATCATGTTGAAGTCATATGTTCTAAATTAAGCCAATTTTCATATGCACTGTACATGCTTAGAAAGGTAGTCCACCAGTCGGCTGTTATAACTGCATATCGTGGTCATGTTGAGTCCTTGTTAAGGTATGGGGTAATATTTTGGGGCAACTAGGTTGAAAAGGATACGGTGTTTAAGGCGCTGTCCTAAGCGACTGTTTTGGTAAATGAGGGGGTGAAGCAGGGGAGGTGAAGGGAGCTTAGCTGCGTCTACTGCGGGGCGCCCCCCTTTATTCTCGTCGCGTGCGGCCGTATTCTGGCGACATCCGTATTCCAATATTTCAAAATCGCAAGCAAAACGTTTTAGCATATTGAATTGAGATACTGATATTAAAATTTATATTACATACATCAATCTGTTTGTATAATATAGGCATAGCGCAATTTTTGTTCTCAGTGCAGCCATGAGCAAAACTGGTTTACATTAGACGTTATAGGTATTAATAGTTGACGAAAGTAGGTAAATACCTACGTGCCGTAAGATGATAAAAATAATTAAGTCAGTTCCATGTATGGAGAGGCCATTATTATGTTTGTTTTGTTTTTGTATAAAAATAGTGAAGCAGTTCATAGAATACCTACCTCTAATTCCATTCCTGCCAGTTTTCAAATCTGTTTTGCAATAAATTGGCTGTGACATACGGGCGGACAGACAGACATTGCGAATCTATAAGGGTTCCGTTTTTACAATTTTTGTCTACGGTACCCTAAAAAACACAATACTGCTCTACTAAGCGCAAAAGCCGTATCTCAACTAAAGCGAGTTACGAGATAATTGAAGTTTAGAATAGTTGATTTCTTTTATTTATTTATGCATGTTTATTGTTATTATAGGTATAATTATTATGGTATTATAGGTATAATTATTATGGTAAAGGTTTCGAAATACGTCGCCGTTTTTAGGGGTTGTGAGTGATTGGAGAGGGAGGAGGGGAGGTCTTGAAACCCCTCTCACCATTTTCACTTGCCGGAAATACTTGGTTTCCTCTGAAAAAAAATATCTCTAAACATCGATGTGTATGGCACTGCCAACTTCCACATTCATCACACTAGTTTAATAAACTAAGGTTGTCGGAGCCCTGCGAAGGGCTCCTATTTTCGGATTAAGGGTCAAAAGAGAACCTATTTATTTATTTATTACAGTCGCACCTAACCCAAGGCACTCGAAAGCAATGACGCACAAATTTGACATTTGCTGTCAATATGATCATTCCAAGATGGCAGTTTTGCGTTTCGTTTCACGTTTTTCACATAAAACTTAAAAATGACATTTGTAAAACTAAACTATAAAAAATATGTTCCGTTGCCGACGTATTTATGAAATGGAAATTGTTTAAAAATATTTAGACGCAACTCCAGCAGCCAAAATTACTTTTAGGGGATTAAAACGAACTACCTTAAGCCCCCTACACTACCAATACCCTCAAATTCAGGCGACTCGTTTCGAAACCCAATCCATTATTATTTTTCAAAATAGATGAAACATCAAAAATATATGTGGATATACCTTATTCATGAGATACTGCTATGTCGCTTAGAAAATTATAGAATTAGAATTTGAGTTACTGCTTTTTCGTTAGCTCTCCTCATACATGTTTGTATGGAAAAATATAAAAAAATTCTTTCGCTTCAAATATGTGTTGTTTCAAAGAAAATAAATATTAAAAGATATTTATTTATATTCATTTATCATTTATTAACGAAATACAGAGTTTACAGCTCATCAAAAGTTAGCTGTCTGCTACAACCCGGCAGGTTTTCTTTATTCTCATCGAATGTTAAAGGCAGTGTGTGAGGTGATAAGGCTTTAATACTTATTATTTGCTGTTGTTCACGAGACACAGTTTCATTTACTTTCCTTTTACGGCTTGGTATTGTAGAAATTTCAAGCACTGATGAAACATTTTCCTCTCCGTGATCTCGCAATGCCATCCCTTGAGCTTGACAAGAATCAACAATTTCAGGCAACTGCCAATTCATATAAAACGCCACAAGCTTTTCTTCTCCCAGAAAACATCATATATTTCTATAATTTCTATTTTTAGTGGTATACTTTTGCCACTCCACACAGCAAATAAACACTTTTGTTTGCATGTAACGTGGCGTTGCCCCTGAATTTGGTAATAACAATTACAATATTTGTTTAGACTAGTCAGTTCACTTTTTTATCATGTTTCCATATTTGTATTTTATTTGCTCTTATACTATTCTCCAGGCCATTCTTATAGGCAACTATAGAACATTAAATTCCCACAATCGTGTTTGGACCTATTAATCCATCTGGCGTGGCACCAATAATCGGATAATCCACAAGGCTCGATTGTTACATTTTCTTGCTTCGCCAGTTGTTGCAAAGCCAGTTGTTCATTTTAGATTCCATGCGCAACTGATTTTACATTGCAAATATTTTATGTGTACAAAATATTTTTAACTAAGTTGGCTTTACTGCTCTTATCTCTTCTTTTTACCACTATACCAAAATTTCAATCTGTCAATATATTCTTACGCAATTCGAACCAGTCACTGCTATCCCTCTTGTAAGTTTTGCTTATCACTACGGAATTTGAGTCAAATTTGTTAAAAAAATTGTTTGGCATTTCTTGGCTAGCTCTTGAACAGATCGTGTTAGGAATGACTGCAGTCAAATGTGTGTAAGACGTTGCAGAATTGTTATCTTTAACTTCACTGTAATTACAATAATGGTAATTAGTTACGTGCTTTATTATTAAAAAAATACTATATCTTGTGTTATAGCAAACAGAGAAGTCACCTTCTTACTTATAAATGATTGATTATAGAAATTAAAAAGATATTAGGTGTACTGAGACATACCTAATAGTTTATGAATAATCAAAGTTTTACCCGATGTACCTAAAAAGGTTTATGTTCACAACACAATAATACAACATTCGTTACCGCTTGTGTGCGGATTGCGGAGCGCCATATTAGCGCTGTTTATTGTTCGCCGTGGCGGCATCTTAGCGCTCCAGGCGCTCTGACAAGCTAATACATTTGAAATATAGGTACATAAAATGATTCGATTTTATGTTATTACTCTTTCAAAAATTGAAAACTGTGGCAGCTATGTATTGTGAGAATAATTTATATAATTATATTATGCATAATCGATAATATATAAGTAACATAGTTAGTCATAAAAGACTCTTATGAAAATAATTTGTGTAAAAATGTTACATATTTCATAATCACTTGGCCATGGATGAATTTCTATTTTATTACGCTTTCTTGTACAAATCCTTCGTAGAACTTCATTTCTCTAATTGTCCATATTTTATTCTTCTAATTATATATTTATAAGCACAGAAACAATAACACATTAAACGCAACAAGAGTATAAACTTAGGTCCTAATTATATGTGCCCATAGTTTCGTTTCACGTTTTTCACATAAAACTTAAAAATGACATTTGTAAAACTAAACTATAAAAAATATGTTCCGTTGCCGACGTATTTATGAAATGGAAATTGTTTAAAAATATTTAGACGCAACTCCAGCAGCCAAAATTACTTTTAGGGGATTAAAACGAACTACCTTAAGCCCCCTACACTACCAATACCCTCAAATTCAGGCGACTCGTTTCGAAACCCAATCCATTATTATTTTTCAAAATAGATGAAACATCAAAAATATATGTGGATATACCTTATTCATGAGATACTGCTATGTCGCTTAGAAAATTATAGAATTAGAATTTGAGTTACTGCTTTTTCGTTAGCTCTCCTCATACATGTTTGTATGGAAAAATATAAAAAAATTCTTTCGCTTCAAATATGTGTTGTTTCAAAGAAAATAAATATTAAAAGATATTTATTTATATTCATTTATCATTTATTAACGAAATACAGAGTTTACAGCTCATCAAAAGTTAGCTGTCTGCTACAACCCGGCAGGTTTTCTTTATTCTCATCGAATGTTAAAGGCAGTGTGTGAGGTGATAAGGCTTTAATACTTATTATTTGCTGTTGTTCACGAGACACAGTTTCATTTACTTTCCTTTTACGGCTTGGTATTGTAGAAATTTCAAGCACTGATGAAACATTTTCCTCTCCGTGATCTCGCAATGCCATCCCTTGAGCTTGACAAGAATCAACAATTTCAGGCAACTGCCAATTCATATAAAACGCCACAAGCTTTTCTTCTCCCAGAAAACATCATATATTTCTATAATTTCTATTTTTAGTGGTATACTTTTGCCACTCCACACAGCAAATAAACACTTTTGTTTGCATGTAACGTGGCGTTGCCCCTGAATTTGGTAATAACAATTACAATATTTGTTTAGACTAGTCAGTTCACTTTTTTATCATGTTTCCATATTTGTATTTTATTTGCTCTTATACTATTCTCCAGGCCATTCTTATAGGCAACTATAGAACATTAAATTCCCACAATCGTGTTTGGACCTATTAATCCATCTGGCGTGGCACCAATAATCGGATAATCCACAAGGCTCGATTGTTACATTTTCTTGCTTCGCCAGTTGTTGCAAAGCCAGTTGTTCATTTTAGATTCCATGCGCAACTGATTTTACATTGCAAATATTTTATGTGTACAAAATATTTTTAACTAAGTTGGCTTTACTGCTCTTATCTCTTCTTTTTACCACTATACCAAAATTTCAATCTGTCAATATATTCTTACGCAATTCGAACCAGTCACTGCTATCCCTCTTGTAAGTTTTGCTTATCACTACGGAATTTGAGTCAAATTTGTTAAAAAAATTGTTTGGCATTTCTTGGCTAGCTCTTGAACAGATCGTGTTAGGAATGACTGCAGTCAAATGTGTGTAAGACGTTGCAGAATTGTTATCTTTAACTTCACTGTAATTACAATAATGGTAATTAGTTACGTGCTTTATTATTAAAAAAATACTATATCTTGTGTTATAGCAAACAGAGAAGTCACCTTCTTACTTATAAATGATTGATTATAGAAATTAAAAAGATATTAGGTGTACTGAGACATACCTAATAGTTTATGAATAATCAAAGTTTTACCCGATGTACCTAAAAAGGTTTATGTTCACAACACAATAATACAACATTCGTTACCGCTTGTGTGCGGATTGCGGAGCGCCATATTAGCGCTGTTTATTGTTCGCCGTGGCGGCATCTTAGCGCTCCAGGCGCTCTGACAAGCTAATACATTTGAAATATAGGTACATAAAATGATTCGATTTTATGTTATTACTCTTTCAAAAATTGAAAACTGTGGCAGCTATGTATTGTGAGAATAATTTATATAATTATATTATGCATAATCGATAATATATAAGTAACATAGTTAGTCATAAAAGACTCTTATGAAAATAATTTGTGTAAAAATGTTACATATTTCATAATCACTTGGCCATGGATGAATTTCTATTTTATTACGCTTTCTTGTACAAATCCTTCGTAGAACTTCATTTCTCTAATTGTCCATATTTTATTCTTCTAATTATATATTTATAAGCACAGAAACAATAACACATTAAACGCAACAAGAGTATAAACTTAGGTCCTAATTATATGTGCCCATAGTTACATGAAAAGCCTATTTGATTCAAAGTATTCAGTCTATAACATAAAACATGAAATTACGAACTCAAATCGGCGTATTATAATAACAAACAGGTTTACGTAAAATTTCGTGCAGCGGAGACGCAAGCGACATGACCTATCTGTCACAGGGCTCATAGCCGAATGATGAGGTCTGGGCGGGGCGTAAAGTAGCAACTGACACTCAGTACACCGCTAATGCTAATAAGGTTTAAATTGCTGAAGCGTTTGATATTGATGGGATCTACCGAGCGTCAAAATCATAGACGTTTGGCAGATTTTATTTAATTTTACAAAATATACACGTATAATATGAAAATAAATAGGGTAATTCTTTAGTTCATTAGATTTCCTACAATATTATCAAATAAAATATGACAGCTTACGATCAAAATATTGCAAACAGTGAGACGAAAGATTATTTTCTGCCTCGGTTTTGTGATTTTTTTACCGTGATTCTATTTTACATAAATGAAAAATTCTTTCAAAAGTCTTTTGTTCAGACTTTTGACTTTAAGCTCTATTTTTTGCTAGTTTGTAATATGTACCGTTATGGCTAGATGCGCGACGAAAAATTAGGTATTTCACGGCTTCTGAGGTATAACAGCGCCTTAAGGCACAGAAGAGGTGCGTGAGAGCAATTTGTAAACTTAAATCTACTGATAGTTGTAAACCTACGTTTATTGAACTAAAACTATTAACCCTGCCCTGTATCTATATTTATGAGACTGCTATATTTGTTGCCTTAAATAAGTCTTTGTTTAAATCACCTACGAGTGAACGCCATAAGAATAAAATATGTTTTCCGGCAAACAGAACTGCACAGTTCGATAAGAGTGTTTTTTGTATGGCTCCTCGAATTCATAACCATCTACCCAAAGCAATATTGAAATGTAGTAATGTAGATACACTAAAGCATTCACTTAAACAATTTCTTCTTAAGAAGGCATATTATACTGTAACTGAATATCTAAATGACAAAACATAACTCACAGTAAATTATCTAATTAATTGACATGATTTCATTTTTTACAATTGACATAATTCTGATTAATTAATTTTCTGACTGATAATAATTTTACTTGACATTTTCTATGCTAATTTATGATGGAGATTTATGAGTTTGTTCTGACATTGAGATATAATTATGATTAATGTTCCAAACTAAAATTATTACCATTACTTATTATTTTTGGGTGATTATATAGTGTGTAACTTTAAATTTATAAAATACTCTACCCTATAAAACATTGCATGCTGACTGGCAGAATATAGAAGCACTGAACATTCTGTAACACCTCTGTAACATCTTTGTAATAGCTATGTTCGCAATAAATGATTATTATTATTATTATTCATACTCATCTTTAATATAATCACATAACAATACAGTACATTTTTAAATATATAGTAAGTAAGTAATTAAAACATTATACAATACATTTAATAATATACTGTATTATTATTATTATTATAATTTTAATAACCATCTAGTTGGTAGTTCGTTCAGCAGACAAAATGCAATACATGGTGGATCGTTGATTTTAGTTAACAAGCTGCTTAAATTTAAGAATCGTAGTGACTTTGTTAGTTTCTCTGTTGAACGGACAGTTGAAATAGCCTGTGTGGAGTTCTGTTTATACTATGTTTTGAGTGTGTATAGGCCACCATCATCCTGCTATAATAACTTTGAAAGTGTCATGGATGATGTGTTACGGAAGCTATGCCAACAAAATAAATCTATAATAGTAGGTGGCGATTTTAATATTAATTTACTAGAAGATTCCCTGAATTGCCACAAAATTAAGAATTTGTTCAAGTCATATAATCTTGCATGTTTATTTTTGGAACCCACCAGGATAACTTCCACGACATCTACTTGTATAGACAATATATTTACAGATATTGTACCAGTTAAAAAGCAAATAATTAACAAATTAACATCAGATCATTGTGGACAATCTATAAAATTTGCTATGCAGTCTAAAAAAGTAGGTAGAAAGGAATTGAGTGTGGTGCCAAAAACTTTGCGGCGTCTGGAGGGACTTAAGGATAAACTCACAAGTACATTACCATACTTATGCTATAATAACGATCCTAATAAGTTGTACAATTCTTTCTTTGACATGAACTGTACTATATTCAATTCTATCTTTGTCCCTAAGAGGATCTCAGTTACTGGTACTACATCCTTCAGTGAATGGGCAACCACTGGAATTTATAAAAGTATAAATAAGCTTTACGAATTATATGAGCAGAAAGTAATTAATAAAAATGATGAACAATTTTGTCAATATGTAAGAAATTATTCCAAGTTATTTAAAAAGATTTGTCGTGAAGCTAAGACACTTTATTTAAAATCAAAAATTAAAAACAGTGACAATAAAATAAAAGCAACGTGGGATATTATAAACAATGAGACTGGAAGGGTCAAGATTAAAAGTAACGATTACACTCTTCAATTAAATAAAAAGATATTAAAGTCAGATTTTGAGGTTGCCACAGCATTTGAAAATTTCTTCACAGACATTCCAGTCTCAACCACAAAATCCCTCAACTCGTCCCCTAATGACGCCGAATCTCTATTGAAACAAAATGTCAATAGGTGTAACATTGAATTTAGTTTTAGTTATGTCACTGACAGAGATATTGTAAAAACTTTTAATACCCTTAATTTGAAGAAGACTAGTGATCTTTGGGGCAATTCTGTTGTGATTACGAAATCTATAATCAACACAGTAGCACCGGAACTGGCAATGATTTTCAATAGATGCATTGACTGTGGTGTGTTTCCTGATCAAATGAAAAGTAGTAAAGTAATTCCGTTATTTAAATCAGGTAGCACATCTGACCCCACAAATTATAGGCCAATATCTGTGCTACCCACGATTAGTAAAATTTTTGAAAAATTAATTCTAGGTCAGCTTCAAATTCATTTTAATAACAATAAGCTGTTACATGAAAAACAATTTGGTTTTACTAGGGGTCGCTCAACTACCGATGCTGGAGTTGAGCTTTTAGATAGTATTTTTGATGCCTGGGAGGAGTCGCATGATGCTCTGGGAGTTTTTTGTGACTTATCGAAGGCTTTTGATTGCGTGTTTCATGAAACATTGATCAGGAAATTACATTACTATGGAGGTAAGAACACTGCTTTGGATCTCCTAACATCATATTTGAGTAATAGGATACAGAGAGTTGAGGTAAATGGAAAAGTTTCTATGGGTTCAGTGGTTACAATGGGAGTGCCGCAAGGTTCAATTCTTAGTCCATTCCTTTTCCTTGTATATATTAATGATTTGCCATACATTATGCAAAATAATGAAGAGGTAGTGTTATTTGCTGATGATACATCACTTATTTTTAAACTAAGACGACACCAATCAAATAATGACGATGTAAATAACGCTCTCTCTAAAGTAGTTCAATGGTTTACAGCCAACAATTTACTGTTAAATGAAAGAAAAACAAAATGTATCCGATTTTCAAAACCGAATGTAAAACAAATTAAACCTAACATATGTTTGAATGGAGAAGAGTTGGATCTTATAGATAACACCGTATTCTTAGACATAACCTTAGATTCTAAGCTACAGTGGGGCCCACATATAGGTCAGTTGTCAAATAGACTTAGCTCTGCAGCGTATGCGGTTTACAAAATTCGTCAGTTAACTGATATAGATACGGCCAAATTAGTATATTTTAGTTATTTCCACAGCATAATGTCATATGGCATTTTATTATGGGGCAACGCAGCTGACATTCAAACTGTGTTTGTACTGCAGAAGCGGGCTATTCGTGCAATCTACAGTCTTGGTTCAAGGCATTCACTGAGGGAAAAATTTAAAGAAATTAAGATAATGACGGTCGCATCTCAATACATTTATGAGAACTTGTTATATGTCAGGAAAAATATAAATATGTTTTCTAAATACAGCGACATTCATAACTTAAATACACCAAATAAAAACAAACTTGTTCTACCTTCAACTAGACTACAAAAAATAAGTAACTCATACAAGTGTCAAAGCATACGTTTTTACAACAAAATTCTAGGCAATATTCAGGAACTAAGTATTAATAAATTCAAAGTATTTATTAAACAGAACTTGTGTTCAAAAGCTTATTACACAGTTAAAGATTATTTAGCAGACAAAAATGCCTGGAATTGAGTTTAAAAATTATGAATTTTGACATTTTGAAATTAGTGACATGATATTTTTATTTACATTTGTAATACTTATATTTTTACATTTTGACATTTTTAATTTGACAGTTGTAATTTTATTTATTTTGTTTTGACATTGTTTGATTTGACATTGTTATTTTATTTATTTTCTTTTGACATTTAAAATTACTTAAGTAATATATTATTATTCATAAATTGACATTCAATAATATTTTCTGACATTTAATAATATTTTCTGACATTTTAAATACTTATATGACATTTTATAGTTAAAATTTTTATTATTTTTACTTATTATTTGCAACATGTATTTTACTGTGTATTAGCATGTAAAGTTGTGAGTACGATGTGGACATTATTAAACATATAAACAAATAGTTGTGGCAACCTGTCTGATGGCTTAGGCTGACATGCTTATGCATACACCTTCTGATGGCGTGGAGGCATAGTGATACAGATCGTGCTGGCTCCCTCAATTAAGGTTGAGCCGTACGATTGCTGTTGAATGCGGGCCATCAGTGGGCCGAGTCAGTCAAAAGCGTCAGATAATTTCCTGCATTGTACTTGCATACTAAACCCTTTTTTTTGTCTGGACTTTAAAAGATGAATAAAAGACTAAAGAAATTGAAGTGACAAAAAAAACAATGACTCTGAGTTTGTTTCGGCTTTTCTTCTCAAGAAGTCATTTAGCTAGGAAAAAGCCGGCATCATCTAGAATAGGGTTTTGACATGTATAAGTGTTGTAAACAACCAAAATGCAGAAATAAATATGTCTTTATGTCTTTACTATTTACAAGTAATTAATTATAATGTGTAAATGTAAATGTAGAAGCATTAAGTAATTTACTTTAAGAATTTGACGTTCATAAGCGTCACCTTGTGACCTAGATGAATAATTGATTTTTGACTTTTGACATTTTCTATTTACTTGACTCTCTAGGTACAGAGGCGGGTGATTCGAATTGTCGATGATCCCAATCTCTCGGCTAGATTAGAGTCATTGGAGCAGCGGAGACACTTTGGTTATCTCTGGGTCTCCACAGTTTCCTAAATGAGGAGTGCGCCCAGGAAATAATTGTCACGTATAATCTATACATAATATAAAATTGAGTCACCTTTTTGGTCTGTTTGAACGCGATACACTCAAAAACTACAGAACAAAAGGTGCGGGCGAAGGCGAAGCACATTTTTTAATATTTTTAATATTGAAGGAAATACATAAAAATTATTTCAATTTCAGAACATACGACAACTTAATTTATACATATTTTTCTAGAAGAAAAATATTATTCCTGACAAAAAAAATTTTGAAAATGAATTTGGTAGTAATTTGTCGGTCCTTCGGGGGCCCCCCTGAGGATGGGGGCCCTGGGCACGGGCACCGTGTGCCCCTATGGTAAAGACGGTACTGCCCCCATTACATTAGGACCGAAACATTACTGGCGCAGTGTGGGTGTGTTATACACACCTACCTACCCCTTCGGGCATAAAGGCGTGAAGTTATGTTATGTTATGTTCCCAGTTTTCTCACGATCTTGTGCCAATTGTTAGATTGTTTTAAAACAATGCGATTAAATTAAAACATTTGATTCATGTAAACAAATAATCACTCATTTGACCTTTTGTATAAATTGTTGGACATAGATTTAAAATACATACTTTTAGTATGTATTTCAAATACCGTTCTGAAATTAAATAATTTAGCTTGTAAAATTTGTTATGATATATATTTAAATACCGTCTTAAAATTAATACATTTGTCAGTTAAATAATCACTAAATTGACTCTGGTTCAAGTAAACATAACAGTCACTCATTTGATTAAAAAGTATTTCCGATGTCAAATGTAAACCGTCATTAATATATTTCTAGCCAGCAGAATTCATTATGATTGTAGGTTCGAGATAAGGAACACATCCTTACTTGTAAAGTAAATATAAGTATAGCGCTATATATAATTATTAAATATACTGTACGTGTGATGAGGAATAAAATATTGCAACATCGTGACGAGGTGTTTGATTGCTCGCCCAGATCCAGCAAGGAGTTATATCTTCTACATCTTAGAAGTGGTCTACCATTGCAATGTCTGCGTAAGTACACGCCTTATATTTCAAACCTTTTCTTAAACATACAAGTTACGTGTTAATCTCTTTGATCATACTTATTTTGCATGTACCTACATGTGTCAACTGTAAAAGGCAGAAATAATAAGATTAACTTTTGATGATATAATATCAATGTCGTTAGACAACAAGCCCTTTTACTTAATAGGTTAGGTATAGCAATAATAATGCACTGTAAGTAAATTACAAGTGTTTGTCACTTTTGCATGCCGCTGAAAATACCATCAATACCTATTTATTAATTTATTTGTAACAATAATCATGAAGTGCTAAATTAATCATTCTATTTAATTTCAACATGTGTATAATAAGTCGTGCGCTCATTATTTCGGTTATATATAATTATTAATAAATGTACCCACTTCAATTAATAATTGTCGTAAGTTTATATTGAATACCTTAGATTACTCGTAATTTGTTCTGCAAATGATCAAGGCACATTACCGCTCAGTACAAACGTGCGCATTGTACACTATGACTACACATAAAAATACTGGCATGCTGAATGAGTGTTGCCTTTTGACGGGACCTAATTTGTTAATAATCGTTAATGTTTAGCGGGTCCTTTGATGGCTTACGTATGCAAACGTCTTATGTAATAGTACTTACAGTAAATCGAATTTGAATTTATGCAGACGATTGGACCTGATTATTGACGTTTCGATAGAACTTTAATACTTCGTTGTTGACCAAATGGGCTACGCTATGTTCGGTCAGGACAACGACTGGCCAAATTATAATAAATATTTCAAATACATATTAGCCCGCCTAAGTAGTCTTATTCATTAACAATTAATCTCTAACATTGTTTCTTCTCTCGCACAACGCGAGTTTCAGGAACAGTGGCAGACCGATCAGTCGCGGATGTGACGCTAGTCACAGACGACTATAGCCACGCCACAGGCAGACGGGCTTCACGATTCTAGCCGAGTCGCACGCAATCATTCTCGCCGAAGTCGCAGTCGCTCCTTACGCGATCAGGAACGAGAACTAGAACGGGAATGTGCTCGATTGCGTGTATTGGAAAGAGACTTGGATAGACGCTGCGAGGAAAGGGAACGCTCACGAACCAGTGAGCTACGACGCCGGGCCCAGGATACAGTCGGGTCGCCAGGGCCAAGCAAGCGTCGCCGTGAACGCTACCCTAGCGGACAGCGCAGCACGACCAGGGACCGCGATGTGCAACAAGGCAGCAACGCACGCCGTGCCGACTCATCACCAAGTCAAGCAGCAAACTAAGGTCACGTAGTCCTAATTCTTATTCCGACAACTTTTAACTAACAACTTTGTATACCCATATTCCGACAAATAAATGTTTATCATTATCATTATCAACTTTGCAAGCTTTTTAAATGTACTCAAAAAGGGTATGTCATCGCAGCCGACAGCTGACGCACCGCTTGGGAAGAGATTTGACCATAAGAATATCCTTCCTAATTTTGACCCCTCTGTCGGGAATCAACGGATTGATATTTGGCTAAGAGGTGAATGAATGTGCGTCAGTCTACGGCTGGGATGAACGTACTACTACTCATTTCGCGATGCAGAAGCTGCAGGGTTTGGCCAAGGTGTGGTACGAGGGGTTAAATACAATTTTGTTTACTTGGCCTGAGTGGCAAGAGAAACTAGTGCATTCCCGTGCGAACAGAACTGTGGCCTAACCCTGGAGAATATGATGAAAAGAAGGAGTCGTTTTGGTGAACCAATTGATGTATACTATTACAAAAAACTAGCCTTGCTTAACCAATGTGACATAACTGGAAAACGCGCGGTAGATTGTATCATACATGGCATTAGCGACAGGACAACCAAATCTAGTGCGTTAGCTCTGCGTTGCTCCCAACCTGACCAGTTACTACAGTTTTTAATGAGTAACGTAGATTCGGCAAATCATATGGTGCGGTCTAGTGTTAGGAACCGACCCTTTATTGATAGTTCAATCAATACCTAATACTTACATCTTACGTCAAACCAAAACCTTCACAAACCTTCTATGCCGCGCACTGTTATACCCGCAAGGAGAAGGGACATCCATACCTCCAGTGCCCGAAACCTTTGTTGAGATGCAACCGTTGTAATAGGGTAGGTCATAAATCTGAAAATTGCATCGGTAGGCAGAAAGGCGGCAGTCAGAAACAGAACGCAGGTAGCGAAGTTCAGAAAACTAGCTAGCTCTAAATTTATTAAGACAGTAAGGGTCAATGGATCACTTGTCGAAGCGTTTATAGATTTCGGGAGCGAGGTTACTCTAATGAAGGAATCGACTGCGTTGAAATTAGGATTATCCCATGATAACGTGTCGAATATCATGAAGGGATTCGGTAATAGCATCGTCCGTTCGTTAGGTGGGATAGTTGTCGATCTAGAAATTGATGATGTAAAAGCTGAGGTCTTGTGCAAAATAGTGTCTGATCCGTTATTGGACAGACCAGTACTTGTTGGCCAATCGTTTACTGAGCAAGCTCACATCATTGTTATTAAAGTGCAAAAGCCTTGCATTTCCATCACATAGCTCATGAAGTTCCTTATAATCTTAGTAGTTCAGAGAATCCTTCAATAAAAGTGGTGTTGGTAGGCTTTTCGAAGATATACGGGGCTGTCTCACTAAAAGCGTACATCGAAGATACTTCAGTTAGAGCTGTTTTGATTAATGGACGCGTAGTAGGTAAACTAAACGAGCAGTTTTTCGTGTTTGGTGGGATATACCCCGTCAGTAAAGGCTACCTTAATGTAACAGTTATTCCCTGCCGTGGGCCTTGCCAACTGTATACGGGACTTGTCATTTCTCGCGCCGAAAGGATAGACGATGTTGATACAGTGTCAAGGTTGGATACGATTTAACCCGTTGATGAGATTGATAGTAAAATCGTTAAGATAGGCGACGCAGCGGCGGAAGGTCACAAAGTAAGAGTCATGAAGTTGTTAGATTTGTATAAACACTGTTTTGCATCTAATTTACTAGAACTTTGGTGCACTAACGTAACAGAAATGACTATAGAATTGAATAGCCAACGTCAGATCGTCTACCGCCCTTACCGACTGTCACACTATGAGCGAGAGAAAGTGAGGGGAATGATTGATGACTTGTTACAAGCCGGTATAGTCCGTGAGTCGACATCTGAATACGCTAGTCCCGTCGTTTTAGTGCGCAAGAAAGATGGTAGCCCGCGGATGTGTATAGACTATAGAATGCTTAACTCCATTACTGTAAAGGAAAGATATCCTATGCCTATAATCGAAGACGAGATCTCGCGGTTGCATGGCCAGGCTTGCTTCATCACCCTAGACTTAGCGTCAGGCTACTATCAGGTGCCCATCTCTGAGCAGAGTAAACACTTAACAGCTTTCATTACGCCAGATGGCCAATTCGAATTTAATAGGATGCCATTTGGTTTAGCAAACGCGCCTGCAGTCTTCCAGAGGATGATGAAACAAATTCTTGGTTCAGCTCGATATGACAAAGCTACTGCTTATATGGATGACTTATTGATATACGGGAAGACTGCAGACCAATGTTTAGACCGGTTGGAAGAAGTTTTTAGATTGTTGGAGGTCGCAAAATTGACTTTAAATCTATCCAAGTGCTCATTTCTGCAGAGCAAGATAAAATATTTGGGATACGAGATTAGTAGCTCAGGCTTTAGGCCAGGCGAGAGGAAAATTCAATGTGTCACAAATTTTCCTCAGCCAATTAATGTACATGGTGTACGCCAATTTCTGGTCCTCGTTAGCTATTTTCGCAAATTTATTCGAAATTTTGCTCAAATCGCATTTCCTCTTACCAAGTTGCTAAAGAAAAATGTTTGTTGGGAATGGTCATAAGCCAGGATAAAGCGTTTGAAAGTCTAAAATCTAAGTTGGTGCATAGACCCGTATTAGCTTTATACGACCCTACGGCAGAATCCGAGTTGCATACAGATGCTAGTAAGATTGGTATCGGTGGTATTCTATTGCAACGTAATGACGGGTCCGAGTCTTTCCATCCAGTTGCGTTCTACAGTCGACAAACTTCACCAGAAGAAAAAAACTTTCATCATACGAGTTAGAAACATTAGCGGTAGTCTGCTCCTTGAAGAAATTTAGGGTTTATCTACTCGGGAAGGAGTTTAAAATTGTGACAGACTGTAGTGCGTTACGCTCCACGTTCTTGAAGCGTGATCTGATCCCTCGTATAGCACGGTGATGATTAGCATTGCAAGAGTATGATTGTTCCATAGAGTATAGAGCCGGAACGAAAATGTCCCATGTAGACGCGCTATCGCGAAATCCTCTTCCCATTTCTGAAATCGGTGAGAGCGAGACCGTCGTTCCCTGCTCTTTAGTTATGGCAATAAGTGATGAGGATTTGTTACACACTTTACAACTGGGTGATTCCGAGATTAGTAGGATACGCGATGTTCTCTCCACAAACTTAGACCCGAAAGGTTTACAGTATATTAAGGACAATTATATCGTTAGAAACAATAAGCTTTTTAGATCTATACATGGGGATCAGGATAACGTTCGTTGGGTGGTCCCGAAGGGCGCAAGGTGGCAAATATGTCGAATGAACCACGATGACATAGGTCATTTTGGAGTCGAAAAGACTCTAGATAAGATAAAGAAAAATTATTGGTTCCCAAAGATGTCTAGATTCGTTAGAAAATACGTAGAAGCGTGCATCGAATGCGCTTATGCCAAAAAGAAGTCTAACACTCGTGAAGGTCACTTACATCCAATACCCAAAGTCGGTTTACCATTCCATATACTACATATTGACCACCTTGGGCCCTTCATGAAGTCAAAAAGCTTTTAGTTGTTGTAGACGGATTCACAAAGTTCGTTTTTATAAAGCCCGTTCGGAACACAAAAACGCAAAACGTTATTAGAGTATTAGATGACATATTTAGCACTTTCAGAACACCAGATAGATTAATCAGTGATAGAGGCAGCTGTTTTACCTCCCACGCATTTAAAACATATTGCGAAGGCAAGGGTATAAAACATGTCTTAAATGCAGTTGCTAGTCCTAAATCTAACGGTCAAGTCGAAAGGTATAACCGCACTATCCTCGACTCACTAACAGCACAGAATCTGAAATATCATGAAAGGGATTGGGATCATCAATTAGGCAAAATTCAGTGGGGGCTCAACAACACCCTTCAGAAAACCACTGGTAGGACTCCTGCTGAAGTAATGTTTGGGACAGGCATTAACAGTGAAAGCAACCCTAGCTTGAATGAAATTTTAATTGAAACTCGTAAAGGAACTGACTTGGCTACTATTCGCCACGAGGTTAAAGATAATATCGACAAAGAACAACTGAAACAAAAGGAATATTACGACAGGAACAGGCAACCTGCACGTCTGTATAAAAAGGGTGAATTAGTCAAAATAACCAAAACCACATTCGAGGCTGATGGGATGAGCAAGAAGCTCGTTCCCTCGTGTATAGGACATACATACATACATACATAGTCTCACGCCTATAACCCCGAAGAGGTAGGCAGAGGTGTATTTCTACACCCACTTTTCGCCAGATATACTTTAGTCCCACGTAATAAGCGCGCCTATTGCCGTACCGGGCACATTTCCAGACTCCGTGCTGCTACTGAGAATTTCGTGACAGAAAATTGCCCGACCCAGGAATCAAACCCGGGACCTCCCGATCCCGCGCGCATATTTATGCCGCGAGACCAACGAGGCAGTCGTATGGCGTTTGATGTCGAGTTTTCCGTCTCTACGCAAAGCCTATTCTATGCCGTCAACCACACGGCGGTATATAGGACCATTTCGAATAACAGGCGTTTTAGGCAACGACAGATACCGAATTGCTCCAATACCTGGATTTGTCGGGACGCAAAATAAGCGTGAAACCACGGTGGCGGCTGATCGAATGTTGCCTTGGGTTCACTTTGCCGCGTTAAATCTCAATGATGATGACGCCGATACTGACGTTGAGGATACGATGACGATTTTGGATAGTGATTTCAATAGTGGCGACGTTGACTAATTATTATTATGATTTTACATGTCTTACTTAATATTATTACTACTAAAAATATTTCATTTCGTACATTGGTTAAGTTATGCTTAGAGACTGTGCCTTCGCCCAGCTGAGCTAAGAGCTCGCACATAGACAAGCTTTGCTAAGCGTTTTGTTTGTACCTTGGCTGAGCTCTGCTAAGAGGTTGTACCTTGGCTGAGCTCTGCTAAGAGGTTGCACCTTGGCTTTGCTAAGCGCTTTGTTTCTACCTTGGCTTTGCTAAGCGCTTTGTTTGTACCTTAGCTGAGCTCTGCTAAGAGGTTGTACCTTGGCTGAGCTTTGCTAAGAGGTTGTACCTTGGCTTTGCTTCGCTAAGAGTTGTGATTAAGCTTTGTCAAGAGACTATGCCTTAGCTTCTATTGTTAAAGAATTTTAATGGTTGTACCTTGGTTTGGCCCTGCTAAGAGTTTGTACCTTGGCTTTGCCTCGCTAAGAGTTTAGAGTTTGGACCTTGATTGAGGACCTACTGCTAAGAGGTTGTGACCTTGGCTTTACGCTAAGAGAAGTTAGCTTTATTTTAGTTTATCTCTGTGGTCAAGAGATTCTAAGAGTTTGTAATGTGGTCCCAGAAAGGAGCACATAAGATCAGTAAATTCTTGTCATCGATATGCGTGTAACCTTAACAAAAATTAATGTCTTGACAAATCAAGTAGAAATGTATTTTTGTATTATCTCTATTTAGTAAAATTAATTTACCTTTGATTGTAACTTGATATGACGGAAACAATAACTATTGCCTTATTGTAATGTAATACAGATGTAATTTTATTGTATAATATTCTCCTTATACTTAGTAACTATGTTATGATTAACGTAATTTCTAAAGTAAATAACTGCTGGCCAAGTGTTAGGCTGATTTTAGTCTTACGCTCACCGTCAGCGCTCATAGCTCAGCGCGTAGTTTGTCAGCGCTGAGGCTCAGCGTGGTTCGTTTAAGGCTGATTTTAGTCTCACGCTGACCGTCAGCGCTCATAGCTCAGCGCGTAGTTTGTCAGCGCTGAGGCTCAGCGTGGCTCGTTTTAATATCGTACTGACCGCCTTACTGTACAGTCGATGATCAAAATGCGGAGTGTATTAATTATTGCTGCTTTGTACTATCTATCCCAAAAAATAAGAATCGGCGACGACGAAGACTCCATGTTCATCCATTGATTGAGCAGAGAGCCGTTGCAGGAGACTTTGTCTTGTTATATGGCACTGAGGGCTGACAAAAGTAAATTCTTTAATAACTTTCGAATGTCAAATAGAACTTTTGACGAATTACTGGCAAAGATACAGGATAAACTGGTCCATTGCAGCCTACGAAACGTGCCTATACCACCGATTGAACGACTCATCGATAACTCGACCTGTATCCATTTCGCGATTCGCCATGACTGTACGCGCTGATGACATCCGCTCCGCTCGACACTAAAACGCTCACTGAAAGCAGAGGCGCTCGAGCAATCGTCAGCGCTGACAGCTACGTGGGGCCGACGCGCGATGCGTACGTCTGCGTAGCTATCAGCGCTGACCACCGTGCGCGCTGATAGCTACGCGTCATTCAAAAACGCTTCCTAGAAGTTCATATATCTCGGCCATCAGCTCTGACGGTGCGCGTGCCGTCAGCGTAAGACTAAAACCAGCCTTAGATTAATCATTTGATTCGTGTATGGGGACATACACGGTGTCAGGACGGTCGAGTGTTAGATTGTTTTAAAACACTGAGATTAAATTAAAACATTTGATTCATGTAAACAAATAATCACTCATTTGACCTTTTGTATAAATTGTTGGACATAGATTTGAAATACATACTTTTAGTATGTATTTCAAATACCGTTCTGAAATTAAATAATTTAGCTTGTAAAATTTGTTATGATATATATTTAAATACCGTCTTAAAATAAATACATTTGTCAGTTAAATAATCACTAAATTGACTCTGGTTCAAGTAAACATAACTGTCACTCATTTGATTAAAAAGTATTTCCGATGTCAAATGTAAACCGTCATTAATATATTTCTGGCCAGCAGAATTCATTCTGATTGTAGCTTCCAGATAAGGAACACATCCTTACATGTAAAGTAAATATAAGTATAGCGCTATCTATAATTATTAAATATACTGTACGTGTGATAAGGAATAAAATATTGCAACATCGTGACGAGGTATTTGATTGCTCGCCCAGATCCAGCAAGGAGTTATATCTTCTACACAATCTAGCCCTGGTTTAGCATGCGATGGCAATAATATCGTTGAAAAGCCGACGGAGCCGACCCTTCTTGTACCTGGTAGTTACCTAAACAAAATCTTGTTCGATAACATGCTCGACCGTGAATGGTGGACACCACAGATCTGTGAATAACATGGATTGGACGTACCTACGAAATTAGCGTGCATACCTACGAAATGATGTGGAAAATAAAATGGCTGCCGTTGGGTTGGACTCCAGCATATAATCGATATCGACACTGAGCCGGTTAGAGGCAATACATTACTGTAGACTTTGAAAAAATATGTAAGTTGATATTTGTAGTAAGCATTGACATATACTCTAACGATAGACGGAGCATTCCCTACAAATATTTTGTTCAAATTGTCTAACGTATGACGTCTAATCGTACCAGCGCAACACACGGCGCAAGCAGCGCCAATAACTTACAGTGTCTAGTTATTATTATAGCCAATCAACAACAACCAGTCCTGGCATCTTACCAATGAGTATCCAATAGTTCTCTAACGCTACTGGCTGCTTATTGCCATTTGCAAAGACTATTTACATCACAGAAGAGATGTTTTCTGCCTACAATATTTCATCAACATAATAAGAACAGTTTATTTATGAAAATAAAGGGAATTAATTGCTGGGGGTTTATTTAAGTAAAAAAATAGAATCTACAACATGTTACATGTTTAATGCACTTCCTGAAAGTACTTTGTTCAGAATCGGCTACTGAATCCATTGCCGTAATTTTTAAATCTTGTTTATTTTTTGTCCTAAAATAATTAAATAATAATTTAATAATTAAAAATATTGACTAACGTAAATTGTAGTCACTCATTTCTTTAAAAACTTGAGCTATTGGAAAATAAACCTTAAGTCAAAGCACAACTGCTTTTTTTAAAAGCATTAGTAAAATGGTTGATACAACACAGTAGACGGCAAAAGACAATAATACACAATTTGACCACCAAAATATCTATCATCCAGCTTTCGCTAACGTAGGTAATAAACAACGGGAAAGAGCGAGATATAATGTCCCGCTCGCGCTGGCGCTCTGGCGATGCGCGGAGACATGTTATGACAAGTACAAGTGGGAATAGTGAGAGTGAGTTGTGACGTCACGTCGCGCCCCTGCGGCCGCGAGCCTCGCTACGAGTGACGCACAGCAGTGGGCCGATCCCTCGCCCCCCTCCTCCTCGCCGGCCTTATAAATACCGGGGACACACGAGGCTTCGCTCCCTTTGTTCCAGCCAACACCACCAAGCTGAGTACATCATCCGAAGACCTGTGAAGTGCCAACGTCCACGCCCTGGACAATTGTCTCATCCGCTAATTTTAAGTGTCAGCTCTTTTTGTATCGAATCGAATAACTAGAATTATAACGCGAGTTTAAACTTTCCTGGTGATATTTTTTTATTTATTTCCCGTAAGTCAACCTAATTATCTCTCTTTAATTGCTCGGCGAGTGATCGATCCCGGCTACCACGTGGAAATCAATCACTCGTGCGACAGAGTGTAGTGAAAACATTTTTTATCAATCTATCAATTTTGTTTACAAAATGTGTATAATTAAATAATTATCAAGAAGACGGTGCTGGTGTGAAATTTTCGACATCATCTTGATGTTGACTTGACACCCCTCGACTTTCTCAGTGTGAAGAAATATTAAATCAATAGTTTATTGTGACGAGAGAGCAAGTGCCGATTGGTAAATAATAAAATATACCAGTTGCTTTTGAAACAGTGAAAAGATGTGATTTGTGAGGAAACAATGAAGTTTTAAGTGGACTAAAAATGTGATTTAAGCCTGTAAGTTATTTGATTATTCTATTAGGTATTGTAACAGAACTATTTAGATGCACAACTTTAAGCACGCCGTTCTTGTTTAATTCTCTCATTGATATTCTTTGACTTTATCTATCAATAATGCTAACTAGGTTTGATTAAGTTAAGATAGTCACCTACGATGTTAAGAAACAATATATCACACATACATACATAGACTCATGCCTGTTTCCCCGAAGGGGTAGGCAGAGGCATATTAAACGCCCACTTTTCGCCAGTGTTTTGATCCCACGTAATAGGAGGCGAGCCTATTGCCGCTTATCGGGATATTTTGTTTGCCAGAGCCTCGTCCGTTGATCGGCAGGTGCACCACTTGCAGGTGAGGTTGGCTTGGGACCCTAAGTTCTTGGTGGGAACCCTATGCACCTTGGTGGGAACCCTATGCACCATGAAACAATATATCGTGCATGTTAATAACAAACAATGAATAATTCGACTGTCCACTTCAAAGCCTAAAAGTGTGATGGAAAGAAATACTCATAATATCTTTGGTAATATCAACAGTGGCCGACAAATTATTCAAACATCATTTTTGTAAACCCCACCCTATCAGAGTGGGGTTTACAGACTGAATTTCAAACATTTTGTTACATCGTATCGCATTACGTTCCTATCAGATTGCTGTCGTTTGTTTACCATAGCAACCGTATCATTTGTGTGCGTGCGCAGATTTACAGTGACCACGATTTTCACTTTTAATTGAGTTAATACTTTCTTTAAAAAACAATCTATACGCAAATAAAAAAATATTTCAATGCATGCATTATGATTGTAACAAGGTATTCTAATTGGGGTGTCTGAGGATGTGCGTTATTTCCGTTACACGTTGTATAAACATATTCAGATGTTTTTATTACAAAATAGAAAAATGTATTCGTGGGCGTAAGTTCAAGACTTGCCTTATTTGCCTCACGAATAATTCTAATTTTTCAACTTTATATTTATCTTACTATGAGAATTGCTTAAACATATCCTAAATATATAAAGCAGGATAGTTTGTCATTCTGTAAAGATGCCCTTGCTGACCACAGAGTTCTAAAACTACACATGTGGCAGATAGCACTATGTGCTACCATAAGGAAACCAACTATTAAAAAAATATCTATGACGAAGTGGCCAGAGTAGCTTAGTCGGTACGGTATCGACACGGTTCGTCATGGTCGCGGGTTGAAGTCCTGCCTAAAAAATTTATTCTAAATTGCAGTTAAATTTACTCTAGCAAGAAATGCTCAAAAATATATTTTAATAACTAATCAATTGCCACCAAATACAATTTTTGCGGTATTTTGTCTATTGGTCGGATAATGAAAATCAGGATCTGTTTTGGCCTCATGGTTCAATATTATTTCTGCGTATTTTTCTATAACTACAAATGTGTACCAACTATGTTGAAGGGTTGAAATATTCGTTAATATGGTTATTAAAATCAATACACCAAAAAATAAAAAAACACAAAATTAGTGTTAGGTATACAACGTCAAATTGATTTTATAACATTAATCAAACTAAAAAACTCTTAAAACCAATACCTTCACGAAGTCTGGTCTTAGTCATATATTTTACCTACAATCACTTGCAATGTATTTCTGCATAGTAGTTAGACTATGATCGTAAATGACGTCACATAAAAATAAATAAATACATTTTAATGTGGTATTATGATACATTTAACTCTTTTATTTACATAAATAATTAAAAATATTGACTAACGCTACTACAGATACAAGTTCTGATTCAAATTAATCGATATATCGTCGCCACATAGTCAATAAACGAAGCGGACCCACACCGCAGGAAAGTCAAATTGACACTAGATTGCTTTGCCGGTATGTTCATGCAAAGCATTTGAACAAAGTAAATGTTCTGAATGCTACATCTAGTACTTTAGTACATATATATCGATGGTAGTAAGTTACTTTAGATCTTTTGCCAAATTAGTTTATTCCATAATGCAAATGCGGGCGAACATGGTAAAGCGAAAACGTCGCTTGTATCATGTAACAAAATATTCTCTGGTAGCCAATATCGATATTGTGTCGCTGTGAATGAAAGTACCGGACATGAATGGCACCATACATCATCATCATCATCATATCAGCCAAACGACGTCCACTGCTGGACATAGGCCTCCCCCAAGGTTCTCCACACAGACCGGTCTTGAACCACCCGCATCCAACCACCTCCCGCGATCTTACCGGCCTACCTCTGCTGCATCGTCCGGTACGTGGCCGCCATTACAGAACCTTTCTGCCCTAACGGCCATCGCTTCTTCGAGCTATGTCCCCTGCCCACTGCCACTTCAGCTTGGCTATCCGGATAGCTAATGGCCGGCGCCGACTGACAGCATGGCACCGCGTGGAACGGCGTGGCACGGCATGTTTCGTTAGCCCGAAGGACGCTTCGGCACGTCGCAGCATGCCGCGTCATACCGAGGCGTCCAATTGACTGGAATTTAGTATCAATAGCACTTCTTGCTGAAGATGAAGAATGACAAATACAAACTGATATGTCGAAGAGAAAACAATTCTGGATACATTATTTAAGAGAACAAAATTTACTAACAGTGAATTCAGGAACTTATTTACCTACTGATTATGTCGTGGCACACTGCAAGACGCCATGGCATGCCGCGGCGTCCCGAAGTATGCCGCCGATGCCGCGACGTGCCGCGACGCGCCCCGACGTCCCGCGTCATGCCACGGCGGGCTGCGGTACGATTGTATCGAAATAAAGTAATATGAATCCTAAACTCATTGAAATAAGAATGATAATGACTTGATCGGTAATAAAAATTGGTTGCCTGTAAAGTCGGTATACGGGCGAAAGTTTTACGTGACAACGACTTTGAGTGGTAAAATAATTTTAATGTGAATATTCATTCGTATAGTAGGAAGAAGGATGAAAGACGCGTGCCTTTCACTTTTTATGTCTGTCTCTCTCGCTCTTAGGCGGGACGCGTGCCTCTCACTCGCTCTCATTGTGAGCGCATAACGTGAGCGGAGCGTAACGCAGTTTCTTGAAGTGTCACCCGGCAAACCAATTTATAAGACGTTGTCACGTCAAAATCCTTTGCCATGACGCGACGTCGTCAGTGCGCGCCGGCCATATGTCGGCGATTTCTGATTTGCACCATACATACCGTAATGAAACACACAGCTACACTGAAATATCATAAGGGGATAAGAAAAATCATAATTGATTAATACATTTTATTTATTTGTTTTTATCTGTATAATATATAAAATCCTTGCGTTACTGACTGCCGGACAGATAAGCTACAGCCAAAATTATAAGGTGCAGGAAGCTGAAATTTGGCATGAATGTTCTTTGGGGATCGCAGGAGTGCACTAAGGAGTTTCTTGAAATTCCCACGGGATCGGACAGAAACAGTCGAAAAAATGTGCAGGTGTAGCAGCGGGCGTCCTCTTGTTTATAAATAAAATAATTTTCTTCAACGTTTAATTGCTAGGAATTCTCGCATACAGTTGCTGTTCATGTTATCTGTTGGCAAAAAACATAATATTATTTTAACTGCTCATTTTCCTGAACATAGAGCAGGATGCAGCGGTTTTGGGTTTTATGTAATCAGGGCTAAGTAAAGTAAGTTAGTCAAATATCGCTTTTCCTTTACTAGGTACAGACAAAATTCGTGGAATGTTTCATTTACTTCCGTTTACAGACGCGAGATATTTTTAACAATGTTATCGTTTGTGGAAGTATCTATACATTAGGGATATATCGATAACCCATATCGACACTAGCAGTAACATCACTTCTAACCTCTAATACGTAAATATGGAAAATTCCAAACTACGAAAATAACAACATTTAGGCCATAACGAAGCTAAAACCTGTTAAATTAACTATAAAAAGAACCTCTTGTAACAATATTTTGTACAAATACTAATCCTGTTCAACAATATAAATCATGACTTGTTACTTACTTGTGAAGAGTACATTTGTGTTGATTATAGCTTTATCTTTCACTGCACAGTTCAAATCAACACTTAGGCATGATTTTACGATCTCTAGGAAAGCCTGAAGATTCATCTGGTTTTTAGACATATTTATGCACAAAATCAAAATTATTATGTTCAATACACAACGATTTGACAGCAGATGTACCAAAAACACTTGGAAAACAGTATGGCGACACTGGCACGATTGACATTTCTGATAAAAAATCACTATGATCAGTGTATTCAGTAACCTATGGCGAGATCTCTTTTTTCTAACAGAGATAGCGCTAAGTAAAAACGAGACAACACTATGTTTGGTGGCTTTATGTCGATTTCATATATATTTCTATAATGTAAAGTATCGAGTAGAGAGAGTGAGCCTTGAATTTGGCCTGCACATAAACCGCTCTAAGACCAAAGTAATGACGGTGGACAGAGCTCAAGTTTTAAGTCCATCAAATGCGCTCAAGGATTATGAGAAAGTGGAGGAATTTATATACTTGGGGTCGCTGATCTCTAACAGTGGTAACTGCGAGAAAGAAATCGGACGCCGTATCGGGATGGCTAAAAGTGCCATGACTAGCCTCGATAAAATCTGGAAAGACCGTAATATTCGCCGAGCAACTAAGATGCGTTTGGTTCATACGTTGGTCTTCTCTATTTTCCTATACGGGGTGGAGACCTGGTGTCTCAGGAAAAAGGAACGCGAAAAGATAAATGCGTTTGAAATGTGGTGCTGGAGGAAGCTGTTACGCATTCCTTGGACAGCTATGAGAACCAATGTCTCCATCCTCGAAGACCACCAAGCGCCTGCTGAATACGTGCCAGGAAAGGATCCGGAGTTTCTTTGGGCACATAATGCGATCCCCGTTGCACAGCCTGGAGAAACTCATCATTCTCGGACAAATGGAGGGGAAGCGCGCTAGAGGAAGAGCGACAGCTAGATGGGTGGACCAACTCAAAGAGGTGACTGGAGGCCGGATACAGGGTGCGGTACATATGGCGCAGAACCGGACCGAGTGGAGAAAATTGACATACAGTCACGATCCTCAGCATTGAGGCCGAGGGAACGACCAGAATGAATGATCCTAGTACTATTTGTCCACTCCATAATACTTTTATTCTTTTCTCAAAGGTGCACATCGATATGTCAGTTCAGTTGTCAATGTCAAATGATTTTCATATCTCAATCTGTGGCCTGTGGTAAAGTTTTGTTTACAAATTCATATCTGTGTTTTGATGTGTTTGCCGCCTTTGCCGGGTGAACCAGGGTCATGTAGAGGCTGGCTGGATTGACGACTGCTCATTTCCGGAACAAATTAGGTCATGTCATCATACTTCATAACATTTTGCTAAACGTGGAGGAAAACAAGAATACTGGTGATTGATAACTTTATTAAATCCATACAAATCAGCAAGTATCCATTCAAAATGAATTGTTTTAGTTATTGTATTGTAATGTTTATTTTCATCAAGTGCAACATGTGCCTGACGCCTGCTTCTTTGGATAAATCGTATGAAAAGGCAGTAACAGCGTATTCTGAAGAAAGATGGTCCAGATGCATAGAAAAATTCGAAGAATCTCTACACTTGTACAAGCTTTATAAGTCTGTTATGAATAATTGTAGACTGAAATGTAATGCAATGCTTAATGAGCCTCAAGTTAAAGAAGACATTGAGGAGTTAAAAATTTATGAACTGTATTTCAACAGAAGAAGCTGTGTAGAAAAATGTCAAGTAAATGGCTTAATAGCTGTGAACTTAAATGGTAACCCTGGTGATAATGTCCTAGAAAAAATGGGAGCTAGGAAACCTTATGAGTACCTCCATGTTTGTTATTTTCAAATGCGTATGTTCCATAATGCTGCTTCAGCAGCTTTTACATATTTAATAGCTCATCCTGATGATGATACAATGATCAACAATGTTCAATATTATATTGCACAGCCAGAAGTAGATGCTGATGAGATGGTTGACTATGAAGGTGAGGATTATGTGCTGCTTTACAATCTTGGTAGAAAATCTTACAATCAAGACAACTGGGCTGAAACGGTAGCTAGTATGGAAGAATCATTGAAAGATTACATTGCAGCTGAAAATGTTTGCCGTGTTGAATGTGAACAACAACCTAGACAAGAAATGGCTGCAGAATTTGTGATAATACTTTCCAATAGCATGCAATCATTATTGTCTTGCCATCAACGCTGCCAAGATAAACTTAAATTCTTGAAGTATGATTCCGGTATTGAATTTTTTGCTGATGTACTCAACTACATACAAATGTCGTACTATCATCTAGAAAAATTTGAAGCTGCTGCTGAAGCAGTTGCTACATATTTAGTTCTTAGTCCTAATGATGAAGATATGCTGGCAAATAAAGAGTTTTACCAAAAATTGATTGAAAAAACTACAGATGCTAAGAGATCTGATATCATACATTACTTGAAACGAGACACTTATGAAAAAAAATTGCTGAGTTTTTTTCCACAGAAAAATGGAGATAACAATAATAATAACTCTATATAAAAAGAGACAACCAAAATTATCCAACAAAAAAATTATGTTTTAAAAAGATTTCATTAAGACTATGTCTATGATAATAACATATACACAAAGTGTATATCATCTTATACTGACATATATTTCTACTTGTCACATGTAACTTTGAACAGCATTATGCTCTCTATTTTATATGTTTACATTTTTTACTATTTTTTATACTTGCATTTAATATAGATGATAAGAATAAAATAATTATAATAGATAATAACTGCCATATTTGCCTGTGTCCTATTTAGTAACATAAGTCATGTGCCTATTAGTACAACCAAAGATATTGTTTTGCTAAATAAACATGTTATTTCTACTAAGTAATGTTATTTTTGTCTACATATTTAAAATACCTCTATCTTTAGACTTATTTAAGTTGCTCAGAATTAATATTTGCATTTGTGAATCTAATCTACCACATAATTATGTATATTGAACAAAACAATGGACCTACATATTTTAAGATTTGCTTTTAGCATGGTCAAGGGTCAAATCAAATTATCTTTGTTTCTAAATAAGAAAAAAACATGCTATGTGCCTATTTCAGATAAATGAAACGTGTTCCTGGGATGTTGACATAAGATGTGGCATATCATACACATACCTTACCATATTTCTATGGTAAATTTTTATTTGTCACTGTCTATTTGGGTTGAATGTACATCAAAGTATCTTATTTGGATAAATGTTCCACAGTCCTCAATGCAAGATTTTGGAGTGTGGAACATCATCATCATATCAGCAGACAGCCAAGTCCCAATTCTGAGCCGCCCGCATCCATCTGCTGCCGCGAACCCAACCCAAGAACGTCAGTCCACCTTGCGAGAAACCTACCTCTGCTGCGCCGCTCAAGTCAGGTCGTCGTTGCCACTCCTATGCCTTCCAGCTCCAACAGCCATTATTTCTTCTAGCAATGTGCCCTGCTCACTGCCATTTCATTTTGACCCATGGAGAGCCTGTGGATCTCCTAATTTTTTATTAGACATCGCAGAGAAACACCCGCCGTAGCTCTCTTCATCGCCCTCAGAGTGACCTTGAGCCTTCTGATGAGACCCATAGCAGGCCTCCTTCACTCGGCTGTACCTTCAGGGATAAGTGCCTACACTTACCTACGTTAGTACTATCTATTCTGTGCCCATAGTGAGCAGCCACGTCTCGGATCTCGTAAACTTCATCTCAAATACTTGACAACTTAGAGTGTAGAGTTCCTAACCTGAATAGAAGGGGGTAGACATGATTTTCGTCTACAAAGGCCAGCGAGGATCTTGCCGAGTACTTCCATGGTTTCAGCCATGTCTACGATACCGTCAGCAAATGAAAGCTGTGTGATGTACTCGCCGTTGATAGTGATGCAGTCCTTTCGAGTAGCTACAAAAACTTGAAAATGTCTTCCAGCGCAGCGTTGAACACTTTTGGAGATATAGCTTCTCCCTGCCTAACCCTCGCTGTAGTAGAATTGGTTTCGAGTTCTGGAAGTTGATTGACATGGTGGCGTTTTCATAACAACACTTCAGAACTTCAATATATAATTACTTAATTAGTATATCTGAGTATCTGGCGCCGTTGAAAAGATTGTCTCTGCACAGGTTTCGATCGAATCGAAGGCGAACGCCAAGCATAGAGGCTGGTCAGTCACCTTAGCCTTAGACTTATGTAAAACCTGTGGCAGCCTATGTATGTGGTGTATGGTAGTAACTAGTAAGGCGTTTACTGAAATCGGTATGTTCGGGCTCAACTGGAAGTTGTATAACTGCATTCGTGATGACCCTTAGGACAGAGTTAAAATTTTAAGTGAGTGAGTTAAGGAGTACCCTCAAAGATATAAACTCTGCCTCTAGATCGTACAGGTGCCGTAAAGAAGAATTTAAAATATACTAATACCTATTAGGTTGAACATAATATTTCAAATATTCCAAGGTGGTTACCTAGTCACCGAGTTGAAAATCCAAACAAGCTGGGTAAGTAAGTACATACAGTATACATACATATTCTCACGCCTATATCCCTGAAGAGGTAGGCAGAGGTGTATTGCTACACCCACTTTTCGCCAGATTTATTTTAGTCCCACGTAATAGGTACCTACTTAAGTACATTACATATTTAATGTGGCAGATTATAAGGGGCTAGGGGCACTAGGTGTAGCTACATCACATGGTAGGTGCCTCATAAATACGACATCTTTAGCTGCGTATATTATGTGCTCCTAGCTTACTGGATAGTGAGCCGAGAAGGCGTTCATGGTGTGCATGGGTAGGTACATCCGTCAACAAAGCTTTGCGCTTGTTTTCCAATCAGAGTGTACCTACCTACGTTATTTTACAGTTGTCATTTTAAGTACCATGCGCCAGTGCCTCTTATCGGTAAAAAACGCGATAAGTGAACTATAATTTAAAATAAATGCTACACGTCTTTTAGAGAGGTCGTGCGCTCGTTGTTAGTGTATAATGCATGGCCATGCGTATCTTAAATGATATTGGTAAATACTTTATCGTATCAGATATCGTCGCCTCGAGTCTCGTCGGCACTCCTCGTCACTTTAGACTTTACGTTTGATTCTTGGATTGTTTATTTATATGGCAATACTTATTATTTACTCTGCTCTGGTCAAAGCTCTGGTGTACAGACATAGAGCCGGTGCACACAGCGTTGCCAACTCTACGTCTTTTTACGTAGATCTACGTATTTTGGACCCTTCCCGCGAACCTACGTACTTCAGGCCCAGAATCTACGTATTTTGCAACAGATAACCAAATGAGCAAAATAACGAGATTTTACTAATAAGGGAGCATTATTAAACACAAATGGACCTATGTGATATTTCGGTCCATATTTATTCCTACTGAATTAGTTTAACAAGTACAAACTAAAAACATTTCTACCAATTTATGTAAACTAGTCGACGGCTTCGCACGCATATATTTTCGAATTTCCCGTTTTGCCCGATCCGGTGGGAATTTCGGGAAATCCCGTCTTAGTGCACCTCTACGGTGCCCAAGGAATATACTTGCAAAATTTAATCTTATTGCGACCAGTAGTTTTGGCTGTAGCGTGTCCGTCAGTCAGTCAGTAACGCAAAGATTTTATATATTAAGATAATATTAATTGCTTACACACTGATCGACGTTGGAAAACACTTGTTTTACTCATTTTTACTCTCTTTATCTTAGATATAATTAAAAGTACGTAGATCTACGTACTTTCGGATTTAACAAGAACGTAAATCTACGTACTTTTTAACTCCAATCTACGTATTTTTGAAAATCAGAGTTGGCAACACTGGGTGCACATTTAGCGAAGCGCCCCGCGCCCGCAGCGGGGTGCATTTTGCTCTGTCAAGCATGTTGTAAAACTATTATCGACATCATTTCGAAATCGTCCATAATCAATTATCCCCTACCGCCTACTTTTGAGTATTATGCGTGTTGAAATTATTTCGATGATAACAAGTTCGATGATAAAAAATACGCTATTCTTCACTTGATGTGCGCCGGCCCTAAGTGCAAAGAGCAAATATTGCCATAGAACAAAAAAAATGCAAAGGTCAAAAATGTTTTAATTAAGTAGTTAAATAATATTAGGTAACCACTTAATAAATAATATTAGGTACCTACCTACCTACTTAGATTAGATGATTATTTTAGTCTTATTGTGTATATGTGTAATACGTGCATAATCGAAAGAACACCCGATTCGATTTTCTTGTTACAGTTTTATTATGTAAAGTTACAAGCTCTCAAAGTTAATTATTGCATACGTAGATTGTTTGACAGGATACTAGATAGATAACTAGCTCTAGCCCACTCTGCTTAATAATGTATAAATGTTATAAAAAATATTATTATGTAATTGTTAATAAATTATCTAGTAGTAGGTACCTAAGTACTACTAGCTCAGTATGAAAGTAGTTATGTAAGTAACATGCTGTTTCGGCGATCTGACATAGTTTTTAGTCTGTGGTATTATTTTATCAAACATGTAAATTATATGTAAACATGTAAATATTGTGATATAATAGGTATTTATAGATCTCTTTGTTTGCAACTGAAGCATGTTTACATGTAGAAAAACCCACATACGTATACACATCTATGCGACAAACCTCAAGATAAACTTAGTAAGCAAGTACACCCCTTTTGCAATATTTCGGTTAAGTTTCGATAAGAGCAATAAAATAATGTAAGCTACGTACAAGTTAATGTCATTTTATTCACTCAAAGCAAACAACGAACCAACCGTGCTACTTCTTATTAATAATTATAAATAATTTGTATAATCAGCTTATGCGCACTAGCAACACTAATTTTTTTTTACAGATGGCGATACTTATTCATACAAAACGATCACCAGAGGGCGTTAAGCGTTGAATATGTCAGTCGAGTGAAAATTTTAGACATCGTAATTTAATTTTTTGTGAGAAGACTTTACTAATCAAGGTAAAACCACTTTATACTGTATGCCTAACTTGAAAATGCAACAGCTTTTATCATGCTAGTAAGTTTTGCTTACCTGTTAGTTTGGCCATTGTAAGTTGCCTATAACTATAGATGTAGGCGGGCCTATAGCGAATGTACGATGTGAACGGAAGAATTTACGAACAGAATAGACAGATGGACACATGAATAATATGCGTTTATGTTATTGTACTTTTGATGTGTTATTAAGGCTTGTGAGTAAGCTTACACTGTAGAAACTAGGCAATGTCGTATCGAATAAACAACACGACACACACTTCTTGTCTCTTACACAAAGTATGCTTAAGTACACTTTATAAAATGAGGACAGGGTGCTATGCAAAAATATGCAGAACTTTAATCATGTAGGTTTTAAGTTCCAAAAATCTAATCTGAATAATACTTACTTACCTATTTCAATTTACAATCAAATTTATTCTTGGCAAATTACTAAGTATCATTTTATTTGTTTTGAACTGTTTGTCAATCAATAATTTTATTTAAATAATGGTCTATAGACTTCAATAATTATATATTTTAGGTATTTATATAATTAACTGTTCCTAGAAGAGCTCAGGATTTTAATTGAAATTTTCTCTATGTTGAATATGTTGACGTTTCAAATTGATTATATTTTTGTTTCAGAAAGCATCATCATGGATGTAGGTACTGACAAGCTCAGTATAAAAAATTTGCTGTTTACTAAAGCTATACCAAACTGTACCATATCCGACTCAGTTAATGGACACAAAATATTTGCTTGTACAGATTGTGGCGATAAGTAAGTTATTTTTTTTACACTATTTTTTTTTTAAGTTAGAGTATTTTTAGTGTACTATAGCAGGCAGTATTTTATTCTTTTTACCAGACATATTAAAAAGTAGATGCTTTGACTGAACAGATTTAATTCAGGTGTTCATCCTAAGTCTATAATAAATAAGGCAGACTTTGAATATCAATGATATTATAGGTAAACTAGCTGGCCCGGCAAACATTGTTTTGCAAATTTTTTTTTTTTTTTTAAATAGATGTTGGCCGATTCTCATAGATACCGGATAAGCACAAAAAATTTCATCAAAATCGGTCAAGCCGTTTCGGTGGAGTATGGGAGCGAAAACTGTGACATGAGAATTTTATATATTAGATTGTTTGAAAGCACATTAATAAATAAAATAATAAGGTATGACGAAAGTTAAATTATTTATTAGTGCTTGCTAAAAAGTTAAGAAAGACCATCTGAGGAAACCTGCATATATCAGAGTAGGCCATAATTTTCTCGAAAGTCATGTGATGTCTTTCAATTGTTACTTGGCCTACATGGTGGACTATAGCCTAACCCTTCCTTTAGTGGAGAGAAGACCATGCTTAGCAGCGTGACAGTTGATGAATAATTATATAATAATTGTTCTATTAATTGTTGGTAACTGGTGTGACATTTTATAATTCTGATAACAATTCTGTAAAGTGCTCTTGGTTATGGATATTTTAATGTTAATATAAAATATTGCATTATTTCTGATTTACCAATACCAGGTCACTCAGAAAGTATTGTGAGAAAAAGTTTTTATGTATGTGAGACTGGCCAATTATAATTTTTTTAATAATATTAGGTTGGGGGAAAAGTCTTTTCGCATTATAGTATGTATGAACTTGTAATAAAATCTCTTTGGCTTTATATAGTATTTGTATCTGGCTGGTTTTGGTATCATTGAAAGTTAAATTTTAAAGAACATAATTCCAAATTCAAATTAGGAAAATGTGTGATTTTAATTTATTTTTCGTACTGTCAAGATGAGTGAATCTAATGAAGAAATTCGATACATCTTAAAATTTTACTACAAAAAGGTATAAATGCAACGCAAGCCGCGAAAAAAAATTGCGATGTTTATGGACCTAGTGCAGTGTCTGTGAGAGTAGCACAAATTTGGTTTAAGCATTTTCAATCCGGAAATTTTGATGTTTTTTTTATAAAATGGATGCCATTTTTGAAAAAGTGGAGCAAGATGGCATAATCAGTAGTTACGACGTAGCTGAAGAACTGGGAATTGACAACAAAACAGTTTTGGCGCATTTGAAAAAACTGAGTACACAAAAAAGCTCGATATTTGGGTACCTCACGAGCTCACTGAAAGAAACCTAATGAACCGTGTACTCATTTGTGATTCTTTATTACGACGTAATGAAACCGAATTAATTTTTGAAAAAGCTGATAACTGGTGATGAAAAGTGGATCACGTACGACAAGAACGTGCGAAAAAGGTCGTGGTCAAAGGCTGGTCAGGCTTCACAGACTGTGGCGAAACCCGGGTTAACTCGCAACAAGGTGATGCTGTGTGTGGGTAGTTCTTCGAAATTTCATTCTTCGACTGATTCATGTAGCCAAAATTTAATTGCACTTTCAGCTCTGTAATGCATGTTCATATGAAAATAGGTATACCAAAGAACATATATTTGAATGAGGGACTCGTTTTTATTAAGTAGTTTACAAGATATCGACGTTCAAATATTTTGTGCCCAGATGAATCAGACACAGAAATTAAAATGAGAAACTTTATTAAGAAAACAACTAGAGGTCCCGTGCTGCTCCACAGCATATTTTAATATTATAAAAAAGCTCTTACATATAGGTATGAGTACATTGTAGCCTTATCTATATATAAGTATAATAAGTAAAAAGATGGAATGGTAGCTTTGGTAGCAATCGTAAGTAACATTGCTACCAAAACTACATTATATGCCAAAAATACCATTTCTACCAAAACTACTATTCCAACCGAAAATACTATTCTTATCTAAACTACTATTTGTACCATAACTACTATTCGTAGGTACTAACACTATCATATCTACCATTTTTAAAAACTACCATTTCTACCAAAACCGCCGGTGCTGTCAAAAGTACCTTTTCTCTCAAAACTACTATTCTTACCAAAGCCACAATTTCTACCATAACTACCACTTGTAATATAATATGTTCCACATAAAAAAAATTAAGATGCCCGAAGAAAGTCCGTAATTTAAAAACAAAAAAAAAATCCTAACATAAAACATAATTTACCCGTCTGTAGGGTTGATTTTCCCAACATTAGGCGGCAATTTCTCTACATTTGGCGAAAATTCCTTGGGTCGCGGGTATACTGACGTCGTTACCGCGACCCCGTCATGAGGGTCGATAGAGGAACACCGCGGTTTTTGTGGCTATTCCCCCCCGAACATCTAGGGGAGAGCCGAACCACACATCCCCCCTCCACCTGCCCCAAACTCGGTACAGAGTTGGCGGAGAGGTCCCTTTGAGGGACAGGTCGTAACTGGATTTCATTGCGATACAAAAAAGGGGGAAAATTCCTCAACGTCAGAGATCAGTTCACCCAACATTAAGGGTTAACTGGTAACATTCGGGGAATAGTACCTGCCATCAGCGATATTTTTATTCACTATTTTAAATTTACCCGTTTTGGCCGATCCCGTGGGAATTCCGGGAAATCCCTGCGCCCCATAGTTTCGGCTGTAGCGTGTCTGTCAGTCAGTCAGTAACGCAAGGATTTTATATATTAAGATAGTGATAATTTTACCAACATCGGGTATAATTTTACACACCACCACACTCACACCCGTATGAAAGTATGGCATGGTCACCTTAAGGAGGCATAACGGTTTTTCCTGGCAGTTACCGCAAGGGACTTATTAGATGCCATAAAAATATTTTTGAATTTAGAACCGTTCATGTAGAGAGACAGCAATGTAATCTTAAGAAATTTATAGGAAAATATTGTAAAATAAGTTCAATGTCCACACCTATCTTCCTTCAAACTTACTCAATTTAAATGAGCATACCATCGAATGAAAGAGCTCTTTTCAGCGCGTGTTATAGGCCTTTAACGAAACGCCTACCTCAATGAGAACCAGATATATAGAAGCAGAAAGTCATTGACTACGGCTACGAAAACGTAAAAAATGTATGGGAGAAAACTGTTTTTGCATATAACTTGATAAATGTGCAAGTTACGTAATTTCTAATGCTTGATGACAAATCTATGCAGCCAGAGCATTCACTTTAAAAAAAATTATACGAATCGGTTGGTTAGAACGGGCTGGCCGACTCTTTTTATAAAACACAAATTCTTTTAATATATAGATCATATTCAACATATTTAACATTTACAGTAATCTTTTTTATAAAAGCAGTTAGTTATCAGTGATCATATCGCGTAGAAAGGCACTTTTGAAACTCTAAAAAGTTGTATTTTATGGGCAAGCGAGAATATTGTACCTAATATTATAACAAAAAAAATATAACTTGCTAATATTTGTAATACAATCAATTCTTTTAGGTACAAAAAATATTATACTTAATTGCTACAATATATTATTCTCTCTGTATGATTTTTTTCCGTGTACAACTCAATAGTCATATGATACATATGCTGTTTTGACCATACGAATCAGGCACAGTTGAATCAGGATTTTGCCTGCAATCACGCATAACTCATCATACATGCAGACTTTAGTATTGACACTTTTCTACACGAATCTATAACTTAAAAGCGTCTCTCGAAACGCAGACTGAAGTTGCAAAATAATAAAATAATGTTTATAAAGTAGGCATTGTAATCAGCATGTCACCTGAACCAAGCACAGATGAATCAGCATTTACCTTCGTAACACCGGGATCTAAGCCATCCAGCCCCAGGTACACCTTCTAGCTCGTCCGTAGCACGACTGGATTCCCCTCGCACGGGAAACCAGACTCTCATAATCATTACCCGACCAAGTACGGCCAAGAACAGCTTACGCCATATTAATCAGTATTACACGCCGGACACTTCTTATTTTCTTATTTATAAACAAATTAAGGTATAACTAATACATATTTTTTTTATAAGAGGGCTATTCATTTCCTCTCGATAATATATTAATATATATTGATTTATCAAAGGGAAAATGCAACATCGACTATTTTATGCCGAAAAATGGCAGACGGACACGTCATATGAATCAGAAAAACGAGGTTCAAATATTTTTATTTTGTATTTAGACTGCAATTAATTCAAATATATCATTTGGCCAAGATAGGGATAAAGCTAAACTATACAACAAAAAAAGTACAGATCGTTTTGTTAGTTGGTTACAGAAATATTACCATAGACATCGAAAATTTTGCCTCTGAAGAATTACCCGTGTGTGGTGGGATTGGAAGGGCTTTAGGTATTCATTATGAGCTGTTACCGGCAGGACCATCGATTCTGAACTCTACTGCGAACAACTGATGAGATTAAAGCAAGAAGTTGAGAGAAAGCGGCCGGAATTAATCAACAGAAGGGGTGTGGTTTTTCATTATGATAACTCTAGACCTCATACATCTTTAGCCACTCAGCAAAAATTAAGAAAGTTTGGCTGGGAGGTGTTAATGCATCCGCCGTATAGTCCTGACCTTACACCTTCAGATTTCCACCTGTTTCGGTCTCTTCAGAATTATTTAGGCAGTGTCAGGTTAACATCACGAGACGACTGCCAAAACCACTTGTCGCGGTATTTTGATCAGAAGTCCCAAAATTTCTATAACAATAGGATTATGTACCTGCAAGATGGCAAGTGAAAAGTTATCGAACAAAATGGCCCCTGCATACTTTAGTTAAATGTAAATAAACTATATTAAAAAATGATTGAATTTTCTTTAAAAATGCTAAGAAACTTTTCCCCAACCTATTATGATTACTTATAAGTAAAAATAGGTACGTTCTAAATTCAAAAATTCCCTCCACATTTTTGCGAGCTAATTAAAATTACCGAGTCTCATTGAAAAATGTATTTGCGTTGAGAACATTTTTTGCGCTATGATTTTTTACGATTTTAAGTGTCGCCTGAAACCGGACGAATCGTACGATAGACTTCAAATGGCATCCATGCGTATAATACATATTAATCTATGCATCCATGGATGAAGGCCCTTCTGAGGCAACCGTGTATCATTGGTATAATGAATTTAAGCGCGGTCGACGTCCTCTTGAGTTTCGCAACAAGTAAGGTAGCTCATAAGATGGACAGGGAAAAGGAGAAACGACCATGACATACCTTCTGTTCAGGTTAAGAACTCTACACTCGAAGCTACATATACCTGCGACAAATGATCAAATTGGTTAGGTTCAGTCAGTCGTCAAATTCAAGTCGATTGCGCGGCGTTCAAGAAGTAATGTCATATCTTGACATCCGAAATCCCGCACAAAGTCTTTGACAAGTGTGCCAGCGATGACATAGCTCTCTGAACAGCCGAGCTGAAGTGGCAATGGGCATCGCAAGTAACTCGCAGAACCGATGGCCGTTGGGGCAGTAGGGTTCTGGTGTGGTAGCCACGTACCAGACGATGCAGTAGGCTTCCCGCTCATTGAATGCGGGTGGCTCAAGATTGGTCTGTGTGGCGAGCCTTAGAGAAGGCCTATGTCCAGCAGTCGACGTCTCTAGGCTGAGATGATGAAGGGCATACCATCTATCAATCAATGAGATAACAGACGCCTGGACGCCTTTGTTATAATAAGCTCCAGAATATTGATTAATCTTTTACATAGATATCATCATTATCAGCCAAAGGGCTGATGATGATGATATCGCCCAGCAGTGAGACTGTATAAAGATACAGTCCCACTGCTGGGCACGGGCCCTTCTCACTATAAGAAGGGTAAGGCTAAGGCCATAGTCCACCACGCCAAGTGCGGGAGAACTCTCAGTGCTCGGCCACAGTGAAAGGCGGGCGCGGGTGCGGGCGCGACGCGGGAAACTCAAACGTATGAAACTCTATAGGAGTGTCCGTAGTGGAGAGCGGGTGCGGCGAGCGGTGCAGCGCGGGGAGCACGCGGGCAACTCAAACCATATGACTTTCATACAAGTGTCCGTAGTGAATGCGCGGGCGGCAAGCGGGAAACAATGCGGAGCGTGCGGATCTCAAACTTTTATGAGTAATTATGAAATCAAGTGCGAGTCGAACTCGCTCATCAAGGTTAACGTAGTAGATAAGTAGAAGGATTCACTTAACATAAGCATCATGTAGCCCCCTAGCCAAATATCACTTATCAATTTTTCGCCAGCAAAAATAACTTTGCTTTCCGTAATGTTTGTGTATTGATATTGAGCACCAAGAGTTTTGGGAAGCAAACTTTAAATTTAAAAATCTCCATAGGCACCCAGCTAGTATAGGACAGATATTTTTTGTATATAAATCATAAATCGGTTCACAGAATACATCTACTTACCAATTTTGAAATTTGTATTCGGCATAAAGTGGCTGTGACATAGAAATGGATACATAGACAGACATGGCGAATCTATCAGGGGTTCAGTTTTGAGTATCCTATTCCTAAGCCTTTGGCTAGGGAACCCTAAAGATAGGTTACTTACATATAAGTCAATCTTAAAAAATACTCTACTAATATTATCAATGCGAAAGTGTTTGTAGATATATATTCGGTATATATGTATAATGGTAGATAATGTCATGGATACTGACCGAATTACTTTGTATTCTATAGAGTTTCTGAACTCTTTAGACTAATCAGGAGTCTCACACAACTTGAGACTGAAAGTAAATTAATGTTGCCCCGACTTCAACGCGCTCGAAGCCGCGGGCAAAAGCTAGTATTATATATAATGATGAACTAAAAAATGCAAAGTATATAAATTCTAATTTATTTTATTTATTGACATTACCACATATCTCTTTTTAACCCGTCCAGTCGTTCCTGAAGTTACTAGAATTTTCCAATTTTTATTCAAAATGTTATTTTTATTTTTAATATTTGCCAAATATTTATAAACATTTTCCAAATATCATAAAAACCAAAATTATTATAACAGTTATAAATGTGATTTGAACCCACGCCCTCAGACCGTGAGGCGGTTGTATTATCCGCACGGCTACAGCCTTGTTATCAGTTAGTTGCGAATTTGGTGAACAATTGACATAGTGTTACTATGGTGAGTGTTAACGTCATCTAACTGAAAACTCATATTAATCTAGCCGCGATCCTAAATTTGACAAACACTGTACACCGCACCCGCGAACGCGCTACTACGGACACATGAAGACGCGCGCGGCCCGCGCGCGGGCTGCCCGCGCTACTATGGCCAAGCACTCAGACATGCACGTTTCCCCACGATGTTTTCCTTCACCGATAAGCAAGCGATAAAATTAACAATTTAATACATACATAACGTCACGCCTTTTATCCCCGAAGGGGTAGACTGAGATGTCTTTCTACACCCACTTTTCGCCAGATATACTTTAGTCCCACGTAATAAGGGGCGAGCCTATTGCTTTACCGGGCACATTGCCAGACTCCGTGCTGCTACTGAGAATTTCGTGACAGAAAACCCCAATAACACTGCCCGACCCAGGAATCGAACCCGGGACCTCCCGATCCCACGCGCACATTTATGCCGCGAGACCAACGAGGCAGTCGTATAGGGTTTGATGTCGAGTTTTCCGTCTCTACGCAAAGATGGTATTTGCATCGTGTTATCCCTTAGTCGCCTCTTACGACACCCAATTTTCTCATCCACTCATCTAGCTCGGTAGATACACTTTCAGTGTGTAGGCTTTGGTATAACTTACTTGTACTATAAAATTACTTGTATCATACCTAATGCTTAACTGAGGCTTTTTCCTTTACAGATTTGTTTTTGAGAGCAGTTACAATGATCACATCAATCGTAGATCTGCAAAAATCAGTTACATGTGCCGTTATTGCAATAGTTTGCGAATATTTTACAACAGATGCAATTTACTTTGGCATATAAGATCACATGCATTCAAAACAGCAACAATTAATGTAACGGACTTGAAAATAGAACCTCTACCTTTGAGATATTTCAAAATCAAACCTTCGTTACCTGAGTCACCAGCAAGCTCCAGTAAAGTTATAACAGTATCGGAATCCACGAAAAAGCCGCCACCTTCAACAGTAGTATGCTTTGAATGTAAAGCGAACATAACTGTCACCGATAACGCATATAAAGCCAGAGCTAGTCATTGTATGCAATACACAAAAGAAGTTTTTGCCTGCCCCGTATGTTTATTTGCCTTGCCTACCATATGTGCACTTAAAATACATTTAAGAATCCACTTACAATGTCCACCATATTATTGTCCTGAATGTGGTATTCATTTGGCCAACAAGAATGTTCAATACCCTTATAATCACGATTGTGAAGGATTCAAAATGATGAGAGCAACAGCCAGGTTGAATTGCTCTGTGCCTGATTGTAGCCTTTTTCATCCCAATGATTATAGAGACCACATGAAAAAGTATCACTTAAAGAAAGTATATAAATGTCCATTTTGTGTTGTGGCTTGTTTTAATGAATCAACTATGGAAAAACATTTAAAGGGCCATAAAACGGTGGCTAAAGCACTGTTATTTTACCAATGCGACTTATGCCCAGGTCGCTATTTACTGCAAAATCCTAACTTAAATGACGGTCACTTAAAAAGTCACATTAACACTACTATTTTTCCGTGTTGGGCTTGTGGTTCATCTTTCCAAGAAATAACAAGTTTACTGCATCATTTTCTGAAGAAACATAATAAATTTGAGACAATAGGCACCGCCATAAAAGCTATTCTGACCGAGAACTGTACTAATTTACCTAAGCCAAAAAGCATATACCGTGTTGTAAAAAAGTGTGATCAGTGCAAGAGAAGTTTTACATATACATGTAAATACGAAGAAATACAAATTCTGCCAATCGAATGTCCGTATAGATGTACCTCGACCATGCAATCAGATATTAGCCCAGAACAACCACATGATGATAACAATGAAGATTTCATCACATGTCACCTATGCAAAGAGAAGCTTTCCCAAAATTGGGATGAAATTAAAACACATTATGCAGAATTGCATAGAAATCACAAATGCTTGGATGTTAAAGTAATGCTTACAAGAATAGACGTAAAAGAGTATTTATCGCAGAGAAAGGTTACGAAATCTAACTTAAAAGCTTTACCAAAAGTATCCAAAAAGACCAGAAACAGGCAATTATATAAGACTCTGGCAAAGGCGGTCACTGCAAGCAGGCGTTCGCCGCATCATGTTGGAGAAGAGGAGCCTTATTCATGTTACATATGTGGCACACACTACTGCGAACGCACTACTTTCGAAAATCACATGGTAATTCACAGGGATCCCTGTATGGCTTATCAATGTTTGGAATGTGGGCAAAGCTTTATTGTTAAGCCTTCATTTTCGAAACATTTGCTCCTAGAACATGACATTACAGATCCTGAAGATTACATTAACAATAAGCCATGCTTCAATGAAAATGCCCTTAAGAAGCATAAAAACACAATTGAAATTGAGATACCCCTTGCGGATAATCAGTGTAAGATTTGTCGCGAATTGTTTGACTGCCCAGAGGATTTAAAAAAGCATTTTCGTGTCCATGGTATGGCTTTTTTGATGAAGAATACATCAAATAAAAATACAACTAGTTCGTAATAGGCTTAGTTTTTATATTTATTGCACTGTTTAAGTTGTAAATAATCTATGTATCTACTTATTTGATGTTCTTTTCAAAACTTCATGAGATCTGGAATAACGCTTATATTCCGTACACATCAAAGTTAATTTTATTATATAAGTAGGTAATTAACAACAGTAAAAGTAGATAATTCAGAAGTTGATGCCATAGCTATAGGTACCTAGCTTGTATACTGTAAATAAATGTATTTTGATAATATACATGCACAAATAATTCGCAAGATAATTTTTATTTTAGTAGATTTAATGGCATGCTTAGACCTAATCGGTAAACACGGTATACCAATAAATATCATTTAATGGAAATTATACTTAATACAAGGCTTTTGCAGCTGCTTCAATTTTGGCTGGTATCTATACGAAGCAGGGTTCTTCGCAGGAGACTCGAGCATACCTACATATTTGTTCCACCCGGTGCAAGTTAAGTAAAAGCGCGCATTGAATTTTACTTGTAACTGCATCTAAGCTTAGTACCTCAAACCTATTTTATTTTAATATTTATTTACCATAGGAGCAATAGCTAAATTGCCTTAGTAAAATATGTGGATATAGATCTCAATGTAGGTCTCCCAGCATTCATATTGAACAGACATTTGTATGTTTACATAACTTAGGAAACAATATCATCTTCATTCAATTTTGGCTAAAGTAACTATTACCCAATTTTTTGTTTTATATGCGGCGACGCGACAACGATGGTAGATACTCATGTCTTATAGGAAAAATATTCCTCGCTTACGATGCGTTTTGTTTATCAGTCTACCAAACAACATCCAAGTCGCAACCAGTGTGTTTAAATTCCATAGACTGATACCTAATAATGTACGTAACCACATCGTGAGGAGGCGGCCGGGCTAAGCTATCGAGAAACATTGCGAATTAAGCAAAGCTTTGGCGAACTAAAGTATAAAGCGCTGGAATCGTCTGATATTTCGCTCACATAATTTAGTAGCTAACTTAGTTTAGCTCAGAAGATATGCTGGCCGGTCCGCTAGCTCCCAGTGTAACCTGTGTTTTAGTCCAATAAATAAATCGAATCACTGCCTTTTCACATTACCTATCGTCTGAGTTTAGATTCCTATACACGAGACAACACTGTGTGATCCACAAATTGTTGTTTTCAGTCTGTGTGTTCTTTGTATCCGTTGATAGAATGTTTGTAGTCTCCACTTAGTATTTATTGTTGTGTCTAATGCTGAAGTTGACTTATAAAGAAATGTACCTACCTATTCCCCGTTAGTGCTAAATCCGTAGTAGGTACCAGGTAGGTTGTTTATGGTCATTTTATTATTTAAGGTTTTTGTTTACCAAATTGAAAAGTTAATTTCGACGGTTATGCGTAAAAATATCTAGTATAAGCAACCGTAACATTCCTATCTCGTAGGTAGGTAGGTACCTACCTAAATTAAATAGGTAGGTACCCACGTAATAAACTGTACGAATGTAACGGCATTTACGGCTGCCAAGACAACCTACTTATTTTAAGTAGGTACACTACCTATCTACTTAGTTCATAAACAAGAGACCATTTATTATGAAACCAGGCCTAAATATAAACAATGAAACAAATTTTGACATACATACATAGGTACCTAATTTTAGGGACAGAAGCCGCACAAAAATGAGATGAGAAAATTTAGATGGTAGTAGGGCCTTGCTGATTTCAGCATGAATGGGCCGGCTCGACCGGGGCAGTACTACCCTCTCACAGAAAATCGACGTAAAGTAACAGTACCTAAACTGCTGCGTTTCGTTCGGTGAGTGAGAGTGGCGGAGGCCCTATCCCCTATTCCTTCTCCCTCATCCCACTCCTTATCCTATCCCTTTTCCTAACCCGAAAGGGCGGCAACGCACTTGTGACTCCTGTGGTGTTGCTTGTGTCCATGAGCGGCGGTAATCGCTTACCATCAGGCGATCCGTCAGCTCATTTTCCGCCTATTACTATAAAAATAGACTTATGTAGGAATAATACCTAACTTAAACACAGATGAGGTCATTACCGAATTCCTAAGTATTTAGTGCATGTTTTATAATACAGTTGTACAGGTAGAATAAGTTGCGTTTATAACTTGTAAGAATCGCAATAATTATAGGTAGGTACAGTACTCGCCAAACTTTTTGGCCGCTCCGAACCTAGCCGCATTACGCTGCGCAGAAAACAAAATCAGGTATCAGCGGGACGTATGCGGGGCGTGGAGGCAGGGCACGCCCGCGCGCGCCCCGTCTTCCACCCGCTAGCGTCCTCGCCTCCCGTGCGTTAGTGTGAGTGCTACATTCGTACACGAAACACATATTCGCTGAGCTCTGACAGTATCGTCGCGTATAGAATACTTTCATAGTGTTACTTCTTCGTTGTTTCTCGTTGCTATCGTTATTGTTTCTTGTTGTTATTGTTAGTGTTTCTTGTTGTTATTGTTTCTTGTTGTTATTGTTATTGTTTCTTGTTGTTATTGTTATTGTTTCTTGTTGTTATTTATTTTAATTGATCATGCCTCGCGGTCCTTTTAATGTTTTACGTTGCCAAGCACGGAAAATGTTGTTTGACGTGTTAACATTTATGAAGAAGGAAGCTGAAGAAGGCCTTCAGTATAACTTGAAGGCAGTACAAAAGCGAACTGCAGCTGCTACAGGTGTATCTGAAAGAACGGTGAGACGAATTGCGACGGCTGCAAATGACCCCCGCTCGAGTTTGATGGCAGTTTTTCGTACACCCGGAAAGAAAAGGGCGGGGAAAAAAAGGGTGACCGGTATCGACAACTTTGATAAAGGTGTTATCAAAAGAAGTATACATAACTTCCATATCACGATAAATTGACATTAAAAGATGTGCTATCTTCAGATTTGCCGAAGATAGCACATCTTTTAAAAAAATTTAAAGAAGATAATTATACGTTTTGAAGACTCTGCAACTAGTTTAAGACGAATTTAAAAAAAAATTGGTTTTAAATGGAAGAAGACCGAAGATAATAGAAAGGTTTTAATTGAGCACACAAATATTCGCCTAAAGCGAATTGAATATTTAAAGAAAATAACAAAATATCGCGCGGAAGGAAGGCCTATAATTTATACAGACGAATCGTATGTCGACTCGTCGCATACTACCTCAAGGTCCTGGACTGATGGTAGCACAAAGGGCTTGAAGAAAAATATCTCAAAAGGCCAGCGTGTTGTTATTGTGCATGCCGGATATAAAGGCGGTTTTATACCCAACGGCCTTTTGATGTTTAAGGCTGGTACAAAAACAGGTGACTACCATAGTAATATGAATTACGAGAATTACGAGAAGTGGGTACGCACACAATCAATGCCAAATCTCCCACCAAATTCAGTTGTGGTAATAGATAATGCGCCCTACCATAACAAATTAGACGACGCAGCGCCTAAATCAAATAGTAAGCCTGAAATGTTGTCATGGCTTATAGAGAAGGATATAGTTTGCAGCTCCAGCATGTTCAAGCCAGAGCTGTACAAATTAATAACACAAAACAAAGAAAATTTTAAAAAATATACCATCGACCAAATTCTGCAGCAAAACAACCACACGATTTTGCGCCTTCCACCTTACCATCCTGATCTTAACCCTATAGAAATGGCTTGGGCAGCAATAAAAGGCTACGTAGCTAAAAAAAATGTAACCGGTAATATTAATAATGTAATGAAACTTGTGGAGGAGAAGGTCAATGCAATGGGTGAACAAGAATGGATTGCCTTATGTGATAAAGTTATACGCATTGAGGAGGAATACAAAAAAAGTGACGTTGTAATAGATGACTTCACCGAACAATTCGTCATAAACGTGAGCGATAATGAATCGGAGGAAGAGGATGAAGATGTCGAAATAAGTGAAGAAAGTGGTGAAGAAAGTGACGAAGAAAGTTATTCAGATGAGGAACCTTCTACGAATATGGAAGATGTTTTTATGGAAGGTGTAGCCCCATTATAAAAAAATAAATTTTCTATTTAGTAACCAATGTATTTTTTTATTTAGAAGTCCCTTCACCTAACTGAATTTTTATTAATCGAATTTGATTGAATATGTAATTAAACAATATAATATAGCTAATTTATCAACGTAACTGAAGATTTTAATTTTCAATAATTACAAATATTTTTTCTTGGTTACGAAATCTCCACGCGACTGTACCATGCGCAAGTTCGTACCGATCGCTACATTCAGAGCGGCCATAAAGATTGGCGAGTACTGTACTACGTTTTTAATACGTTTGTATCGCGGTTTGTATAGGTACCTACCCACCGACGCGCGACGCTTATGCTGTGTAAGACGTAATATATTATGTAGGTAGGTACCTACACAGTATGAATTAGGTACTAGCCAATATTTATCCAAAAAATATACGCACCTTATCTGTGTCGTTTGAATAAATACTAGGTATATTATTTTAGTAATTGTTTTGTTTACTTACCAAATTGTTATAAATTAAGTAGGTACGCGATAGGTTTTATGCACCGGTTCAAAACAGGTGCCCTACCTGTTCTCAACAGGTGTAATGCCATCACCTAATTTGCTGACGCCGGAGAAACGTCAAAAATCCCGGCTATTTGGGCGAAATACGGATGGCCCTCCTAAAAACAGATATCAGCAGTTCATATTAGGGGATTTTATTAATCTATTTCATAAATGAATAAAAAATAGACCAATATCTATATAATATTATATATTGCGTGCTCAGCTTGAGCTAATCAGCAGGTGTCGTTCGGGACGCATGTATATTGATGGCAGTTAGCCGCACGGCTGGCGGCATTCCGGTTAACCGCATAGTGCGTAGTAGCCCTAACTCGCTGTCATACTGAATTTAACTCTAGAAGATTTTCGGCATAAAGTTAATATTATTATATCACAGATGTGCGAAGTGTCAGATGTAGCGCATTCGTCCAACTAAGTGTGGCACGTTGACAGCTATGTGTGCGTGACCTTTGGCGACTGCCAATGTACGGACACGCGCGTCTATGTGTGTGTGTGTAAAGTTGCCAGATTATGAATAATCTCCCAGTATTTTGAATATAGTTATGTAATATTCTTATATTCATTTGCGGTTTTGAAGAATTTACCATGGATTTACTTAATGCTTTTATAAATACATTTCTTAAATGTAGGGACCGAGTTAAGTTTTAACTACTTCGTAAATCTGTATATATAAAATCCTTGCGTTACTGACTGACTGACAGACAAGCTACAGCCGAAACTACTCGGCGCATGAAGCTGAAATTTAGCATGTATGTTTCTTGGGAACCGTAGGAGTGCACTAAGACGGGATTTCTCGAAATTCCCACGGGATCAGGCAAAACGAGAAATAGGAAAATATGTGCGTGCGAAGCCGCTGGCGTCGATTAGTTGAGAAATAAATAGTATTTATGTACACACGGCACCAAGTCAAGCTAAACAGTTGCTGTACGATTATGATACTTATTCCCTACGCCATAAGTATGTATGTACACACGGCGCCAAGTCAAGCTAAACAGTTGCTGTACGATTTTGATACTTATTCCCTACGCCATAAGTATGTATGTACACACGGCGCCAAGTCAAGCTAAACAGTTGCTGTACGATTTTGATACTTATTCCCTACGTCATAAGTATGTATGTACACACGGCACCAAGTCAAGCTAAACAGTTGCTGTACGATTTTGATACTTATTCCCTACGCCATAAGTATGTATGTACACAGGGCGCCAAGTCAAGCTAAACAGTTGCTGTACGATTTTGATACTTATTCCCTACGCCATAAGTATGTATGTACACACGGCGCCAAGTCAAGCTAAACAGTTGCTGTACGATTTTGATACTTATTCCCTACGCCATAAGTATGTATGTACACAGGGCGCCAAGTCAAGCTAAACAGTTGCTGTACGATTTTGATACTTATTCCCTACGCCATAAGTATGTATGTACACACGGCGCCAAGTCAAGCTAAACAGTTGCTGTACGATTTTGATACTTATTCCCTACGCCATAAGTATGTATGTACACAGGGCGCCAAGTCAAGCTAAACAGTTGCTGTACGATTTTGATACTTATTCCCTACGCCATAAGTATGTATGTACACACGGCGCCAAGTCAAGCTAAACAGTTGCTGTACGATTTTGATACTTATTCCCTACGCCATAAGTATGTATGTACACACGGCGCCAAGTCAAGCTAAACAGTTGCTGTACGATTTTGATACTTATTCCCTACGCCATAAGTATGTATGTACACACGGCGCCAAGTCAATCTAAACATTTGCTGTACGATTTTGATTCTTATTCTTTACGCCATAAGAACGGTGCAAAGGTCAAAGTTTATAAGCTTGACGAGTAGCAGAGTGTACACGAATATTTGGATCGTTTGGGGATCGAACTCAAAACAATATTATGTAAGGTATATACTAATGGAAATTGAAATTCTATTACTATTTTTATGAGAAAGAAGATATATCTACAATATACTTTTATAATACGGTAATGTATTTTTCATTAACATGACAATCATTATCACGTCATAATCAATTGACAAGCGCATTTTCCCTAATTCAGGCAGAACGGCGTCGACAAAAACTGGCAACACTTACATATTTCTTGCACAAATACGAATTTTATCGAAATTAAATTAGGAAACAGTCAAATTATCAATAGTTACCTGTGAAAAGATATTCCATTTTCCTGTTCTTGTTTTTAGGAACAACTTTTACAGTGTTTAAGAACACAAGACGGCATTTTGAGAATTTATAAGTTGAAGTGATCGTGACGCGTGAACTGTACGATGCTTCGTAGCGCACTGAGACGAGATTGTATTCGCTTTTCAATTTTGTATTTGCTTTAGTGGCCGCACCCAACTGTGCCGCGCGTTAAGGCCTTGCCACACGATACAATTTTACCACTGATCAAATTTTCAATCGAATTGGCTTTGCCCGTCTACACGCCACAATCAAATCACTGATTTGCATTCCGTCCACCCGATTGGTTAAAATCTGGTGGAAACGCCCACCCGATGAACTTGAGTTGGACGACTGGCGTCTACACGTCACGATTTCATCAAGTGATTTAGTCAAGTTGGACGTAAAATTGTGCCGTGTGGCAAGGCCTTTACATCTGATACTTCTCACATCTGTGTATATAGTCTAAGATTTTCGGTAAATTGTGTTTTTAGGTAGGTACCTACAGGTATATTTTCGCTGTGGCTTAACACAAATAAGCGCCGCGCCCAACTTGTAGGAATGCCGATTCAATGACACCATGAGTATATTGAGAACTTGACTGTTTATTTTTATAATACTCGTTTACTTGCTTCAACTTTTATTACACATATTAGCGATCGCCATCTTGACACGTTGAGTGCCCACGACTCGGATCCGAGTTCAACAATTCATATATTCCCATGCCCAGAACTCGGATCCGAGTCGTGTCTATAAGTATTTATGGCCGACTTCTAACAATGCCAATGACTCGGATCCGGGTGCAAGTCGAACAATAGAGATACGCGTCATTGTTAACTTAGGGTTGTCAAATCCAAACCATGCGGCCAACTTTTTTACCAGTTGTTATATTTATTTATTATTTATTTATTAAAACTTTATATACACAATAGTATAAAGGTGGACTTAATGCCATGGGCATTATCTCCCAGTCAACCTTAGAGTGGTGCAGAGAGAAAAGAAGTAGGTGTAATATAATGAAAACTAATTTGAACTAATATAAATTATAACTAAGTATATTATAGATCTAAATGATACATTAAAATAAATACGTTAGGTACATAATATAATATAAACATACATGATATAGATATATTATAAAACTACATAAATACACAAAGGCATATATAATATATATACTATAAATATATAAACACATACATACATATTAAACCACATTGAACTTAAACGACTTAAGATACAATCGCCGACTCAGCCAATAGGAGCTCCTTCACCTTGAACTTGAAAGTGTTCTTCGTCTTGGCCATCCTGATTTCAAGAGGGAGGGCATTCCAGAGAAGGATAGATTGAATAGTAAAAGAGGAATGAAGAAAGTTAGAGTTGTGAGGAGGTACCGTGAGGAGAAGATTATGAGATGAACGGAGGTTTCGTTCATGGTTGGAATATAAGTATTGGAAGTAGGAAGATAAATACTGGGGAGAGGTTGAAGATGTAAGAATAGTATAGAGGGTAGTGAGAGCACGCAAACTACGGCGCTGACGTATGGGAAGCCACTTTAGTTGGGAACGATAAGTAGACACATGGTCATACTTGCGAAGATTGAAAATGAATCGAATGCAGTTATTTAGAAGACGGTCAAGTTTATCAAGGAGGTCTGCATTCAGGTCAAAGTAACATACATCACCATAGTCAATGAGGGGGAAGATTAAGGTCTGCACAAGCATTGTCTTTGTCTCGGATGGTAGTATGTTCCTTAGACGGTAGAGAGCGCGCAGAGCACTGGTGACCTTTCGACTCAACTGAGTTACCTGGACTTGCCAATTCAGCGTGGTGTCTATGTGAAGCCCAAGGTTTTTGACAGCAGGACATAAATCGACGGTGGTTCCGTTAAAGGTTATGGGCGGCAGGATCGATAAGTCTAGTCTTTTTAACATCCATTGACTACCCACAATGATGGCTTGGGTCTTGCTAGGATTAACGGTTAGCCCAAACTTGCGACACCAGGACAATATAGCGTTCAAGTCGTTATTGATTTTGTCGATCGCCTCAATGATGTGTTCCACACTTACCTGGGAGTAAATCTGCAAGTCATCGGCGTACAAATGGTAAGCGCACTGAAGATTTTGAGTTAAGAGATTTATAAAAATAGAAAATAAAAGAGGAGAGAGAATGCCGCCTTGAGGAACGCCAGAAGTAGTATCAAACCATGCCGACGATAGCTCATTGACGTGGATCGACTGCCGGCGACCTCGAAGATAATTTGAGAACCAATCCACAGCTCCAGCCGAGACCTTGAGGTGGGAGAGGATAGATAATAGGATATCGTGACTGACGGTATTGAAGGCATTTGAAAAGTCAATTAATACCAGAACAGTAATTTTGGTGTTTTCCATGGCCTCACGAATATCGCCAGTCACTTTAAGGAGGGCGGAAGTTGTGCTATGTCCATGTCTGAAGCCTGATTGCAGAGGACTCAACAACTTGTTGTGTTGAATAAAATGAGAAAGTTGCTTGTGCGCACAGGCCTCTAGCACTTTAGACATAAAGGGTAGGATAGAAATAGGACGGAAGTGTTCAGGGAGAGTGGGATTTTGGATTTTGGGAAGAGGTATTATATAGGCCTTACGCCACAGGGAGGGAAAAGTACCAGAGACTAGGGAAAAATTAATGATGTGGGATATCGCCGAAAGTAGATGTTCAAGGATCGTCGTGATCATACGACGACTAATATTGTCACATCCCACAGCATTAGATTTTATGGATAGGATGACCTTTTTGATGTCGTCTGGAGACTCTGGAGAAAAGCAAAAGGAATCAATGTTGGGTTGAGGTAACCCCGCTAAATAATTAACAGTGTGACTCACGACTTGGTGATCCAGCGAAGCAGTAGTGGTGAAATATCGGTTGATATCATCCAAGTCGTGAGTCCCATGAAAATCAAGACGCCGCTGTTTGCCAATGCCTAGTGTTCCGAGGAACTTCCAGGTACTAGCAGGCGATGAACAAGATATATTATTGAGGATATGTCGGCGTTTGGCGTTGCGCACCATCTGATTGCACCGATTTCTTGCAGACTTAAAAAGCACCCAATTTTCCACACATCGATCTCTCTTGTACTTTCTAAACGCACGGTCTCTACGGCGCATTGCCATCCGAACACCCTCTGTAATCCAGGGTGCTGGCGGACGCTTCAATTTCACCCGTTTAACGGGGGCATGGACGTCATAAAGATCACAGACAACGGCGTTAAAAATATCTACTTTTTCATCCACCGTAGTGGCGGATACTAAGCTGTCCCAGTTTACCATAGAAGCGTCTTGCTTCAGCTTCTCCACATCCATACGACCAAAACAACGCATGTGCAGAACTTTAGGCGGGGATTTAGGAGGTTTCAGACGGTATGACAGGAAAATAAGGTCGTGACGGGAGAATCCAGGTGCAGGAAGTTGGCCATGGGATGTGACTAGGGAAGGAGCAGAAGTAAGCATTAAATCCAGCCAGGTGTCCTCCCCATTATCATTGTGGTGAGTGGCTTGCAATGGCAATACGTGTAGGCTGGCTGACTGAACTATGTCGAGTAGCTTACGGGAACGACAGGAATGCCGGGAGAGGAGATCGGTATTGAAATCACCCATGACAATATGATGAGCATACTGAGACCCTAAAGATTCCAGAATCGGTTCGAGACTGGAGAAATAGTCGGCACAGGGGGGACAATAGACGACGCCAAGAACAGCTCTAGCGCCCTTGGCGTTAACCTCAATAAATAGGTATTCCGCAGCAGAAGAAGTAGTTGAAGAAGACGCTAGGATTTTAAACGAGCAGGTGCTGCGCAGGTAGATTGCAACACCACCACCTCTTTTACCGACTCGATCATTACGGATAAGGATGTAGCCGGGCAAAGAGTAGGAAGTAGAAGAGAGAACTGGTTTTAGCCAACTCTCCGAAACCAAGATGGCGTGCACATTTGAACCCGAAAATGCTTCCAGCAAGTCATTATGATGGCTGGGTATGCTTTGCGCATTTATATGGCATACATTAAAAAATGATTGATTAGTAAATAACTTAAGCAGACATTCGCTCAACGTGCCATCAGCCGAGCAGAAACTTTCATTGTCCGATGAGGTAGCTGACTCATTGGCCGACAAATATGTATCAAAGTCCATAAATTTAAATATAAAAGATATATAAATATAAAATACTGATAAATATAATAAATACTAAAAATATGAGTGAATAATATAAGCAGCACAGTCCTCTCTGCACCACCCGCCAGCATACAAAAGCAAAAAAAAAAAAAAAAAAAGAATAAAATAACTAAACGTAGTTGTGAACGGTTTCCGAACGTACGTTAAAATACATTCTGACATCTGTCACAGTGTCACCTGTATGTCAAACATCGTTTACAAATTACAAGACAAAACAAACTAACTAAAGGCTAAACAGAAAACAGTAGCATGTGTGAAATAAACAAACAGTAACAAACAGAGAAACGGATAAATAATAAAGGGTTATTTACGCGCTCTGGAGGCTGCGTTCGACGTACCCGCAGATGCGACGCCACTCTTTCCCGCGGCTGCGGTATCAATACGCTTGGGATATTTCTGCAGAAGGCTGTTCATCTCTTCAGTGGTGCATATTTTATGACGAGTGCCATCCGACGCCTTGACAACGATGACACCGTCCTGGGTCCAACACGCTCGCATTCCAAAATGCAGCCGAGCCTTAGTAAAAATCGACTGTCTTGACTTCGTTAGAAATTCCTTTACGGACACTGAAGTACCCTTTAGTTTGGTCTTGGCTCTCCAGACTGCAGACCTCTGATCCAACCCAGAGAACCAGACCAGGATTGGACGGTGATGGCCCTCACTGGATGCACCGATTCTATGACAAACACTGATGTTATCCATGGTGACATTTGGGAGCTCAATTTTCTGAAGAATGTTTGTCACAGAAGCCCTACAGTCCTCCTTTTCTGCCTCAGGCACGCCAAGAAATAACAGTGCTTTACGTCTGTGCCTGTTCTCGATGACATCGATAGCTTGGGAGCACTCTGTTATCTGCTTCTGAAGAAGGCTGAGCATCGCAGACATGAGCTCTCTGAAGGTCCGGAACTCTTCTGCCACCTTCGCGACCGTGTCTTTCGCCGTACCTCCTTGAAGCTGCGCCTCAAGTTCCGCCATCCGCTTATTGAACATTTCTTCAAGATTGTTCTGTGCGGTCTTGATGTTTGTCAGTTCCGACATTGTGATGCCTCAGCTCGAATGTACTTGTGCTTCCTTTGATAGTAAACTTGATGTGAATGTGTAGTGATGGTGGTGCTGGCAGGTGGTGTAACTTGCAGATTTATGTTTACATTAAGCTATGTAACTCCTCTACAAATGTGAGTACAGTGTATTTATGGCTTACAATACACAGTTTAAACAAAGTTTGTACATAAAAACGCTTTAAACTAATTAAATAAAATCTTTTAAATTTCGACTATGTGTTGACTTTTTGACACCTACCGCCAAAAAAAACGTCGTACCTACCTAATCTTCCGAAATAATTTACTTATAAGCGAAGTTTATGATTATAAGTGTTGCTTAATTCAGAAATAATAATCATAATGATGAACAATTATTGAACAAGTGCCGTATCTAGGTACACATCGTACACACGTAAATAGGTACCTACGCACAAATATTTCACTTGAACGTTCATCACACAGATGTGAGAAGTATCAGATGTAACGCGCGGCACAGTTGCGTGCGGCCACTAAAGCAAATACAAAATTGAAAAGCGAATACAAACTCGTCTCAGTGCGCTACGAAGCATCGTACAGTTCACGCGTCACGATCACGTCAACTTTTAAATTCTCAAAATGCCGTCTTGTGTTCTTAAACACTGTAAAAGTTGTTCCTAAAAACAAAAACAGGAAAATGGAATATCTTTTCACAGGTAACTATTGATAATTTGACTGTTTCCTAATTTAATTTCGATAAAATTCGTATTTGTGCAAGAAATATGTAAGTGTTGCCAGTTTTTGTCGACGCCGTTCTGCCTGAATTAGGGAAAATGCACTTGTCAATTGATTATGTGATAATGATTGTCATGTTAATGAAAAATACATTACCGTATTATAAAAGTATATTGTAGATATATCTTCTTTCTCATAAATATAGTAATAGAATTTCAATTTCCATTAGTATATACCTTACATAATATGAGGCCATGAGAACCATAGTGGCCTAACTACATTTTTTACAATATTGAGTTTATGATCTTTTCCAGTTCAAATTGATCATTTTAATAGAACCAGAGTGGCCTAAAAGTGATACAACGAATATTCACTAGATGGTAACATAATCACTGTTACCGTTTTTAGTCTGCGATCTAAACTTGAAGTGCCATACTGGCCTAAATAAGATAGGCCACTATGGCATAAGCCCTCTAAAACTTCATTGTCATGATGAAATTAGTTAGGCTACTTTTTGACAGTCTGTTCATGATAAAAGTCATTATTCATACACTTCAGCTTGTTAATTCTTTGAGCTATTTCGATTTACTTGATTCTCTGTCGGATCACTTCATTAAGAATTCGATCCTTCAGAGAAACTCCGAGCATAGCCCTCTCCATAGCTCGCTGAGCGACCTTAAATTGGTGGACCAGTCGCACCGTTAGTGTCCACGTCTCGGCCCCGTAAGTCATAACGGGTAGGAGGCACTTGTTGAAGACCTTGGTCTTAAGGCTTTGCGGTAGGGGTGACGAAAAGACGTGACGGAGTTTGCTATATGGTGCCCAGCCCAGCCCAGCCGTATATCTTCTGCCAGCCTCCTTCTCGAAGTTGTTTCTACCCAAATGCACGGTTTGCCCCAGGTAGACGTACTCCTGAACAACTTCGAGAGGGATCCCATTTAGGATACTCGATTCCGGAGAGACATGTTCATTGAACATTATTTTGGTTTTGTCCAAGTTCATCCGAAGACCGATGCGACCAGAAGAATCAGCTAGGCTGCTCAGCATATACTGCAAGTCCTGCACGCTTACAGCCTCGATGACGATATCGTCTGCAAATCTTAGGTATGAGAGGTCCTTTCCAGTGCAGCGTCTTGAACATATTCTTCATTGTATTTATGTAAAATTTGGGGGAAATGACATCCCCTTGTCTCACACCTCGATGCAGGTGGATAGGTTCAGACTGCCGGTTCTATACTTGGACGGTCATAGTCGTGGCGTCATACAGACCTCTCAACACTTGGACATATTGCCAATCGACTTGGTACTGTTGCAAGGACTCCAGAACAGACCAGGTTTCAATGGAGTGAAAGGCCTTCTCATAGTACACAAACGTTAAACACAGGGACAGATTATACCCCTCTGTCTTCTGTGTCGTATCCTCCTAAAAAGCTGGCCAGTTCGGGCGGCAGAAATTCGTAAAGTCTACGCGTGAATCGGTTCGTAATGACCATTGAGAACAGCTTATAGTCGTGGCTCAAGAGCGAGATAGGTCGATAGTTCTTCAAAGAAGTTTTGTCTACCTTTTGGAAGAACAAAACGACAATGCTCTTTCTATTCCCTTGGAGTTCTCTCCGAGAAGAGGACAAAATTAAATATGCGCTCCAACGCATATTTGATTCTGTCCCTGCAGCTCCAGCTGCACAAGTATATGTTTCCCACCTGCCTTTAGCAGCTCCGTCGTAATTCCATCGTCCCCGGGGGCTTTCCCATTTTTGAGCTGCCTTAGGGCCACCACGATTACGTCCTAGCTGACATCTGGCAACTCTTCCGTGAAGTGGCGGGTTAAAGTGGCTCTGGGATACGCGGAAAAGGGACTTTACAGATTTGACTGGTATTAAGCTGGATCATTAATACCCTGATGGAAAACCCATCAACTGTGAGAAAAAAAGGACTTATTAGATCTTTTGCCCTTTTTACCTCCAGTGCATCACAGCTTTTATATCAGTATCAAAGATAATGTGTCAGTAAGAAATGATCAAATAACATAGATGTTGAGGATGACAATGATAGTAGCTAAGAATACTTTTATTGTTAAGTGCACTTGCTGCTTATGTTGTCTTGTTTTATTTTTGAGCTGTTGTGTTTAATAAACAATTGGCCTAATAACCGCTTTATTCTTATCTATTTCTAAAAACCTACTGCCAAAGTGGCCTATCTGTGTATAAAATGTAGAAAAATAGCAATAAAGCTATTTTGTCACTACTAAAATCATAAATTGGTACTTTAATAGGTCAAATAAAACAAAACAGTAATAAAAAGTATGTATTCTGAAGAGTGCTAGATGATTAAAAAAATACTGTTTTTATTTTCTATGGTACTCAAAAAGCTTGCCTATTGAATTAGGCCACTATGGTTCTCATGGCCTCATATTGTCTTGTGTTCGATCCCCAAACGATCCAAATATTCGTGTACACCCTGCTACTCGTCAAGCTTATAAACTTTGACCTTTGCACCGTTCTTATGGCGTAAAGAATAAGTATCAAAATCGTACAGCAAATGTTTAGCTTGACTTGGCGCCGTGTGTACATACATACTTATGGCGTAGGGAATAAGTATCAAAATCGTACAGCAACTGTTTAGCTTGACTTGGCGCCCTGTGTACATTACATACATACTAATGAAGAAGGGAATAAGTATCAAAATCGTACAGCAACTGTTTAGCTTGACTTGGCGCCGTGTGTACATACATACTTATGGCGTAGGGAATAAGTATCAAAATCGTACAGCAACTGTTTAGCTTGACTTGGCGCCGTGTGTACATACATACTTATGGCGTAGGGAATAAGTATCAAAATCGTACAGCAACTGTTTAGCTTGACTTGGTGCCGTGTGTACATACATACTATTTATTTCTCAACTAATCGACGCCAGCGGCTTCGCACGCACATATTTTCCTATTTCTCGTTTTGCCTGATCCCGTGGGAATTTCGAGAAATCCCGTCTTAGTGCACCCCTACGGTTCCCAAGAAACATACATGCTAAATTTCAGCTTCATGCGCCGAGTAGTTTCGGCTGTAGCTTGTCTGTCAGTCAGTCAGTAACGCAAGGATTTTATATATACAGATTTACGAAGTAGTTAAAACTTAACTCGGTACCTACATTTAAGAAATGTATTTATAAAAGCATTAATTAAATCCATGGTAAATTCTTCAAAACCGCAAATGAATATAAGAATATTACATAACTATATGCAAAATACTGGGAGATTATTCATAATCTGGCAACTTTACACACACATAGACGCGCGTGTCCGTACAGTGCCAGTCGCCAAAGGTCACGCACACATAGCTGTCAACGTGCCACACTTAGTTGGACGAATGTGCTATATCTGATACTTCTCACATCTGTGGTTCATCATTAAACATTTGAATTATTTGATGTTGTTTTGCGTCGATAAAATATAATTATGTAGATTCATAACCTACACGCATAAAACTTAGTTACGACTAGCGAAAAGTAGTATAATAATATCATGATTATTTGAGTGTTCGTATTAGATTTTGCATTTTATGAGGTAGGTACTTACATTCATACATACTTAAATTCATATCTTTTTTAAATAATTGCATCCTGTATTTATGATTTTAGAATATATTTGAAATTACTAGGTACCTACATACAATAAAAAAAAATATAATACCAAAAGTATTACATGTGGGGACACAGAATGCTTGTTTGCATTGTTCACTAACTTGTGATGCATGCATTACTTACGTTTGTGGCTATTTGTGGCGTTCGTTCATAGTAGGTAACGTAAAATGTTCAACAAAAGTGTGAATTAGCAGTAATATTAACTAACCTCTTCAACTAGCATTGAAACAAAACGCTGAATACACATTATCACCACAGAATCGTAAATTAATTAATGTAATCTGTGATTATCACTAACATAACCTCTCGATGTACAGTGAAAGAAGGAATGTAAGTTCATTGTGATCTCCAAGGCAGCAGAGTCTCAGATATAAGAAATTTGTGACTATTCTTATAGGCTGATACTCCAACACAGTTCCCAACGTAAGACAATCAGAGTCCAGGAGGAAAGCAAGTAGTCGTCAATCGAATCACACAGGACGCAGAGAAAACAGAAGGGAGTAGATATCCGATATAGGTCTGGCCAGAAGCGCAAACAAATATCGAATGAGCTAAATAATTTTGCACGTAAATCAGCAGACAAAATGATCATGGTATGACCCAGAAGTCATAAACCATATTTACCTGTGTATAAAGGCCTACCATCGTTATTTGAAGACATCAAAAGTATTAAGGAAGAGTTAAAGGAATTAAAGATCTCGAGCCAGTTTACTAGTGAGAAGATAGACGAGTTTACTAATAGATTACTGCAAGCAGAAGCTAAACTTGATGACTTCCAACGTAAATATACTGAATTGGAGACAAACCTCAACGACGCTAAGCTTCAGTTAGCGAACAACGAACAAAGATCACGTTTAAATAACGTAGAAATCAAAGGAGTTCCACAGAAAAAAGATGAAAACCTCTTCAAAATTATAGACACTATGGGACAAAAAGTAGGCTACCAAGTACTCAAGACTCAAATTAACTACGTATCCAGGATTCCATCTTATAACTCCAAGGAGAAATCGATCGTTGTCAGTTTCATGAATCGCTACGTCAAAGAAGATTTTATAGCATCCGCACGAAAGTTCAAAGAATTAAAAGCTGATGACTTGGGCTTTCGAGATTCAACGAATCGTGTCTATGTTAACGACCATTTAAGCGCCGATTCAAAATTACTGCTTAATAAAGCAAGAGAAGCCGTCAAGCTCAACAACTTCCGCTTCATCTGGGTGAAATATGGTAAAATTCACGTTCGTAAGAATGAAACTTCGCGCGCTTTCGTAATCAATAAGCACCAAGATTTAAACAAAATTGCTTAAATTTTCGCCTATCAATCGTTATCTTACAAATATTTATAAGCGATATACAATGCGTTCTCAAATCTATATTCCAATGTGTAATTGATGCTAAACCTCAATGTAACAGGTTTGGTATCTCTGCCTCACCGAGTATATGGCCAGGCTCTTGGCTCAGTAGGACTGTTCTCACCGTAGTAAAAAATGCATTTCATATAGCTATCTCGCTCGTTTCGCATTGTGACGCGCTGTCACGGTACCCAGTGAAAGGGAAGTCTGTCGATACGCATGCCGTTGTAATTAATTATTTCATGTCTCAGAACTCAGAAATTATTAGTATATCCATTAGTTATTACCCACATAATCAATTCATCCCACTTAGTAAGCGTATAATAATGTTTTTATTTGATATGTGTTTAATTATAGTAATTGTTTGCAATAATAAATGTCTACGAATAGTGTAAACTTATCAGAAATTAAAATTTACTATCAAAACGTGCGTGGGCTTCGGTCTAAAACAGAAATGTTTTACCGAAACTTATGTTTAAACTCATACGATATAATTATCTTAACAGAGACATGGTTGACATCCAGTATTAGTGACTCAGAATTGTTTGACAATCGTTATGTGGTGTGGAGACGTGACCGAGATTATGACCTGACCAACCAGACCCGAGGTGGCGGAGTGCTCATCGCGGTACGTAAATACCTAACAGCTTGTAATAGATCTATTTTCTCGTCCACCGCTGAGGATTTATGGCTTTCTTTACCCTTAGGGCGCACTAGTCATTCTAAAATTAATATTAACATCTGTGTCGTCTATCTCTGTAAGCAAAATTTAGGTTTCACCTTTTCTCAACAATTAAACAATTATATATCGAAATTAGATCAGATTTTAGTCGAACATCCTAACGATAAATATTTAATACTGGGCGACTTTAACCTGAGTGGAATAACTTGGCAATCTATAAACAATGATAAGGCCTTAACAGCTCAGTCTGTTAATACCGCCGATGAATATTTACTAATTGACGCGTTACTTACCCACAATCTAAGGCAATATAACAATATCGTTAACGCTTATGGCAAAATATTAGACCTTGCATTGTCCAACGATAGCCTAAATATTCAACAATGTAACAGTCCATTAGTACCGATTGATCCATATCATATGGCAATAACATTGGAGATGGCGGGTGTTGAACTACAAAGTCTTAAACCTGCAGTACGTACCAAGTATATCTATAACAAGGGTAATTATGAGGAAATCAAACGGGATATTCTAACGGTTGAGTGGAGTAACGAATTTTCTAATAAAACTATTGATGACGCCGTTAATTATTTCTATTCAATAATTAAACGATCAATAGAGAAAAATATACCCAAACGTACCATCTACCCGAATAATAACTCATTTCCTCCGTGGTATACAACCTCATTAAAGAAATTGATACGCGAAAAATTTAAATACTATCGTAAACATAAAAACTATGGTAATGTATCCGACCATGAGACATATAAATTGTTAAGAGAAAGGGTGAAGAAACTAGAGAGTGAGTGCTATACTAACTATATTACTACCGTAGAGGATTCTATCAGGGTTAATCCCAGATGCTTTTGGACTTTTGTAAAGTCGCGGCGGAACTCCACTGGTGTTCCGAGTATTATTAAATACGGCGATAGAGTGGCTGACACTGGACAGGATATATGCGATGCTTTCTCGGATTATTTTTACTCCACTTTCTTACAGCCTTCTCAGGCCGCACAACATGTACACATTAATGATGAACCTTACACCTTGTCCGACATATCCCAAATATATATTGATATCAATGAATTAATTAATATCCTTAAGGCTCTCGATCTTTCTAAGTCACCTGGTCCTGACAACCTACCCCCATTATTGTTTATTAATTGTGCCGAGTCGATTGCAGTACCTATTAAATTACTTTTCGAAACGTCCTTACTTGAATGTGTGGTACCGTCAATATGGAAATCGGCCTATATTACACCTGTTTATAAGAAAGGCGCTAAAGATGATGTTGCAAACTATAGGCCGGTTTCGAAGTTATGTATTTTGGCAAAGATATTTGAAAAAATAATTTATTATCAAATATATAGGGCCCTCAAGAATTCACTTAATACATTTCAGCACGGTTTCTTGAAAGGACGGTCAGTGACGAGCAACCTTGTTATCCTGAACGATTTCATATCGAAGAATGTGAGTGATGGTAGGCAGGTTGATGTCGTTTACACAGATTACAGCAAATGTTTCGATAAAATTGACCATTTGCTTCTAATTAAGAAACTCGAGCTTATCGGCATACGTGGAGACTTGCTGAGATGGTTCTCGTCATATATATCGAATCGATCGCAAGCTGTAGTAGTCAATAACTATATTTCAAGTTGGGTTATTGTTCCTAGCGGTGTACCTCAAGGATCCCTTACTGGCCCTTTGCTGTTCCTAATCTTTGTTAACGACATCAACAAATGCTTTCATCACTCACATCTATTATGTTTTGCTGACGATATGAAAATATTCTCTAGCGTTGAATCAATGTCTGACGTGTTAGCTCTCCAGTCCGACTTGGATCGCCTTACTGAATATTGTTTAGAGAATAAATTAGACCTTAACCCTTCTAAATGCAACTTGGTGACGTACAGTAGAAAACCTAACATAATTCTGTCGGAATATTATCTTAAAGGCCATAAGCTCCATAGATGCAATCAGATTCGGGACCTGGGAGTTGTACATGACTCTAAATTACTTTTTAACGCCCACATAGATAATATCGCTAATAAGGCATCTCGAGCTCTGGGATTCGTCATGCGAATGTCAAACAATTTTAATGAGGTGAAAACTTTTAAAATCTTATATTGTACATATGTGCGCAGCATTTTGGAATACGCCAGTCAGATATGGAACCCCAGATATGATGTTTATATTAATAGACTAGAAAGCATACAACGCAGATTTGTTAAATACTTATGCTATCGGTGTAAAATCACCTACAGATCAGATGAATATTTGAAAATCTGTTCAAAATTCCACCTATTGCCGCTAGTTACACGACGAGATATCGCCGATGTTATTTATCTGTTGAACATCATTATCTGGATCCATTGACTGTCCGGATCTACTGGGTAAAATACTGTTTAATGTTCCAACAAGGGCTGTAAGACACTACGCCCCTATTCATCTTCCATTAGTGTCTACAAATTACCGGCAGAATTCGTTTGTGTGGCGAGCGAGTAATCTTTTGAATAAACAATGTAAACAACATGATTTTGATATTTTTGTCGCAAAGATCGAAACGGTGAGACGGTTATTGAGCTTGGAATTTTTTAATAAACACTGAATTTTTAAATTGTTATAAATACTTACCTTAATGAGTTTGTTTGTATGTCTACATATTTATTATAGTTTGTTTCTATGTCCACATATTTATTATAAACTATGCAGTATGTGCAATTTTACATATCCGCGGAGACCTTTAATTGGCTAACTGTGGCTATCTTTTCAACATTGTATTTTGTTACTTTTGCTGTTGGTCTTCTTGTTAATAAATAAATAAATAATAAATAAATAAATAAATAACAAAATTACTAGAAACAAAAGGACACGTGCGCTTCATTTTTTAAGTACCTACATAACAAAGGACGCCGACGCCGACAAAATATGTTCAAGTTTTAAATTTTTCTCACGACTTTTAAATGAAAACAAAGCACTTCGGCGCCTTTGTTATTGCGGCAACTAATCATAAATAACGAAATGTTTAGATTGGGTCTAAAAATTGTCACCTAACGAAGACAATAAATACCGACAAGCTTTGTTCTATGATTTCTATTTTATCTAAACGTTGTAAATCCTTCTCCGATATTTTCAATGAAAACAAGAACATCGTTAAAAATTATCGAGGCAACAGATGGTCGGCGAACGATCTCAATAAATACCGACAAGCTTTGTTCTATGATTTCTATTTTATCTAAACGTTGTAAATCCTTCTCCGATATTTTCAATGAAATCAAGAACATCGTTATAATTGTCGAGGAAACAGATGGGCGAACGATCTCAATCAAAACCGACAAGCTTTGTTATAAGATTTGTTACACTAAAACTAGGAGTAAATGAAGACGAAAGTATTTGATTTTAAAATATACTTTTATAAATAAAAACATTAATCACTTGTCATTTATTTCACTAGAACAAAAATTAAAAAATAACACAGGTCATTTTGGACAGCCCTGCGCTCGCGCTTGTGAACTCGGATACGGGACCATGAGCATAGCGGTCCAGTTACGACGTCGTCGACTCGTCGTGCCGATGGACTCGGATCCGAGTCGTTATGTATTACTCCCACAAATTACTGGGCATATGTATTGACGTATAGTATAATGACTTGGCAGTGAAAGTGTTAAATCTAACTAATCTCAAATTGCCGGGAAACTATATCTAGTTGTCATTGTCAATTATGACAGTTGACATATTAAACTTCCATAATAAACATCGACCAAGTTCTCAGCTCTTACGTAGTATTTGTATACTCTTTGTTCTCAGCAGTCAGCACCCCAATGCTTGGATGTCCGTGATAATATCACTCATGCACGGAACGCAACCAATAAAGCAATGAATGCTTTCAATAGTAAGTATATCAATGATATGCAGAAGAAAAAGGGTGGGCGATAAGTCGGAACCCTGGGGCATACCAGCATTTACGTGGAAAAACTTTAAGGCCTCACAGTCGAATATGACGCTCATGCAGCAAGATGGAAAACCAGTTTAACAACTTTAAAAAATTCACGATTCCAAACTATCGAAGGCTCTGCACATGTAGGGAGAATAATAGTAGTCGATGACTTCTGGGTTAGATCCCCACACGACACAATACTTTGTGTGTTGTTTGTAGACTGTTTCGAGTCTGGGTGTAGGTGCATAACAAAAATGCCCACACTACAAAGGATTAATTGCTAGTGCGGGAGTTGTCTGTTTTAATTGAAACAATAACGAAAAATACCTAATTAATTCTCATGCCTGTCCATTGCCTCCCCCCAAAGGTGAGCGATTTGTGATTTATGCAAGATTATCCGTGAATGGTTTAGGCATGAAGCCATATATGAGAATCGCTGATGAGAGAGTGATGTTTTAGTTGGTTAGTTAGTCGCTCAGACATCATGTAGAGGATAGGAGATATAGCAAAGCGTCTCGGTGGTACGTTCGCCTCTTTCCAAGATTGCGTCTGGACTGCTGGAGAACATTTGTAGGTATATTTTAATCGACTATAATATGCTAATTACAAAAAAAAAACGAAGCGAATACATGATTTCCCTTGCACTGCAGACGCAGTCGCAGGTCACTCCCATAAAAGCATAAGACCATCCCAAACAGCTGGCAAAGCAACGCTTATGGTAGGTAAGTATACTAGTAAGTAGTACTTACCAATTACCATAAGCGTTGCTTTGCCTCAACAAGCTGTGGAGGCGCAACCGACATTGCAGAGCAGCTGCAGATCAGACGGTGGTTAATGCTTACCAATGGAGCTTGAGTTACCAACTCTGAGTCAGGTCATGCGTGGACAATTTTATAACACCGTCGCCAGGTCTTTAAAATCTCATTAAAATCACGCAAGCATTAAGGTGATTTTCCACCAGAGGGGCGAGACGAGGCGAGGCGAGGAGAGAATTGAAATCGCACTGACCCTTGTCCACTAAAAATAGCCATCGCGAGCTCGTACGAGCTCGCGCGTGACCGTCGCGCCACCCATAGGCTTCATTAGATAAAGATATCAGTACAGTGATGTTTGAGTTCGTCATAGGTACAGCGATGTTTGAGTGTCGTTTCCACCACTCTGGTAGAAAATCACCTTTAAGGTGATTTTCCATCGAGTGGCGAGACGAGACTAGGCGAGAAGAGAATTGAAATCGCACTGACCCTTTTCCACTAAAAATAGCCATCGCGAGCTCGCGCGAGCTCGTGCGAGCACGCGCGTGACCGCCGCGCCGCCGCCCGTAGGCTTCATTAGATAAAGATATACTGGTACTGGTTAATTTATACTCTATGTTGGAAGCAATACGGTTCATTTTTACACAAACAAATGTTTCAATTCACGCCTCGCAAATTCTCGTCAATCCACACTGTTTCCACCAAAGATGCGCTGGGAGAGAATTGAAAATTTGCCATACAAATTTCAATTCTCTCCTCGCCTCGCCTCGTCTCGCCACTCTGGTGGAAAATCAGCTTAAAAATCTCTCAAAAACACCAATTGAGCTTTTCAAAGCTTGTCGTATAGCCGGGTTGTCTCAGTGTCGGGAGCGATAAAGGTACACATTTTCTGTGCAGTTTTGTGCCAGTGCATAACCGGCGTATTGCTAATAAATGTCGTGTCTGTAGAGCGGCATATTTATCTCATCTGAAGATGGTAGTGGACGGCATTGAGACTCAAATGGAGTCCGCGGGTGTAAATGAACTCCGCTTTAAATAGTGTGTTGACTATTGGTCAAGAACGAAGACATCACTCTGTTATGGTGAACGCACACTTAGGTATCCGAGCCGAACGCGTCGAAGGAAACGAATTTTAGAATTCTTTATATGAAATCTCATGAAACCTCGCACACTTGTCCGCGTCGAATCGTCCGAATCTGGAAGCACCTCAGAAATCCTCGAAGAATTCGAATGACGTCATCAGATTCGGCGCGGTTAGTGCGGTCGATTCGTCCGATGCGCTCGCATTCTATCAGTTGGGTATGACAGAGCAACGCACGAGTACTATATCCGCATTGTTTCTTCATCTTCCATTAATAAAGCACTGATAAATAAAAACCTCGTCAAGATCCATCACAATTCACATGCAATAACAGTGCGACAGGCGTAAAGGAAATGGAAACCATTTGTTCGATGCGCTGGATTCTTTCGGCGCGGTCGATTCTTTCGGCGCGGTCGATTCTTGCTAATGTGCGAGGCCTCCTTGACTTCGATTCGTTCGACGCGTTCGGCTCGGATAGGTGTGCGTCCACCTTTATCGCGATGTGTGCGGCCTAGGCATAACAGTCGCTCGGACTGGACGTGGGAGTGGATAAAGACGTCATAAGTAAAATAGCAGCGACAGCCTATTGGAGAGACTGACAGACTGCTAAGAAGAGGCTCTCGGGTCTCCACAGCGCGCACCAATGACTTTTCGAACTTATGAGCATATAAATTGTTAATGATCGCTTGGTTACTGTGATGGAAATTATAGTGCGGAAATTTGCTTGTCTCGAGAGTTTACCACAATGTCCTCGAACGACATGTCCGCCAACTGGCACTTGGCCAGAGTGGTGAACTTCTCATTGCGAGAAAAGGCCTGTGGCCCTCAGTGGGACAGTATAAAAAAAGAGCTGATGATATTGTTAAATGTGTGTTAAAGTAAAATAATAATACTATTGACATTTCTACTAAGTAAAATGCCAGTAATAAAACAAAATATGTTAAGACAATAAATAATATTTATTCTGTTTAAAGATCACAAGTTATCAGTAGGTAAAGAAGACAAAAAATTTGGGTGCCAGTACACCATAGTGTACTAGGGTCAAATTTGTCATTAGATTGATGGACATCACAAACATCATGGCAGAAATTCACTTAGGTATTAATTAAATTAACATGCAAAATCTACTGTAATCACTCTAAGACCTCAATACTTCTTGTCAAGCATGCATATTCCTCTAATGTGTATTATGTTAGCATAACATGTCCTGTATCTGGCATAAATGTCATATGAGTTATTTTTAGTTTTGGAGTATCTTTTTTGTCTACAACAAATCTAATTCATCAGAATGTAGTCATTTTAACACACTCATTTTCATTACTGCAATGCGGCCCACTGTGTACTTGAAGAATATAAACTATTAACTTTTGTTTACCACTTATATATTATTTATTAAGATACAAAGGGTGATACGAGGATTTTCCTTTTAAAGATTGTCTACATGTAGGACATCTATGGTCAAATGATAAATACTGTTGTATACATTTCATACAGTACACGTGTCCACATTTGGTTGAAGCTAAAGGATTCTGACCTAATGGATCAAAACATATAGGGCAGTCCCCAAATTTACTCTCTGCTTCATTAATAGAGTCATCCTTAAGTGCTCGATTTTTGAGCTTTATCTGAAACAAAATTTTAAATTGCTATTTTTTTCTTTTGAATACTGCAATCTGTCTAGCTGAGGGACATTTAAAAGTAGATGTATAGGTAGATAGGAGGAGCAAGTCCAGCGATGTGCCCTCAGAGAAATTGGTTCTTTTGAAAAAAAATAATCCGCATTTGATTTTCCATGTTCTGAAAAGGCATGTCAAGTTTGTCAACCAACAAATACAACCAACTTTTATGGTAAGAAGCCAGTGCCCAGCAGCAGGATAGTTTGTAAATGAGGCTGATATTATTATGTATTTAACCCAGCTCTGCCCTAAGCTATTGCAAAGGCAATGTTGTATTTACATTTCTCACACTAAGTTGACCCTCCTCCTTCAAATTCCATCTCTAATACTGTACTGTAACTTATGGGTAAATCTTAGCTAGTCTATAGTGGAGATGGTGTTATTTAATTTCCATTAAGTAAGTAGGTATCTAATTAATTTTAACTGACTTTTCACATCTGCTAGTCATAACTTCCTTTATTTCACTACATGCAATCCTTCCTTACCTTTTGTTTATCTTGGATATATTTAGATGGATTACATCCTTGGTCTCTTTTTGGTTTTCTAGACTGTGACACTGTTGTGGCAGTAGATGAACCTGTATTTACAGGATGTGACAGTTCAACTGAAAAAAGGAATAATATTATCAGTTCATCATTGATCCATAAATTATAGGTACTTAGGCATCTTCAGTCAAGCTTTTCAAAACTCAGAAAGAAAGTAGTAGAAATACTTTATAAGTACTTACACTAACTAACTTTAAGTTGTGATTAGAAAAACTTCATTGTAACTATAAAAAACAAAACTTACCCAATGAGTTATCAGTGTCTATAATAACTGAATCGTCAGTATCTAATTCAATCAAAACATCCGTTAAAGCATGATGATCAGCTAAAATAAAAGAATCGCACAAATCTATAATATCGTCACATATATTTTCCATAGTAAAGCTAGCTTAGATTAGAGGTACTGCGATTGAAATCAATTATTGTTGTTGTACTTGTTGATAAAATTATGTTCGAAATAGTTCGAGTCAAGTTCAAAGTGTTCAAACTTCAACTTCAAATGTAACGTCTTTGTATCTGCCACTATGATCTGTCCATAGAGTATTATTGTATCAGGGAATAGAGTTATCACTCAAGGCTAATCGAATGCAGCGCCATTGGTGGTCTGTGGCGGAACTAATTTTTACTAATACATAACTATGCTATGTATATACGTATGCATCCGTGCGTAGGTAGGTGCATATTAATAATAATAATAATAAATGTTGAATTTCGATGTTAATAAATAAGTAAATGACAACTATTATGTAAAATATGCAATTTAAAAGTAAAAAAATATAAAAATCACAAAATGTAGGTCTCGGTAAGCGTGGTTTCGATCCACGGACATCTAATTCATGAGCAGAGCACGCTACCACTGCGCCACGCAGATCTGATTAAAGTTGGCGAAATGACCGTTCACTTGTCGCTTTTTCTTTAGTTCTTGCCATCATCGGTAGATGGCGCTAATTATATGAAATTTATCCATGTATGGAACTTTCACGGCCCTGAGCCATGCGCCGTTGCACAGTGTTTTATGAAGACCATTTTTCGGACACCGTCTTTTTATTAAAGAAGCTAATAGATATATTCAATAAAAAGAAATATTTCGTATCCCCATTAAGCTAGCATCTCTAGATTTTTAGAAAAACTTTTTTGAAAATCTTCATATTTTAAAGCGGATATTTAGAAAAAAAGATATTCCTCTTAAACTAAGCATGATACGCAATAATAATGTTACAAGCACCGATAGCGTCTCTTACACTGCACATTTTACAGTTAAAATGAACCTCATAACTTGACTAGAATCAAATTTAAGCGAGATTTTGGATTTTTAGATTTTCTTACTTTTCCCGAAGATTCTACCAAAAGTGGAAAAGTTATATATACAGAAAGGATGCTCTTTACTTTCCTCATATGCTCAATAAATTTCAGACTCCAAATCCATGGAATCTAGAAGTTATTCCATATAACTGTTTTTGCTAGTTTTTTCATATTTATATTCTGGATTTTAATGATTAAATTTTTATTCGATATTGATTTCTTTACAACATATAATTTAGTTATAAAATCAATATCGAATAAAAATTTTATCATTATAATCCGGCATACAAATGTGAAAACCCTACCAAAAACAGTTAATTTAGAATAACTTCTACATTCCATGGATTTGGGGTCTGAAATTTATTGAGCATATGAGGAAAGTAAAGAGCATCCTTTCTGTATATATAACTTTTCCACTTTTGGTAGAATCTTCGGGATAAGTAAGAAAATCTAAAAATCCAAAATCTCGCTTAAATTTGATTCTAGTCAAGTTATGAGGTTCATTTTAACTGTTAAATGTGCAGTGAAAGAGACGCTATCGGTGCTTGTAACATTATTATTGCGTATCATGCTTAGTTTAAGAGGAATATCTTTTTTTCTAAATATCCGCTTTAAAATATGAAGATTTTCAAAAAAGTTTTTCTAAAAAACTAGTGATGCTAGCTTAATGGGGATTCGAAATATCTCTTTTTATTGAATATATCTATTAGCTTCTTTAATAAAAAGACGGTGTCCGAAAAATGGTCTTCATAAAACACTGTGCGTTGTGAGAACACCAAGTGATCTATAGGTGCATTATTTTTTTGTAATATGAGGGAAAAATAAATACCAATATGGTTTACTAAAAAAAGCACAAGAATTTAGTTTAACGCCATCTATCGTCTTATGGTAACATAATCGTGAAATTCTCGTATCCCTTCAAATGTTCTAAGTGAAAACACCGTGGATCTGTCACAATCTTTTGACAGCCCAGTTCTTTTTTTTTGGGGGGCTATGATGGAGCTCCCAATATAAGTTCCTTGAGAGCTCCTTCTTTTGCCCACGTCAAAGTGAAAGAAGAGATCAGACAGGGAAAGGTGGGGGAATAGACGTTTAAAACTTTAACACCCGGCGCTACGCCACGTGACGACAAACCCATGAGAACCGTACACAAGACACTTTAAAGGTGGGAACAGATATACGACACCCCACGCGTATCGTACCAATCAAATCCATGCATTTACCAATCCATAGTAAATTGGATTACTTTCACTGTCCGACCGCCAGACACAATAGAAATTCAATTGTCCTGAGCCATATGTGGTTCATGGGACTGGGAATGGGTTAAACATCACGCCAAGTGATGCAAGTGTGCTATAACACGCCTTGCTAGTGTCATAGATTCTTAAAATAGTGATTTTGAAGAAGATTGATTATTCATAGAGAAGCGATTTTAATATAATTACGATTATGTCTAATATTATGATTACGGTATTAGCCTGAACTCAAATCATAAAATTCGGAGTTAAATTTCACTTGTTCAATTAGTTGATGTTGTGTTTTTTAACGAAATCTACAAAAAAAAATATCATGGAAAACACCAGGAATATTTTCGAAATGATGCGTGTCGTGGGGTGTTATTCTTATATTCCGTGTCTAGCGCCCGGTGGCGTGTGTTCCCCATCGCCCACCTACACGCCGATTTAGATCGAAATGCTTAAAATACTGAAATTTAATAATTATGAAATTTTAATATCACGAGCTTGTATTTTTAAAGATATATTGTGTAAATATTTGTGAATGCGATTAGTGTATATTGAGAGTGATTGGCTTAAATTTATTGTGCACTCGTACTAATCCGTTGTTGTTCACACAAGTTTAGAGCTAATCACTACGCAGTACGCACGATCAACCTGCACTCGCAGAGTGGGAATTACCCTGTGAAAATTGCCACTATATAATTATTTACGCATCGGCACAAATAAATAGAAAAACAAATCAGAGTGGTGTAATCAGATTGCTATGTGCTTCTTGAAGTTTTAGTAAAGTGATTCGGTTATTCAGAAATCTAAGCTGTAGTAGATTCATTTTAAAAATAAAATCCGGGCGCTCCAAGACACGTCTAGCATTCTCGACGGTCTGAACCTTCTGAACCAGTATGAAAAGTTACCTGCCACACTCGACTTGCCATCATTCGCCGAGTGGCAGAAGTGTTGTGATAGTAGTGGTGCGATTCCAGCCTCATAATTTTTTGTAATTTATATTTTACGTCTGGGAACAATTAGGTTTTACATCTGTTTCATTCAATCACAGTGTGATTATCAAGGTGCCTACACATATACGACACCCCACGCCACCCACGCATATTGTACAGATACCGGCATGGATCTTGAGCGCTGCGGCGCGGCGGTTAACTGGGAATCGCTTTGCGCATATTACACTTATAACCAAATAAAACGCACACCCATTTGTTGGCGATTAGAGTGAAGAACGTATCACGATTCACGACTAATGTGCGACTAATCTAAAGTGTCGGCTATGACGCGACGCGCGATGGGCCAATCACTGTACGACGGTATATTTACCGCGCTCCTGCACCTCACTTCATACCACCAAAGGGACCTAACCTAATAACTCACTTTTGCGCAGGTGAAAGTCAGCGCTCAAGATCCCTGCTGAGTGCCGACTATTGTACCAATCAAATCCATCCGATTTACTATGGATTGGTAAATTATGCATGGATTTGATATTGGTATAAAACGCGTGCGATGGCGTGGGGTGTCGTATATGTGTTTCCACCTTTACAAGTTTACACAGACCTATCCGTATAGTCTGTGCACAGACCTAGTATCAGAGAGGTTGGACGTTGCCTATTATATCTGTATAATCTATGGCACAGACATTTGATCACTAAACTTGTCAAGTTGTCATTCAAGTTTTATGAAAATAAAAGTACTTTATTTGTAATTTGTATGCAATGCATTAACAATTTAGTGAAATTACTTGTTTTTAACCTTCCGGGCTGGCGATTTAGTCCATTATACTAATTTGTGCGCTAGTATTCTTTATTAGATTTGTGAATCAGCGTGTCGATATCAAAGTACGATCTTTTCACGTAAATAGTATGTTTGGATCATAGTTATTTATCATAAACAAATTCTACTGATGTTTTTCTTTTCAGCATGCATCTCGGAATGAATATATCAAACGCTTTACAGCAATTAGAAAGTGTAAAAGCTGCTGTAGACCAAAGTGACGATCCTAAGCTAAAGGTAATATCCATGTGTCATACTTTAAGAATCCTTGGTCAAATTAATAATTACAATTCGCAGGCAGTGTAGGTTGACTTGGTCGTTAGTCTAAAGTATAACATTGCTATAAATTTCTTGCATTCACACATTTACCTCATCATCTGGAATTATGATATTTAGATAAAAGTGTACACTTGTCTGGTAATCTTCGCCTACCGAAGATTTTGTACACTCAAATATAATATTTCTGACGTTGTTGATGCAACTGATTGCATTTCAATTGCTTAGCTAAGGTTTTTAGATGTATACTAAAAATATTCTAAGCCTGACAACATGTATAATGTTGTATTTTTGTCTTCAATGATTTATTTGACTAGTAACTTTATTTTTAATTAAATTTTCATCTTCCACAGGCTGCAACAAATGATGACTTGAACATGCTTATTAATTTATTAGAAAGTCCCATATTAAAGAGCATAGCAACACTTCATGATTCTGTAGGGATGCTTGCGACCCAAGTGGCACATCATCCTTCAATTATTCCTGGAGATTTTGACATAACACCGGCAGGTAATTATTCTGTATAGGTGAATTACTTCATAATAACAAACTTTAAAGCTTTCACAACTGTATGCTCCTATGGAATATGATTACAAAATGTTTTATTTTTGGAAGTAAGTAAGCCTTACTCTATCAACTTCTTAGCAAGCTACATTTCAGCAGCAGTGAGACTCGGTCATTGAAGACTCTTGAGTTTTGACACTGTTTAAGGAGAGGAGAAGGTCAAACTGTCTTTAAACCTTTGTAGGTTGGCTAAAAACTAACATTATCTCAGTAAAACATTATTTTCTAGTGCCAATGGCCAAGAAGTTGTCTTCTTGATGAGAAAAAGGTTAATAAACAAATTAAAATCCTAATATCTCCAACACCATACCTGGCAGGCCATTGGCATTAGAAAATAATGTTTTACTGAGATAATGTTAGTTTTTAGGTGTTCATAAAGGGTTTGGGCTGGTTTACGAAAATTGTACACATGTGTGTTTGAAGACACTCAAGAGGCTCATTTTTAACTCCTTGTTGATAGAGCTTAATCTCTTGCAAATGACTGATCTGTGACCCTGTATACTAATTTTGATAGAGTAAATGTTTTCTTAACATAATGTGGACCTTTTTCATTATTCAAGTTGTACTGCAGTAGAATTCCTATATTGCTTTAGTTTATCACATTCAAACTTAGACTGAACAGCTCAACCTTATTTTTATAATGTATATAGATCTGGTATGTAAATAATAGAACCAAGTGCACCAAGATAAGCCTCTAAAACAAGTGTGTGAATATTCCCAGGTTGAGCCTTAGTTGTGTGACAATAATAATAGTAATCTTTATGGTTTTATTAGACTGAAAATATTTTTAACATGACTCAATTTTCCAGGTGACTTGGCTCTACAAGCAAGAAACCTCTATGGTGGTCATGAAGGAGAGGAAGAACAGCGTGTACCCCAAGTTTCACCTCCACACAGTTTGGAGTTTGGCTCAAGTTCGGATAATGAACGTATCTTGGGCCTTGACAGCGGTTCTGTAGACTCTAATATGTCTCCCAAACAGGTAAATTCAGGATATAAGCACTCATACCAGAAATTAATATTTAATACATAAGTCGGCGGCAATAGGGACATCCCAAACGGAGATGGCGGGATTAGCTAGGAGCTGTTGGGGGCGACTAGCCAGAGATTGCAAATAACAGAGCTTTATAGAAATCCAGGGAAAAGGCCTCTGCCCAGCTGTGGGACACTACAGGCTATCAAAAAAAAGTATTACATAACAATAACATTAAAATGTTTTTCAGTATGTAAGCCACATACCATAGTTTTGAGTTGCTGATATTATGTCATGGTTGGTTGAAAGTGGCATGATCATGGACTAATTGGAACACTTTAATTTACTGTGTTTCTGTCAATATATTATGTTGCAGAGTCGTGGGCTATTGGACTTATCAAGGAATGACGATTCACTTGCATCTGGCTCTCACAACATTGTTGCGGGCGATTGGGCGCAGGTTGAGATTATAAACCTAGTCAATGATGGCACAGGATTAGGATTTGGTAATTCATGTTTGTTAGCATATTATTAAAATAGCTTTTATCCACATCAAATTTGATTGCCCATAGACGCTTCCAAGCACAATAACATAGGCATTATGTTATTTCCGTGAGTGTTTTGAGAAAAGCTTGCCTGGAAGAAATTGCTCTTAGCAATAAGTCAACTGTTCGGTTTTCTTTTGGATTTATTTCCCAACTGGTATATTTCCTGTTTGTAATAATTTTTGTATATTTGTTGCAAGTGCATTAATTTGATTTGTTTTATATAGGTATAATTGGTGCTAGAACGAGTGGCGTCATCGTCAAAACTATTTTGGCAGGTGGCGTCGCCGATAGGGATGGCCGCCTCAAATCTGGAGACCACATTCTGCAAATAGGAGACGTAAGTCATTTGTTTACATTGCAGCATAATAAATATAAATCAACAACAAGTCAAGTCGGACTCGCCCATGAAGGGTTCTGTAGTAGAGGTATACATACCCAGCTACTTTATTCCGAAAGTATTAAGACTGCAGGCTTGAAAATAGATAGGAAGATGTATGCTGTGAACAACTTCAAGATTTTCATACAAAAATAAAAAATTGGGCAAGTGCGAGTCGGACTCGCGCACGAAGGGTTCCGTACCATCATCTATAAAAGAAAATGATGTTAGTTGTCATCATCATCATCCTAGCGCTGTCCTGGTTGCGCTCCAAAACCCACGCCTTGGAGCCCGGGGTCCGCTTTCCGGCTATGTCTCCTCCACTTCGCACGGTCTTCAGCATCCCTGGTGGTTAGTTGGTTGGCACGCATATAATCCCTTACGACGTCAAGCCAGCATTTCTTTGGCCTTCCCCGTTTACCGGGGCCCGGTGGAGGTAGCATGGCAAGACATTTGTTACCCACGTAAGATGCCGGTTGACGTAAGACGTGGCCATACCAGCGTAGACGACACTCTTGTAGTTTGTCAGCAATGTCACGGACATGAAGGCTACCCCGGATGCGGGAGTTCCTAATGCGGTCCTTCCGCGTGACACCACACATCCAGCGCAGCATGTTCATCTCCGTGACACGCAGACTCTGCTTGTGTCGCTCAAGCACAGGCCACGTCTCACTGCCATATAGCAGGACAGGTCTAATGATGGATTTATAGAACTGTCCTTTGAGCTTAACCGGCATTTTGGGGTCACAAATGACACCGCTCACCTCACGCCATTTGGCCCAGGCTGCCGAAATGCGTGCCTTGACGTCGCAATCGATGTCACCAGACGCGTGCAGTACTGATCCCAGGTACTTGACCAGGTCCTTTCGCTGGGCAATGTCTCCGCCTATACGAATTGACGCGGGATCAGTACTATTGCAGGCCAAGTACTCGGTCTTCGCCACGTTTATTTTCAGACCGCCGTTCTCAAGCGACTCCTTCCACGCATTCACACGCCGCACCAAGCGTCCCCTGTCCGCATCCGCCAGCGCGATATCATCAGCATACATGAGCAGCCACGGGGGCTGCTCATGTGAGTCTCTGATGCTGTCCGACAGTACGTCTAATATGACACTGGATAGGTACGGACTAAGGACGGAACCCTGGTGGACCCCGACGGTGATGGGAAAGGTTCTTGTGTCGCCAACAGCAGTCCGAACTACGGAATCGGAATTGGAGTACATGTCTGGGATGATGTCAATATATGCTTCTGGTACACCTTTGGATCTTAGCGCCCACCAGATCATCTGTCGCGGCACACAGTCGAAGGCCTTCTGCATGTCTAGAAACAGAAGATGCAGAGGCGTGTTCTTCGACCTGTACCGCTCCATGACGATCCTGAGGGCGAAACTTGGGTCCATGGTGCCGTGACCAGGGCGAAACCCATATTGACACTCCGAGACTGTGGTCTCCTGTCGGATCCGGGAGTCGATGATTCGCTCAAAGAGCTTAAGGGTATGGGACATCACCTTAATACCGCGATAGCTACTGTTGTGTGATGTTAGTTGTATGTATACTTAAATATTTTTTAAGTTTCTACCTGTTTATTAAGATCAAGTAACAAATTGCTTAAAAATTACGTTTGTTGTATGGGATTACCCTTTACTATTTACTTTTATTTTATTAAATTCTTTATTTTGAAAGGTAATATACAACTACATATTCTGTGAAAATTTTAAGCGTCTGCCTGTACAGTTAGTAATTTTGAGCAAAAAATATTAAAAACGACACGGTTTTTGTTTGGGACCCCCCTTAATATTTTATTTTTTTGTTTTTACTTTTTAGTATTTGTTGTTATAGCGGCAACCGAAATACATAATTTGTGAAAATTTCAGCTTTCTAGCTATCACGGTTTATGAGATACAGCCTGGTGACAGACAGACAGACAGACGGACAGACAGACAGCGTAGGCTTAGTAATAGGGTCCCGTTTTTTACGTTTTAGGTACGGAACCCTAAAAAGGTATTAAAAATATCGGGGCTCTCCATACATGGAACTGACGTGAATTTTTTTTCTATACTTCATATACATGCAGCGTATTTATAGATAGATCTTCAAAAATGACTTTGAGTTTCCTAAAACCATTGTCTCCCAAAGTCAATCGTTTGAAAGTTATATACTTACAAAGTGGTAAAATGAGTATCCCACACTCTCCAACTTTTAAAATAAGAGAGTGACAGACGACATTTACACAAACATCATGAAAACCAAGTTATTTGTGCGTGCGAAAAAGTGTCTCCAGAGAACGTCCTAAAAACGTCGTTTTAAGTTTTAAGTCAACCATATTCAGGTTTTTATATTGAGCAACAACTAGCAGGCTTATAAATTTCATCATCGTCATCATCATCATCAGCCTTTACCAGTCCACTGCTGTACTAGGCCTCTCCTTTGAAAGGAGGAATTTACTTATTAACTTTAACCATGAATTAAATTTCATGGTTAAAGTTAATAAGTAGTTACTTAGTTTTCAAGTAAATTAATTATAGTATAAACAAGATCGCGTAGCGTACCTCGAACATGTTTTATGTGAAGACAATACACAAGGAAATATGTTTGTTTGACAAATGAACAATGCAAGGTTAACTCTCGCAATTTGCTTTCCTTTAACAGCCAAACTTTGTGGAGGTCAATTTCTTGCGAATATTCACAAGAAATTGCAATATACTTTAGTCAAAGTATAAGTACGAGAATGATACATTAAAATTATTAAATTTTAATCCACATATAAATTGTCTACACTGCACGAATATGAAATTACCATGGCGAGCATTATAATTATAATTAATTCACACATATAATTATGAATATAAATAGAATGAAAATTTTCTTATTATAATAAGTCCAACTTTCACCACTTATGGTGCGTCCATATTACAGTTATTCGTCTATCGCCAGGCTGTATTTCACGAACCGTGAAAGTTAGACAGTTGACATTTTCACAGATGATTTATTTCTGTTGCTGTATTATATGTATTTATAATAAATACTAAAAACTAGAACAAAATAAATCTTTAAAGGGTCTCCCATACAACAAACCTGATTTTTTGCCATTCTAATAGATGCCGTGTGGTTGACGGCATAGAATACAAGTGTCACCACCCCTTATCTTCCCGTGGGTGTCGTAAGAGGCGACTAAGGGATAACATGATGCAAATACCATATTTGCGTAGAGACGGAAAACTCGACATCAAACCCTATACGACTGCCTCGTTGGTCTCGTGCCATAAATGTGCGCATGGGATCGGAAGGTCCCGGGTTCGATTCCTGGGTCGGGCAGTGTTATTGGGTTTTTCTGTCACGAAATTCTCAGTAGCAGCACGAAGTCTGGAAATGTGCTCGGTACGGCAATAGGCTCGCCCCCTATTACGTGGGACTAAAGTATATCTGGCGAAAAGTGGGTGTAGAAATACACCTCTGCCTACCCCTTCGGGGATAAAAGGCGTGACGATATGTATGTATGTATGTAATGGCAGGGAATACTTCATGCGCGAGTCCGAGTCGCATATTTATTTAATAAGTTGTTAATTTCAGGTTCTATTAATGGGCTAACATAATGTATCGAATAACGTTGTCTAAATCGCAGTCAAGCCGTGACCGCGACCGAAGCATGACGGTCGATACGTCCAACCCTCGGGAATTACGTGCTATTTTTATCTTTTAAAACGTTGTTGACGTTATGCAGATGGATTACATAATACCTACCGTATAATGTTTAAAAAGCGTGACAGTTATTTATCAAGTGGTTACAAGCTCACATAGCCACATAGTTTCAACTCATCATAGTTTCAAAATAATATCTAAACTCGGGACAGGATTTGTTTAGAAAGATCAAAATGCAGACTCGCTAGGTAATCATCAATTAATATTACATAAAATTAGAGGCTGCCTGCAGCTACGGCCGCACATTTTTGTTAATTTAACTGTATTTCCCAATCTCGTGGGAATTTCGGGAAATATATTATTATATCCTTCTATATAAGATATTCTTCCGTTACTGAGGGACTGACAGAAAACACACAGTCGAAACTACCTGCTGCATGAAATTGTAATTTGTCATGTACCTAGGTATGTTTCTTGAGTGGTGTACGGGCGCATTAAGAGGATTTTTGGAATTTAAGATAAAATGTGGTCTGAGTCACGCGGAAGAAGAAGCGGGTAAAACCTAGTAAATCATAAGAGCTTGTCTAGTATGAATGGAAATTGAACGTCAACATTCTTTGTTCTTTCTGTATAAAGTCTAGATTGCGTCCAGTTTCTGAGTTTACTCCCAAATATCAAACTAGTGTAGGTATCAAATAGTACCTATCATTGTGTTTTTTTACATTACTGAGAGGGCGCAGAAAGCTTTATGTTGCTGACCGAATGGAGAGCTCTCTCCGTCTAAATTGACTAGAGAGTAGGAGTTTTAGAACGACGTTTTACCAATTCGAAGAGTGCGTTTAACCGTAGTTCGGCTTTAGTTTTAAGCCGATTCGATGTTGTCCAATGTAGGGAAACCTTGAAGCGAAACAGAACCATTCGTGTTCGTGCAAAAGAGAGGACTTGGTACTGTTAGTTACATGTAGTTGCGACTGCAGGCGCACCTGACGGACATGGATCTTTGTATTTCGAAGACCCGTGCCCCCTTCAGGGTCACGTAGTACGGGTACGATTCGCGCATTCTACTTTGGCAGGGCTGACGTTAGTCACTAGCGGCTCCGGAATGTACAGTTGTACAACTTCCCGCTATACCAGACCACCATAAGCGCGAGAATCGCTCAGCAATACATCGTCGCTTCCAACGCTACTTTACACTACCATTGACACTCGTATACAAAACTAGTTTCTAGTGTGCCTCGACTCTATGAACGAGCCAAGGGATACATACATACATACATAGACTCACGCCTGTTTTCCCGAAGGGGTAGGCAGAGGCATATTAAACGCCCACTTTTCGCCAGTGTTTTGATCCCACGTAATAGGTGGCGAGCCTATTGCCGCTTATCGGGATATTTGTTTGCCAGGTCCTTGTCCGTTGATCGGCAGGTGCACCACTTGCAGGTGAGGTTGGCTTGGGACCCTAAGTTCTTGGTGGAAACCCTATGCACCCGAGCCAAGGGATTTTTTTTCAAACTGGTCCACCGCCGACTTGTTTGATTGTACGTTTTAGGCGCTTTTATAGTAACTTTTGTAACAGGAGTACACTGTACATGTGTCAACTTACCGTAGTGACTAACTTCTGGCCGGACCACATAGAATGCGCGAGGCATACGTTCTGTGCCACTACCACGAGTTTATCAAAAATACTTTACAACTCGATTCGTTACACGTTCTACGCACGACGAAATGAGCTTGTAGTGGACCAATCAGAACGTCGAACGGCTATGTAACCGACGTTAGACGTGCGATTGGTAAACTCATGGTAGAGGTAGGTACTGTTAGTGAGGTAGTGTGGTTGCAGGCGCACCTGATGGAGATGGGCTCGGAGCAGGTGGCGGGCGTGCTGCGCGCGTCGGGGTCGCGCGTGCGGCTGGTGGTGGCGCGCGCCGCCGACCCCGCCGCGCCCCTCCTGCCCCACCACGCGCACCCGCACCACCCGCACCACGCCACACCCGCGCCGCTCGTGCCCGCCAGGTACACACACACACACGTTTAAGGATCTTACCACACTAATCGATCCATAGTTTTTTTTTTTTATGGTAGTAGGCGGCAAACGAGCAGACGGATCGCCTGTTGGTAAGCAGATACCGCCGCCCATGGACACCAGCAACACCACAGAAGTCACAAGTGCGTTGCCACCCCTTTGGGAAAAGGGATAGGATGAGGAGTGGGATGAGGGAGAAGGAATAGGGGACAGGGCCTCCGGTACTCTCACTCACCGGACGAAATGCAACAGTTTAGGTACTGTTACTTTACGTAGTCTGCGAGAGGGTAGTACTTCCCCGGTCGAGCCGGCCCATTCATGCTGAAATCAGCAAGGCTCATCACCTTGATAAGTTTAAGCGTTTAAGGATCTTACCACACTAATCTATCGATCGTCAATCGATGCCATCCATCGGTTGGTGTGGTAGTTTTGGTTGATTGACGGATACCGGTTGACAGAATAGAAAATTTCGATCGGTTCTATTCGCCTATACAATCGATGAACTTGTCTGGATTGTGAGTGCACAAATTTTCATGGCGCATTCCACTGGTAGATACGCTCTGCAATCCGCCATCTGAGCCATACATAAATAACGTCAAACGACTTTCATGGGTTTTTACCTGTCCCCCGTCTATACCACAGTGGGTCTCATTACATCGTTAATACAATGTCACACTTAGGCCTCCCCCACATTAGGCGCGCGCGTTCCCCGGGCGTGTGAGTAGCGCGAGCGCGCTGCGTGAGCGTCGCATTTTGCTGCCCTACGGCGTACGCCTAATGTGGGGTCAGCCTTAATCGACCCCTACCCTCCTCTATGTGTGTGACGTCATTTGTGGATGGCAACACTCAGACACACTTTCGGTTGGTTGTTCACTGGAACGGTGAAGTTCGGAGCGCAGTTTTACACTCGATAAAAATGCGTATAATATCCGCAGTGCAGTTTTTACGCATTTCTTTTCATTGTATTTAGCTACGCTTTGCTCCTTGCTTCTTCAGTGGACAGTCAAACTTAAATACCGCCCATAAATATTTCGATTGAATATTTTTCTCCTAAGTTTGGGCGCATATATACATAGTTATATGCGCAGTAGACGATTTACATTCAATAATGTTCATTTTATTTACATACGAAGTATCGCGCCCTGCCAACATTCATATCGAGCATAACATAACATAACATATCGAGCATGAAGTTCTACGCGTGACTAAAACGCTATAGTAATCACATATCAATATGTGATTACTATAGCGTTTCTTCGTTTTGTTTTCAAAATACTTGCAAGCTTCCTAATTTATTGCACTATTTCTCTGTGTTCACTTTATTTATAAGACATACCCGGTGTTTATAGTTTTTGCACCATTTGTTCGTGTTGACTTTATTCATGATTCATATACCCGCAGCATGTTTAACACACCAATTCCTCCAACCACCCAGGCTCCTGTCGGACCCCGAGGCCCTAGACCGCTACCTGCTGGAGGCGGGCTTCGAGCAGGTGTTCCACACCCAGCCGGCCTTGCCCCACAACTCGACCGCTTCCAGGTTCGTGTACGACCGACCCATCTCGCCCCCACCGGAGGCGGACGCGGAGTCGCCCGAAGTCGATAGATTCACTGTACAGCTGAAGAAGGACGAAAATGGACTTGGAATCACGATAGCAGGTAAAAACATATACTGCCCATATTTAGATATCTTAATTGACAAATAAAAATACGCTAAGCAATACAAAAAATGGTTTGAAAATTATGTTTTATAATTTTGCGTATGCGTATTTCTTGAAAAGGTATACCAATGTGAAAAACAAAGCGAAGAGGAAGTGAAACAAAAAGAATTGCTTCTCGGCTTTCATGTATTCGCTTTACATATCTTACTTTACTAAAGATTAAGTAACGTTACTTGAAAATAACATATTGTCGAATAGTCGGTGTAAATCTATCTTTTGTAACAGTCCCTTTGTTCATCGAACCGTTAATGATGTCCTCGCACAATTTTCTCTAAAGCGGTTCAGTGGTTTGACCGTGAATTTCTACAGAGCTACTATTTATATTTACTGTTTATATGCGACTAGGTCTGAGGTAGAGATCACGTGAAACTAAACTTTATAATCTGTATATATAAAATCCTTGCGTTACTGACTGACTGACAAACTAGCTACAGCCAAAACTAATAGGCGTAGGAAGCTGAAATTTGGCATGTATGTTCTTTGGGGACCGAAGGGGTGCACTAAGACGGGATTTCCCGAAATTCCCACGGGAACGAGCAGAAACGGTTAAATTTAAAAAATGTGCGGGCATAGCTGCGGGCGTCATCTAGTTTATAATCATACTCTGATTGATTGAATATAATTTTTTAAACAAAAATCTTTTCTCTTAATATGCGCTACAAAAGTAGATTAAAGCCTCATAACACTAAGTCAGCAAAATAATCTGGGAAAGCTACGACTTTACACCACTGATATCTTCTCATAGGTGAGCAGGGGCTTGTGAACAGAAGGACACTTTATATACAGGTCTGATCACAGAGCAGATACAAAGAGGAGATGTTGTAATATAATTTCCCTAGGAAAAAACGCGTAACAATTTGCGGGGTGAGGGGGTGTTAGATCCCGCCCATTTCTTTATTTTCCATCTACCGTTCAATAGCAAAACTACTCGCTAACTCTGCTGATTTTACTTTGTAGTTACGCAACTATCTCACACTAGGTGTCACTAAAAGTGCAGGATGCAACAGGGTCGTACTCAGGATTTTAGTAAGCCATCATCATACGTATTTTTTATTGAAATGAAAACAAAAAAACATGTTTGAATAAAATGGATTTTGATGAATGACGAAATAGTTCCCTTCTTTAATTTTCTAAGGCCCTTTTTGTCACTGTTAAGTCTTCATCATTAAAATGCCAAGAACTTTTTGTATATTTAGTCGGAGACCAATTGGACCGTGTTGTGCAGAAATGATCCAATCCACAAACTAAGCAAAACCAAGGTTTTGATGCCAAACAATCGAAAATGATCTCTATTTTCATGTCACAAAGACACATTCTATTCTGTCAACTATAAGTATTATTTTATGATGGGTTATACCAACCCACACCTATGAAAGAAACTTAAAAAATAAAGCAAATATGGTTCAAAACTCTTGAAACATTATAGCAAATAATAGTTAGGATATAATATTTTTTCATAAATGTTCCATGCGCCTTGATCTTACAGCTTAACAGGAAATGTAATTTGCTAAAATGATTCAAAAGCATTTGATACATTTCTGCAATATGCACCAAGAAATTCCATTTTGCAATAATGATCCAAAAGCGTTTGAAACATTTTGTACAAAATGTTTGGAAGAAGTTTTTATTTCCGCAGAAATTATGCTGCGAAATTGATTGTAATAATTAATAATCTAAACAGTGTCATTAATAATATTTTTAAACAGAGAATTAAGAATATAAAACACTTTCACATGATTTACGTGGCAACATTATTAAAAATACCTTCGTATTAAATTTTATATGAATCACAATATTTAACAGTTTTGCTATAATGATCCAACATAAAATAATTAAAATATATACATTGAAATTCCTTATTTTGCCACCAACCATTCTAACATTTTGCAGGTATATCACTACTCAAAAATAAAATGCATATATTTTAATATGCAATATTTATTTGCTGCCTAAAATAAAAAGAGCTCAAGGTTCAAAATCAAAGTCTGAGACTGTACCAAACCCATCTACATCATCAATACTTTGGATACTTCCTTTAAAATTTTCATAAAATGGGCGACAGTCAGCAGGTATTAACTCAAATATTGACTTCAAATCATCAAGTTTAGGTTGGGCTATTGCCTTTCCATCGGGCTATAAAGGGACCAATTCATTCCTTTGGATGTTTACTCAATAATTCTTTTTCCTGCCCGCTTTTTAATATCCAGTTCTTCGAATTCCGATTCTTCTTTGATATCACTTCGCATGAAAATAGAAAAAGGAAACTCTTTCTTCAAAAGAATTTCTTTAGTACAAAGCCAGTTCACTTTCTTCTTACTTGTGTACATTTTTAAGTTTATAATATTTTCTTCGATGGTTTTGCAGTTCAAAAAGTTTTCATATTTCATTCTTATGACCTTCAAAGGATTTCGTGTTTTACATTTTTTCATTATATTCATGTATTCATCTACTGTGTATATCCTTTCGTATTCTTTCAGCTTTGACTCTATTTTTGAAAAATCCGTATCATTAAGCAGGAACGTGAACGATCAATATGATGACACAAACCCACCACCCACCACAACTGGCGTTTATAAAATACCACATTCGTAGGATGGGAATGTGGCATTTTATATACGCCAGCTGTTATGGGTCTACAATAGTGGCATACACTCGGCTTCTGATGATAAAGGTCACTGCTATGTATGGGTTGAAGGAGAAGCCGGTAGAGAGACCCAAGAAGTTGGTTCGTGTTTACTTCATCATATTGATAATGATGTGCGTCCACACACAGAGCACCTTATTTTGTGAAGTGATTCTTGCGTAGGACAAAATCGCAACATCAAGCTAACTTTAATATTGAAGACAGCTCTACATTCACACACCAATTTGAAAATAATTTCTTTAAGATTTTTAGAGCCAGGGCACACGTTCCTGCCTAATGATATGGATTTTTCAAAAATAGAGTCAAAGCACAAAGAATGTGAAAGGATATGCACAGTAGATGCATACATGAATATAATGAAAAAAATGTAAAACACGAAATCCTTTGAAGGTCATAAGAATGAAATATGAAAACTTTTTGAACTGCAAAACCATTACATGAATATAATGAGGAAATGTAAAACACGAAATCCCAAAACCATCGAAGAAAATATTATACTTAAACAGAAAAATGTAGTTCACTTTCTTCTTACTTGTGGTAAGAAGAAAGTGAACTGGCTTTGTACTAAAGAAATTCTTTTGAAGAAAGAGTTTCCTTTTTCTTTTCATGCGAAGTCACATCAAATAAGAATCGTAATTCAAAGAACTGGATATTAAAAAGCGTTCAGGAAAAAGAACCATTAGAGTTAACATCCAAAGGAATGAATTGGTCCCTTTTTGGCCCAGTGGCAAGGCAATAGCCCAGCCTAAACTTGATGATTTGAAGTCAATATTTGAGTCAATACCTGCTGACTTTCGGCCATTTTATGACAATTTAAAAGGAAGTAGGTAACCAAATTATTGATGATGTAGATGCGTTTGGTACAGTCCCAGACTTTGATTTTGAACCTTGAGCTCTTTTTATTTTTGGAAGCAAATAAATGTTGAAAATTAAAATATATGCATTTTATTTTTGAGTAGTTATATACCTACACCTACCTGAAAAATTTTAGAATGGTTGGTGACAAAATAAGGAATTTCAATGTATATATTTTAATTATTTTATGTTGGATCATTATAGCAAAACTGTTAAATATTGTGATTCATATAAAATTTAATTTAACAGAAATGATCCAATCATTCTTTTTTAAGTTATCTATTATTAAGAAGGTATTTTTAATAAACATTAAGTCATATAGAAATCTATATTCAATTGTTTATAAACCTATAAGTATAAGAAGGTGTATTAGAATCACATTCACAAAAGAAATGAACTTATGTTTTAAATCATCATAACTTTTCTTTCACTTTTTGTGGGCTGGATCATTACTGCACAACACGGTCCAATTGTGTCTGTTAATTTTTGTAATCCACTGCTGTCTTAGATCATCTTCGGATGGAAATCTAGAACATAGGTACATCATTTGAAATTTAACTAAATAAACTAGGTGGGCATTAAGTGCTTTAAGAGTAAGGCCCAACGAACGTTATTTTGTGAGTTGTAAGTCGCGTAAAATGAGTCGGCGGAATTTACGCTGCATTCGGCGTATCCTACTCCGTATCACCTAACTATTAGAATTCATTCTTAGTTCGGGTTCGGGAATAACGTAAGTCCTTAGGTGATATGGAGTAGAATACACTCGCAACTTCAGGGTGTTTGTACTACACGGCGATGCAAAGTGAGTTGGACTTTAGTATGCAGCCGAATTCCGTCGACTCATATTACGCGTTCCCAAAATGACGTTCATTTAGCCTCACCCGTAATTAATTAAATAACAACTACCATACCAGTTGTCTCACGGAGGGAAAGTACTTTATTTAAATTAATTATTGTTGATAAAATATTTAGTTTATAGGAGACTAGCTGTTACCCGCGACTTCGTCCGCGTAGTATTTTCATTAGTGTTTTTTGTGAGATCCAATTTTTTTCCTAAATTTAAAGCCTAAGTTACTCCCTGTTACATCAGCTATCTGCCAGTAAAAGTCCCGTCAAATTCGGTCCACCCGTTTCAGAGATTAGTCGGAACAAACAGACAGACAGACAGAAATGGTAAAAAAGTTGTTTTGGTATATGTACCGTATAATATACAACCATAACCACTTAGTAAAAATCGGTTATTTTAATATTACAAACAGACACTCCAATTTTATTTATTCGTATAGATGTATAGATTTGTATAGATTGTATTTTTATGTCTAGCGTATTTAATGTTTTAAGTACTTTCCATGTATGATACAGCCGCGGGACAATCGGATTGGATTCTAATTCCGGCCCTGTCTTTTTGACATTTCATGTTTAATGTTCATAATTTACGAAAGATGGCGGCCTGTTTAAAAAATGATATAAAAACTAAAAAAAAACAATATTTTGTCAATTAAAGAATCTTTAGGAATTAAAGTTTAACAAATTTCAGTAGGTACATATGATTATTAAAATACATTAATGATGAGCTCTACATACCTAAATATTCTAAGTTCACGTAGCAGAAAGTGTCGCCATCTAATGTCGGGTAGAATTATACTTGAAAACGCCGAAGCTAAGAGATTTTTCTAGAACTATTTTAATAAATTACGCATAAAATTACTTATGATGAATGAAATGTGATGCCATCCATAGCACCAGAACGTCTATCCGAGTAGTTTTTACATGACAAAACACAACACTTCATCTTTTTAGGGTTCCGTACCTTACAAGGTAAAAAAAGGAACCCTTATAAGATCACTTTCTTGTCCGTCTGTCTGTCTGTCTGTCTGTCTGTCTGTCCGTGTGTCACCACCGATTTTCTCAGGAACGGGTGGACCTAGCAAATTGAAATTTATACCAGATACTAAAGTCTATGGTTCCTATTAGGTGTATAAAAATCAGGGTCCTGGGTCAACCCGATAAAAAGATATGGTCAAAATTAGATTTTTGCTAAAACTTGTAAGTACCAAAATTAACCTTAATTTTTAACTTTTTTTAATTTTCGGAATTTTTCCTTTACTTGTGCTGTAAGACCTTGGTTTTGACCAAAATTGACAATTCTAGGTCAACCGTAAGTACCCTATAGGTTTTGGGTCGAAAACCTATATGGTAGTTCCCGTTGAACTAGAATCACGAAATTTGGCCAAAAGCACAAATAAAGGAAAAATAAAAAAAAGGAAAATTTAAGGGTGTCCCCTTACATACATAGTAGACTCCATTTAAGATAGTCCTATAAGTTGTATGGGCGCTCATACAGATTTAGAGCACTAGCGTAATTAGCACCAACTACAAAATTAAATAAGGTAAAATGCGTACGGAACCCTCGGTGCGCGGGTCAGACTCGCACTTGCCCGAATTTTTATTTTTCTTTTAGCGCGAATGTAATGCTGTTTAAAGGGAACGTTTACGATGTGCACAGGGCGAACGCCAACAACAAACTGACTTAGGCCACGCCCACGTGATGACGTCAGGACCTAGTTGAAAATCACAGTGCACAGTTGTTTAGGCCATCTCCTCTTTGTATCTGCTCTGTGGGTCTGATGATGCTTTCATTGCGACGATCCGGTGGCGTAAAAGGGGTTTAAGCGACTGCTATGCCTAAGATCGCGGGTTCGATTCCCGCTCAAGTCAAACGTTGTGTGCGTGAACATGGACGCTTGGCTCATTCTCTTAGCCTTATCCCAGTTTTAATCTGGGGTCCGCTTAAGAGATCTCCAGATTTTGCTGAAATTAGCTTTTCCACAGAGCGACTGCCTGTCTGACCTCCGCAACCCGAAGGGATAGCAATATTTCATGGTTTAAGTGGGTGATCGACGGGCGAGCCGTATAATACGGTTTTGGAGACGGCGGTTTTTACTCGCGGAGTCGCGGCTCGTAGGTGCTGATCGACTAGCGAGCAAAACTGTCGAGTGTGTGTGAATCGCAACCGCGTCCGCATGCTTGCAGTAAATTTATTTCGTTCTTTTTATATGAAGCTCGCAATGACTGTTTTTTTTCTTGACATAAGTTATATTTGAGAGAGGTTCGTATTTTTTTTTAAATCTCCAACAGACTATTGTAGGTATTAAGACGCAATTAAGAGCGACAGCGTTATGTGTTAGAAAAGAGCGGGAACGTTTGGGTGAATATCGCGTTAGGCACTGAGTGCTTATGCGAGCTGAATTGCACTTTGTTGCTTAGTAGCAAGAGTCGCAATTTCAATAAATTGGTTTGAGAAGTGATTCTCCTGTACGTTAGTACTATCTATGCTGTGACATAACTAACGAGCCGTGCCGTGCCGGGCTCGTTGGTTTTTTATACCGCAGTATTGCAATGATCCAAGGGCGAGCTTTACCGACGAGCCATAAAACGGTGGTTTTACTCGCCCGCCGATCATGGCCTTTAGACTTAGTGTCAGTTTATTAAGAAGGTAATGATCAGTGATCGGATAATCGGATGCATATTCACCTAAAGTTCATTTTCGGCTAGGATATTATGGAAGCGGCTTCTTGAAACATATTTTTTAAAATATAAATCCCGGGATTTCAGAAAATTCTGGAATGTGAAACTACACATTCAATATTTTTTTTGCTAGCATACCTATTACTACTACTAGAGGTCTAAACTCATCAGCTTCAGGTGCAGAAAATTTATTAGAATCAAGTGTACAAAAATGTGATGTAATATTTAAATTCAGCCCTATTAGTTCTACTGACATTATAAACACCTTTCAATCTCTAGAGTCTAAGAATACAGGTGATCTCTGGGGAATATCTGTTAAGATATTGAAAAGTATAATAGATATAGTAGCTCCTTATCTTAGTAACTTGTTTAATAAGTGTATAGAATCAGGCGATTTTCCAGATTTAATGAAACATAGTAAGATAATACCTCTGTTTAAATCCGGCAGTAAGACTGATCCTAGTAATTATAGGCCAATTTCAATACTACCTACTTTTAGTAAAATCTTTGAAAAGATCATACTCAAGCAACTTCTGAAACACTTTAATTTAAACAGCCTCCTTCATACTGAGCAATATGGTTTTACTAAGGGTCAGTCGACGACGGATGCAGGAGTAGCGTTACTCAAACACGTCTACAATGCATGGGAGAAATCTCAGAATGCTATTGGTGTGTTTTGCGACCTTTCGAAAGCCTTCGATTGTGTCTGCCATGATACGCTCTTGTGCAAACTTAAACATTACGGCGTCCAGACTAAAGCATTGGATGTTATTAAGGCATATTTAAATAACAGAATCCAATGTGTCGAAATAAATGGCTCAAAATCCAGTGGTTTACCAGTACAATTGGGAGTGCCGCAGGGTAGTATCCTAGGGCCTTTCTTGTTTCTTGTGTACATTAATGATTTGCCATTTTACCTGAGAAACATTTGTGACGTGGTATTGTTTGCTGACGATACTTCATTGATATTTGAAGTAGATAGAAATAAGGAAAACTTTACCGAAATAAACAGTGCTCTTACTCAGGTGACTAAATGGTTTACTGTAAACAACTTAGTACTGAACGCCAAAAAAACCAAATGTGTTAAGTTTGCTTTGCCAAACGTCAGAAACCTTGGTACTAACATCGTTTTAAATGGTGATGTACTGGAAACAACTGAATCTACGTTGTTTCTAGGAATAACACTTGATTCAAAGTTGCAATGGGGCGCACACATTACATATCTGTCAGCCAAACTTAGTTCGGCTGCTTATGCCATTAAGAAGGTGCGTAGTTTAACAGATGTCGATACGGCTAGGATGGTATATTTTGGCTATTTTCATAGTGTTATGTCATATAGCATATTACTATGGGGTAGAGCTGCTGATATCGAAAGTATTTTTATATTGCAAAAAAGAGCAGTTCGGGCCATTTACCAATTACGAACAAGAGTTTCGCTCAAGGAAAGATTTAAGGACATCGGTATTTTAACTGTAGCGTCTCAGTATATTTATGCCAGTGTTTTGCATGTGCGTAGGAATATAAATTCATATTCAAAGAATAGTGATATTCACTCTATTAATACAAGAAATAGACATAAATTATATGTTCCGTATTTCCGTTTGTGTAAAACTCATAATTCTTTTATAGGACAAAGTTTACGCATCTACAACAAGATACCGATATGTATTTTAGACTTGCCGTTTAGCGCATTTAAGACAACGATTAAAAATAACCTAATGCAAAAGGCTTATTACAATTTAAATGATTACCTTAATGACAAATGCGCTTGGCAATAATCTGTTTTAGTATTCACATAATTATTGGGTAAGTAGGTAGATAATATTAAAATTTTCATGACATGTAATTAAATATGATTCTATTCCCAATAAAATTATATAAGTAAATGATGTTTTTTGGAATCGCCATCACATCATTAGATGTCTTTCATGTCGTTAGATACTATTTATTTATTATGTTTAATTTTATTGTCTTGTACTCAATCAGTTGGATCGGTGGTTGTATTTCAAAAGGTATCACGTCAATTAAATATGGGTACTACATTTGCATTTCTTCACACGTTTTCACAAATTTATGCTATACTTAATGATCTGGAAAATGGAGGTAGTTCGCGTTCATGGTCAGTATACCAACAGATTGTTAATTTTATTACTGCTGGTTCGTATACCGTTGTCGTCATGCTCACTAAAATGTCATTTCTTGTGGTGGCGTCGTGTGTCGGGTCATCCCTGTCCCTCTAATATGGCGAGAGGGATGATGGCTGGCACATGCGTCATACTCGTGAACGGGTGCTACTTGCGATGACTGGTCGATGGCGGTCTTATGGGCTGGTATAATTTTTTATTTATATTTAACTTCATCATTTCCATCATGGTTCTGAACATTTGCGCGGATTGCCTGCATTGTTAGGTGCATAATGTAAGTGGATGCTCCTGCTTCACCATGTCTATGTTCAGGAGGCTAACTAAATGAACATCAAAATTTAACTTGATTATGCTTGAGTATCATGTAAAGTAAATATATACAAGTAACATAGAAGGTATAACAGTTGCAGCACCTTACAAAAGTTTAATTGTTATGTATTATTAAAAACCTGGCGATGAAAAAGAGTGACCGTGAGTTTTATTGCCCGTTCTTTCTCATGGTTCTACCTATTGCATTGCGAACGTGGCAGTAAATGTAAATGTAGAAGCATACAGTAATAATGTTTAAATTTGACGTTCATAAGTGTCACTTTGTGATCTAAATGAATAAAGGATTTTGAGTTTTGAGTTTTTACTCTGTAACATGGTGAGGAAACGACGTCTTTAACATGTGGTTTTTATTTAAAAAAAACTGGTTTCCGGGATTACATAATTATTAATGTGTATTTACTTGAAGTTAGTTTTAAGCTCCCCATCAATTTATGAGTATGTTGAGTGTAAGAGGAATGGTAGGCAGTGGGTGTTATATGATTGCTTACGCTTCAACATATCTGATGACAAGGAATTAGACCGGTTCCCTGTCAGCACCGGCTCACGTAGTAGCTACGGACCTCCCAACCCCCAAGGTGGAGACCCCCGTGGGATCTCCACCTTGTCGTGGTGGGGGGGCTCAGTAACCGTGGATTGGTAACCCGCGGTGAAGCTAAGAGGGATCCAGGAGGGGACGCTCCGCGTGGGCTTGACGGGGCCTGCGCAGGATGCGTCCAACGGTGCGGGTGCGGGGGACAGTTCTGTCTGTCCCTCGCAGTCAGGCGTGGTCGCGGGAGGAGAGGCGTGTCGGTGTTGCGTTGCCGCGCGCCCTATCTCCCGCGACCAAATGGGGGCGCACCATTCGATGCGTCGCGGTGGGGCCGCAGAGGAAGAGGAGATGCGGTGTTGCGTTGCCGTCCTCCCTATCCTCTGCGGCCGCTTGGTGTTTTGGCGGCGGAGCCCAACACCCTCATCCGCCGCCAAGGGGGTTTTGTTCGGGGCTCGCCGGACCATCTGGCGGGCCAATACCCGTCGGGGGGTTGCGACGTATGCTTGGGCGAAACCCGACCCTCCGACACACGGGTACATGAGGCACACGGGTTGGTTTTTAGTCAGTAAGAGTCTGACAGTCCCCTTCGCCCATCCCCCAGGGCGGAGGGACTCCATGAGGATTTTCCAACCCGACACCAAAAAAAAAAAAAAAAAAAAAGGCAGTGGGTGTTAATTAAATAAAAATATAAATAATATGTATCCTAAACTTCCAACTTAGTCGTTTAATACGACACTGTCAGTCAGACTCAGTTGAGCGCGGGAGTTCGTTGGTGATGCTGTTGTAAGTTAATAATTATTAAGAGATTGAATGGTTTTTCTTTGTAATTCTTATTTATTATTCGTTTGAGATAAATGTTTTGAAAATTTAAGAAAATTAAGAGCATTTTATTATTTTTAGAGCATTTTTTTGGTACAAAAGTTAAAATAAGTAAATAAACCTACACCCGATTTGATTCTATAATAAAAACACTAAATTTGTCGATTCCGAAATCCCGGGACCTTTTCGATATAAAAGTGTATTCCATATTAGCCAACACCTTCCAATAAGTAAATATACCCACACCCGATTTGATTCTTTAGTAAAAAAAAAACGAAATTTGTCGATGCCGAAATCCCGGGATTATTTCGATTTAAAGGTTTATTCCATATTAGCCAACACCTTAAAATATGTAAGTATACCCACACCCCATTTGATTCTATAGTAAAAGAAAACGAAATTTGTCAATTCTGTAATCCCGGGATTTTACGATTCAAAAGTGCATTCCATAATAGTCAACACCTCAACTTTAAGTAAATATGCATCCGATTATCCGATCACTAGTAATGATGCCCTGTAACGACTATCAAAGATCTTCATGACAACCGGGACCGACGGCTTAACGTGTTCACTGAGGCACGGGACAAGCGATAATTAACAATTCAAGGCCTGTTCAGACCTAAGCGGTATTCGCAACAGTCTGCGGTAGAGAAAACCCAGTCGGTATGCGGTAATATTACTGTTCAGACCTAAGCGGTATTCGCTAACCTTGTGGGTAGAATAACGCGCGGTAGTCGAGTTTCGCTCAAAGAGGTAAGAAATTTAGGTCGCTCTAGCAGCGGTACTTGATACCAAATACCTGAGCGAAACCCGCGCGGTATGTAACTCCACCCACAGCGGCAGCGAATATCGCTTAGGTCACTCTAGCCGCGGTACTTGATACTAAATACCTGAGCGAAACCCGCGCGGTATGTACCTCTACCCACAGCGGCTGCGAATATCACTCAGGTTTCAATAGGCCTTCAATACGCACATAACTCCGAGAAGTCATTGGTGCGCGCCGTGGCTTCGAACCCGATGTGTGATGAATATTTAATTACCTATTTATTACGTAATTCCAGGTTACGTATGTGAAAAGGAGGAGTTGTCCGGTATATTCGTGAAGAGTGTGACGCCCGGTAGTGCGGCGGCGCTGAGCGGCGCGGTGCGCGTCAACGATCGTATCGTGGCGGTGGACGGCGTGTCGCTCGCCGGCAAGTCCAACCAGCGCGCCGTCGACGCGCTCAAACAGAGCGGGAACATCGTCACACTCGAGCTGGAGAGGTAACAACTACTCTTTACCATCATAATATATATTATTATTACACCTCGCGCACCTCGGCAGACTGCCTCGTTCGTCTCGCGGCATAAATGTGCGCGTGGGTTTGGAAGGTCTCGGGTTCGATTCCCGGGTCGGGCAAAGTGTTATTGGGTTTTCCGTTAGAAAATTCCCAATAACAGCACGGAGTCTGGTAATGTGCCCGGTACGGCAATAGGCTCGCCCCCTATTACGTGGGACCTAAAAATTCATGGCGAAATGTGGGTGTAACATTACACCTCTGCCTACCCCTTGGGGGGATACAGGCGTGAGTCTATATAAAAAAAAAATAATAATAAAAAAACACCTCGCGCATTATATGTTGCCCGATCTGAGTTTAGTCATTATGATAAGTTCGTCCATGTACAGTACTAACGTACCTCCGACATGGCGTAACGATTCATGTCGTGTGTCCAGAACTGGGACCAACAGCTGTACTGCGATGCACGGTTATGCTCTGATGTAAATGCCCCAACGAGCGACCTATCTAGAGGTGTCCTGTGTCGTGCGTTATAGATGATTAATTGTCATGTTTATCATTCACTGTTTTTGTATTGCAGATATTTGCGCGGTCCAAAGTTCGAGCAACTGCAGCAGGCGATCGCAGCGGGTGAATCGGCGACGGCGGCGGTACCTCCACACAATCCGTTCTTACATATGCACCGACCTGACTCCGCCACCTCGCCCGAACATGATATACAGATGACACATCTGCACAATTCGTTAGTATATATTAAATTTAATTTATTTGTGCGTGGGCTTAAGCCGCACCGAGGCCCTTAGGCACAGAAGAATTTCGGGCCCTTGGGTATATAAGCATTGCGTCCCTTAAAAGTGGAAGTACAAACAGTTTTTTGCTATGGTCTTACATTTATTATCTAATGAAAGACGCACTTAAAAAATATTTAATTGTTTAATTATTAATCTATATATAAAATTCTCGTGTCATGGTGTTAGTTAAAATACTCCTCCGAAACGGCTGGACCGATTTGTATGAAATTTTGTATGTATATTCGGTAGGCCTGAGAATCGGTCGTAATCTAATTTTCAAACTTCCAAGTCATAAGGGTGACCAGCCCAAAAAATCTTTTTTTTTATTTTTTGAAGATTTTTTTATATTTTTATTTTTTTTATGATATGGCAGTATAAAATACATACAACTCTTAATTTTCATCCCTTTATCACCAACTTCTTTTTTATAGCCATATTAGTAAATTCATCTTATCACTAGATCAATCCTGTTGGCCACGCCACGCGCATACCGGAGTAAAAAATATCGTTTCTCAGTGTTAGTTACAATACTCCTCCGAAACGGCTGGACCGAGTTGTATGAAATTTTAAACGTATATTCTTTAGGTCTGAGAATCGGCCGCAGTTTAGTTTTTAAACCCCTACGTAAAAAGGACGGGCCAACCCAAACATATATTTTGAAGTTATACTTCTTTGAAAAGGCGCGTTATGAAAGTGATGAGAGTCACATTTTACGATGCGCATGTGTGACACAAAATTCTCACGGGAAAAGTTTTTAGTGTCTGCATTCACAAGATGGCGGACGAGACTTTTTTAATAAAATTAATATGGGTATCATTTTCGGAGTTTTCATGCATTCTAATCACGAAAATGACATATATTTGGGAATCCAAGATGGCGGACGGGACATTTTTAATAAAATTCATATGGGTATAATTTTCGGAGTTTTCATGGATTCTGATCACGAAAATGACATCTATTTGGGATTACAAGATGGCGGACGAGACATTTTTTATAAAATTAATATGGGTATCATTTTCGGAGTTTTCATGCATTCTGATCACGAAAATGACATCTATTTGGGAATCCAAGATGGCGGACGGAACATTTTTAATAAAATTTATATTGGTATCATTTTCGGGGTTTTCATGCATTCTGATCACGAAAATGACATCTATTTGGGATTCCAAGATGGCGGACGAGACATCTTTAATAAAATTAATATGGGTATAATTTTCGGGGTTTTCATGGATTCAGGTCACGAAAATGAAATCTATTTGGGAATCCAAGATGGCGGACGGGACATTTTTAATAAAATTAATATGGGTATAATTTTTGGGGTTATCATGCATTCTGCGACGGGACATTTATAGTAAAATTAAAATCCTTAACATCATAATATTAATGGTCTAATTGTCATTTGGCATCGTTTTACTCTGTCAACTTTTTTGAAGTTATATTTCTTTAGGGCGTTATGAAAAAAATATGAGAGTGAAATTTTACGATGCGCGCGCATGTGTGACACAACATTTTCACGGGAGAGAACTTTTAGTTTCTACATTCACAACACGTGTTTTAGTATCGTACAGTGCGAATTATATATGTGCTGATAAATTATATGCAGTAGTGATTTAAACTGAATATTTTGATTTATATTATTTACTATATATTCGTAAATATTAGTGAAAAAAATTGTGCTTATATATTTTTTCAAGTGCTCCAATATTATTGAGGTTAACTACCCGTATGTATTATTTATTGATATAAATTAAAATAAATTGGTAAATATAATTAATACTAAGTATTATTAAATTATTAATGTTAATATAGTTGATTGAATCAGGCGTTACTTGGCGGAACTCCATTGTAACCTAATGGAAGGAAAGAGGAACCCACCACGCACCCTCGAATTGACCACCCCAACTATTGCAATAGAAAAAGGTTGACAATATCGAACTCCTCTAAAAGGATAAGGGATATAGGAATGGTATGGGTTCCATTCCATTCCAACGACTGAGTCGTTGCCCATCGTTACTGAGGATGCCTCGTGCAGAGGCGAAACACGTGTCGAAGAATAGTCGGCGCATACAGCGGGATACTGCAAGTCAGGTATCTTCCTGGAACCCATACCATTCCTATATCCCTTATCCTTTTAGAGGAGTTCGATATTGTCAACCTTTTTCTATTGCAATAGTTGGGGTGGTCAATTCGAGGGTGCGTGGTGGGTTCCTCTTTCCTTCCATTAGGTTATTAATGTTAAACATTTATTATTGGTTATTTAATACCTACAAAATAAAGAAATAAATTTATTAAGAAAATTAACCAAAACCAACATCAAATTAAAATATTCATTTTTAATATTTATTATTAAGTAAGCTGAATAAAAAGTCCGTGTGGTGACGGATTAAGAATACGGAATGTCATCACCCCATATCATCCCATGGGTGTCGTAAGAGCCGACAGAGGGAGCATATTATGCAGAGAACAGCACTGTAAGAGAAGGAAAACTTGATACAAACCCTATACCAACCCGTTTGGGCAGCGTGGTATAGTAGGCCAATTCCGCCTTTCAAAGGAGAGGCCTAGTCTAGCAGTGGACTGTTAAAGGCTGATGATGATGAGCTGAATAAATAATAAAAAAATATAAAAATAAATGAACAATGAAAGTTTTTGATAAAATAAAAAGTGAATATTTTTAATGATTCCAAAGAAGTATAACTTCTCACGCGCGTACATAAGTACACGTATTTTCATTTATTTATTTTTCAACATTTTATTTACCTAAATATTTATCTTTATTTATGATATGGCATTGAAAATACAAACAACTCTGATTTTTCACCCTTTTAACACCAACCCTTATTTTTAATAGCCATCTTAGTAAGTTAATCATATCACTAGATCAGTCAAACGCGCCAGACGCATACTGGAGTCAGAAAATCGTTTCACAGCGTTAGTGAAACAATTCAGAGATTTCACAGTGTTAGTGATTCAATACGGCTCCGAAACCTTTGTATCGATTTGTATGAAATTTTATATATATTTGGTAGATCTGAAAATCGGTCGTAATCTATCTTACAAAACCGTAAGTCATAAGGGTGGTGAAACCCAAACATTTATTGTTTTGTTTTTATCGGCATTTTTTTTATTTCCATTCCGTATTAGTAGTTGAATCATATTACTAGATCAGTTGTCCACGATAGGTGCAAACTGAATTTAAAAAATCTGAAATTGAGAAATTTTATATGTATACTAGCTTTTGCCCGCCGCTTCGCGCGCGTTAAATTCGGGGTAACACAAATCTACTTTCAGTCTCAAGTTGTGTGAAGATACTCCTGATTATTCCAAAGATTTCAGAAACTCTATAGGGTAAAGGGTACTCTATAGGGTAGGTAAGTAACTCGGTCAGTATCCATGACATTATTTACCGTTATCTACCGAAACAACACCGAAAGGTACTTATTAAAATCACATTGCATACAGACAAATGTCAGCCATGTTCTAATACATGTTCAATATATCTCTATAAACATTTTCGCATTTTTATTATTAGTAAGGAAAATCGTTTCCGCCGTTTAAGCTTATTATATAATTATTAGTTTATTATATGCGAACAATTTAATCGACGTGCACAATGTGACATTATGTATGACGTGACAGTAATGACAGATATACGCGATAGCACATGCGCAGCACTCAATTATTAGCGCATGCGTTCTTACTTTCAAGAGGTAAGTGCCGTACAAACTTCTACCCTCACTACAATCCCTCCCAGTTTAATTTTTGCAACTTATTTATTTATTTATTTAGGGCATATTTACAGAGTAAACATAAACATTGGTAAAAAAAATAATTCCAAACAAAATGCAGATGCTACTCTAATTATAAAATATGCACAACATTCACATAAAAATAGGACAAACAATAATAATTAAATTAAGTTATATAACCGCTTGACCGCTAGCGCCAATTCGCCGAATTCACTTGACCGCTCACGTTCTAAACAAAATGTCGCGCCGCCGCTCGCCAGATGGGCGCGCTAACATAAACATTTATTGTTGATAAGTCGGTAACATGAGTAAGTTGAAGTGATGTTTTTCTTAAACCTTATAAATTACTCTTTCAAGTCGTATGAATTCTTTGTTGATATTTATTTTCTAATTTATCGTTGAAAACACACTTTGTGTATTTTAAACAGGATTATTTTAAAAAGTAAATCGATGACATACATATTTTATGAGTTTTAACTGTAGAGGGATTCTATCTACACCGAATTAAATAAAAAAAAAACATGTATCATAGTATAAAAATATTTAATTACACGCATACGATAAGCACGTAATTACTTAGCAGCGAGCATTGACTATCGTTGAAAAAAACACTTTGTGTATTTTAAACAGGATTATTTTAAAAAGTAAATCGATGACATACATATTTTATGAGTTTTAACTGTAGAGGGATTCTATCTACACCGAATTAAATAAAAAAAACATGTATCATAGTATAAAAATATTTAATTACACGCATACGATAAGCACGTAATCACGGAGCGCGCGAAACAAAGAGTGGCACTTGACATTATTTTTTCGTTCCGGGTTAACGATTTTAAGACTCGCTTCGTATTTTAGCATCAAGAAATGTTCAATGATTTGAATAGAACAGAGAAAAATAATTCAAAACATTACGTAATAGAAAGAAACAGTCAATTCAGACCGAGTATAGCGCTGTAAACAAAAAGGGAAAATAGTCACTTGTGCGCGGTCTACGGCATTTCGAAAAAGGGAGAATAGTCACTTGTGCGCGGTCAAGCGGTTAAGAACTTATGTTATAAAATTAAAATTAAAATAGATAGAGTTATGATTATGAGCAATGGTTTTTTAATATTTTATGCTTGAAATGGCTGGGATTGTCATTATAGATGTCGAGGCTTAATCTTCGCCAGCAATTATTATACGAAGCAGTTTGCCTAGTTATAGGACCTTGTGCACCTAAGTTGGTTCGGTGAGTCGGAACCTTGAAAAACGGAAAGTTATTCCTTATCCGAGCATTGGGCCTAGGTACGCATATCTGTATACGCTCAAGCAACAACTTATGGTAGCCTATGTCCGTCTCCATAGTCCAATATATCTCTATATTAAAATTTCAACAAAATCAGTTCAGCCGTTTTAGCGTGAAAACGGAACATACATACATACACACTGTCGAATTTATAATATTAGTAGGGATTCTTTAGGTCTGAGTATTGGTCGTAATCTATTTTCAAACCCCTAAGTCATAAGGGTGGTCCAACCTAAATATGTAGGTAGGTACTTACTTTTTTATTTTTTTGGTCAATTTCTGAAGCCTTTGCCATCCATCCAGGATGGAAAAAAAGGAATGAGAAAAAAGACCTTAAAAAGGCGATACGGAGTTCGCCGGGTCAGCTAGTTACCTATAAAATGTGGGTTGTGTTTTGGTGATTGCGGCCCTGGGCTTGTACCCCGTGTGCCTTTATAATAAAGACGGTATTGAGTACGTGTTTCGTACATATAGTCGGGCGCCTTAAGCAATATAAAATCAATGTCAAGAGGAAATATGTAAGCCGCTGCTTAAAACACTGCTTACGGGAAAAGTAATAGGAATTTTATCATTTAACCTCTAGCATACAGTCCTCTAGACTTCCGACAAAAAATAGAACGTAGTCTTCGAGGCCTATCTACAGCAGTACAAACGGCTATATGATGATGGTATTTAATTACTTTGCAATTTGATTAAATAATGAAGCATGTGTCTAATAAACGCGTATAATTTTTAAGGGTCAGCGCAGAAATTGCCGTGGAAGAGGTAGTGAGCGCATCGCCGCCGCCGCCGCCGGTCGTCACGCGCCCGCACCCACCCTTCGAGATGCCGCGCACTCAAGAGCAAAAGGACGCCATCAAGCGGAAATGGCAAGCCATTTTGGGTAAGACCACTTTGATAAAAGGTGCTAGCAAAACTACAAGTACTACAAGGTTAATTTTAGCAGGCATCTTAGGTGATTGTACTCTTTATTATGAACAATTTTTGGCAATTTCTCTAAACAAAATAAAGCTTTTGTTTAAAAATTGTTTTTGTGCAATTAATGTTAAACTCTTTTTCTGTGCAGGCGACGATGTTGAGATAGTGGTGGGCGTTGTGGTTCGCGGCGGCGGCGGACTGGGCATCTCGCTGGAGGGCACGGTGGACGTGGAGGGGGGCCGCGAGGTGCGCCCCCACCACTACGTGCGCTCCGTGCTGCCCGAGGGGCCCGTGGGGCGCGCGCGCGTGCACCGCCCCGGCGACGAGCTGCTCGGTACGTAACACTCACCACCTTGTACATCTCGCTGGAGGGCACGGTGGACGTGGAGGGGGGCCGCGAGGTGCGCCCCCACCACTACGTGCGCTCCGTGCTGCCCGAGGGGCCCGTGGGGCGCGCGCGCGTGCACCGCCCCGGCGACGAGCTGCTCGGTACGTAACACTCACCACCTTGTACATCTCGCTGGAGGGCACGGTGGACGTGGAGGGGGGCCGCGAGGTGCGCCCCCACCACTACGTGCGCTCCGTGCTGCCCGAGGGGCCCGTGGGGCGCGCGCGCGTGCACCGCCCCGGCGACGAGCTGCTCGGTACGTAACACTCACCACCTTGTACATCTCGCTGGAGGGCACGGTGGACGTGGAGGGGGGCCGCGAGGTGCGCCCCCACCACTACGTGCGCTCCGTGCTGCCCGAGGGGCCCGTGGGGCGCGCGCGCGTGCACCGCCCCGGCGACGAGCTGCTCGGTACGTAACACTCACCACCTTGTACATCTCGCTGGAGGGCACGGTGGACGTGGAGGGGGGCCGCGAGGTGCGCCCCCACCACTACGTGCGCTCCGTGCTGCCCGAGGGGCCCGTGGGGCGCGCGCGCGTGCACCGCCCCGGCGACGAGCTGCTCGGTACGTAACACTCACCACCTTGTACATCTCGCTGGAGGGCACGGTGGACGTGGAGGGGGGCCGCGAGGTGCGCCCCCACCACTACGTGCGCTCCGTGCTGCCCGAGGGGCCCGTGGGGCGCGCGCGCGTGCACCGCCCCGGCGACGAGCTGCTCGGTACGTAACACTCACCACCTTGTACATCTCGCTGGAGGGCACGGTGGACGTGGAGGGGGGCCGCGAGGTGCGCCCCCACCACTACGTGCGCTCCGTGCTGCCCGAGGGGCCCGTGGGGCGCGCGCGCGTGCACCGCCCCGGCGACGAGCTGCTCGGTACGTAACACTCACCACCTTGTACATCTCGCTGGAGGGCACGGTGGACGTGGAGGGGGGCCGCGAGGTGCGCCCCCACCACTACGTGCGCTCCGTGCTGCCCGAGGGGCCCGTGGGGCGCGCGCGCGTGCACCGCCCCGGCGACGAGCTGCTCGGTACGTAACACTCACCACCTTGTACATCTCGCTGGAGGGCACGGTGGACGTGGAGGGGGGCCGCGAGGTGCGCCCCCACCACTACGTGCGCTCCGTGCTGCCCGAGGGGCCCGTGGGGCGCGCGCGCGTGCACCGCCCCGGCGACGAGCTGCTCGGTACGTAACACTCACCACCTTGTACATCTCGCTGGAGGGCACGGTGGACGTGGAGGGGGGCCGCGAGGTGCGCCCCCACCACTACGTGCGCTCCGTGCTGCCCGAGGGGCCCGTGGGGCGCGCGCGCGTGCACCGCCCCGGCGACGAGCTGCTCGGTACGTAACACTCACCACCTTGTACATCTCGCTGGAGGGCACGGTGGACGTGGAGGGGGGCCGCGAGGTGCGCCCCCACCACTACGTGCGCTCCGTGCTGCCCGAGGGGCCCGTGGGGCGCGCGCGCGTGCACCGCCCCGGCGACGAGCTGCTCGGTACGTAACACTCACCACCTTGTACATCTCGCTGGAGGGCACGGTGGACGTGGAGGGGGGCCGCGAGGTGCGCCCCCACCACTACGTGCGCTCCGTGCTGCCCGAGGGGCCCGTGGGGCGCGCGCGCGTGCACCGCCCCGGCGACGAGCTGCTCGGTACGTAACACTCACCACCTTGTACATCTCGCTGGAGGGCACGGTGGACGTGGAGGGGGGCCGCGAGGTGCGCCCCCACCACTACGTGCGCTCCGTGCTGCCCGAGGGGCCCGTGGGGCGCGCGCGCGTGCACCGCCCCGGCGACGAGCTGCTCGGTACGTAACACTCACCACCTTGTACATCTCGCTGGAGGGCACGGTGGACGTGGAGGGGGGCCGCGAGGTGCGCCCCCACCACTACGTGCGCTCCGTGCTGCCCGAGGGGCCCGTGGGGCGCGCGCGCGTGCACCGCCCCGGCGACGAGCTGCTCGGTACGTAACACTCACCACCTTGTACATCTCGCTGGAGGGCACGGTGGACGTGGAGGGGGGCCGCGAGGTGCGCCCCCACCACTACGTGCGCTCCGTGCTGCCCGTGGGGCGCGCGCGCGTGCACCGCCCCGGCGACGAGCTGCTCGGTACGTAACACTCACCACCTTGTACATCTCGCTGGAGGGCACGGTGGACGTGGAGGGGGGCCGCGAGGTGCGCCCCCACCACTACGTGCGCTCCGTGCTGCCCGAGGGGCCCGTGGGGCGCGCGCGCGTGCACCGCCCCGGCGACGAGCTGCTCGGTACGTAACACTCACCACCTTGTACATCTCGCTGGAGGGCACGGTGGACGTGGAGGGGGGCCGCGAGGTGCGCCCCCACCACTACGTGCGCTCCGTGCTGCCCGAGGGGCCCGTGGGGCGCGCGCGCGTGCACCGCCCCGGCGACGAGCTGCTCGGTACGTAACACTCACCACCTTGTACATCTCGCTGGAGGGCACGGTGGACGTGGAGGGGGGCCGCGAGGTGCGCCCCCACCACTACGTGCGCTCCGTGCTGCCCGAGGGGCCCGTGGGGCGCGCGCGCGTGCACCGCCCCGGCGACGAGCTGCTCGGTACGTAACACTCACCACCTTGTACATCTCGCTGGAGGGCACGGTGGACGTGGAGGGGGAGGATTCAAGTGGAGTAGTTCGGTATGACTGTTGTCATGATATCGAACATAATGCTGGTGCTACAGCTAAACGATTATATTTTTGACTATAAAAATGTATTTCTTGTTTCGTACAGAGGTTAATGGGCACCGCCTGTTGGGGATGAATCACCTGGAAGTAGTATCTATACTCAAGGAGCTGTCGAGCGAAGTGTGCATGGTGTGTGCGCGACCGCGACCCGCCCCGCCGCTAGACCTCGCGCCGCCTTCTGCCACACTTGTCAAGGTAACAGATATTCCACATGTATTGGCTACACCATTGTTGAACAGACATTTCATACTTACACCGTGTAAGTTCGGACACACAAACTGATTTCACCCCAGCCTTCACTTGCTTTTTAATTGCTGGATTAAAGAAAAAGAAACAGTGATCTTTCTTTTTCAGTGAACTGAAGAAGTTCTATACAAACTCCTTCTCCTGTGTGGTTTTCTCCTTTTCAGGGTTAATATTCCAAAAATTCTTTTTTTAGGCCCACTTACACGACTCTGCTCCCACCCAACAAGAGAGAGCGGAGTCGTGTAAGTGGGCTAAGACCTTTAGTGCTCACTTACCTATTGCAAATTTTAAGACTCCTAGACTCAACAATCCAACGGTGTATATATTATACTAGCCGACGCCAGCAGCTACGCCTGCAATTTTTTTTAATTTGCACTTTTTGACCGATGCCGTGGGAATTTCGAGAAATCCCTTCTTAATGCACCCTACGGTCCCCAAGGAACATACATGATTCCTGCGCCCAATAGTTTCGGCTGTAACGTGTCTGTCAGTAAGTAACGCAAGGATTTTATATATTAAGATTATCTGTGCTACGGCTGTACGTGGATTAATCATGACTCCGCACAAACTTTGCCACTAATTTTCACTTCCTCAGAGTTTGGGTGGATCTCCCTTAGCTGCTGAATATAAACCTTCCACGCAACTAATATTTTTTTTGTAGTCATTGCATATTATTTAAAATATTAATCCTGTTGCTTAGCACTATTCCAATTCAAGACAGATCACTTTTGTTTTGAATATCTAGGATTGCTTTGCAATAAAATAATTTCACATTAAATTCGTATTTGCGTCAATATTTTGTATTTGGTTGATATAGACATGAGTTTTTGCATAGTAAGTAAACAATAAAAACCTACTCTGAACGAGATTTTCTAGCATATGACCAAAGACCTGATGTAATCCAGAAGCGTAGTAAACTCTGGGTGTTCAATGTGTCCGTTGGTTTTATGTTTGTAAAGTTCCCCGCGACACAAGATTTATTCCTAGTGCGGGAGTTGTTTTTTTTAAATAAAAAATCAACTGGAATTAGATTGGCTACATCTATCGCAGAATGGTGGTTGGAGTATGCATCTTGGCAAGTGTGGTGTTAGATGCTCTACGGCCAGATGGTCCGATGACTTGAAGAGGGTGGCTGGTATATTGGCTCGATGGCGAAAACGGTAGATTAGGTCTTGTGGCAAACCTTGCGGAAGGCTTACGTCAACAGTGGACTGCATAAGGCTGATAAGATAAAGCAATTATGTTATGAAAAATGCCAATTATTATTATAATATGAATTTGTAAGTCAACCTGTACAATTGTAACCTAAGACATTTAATTTTAAAATACGTAGAGATTAAACTACTTTAATTCCATTATCACTATATCAACGCTTTATTGTTGTTACACATCAAATGATTACTATCAGCGATGGCAATAATACAGTAATCAATCAACATTAATACATTTTTGCGTATTGCACTCCTCGATAAAAACCTAGAACTGATAAGGGGTTATAACGTTTTGTAGTCAATGCAGATATTGTAGACAATTTATTGCGATTTTTATCGATTTACAAGGTTGGAAGCGTCGGTACTTTATCGTAGGAAAATTTTGCTAATCGGTATGGATTTCGATGTATAGTGGATTATTCCATTTGAATTAAATTTTCTGAATATTGCTGCTCTAAATCATTTTACATAAATCATTATATATATGTATATTATTATGTATTTTCGTTTAAAATTTGCTACTATTTTAGATACAAATATGTACTTATAAAGAAATGTCTAATATGATTGTATAAACTGTATCATCTACTTTGTATCATCTGTTCAACCTCAATTCGATGATCACCTAGCGCTAATCTTTATTTTATTGTTAATCTGTGAACAGCACTGTGGGCTTCACTATTGTTATTATTAAGAAATGTTTATCATTAATGTAAATTTATATAGTGTTGTTGTTTGTTGTTCCTTCTCAATAAAAAAAATATATTGTACCTATTATTTAATTCTGACCAAGTCAACTATAAATCTTCGTCACAATAAACTAGTGCATACTCTAATGATAGTCGTTAGTTTATCTATTCTACCATGGCGAACAGGTATACAATTTGCCTAAACTAAAACAGTTACTATTAGCGTGTAAAACAAGGACAAGATTAGGATAGCAATGTTCAGAGAGATATTGGGCAAAGGCTACATTTCAGCAATAGCGGTTAGCTATTTCCTGGTTCAAAGGCGATTACGCTGTTGCTGTCTAAAGAAAGAAGCCGCCATAACCTATTTAAGTCAGAGTTCGATTTTGTCATGACAAGTTATTTAGAGACGCTACAGCCTATTGGAGACCGGCCAAAGCCACGCAATATTAATCCCTGCCAGTATTCTCCGTCCTCGATGTGATATTCTCAGGAAAGGAGCGATATATGAACCCTACGAGAAAGTTGTTTTGATGGCAAATATCTGTAGTTGAATGTGAAAACTATGCCGCTAAGTCTAAAGTATTCTTTGGAGGTCCGGAAAAGTCGTAGCCATGACTATTAATGCCTATAATTTAGCAGTACCTTTCTTAAGGTTCTTATTTACGCAATACTGCGTTCTCTCGACGTCATGTTCGTGCCATGCCTACTACATTTTATAGACGTTCAGAAAACCGATGACCTCGTCATTTCTAGCTGTATTTTTTTTAAATGCGATTTTTACGTCACTGCATTATGTTGACCTTCAAAAGACCGGTGACGTTGTCAATATTTGCTTGTAGCTTTTGAGTAATGTGATGTTTACGTCATATTGCATTCAATTGACGTCCAGAAACACGGTGACCCTGTCGATATTCTAGGTAAACGTCTTTAGAAATGCGATGTTCACGTTAAATTGCATTCTTTTACGTTCAGAAAACCGCTGACATTATGGATATTCCAGCAGGCTGTAGGTTTTAAAAATGCAGTGCTTACTGCTTACTCCATACTGCATTATATCGAAGTTCCCATGACCCTGCCAAAATTACCGTCGTTACTGTTTACCGTCTACATAATCGCAAGTCTGTTATCGTCAAAATGGCTGACGTCACTCATCTCAGCGTTGAGACTCAAGGTGAATTATTGACTATTTTTTGCCATTTCCAAATCTTTGCCGTGTGATCTATCACCTTGATTGTGCTATTAGGGGGCTTATTATTAATTCTCTTCTGCCAAAACAGGCAGCTTGTGATATGGTCAATGTTGCTACCATATATCATTATGTAAATGACAATATTTTGCATGGACGATATCTCTGATCTCGTTAAATGGTGCACGTGTTTATTTCAGTGCCTAAGGCAGATTACGATTATTTGGGTTTAACATAATCCTTACACAATTTGGGAAAACCCAGTAAAACGTAACTTCAACTTATGTTACGGATAATGTACGAATAGTAATAATAATTATAGTTTGTTGAAATTTCAATCAATTTTTATGATATTATGATGCAAGTAAAGAAATCATCTTTTATTTCGTAATAGTTAGTTAGGTTACTTGATTAAAATAATATAACTGTAAACAACCTTTGTTTAAACACAATTTCCTAATGGGCCTTCTGTATTTGACAGAGGATGTTGCATACTTTATTTAAGTATATGTTGACAGTGACAAGGTTTATTTTATACGAAATCTCGCCGAATCTTTGAAACATGAAATATTTTTATAGATAGCGATAGCTTAGGCTGGCCATACACGGACAGCTTAACCTTTTAGGTGTCATACTCAGGGTGAATTAAATAAAGATCAGAGTATCTGCATAGTAAAAAAAGGATAGTAGGTTAGCTTAGGCCGCTCGGCGACTTAATTGCCTACTCTTACGTTGACGCACGGGTTGTCACTTGTTTACACCGCGGTGCCGCGCGCCGGCTTTGTTGGCGCGCGGGCTTTTTCGCCGCTTTTTTACGTGATCGCGCTGAATACTTCACAATTTAAGCTTAAGTATTTTTTTTTCAAATACCTATTGACTACCTATAAGCACATCTTAAAAACCGCAAATATAGCTTTGTCGTTTATACAAATACTATTAATAGTTAGTCGAAGATAATGGCTATGGTAAGTGGATCCCTCCACTACGGAACCCTTCATGAGCGAGTCTAACTCGTAATAGCGAATAGCTTTTATGTTTCTTCCTAGGTTACTTGTAGGCGTTTGCCATTACAAAGCTTTGGTGCATTAAGATTCCGCATTAACAGGACTGGAACACCTACGTTCAGTCTCAAGTTGCGTGAAGGTACTCCTGATAATTGTAAGGAGTTCAGAAACTCTATAGGGTACGAAGTAACTTGGTCAGTATTCATGACTTTATATACCGAAAGGTGTTCAACAACATCACTTTGCATACAGTCAAATGTCAAAGCCCTGATATGTCTCTATACACACTTTCGCATTTATGAGTAGAGAATATTGGTTCAGCCGGTTAAGCGTGCAATCGATACATACATACATACACATTTTCGCATTTATACCTAATATTAGTAGGGATAGCCTATTAGTAAGGCTGTTACAATAATTATTAGTTTATATAAGTAAGCGAACTAAGTAATGACAGTGCACCATATGACAATGCGTAATGTGACAAGACTGACAGGTATACGGTAGTACATGCGCAGCACTCAATTATTACAGCACATGCGTTCTTACTGTCAATCGGTAGTAAGTCTGTCCCTACAAATTTCGACCCTCTCTAAAATCCCTCCGAGATTATTTTTTGCAACGAATTGTTTTTGTGTTTTTCCTGGTTCTGAGCTACCTCTCCACGAATTTTCAGCCAAATCGGTTCAGCCGTTTTTGAGTTATAAGTAGTGTAACTAACACGACTTTTTTTATATATATAGATGATCTCTATTGATATATTTCAGGCGAAATCCGATGGAAGTTTGGCGGGAGCCGGTGCAGAAGAGGGCGGCTCTCTCTCGGCGGGCGGGAAAGTGCGCTCGCGAAGTCTCGAGCCTCTCACTGGGCTTGCTATGTGGTCTTCAGAGCCCCAGATTATAGGTATATCAGACGTCCTTTTAATCTAAAGGGGCTTATACATTTGAGAATTTACTTGTAATGAGCATTTACACAAATGTTACATTGAACCAGAGAAATAACAGAGAGCGTTTTGAGCATTCGAGCGTTCTGGCAAGCACTAGCGGCTAAACCGGCGAGCATGTATGAAAAGAGTAATGAGTGTAGAGGAAGCGCGTGAGGTTTGTAAGGATAGAAGCAAGTGGCGTTCTGTTGTCTCTGCCTACCCCCACGGGAAAAAGGCGTGAGTAATGTATGTATGTACATCCTCAAATACAGAAGGCCCATTTGGAAATTGACGTGCCGTGACTGTCAGATCTGTCATAGTGAAGAATATGAATAGGGAATCTTACTGCCAAATTATCTCGCTAAAGGGCACATTGTATTATAACGTAAATAAAAGAACCCATTGGACGACTGTTGACTTTTCTCTTTGGGGTTGCCTGTCATGCCTTTCAATAAGGTTAGATATAGTAGGCCTTTTTTCCTTTCAGCGATGCGCCCCGTCCACCTTATATTTTTTAACTGGAGGATAGTTAATTATCCGTAATTTTTATCCATTATGTATTCACAAGGCCAGCTAGGTAACGCGAAAAAGAAAAAAACCGCGCACAAAATTTGACAGCTTTGACTTTGACAGTTTATTTACGTCGTGTTTACGTGACGCCATCTGCGCCTAGCTTTGCGTAAGGTTCCTAATTGAATTTGACGAGCTTCGACTGGAGCATTCGGTAGAAAGATCATTAATGTTTGTTGCGATGTAAACCTTAATGCTTGAGTCTGTTCTTTGTTCACTTCGACATATAAATCGGCTTGATGTTCTGTTACAAGTGAGAATGCTCCATTCTGTTAGTACCAAGAATTTAAAAATATCTAGGTAGCATAATTGAATAAGTAATGATATACGAAATATATGCGTTTCCCAGAATTAGTGAAAGGTGAACGAGGTCTCGGCTTTTCCATCTTGGACTACCAAGATCCTTTACGGCCATCGCACACATTGGTGGTAATTCGCTCGCTCGTGCCGGGCGGTGTGGCGCAACAAGATGGCCGGCTCATACCTGGCGATCGACTGCTTTTCGTCAACGATCAGGTCAGTAAACTATTTTAAACTTAGAAAGTGTGACAGTAAGAAAGTGTAGAAAGTCTACCGGTTGGAAAGAGATATGGGAGAGAGTCTATTATTTTGGACCATTAAAAAAAAACCGTTTTGAAATGCTTCTTTGAAAATAGCACAGACAACAGCTGTATTATACTATATTAATTTAGCTTCACATTTAATTAGTAAAAATCCACATAATTATAGCAACACTTAAGATAATTATCATTTGATGAGATCAGATATTTGTTTCAATTTAACCAACCGGTAGGATTAATTGGACCACGCTGTTGGTAATTTGGACTTAGAGAAAATTTGACTATAAAACTAAATAAAAACACTTTTAAGAAAAAAAAAATTTGTACTACAAACAACAACGACAGAAAATCTAACTTGGACTTAAAAGACTTAAAAAAACAGTCAAAATTCTGAATAAGTTTGAAAAAGATTAATTCAGACAATCATCACAAATATCGGGGTTAGTGGTGGATGTTTCTAGTTATGGCAACGCATAAGAAAGGGCCAAAACTAGATTGGCTACAATTATCCAATCTAGTTTTGGCCCTTTCTTATCGTAGTAACTTCGGCCACATTTCGCACAATCATTTTCTTTATGTTCTGAATCGCAACTCTCTGAATCGTCCAAGACTATGTCTTCTTCTTCGTCAGTTAACTCTTCGCTGACTTCAATTTTTATCTTTTTCTTATTGCGTGTTGTTTTTGCATTAAGTTACTTGTTTTGTTTAACACGAGTTGTATTTACTTTAGTTATTTTTTAATCGTCTGCTTGATCGGTTTATTTAATTGCAATGGAACTTTTTTGGGCTGTTTAGCTTTCTGCCTAGATGTCTCTAAATCATTTTTATAAGGAGAAGATGTCAACAGCTTTTTGAGCGCCTTTGCATTTGCCCGGTAAATTGTTCCTGGGTAATGGGGATAGAATATTCAGGCTACTTTTGAATTTGTCTAACTTTGACGGCTTAGCAACCTGGGATATGGAGGGTACATCATATTGCATATTGGAAGTTGGGGTAGAAAATGTTGGAGAATAATTTTGTCCAGCACTGGCCAATGTAAATTGGCGACCAAAGCTTTAGCTGGAGCGAAAGGTGATCTTGAAATATGTTTCGGTTTACAGGCAAGGTACCACTTGCTTTAAACCCATTGACAAAGTTACCGATCGTGGCTGCGCGTTCATATGCCTCATTAATAAGCCGGCTTACTTGATACTAGGTTACAGCACCGCCAATATGTGAACGCATCCAAGATTCGATGGCTTGGGTGTAGCAAGTGCTCATTGGCTTGAAAAATTGGGCAAGTGCGAGTCGGACTCGCGCAGGAAGGGTTCCGTACCATCATCTATAAAAGAAAATCACGTTCGTTGTATGTATACTTAAATAATTTATAAGTTTCTACCTGTTTATTAAGATCGAGTAACAAATTGCTTAAAAATTACGTTTGTTGTATGGGAGCCCCCCTTTATTATTTACTTTTTTAAATTTAATTATTTATTTTGAAAGGTAATATACAACTACATATTCTGTAAAACTACGTCATACTAGCGTCTACCTGTAACAGTTAGTAATTTTGAGCAAAAAATACCAAAAAAAAACACGTTTTTTGTATGGGACCCCGCCTTAATTATTTATTTTTTTATTTTAGTATTTGTTGTTATAGCGGCAACCGAAATACATTATTTGTGAAAATTTCAGCTTTCTAGCTATCATGGTTTATGAGATACAGCCTGGTGACAGACAGACGGACAGACAGACAGACAGACAGCGGAGGCTTAGTAATAGGGTTCCGTTTTTTACCTTTTAGGTACGGAACCCTAAAAATGACACGTCAAGCGGTTGCAATCTGTGCGTAGTGTGTCCTAGTAATTGTAGCATAACGATGCCTTTCTCGCGTGCGAATATCAAAGCGTTAAGGTTTTTGCTGTTTGCCGTGTGCACATCGAGCAACAGCAAGACCTTATCTTCCTTTGTTGGCTTGACGACAGAAGCAGAACGTTCCAACCATTGGCAGAACAGCTTACGGTTGATGTAACCGGATTCCGAAACGGTTACCAAGCTTCCAGCTGGAGCTCCCTCTTTCAATTGATCACTCATGCGCATTCGTTTGAATATTATCATTGGCGGAATAAATTGACCAGCTGCACTTACACAGGCGACCACTGTTGTATTAACACCTCTTTCACCGCTGGTTAATGCAGCAACTTGCTTTCTTCTCTTGCCACCTACAACTTTTTGGGGCTTCTTTTGCACTGTTTGGTATCCGCTCTCATCAAAATTAAATATTTTGTTAGCATTCAGCTTGTTAGTGTCAATTATTTGCTCATAAACAAGGATCGGAATTAAGGGAGCTAACATTGTCAAAAGTATGGATATACCTAATTTTTAAATGTGTTTCCGGAACTAGATTCCAGAAAATTTTGGGTTTTTCATGAAGGTTTTTTCAAAAGTTTAAAACACCTTCATTAAAAATCCGAAATTTCCCAGAATCTAGTTCCGGAAACACATAAAAAAGTTAGGTATATCCATACTTTTGACAATGTTAGCTCCCTGATTCCGATCTTTGCTCATAAATATCAGAAAAGTTTTGAATGCTTCCCCTGTTAAATCCTTTAGCTCGATTTAAAGAAGTTACCTCAGGTTGTCGAAGGCTAATCTTGTCCTTATGCCGTTTCATGAAGGCGTAATACCAGGCCTGCCCAGCCATTGCCTTTGTTCTATTGAATGTTTCAGTCCATTTTTCTCGGCAATTTGGTAAGCAAGTCTCCTAACATCTGTGATACTTAACCCAAACATGTGTTCCTCCAAAAATAATACGTGCTCTACAAAATTTTAACAGCAACATTAAAAGACATTTAGATAAAAATTATTCAGGAGAACGTGTTGAAATTAATTAAAAACATTTTCAAATGCAAATTTGAAAATGTTTTTCAAATTTGCAGTCAAATACCGTTGGTCTTTCTCTGTCAATTTCAACACGTTCTCCTGAATAATTTTTATCTAAATGTCTTTTTAATGTTGCTTTAGGAATCTTGTGTAATCGTGCACACTCGTTCAAACCAATACTTGAATTCTTATAATCATGTATAGCGTCTTGTAGATCTTCTGCTTTCTATTTAAAATATTTTTGTTCAGTCATCTGGAATAAACAGGAACTAAAGTTCGATTAATTTATCAGTCCATTTCAACTGACCATGAGTGGTCCATTTAACCAAACTGTTTACTCGCATAAAAAAACGAATTTGCCAAGAACATAACCTATCTAAGCCGGCTAATGTTTGTCACCAGTTAATTGTTAATTAATAAAGAATCTCAAATCAATCTAATAACAATCAAACAACACCAAAAACATAAAAAATAATGAAATTTGTTTTCCGTTTTATGAGAAATCCAAAATGGCCGATGTGTAGTGAAGTTAGTTGATTGTCGTTTGGTGTTGTCAATTACAAAATCAATTAACTACTAAACTGTTATTTGATGGTGGTCCAACTTAACAAATGGTCCAATATACTAAACCTGTATGTGGTATTGCATTTTTGTGTGTATTTAAAGAGTGTTTCATTATTGTTATGATGCAAAGAGTCAAGATGCTAAAAGCTCCGTAATTTTATGTTCTTAATAGATATCATTTAAGGAATATTTATCGATCATTATTACATTATATTATGCAGTTATAGTAAAGAGGTCTTACTCGTGATGTATAACAAAATTTTATAGGGTTAGGCAGAGGTGTAATATTACATCTACATTTGCCCATATTATGAAAGGAGATGTACCATTTGGCCATACATTATGGGCCTGGCACGGCCAAACACGACACCATGTGTGTTTTGAAGATAAATGACTACTCTATTAACCTGTATAATTTATTTTTAAATAACTTTTGGTGGAAATAAGATACTAGATATTTGAAATGGAAATTATTCCGCAACTATATATACCTCAAAATTGAATTTTAACATAAATATAATACCTAGATGTAAATAAAGGTATGTATTTGCGTGTTAAAGAACAAAAACTACATAAAGAGTGGCCAATAATAATGAATAATCACCTGTGTACTAGGGAACCTCGTACTATGTATACTCGTCCAAAAAAGCTAACCACAATCACAAACACCGCTGCATATTCTTAGCACGGGTAGAAGGTACTGATCATTATTATTGAATTTATATTCAATTACATTACATTAAAACCGTACGAAAACACCAATAAATCAGAGCAAAATATTTACGATACACAGTAGCAACACGAATGACATAACAGATAAAAAAAGTGTTGCAAATGGTTTGAAAAAATATTTCTACTATCGATTAAAAAACAAAACGATTTTTACCGATTAATAATTATGGAATGTATAATAAATTATATATTTCTTGATTCTTTTTACAAATATACTTAAAAAGTAAATAAAATATATTGTTTTCTAATATAATAATAAAAATATTATTTCCTTAAAACAATTTCTGCCTACCATACTTCATTTTATTTTTAATGCTGGCAACATAAGACATTCATCCGCTATTACCATAGCCTATTCAAAATAATTAATCTTTAAAAACTAAATTCTTTCACCGATACTCTATCAAGAAACGAAAACGATGTATAAATTTTAAAAATTATATGTTTAATTTCAACGATTCACAACTTTCTGGTCGCTACAGGCCGTATTTGGTATTTCTCCTTTAGGTCTCACGTAATAGGGTGCGAGCCTATTGCCGTTACTGGGCACAGTCAGACTCCGAGCTGTTACTGAGAATTCGGCAAATTTCAGTAACATTTTGTTCGACCTGGCACCTGATCGGGTATTAGCAGACGCATATGCTATCTATTGAACCACGCAAGCAGTCTAATAGATAACTAATTTTATGGTATAAATACATATCACTGTTTCCTTAAAGCGACGTGACTTATAGTCAAATTCCTTTGGCATCTATGTAACGTTAAGTTATTGTGCGCAGAATCTGGAGGACGCGAGTTTAGAGCAAGCGGTGGCGGCACTGAAGGGAGCCCCGCGCGGCGTGGTGCGCATCGGCGTGGCCAAGCCGCTGCCGCTCGCCGACGCGCCGCCGCCGCTGCCGCCATCTACCCCCGCGCCTGCCCCTGCGTTGCCTACTACCGCCCCGCCCGCGCTGCCCACCTCTGCACCGCCTACACACCCCTAGGGAACACCACGTGACCACTGGCCGCATGTAACCTACCTTTAGACATTGACTACATCACATTTGAAAACTCCTATGTCTGTATATACCCGAGGCACGGTAATGTTATCTATCTATATGCTATTTTAACCTCATACAAACAGTCGGAACGCGAGTCGTACCTACGCGCGTGGAGCTCGGTACATAGTGTATAGCGAACTCGAGGCGAACTATTATTAAATAGATATTTTGGTATATCTAAGATTACTACCGAAATTAAACGTACCGACTTTAAAAAAATATTCTCTATGTCCAGGTACAGGCGTCCTAAGGTACGTTACACGACCATACTACTTGCAAACAGTGCCGTAACAGTGCTGTGCTAGCGGTGCCCAGACAAGGCTCAGACTTCAAGCGTCGCAAGGGCCCAATCCCTTAAAATTTTTCAAGGAGGCAATTGTTGAAAATTGCACCGATGACATTAAAGGCTAGTTATGGCACTGCATGCACATTATGTTAACACTTAGTTATGCTGACGTCTTCTACAAGATATCCTAGCGATTGCAAAACAGAGATTAAACCAGCTATTTAATGTTTCTATCAGGAAATGTTGTAAAACTTCAAGATCTGTCATAAACGAAGCGATAGTACGCACAGCGGCTAGTCAAGCTATACAGTTTCAGTACGATTATAATACTTATTTCCTATGCCCTATGAACGATACAAAGGTCAACGATAACCCAGCCTACTAGACACCTAATGTTTCCTACAAACAAAGAATTCTGTTAAAGCGTTGAAGTATGCGAGGCAAGGGGGGGCTACAAAAATGCATTCTAAGTGGCCGCCTCAAATTTGTGGAACGTCATAATTCATATCTAGTTTTGGGATTGGTCTTATGTAAGACGTATAAATCTAACATGTTGTCAGAAAGTATTCGCCTTACGTCTGCCATCTAGTAGGTTGGGTTGTCGTTGGTTTAGCTTGACGTATGGCCGTGTGTACGTCTACTATAGTAAAATGACTGATCGCTCTGAAGTGCACGTACGTTTTAACAGCGTCAGTGATTTGAGGACGGGATTGATATTCGCTCAGTCTTATTTTCTAGTATTATAATATTTTCTGCGATATACCTAATCATTAAGTTTTATTTTTTACTTTTAAGACTTAAACTCTTGATGCACACGCGTAAATATGTATGTAATTGTAATATAATATGAATGGAATCGCGTGCATAAAACCGTTCAAGTGTTACTCTAGCAGATTATATTTACAAAAGAAACAAAGAAGCTGTAAAGAGTTCCCCAGTCAGTCAAAATAAACAAAACCTTTAACCCCAAAGCTCACGTAAACATTGTTACCTGTAGGTATTTCTTGATTCATAAGCGTAGGTAAGTCTAGAAAAAACAGGATTAACCTAAGAGTTTCTGACATATGATAAAATACATGTATAGGTCGGTTCACGAAAGATGACCACTGCGCAGAAATCATTTATTAGGTCCCCGTGGAGGTGCGGGGTGAGGCGCGGGAGGAGGGCCAATGGCGTGGCTCTGTTCTTGACGCATTCCCTAAATGCGTCAAGAATGGAGCAACGCCATTGGTGCACGAATGTACATATGCGCGACGGCCGCCATTTGTGGTCAACTTTCGTGAATTTACCTATAGCATTTGTTCATATGTCAGACACGAAGGAAATCATTAACCGCTCTGCCCCTCTTTAGTGACTAAGTAAGACTGGTTCCGTGTCATGTAACAGATTACAGTCCACCTCTCGTACAGTTTCGTAAATCAGGTTCATAACATATAGGACGAGTACATACTCATCTGCGCCTTTGCATCAGATATGTTTGAAATGTATTTAATGTAATTTAGTTTTATTACATTATGATGACTGTTTATTATTTTAAGAGCCAACCTCACCACTTTCTGAAATGTTTCGATATTTTTTACTTGATGACAGACATATTACCTATACATTTTCTTATTGTAGGCATGATTTCTATCTATCTAGAGGTGAGTCAGGCCTTAAAAGTGGATATAATTATGAGTAAGATAATATTTATGAAATAATAAAATGCAGGGATTTTCTAACCAATGATCGCGTCAAAATATATGATAATATCTCTCTCTAAATTTAAATAAACCGAATCTAATCTGAACGAAGTAAAAAAAAACTTGTCTAAGTCTGACGATGTCGCGTTGGTAGTAAAAAATAAAATTGGGCAAGTGCGAGTCAAACTCGCGCACGAAGGGTTCCATACCATCATCTTTAAAAGAAAATCACGTTCGTTGTATGTATACTTAAATACTTTTTAAGTTTCTACCTGTTTATTAAGACCGAGAAACAAATTGCTTAAAATTACGTGTGTTGTATGGGAGCCCCCCTTTATTATTTACTTTTTTTAATTTAATTATTTATTTTGAAAGGTACTTAATATACAACTACATATTCTGTGAAAATTTAAAGCGTCTACCTGTTACAGTTAGTAATTTTGAGCAAAAAATACGAAAAAGACACGTTTTTTGTATGGGACCCCCCTTAATATTTTCATTTTTTTTATTTATAGTATTTGTTGTTATAGCGGCAACCAAAATACATAATTTGTGAAAATTTCAGCTCCCTAGCTATCGCGGTTTATGAGATACAGCCTGGTGACAGACAGACAGACGGACAGACAGACAGACAGCGGAGGCTTAGTAATAGGGTTCCGATTTTTACCTTTTAGGTACGGAACCCTAAAAAATTATTCAAATGTGTACAAAGTATATCTCCTACGTAAAGTACTGGATCGGATTGGCTAAATGATTGCTATTTGCCTGTTTTGGGAAATAAATTGTCGATCCACCTGATGCTAATTGAAAACTGTTTATGAACTTCGAAGACTTGTTTATAGATGATCGAGTCATTATAGTACTCTGAAGATATGTCGGCGTGCAATTTTCTCCGGAAAATTCTCGGTCAGAAAGTTCTAAAAACCCATGCCGGTGCTTTTATTAGATAGATAGAGAGCTTAGGACTCAAGCTTTGTTAAAGTATTTGTTTGCGCGATTTATTATGAGATATTTTGAACAACAGTCTATACCTGTTTAGTAATATGAACAAATAAAAAGATTTTACTCCGAATGAAACACTTTTTACAAGAGTACGTGAACACCACTTGACAATAATATAAATTTTTTATGATGTGGTTGCGAAAATACTTTTTCTTTTGTTTTTAATTTCCATATATCATTGTCATGCAACCAAATTATATATCTTACGACCATGTAGCTAAATATTCCATTTTAGTATAAGGTTAATTTTAAACGTTATGTTATTATATTAAGTAAATTCAACTATTTTGTTAAGATAGATAATTTTGACAATATTCCGACTCTGTCGTGACTTTTGACCTGATAGCATTTTAAACATTCCTTAGGTTATATTTTTAACAATGACTTTCAATGGCATAGGTAAAAGCCGTATAATACGCGTTGAAGACAAAATATTCATACGTATAAATTGTATGTACTTAAATAAGTTAAGATTTTTGTCTGCATTCCAAACAGTAGTGGATCCGGGATCATTCTAAATGCTGAAAAACATACGAATTTAAAACATATCTTTGCCTTAAAAACGGGTTGACTCAAACCAACCCCAAATTATAATTAAGTAGGGCCAGTATCTACTCCTAAATCATAATCCTCGGATCCGCCACTATTGTTAACCTTTTCACCGCCAACAACTTCTATAGAAGTTCTGGATTTTCGTGCCGTCCGCGCCACGACTTCTATAGAAGTTCACTATAAAAAAAATACATTTACGATACATAAACACTTTTGTTTCTTTTGTTACTGTGTAGATGGACACGAATGAAGCCCTATTTATTATTTTCTCAGGCAAAACAGGCTTTTATCTGTGTTAAAATGGATAAAAACACAAAAGGCCTGAAATATTTTTATGTCCCGCACGCCAACGACTTCATATCAAGTAGGCCAGTGATGTGACGCGAAAGTTGCATTCATTAGAATCTTTTATATTTATTTGGCTTTTTCCATCCAATCGTTTTCAAATTCTCTGATTAAAAAGTAATTCCGGTCAGTAAATAACGTATTACATAATACGTTTTAAAATTTATGTACATATCAAATCACTTCATTAAAATTAATTAAATGTACCGAGGGTTTTCGATATTGCTACACCCATCTCTACGTAATGGCAAGATGTCAGTGTCACTAGCGCCGACAACTTCAAAAGAAGTAAACCTGTGACGTCGTAAGCGCATAGGTGTCAAGGTCATTGTGTCATAGTGCCGGGCGACGCGCGCACCTTTATCTTTCTACACGACTGCCCAAAAAAAGGAGTGTAATGTTTCTGATTTTGATTTGATACTAGCAATAATAATTTTGAATAGCTAAGTTTAATAACTTTTTTATGAATTTAAGTATTCGTATATCCTTAATCAAACTAGCCAGTTTTTCATTTGCATTGAATAAAAAATAAGCTGAAAAGGTTTAGCACATCAGTATTAAAAAGTCACTTACCATCCCTTTCCGACACTACACTTATTTTGCCACTTATGATCACTTCAAACAATGTTCCTGGCTGACCGTTTATGTTAGATTTCAAATATAAACTAAAAACATTACAGCGTTTTTAGTATAAACTAACAAAAATCTATACACAGAAAGAAAACAATAGACAACCCTATTTCTTATGAAATTTATCGTGCTACGAACGCCAACGACTTGATATGAAGTAAACGGACTACGTTTTAAAATGAATAGTGTTGTGCCTATTATATCATTATCTCTAGCACGTCTATGCATGTATCTTTGTCTCTGATAACGGATACCCATTTTTCTTACTATAAATACTGATAAAATAAAACAAATTACCATTATAATGTAACAGTGTGTATTTTTAATTGTAAATTTGAGTAACAATTTAAATTTACACATTGTTTTTTTCATTATCGATATAACGTTACCGCCATCCCTGCTTTCGTACTATATAATTGTTATACATTTATACGTTGGCGTACAGCGACACATCGCGTTTAGTATAGCTGGGCGGTGAAAAGGTTAAAGTACCTAATTTTTTAGATATTGGTCATATATAGTTCATAATAAGGTGATTTCTGAGGTTCCATGTATTGAAAGCCTCGAACAAAGAGGCCTCTATAACCATTATAATGTATAGTTTGGTAGTGTTTCATCCAGATTTAAAATTCTATCAAATATAATACATTCCGCCACAGCTTTATATCAATAAGAAGAGAAAAGATGTATGAAACGTTTACTCAACAAGAGAACACATTGTGACTTATTTAGATGGCTCTTTCTGTGATCATATCTAGCGTACAGACATTTACGAAAATGCCTCAGAAATTTGAATATTCTAACTATTAAAATTGAAAAATATAAATTTTTTATCAAAATGTTATCGAAAATTATTTACTTTTAGAATAATTGTACTTAATCGAAATAATAGTATTATTACTTTTATTGTTTGAAATTATTATAAAACATTTATGGTAAAATATCTAAATAGTGTATGTACATGATTGTTACTTGTTACTTCTTGCTTTAAACAATTATTGTCCATTCCATGTTTATTGACACATTTTAAGTAGACTTAATAAATGAAATATGTTAAAGGGAAAATGTTGTTTCATTAAAACCACTATAGATTTTATATAATATATTTTTTGTAACAAAAATATAACCTATTTACACCTTTGCGTAAGTTACTTACTATCAATCACAATGATTCCGATGCACTAGCCCCTAGTTGAGCAATAAAATTATTATAACAATTTGTTTACGTTGTCCCTCGCCCTAAACGCTACGCTTAAATTATTACTCCTTATAAAAGTCTTCTATGATGTCTTTGTACTTCTCGTAGACGACGTTTCTCTTGATTTTCAACGTGGGTCCTGTGAACAAACGTTTGATTTTACTATTTTTTGTTCTCTTGTGAAAAGTGTCAAGTGATAGTTTTGCAATATGTTTTAAAACCGCTACATAATATTACAGATGTCTTCAAAATTTATGCTCAGTCGGTGAGTAGAGATCTAGCTTAATCTTTTTTGTAAAGACATTTTGCGCGCTGGGATGAAGTCCGTATGCCAAAATTATTTTGTAGGTATAATCTATTACATCATACATCATTGGGTTATGGATCACGCTTTGTTCTGTGTCAATGCAATACTCTTTGCAGTTGGCATCTTGGTAAAATAAAAATTAAACAAACCTAATTCTCCAGAGTGTACTGAAAAGTCGTTAGGCAGGATTGCGAATTTTTGGATCTTCTGTGCGTTTGAGATAGCGTGCTTGTTGGCACGCATGATGCCCTCTTCGATAGCTTTGTGTACCTGAAAAATAAACACATATCTAAGTTAGTAACTATGCTCTTTTTCAAAAACCCAGTTCAAAATCCACAAATAAATTTTACGTTTTAACATACAATTACACTTGTGGCGTAATTAAGACACAACTTTAATGTATGATATTACTTTACTACTAATATTTACCAAAGGATCCTTATTTTTGACGATTTCACTAATCTTAGTAGCCGAGCTGCCTAAATTTGCGACCCACTTTCTTGCCTCATTGTCAAGATCGTCGAGCGCTTCTCCGGTATCTGGGTTCACTTTAGCCTGTTGAAAAAGTTATTCCTCGTAAGAATCATTTAAAAGCGTCACCAGTACAGAAGATACATATCTTTACACAATAATATTATATGGTTCTTTCCTTTTTTCGTGTCGCGGTGGAAAGCCATGTTTGCGGTTTTCCTTCCACCAATTATAGTAAATGAGCTACAGTCTTTCGAGTTATCCGGCCCTTTTTATAGCATAAATCAAGAAATATTATTTAAGTTTTTGTAAGTACCTATGTAAAATGTTAATAAGTAATAGTTGTTGCTTATGTAAGTAAATTCAGATAGGTACACATCCCTCAATCATCAAGCCAGTGGCACGCAAGACATAATTATTCTGCTTAAAACCTGATGTCCCACATACTAGCGCAAACTGACGTCAATGGACTCACGAGACAGTTATATAACAGCATGTCCAAATAATTTGAATGTTTGACCGCGGTGACATAATTGACCTAGTTATGCGACGCACCGTTTATTGGCCCGTGGCCCAACAATATTATCTAACATAGATTTTATAATAGTTGAATTAAATACCTACACCTGCTAACCTATCTCGCAAGATCTATATAGCGAGTGGCTATGCAGACATAGACACTCGCTGTAGGTTAGTAGGTAATTACTATTAATTTAGTATACTGACCTACCGTCATTACACGCACATTGTAGATTTTTTGTTTTCAACTAGATAATACTAATATTAACGGGTCTATTTCGTGTAATTAATTGAAACTAAAGGTAAACTACCCACCTCACGAGGTGACTCAGTCAGTTAACCCACGACCACGGCTACTGTAACCCACGCCGAAACGTCGGAGCAAATAAAGAGGTTTACCTTTAGTTTCAATAAATATCACGATGTGGACCCATTAAATACACAATACTAGGTACCTATGTGTACAAAAATGAGCCTAAATTAGGGGTTACCTACCTACTTCCCTTCTCATTCTTAAATGGTATGATTTTTGGAGACGAATAGTACTATAATATTGTGAAGCTAGGGTATTTTATAGCCACTGTTTAAAGAGAGTAAGTATATATACCTTCGTATAGGAGATGTGATACCTACCTTGAGTGTAAGCAGTACCGAGAGGAACTTGCGTCTGTCGCCGATGAGTACCGCGTAGCCCACTTGTAGAAGTTCCGCCTGAACTGCCTGTTCAATCAGTACCGGCGCCACGTTCTCACCGCCAGCTGTGATCAGGAGCTCCTGCGAACGATTACAAAGATGATCAGCAATGGAACATAAGCTGTCGATCTGGTCTATTCACTAACCGCTGTATTCAATACCTGATCTATCAATGGATTTAGAGATTTTAAATATGTAGGTACATATTTGACATAAGCTCCATATAAAATATGTCAAACGTTTATCGACACATAAAATATTTCTTTTTACCGTTCAACTTGGACTTAAGACCTATCCGTGAGACCGTGGCATTAATCTTCATTCATTGTACACATGCATCGAGAAAATAGACCACCTGTAGTATCATTTTTGTTAATGAACTTTCATCGTTAATTCTGTATCTAGGTACTATATTAATATCCTAAACTCAGAAGTCTTGAGGGACAAGTACCTAGAATGATTTAACATGTACCTACCTTTATTCTGCCGGTTATGTAAAGCAGGTTATTGCTATCCACCCTGCCGATATCTCCGGAGTGCAACCAGCCTTCTTCGTCGACAGCCTCCTTAGTCTTCACCTCGTCGTTGAGATAGCCCATGAACAAGTGGCGACCTCGCATCAAGATCTCTCCCGGGCCGTTTGGACTCACGGAACCGCCGAATTTGGTCTCGGTGCCTTCGAGGAGTTCTCCGGCAGAATCCAGTGAGAATCTACAAGATAATTTCGATTATAGATACGTACCAATTGTTATTGTGATTATACGTAGGTCATTTAAAACATTGTAGTCTTATCTACCTATTGTCAGGTATCAGGCCATCCCCGTGCAATGATTAAAATCGACTTAGTGTTTTAACAGTAAAAACGATACGCGCATTGATATAACTCCAAATAAAATATGTTTTGTTGATATCGCGTGATGATATCATTACACGGACAATTTCATTCGGCTTAAAACATTTGTGTGGATTCATAAAGTACCTACACACCTATCATTAACATTCTTTATTCTGATAGACATGACTGTTGCTATATAATAATTAATTCCAGCTATTAATTGCCGGTTTTCATAGGTATTCACTTTATAATACCTATTATATTTATGACATTATCTTTAATATATTGGTGTTATAGCAAAATTACAATGCACAATACACACCTTGTCCAGGTGTGTAGAGCATTGGAATGTTGCTTTTAGACGGATTAGTTAGTACCTAGATGAAAACCCAATCAGATATAATGCACTAGTAAATGTGTGGATATACCAGAGCCATATCGTCATTGTTGGAGCAAAGAAAGCTTTTACTTATTTACAAAATAGGTACATAATTTATTTAAGTAAACTCAGGTCTAAACAAACATTGCTTTTTAACGATTTTTGGTTTAGAAATAAAAAGTATTTACTAACAAATTTTAATAGACATTATAATTTAGGAATTTAAACTTTCGTGGTTACCTATTTAAACTTATTTTAAATTGTCTTTCGGGATATATACCACGTACCTTTGTTTGGAGTAACCGATATTTCGGCACCGTTTAGTTACTGTTTAATTACTTACTTGGGGTATATGCTGAGAGTGTGAGCACCAGCAGCTTCGCTCATACCGAATGCGTCAACCAAGGGTATATCCAGCGAGAGGAAGAATTTCTTGATGTCTGGTGAGAGAGGTGCAGCTGCCGTTACAAACGTCTTGCATTGGGCCAGGCCCAGTGACTCGTGCACAGTGTTGAATACCAGCGACTTGGCCATTTTGTACCCGAAAGAAGAACCTTCTACCCTAAAAGATAGAACAGAATGTAAGAATAATAGTTACACGCGTTAGAAGAAAAGTATAGAGCAAGATTCATGGCACTCATGCTAGGTTGCGCAAAAAGACGGCGAGGAAATTCTAAGAATGTAAATATATTTATTTCTACTAACTCTATTGAGTGAAAAGATATAGGTACCTACTCTACAAAGTGTTGCAGAGTTTCATGCAAAATAATTAAATAGGTAGCTTAGATAGATAAATACGTCATAACAACGTGCATAAGTACTAATACTACGACGAAATCAACATTTTGTAACTGTTGCATTAATTACATTGTTGTTTTTGTAAGTATATTGCGAAACGTATAAACATACATATATAGGTAGGTAGGTAGGTAGGTACAATGATGCGTCATATCTAAGAGGAAATAGACCTTGTATAGGTATTTACGTCATTGCTGTTTTAACAGCGATAGCGAGAGCAAGTCATGGCTGTTTCACCGCTGTGCTTGTACCTACACGAGGTATGTTTACTCACGGGAACAATGGCATACATTCACATATTGAAGTAGGCAACACAACATCGGTCGATTCTAAACGATCATTAATTTGAAATGGCGCAATTAGTGAGCACTTTAATTAAATGATTATTCATTCTACGTGCATTGTGCGACGGACAATATAACGAGCAAGGAAGTTAAAAATGCAGAATGCTATAATTAGCTCTAACAATTACTACTAAATCACAGAATGCGCTAGCTATTACAATATGTACATATTTATCATTGGTTGCCTAGTCTTTCTTCCGAGCAGATAAATGGTAGGTATTTACGTAAATAGAAAACAAGTTACCCAAGATAAGCTACGTCGTGTTAAGATTTACCACATTAAATTAGATACATACTGAGGTACATTACGATATACATACCTAGGCACTTAAAGAGCAAAAAAGCTGGGTTCTAACTTTTGTTCTAAGATGACATTCACTAAGGTTATATACATATGTATCTAAAATCTAATAATACATAATTATATACTTGTAAAGATAATAAGCTGTAATATCATGACGGAAATACGTAAGGTTTCATACAATGGCTTGCCGTTTTAGCAGATGCGTAAGGGGGCATGCACAAATCGGATGACGTGCGAACCTTACATACCAAAACTTGATCATTTCGGTTGTAGTGAAGTCTATCGGCAGACTGTACATACTGCTTGATAGGGCACTGAGCGAAAAAATCGTACATTATTATTACATTAGGCTCTACTTTCTTATGGTCCTATGATGTATCCTTGCGCTACCCGAACGGTTTTACGTTCGTATTTCGAATTTGCGAATGAAGTTGTTTGATCTACGTAGGTTAGTAGGCCAATAGCGTTGGTAGAATATAAACGACTACAATCAGTCAGACTACAATACAGCGGCATTGAACGATAATAATTGGTACTGTTACCAGCTGCTAATCACTACTAGGTACTAATACTTGTCATAACCCACAATCTTAAACGTTTAAAAAAATACTCGTACCTAACTATATGGATTTCAATACATTGCACATTTGTGAAATAGTCATAAAGATTAATATTTTACTGTGTATAAACAGACCTTATCGTCTTGTAAGTAAAAAAATGACGCATTCAAATCCAGATAAGTACTAGCTACATATTTAAATAAAAAACTCTTACCCATTAATTCTAGAAAGGTGATGCTTCAGTCCCTTATCCTTGGCCCACAGCGCAATTTGCTTCTTGATGTAACCACTAGAAGCGCCTACAGCCATAATCTTCTCGTACATCTTCTCCCATACACGAGGTACGGCTAAGAACCTGGGAATGGCAAAACTATCTTAAATTAATTGAATGCTACTTAACTAATATTATCAATTAATACAAATTGCATACATGACATATAGGTCATGGCATATGGGTAGAAAAATAATATTATTTGAATAGTAACTCGTAAACGTGGATATATTTAGGAGGCTAGACAAGCTGAAGAGACATAACTATGAAACGTTTTTGAACATTCGAAGTCGAAGATATTAATACTAGTTATCTCGTTAATCTGTAATTAAATAACAAGAGCATCTTTGCTCTTGTAATTGGCAACAGGTAAATGGACTGAGTGGATTGTGTTGTGAATAGAAGATATCTGTGCCAAATAACGCGTTCGGGCCGTTAACTTATGTTTTCTATGAGCAGTTATTCTGTCTTAGTTTTTTTTATAGAGGAACTATAGTGGGATCGGCGAACTACTACAGAACTACCTACAGCCCGTTGAAACTGGTTTACTAAAATATTGTTCATGTCCGAGTTTTTACTCAATATAGACAAAATTAGTGCTGATGTAGATTATCGCAGATTAAGATTTAATTATAGTAGAAAAGAGAAAAGGAGACATACATACATGCGTACATAGACTCACGCCTGTTTCCCGGAGGGGTAAGCAGAGACTACGTACATATGCATGTATGTATGTAAAAGGAGACCACTATTGCAATGTTGTAGGTATGTGTAGGAGGTATTTAATCAACTACTTAAGAAAATTGCATAGAAATCGCTAATAATTAACGCATTTTAGGGTACATTGTTGGATATTCGATTGCATTGAAATATCCTAATTAATTGGAATATTTCTAAACTGTACTAAGTAGAGCACAGTGGTTAGGTGTAGCGTGTTCGACCCCATACCTAACGACAAAGTTGTTAAATCTCTAATAATTGTCATTTTGAGTTTCTAATTTCTTCTTGAATAATTTAACTGATCGTCTAGTTATCTAGCGAATACGAGTTCTATTACCTACTGTTGTTTGGTTGGTTGGATGGTTCGAGATTTGTCAGTCAAACTTATTTAATTATTATAAAAATGAAAAATGATTTACGTAAATGCTTTTGATTTAGATACTTTTAAGATTAAACAGCATAAGTATGTACATTGTATATTAGTCTAAATATTCAAACAGCATTTGATTCTGTTGTTCTCACATCATTTTAAACAATTTCATGCGAAATTATTGTTATATTGTAATATTTTACTGAAGCGAAGAATTATATTGCTGTTGTAATTAGTTTTGAAAAAGCACTTCGTATCATGACAGCCGATCTGAAATTACCTGTTTGTAAAATTATAAACGTTATTTAAAACAGGTTCACCTCAATTTTGTGAATGTCATGTTTCCGTCGCAACACACAAACACAAGTCGGTTGTTTGTTTATGTAAATAACGTAATAAGTCCTTACCATTGTATATCATTGGTACCCTTAAGATATTTTGTTTTTTTTTTGTACCTATATGTCAATAAAATATAGGGTGAGCCAAATTTCATAAAATGTTTTGGGTACTTTTTTCTATTGAAGGCATCAGTGGTTATTATTGAAATAAAAGTAAGCCTTAGTTCGATCACGGGTCTACAACTGTTTTCAAGTTATACCTACTACAACAATATCTTATTGGTTTAGCCGTGAAAGCGTAGTAGACAGACAGATAGAATATTTTCTACCTCTAATAGTAGTATGAATCAATGCATCTATAAGTCATGTTATTCTGGTCACGTTACCTGGTGGGCTTGACTTCCTTGAGTGTCTCGACGAGGCTGCCTTTGAGCGCGTCCGGTTGTGCGAAGAACACCGCCACCCCGTTAGACAGCGTCGCGTAGATGTCAACAACCTTAGACACAATACGTGACTCTCATTATCATCCATATTCTATAAGGCATGTAAGATTTTATTCACTTTCAATAATTTGGCTCCAAGGTGAAGGTTTTGAATCGCAACTGGGACAGCTGTGATGATGATGATAATGAAATTATATCGCTTTAGTATTGCATTGTTAATTAGACTAGCCTGTTGGTCTAGAGGTTTGTGAGCCTGACTGCTGCTTAGATGGAGCTAGTTTCGATTTACGCATAGGAAAAATCTTTGTGTGATAAGCACGATGGTTTGTCTTTTTCTGTGTGCATTCTGGTCATCACGTGCTCTTTAGCCTAAGATATAATATCATTATTATGATTGAATGAGATTTTTCAATTTTTAAACAATATGCATAGTGTAGTACCTATTCAATAACATTTCGATTGAAATAAAATATGTAGATCGCGTGATTAAATTAATCTTTCTCACGGTTTCTTATTGACTATTGTTCAAGTGTTATCTCTATCGTCGTAACACGTTCTGTTAGTTATTTTTAAACATTAGTCATTCTTGAGAATCCTTTTGCCGTAATCGCAACTATTTGGCAGGCAGATTGGATTGCGATTGTGATCGCCAAACGGCCAATCTGCCTTCAGTAAGGTGTACCGTACCGACTATCTTGTTGGGATCGCAGCAAGCGGATGGATTTGGGTGGCTTAAGATCGTTCTATGTGGAGAGCATTAGAGTAGGCTTATGTCCAGCTGAGGATATCTTTCATCTGAGCTGATGATGATTATGAAAAGTTAATCAGTACCTGTGCAGCGACGTGACTGAGTGGCAGGAAGGATATGAGTCTGTCTTGCGTGGGCTTGAGGTCCGCGACTCGCTCGCCGATGGTGAACGCGTCCCACGTGAGGTTGTCGTGGGACAACATCACTGCCTTCGGCGGACCCACTGTGCCGGACTGTAAATAACATTATATCAGTTCCACGAAACGAGTAAGTCTGCATCGCTAAAGCAGTAAGACGACATCCCGCAACTGCTGACATACCTACGGTTTCGCTCTTTTATGGCCGAAAATGTTTAAATCGTCTACAATGTAGACCATTTAAACATTTCCGGTATAAAATACGTAGACTCTACATAATTTATTTGGTCATACAACGTTTCAATAAATTCCGTTGCATCTTAGAAGCATAATATTATTGAAGCAAACAGCAGATTTGTGCTGAACAATAATGTAGTTATCTATTTCATTACATTATACGCTGGTAAGTATTTTAATTTCATGCTTTGTAGGTATTTGCGTCATTACAAGGGAGGGCGGGGATTCCCTAAAACGTAGCTACATATTTATTTACTTAGTAACATAGATTTTTAGACTTATTTGTACCTATATCGGCCCATTAAATACGTATTTACCTATTTATTAACCTCCTTAGGTATTAGTAACGTTTTGCTTCGTGTAGAATATTAATTGATCATTTGCAAAGGAAAACAAAATGAAATACACTGATAACTAACTATTCTAAAACAATTAGGTGTCTACCTATGTCGCAATGCTATACATTTTTTTGTTTCATTGGTAAGATCATTGTAGATATACTTACTGTGTACACTAAAGTGCAGCATTCGTTGACAGCGATGCTCTTGAGGATGTTGTTTAGCTGTGTGTCTGGCTCCTTCGCGCCCATTTCCATCACTTGGTCCCACTGAAAACATGAAACAATAATTATTGTGGATTAATAAATAAACTTGAAGTACCTGAAGTATCGAAGCGTCTCTTTAGTAAATGCATATTCGAGCCTGTACCTGTTCGCCTGTCAAATGAATCGCTGACTTAAATTGCTTTGGTATATACCTAATATGCAGATGGCTGATGTTATAAGGCGAAAAGATATTAGGGACTCGTGTATAAAAATTAGAAAACAATGAAATCGTTAACTAAATCGGATAGAAAGTTAGTTTATTTACTTTACTGTACATATTTGGTCAGTACTATAGGTTTGGTCACATAGTTTATGAATATGAGGCAGACGGTGGCGCTGCCATAACACAGCACGACTAGACTACTTATCACATGTCGTAAGTACGCTCTGGTAAGGTTTACAAAATTGCGTTATAGAAAGCACCCAGGCTGGCTGCTTTATTTGGGGCAGCACATTATTACTGTTTACGTAGCGTCAGCCTGTCAACATTGCATCGCAGTTGCGACCCGTTCACTTTCTCATCCGCCTAATTCCTTATATCTTACAACTTACGCTGTACAGTCCAGGTATGCTAGTATCAACAGTTCCCTCCCACTGCACGATGGCCTTGAGATGCGGCAGCTTGTGTCGCACGGAGAGGATCTTGTCGAGCTGCTTCTTGTCCTGCACGGCGCAGATGTTGGCCCGCGACGACAGCAGGCAGTGGTAGCACGCATCAGCTGAGTTCGTCGTGTAAATACCCGCCGCGTAACCACTAAGGAACAAAACCTTATGAAAATGTATTTATTTCAACATTCGTAGGGATAAGTTGCCCGCTGTAGCGAAGGCGTCAAAGGATACCTTGGTGATTTTAGAGCAGAACTCTTAGACAGGGGATAGTTTCCCATTCATCCTCCGCCTGTCCTAAATTCGAATCATAGAGAGGCGGAGTGTTATCTCTAATTGTGCACGAGAGTATACCCGGCTATCCGACATATTCTAAATTGCTCTTCAACTATAGACCTCAAGATAATAAGCGTATAATAAGGAGAACAAAGCATTCAGTAAACTGCAGAAGCGTTTATTAAGTACAGGTTAATAGTAGAATTAGTAAAAAATTACACGGTAGGCACGTATCGTAAAATACAACTTGCAAAAATGACAAGTTGGCATTTAGTATTGTTTAGCCGGTATCGCAGTGTAATCATCATTTACGACGACCAGCAAATAGGTATTATGTAATATCAGGTTTAATACTATAGTCCTAAGATGTTATTACCTACTCATATACAGTTTTTTATAGCTACTTAAACTAAAGCTTATCGTGGTTTAACTGTATGGTAGTTTTATGCGAATTCACTAAGGATTTTAATCAAATCTTTTATTATTCTGATAGTCTGCGAGTTTGTTATTGATAAACTTGCTTGTTTCAATTGGTTTTATCGACGTTTGTGGACTGGGTGTCGCATGGCGCCGTATTAGCGATAAGATGCAAAAGGGATAGTCACATAATTATCAAAATTCACTAAAGTAGGTACTCATAGTAATTAACAGCTGGTAGGTAGGTATAACGAAATGAGATTGCAGAATGCATGTACTTATTAATACAGTATGCTTCTTACATTTGATACGAGTACCTATATCGTATATATAAAATATACGTTGTGATTAACAATCTTAATATAATTAGCTAATTAATTATATAATCTGTCATAATTAAAGTAGGTATAATCTATCTCGAATTCCAAGGCAGATCAAAAGAGCCGTAGACACAATACCGTGGTGTCGGTCGTATGATATTTACCCCATGCTTATTATACATGACAAATATAAACCTACTTATTTAAAAACACATACCTTTAATAAATTTCTTCACAAAACTCTCTTCACTGATTTCGACATTTGAGGTATCTATTTTAGAAGGTACTAGGTATAAAACGCACTTCAACTTCACATATTATCGTATATGATGAGGATTTAAATAATATGTATATTTAATTTTATTTCACTTGAGCGGGAGTCGAACCCGCGACTTTCGGCGGTAGCACTAGTAATAAGGTGCAAGGAGATTAGATAAACCACAGTGCTTAATTAATTACTCTATTTGACCTGAAGTCAGCTTTAGTTAGTAGGTAGACCAGCTGACCTAACTTTGATGATTTTATATTTTATGGCAAACAAGTATAACATTATGCAGATACGAAGCTTCCATTTTAAATATTAGCATATTATTTTAAATTATGATGACGTTTATGATTCCATTGTTTGACCTTCACATATCAAAATTATTTAGTGGAATAATTAACATAAATATTATATTTTCGTACATAATATGCCCTCGGGGTCAAAACAAATTAGGTATATAGCAAATTTTTAAAGTCGCAGCCAAATAAAATCCTTCACAAGGCTACACAGACTAAATGAAAAATTATTAGGATTTATAAAATAAAACGATTAGCCGTTGCTTACGTCTGTTATATGTTGCAATGTATTACCATGCCTATTGCAATTAAGGCGTTCTATCTACATAAAATTAATTAAATTGCCTACGAGCGACTCATTTAACGTCTGATATCGTATCAATTAGCAATCTGCACCCTGAATGGCTCATCCCAAGTTCTACAACGATTTGAATAAACGTAACCGTGTCGATCCGATCGAATCGTGAAGTAAGTAGCTAAGACCGTACCTAGTACCCTGTGAAGTTTTACCACTTCATCACTTCTAGACTTATGATAGTTTGATCAATATGAAATCAGTTTATGCATTGCATGAGAACTATATAGACTCATATAGAAATATTATAATAATATTCTACCACACGCACAACACAATCTGGTCCCAAACAATGTAGAGCTTGTACTCTAGGTACCTACTAGACAATAGATAAACATACATACAGATATCCTTTCTTTTGTAAATACCTACATGCATGTCATACATAGGAACACCCAGAACAAGAGAAACATCCTTTTACACGCTCACATATATTATGTTTAAGCCTGCGATTTTCGGGTGACGTCTACACTCCCGTTACGCAGAGCGACCTAAAGACTTGTTATGCGACGATACATAAACTTCCGACATTACATAATGTGAAACTAAAAGTAATAGGAACCAGTTAGGTACTCACCCGGCATGTATGGCCGCTAGATCGGCGATGAACCATTGTTCTGAGTTGAAGCCGAGGATGCCGACAGAATAAGTTCGCTCCAGACCTAGCTTCAGGAAACCCTTCGCCGCTGTGCGCACTCGATCTTGGTATTGTCTGAACAAAACAAATATCGTATCTGAAGTCAGATCATACTTCATATCTGAAGTTAGTGGCAAAACTAATTCATAACTACATGCTAAATGACTATTTTAGATAATATTGTTATTACGGCATCTTGAAGAGTTTAGTTTTCAGTATAAATTACAAAACAGACGTAGAATATTCTGCATTTTTTGTTGACAGAATCAGTATGAATAATATCAAATGAGATGTCTTCAGTAAAACAATAGATGCTTTGATTATTATATCACTACCTGACTTCCGCGATATGTAGGTAATTGTTGTAGCATGTTTACCTACGCATGGCGTAAGGGTACAAAGTATAAAGTTTATTAAAAGGTAGGTAGAGTAAGTAACTAGTTATGCAAACATATAAGTCATTTACTTTTCAAGGTACCAAGAATAAATTTTTCAGAATATTTTAATAACTTGAACGTTATATAAAAAATAAATGTGCAAAAAAATAAAGTAAGTAGCTACCTATAGTAGGTAATATTTTTAGCTCTACACGTAGACGTAAGGAAATTCAAAGACACCTTGATGTAGTTTGCCTTGTCCTAAGTTATTTTTTACACACATTTAAACGTATTATTGTAAATTTTTTGTATGTCTTGTTAATTTAGAGTAGAGTTTGAAGTATTTATTTAATTTATACCTCTATTGAAAAATGTTATATCAACAAATAAAAATATACTCGCTAACATACCCAGGGTATGTAGTTCAGTTGAGTACTAAGTGCTTATAGAAAAAATATATCAGTTGGTCTGTTACTGTGAAATAACTTACTGACCTATGACTTTTTTGAGAGTCAAAGTAAGTTATGTGTCTGAACATTAAACAGTCAGTCAATAACAAGGTTCAAGGCCTTGAAAACTAACTTGTAAGTAATTTTGTGCCATTTTCCGTCGGCTTTCTTAGTGGCCAACGCTGTGCCGTCGGGGTATCTTGCTACAGTCCTGCTGAGCAGGCCCGGCACTGATATAGGGGGCTCTGAGGCGATGCCCCTGGCGGCGACACGAAGCTTTACGTGATCGCCTGGTATGTGTGTGACGTAGCTCTCAGCTGGCACGATCTGATCCGGTCCTGGAACAGTTTAAGATAATATTGTACTAAAATGCAAATATTTACAATTGTCTACAAGTAAACGTCCGGCCATCACAACACACCCAAAGTACATAATGTTTATTATTGGTTCCGAATGACTGAGTCAAAGCCATTTGTATGACTTTGTTCTACAATAACGATCGATATCGAACAATACCTAATACATTGAGCTTGTTGCGAAACTACTCGCTGAAGGGTAATTGTTGTTATCGATTCTAAATTTATTAAATAACGACGAGATAAAACCAAACTATATTTTCTACAAATATAAATGTAGGCTAATAAAATATACCTATTACATAATTACGATGGTAATATAATTCGATAATTTAGTCATTATAGCTTCGAAACTCTATGTAATTGTAAACTAAAGTATCAAATTAGAATGTAGGTAGGTATTCAGAATAACATAATTTAGGTGTGAAAGTTATTCCACCCCAAGGAGGTAAAGCCACCGATTTTATATTAGGTAAACACTATGAAAATGTTAGCAACAGCTAAGTAGTGATTTTATAAAATGTAGAGCTTGGAGCTTCACATTGATATGAATCACACTCGACTTATCCTGTAAATAACAGGATAAGTCAAGTGTGAATTAATTCGTATCATGACCTAAATTTAGACACACAAGTAGTAGTTTAGAAAGGTACTTTTCTTTTTGATATGGAAATATGCACCGATGCGATCACAGAACAGTTAAGAGATGCGATTGTACGGCGAGAGATGTAGTATAAGAACCAATTTAAAAATATAATTGGAAATCAGAAAGCCATACAGATTACAGAACCGATATCAATTTGAATATAATAAATTATGTTTTCCTTCCAACTTCTGAAAGCAATTCATATGTACCTAATCAGGCTCTTTTGAAAGCCGATTATTCTGACGATTAGTAAAATGACTTACCATTCATGTTTTTGTCGTGGCTTATTCCATTGGGGGTATTTTGCATTGTATTCACTTTCACGATCTCTTCGCCGTTTTCTACTATCACTGTTGTGTTGTTCTGAAAATAGCGTACTTCATTAATTACTTTGTTAGGAAGTTTAATAAGCCCTAAAGTCTCTAAATATTCAGAAATAAATATCACATGGGTGAGATTGAATAGTATAGCGCGCAAATCAGTATTAAATTTGTATTAAGTAGGTAAGTACATACATAACAACATCTTGATATTAAAGTTATTTTGTTTAAAGTTTTTTAAAGATTGTATATAATTTTTGTTTATTCACTATAAAATTATTTAAGTACCTAGTACACAGTTTAAATTCTACGCTATTGCTGTTGCCGAGTTGATGTAGGTAACCTTCTTTGTCATTAATATTGAAAAGTACGTTCACTTAATTATTGACAATTGTTCACGCTATTCAATGCATAATTATTAAAACATTATTAATTAATTCGTAATAATTATCGTGACATTTTTTTAAGTTTTGCTACCATACTTTAAATTTTTAATTAGGTTTAGAAAACTCTTGATTTACATACATACATATCGTCAATTCGTCACGCCTTTTATCCCCGAAAGGGTAGACAGAGGTGTATTTCTACACCCACTTTTCGCCAATTAATATACTTTAGTCCCACGTAATAAGGGGCTTAGAAGAGGCTTCTTGATTTAGAAGAGTATTTATTAGTTATTACTATTTGCAGCGGAGTAGGTGGAAATCTTCCATATATTTAAATATTACTTATATCTGCTTACTATGGGTGGGTATGTATATATGCCTAATGTGGTTACTACCATACGGTAGTCCAGATGCCCTATGCTATTTTGATTTAATCTGGTCTTAGTCGTTATTTCTTCTAGCTAAACTCAAAGCAATGAACTGGTTGAATATGTATCAAAATTTAACAACGCCTTGTTGAAACTATGTCACACTAAATCGCGAAATAGCGTGAGCCCTTTCTACGAAGTTCATTCCACTAAGATTATGCCTATACAGTTTAATAACCTGAACTAAATATCTTTAGTCTTACCCTGTAATAACGTCTGCATTCTAAAAACGACCTGTATAAATTATCGTGAGGAAACTAGACGGTAGGTTTGTCTAAATTTTTGCCATAACGTTCTCGTAAGACATCTGCTAAGCCACACTTGGTCAGCATAGTGCAGTGGCGTAGCTAGCTTGGGTGGCACCCGGGGCGGTAGTTGGCGGATGACCTTTTTTTTAAGTCGATGCCTAACAAATCCGGGCTAATTCTCGTAGTGCTGAGCTAGTGCCTATGTTGTTTTATATTTTTGTACATTGTTCGTAAAGTTGACTTTTGGGTGCCACCCCTTTTTTTGGATGGGTGGCACCCCAAAAAGGGTGGCACCCGGGGCGGACCGCCCCCGGCGTCCCCCCTCCGCCTACGACACTGCGTAGTGGGCTATGGCCTAGCGCTTTATAGAGGGAAGAGGCCTGTGGCCAGCAGAAGGACAGTTTATAGACGGCCAGAAATTATTATATATTATTATTGGAAAAGTAGCCGAGGAAAATTATAATGATTTCCTATATTTACATTAACATTCAAAGTGTTGATTAGAATTTCAGGTTTGCTGGCGTAAATTAGCGACGTCAAAACAAGCTAGCAAGGTGAGCGTGGTAATAATTAGCATAATCATTGTCGAATGTTAATTCTGAAAACAATTACTTGCGTGTATATTACTGCCAGACAATCATGGAAACGATATTTTATCGCATCAATCGGTACTGCTGGATAAAGACTGACACAGATAATATTTTAAGGTCGACTTTTAATCTTCTTACACGCTTATGGAACAAGTATTTAGAAAGGTTATAATAATTAAACTCTTCATGCCTAAGATATTTTTTGTATATAGGAACGTGCTTGAAATTAAACCTGTGTCGTGGTAACAAATTTTAAAACAATGGAATCAAGAACACCCTGATTCGAAACTATATTTTATGGGTTTAATAAATGTTGATCTGCGTAGATCGGATCTATGACTCAGCGTAGTGTTAAGCAGCGAGATGGTCGTTCAACCCACTACAAACGCCACACAAAAAGCTCACCTTTTCCTGTAAAATAATCTAATAATAAAAATAATAAGTAAAATAAGCTAATCTTTTACAGGAAAATATTAAGTACGTGTACATCCAATACTGAAATGAATCCCAATTATCACTTGCGCCTTTATTTCTTAAAACACACCTGCGCAACTTGACAATGAGAACTATGTCCAAAGTTCAATCATCAATGTCAGTGCGACATTCAGCTACATTTTGCTCGTACACATTTATTTTATCGTTCTTATAGTAGTGAGAACCTTTTATCTTATAAAAATCATTTGCTTATAATGCTTCCTGAAAATGTCCGAGTGTGATAATTCAGTGTGTTATCGGCGATCAATCTTGCCTCATTTGGCAAATTACGATTCAATGACAATATTCATTATACAAACTTTATTTTATTTTAACGTTCAGATGCAAAATGTTATAAAATGTTGTCAGTGATGGATGTTGATAGAGTTAGATCTTTATCATCATCGGACGTGTGTTTAAACTGTCCCACTGCTGCACACGGACCTCTTTTTCTATTTCTCATAAAGGAAAGTCTGCCCAGGTAAGGGTAAAGCCAAGTGCGGTTTAGCAGTCTTCAAATGTCTTCTAGAACAGTATGGTGAACGAAAAGTAACGATAGTCTAGTAGAGAGAGTGCTACGCCGAGGGTCTCGGGTTGGTTAGAGATCTTAAATCATTTAATTACGCACACTGCCTAAAACTGCACCGAGTGGTGTGTTTTTAAACCGAAAACAGCACACTATGTGATCGATTATTTTGCTTAGATTTGAGTCCAGAAAAATTCACTGAAGTGTTCACTGTTGTTTATTTATTTTACTATTTTCAGTTAGTAGAGTTATTGTAAATGTGGTTCATACAGTTCTATCTGTATCAAGGTTTAGACATTTTAACTAGGAATTAAAGAAGTTAATTGGAAGAGAAAGGAATTAAGAACGATTTCAATAAAATCATTGGTGTATTAATGATTTTATATCAGTCACTTTCAGTTCCAGCGGTAATAACGTAGCTACTAAATGCTAAAAGGATAATAATATCCAATGTACAAAACTACTTTATTAATACCAATTCGCTTTTAGCAGTGCCAAATTAGTTTTCAATAGCTCTATATTGTTATGGTTCATCGGCCTTGTTCTACTTGCCACGTATTTTTTAGTCTCTACCGTAGGTCTCTGCCTGTGTGATAATGATTTACAAAGATTATGCTATACTTTTCGAATATGTTATCTACATTACAACCATGTAGCAAAGTCCGAAAAGATAAACTATGAATGGTATCATAGAAGTCTAATCAAGGATTAATTTTAGTGGGCAATAGTGAGGATTATAAACTAGTTAAAAATATGCCTTGTTTGAACACGCCGCGCCGAATAGGGTTTTGATAACCTTGCGATGTAGGTACATAAATAGACTGGATTATATAGGGGTTATATAAATAGTATGTAAAAGGAACCAACGTATTACCTGTATTTTATTCATAAACCATATTTTACTTATAAATATACTAGTCATTTTTAAAGTGCCATCTTCATGCAGTGGACTTTCCAACAAGATTTCTGACCTCTTTCCTTCTCCGTCAGGAAAGGAAAATGTTTCTAACCTCAGCAACATAAGCTCAGTCTGCGATGTTATTATTATAGCAGTCAGGACAGGTAATTTTATGTATACCTATAGATAGTAATCTTGAAATACGTCGAGATTAAAATAACATTTAAAATTAACCACATATTAAATGATAGGTGGTAAGATTGTCTGCAGTTCTCAAAATAGTTATATAAGCGGAAAATTTCTGCTTTTCGATATGATAATATATATTCGCAGCTTTTGATAATATTAACAATGTTATAATACTTATATCATGTAAATAAATACGAGCTTAGTTAGGTATAACTACAATAATAAAATATATCCTTTGATATATTAGGTATGTTATTATTGCAGATATAAAATACCATTTCATATTTTATTTAATCTTTCAGTACCTGGATTATGAAAGGTGATAATGACATTCTTAATAAATTTATTATAGGTAATAAATAATATGGCAAAACAATTACTCAATATTTGTCTCGAGATATTCTAACAACGTGACAACTATGCCTATAACAATATTTATTGTTATTGCGATAATAGATACGTAGCTATGATTAAGTACACCTAATAAGTAAAACGGTACAAAACTCAACTTCTTTGCGATAAATGTACCTATTTCTTCTTATTATAAACCAACGTATTCTAATTTTTACATGCAACCAGTTTAAAGGAAAACTAGTGCAATTTAACCTGCGAGGCGCACACATAAACAAAAATTGTTAATATTTTTGTAACGGTTGAAGCTATGTGCTCGTTCGCCAACTCAGCGGCCACCAAGAGCTAACGATCAGTCCCTATTTCGCTAAGTCACACCATTTTTGAGAAATTTAAGTAGGTATAGCACGCCTCACTTTTAAGTAAGTTTTATTTAGTTTAGATAGTGTTAATTTTTAAATCTTTTATCTTTGCTTTTGACGTTGTTTCAGGCGAAAATATGCCACACTCTAAAAATTTGTCAGTGACAATATTTTGGCATTTTTAAACGAGAAAGACAATCTTTCTTCGCAAGCATCAGCTTCTGAGGTTGATGATGACAAAGTTGATGTTATCGATGATATTCAAAGCGAAGATGAGAATAATTATGTTACTATTTTTATCAGAAGAAGAACCCGAACCCATAACACGTAAATACACTTTTTGCAACTACAGAAAAAGATAATGTCAAAATTATTATCACACTAATGTTGACATTATCTTTTTTTGTAAGTAGGGGAGAAGGAGGTAAGACGGGGCAGCGGGTAAGACGGGGTACCCAGCTAAATTCACAGTTCAAACTGACCTATCACGCTCGTTCATTCATCGTTCGATGCGCCACAATGGCACTTGTCAGTCACCCGGTGGTTAATGGTGCGCAAGTGCACACATGTCGAAAAAATTCAAAAAAAGTGTTTTACTGCAAGTTGTTTCTCACATTTTCTTCTAGTTTGACACGTGATTACCGTTTATTAAATAACGCTAACTGGTGAGGTGTTTCTGTAATTGACGCTTAAATTAACCTTTAATAAGGTAAGGATTTTGTTTCCTTAAGATTGTTAACTGTTTTTTTTTGTTTTGTTTTTATTGCTAGAAAATGGCCCTGCAGGCAAGATGAATTTGTGTGGAAAAAAATTGTTTTTGCTTGATTTTCGTTAAAATGCTTTTGTTTTTGTGTGCTTATTACAGTTTTTCTTTTTAGAATGGTTCGTGACTACAAACGCACCACTAACAGGGACACGCCATGTATGTTTTGTCAGGAAGTACATTCCGTTTCCATTGAAGGGTATATCATGCTCACTATGTGGAAGATAGTCTCATAATAGCTGCGCAGGAATAGATGATGATGATGATGACGAAGTCATCCATATCTGCGAGTTCTGCCGGCCCAAATAATCATCTTTATCTGTAATCATTCTCATCACCCCATCTTGCCTCAGGACCCCCCTGAGGCAAGATGGGGTGATGAGAATGATTACAGATAAACTTGCCCCATCTTACCACCATCATGGGGCAAGACAGGGCAAAATACCTTTTTTTTATTTTATTTTTTTCTCTTTTGTGTAACTAAAAGAGCCTAATGACACCAAATATTAGAAAAGTAATAATAAGTTGTTAGTAAAAAAATAAATATAATTGTTTAACTATGTAATTTTTTATATTATTGACCTTTAAAGCTTAAGTACCTCATCTTACCACCCTCTCCCCTACATAAAATTTGTGTATTGTGAGCACAAAGTTCATATTATATGTGTTGACTGCTCCTAAACTTTACCTAGTCGTTAAAAGTTTGGATATGAGGCCTAAGAATGACTAATTTATTTTCAAAATATTTGTATTTTTTTATAAACTGTATTTTTTTTCAGTTGATTAGTAAGTACTTATTTTTTGGGCAAGAATTATGCAAATTTCTTTTAAGTCGTAATAATTACCGGAAATTGTAGTTTTAATTAATAATGGTCTGTTTTTTTATTAGTTTATTTATCCCATCATAAAATTCCCATTAAATAATAGTACTGAAATAACTACTTTTAAACTACCACGATTTGTACACATATTAATGATTATGTAACGAGTCTGAATCGTGTTAATAAACGAAAAGAAAGATGAAATACCTTTCTATTTGTCCCAACTTTTCAACGTAGTCATCCCGTGACCACGGCTGGTGTAACCCATGCCGAAACGTTGGGACAAATAGAAAGGTATTTCATCTTTCTTTTCGTTTATTAACACGATTCAGACCCGTTACATAATCTTTAATATGAGTAATGAAATAGTTTTATTTGAGCACACAGGCTGTCATTTATATGTGTACGCCTCTGAGACGTATGTTTAGACTTTGTGCACCTCCAAAATAGATTAAGCTTCTAGGGTTAAATGCATTCGAGTTAATTTGTGTATGAACCACATTACCGGAAAATATTGTTCTGATTCACTAATAACATTTTCCTCAGAATTCCCAAGTAACTTATTTCAGCATATTATTCAACAGCCTATTTCTGTTTACAGATTACTCATTGGATAAGAAGTATTTTATCGTGAAAATTATGAATGTATGAACGTAATATGTAGATAGGTACAAAGTATAATCACAATCACACATTTGTTCGTATATTATATTACACGCGCAGCGTCCACATAGAAAAATGTTATAATTTAGTAAAATACGGCTCTTTTTTATCTCTAGATTGTTTCCTAATCGAATAAAGATTATTTGTCGGACCCGGACGCTGATTCGCTGTCGCACCTAAATAAATACTATCTGAAATTTGATATATTATTTTCAGCGTTAGTAATTATAAAAAAACTAAAAATAATTGTAACATACTGATTCACTTTCAGATATTGCATAAGCATCTGATAAAGTAGGTAGGTAAATCAAATCTACGACTAGCGACTCTACAAATTATAATTTTACATAATTAAATGCACTATACGTATAGACAATTAAATTGTTTTCCTAGTATCATATAGCAGGCCAGGCATCTGTAATATTTTACGCCAAAAATAACAAATGATGATTTTGACAAAAGATGAACGAATTGTCTTGTCGTTTGAATACATGTGTTAATTTGGAGAACAAACTGTCAAGGTGTTCGATTAGCTTTAAAACCCACCCTATGGGAAATAATGTCAATAATAGGATGCACTTAGCAAATTATGAAGACACGACCAATGCAATAATTATGGGTTCCAGTAGGTATACCCCTCAATTTCACACTCCACTGAATATAGCGACCTCGCAATTATAGTTACACATTGTCTGGCGTAATAGTAATATTCCGAAGTTCAATTAAAATTCGAATGTGGTTTATTTGTACACGTACGGAAGAGGATAGATTACTATTCATCTTCAAATAACTCTGTTATTAAAACGTAGGAAGCCTTGGATTAAAAGTGATTTAATGAGCATGTAGGTAGAGCATAGTTATAACAGATTATTTTAATAATATTTTAATTCTACCACATAGGCTGAAATTGGAGAAAAATAGTAAATTTTGTTTCGGGATTTCTTTCTCAAGAGGTAAATTAAGGTAGGAAATTGCCGGCATTGGCTGATTAAAAAATCTGTGGTTTTTATTATAATAGAAAGTTTTGTAGAAAACAAGATCGTTTCTATTCAAATTAAGATTCAGACTTGTATATCTTACTTTAGTTTCTAAGTTTAGTGTAAGACAGATGATTGACTGATTTACAAAACGTAGTGGCCGTAGGTAATTTCAGACACACGTGTAGTGAATTGCAGGTTTATTTTTAAAGTCGCCTGATCTATAGACAAACATCATAACATCTACAAACGCAATTATAGTGAGTACATGGATGCTAAATACAAACTAAGAATACCGTTATAATTTTCTTTTTTATAATAGCAATGTTTAGCAGCCGAAAGAGTAGATGCCAGTGTAGGTACCTACAGGGTCCATATTTTATCTCTTATTGTGAATACTGTGATATTGTAACACTAGCATGTAACATATCGACTGCAATTAAGATAGGTATTGAGTATTAAGTCACAGAATAAATTAAATATAGGTATTCTTGACCTGTGTAAATTATTGACAAAATTAAACCGCTGTAAAAATATGTTAGTATTTATTAGCTCATAGTGATAGGAATATATTAATAGTATGTGCTATGTCTTCATGCCTAACACAATAAGTATGTAGTATTCATACCTATTCAACAAAATAAATAGATAATACTTATTGAATGGTTTATAATACCTATTACTTTATTAATTCGCAAATAGTATTGTTGACTCTATACAAAATATAGAGAAAAGCATTTATTAGGTACATATGAATGAAATACGACATTCGGATGTATATTTATTCCAAACTATTCGATTTTGGTACCTAATCGAAAACTGCCTCGTTGGTCTCGCGGCATAAATGTGCGCGTGGGATTGGGAGGTCTCGGGTTCGATTCCCGGGTCGGGCAAAGTGTTATTGGGTTCTTCCGTTACGAAATTCTCAGTAGCAGCACGGAGTCTGGTAATGTGCCCGGTACGGCAATAGGCTCGCCTCCTATTACGTGGGACTGAAATAAATCTGGCGAAAAGTGGGTGTAGCAATATACCTACCTCTGCCTACCTCGTCGGGGATATAGGCGTGAGACTATGTATGTACTTATCAAAGTCTAATTATTTGCGATATAACTTTGTAAAGATTAATTCATTTCCGCACACGAAAACCTTTTAATGTCTTTGAGAAATAGGCTGTCACAACTTTAAAGGGTAAGTATATATTATTGCCTTGTTTTAAGATACTGTCACAAACAATAAGTAAGAAATCTTTTATAACCTTTCAGTATACTACTTAATATTCTCTTCGTATTGTGACATTCTATTAAGAACTTCATCATCAATATCATAGCAATCTATTTGAGGTGTGACGATAATTTGACTAGAACTATTGAAAACCAAAATGGTTAGTAAGTAATTATAAAATACTAGATGAGCCCGCGGTTACACCCGAGTTATTTAAGACTACTGCTCCACTCCCGTGGCTCATAGCGTGATGTTATAAAGCCTTTCTCGATAAATGGGCTATCTATGACTGAAAGATTTTTTCAAATCAGACCAGTAGTTCCTGAGATTAGCGCGTTCAAGCAAACAAACAAACAAACTCTTCAGCTTTATATATTAGTATTAGATTACTTTTAAAAATAAAAAAAGAATAGGAAGTTTATTTGAATTCAACATTTATGAAACTACGTTAAGCGACTGGCCATTATGTTGCTATGTTTGCAGATAAAAAATTTACAATTAATAGACATTTGATACGTGTGCAAATTCCCAAGGATAGGTACCTACTAGTATAATGGTGTTGTCAAGTCAGTTAGTATAATAGAAGGTGATGTAGATATTTATTATTACTTAAATCTTTATACAAACTAGGAGTAGTTTATGTAAAGATTTCTATGTGTGAAAAAATAAAATGTCTATTTGCCTTCTTGTTGAATACATTTCAGGTTTTCATGGAAGGTTTTATGCTACATACCTACCTACTGAACATATATAATTAAATTGCATCTTCTTAGTTTGTATGCACGCGTTGATCTTTAGAATGTTTGAACTGATTGACTGTTGTTTTCAGTGAGCTTGACATGTCATTATTGTTAAAGTTCGGTAATCTCAAGTCTTGTGATCTATAGGTAGTACACTATATGGAAGCTAGTGCACCTTTATTTTGTAACTTCCTTTACAAAGGTTAAACACCTACCATTACAGACCCATGCCGTAAGTACGCACCTATATTTACGAATGGTATAAACTGATTTTTATACCATGACGCAGCGATCAGGAGAAGAACAGAGAAATGATAACTCTCTCTTTCCATAGCAGGTAAACAGAGATGACTGAATGCTGAAGGTTAGTCCGTCGTTCTCATGCAATGAACCACACTGATCAGTGCCAAATACATACTGATACATCGATCTTTTACTATGGAGCTGGAACACTAGGGTGACTCTACCATTAAAATCATTGTAAGCTTCGGAATATGTGCGTACAGTTCAACTAAAAAATGGTATGTATTTGTAACTATATTTATGAAACTAGTAATGTTTTTATCCGAGCACAGTTCACCTAATGTCCCTACTGGTGCAAATACGATTAGATTATGATGATCATTAATTAGTAATTACTAACACATCTAAGAAAAGTACGTATGTCTTGTTACTTATTTACATTTAAGTTGCATATGGCGCTTGTAAGTAGCGTTACAATTAATTACGAATAGTTTATCTTATAGAAAGTTTACAGTTGTAATACAGAGGCGATATGTATGGGGTCAACATTATCTCGTCGTTATCACTTCGCGTTTAAACAAGTTCTTTACTTATATAAGAAAACAGTTTTATCATCAAAACTGACTTTATTAAACTAACATAATTATGTCTGTTTATCGTACATAAAAGTAGGTATATTATTAGTTAGAGTTGAAAACGCTCATACTGATTGACATCTCTGCATCACCTTAGGTTGATTGTTAGAAAATGTCTATGGTATTTCTGAAAAGTATAAAAAATATATATTAGCAGACCGCCTATGTACCTACATCATTAAATTTGGCAAAAGTAAATACCTGAATAAAAATAAAATAAATAATAAAACCCAGCATTTATAATATCACCGATGTGAATGAGTAGGTAATTAACATAGGTACCTGCATACAGATATGACTAGTTAAATTGATGTTCAAATCTGTCATTACGTCAATAGAATCGAAATAGTTGTTTTATTTACGATTTTTATCTACAAATATGTTAGATAATTACTTTAAGTGATTCATTAAGGTCTAATCATCATATTAATCTGACGGTAACTGATATTAATTCTGCATGTAGTAGTACCGTTTGATCCTTTTTCTTTAATACGGCCGTATTTCTTGGCAAGTGTAATTTACCAAAATTTTGACAATTGTTTACGTAATAAGTATGAGCTTAAGTGAGGTATTAAAGTGCATATTAGAATGGGTATTAATCCAGGTTTATATTTATTATAGTAACTCTTATGTAGATATGGTGGACAGATAACAGTTTGATAATGAGCGCGGTTATCAGTTATCACGGTATGGCGTGATGTTTGTAGGCTTGGCTGCGTAACAGATAGCTACACCAAATGTATTCGTATCTTGACGCAAGTGCAGGTTTTAATTCATTAACACGAAATTCACACCGCTTAATATGTTCACCGCTCCTTTTCTATACTATGTAGCGATATACATATATATTTTTTAGCATAGCACTGCTCAATAACATGAATTTTTACTCTCACTGTGCTACTTAAGCCTTGATAAAATACGTGGTCGACTCAAATTTCACATGACGCCACACAAAAAGTGTTATATCTATGTATATCCTGCCTTATTTTATATACACTATGAGGAAAATGAACTCCACTTGTATAGCTAAATTTATGTAAGTATTAGAAACAGAAACAAAAATATATTTTTATTTTATAATTAGCGTGATTGGGGTTACCGAAGTATTCTAAGATGCTATTAGTACCTGTGTACCTAATAATATGTTTGACAGGTACATTCATCCTACGTATTTATGATAATAAAATATGCAAAACATCCCATGGCTATGTAAATTTGGGCAAACGACCGACTAACGGATATAACGGGTTTTGTTTGGCGGGACTTACGATAAGTTTAAGCTTGAGAATGTCAAAGAAATATTATGTTCATTAAACAATAGTAACTAAGGAAAAAGCATACAACTTTAAGTGAAACAAGCGTATGAATTTCTTGGTGCTTACCTATTTAATATAATTTTTGTAGTATAATATCAAAATAGATCGGGTTGGTTTCGGTAAAATCTCACTGCACTTATAAATAGCTTTATTACACTTGGTAGTTTACGCACATTTTATTTGGTTTGACAATTTTGTAAAAAGATTTGTATAAGTGAGAAATGTAGAGATGACCGCGACCGTCGAGTGACCCCGTCTAGGTCGACTGTGTAGACGGAAAATTGTAGCGACCGAGGTGACGCGAGTGCCGCAGCCAACTGGCGACTTGCCCTACTGCGCGATCACGTACGGCTCGAGTATAAAGTTCACTTCACTGTTCGCGAACACATAGTAAACACCTTCATTTTTCGCGCGGAATTAACTCTCGAAAATATACATATAATATTGGCTAACACCTTTTGTGCACTTTGAGGACGTAATGGAGGATTCATTGGTATACGTACAGTGATGTGTTGGTTCTGGTGGTCTAGTTCCATGACGGCAGGCTCGCTGACACTCATATCACAACGCACGTGCTACCCGCCGGCCGAGCAGATCACTGAGTGCGCGTCGTTTACTCGCAAGCGCTGTATTTCTGACCTGACTCTGATAAACATCCACTAGCTTTAGTTAATCAGAGGTGATTGCCACATTGTTGAATTCTCATTTATCGATTAAACATAAAACGAATATTTAATCTATTTAAGTCCAATAAATGTTATCGTTATAAAATACAGCTAATTTATACGTCAATGTGTGACTACGTTACATACCTAATTGATATGGCTCACCTTCTAAATTTATACATGCACTGAAATTTACAATGTCTTATGAGAATTTATCGATATCTTATAAGTAGTAGATATTACAGCGCCGCTGACTATATTACGGAAATCCTTTTCTGTTTGCTATATTTTATATATACCTATAAGTATATTTACTGAAGATAATGACACGGAGATTGATAACTATTATAGGGGCTGCCCAACTCTATGTGAATATCTTCTTGTAGACCTTGGCAAAATTGGCTACTGCTCAAACGTGATAGTATTTGGATAGTGAGCCGAGTGGTAATAAACATAATTGATGGAACTGAAGTTTATAGACAAATTAAAATATTTGATGACTTACAATCATTGATTATGTTCAGAGCTGTAAGGAGTGCAAGTAAATAAATTTTAGAGCAGTAAAATGAGTTGGTTTGTGGATTTTCTTGCCCGCTGACAGTGACAGTGTTTTATTAAGATACCTAGATCCCAGTCTCCTAGATAGCCTCCTCACTACTAGAGCCTACAACAGGTAGCTGAGGCAGCCTTTGGAGCAAACTTGTGTTGTCGCTGTGATTTTTTAACGCGAAAGTAGTAGGCGCTACTTATTGTGGATATCGCGTGAGTCGTCACAAGCATTGGTTGACGAAAGTTGGTGCACAACCGACAACATTACTTTATTTATTAGATATAGAGTATAAAATCCTCTTTTAGTGCTTTATGCTATCTTACAGCCTAGGGAACATACAAAATTATATGCCAAACTTTTATATTAATGTTTGTAATGTCCCGGCCGACAAAAGACGAAATTCTTAGAACGGTAGTTAGTAATTTCCAAAAAGAATCCAGTAGGCGTTGTTACTACCTATTTATAGTATCTTTGTTTGTCAGTCAGTAGTAATAAAAACTTCATGAATCATGCCTGATTAAATCACTTCCAACTATCAGAACCGTAACTCATTTTCTATGAAGAGGTATGATGAAGAAATTCCAGATATGTTTCTTTGTGTTATTTTCTTTAGCACTGTAAAAGAAAATCAGAATTTAATGCCAGATCGGCTTCGAGACATTCGAAAACTGTGGATGAAATATTTACAACTTATTCAGTGTCTACGTCATTTTATGACATACGTAAGTAGGTATTGCATTATTATCATATTATTATGTTTATTATGTCAGAAATAATACCTATCTTTAAAGGATTAATACACGTTGCACTGGAATCAACAGCTGTTAATCCCACTAAGCTATGTTATGCACGTTATATTTAGTTACGTTTGGCCACAATGTTTAATAGAACGAAACAACAATTTATGAATTAAACAAAGTGTTGTCTCGTGTGGGAATCGAACCCACAACACTCCGCGCAGTGTCAAGCGGTGAGGCGACCGCTTAAACCACTACGCCAACCGTGCAGTCAAGTTACTATTGACTTAAAAACCTAATTTAATGAGTGATCAAGAAGAGCTTGGAATGTAGCACAACATTTTAGGTAATAAATCTTAAAGTTTGTATGACAAGCAGTGCTGATGTGTAGATGGAGAGTTCTACAAATAAGTTAATTTGAACTTGATAGAGCGAACATTGTGCACTTACCTAAATGGTCCGTTCTTCTAGTATTAGGATCTCGACTCTACATTTAACTTCGAACGTTGCAACCAGCGAATTCGGTTTCTCATATATTATGCAGAAGAACCGTTTCAAGGCCTGATTTAGGCTAAAGCACCTTTCAGTGCCCCTTATTTCATTTTACTACGCCTGGCGCTCTTCTTTAGCGCGCTTTTAATTCTCAGCGCCTCGCCTGGGGCGGTTCCTCATTTCGCCATATGGACGGACCGCTCTTGAATCTGTATGTACAGATTCCTTTCAAATGTTCATCCTGGCTCACTGACCACCTTCCTCAAGATACACACTATCTATTGGTGAAAACCGTACAAAATACCTATTAGTAGTTTACAGTGCAGGTTTACCCACAGATAGGACGCGGGGACTTTATTTTGTAATGTATGTATAGATAGATAGTCGTATTGGCAACAAAAGCTTAAAGCTCCCTTCCAAAGGGTTATATTTGCGAGGACACTGCTGGGCCCCATCATATCTTGGTATCTACATAATATATTGACCCTCTCATAATTTGGTATCAATGGTCAACGATTACAACGTACCTGAGAAATTATTTTGATTTCATAGGTAGTGTAAAATCATAATTCGTTGTTTGAATTTCGAAATTTATTTAGTACCAGCTATCAGCTTTTACCCGCGGCTTCGCGCGCGTTATATTCGGGATAACACAAATCTACTACTAAATTGTGAATCTAAACCATTCTCAAGTCCCCTTGAACACACACAAAAAAATTCATCAAAATCGGTCCGGTCGTTTAGGAGGAGTTCAGTGACATACACACGCACACAAGAAATATATATTATATAAAGATAAAATTTATTTATATCAAACCCTTCTTACTTACAATGTTTCAAGAAAATATAATACAATATACAGGTATTATGGATCTTTCGATTTACATTTTTGAAGACGATCATTGCGTTATACTCGTGAACGGGTGCTGCCTGTGGTGACTGGTCGATCTACTGGACAGGATATAGCTTTTGACTTATGCTGATTTATGTGTTTATTTGCAATTTGTTCCAATTTTTTTGGGGTCATCCATGCATTGTAACGTGATTTGACTGAGCAGTGATTAGTTGATTACATAACAATATGATATTTAACATGTGTGCGGTTACACCCTACTTGTCATTTTGTTTTGGAGGCTTAGGTATTAGTCATTAATTTCAATTTTAGAGTCTTAAGTAGGTACGTAACTAAATAAATGGCAATAGGTTGTGTGATAGCTATCATGTTAATTGAAATGTGATATTATAGTTTTTTTTTTTATAATGTATAACTTCATATTTAACTATGTAGACAGTACTGTGTTGCTGGGGAGTTTGTTGCGCTGCTTCTTCTTCCTAGCGAAAACACATAGAAAGCGGTGAAGGGTTGGGCTTTTTGGTGGACTGTCTATTGTAAAATTTAACGTTCAGAAAGAACTGTTTACCAGCCAATTTTGAATAAAAGATTTTGACTTTGACTTTGATCAGACGGTGTTAACCCTGATTCCTAAACTAGGTAGAACCTCTATCTTAGGAGCCAGTGTTCTCCTGCTAAGTGATGTATGTTAATTGAATGACTTTAAACATAAAGTCATTCAATTGAGATGACTAACAAGTCATCCTCTCGATTTTGTAAGCGGTTGAAAATAAATGGAGGATTATGATGTGTGTGTATGTGCGCACGTGGTGCGTGTGCTTGTGTGTGTGTGTCAATCGCTTTTCTTTTGAACATGACTTACTTACTTATCCTTAGCGAATGTTGGTTGTCGTGTTCAAACAACGTGACCATACCTATTCGTCATACAATCAAGTCAATTACACTGCTTTTAAGACCATGACACATATTAACTAATGTGACGGAGTAGTGATACCTATATGCGAAGTCTGATTTAATAGCTATACGTGAGGAACTTGACTTGAAACAAACTGCTTCAGGACTTTTAATAAAATTAGATAGTGATTAGCTATTCTAGGCATATATCGCTCGCCATCTTGTGACAATATTAGCAAATTTTTGTTGGCTTTCAGTAATCTTCTTGTCTCGCTTGTTGGTTTTAAATCTGTAGTCATAGCGGGTGATACACCTAAACATAGATATTAAATCGAATACCTTCGATTCACGAGCACATGAATACTTAAACTGCGTAACATTTCACGGATATCTTCCTGCTCATACATATCCTACGAGAGGGCGTAACTGCTTAGACCACATAATCATTAGGCGAAGTCCCGGACATGACTGTCGTTTGTATATGAGTCTGCAGTCACCGACCATTACGCCACTTTGCTGTGTGTAAGCAGAATTAATTTTCATATTTCAACTAAAAACCGTACAGTCACCAAAATCGACTATGATGCTCTATCTCACAATTAGACTTTAGCGATCTTTATACAGTATCAAACCCAAACAACACCCAAACACAGACAATCTTATAGAAACACTGAGCAATTATTGCAAAACATAAAACGTCAAAAAGCATTCTATCCAAGAAAAGGTTACTGAAGCCATGGATTACAGCCAGTTTGGTGCGATGTATAAGACATAGGATGCTGTTCATAAAAAAGTTAAACAGACCCCAACAAGTGAAATATTACTGTTTAGTTATAAACGCTACAGAAACTTCTGCACAAGTATTTTGAAAAAAAACTAAGAGACTTTACAATGCACCGCAAATAAATAAAGCGAGGCATAATCCAAAATGACTATACTATAAAATAAGTTACAAATACATCATAAGATCAGAAATTCTTCGAATCTATTACTCAATACTTTACCCTCGTACATTCAATCATGTAACAACGTTAATACATTTTTTTATAAACATTGGCAAGAATCTAGTCGACAATGTAGCCCACAAACACCTACCTTACCAAACTAATATCTCGCATATTACACACAAGACTGTACCTAGTTCATCTTTTGTCCTGACACATACAGATCCTGCCGAAGTAGTTCAGTCAATAACTCACTACGCACTAACGCTTCGACTGGATGGGACAGTATTTCACCTTACCTCTTAAAGAGATAGTCTGCATGCCTAGCACCCATCTTAAGCCATTTTAATACCTGTTTCAACACTGCAGTCTTTCCCAATGCTTTAAAAAAGGCGATAATCCAACCTATCTTCAAGGGAAGCGAGGCGATGGGAGCCAGCCCAACAATTATCGACCGATTGCTACTCTAAGTTCATTATCTAAAAGTATTGAACGCTTAATTAACAAAAGGCTTATTTAAACCACAGTAGCCTGATTTCCTCTCTACAGTTCGGTTTCCGTCAAGGGAAATCAACTTGTGATGCTGTACAAATGTTACAGTCCAAAACATACATGAAAGCAAAAAGGTGTTAACAATATTTATGGATCTTACAAAAGCTTTCGATACGGTCCCCATAGCCACGCTCTTACTCACTTGAACAGATAGGTGTCAGAGGAGTTCAACGAGATCTGTGCCAGAATTATCTCACAAGCCGTTTGCAAGTCGTTAAAATTGACAATTATACTAGCAATGAACTCGCTATCCAATATGGTGTACCGCAAGGTAGCATTATTGGTCCAACTTTGTTTCTTATATTTATAAACGATCTTTGTAATCTTAAAATTCCAAGCAATAAAACTGTATGTTATGCTAATGATACAGCACTGACATTTGTCGGCGACACATGGACAGAAGTGGAGGTTTCAAAGTGGCTAATTTCGCATAAACTAACCCTTAACACAGAAAAACTAAATTTATTATATTTTCTAGTAGCTCAATGTCACAACCACTGTCACAACTAACCTTGCAAGCTCACTCATGTAATACCTTAATACTGCCATCTTGCAATTGTTCATCCTTGTCAAGTGTCCTCAGTTGATAATATTAAATATCTTGGCGTAATCTTAAACAAGTGCCTAAATTACAAAATGCATACAAACACTACAAAGGTGTTTATATGCATTTGCATTGCACTACAAGGGTTCATAATTGCTTTATATTTTTAAAACCTAACGACACATTGCAGACCAGACTAATAAACGTAACGTGTACCACGCCTTACGTTTATCCATCATAACCTACTGCATCTATTGTTGGGGTGGTGCACCGAAGTCAGTTTTATTGCCATTGGAAGCAGCACACAGAGCTATATTATATACTTACTTGGTACTTGGTGATTAAAAAATAAAAATAACAGTCCTCTTCCCTACAGATGTATCTAACAGTTTCTCAACAATAGTAACTGAATGAGACATAATATATTATATTTGTTTACAATTTTATAAAAGTTATTAAAAAACCAAATGAAATTAAAAAATAAAAATAAAATGTTTACACAATTAACATGCTTTAATTGTGTATCATTTGTAAGTAAAAAAGTATCTGTGTTTATGTATTGTGTGTGTGTGTGTACTTATATGTGTTATAGGTGTTATGTTATGTTATAGGTGTGTGTATGTTTATGGAGACGAATAAATATATAAATATTTATAAAGATGGGAAGGAATGATAAAATATATACTATATACTGATATAATAGTACCGTACTTATATGATAAATAAATAGTGGTGGGGAGTTACATTATAAGTTTGTGCAATAACAACACAACTTGTAGTTAATAAATCTTGTAAAATACATTTTATGATAGAAACCCTTCAGTTTCGTTGTAGGATTTGTTTTGCAAGAAAGATCGGATTAAGGTTTTACTTTTAAAGTAAGACGAGCCATTTATTGGACACGTTAGGTTAATTTCATTGTATAGGTGCGGGCCCAAGTAAGAAGCGAATCGCTTAGTAAAGGACATACGTAGCTTAGGAATTAGGCAAATTTTATTTTTTCGTCGTTATTTTTTGTTATTTTTTGTACGGAGTGATTTTGTGTTGTAAAAGGATTGTGTGTAGGTAATATAAAAAGTTTGCGTATATTTAGAACATTGCAGTTTTGGTACAGTAGATTCGTATATATAGGTACGACAGGGTATTTACTAACCTATCAAGGATAACAGAACTTCATCCACTGGATTGTAATTTCGTAATTATTGTAAATCTACTCTGTATTCTTAAGTTTGTAACTGCAATCAATTTTATACAAATAAATATATTAAGTTTATTATATTTTTATGTTTCTCTTTCACGGGTATTATTCTTATTTGTTAGAACAATACCCGGCCCTTTGGCAGGCGTACACGGAGACATAGGTCCAACGCGCAGAGGCCCTTTAAGAGTTTTAATCTAGAATATGATGGGACACCTACTGAGGCGCCTCCATCACTGCACTATTAAGTAGGTACAGTCACGGGTTAGCCGCAGCAGGTGCTTGCTATTGCTACTTATATGGAAACTAATGTATTATTATTATATAATAATTATTGAGTATGTATGTAGGAAAACGTACCTACCTAAATAAATATACCTACATTATTATGTACAATTACATAATTGTTTGTATGCACACAAGTGCATATCAAGGTCGTAACACAATCAGACATTTTATTATACTAAAAGGTGTTTTAACAATACATAAATCATTTGATAAAAATATAAATGGATTATCGGCCAGTAATCCTCGGTGTCGACCACCACGTCAACTTATTGCTATGTGGACACAAAATACTTATTGACACACGCACGTTTCGTATTTAGTACAAACATTGTATTCAAATAAGTATTCTACATAGTTACCTAGGTACTAACTGAAATCTAAGATGTGGATACGATGACATTTATAATATGCGACCGCATAAAAAGTATATGCAAAATTATAGATATGAAAGGTTATTTAAATACGCAATAGCAGTAAAGGTGACCTCATATTTTGTTCACAATTGCGAATTTGGAAGGTAATAACAGTGATGTTACAAAAGTAAAAAGAAGTAGATATGTTATAGGCGTACCAAAAGCAGGACGCTAAACATAAGCCAGTTGGCAAGTATGACATATGTGTGTGTGAAATCGCGAGCCGGCGACAAAGTGATACTGACACATCTTGTCAACCGAAAATAAAATAAAATATGGAGTTATCGATGTGTGCGTTACTGTACCGTTTCTACGGATTGATTACTACGTAGGTAACGTTTGGGTAATAATATCACTGAATTTGATCGCGACATAATGTGAAGCTAGCCGCCAGGCCAGGCCAACTGGGTGAGCTGGACAGGTAGGTACCTGATCCTAGAGAGGCTACTAAAGACAATTTTGATGAACATTCGGTCAAGAGTGTCAGAATGAATAATTTTACAAGGTATATCACTATGTTTTTTTTAATTAGTTGCATTAGTAGTACGAAATACGCTCCAATAGCTGTTACTATTCATCAGATACAGCCCGCTGACTACCTTACAGATGGATAGCAAAGGCTTCTAATACTGTCATGTGAACCCTTTAGCATCCATCCATTTAGTGCAGAACCCTAAAATGGCTGAATCAATCTATATCTACCTATTATGTATCTAGCGGGTCTTGCCTGGTACTAATAATTAGCTTGTGAGTCGATAAACAAGAATATTAATAAGTTGCACGAGGATTTTTGCATTTTGATATAATTACTTACTTAATTGCGATGTTTAGGTATGTTACAGGATATATAACCGGTAATCGGCTGTAGGGGATTTATTAATCTGTTTAAATTCAAGATAAAGCCTACGGATTAAAAACAATGCACCAGGGAGTCGCCAATTATACGAGTATCTCGGACCAGACGAACCGATAGCAAGTGACTTAATTGAGATCTAAGAGCATGTCTTCGTTTGCTATGAAAATGTGACTAGTCCTGGGGCCCGGTGTTCCCCAATATTGATTTTGGAGATATTATCCAGAAGTACATTAGATCATTAAAAGTTCCTTCATTGTTTTTATCACCTAACCACATAATTACGGTAAGCCTGAATGTAAACATGAATCGCTGGTCAGTAGACATTTTTTATACAAGCTCGTGACGTTAATATGACGTAAGTAGGTATAGAGATTTTAGAAAGTTAGCAGATTTGCCTTTTTACTGAGCCAATAATTCGACGCGACTTGTAGCAAATTATCTATAGCTATAAAAGTGTGCAAATGTTTTATAATCGATGAACAAGCTCCAGTTAGAGTATATAAATGTGTGATAGAACTCAATATCATTATCTTATAGCTTTTCTAGAGAGACATTATTTTGTAGTAGGTAAGGCCTTTTGAATCTAAAATGAATGCGCAAGGAAGGCTTGCTTAAACCTCCCTGTCTAAAGTCAGCTGTCCCTACTAATGTGTACTTTTGAGCTTTGTCCTGTGTGTGAAAGGAACCGCTTTCTATTATGCAGTTACTTCTGTTATTCGCTTCTTTCGCTTAGGTACTAATTAATAGTCGGCAATGTGCGTCATTACAGCATTATTTGTGAATCTAACGGAACATTGCTGTCGGTGAGTCAGTGGTGTTGATAAATATATTCATCGGACCCATTTGACACCTACAGTAGTGAAGACAATTTGAGAAAAATAACATATTATTTATTTTATTGGCTCACCAACAATTGTTAACCCTAACAATAGTATACAGTATAACTTAATAACATAATCAAGCGCCACAGTTATTTACCACATTGATTATCTCTGATCAGGAATCAAGAAAACCCATATGTGCAAAACACCAAAACTCTTTGGAACGGAGCTTACACTATCGAATGAAGTCAAGTACTTGGGCGTAATACTTGACCATAAGCTAAACTGGCGCAAGCACATCAGCACTAAAACAACAAAAGCATGCACAATCTTCTGGCAATGTCGGAGAATCATAGGTAAGAAATGGGGTCTCAAACCATCTACCTATCACCCTGTGGATCTACACTGCCATAAGCCATTATACGTCCCATGCTTACATATGGTGCAGTAGTGTGGTGGCCACGCACGCAACTAAGCATAATCACAAAAAAGCTACAGAGCCTTCAACGCCTAGCCTGCTTGGCCACAACAGGCTGCATCAAGACCACCCCAACAGCCGCCTTGGAGATACTATTGGACCTAAGACCGCTGCACCTAACGATCCAGCAGGAAGCTGGCGCTGCAGCAATCCGTCTAGACAAGCTTGGGCTGTGGAGAAAGGATGATCGAATTACCCACGCACGCCTAAAAGGGACCTTAACCAAAGAAATCCCGAAGCTAGAAGCCGCTAGCGATCTCATCCCTAAAACTTTTGTCTTTGACAAAAAATATCGCATCCAATTACAGGAGGAACACAAAGACAGCTCTGGTATACACGAAGTCAGGGTATACACAGACGGCTCAAAAACGAAGCATGGGACAAGTGCGGGCGTATTCTCCCATGACTTAAATATCAACATCTCAACATCCCTTGGCACTCTTAACACCATATTCCAAGCCGAGTGTGTTGGGATAACAAGAGCCGCAACAGCAATCGCGTCTAGGAACGTAAGTGACCTGTCTATACGCATTATCACGGACAGTGTCTCTGTACTATGAGCTCTCGGCAGCAACTGCTTTAATAGCGGCCTCATCATGCAATGCCACCTAGAGCTGCAAAAGATTGCAGAGAAGAATCGGGTTACGCTGCAATGGATTAAAGCCACAGCAACTCCGCAGGCAATGACGCCGCAGACCAACTGGCACGCCAAGGCTCGGACACAATGATAATGGGACCCGAGCCGATTGTACCGATACCGGCAAGCCAACTCAAAACGTGGCTACGCGAGAGAACCACACTTGAACACGAAAAACAGTGGGCAGACATAAAAGAGTGCAGACAAACAAAAGATGCTATCCCCTGCTTGAACAAGCGACTCTCGCACAAGCTGCTGCATTCTAATAGGAAAACTCTTAAGCATCTGACAGGCATAATAACCGGCCACTGTCTACTCAACAAGCACCTATTCAACATAGGCGTTACGGACAGCCCAGTTCTTTCTTTGCTATCCCAGAGAAAACTGCTAGATGCCAGACGAACCGCTTCTGTATTCTTTCGATCCTAAGAGAGTGAGTTTTGCATAGTGCGGCCTCCACACGGTGCTACAGAACAGATTACTAAATAGTAACTTCGTACTCAAAGATAATACCTACGTATTACCGAAGTAACTATTTAGTAATCTGTGGTATTACAGTATTATATACCTACTACGATTTTAGTCTTACTACGCCGAAATCCTGCTACATTTCTTAAGACAAATCTAAGCATTCTAGTATGTTTTTCTATTATACATTTAATGTGTGGTAGGTATAAATGTTAGTTTCTGATCATATAAAAGTATAAAACGCATTAATCTCTGATTTGTTCAGTTTCTTGTATGTAGTCTGATCCTACACGATATCTTGACAACACCTGATTCTTATGCCTAGTGAATGTGACATAGTGACATCTTGGTATTATTAGTTAGTTATTACTTATTCTGAAAGTAAATGATAGATTTTTTCGTTGAATGCACATCTGTAAGGTAGGTTTCACATCTGTACGGTATGTTATTGCCGTTTCTTCACAATTCCTGCCTACTTCTCAACTGATAAGATTTTCTGAACTGAGAAAAATAAAAGTTTCTGAGTCCACAATAAAACTGTGAGACTAACGATTGGTCATAACCACAGGTCATAACATAGTCTCTAGTTTTCTACTCCGTACCCACGCGACCAATTAATTACAGACAATCTACTTTGAATGTTGTTAAACAGTGAAATGTACCTACCTAAGTTTAAACTTGCTAGTTTTGATTGCAGTTGTTAGTTAGTAGTGCTAGTTTGTTTTATACGGAATATTCATGTGGTTATTCTGTTTATTTTAATGATGACTCTATCATCGTCGACTAATATTTGTGAAACTTTATTGCACTACACTTGTTTGCAAAATACCTACATCTTCTTTTTCTTTATTTTAAACGACAACTCGCGCACTAGGAATAAATACTGTATCGCGGGGGACTTCACAAACATACAACCAACGGACACAATGAACACCCAGACTCGAAATAATAATTTATGGATCATACAAAATATTGTAACGTGTGGTAATCGAACCCACAACACTCGGCGCAGCGCCGCTGTGCCGAGCGTCGAGGCTACCGCTTAAACCACTACGCCAACCGTACAGTCATAAGTATGTATTTTACTTTTGTTCTCTACATATACTTATCTAAATAACTTAATAAGTTAGGAGCGACATAGTGATAACATAACTGCGATAAGTAAGTATGTGTTTTAGAGAGAAAATTACATTGATCGTTTGCTAATCTCCGTGAAAATTCATGAACGGCTGTGATGTAGGTGCATTGTAGGTGGCTGTATTTCGGTCCAAAACAAGGTGATTGAGACTTATAAGTATTTTCGCTGTATGATGATATGCGTGACAGTTCTCATTTTACATGTTACGCATACTACTTTCAACTTATGAAAATAAATTGGCAAAAAAAAATTATTAAAACAAATATCTATTAAAATTACAAAGTAAATTGATACTAGTATGTCTCTCTCTATTTTTATAATTATTATTAACTGTAAATAAATTATTTAAATATAATCCTCAAAATGTCAGATGCATGAAACGGAACCTTTGTCAGTAGAGATTGACACTACCAGTGATTGACACCAATTGACACCATTGAATCGACATGAATTCGATTAATAGCAGCGGCCATCTTGTGATCGAAAATGTCAGTACGAGTGCATCTGCCTTGTATGAGGTTTATGTTTCTTTCTGTTTGGCGTGTTATTTTTTATGTTTTTGTTGTGTTATATTTCGTATGAACAATGCCGAAAACAACAAAAAATATAGTTTTAAACTCTCAAAGCCGTGAGTTAGTGCTTCGTTTGAGGACCTTCTTTGAACGAGAGCGTGCAAACGGGGGCCAAAATGTAACCGCAGAAAATTGTAGGAATGTCGTAGAAAAAAACACAATCGACAATATTTACCGACTGGGATAAATATGTCCACCTCGACCGAATTCGAGATCAGCAATTAATTGAGATAATTAATTGCTGATCTCGAATTCGGTCGGAGAAGATTCCGATTCAGATATGAGTTTTATTTCGAGTGACAGTGAGGAATAATTAAAAAAGAATTTTTAAATTATGTACTGCGTTTTATTTCTGAATGTATTTGCCAAAACACTTTTTATATGAATTTATTTCGAAGATCTAAAATCGATAACTACGATTCCATGTCCTTTGCCAATTAATTCGATATTTATAAATAATCGCTTAAATTTCCTTAGGTTACATCATTATAATTGTCAGTCATGAACTGTCATGCATATCATCATACAGCGAAAATACTATAGTAGGTAATGACATTTATTAATTAAAGGAAAATTACTAGCTTATTCTCAGAACCAGGCAATAAGATTTTACATAGCTGTTTATTGTGGTCAAGTTGCAGCTTATAGTACCTAAGTATGGCCTGCCTATTGTCTTTAGAGATCTGTAGGTACAAACGCACTTGTTAATCACATCTCATAAAATTAATATAGATTTGAGGCGCTATAATTAGCAAAGACTACAATGTATGTTAATTACGACGCGTGGGGAGCAACCACAGAAACTACCTATTATAAACATCATTTCGATTTGCTGTGAAGAGAGTGATGATGTGATGAACGTAGCATATTATTTCAAGATGTCTTGTTGTGATTTTTACACACAAGTTACCATACATACATACATACATATCGTCACGCCTTTTATCCCCGAAGGGGTAGGCAGAGATGTATTTCTACACCCACTTTTCGCCAGATATACTTTAGTCCCACGTAATAAGGGGCGAGCCTATTGCCGTACCGGGCACATTTCCAGACTCTGTGCTGCTACTGAGAATTTCGTGACAGAAAAACCCAATAACACTGCCCGACCCAGGAATCGAACCCGGGACCTCCCGATCCCACGCGCACATTTATGTCGCGAGACCAACGAGGCAGTCGTATAGGCAGTGGCGTAGCGTGGATTTCTGCCGCCCGGGGCCGTTCGGCAATTCGCCGCCCCCTTTTTACCCCAATGTTTCTGCAAAAGTATAACGTTTTTCGGGTTTTGGTAATGTTTATTAGTATGTTCTCTAGTTTGGCTTTACATGCTGAACGGCTTAAGGGATTAAAAAAGAAATGCTGTCATTTGATTCGTCTCACTTGCTCGAATATCATAGAGAATACGGTATAATAATTTTACGGCAAAATGTGGCAGCTCTCAGCGGTGTTAACGGGTCGCGCACGGCAGCGCGGCGGCCGTTTCTCTGCTGCAATAGGTATATGTGTATATTTAGGCCTAGGCCTAGACGGATTAAAGGATTTTAATAAGTTAAATGTCGATGAATTTCCGTCACCACTAGATGCTTTGTTGTTTTTAACAGCCGACCACACCTCACTCTGTTCGACATTCGGGACGGCTTCGGTGTGGTGGTGCGTCCGTAGGCCACTGTGGTCGTCGGTCTGCCCGCGAGGTAAACAAGTGTCGATAAAACCTTTCAACGTCTTCGAGAATCTCGTTTTTTCTCTATGCGGAGCAGATGTTTCGAGACGAATCTCCTAGTACCGTGACCACTGTGGCCGTCATCTGCTTGATGCTGTCGGTGGGAGGAGCAATGTAAGTCTGAGAGTAGGCTTCATTGACTGGGCCCTTTCAGTTCTGAGGATTATATTAAGAGAGCCTCGTACTCGTCGGTGATCGCTTGAGGTGTTTATCGTATTGATCACCGTCTTTAAATATGTGGTTTCGGTCCGTCTTGATGTAGTCTTTCACCTTGCTTGTCACATTATCGCGGTTTGGCCACCACTGGCGTCTTGGCTTCCACTGCCTGTGAGGCTTCTTCTTACTAAAGGAGTTCATAAGGAAAAGACTCTCTGGTACGAGGTAGTCAACTAGCATTCGGCCATATGATTCTCATGCCCCACGCCGTGGCCTCCGATTTTCGTTTCGCCGCGTTCTTGTTGAAGTACTTACTTACCACTTTCGCGTTGAAGTACTGAGCTTTGGTCTTACTGGGCATTGCCTTGACAGTGTCCTGGTACATGGCCTCAGCCATCTCGTAAGGGTGAGTTGAGTTGCGCGCATATACTTGAATCATCACCTTTAGACCGTCCCTATTGGTGAGTTTAAGTACGAGGTACGCTACGGGTCGACACACTACCGACTTCCACAAACTGCTCCCCCACACCAGGAAACCGACGCCACCCCAAGAGTAGGTCGCCTTCTCGATGGTAGCAAAAGTCACCTGACTCTAGACTCTAGAGTTACCATGTCCTCCCCCTGTCATCGCTGATAACCGCAGTACGTGCCACGTTATGTGACTTATTTCTACCTTTAACTCGGCGAGGTACCTATTCTTTTTCAGTAGATTATGTTTGTTGTAAGACGCAAGTTATACTGTATAATTGATTTTGGTAGCCTGCCGTAGCTCGATAGTCTTACAGAACACATGCATCGCCGTAACCGCCACCACTTCCTTGGCCGGGAATAACGAAGCTGCCGGGAATTGGGGCTGTTGCGTCCAAAAATTAGCAGAAGGCGTTTGTAGTATGTGAAATTATCGGCTTTGATTTTAACGTAAATATCATAAATATTGGAGTCAATGTTCAAATAGCATATAGTTAAACCGCAGGTGTGACTATTGTCTTAGGAGACCTGTACCTGTTTTCTGTCCTATTCAACTATAAATATTATGTTGTATTATTTTATCTGGCACGCGTCGCCCCTATTGCCCTGGCGCCCGTATGCGCCAGTTGCGCCATGGCAATAGGGGCGGCACACATCGCACACAGGGGCGGCTCGGCCCTGATATATGGATTTATTAATTAAGTACTCATAACAGGCTCGCAGATCACCGGAATATTTCAATCTATTCAAGAATTAATAAACGGACACAAGCAAGTCTTCTCGTAATGAAAATCATGATGATTTTGTTTTCGATTGTTGTTCTTTCTACTGTGCCCGCGCCACAGCATGGTCCTACTGGGATTGTGTCAGTGCGCGCGCCAAGTATTTAAAAATTATAATTTTTTTCGCGGCGTCTTTTGCCGCCCCCTTAAATGTGCCGCCCGAGGCCATGGCCCCACCGGCCCCCCCCACGCTACGCCACTGCGTATAGGGTTTGATGTCGAGTTTTCCGTCTATACGCAAAGATGGTATTTGCATCATGTTATCCCCTAGTCGCCTCTTACGACACCCACGGGAAGATAGGGGGTGGTCACACTTGTATTCTATGCCGTCAACCACACGGCACAAGTTACCAATACGTCTAAATTATTTTGTAAGGATACAGCTTTATGAAGTAGAGAGATTTTTTATTTTATTTTCGTTATAAGACTACAAAAATTTCAGTTCTCACAATTACCCTCATCATCATCATCGTCCTAGCATTATCTTAGTCACATCTAAGACTTACACGACCCGGAATCCGGGGCGCACCAGACATGACAGAATTCCAGCTGGTGCTGCGCGACCGCCGCAATCAAAGGTTATTTATTATAGCGATTTCCATGGTTTAGGACCAGGATCAGTTTATTTTAGGGTAGGTAATTAAATCATCGTAAAAGCTTTCAAAGATCTTCATGGCATCTGGACTCACGGCTTAATGTGCTATCTGAGGCATGCATTAAGCATTAGATAGTTAACTATTTGTTACGCACATAACTTTGACTAGTTGGTGATGTCGAGTCCCGTACGGTATATCGAATTACCTTTAAACGATATAACTGTCTACAGAAAGCATGGTTCACCGACGAACGGTAATACGAAAAAACTATTAGTCGATATCATTATTTAGCGACAGCACGTTTCGCCGAATAACGCTACAAAGAATGAATGGTTGGCCGATACCAAGATTTGCCGATGTCATGGTTCGCCGCAACACGCTTGAACTAAATAATCCTTTACCGATAGCAAATTGCATCGAAAGCACCTTTTCTTACATCACTTCTCATCGTTACCTAGTCGCCCAATAAGCTAAGTCGACGGAGCCCTGCTTCGCAGGGCTCCTATTTTCGAGTGCGGGGTCACAAGAAAACCTAACATAACCTATTAGGTACCTACACATAAAAAGGTGCTTTCGATGCAAACTGCTATCGGTACAGGATTATTTAGTTAAAGCGTGTTGCGGCGAACCATGACTTCGGCAAATCTTGGTATCGGCCAACCATTCATTCTTTGTAGCGTTATTCGGCGAAACGTGCTGTCGCTAAATAATGGTATCGACTAATAGGTTTTTCGTATTACCGTTCGTCGGTGAACCATGCTTTATGCGTAATTCGATATACCGTACGGGACTGGGTGAGGTCTGGATTCGAACCTGATACCCTCTGCATACTTTGCATGGCAGCCTGTTGGTGTCTCAACTCGACTATCGCCTAGCTCCAGTCCATACAATTATCATAAGTTTTATCATATTCTGGCATCACAGTACCATGCAATATTAGATAGGACGATAGGTAGATACATACAAACGTGAAACGATCGATTCTCTGTAATTCGAAATGTAAAGTATAATGGCTTCTTTAAAATATTTTGAATTACAAACACATGTTCGACAAGAAGTGCGAGACAGAGTAAGAGGATTGTAATAACAATACCAAAAGCAACTTCCTAGACTTTCTTCAAAATCCACCATCCACTGGAATTTAATATTTAGTACAGTCATACTTTATAAACAAAGCTTGCAATCTCACATGAAAATGAACGATCGTTAATTTCAAACTGTAGTAACATTATGTTTACTTCTTGTCATTTAATATGAAGAATTTATGGACTATAGTTCTGTAGAAGGTAAAATGTCTGACTGACCATTTTGATTTTTGTGTAGTTTATAATTTATGGAAGGTCCGTGTGGTGACGGATTAAGAATACAAAATGTCACCACCCCATATCATCCCATGAGTGTCGTAAGAGCCGACAGACGGACCATATTACGCAGGGAACAGCACTGCAAAAGAAGGAAAACTTGAAACAAACCCTATACCAACCAGTTGGCCAGCGTGGTATTACTAAGTATACCATCTAGCTAGGACATTGGAATTGGCCTACCGGCCTATTCTTCCTTTCAACGGAGAGGTTTAGTCCGGCATTGGACAGTTAAAGGCTGACGATGATACTATATGAATTCATCATCCTCCTAGGGTTATCTCAGTCGCAACCTGGAGGTTTATTCAAAGGTAGGTAGTAGGTACTCCCAAGAACGACTGTCAAAAATCTTCACGACAGCCGGGACCGCGTGCTCTCCGAGCCACGGGACAAGCGATACCATACCATCTGACAAAGATCTTGGACAGTCGTTATAGAGAGTCAGCAAATTTGAATATACCTACTGAGGCTGGTGATCTAAGCTATGGACGGTAAACACAATGTATCACGGGCAGACTTTATGATTATTGTTTGTAAGCTTTATTCAGTTGCGAAGCAGGAAGGTATGTTACCAGTAAAATGATAGATTGTAATAATGAATTTTAATAGGTACAGTGTATGGGTATAATCTAATATAATGCCTAGGTATTATTTTTAAAGCTCTTTTATCATGCTTACCACGCTTTTTGTATTTTGGTATTGTCATGAAATTCAGTACCTACCTATTGTTACCGCCTTTTTGTGATGTAGGTGAAACAATTTCATACCTACAGTTTTTAAATTTCGCTTTGTGGAAAGCTGGTGTAGATACCTATTTATACTTTTGTAAAACTACTAATAAATTTCGCTTTTTACGGTGCAGTAGCACTAAATCTATTCCGGCGAACAATTAATAAACTTCGCAAAAACCACGTTGTCGGTTTATGTATCTGACGTTAAATGATGGTAATTTTGTTTTGATTAGTAAGTACCTACCCGATAAGAAGTGTATTGGGGTTTTGCTGTTCAGGTCTGTTTTAAAAGGTTAGCTTGATTATATTGTACCTAATGGGTATGATACTTTATTTATTTCATGCTTTATCATCTAAGCTCAAACTTTGTATAATGTTATCTGACAAGTATTTTAACCAAGACTTATTAGACAGTGGGGAAATTGGCTCGTAGAGGTGAAACATATCTGTCATTGGGCGTAATGCGTCTGTATGTTCTTTCTTAATTAAGTACCTATATATAATACAATAAGTAAGGGTTTTTGGGAATCCATGACGCGCACCACCGAAATTTGGTAGTTATGCGCGGATTGAATGGTTAATTAAATGATCTTTTACCATAAAAAAATGCTTACCCCGTGCCTCAGAGAGTACCTATGTTAAGTCGTCGGTCCCGGCTGTCATAAAGATTTTTGACAGTCGTTATAGTCGGTACCTGAGAATAAGCTGACACTAGTATAAGAGTGAATTGCACCACATCACCGGTAAAAATAAAAGCTAAAGTCAAATTTTACAATAACTTTAACAGTAAACTTGACGGCTGCCGCAAAATGTGTTGCACCAACGTGTTTGTTGCTAATTTTAAAGTTAACAGGGTTGCTAGACAAATGAGGCGTAATCTACCCCAATTCGCTGCGGGAACTATTTTTAAGTCCGGCAATACTAGAGCTTCGCTGTTATTGATAATGTCAACATGTCAATTGTCAAATATTATATCGAACGTCAAACGGATTGAACGCGCTGAACGCGCATCATTTTAAAAGATTTTGATTATCTTTCTTGTTTATACTACACCTATTACGAGTTCAAGTTTTACGAAGTGTAGAAGACTGATAATAATGGCATCAAATACAAAAAGCTTGTACGTAAACAGCCAAACAAAGTAAGTATGCACAACTTATTCTGTGGCCCATAACACTTGCGTGTTATTCTTTTTACAGCACACAAACGTATGCCTATCTTTACGTTAAATTCTGTATATTTCAGGGAAAGAAGCGTAAACTTTACCGGAGCCGAAGTCGATAGACTTCAATCGTTAATAACCAAACATCAAAATGTATTATTTTGTAAGAAAACCGATGCTATAAGTAGTAAGCTAAAGGATAGCGTGTGGACTTTAATAGAAAGCGAATTTAATGGCCCTTGGAGAGATCCCGCGCACTGTGAAGCAGCTCAAATACAAATTTGAGAATATCAAGAGAGTGGCAAAAAGGTACATAAACAGATACAATGATAAATATGTTGAAGGGCCTGGTGCTCAAAATTTCATACTTATTTATTCTTCGCGACGGACATTAAAAACCTCTATAGTGAATAGTGTATTCGAAACCGCGAGTAAAAATCGTGTAAAAATAGTTCTATCCCATCGTGCGGTAGGTATACCGGGTTCGGTTCCCGGACGCGTCAAAGTGATAACGCTAGAATAGTGCAAATTCGCAAATCGGTGGTAATAAGTAGTGCCGTGTAGTGTATAAGCATTAAACTTATACTTGTGCTAACCGTAGGGACTTAGATATCGATCATAAATAGTGTTATCAGTTGTAATAGATAAGAACTAATAGTTGATAAACAGCTGTTTTGTTTACATAGTAGTTTTATAGTGTTATTTTATAAGTGTTTTTTAGCTTAGAATAGGCTTGAAATCATGTTTAAATAGTTTCTTATTGCTAGTTATTGGTTTATATAGTCGAATAAAATAGTAATAATAAACATTTGCATGTTTATCATAAACTTTGTTTATGTACGATAGTGTTTTCTTAAGAAAATTTGTATTTTTACTTATGCATCGTAGGTTTTATTATGTTATCTTAGAATTGAATAAAGCTATTTCCATGGCGTTTGTTTAATTACATGCTCCATATAGTTGCACACAACGGCCCACCAAAATTACATACATAAATATAGTATTTCATAGTATTTTTATAGAAAATATAGTGGGCGGATCCTTGTGTGACAACATTTTCCGATAATTTTTAGGGTTCCGTACCTAAAAGGTAAAAAACGAAACCCTATTACTAAGCCTCCGCTGTCTGTCTGTCTGTCTGTCTCTCCGTCTGTCCGTCTGTCTGTCACCAGGCTGTATCTCATATACCGTGATAGCTAGAAAGCTGAAATTTTCACAAATTATGTATTTTGGTTGCCGCTATAACAACAAATACTAAAAATAAAAATATTAAGGGGGGGTCCCATACAAAAAACGTGTTATTTTTCGTATTTTTTGCTCAAAATTACTAACTGTAACAGGTAGACGCCTTAAATTTTCACAGAATATATAGTTTTATATTACCTTTCAAAATAAATAATTAAATTTAAAAAAGTACCTAAATAATAAAGGGGGGCTCCCATACAACAAACGTAATTTTTAAGCAATTCGTTACTCAATCTTAATAAACAGGTAGAAACTTCAAAAGTATTTAAGTATACATACAACGAACGTGATTTCCTTTTATATATGATGGTACGGAACCCTTCGTGCGCGAGTCCGACTCGCACTTGCCCAATTTTCTTGAATAACTTAGTGATGCAAACAGGTAGGTTTATGTATTATATACTGTTCGATAGAACTTATTGAGACCTATCTAGCTATGTATAGAACATATATGCATGTACCATAGTATCTAAGATAATTACATGTATCACAAATAAAGATTTGTTGTGCATATGTACGGTGCGGTGGTCGGCGTTAAGGTAAAATTTCGAAGTAGCTAAGCGACCATATTTTTGGCCAGTTTGTTGGCGTCCCAACCACTATGTTGTAACCAAGTAACTATATGTAGCCATCCAGCACCGAACACCTGAACAGCATCGCTCTCAACATATGAAGATGTTTTATTTCGGAAGCCCCGAATAGATCGCCATTCAGTCCACTAGCACATAGAAGATGATCGTCGTAGGAACACTCGCCAGTCACACACCACCAGCGCACTGTGGCGGACCAGCTAAGGTTCGATTCCTGGCATCGTCACATTTATCTTTTCAACTGTTATTATTTTCATTTATACCTTATAAAATTTCAGGTAGCTAGCATAGAGAGTGTTCCGACCGTTGAGCTAGCCACCGCTTTTTGGAGACTCGAAATCTAGCCAAGAATGATTTGTTGTCCCATTTTGAAACTCGATTGGTTCTGGAGAAATACACTTTTCTTTTCCTAGGCCTCACACTTATCGGGTCTAAATCACATTCGTCTTCAGAAGAACTAGTTTCTGCGAGTATTTCTCGAAGCAGTGACATTTTTGGTGGTTATATTCGATGCGTATCAATAATAGAACAATAGAACTGACTTTAACAATAACATTAACCGGCCAATATCGGGCGGTTACAGTTAACGTAAAATTATGACGTCATTTTAACAATTGTCAAGTGGTGCAACAATTTTTTTGCTTAACCGGTACTTTGACAGATGTTGCGATCTTTGTCATTGTTAAAGTAAGATGATGCAACCCAGTCTAAAAGTATAAACCATGAAATATCGCTCGCCCTTTCTTCAGGATAGTGATTTTCCATGATCACTAATACCACAGATAATATAATACTATACTAATAATACCTAGCTCAGATATGAAGATATAATAGGTACCTACCAACTTAGGGAGCCAAACATTTATTAAGTCACACGATTTTCACGATTTTACCTCTCCACTTTCCTTGTTGCAGCCGATCATATTATACTGTGAATACTGTGATATTAGTGAGGATTACACAATTAAGCCAAATAATTACTTTTTTAAACAATATACTTTATGATATTAAATAGGTAGAGACTTATAATGACTATAATTTTATTAATTAATAAGGTGTTTTATTTGACTGTTTAATTGGATCGAAAAAAAAATTGCTCTCTCTAATGGAGGCACTAATTCAGTAAATAAAATCTATCTAAGTACGCAAGGATCCAACTTCTAGATCGGAAATCGTGTTACTTCTTAGACTAACTCAATATTTCATCAAACTGATAATTTTATTATATTAGTCACTGTATTTTGAGGCGACATAATAAGGAGAATTCATATTTGTAGGAAACCAATATCCACAGAACAACTCTGTTACCATCCATCCATAGACTGATGACGCCTGTTTCTCGGAGGGGTAGGCAGAGACTACGGAATGCCATTTGCAACGATCCTGACATACCTACCTATCTTGCTTCAGTTTTGGCAATGTATTCCTTAGGGCCTTGTTGCCAGTCTTCTGATCACGAGATGTGGCCAGTGCGGATCGAGAAACCGACGCCACACGATTTGATGAGATTCGGCGCTCAGTCATGTCCTGGTAGAGCTTGTAGCACTACTTGTGCGTTATGCGTTAGTCACGCCACCACCGTGTCGGTAAGTAGACACAATAACAATACTAGAAATAGACATAAATTATTTTGTATGATGTATACCTACAAATCGCGAAAGTTTAAAATCGATTATAAATTAAGTGTTCCGTATTTTCGTTTGTTGGGCTTAATATACGCATCTTATACTAATATATAAAGCTGAAGAGTTAGTTTGTTTGTTTGTTTGTTCGGTTCAACGCGCTAATCTCAGGAACTACTGGTCCGATTTGAAAAAATATTTCTGTGTTAGATAGACTATTTATCATTTGAATGTTTAATTATCGCTTGTCCCGTGCCTCGGAGAGCACGTTAAGCCGTCGGTCCCGGTTGTCATGAAGATCTTTGACAGTCGTTACAGGGCGTCAGTACCTTCTAAACAAACTGACACTAGTCTTTAACCATGGAATATCGCTATCCCTTCGGGTTGCGGAGGTCAGACAGGCAGTCGCTCTGTGGAAAAGCTAATATTCAGCCAAATCCGGTTAGACTAGAAAGCGGACCCCAGATTGAAACTGGGATAACGCTAAGAGGATGATGATAGACCATTTATCGAGGAAGGCTTTATAACATCTCGCTATGAGCGACGGGAGCAGAGCAGTAGCCTTAAATAGCGCGGGTGTAACCGTGGGCATCCTCTAGTATCAAATAAAATACCTACCTACTTATATTTTAGACTTGACTTCAAAAATAATCATAATAAATCCTAATATATAAAGCTGAAGAGTTTGTTTGTTTGTTTGGTTGAACGCGCTAATCTCAGGAACTAATGGTCCGATTTGAAAAATTCTTTCAGTGTTAGATAGCCCATTTATCGAGGAAGGCTATAGGCTATATAACATCACGCTATGAGCGACGGGAGCAGAGCAGTAGCCTTAAATAACGCGGTTACACCGCGGGAATCGTCTAGTCTTATAAATAAGTCATATTATAGTTTGAAGGATTATTTGATGACAGGTGCGCTTGGAAGTAGTTGTTCGCTTTTGACTAGGTCAATAATTATGTAGTTTTATTTTATAGTTTTGTTAATTACCATAATTATTCTCATTTCATACTATATTTTGCATTCATGTTCCACACTTTCATTATAACTTTGTGGATTTGTAAAGTGTGGGTAACTCGTGGTCTTGGTCTAACTAATAGCACAGTCAAATAATAGGTTGTCAATTGCTTTGGTTTCATATACCGTTACTTTCTGCTCATTCACTTCCACCATAGTTCTGAGGTTCTGACCATGATCGCGAGTTGCCTACATTAAAAAGACGTAAGTGGATGCTCCTGTTTCACCATATTTACTTTGGGAGCCTTACCAAATGAACATCATTTACTGCTTGAGTAGGTATGATATCAATAGCTACTAACAATTTTACCTACTTGTAGATGTCTACAATGTGAAACAGTTGCAGGCCAGCTCCTTACAAAAATAAAATGTACAACCATTATAATATTTGATTGAAAAGAGTGGCCATGAGTTTTATTACCCGTTCTTCTCGTGGTTCTACCTATTGCATTGCGAACGTGGCAGTAAATGTAAATGTAGAATCATTAGGTAAGTAATTAACTGAAATTTTGACGTTCATAAGCGTCACTTTGTGGCCTAGATGAATAAAATAAATGATTTTGACTTTGACTTTGAGTGGCTGAAGAGGCGGCATAGGTTTCTCGACTTCCGGCTGATACTAACGGGCCAAGGATATTTTGCCAGGTTTTTTGCAGAGATCGGTTGAAAACGCCCCGATGGTGATTTCGGTAGCTGCCGCGGCCACATCGATGACACGGCTCTACAAAAGGACATTGGTTGCCCTCTCGCTCTCGGCCCTGGTTTTCTCCAGAGCGTGAGATAATGGCAAGCGGCCGTCACATTTTTTTAACCAGTCATCTGATCGAGGAAACGGTATAACTGAAGAGGTAACTAGCGCACCCTTCATCCAGAAGCAGATCCATACGTAAAAGGCGCCACGTAGATACGTGCTAAGCTTGAGCCAACATAGCGTACATTATGAGAACAGCAAGCCCAGAGAGCGCTGGTCATCCGACACTAAGTCGAGGAGGCGGCGCCGGGTCCACGTAACGGATAATGAGGAAATGCTGCCAGCACAAAGTGCAGGATCGATGCCTGCGTAGTCGTGGCAAAGTAAATAGGTAGATTAGTAAACCATTCGCGATTAGCGTGACCTCTCCGATAAGTAGGTATGTAGGCCCCGAACGTCACGCGTCATCAGGGGAGATTGTCATACCTACGCGCTACGTCTTTCTTTCTATCTACCTTCAACGTCAGCCCCAACTTGGTCAACAACATCTCGAATGTAGGAGGAAAAAGGGAATAGTGTGCAATTGGGTTTCTACCACGAGTTAAAAAAATGTGTAGAACAATGTTCAGCCACCTGGCACCATACCATGTTTGTTGACATGTCCTTGTAGACGTGTGGTTAAATGGCGTTGAATTGTGCCTCTGTACAAGGGAAAGGGGTCACAGCAGGAATGCAAAAAATATCGCGGTATAAGCCTCCTGAGTGTTGTTGGCAAATTGTATGCAAAGATACTGATGGAAAGAGTGATCTCTGAAACGGACAGTGGGATGTACAAGCGGGATTCAAAAAGGGAATGGGATGTACGGATCAAATCTTTTCCTTAAGGTGCATTTCAGAGAAAATCTTAAGTAAACACCAGAAGGTTTTCTGCGCCTTTATTGACCTGGAAAAGGCTTACGATCGAATGGTGAGGGATAAACTTTGGTCAACACTTTCTGTGTATGGAGTGAGCAGCAGTGTGATACGGGCACTTCACTTCTTTGTAAGGGATTCAAGTGCCTGTGTCAGAATAAACAGGGCCTACACGGACTGGTTTAACATTGATCGTGGTGTTAGACAGGGATGTGTAGCGTCTCCTTGGCTGTTCAATCTATTCATGGACAGTTGTTTGACCGATCTGAAAGGGTCTGAATGTGAAATAAGAATGGGTGAATCTATGTTTAAGACCCTGCTATACGCTGACGATCAGGTTCTTTTTGCATCGTCAGCGTCTGATTTACAGCAGATGGTCACCGTAATGAATGAGGCGTATAAGAAGAAGGGCATGAAAGTGAATATAAGCAAGACTCAGGTCATGGTCATAGAGAGGGAAGACAGTATAACTGAATGTAACATAATGATGGGAGATGAAAAAGTGGAATAAATGAATGAGTTTGTGTATTTAGGCTCTTTGTTTACGAGAGATGGAAAATGTGAGAGAGATGTTGAAAGGAGAGTGAAAGCAGGAAATAGTGTTAATGGTGCCTTACGGTCCATCATCAGTAACGAAATTATCCCAAGTAAGGCTCGCCTTGCTGTACTGCAGGGAGTTTTGGCGCCAACACTGATGTATGGTAGCGAATCATGGGTATGGCAGAAGAAGCATGAAAGTAGAATCAATGCTGTGGATATGAGAGCTTTAGGCTGCGGTTTCACTGAGGCGGAGCGGAGCAGAGCGGAGCAGAGCGGAGACGAGCTGTGCCGCGATTCACCAATCACATGGCTTGAAATCCACATCTTTTCTATTTCAAGGCATGTGATTGGTGCATCGCAGAGCGGAGACGAGCTGTGCCGCGATTCACCAATCACATAGCTTGAAATTCACATCTCTTCTATTTCAAGCCATGTGATTGGTGAATCGCGGCACAGCTCGTCTCCGCTCCGCCTCAGTGGAACCGCAGCCTTAAGGAGTATGTGCGGAGTAAGTTTGATAGATAAAGTTGGATTGCCTGTAAGAGATTGCTTTTTAGCCATAAGGCCGCCGTTTGTGCAACATGTACTTCTGTGAATTCATGTGTTTAATTTACCATTTGGTGTACAATAAAGATTTTTTTTTATATTCATTTGGGTCACAATGTGACGCTTATGAACGTCAAAATAAAAAAAATATAAAATAATTACTTAAAGACTACATTTACATTTACTGCCACGTTCGCGAAGCAAGGGCGTAGAACCAAGAGAAAGAACGGGCAATAAAACTCACGGTCACTCTTTTTCATCGCCAGGTTTTGCATAATACACATAATTTACATTTTGTAAGGTGCTGCAACTGTTACACCTTCTATATCACTTGTATATATTTACTGTACATAATAATACTCAAGCATAATACTTTTGATGTTCATTTGGTTAGCCTCCTCAGAATAGACATGGTGAAACAGGAGCATCCACTTACATTATAATACCTAATAATGCAGGCAATCCGCGAAAGTGATCAGGAACCATGCTGGAAATGATGCAGTTAAATATTAAAATCTAATACCAGCCCGCAAGACCGTCATCGACCAGTCATCGCAAGTAGCACCCGCTCACGAGTATGACGCATGTGCCAGCCATCGTCCCTCTCGCCATATTAGAGGGACAGGGATGACCCGACACACGACGCCACCACAAGAAATGACATTTTAGTGAGCATGACGACAACGGTATACGAACCAGCAGTAAGAAACAATCTACTGGTATACTGACCATGACCGCCAATTACCTCCATTTTCCAGATTTTTACGTTCCACTAATTTATGTTATTATTAACATAAATTAGTGGAACGCGTGAAGGAATGCATATGTAGAAAGAATTTTGTGAAGGTGACAAGTGAACAATGATATGATCAGGGATAAATAATGTTAAACTACATTCAACAAATCATAAAAATATCCAAATCCTGCAAAAATCATGTATTCACGAGGCACCTCCACTTAATATGTCACTTATCAAAACTAGAATTTAACAGATTTATATAACAATTATATTAAACGGTCAGAAAATAAAATAATCCTGAGTTAAACAAGCCTAAGCCTATCCCCATGGTGTCTTATCATTTAAAAATTAATTAATAGTGTAATAACCCCTTTGTAAAAGAAAGTTCCTAATTGTCCGTTTGTATTTGTGCATGGGTAAATTCATTATTTCAAGCACAAATTTTTGTTCTGTAGTCTTAGATTTCAAGAGGCAATTTGTTGAAAAATCGTATACCAATCCCCGCAAATGAATTCTGAACTTTATGTAGACGGTAGTTAGTTCCCACCAGTTTATGCCTATTCCTTGTGTTCACTTTGTGCAAATCACTATTTTTGCGGTATAGAATTAAGTTTTTCTTAGTGTAACATTAAGTTAGCATATATATATATATATATTGCGATGCAACTGTCAATATATCTAATTCTTTAAATTTATCACGTAAAGAATCTCTAGCACCTAACTTATAAAATGCACGTATTGCCCTCTTTTGAATGACAAAAATAGTCTGTAGGTATGTCAGCAGCTGTACCCCATAACATTATTCCGTAAGACATTACGCTGCGAAAATAACTAAAGTAAACCAGTCTAGCAGTATCTATATCTGTGAATTCCCTAACTTTTCTGACTGCAAACGCTGCAGAACTAAGTTTTACTGCGAGTCAGGATATTTGGGCGCCCCACTGAAGCTTACAATCTAAAGTTACACCTAAGAATACGGTTGATTCGACTAGTTGAATTGTTTCCTTATTTAAAACTAGCTTTTGCCCGCGGCTTCGCTCACGTTAAATTCGGAGTAACACAAAACTCCTTCATCGTTCGATAGTAATTTTCGTTTTAATTCTGTTCATAGGAACTAATAAGAAATAGAACCGCAAGAAGTATTTAAAACATTTTTGTAAACAGTGTTTTTAGAGTTCCGTAGTCAAAAATAGCTAAACATGGAATCCAAATGGAATCCTTATTGACGCGCTATGTCTGTCAGTCTATCCGTATATCATAGCCACTTTATGTCGAAACTATTCAGTTTACACATTTGAAAATTGGTAGCTAGATGTATTCTGTGAACCGCTTTACGACGTTATAGAAAATAAAAAATATTGAATATTAAAGCTTTACATACATGGAACTGTTGTAGAAAATGGGCTGTTAAAAATTATTGTGAGGTTCCTAAAGCCATTGTTTCTCGAAGTCAATCGTTTGAAAGATAATACGGTTCCAAAGTGGTAAAATGGGGGTGTGTGACCAACCCCTCTAACTTTTAAAGTAAGAGAGGGACAAATCTAAAAAAATACATGTTGTAGATCGTTATAAAAACCTCCAACGAAATTTTTTGATAAATAAGCAGTTTTTGAAATAAAGCACATCTTAAAAACTGCAAATATAGCTTTATCGTTTATACAAATACCATTAATATTTAGTCGAAGATAATGGCTATGGTAAGTGGATACCTTCACTACGGAAGCCTTCATAGCGAATAGCTTTTATAATGTTTCCTCCTAGGCGTTACTCGTAGCCGTTTGCCATTTCAAAGCTGATTCCGCATTAACAGGACTGGAACACCAACGATCAGTCTCAAGTTGCGTGAAGGTACTCCATACTCCTGATAATTGTAAGGAGTTCAGACACTCTATGGGGAACGAAGAAACTTTGCCAGTATTCATGACATTATCTACCGAAATACAGTCAAATGTCAAAGCCATGGTCCGATATATCTCTAGGTATATACACTTTCACATTTATGAGTAGAGAATATTGGTTCAGCCTGTTTAGCGTGAAATTGGTACATTTTCGCATTTATACCTTATATTAGTAGGTATTAGCCAAGGCTTTTTCAATAACTATTAGTTTATATAAGTAAGCGAACGAAGTTATGACAGTGCACCATATGACAATGTATAATGTGACAGTACTGACATATAGCACATGCGCAGTAGTCAATTATTACAGCGTATGCGTTGTTACTGTCAATAGGTAGAAGGATTGTCCCTACAAACTTCGACCCTCTCCAAAATCCCTCCCAGATTATGTTTTGCATTTTATTGTATCCTATATGTTTTTCCTGGTTTTGAGCTACCTACCCACCAATTTTCAGCCAAATCGACTCAGCCGTTCTTGAGTTATAAATAGTGTAGTTACACGACTTTCTTTTATATATATAGATTATATTAGTACTTTTGACATTAGGCAAAGAGAATTTAACACATTTGGTTTTGCTAGTGTTGAGGACCAAATTATTTGTCGAAAACCAATCTAATACTTGAGCAAGAGTGTTATTGACGGTATCAAAGTTACTTGAATTGCGATCAACTTTAAAAATAAGTGACGTATCGTCGGCAAACAAAACAATATCACATAAATTTTGAACAAAGAACGGCAAATCATTAATATATATTAAAAATAGAAATGGACCGAGAATAGAGCCCTGTGGAACGCCCATTCCTACTTTTTTTTGACTTTTGAGTCAAACGTCTTTAATAGGTCACAAAAAACACCAATGGCATCCTTCGAGTTTTCCCAAGCATTAAAAATATGCTATAACAAAGTTACACCGGCATCAACGGTAGAGCGACCCTTAGTAAAGCCACTGTGAAATAAATTATTTGTGTGAAAGTGGCTCTCTAGATGATGCGAAATAATCTATTCATAAATTTTACTAATAGCAGGCAAGATAGAAATTGGTCGAAAATTACTAGGGTCGCTCTTGGATCCCTTTTTGAATAATGGTATCACTTTACTGTGTTTCATTAGATCAGGAAATACCCCTGTATCCACGCATCTGTTGAATATTGCAGCTAAATACGGAGCTAAGCTAGAAATAATTTGTTTACAAAAATTTACTTTAACCCTTAACCAGGCTATGGATTGAGGTCCTCCCACATCGCTTTTTGGAAGTTTTTACCAGGTTTTGGTAAAGAATCTACCACAAACTGTCAAAAACGCCCAAATAGAAATATTACAGGTATGGTCACAAAAAAACTTGCTTCAATCGAAACGCAAATGTCACTTTTACGGCCATTTCTTCTATGGTCGTCCGTCTAGCTGTGTTTTCGTGGGAAGTGCTATGTATTTTATTCATAATGGCGAATCGGCGAAAGGTAAGTCGTACCATTTTTTTATATGTTGTAGAATTTGAGATTTTCTAGTGATATGTACATAAATTATACGTAAATATTTGAAAAATATCATGATATAACAAAATAAATCATGTGGGGAATCATATAACCTTAGCCTGTGAAGACCTTCTATTGTGGGAATAATATGTCCATTGCCTGGTGAATTAAAATCTTTATTTTGTAGTAACTTTTTCCGCGGGTTTTCTTTTTCGTTTACTCACTGTCATATATATTACAAGTTAAGAAGAAATTACGTATTGTTTTATCGAAATATAAATTGTGGGTAGTGGTAAACTTTTGTCATCATTGATTTGTCAGTCAGCATTTACCTACTTTAGTGTATTTTTTGTTATACAGATATTACAAATTCATGTGATCGAAAATGAGCTTCATGAGATGTTTTTATCCTTAGGATGAAACTGATGAAGATGAAGATTTTTATTCAGATTATATCCCAAAATTATTCATAGCAAGATTTAACGAAATTAAAATGCTAACAAAATGTCAAAAATACTTGTTTAATTTATATATATATATAAATATTTAAGTCAACGTCTAGATAGGCAATGGGATTATGTATTCCCACGTGTCTTTTTTCAGGTTTCAGCAAATTTTCTAAATATAATTGATAAAATCCCATACTAAACGTTTTTACTTATATAAATCTGTAAAAAAATCACTATTACTACAGTATTTGTCCGAGGCCTGGTAAAGGGTTAATGCTCCTTGCAAATGTCTTCTGTTTAAAAATTTTATTGTTCTCATCATTAACAATTTTAAATAAGCATTTATATAATTCATCAGGATCATCAATGGTTAAGTCAATACTGGCGATCTTGGCAGCAACATCATTACTAAAGTGTTTGAGGCGAGCAGATGTCATTGGCCTACATGTAATTTCTTGTACTTTAGGGGTTGTATTAATTGGAATTACAACCTTTTGCCCGCAGTGATCCGATGTCAAGTCAGTTAAAACACATAAATAAAGACAATTGCAAAAAACATTATCTAAGCATGTAAACGAATGTAAGGTTATTCTGGTTGGTTCAGAGAACAAAACATTTAAATTAAATGACCTAAATAAGCTAACTAACCTAGTACAAATTGGTGATTTTTCTAACAAATTGACATTAAAATCGCCACATACGATTATCGACTTCCTACTAGAAATTACCTATGTGTTTTAAGACATCCTTTATAATGCTTTCAAACTGATTAAAGTCGCTTTGTGGTGGTCGATATAACTCACACACTATAATATTATGTTGTTCAAGCTCAACCAAGAAATCTCAGCAGTGCGCTCGATAGAAAGTTTAGCTATATCCTTACGTTCTTTACATTTCAAACTATTACACACATATATTAGAGAGCCACCACGAATAGCCTTCTTTCTTACGAATGCACTTATAACTGAGTAATGTTGATTGTTAAATATTAATTGGTCACCTCGCAACCAATATTCCGTTATACATAAGATATAAATCTTATGTTTGTTTAAAAATAAATCTATTTCTAATTCTTTGCCAGATAGGCCTTGTATGTTTTGGTGAACTTTTGTTTCTCTATCACGGGTATTATTCTAATTTCTTAGGACAATACACGGCCTTTTGGCAGGCGTATACGGAGACATAGGTCCAACGCGCAGAGGCCCTTTGAGAGTTTTAATCTAGAATGTGATGAGACACCTACTGAGGGGCCTCCATAACTGCACTATTAAGTACAGTCACGGATTAGCCGCAGCAGGTGAGAGACTTTTGCTACTTGTATGGAATCTAATTATCTGGGCTATTGGGATGGGTGTTAGGTGGATTGGTTTGATGAAAACTATGGATGGAAAAACTGGCGTCTGCCCTAAGTACCTACTCTTATAGTACGTCGAAAAGGGGCAGACGTGACTTGCCAACTCACTAGATGGGCCCTCTCTAAATAGCCACCAAGGTAAACAAAGTCTGCCATAAAGACAGCCAGAGGGCAACACCGGTGTGAGTGGCTAGGGGTGTCGAGCGGTGCGGCACCGGTTTCGCCATCGCGGGTCTCGTGACCCGGAGCGGGTTTCCCCGTAGTTACGCCCTTGAGAATGACACTTCCACCCCCGAGCTGGTAACTCTCGCGGCTTCCCTCTGACCGGACGACCAAGGCAAGCCAGAGTTGAGAGTCCTGCGGGCGCTCTTGGGCATCCACTCCAACCAACAAATAAAGGCAAGCCGGAGACGAGGCCCCGACCTACTCTCTGAAGCATTCGGGACCACAGTGTCGCCACACACATTCAGCTCGCCACAAAGCTGCCCTGCGGTTTATAAGCTTTCTATTTATCCTGTAATACATTTTTTGTTTATATCACAAGATGAAGGTGATGGCAGCGATAGCCTAGTGGAGATACCAACAGACTGCCATGCAGAGGGTATCAGGTTCGAATCCACGGCGTGCACCAATGACTTTTCGGAGTTATGTGCGTATTGAATTGTTAATTATCGCTTGTCCCGTGCCTCGGAGAGCACGTTAAGCCGTCGGTCCCGGTTGTCATGAAGATCTTTGACAGTCGTTATAGGACGTCAGTACCTTCTAAATAAACTGACACTAGTCTAAACCATGGAATATCGCTATCCCTTCGGGTTGCGGAGGGCAGACAGGCAGTCGCTCCGTGGAAAAGCTAATATTCAGCCAAATTCGGTTAGACTAGTAAGCGGACCCCAGATTGAAACTGGGATAACGCTAAGAGGATGATGATCACAAGATGAAGGTGATATATGAAAGCTTTTACTCTGCCCTCCGAGATTGCGTTAGTCTCATGATGAGATAAGGGCTGCCCCAGAGGGCTTTATTATTATTATTATTATAAAGTGCGTAACAGCACGTAACAGTGTGATACGGGAAAAGTGTAGTCTAAAAGAAAATGCAGTTACCTACAAAGATTGAAAAAGGAATGTTGCGTTGGTTTGGACATTTAGAACGGATGGATGAAAGAAGAAATATGAACGGAGTGTATTGTGCGAGAATGAATGGAAATGTCGGTAGGGGACGTCCTAGGCGAACGTGCGTCGACCAAATAGGTGACGTACCTAACTACTGAAAAAGGGCTAAATTAAAAATACCCATAGCCGACGCGCATGCATGATGAGGTTAATGAATGTAGATGAAGCAAAAGAGGTATGTTTGAACCGAAGCATGTGGCGTTCCATAGTCTCTGCCTACCCCAATGGGAGACAGGCGTGACGATATAGATAGATAGATAGGCGTTGATCACTGAAATAGGTACCTACGTACAGCAACGTGCAAGCGGCAGTAGGTAGGTATTCTATTACCTATCGCGAGTTTAAATACTACACTGCCACTGTAAGAAAGTCACTCTCATTCAGTAGGTAGGTCGGCCAAAATTAATAGTTCTAGTCCCAACAAGCTGAATTTCGTCAGTTTGTATTAGATGCTCGTGATAGACTAATATATTTAAATATACAGCCCCGACAAAAAATGCCTAATGCCTGTTTTACTGAAATACACTGAATGTGTTGAATAAACACTCCTTGGCAGTCCTTGGTGTTGAATGAAAACAGAAAACAGTTTCACTACGTAAACTACGTTCCAATTCACTCATGCTCTTAGAGCTCTATGCCTCACATAACTCGCTTATTAGTATTGTTTGTTAAAACGATGTTGTTTATTAGTTATGATAGGTAAACATAAAAATAAATTGAATTAAATTTTACAGGAAAATTAAAATTGAGTTGTTTTTTTTTCATCCTGTAAAGGAAAGACTTCTGAACGAACGGAATGTCTTCTTCGTCGGCCATGTTTTGCACAACAACATCACGTCGCATAGTAAACGTCAACGATTCGTTTACGATTTCTGAAATTATCCAAATACCTATTCCCTTTTATTAAATCACTTTGTTTATATTTCGCAATTTAATTAAATGTTAAAATGAATCGAACTGAGGGGCTGGTGCAACGAAGAAACGTATTAAAGGACAATGCAGACGGAGGAATAAAGGAAAACCACGACGTCGATGATAAGAAAAATGATAAAAATTATGATGACGGGGATTCAAAGGAAACTAGATTGACACTAATGGAAGAAGTTTTACTTTTAGGACTAAAGGACAAAGAGGTAAGGTAACAGTTGCATGATACAAAGAAACTTATTAAAATAACGATGTCGTGACTTCAATCTCATGTGTGATGGTCATTTCAGGGTTACACATCATTTTGGAATGATTGCATATCCAGCGGTTTGAGAGGATGTATTTTAATTGAACTGGGTCTAAGAGGCCGCGTAGAATTAGAAAGAGCTGGCATGCGTAGAAAGGGATTGTTATCTAGAAAAGTAATAGTTAAATCAGGTATGTAAGAGAAAGGTTTGTTTTATCACACTTATATTATGTACTCTGATTTAATAAATATGTAATCAAATGATAAGTTGTTCATTGGGCAATATGCTAAATGAGTGGTTCTGCCCATTTTGTTTTTGGAAAATATTTATTATTCTTTTAATGTTTTTAGACATAAAATGTTAATGTATTGGCAAATTAACTGCATAATGATTACAGTCATATAATGCAGTAATGCTAGATGCACTATTAGTGATGCTAGAATCAGCTATGGTCTGGTAAAAAATGTGTGTAAATTTAAATTATATGGCTATAATATATCTGTACCATTAGTTGTGTTCTTCTATTAGGTTATTTTTAATTGTTACGCATACAGGAAGTTGGATGATAACATAATTTAAAGTTATTTGTTAAAATATATATTATGAAACTTGTTCCAGATACACCCACAGGTGATGTTTTGCTAGATGAAGCCTTGAAACACATGAAAGAAACAGACCCACCAGAGACAGTGCAAAGCTGGATAGAATATCTAAGTGGTATGTGTTTACCAATAGCATAATATTTATTAACTTACCAACTTATGTAATAGAAAATATTGTAGCTTTACCCAGTTTGTCATATTATTTATATTTTGTAAGCTTGAGACAATGATTGTGTTGATAATATTCTACAATTCTATGCATTGTCTCGGTTTCATATTAATGTTCAACAGTTTCCTGCATATTGGAGTGTCTAGTAATCACATTTAATATTAATGTCTTTAAACAATCCAATATTATATCTATACAGAAGGGTACTTTTTGAGCATTAAACTAACTATCAACACAAACCTGTGCCAATTACGATATTTACTTACAACTTGTGACAATTACATAGTCACAGCTACTACAACAAAGTGAGAACACAAGTAGATAACATAGCAAGATTATTTTAAAGGACCAGTTTTATGATAATCAGTAGCAAATAATTAAGAAAGATGATGCATTATCGATTCATGTGTTAAATCCTGTCAGAACATGAGAGATTTCCCTATGTGTATATAATTTTATGTCTGTGTTTCATGCTTAAATGCATTCATACAAGCTATTGTCAAAGGTTTCTTTTGTTAGGACATGAAGACTAAGTTACTTGAGGCAGTACATGTATTCATTAATATGTAAATTCTGTTTAATCTCAATGTAAGATAGACTGTGATATTGCACTTATGCTTGGTCTCATAGTCATGTGTATGTTATGTTCATTTCAGCCTATTTAATATAATGTGAGGTTTATATCTCTGATTTGTTTTGTGACTAATTTTCACTTTAATAGGTTGTTTCCTGAAAATAGGGTTGTCCATGCTAAGAAGTTTACTGTTTCCCAAAGCATGTCATCAGGTAGAACTGAATGGCTCGTTAAAATAAGTAGCAATAGCTTAATATGAAACAGTGTTTAATTCATATTATGGTGCAATGCATATCCTCTAGCACAGGGGTGGCCAACTTGATTAGAGTATGATCTATTTTAACCAACAATCCACCATATTTATTATTATTTATTTAATTTCATACTTCCTTGAACTCTAAATAATCTGTATATCTTTTCCTGGAGGTGATAAAAATGCTATCGTCTTGCCTACTTTTAACCGCGATGACCTGGTCGATCGTGGCCAGTTGGCCACTCCTACTCTAGCAGTATTCAATCAAGGACAATGATTATGGCTATCATGAGAGTTTACTAAGGAAAATACTCAAAGTAAATACCTATTATCATTTTGATGACACAGCAAACCATATACCAACCCATCTGGCCAGCATGGTATAGTAGGCCAATTCTTCCTCCCAATTGTGAATAAATATTCATAATGTTATTGTGACTGAAATTAGTGAATGCCTATACCCAGTAGGGGATAGCAAAAGGCCATATGATAAAGTTGCTTTGTAAAGTTAAATGTATATGTTCATTATTATTGTATGATTTGTAAAATTTTATTTTCAGGTGAAACATGGAATCCAATGAAGTTAAAATATCAATTAAAAAATGTTCGTGAAAGGCTGGCAAAAAATTTGGTTGAGAAAGGAGTACTAACTACTGAGAAGCAGAACTTCTTGCTTTTCGACATGACTACCCATCCACTGACTGACAATGTTGTAAAATGCAGATTGGTTAAAAAGGTAATAAGCTGTTATTTCCTCATATTACTTTATCAGCTTTTAATTATATCTTTAAACAATATCTAACATTGATATAAAATCCTTTCCTCAAAGTACTGATTTCATGTAGTGATAAATGCATAAATGTTTTAATACCTACTGATTATTATATTTTATGTGTACAGCTGAAACAATACTTTATATGTATTCTATAAAATACAGCTATGTAACTAACTAAGTTTGCACTTTGTATCATAAAGTACCTATGTAAAATTGATTTGATTATTATAAGTAAACAGACAATGGTTATGCTATTATTATTAGGTGTTGAAAGGTTATAATTTCACAACAGACAAACAGGTGTTTTCATTTAAGACGGATTTATTTCTTTGCGAAAACAAACAACATGACATTTTGGCATCCAAAATATGCTTGTATTATGTAAACAAGAATCGGCTCAATTATTGTATGTGGAAATAAGATTTACTATGAATGGTTGTTGGCAGAGACCTTTAACTATGCGGTATGTGTTTTGCGTTCACATCTGTATATGGAGGTGGGAGGAGGAGTTTTAGGGTTTTCCATCAATAGATAAGTGTTAGTCCTGTTGAGGGTTTAGGTGTATAATTCAAGCGGGCAAAACCTAGAATATTATAAACATAAATTACGAAAGAATTTTAAAATGAATTCTATTGTGTAGTGCCTGTTTATAAAATACCTGAGCTAGAGGTATTTGATTTCTAATAAGCTCGACGTTCTACAAGCGTTTAGGGATCAAAATGATAATAACTTTATATTCTCAGCTAACAGTGACGATTTTTGTATATGTAAGCATTACATAATTATTTAACTAAATTAGTATGAAAACTATCACACATGTATACGTATTATATGTATTTATGAAAAACGAAATAACTTTGAACGTAGCAGTTATAATAGTTAATGATATCTTTAGTGCGTTTTTACGTATTATGTTGACGGTACCGACTTAATGGCCCGCCATATGTGGTTAAAAAAATTGGTTTAATTTGCTTAGTTTGTTCTCACTGGATAAGTGACCAGCCATCCCGTCGCCAGAATGGCCGGTCACTTCATCATCATCACAATCATCGTCCTAGCGTTATCCCAGTTGCATCCAAGACTTACAGGCCTTGAGCCCGAGAATATTAGCTTTTCACAGAGCGACTGTCGTCTGACCTCCGCAACTCAAAGGGATAGCGATATTCAATAGTATAGTTTAAACCAGTATAATTTATTTGAGGTTACTGACTCCCCGTAACTTTAGAGCAGTATATTTTGTTTGAGGTTACTGACTCCCCGTAACGACTGTCAAAGATCTTCATGACAGCCGGGACCAACGGTTTAATGCTGTGTATGCGCGGTGTTTACCTGTATAATCTCGAAGCGCACTAGCTTAGGGCAGCTCCGAAACGCATTCATTAAATTTGCAATTGGCCTAAGGTGTTTTCTTTGCACATGCGGTGACCATCTATTACTTTAGGCTACGAAAACGGCAGATAAAGGAACATGTTAAGCTAACGTTAGTGATGTGTTCAGGTGCAGGAGGCGGCGCTGCGGCGCTCGATCACGGACGTGGCGCACGCGGACAAGCGCTCGCTGGCGCTGCTGATGCTGGCGCACTCGGCCGACGTGCTGGAGAACGCGTTCGCGCCGCTGTCCGACGAGGACTACGAGCTCGCCACGCGCCGCGTGCGCTCGCTGCTCGACCTGGACTTCGAGGCCGAGGCCATGCGGCCCGACGCCTGCGAGATTATGTGGGCCGTCTTCGCCGCCTTCACTAAATAGCGGTAACGTGTGCTCTTCAGCACTCTCGGCAACTAGACAAATGGTAAATTTGTGTTGGTTTTAAATATTATCTCCCCGCGACCCATTTTATGAACATAAAACGAATCGAAGTAAATTAATAATGCTCGTCGTTCAATTACATACCTATGTCAGTAACAGTAAGTGATCCTAAATATCGCCGACTTAATTTTGTACCGTTTGGTGTTGTATTGTTGATTACAGCTGTGTGTGAAATAAATTTGTACAAAAAATCATTATCAATATTTACCATAACATTTTAATTATAACAGTATTAAATTATTTCATACAGTTGATTGTGAAATTCGTGAGGATAGAAAAATAACAACAAAGAAGATATGTAAAGTAATTTGGGTGAAATGATATAATTTATACGAATCATTTTAAATATTGCCACTCATAAAAATCATTAATGTTTTTAACATTATTTTCATTGATTATAAGTGTAGTTCTAAATTTATTTTATCATAGCACAAAATTCTGTATCTACCTAATTTGATGTTTTAAAATAATAAGTGCTACAATAGATGTATAAGCTTGTACAGATGGACGGAATGTATACAACAAACACAAATTAAAAACATATTGACACGGTCATTTTTGTCATAGCCCCGCCAAATGTGTATGTGATCATTGATCACACATAGGTACTAGGCATTTTTAAATAAGAGTTCGAAACTAAACATCCTGCTTCGTTGCTATCTTGAAGTCATTAAAGTTTGTTAATGTTTTATATCAGTGTTCGAAACTTTTATTGTTATTTACTGATTATATCCAACTGTACTAGTTTACACATACTTACGTATTATTTTGTAATAGTAGGTATACTGAAATGTTTGTTATTTTTTTTAATAAATAAGTTTTTGTATATGTATGTTGATCTGCTTTTACAACCGGAGTACGATAAATTGTGTGTGTAAATTTTATGTTGTTGCCAAATACCCTTCATTGGAGTTATATGTTTCTCTTTGGTATCTTGTTTTGTTATAAACATTATATTGAAAATCGCATGTGCATGACGCTAATTACATCTAATATTAAAAATGATAGTGCAATCATGCTATAATTAAAAAATATTTCGCAATGAGAGAGATATAGATATGTATTATTTTACAGACATGTTTCTGTTAGGGTAATAACTAATTATTTGAAGTTGTGTATGAGATGCTACGTCTGGATTTGAACCTAAAATTTAACAGAACATATAATGAACGCACTATTACAAATCCCAGTATATACTTTATAATGCTAGTTGTTTTATAATATTTTAGTTGATAGTTCTTTATATGTGATTCAAATAAAATTTTATCGGGCTTGACATAAGTGAAACACTTATTTATAGAATTCATTTGTGACAAGTGTAAATAGAAGATATATTGTTTGTATATCAAAATTCCATTTGTTTTTGTACTTCAATTGACAGCACTTTGTATAAAAATATAACACGATCGGAATATGAACTGTGTTGTCATTTTAAAGATATATTATTATTATTTATAACTACATGGTGATTACTAAATGATCACTTAAAAGTTTATGTTGTTTGTGCATAAACTGTGTTCCACATTCAACACTTATAATCAAATCTAGTGCTAAGTTACTTAGTTTTGGGTGTGTATATAAATATGATATCTACTATTTTGGTTTGTATATAACCATTGAAGCCAAGCCGCAAATATTAAAAGAACGATAATAAATTAGAAGTGATGGAGAGATGTATAAAATTAAGGTAAATAACTATGTATCATACACATACTTATAGTTTTTAGAAAATTACTCAAATATATTCCTTAGTAAATATTATTAGTATTTTTACTTGCGATGTTTTCTTGGAACATGTGGCAGATACTACCTACACATTTATATCGTGGTACTTCATAACTATGATCAAAAATGTCAGTCGAGCATTGAATTATTACCTACAGAAACCAAGTACGCGCACGCAATACGCGCCGTTCATTTGGGTCAGGATCTGACCCAATCGGCGGCCGCGTTGTCTGTAGTCCGAGTCGCACGGTAGCGTAAGCATCTCCCGCAAAATAATCGAAATTATGACATATTGTACAGTGTTTTGTGCCACAATGCTTCAGAAAAAGATTATAAGATTGCTGGAGTATCATTCCACCGGTCAGACATAAATTTTATTACGTAGATTGTCTAATAATACAAATATAGTGAATCATAATAAGTACAAGCGGAGTGTTGCCAGTTGGGTGTGAAATTGTCCCAGTTTAATTTACACATTCCTTACCAAAATTTATTCTATTGACAGTAATAAAAAAATAGGAATTAGGTAGTTACATATATAAACTTAACCTTTCAAACACCGCTGGCTGGTACATACCAATCGGTTACGACAAATTTGTCACGTCAAGCTCTAGCCGAGCTCGGCTAAGACGACATTGTCCCAAAGCACTCGATTTTTCCGTTTTTGTATTGAAAGGCTAGTATCTAAAGTATTGTCTTGTACTTAATGTAGGTAAGCGTAACTAACTTTGTTGTTGAACGAATGACGTTACCGACCGAATTATATTAGAATTTTTAAACTTTTCGCCTTTTTTGGTCACCATAGCGCAACGGCGCACACATAGTACTCGCTGTTGATTTTTGATAATTTTTTCTCACAAATATACATAAATAATTTTTATGTACTATAAAGAGCATTTAACTAGGAAATCACTCGGCACTTGTTAGTGCTCACGTTTGAGTAAGTTTCGTCAAGATTGATTTAGCCATCGTTAGTCAGTTGTAAAAACTTAAAAAGCACACAGTGTGACTTTAGAATTTATAATATACAATTACTTATTTCATGCAAAAATTATGAATTTACCCTATTTGTAGGGGAAAGACGTTGTAACTGGCAACTCTATAATTGCGTCTGTGTGCGTGATGCAGCAAGTAAACACAGCACAGTCCCGCACACATAGCGAATTTTCGGCTTAACTTCTGAGCTCGCGTTGTTTGAATACTGACTTTCTGTAGGTAATAATTCAATGCAGTCGAGTTTTTATGCCGCTGATACAGAGAGTATTCAAGAATTTCTTTCCTCATTTGTAGGTATGGAATCATTTTATCAAAATTGCCAAACACTCAAGACGTGCGCATACACGTGCGGCGAAGAAACGGTTGTTATTTGTCATACAATGCCATACACACTCAGGGGCACATTTAACCGTCAACCCAACTAAAATGCGATAATGTTACCGTTAACTTCCGTTTTAGTGCTAAGTGTTACTTCATACCTGCAATAAATAAAACAATCGTATCCGCCTTTAAATTTTGTGGTTTTTATTCAATAATAATGACGAAATTTTACACTCTAGTAGGTACTTACACTTTATAATATGTGAAGAATACATTCGTTTTAAATCACTATGGATACCATTTCTACAATTAAATTTTGTTAGGGTGATTGCATTCACATAAAAGACATGCCCCTCGACAGAGCTGGAGCAGCCAGCCCTAAAGCATTTGCCACCGCTGGGTTTTTAGAAAGCTTCGCATTGCCTGAATGCTTTAATATTCACCAACAACTGTGCAAGATGCTATCTGGCGTTACAATAACCGGTTCCTACACAAGAAAGCCACGCATTCGTACATGAAAAATAGAGATGCTCGTTACATGGTCTCTAACGTTATTCGAAATCGGATCACTACGCCTTCGGCTCATAACCGCTTGTTTGAAGCACGAAATGTGCCCAAAATGTGAGCTTAATAATCAGAAGAAAAAAATTAGTTAATAACAAAATTAATTAAATTACCATAGACATTTGCAAAAACTGATAAAATGTTAGTGGCCGCTTAGATAATGTTAAATATGCTTTTAAGTGTATTACGATTTAGTGAAAAATTGAGCGTCATTGTTTATTTCATTTATCCATCGACCAAGCTAAAATACATGCAAAAACATGACGTCATTCACTTTTTGTACAGTTAGCAGAAGAGGCGTGTGGCACGAAGCTAGATAATCAAAATATGGAAAAACCACACAGGCACACACGCCCATCTGATCCCAAACTTAGCAGAATTTGTAATATATAATAATCAGGCAACTGATTAACTTACTTTTTTATATATTTTCTTTTTATAGACTCACGCCTGTAGCCGAGAGGCAGAGGTAACATTACACTCATATTTCGCCATGTTATCAATTTATGTCCCACGTAATGGGGAGCGATTAGGCGTTACTGGGCACTTAACCAGACTCCGTGCTGATACTAAGAATTCGGAAAACGCCAGCAATACTTTTGCCTGACCCGGGAATCGAAACCTTGACCCCGGGAGATCTTACTTAATTATTCTTAATAACATACATATTATAAAAAGTGACTACTTATGTTTAAGCGTGTAGAACTAGGTAGACACCGCGCTGTTTTTATTTAATCGGCTAAAAACGCCAAATGACTAAGTGGAATTTTTTTCACAGTTCATGGTTATTGATTAGTTGAAAATGTTTTGATTAAACCATATACCTAATTTTTGATGGGTATATGTAAGTAAGTAGGGGAAAGGAAGGCAAAACGGACCCTGTGGGCAAAAAGGACCATGTTCATCGTTTTGAAACTTTTAACGACATTTATAATCGCGTGCCGTAAAAATGTTGGCCGCCATGTTCCCGGTCTCGGTCAGTGTACTCAACTCCACCGACTACACGTGCACAGTTTTAGCAAGGTAAGTTTATTTTTCTAAATTTTGATGTAAAATTAATGATTTTCAATGAGCCTATAGTTAGGTTTGGTTTGTGTTAATGGGTTCTTTTGATCATTTAACGAAGTATCTCGGCGATATCTGAATTCATAAACTTAAATTTTTTAGTTTTTGTTATTTATGCCTAAAAGGCAAAACGGACCTAGGCAAAACGGACTGGGGTACCGTTTTGCCTTCATTTGAGTGACGTGGGTACAAATACAAATGAAATGAAAGTAGTACCCACGATAAATATAATTATTATTATTATATCTTTTTGTATTTGTTTTAGATGGTTAATAATTACAAAAGAAAATCCAGTCGGAATTCCTCGGATGAATCTAGTATAAAAATGCGATTGAGAAAGTGTTAGCCGAGGAAATGGAGCTCAATAAGGCTTCTCATCAATTCCTAGTACTAAAAACTACTTTGAAAAGAATACTGGAGAAATATAAGTAAATAGTATACAGGATTTTTATGTGAAAAATGTATTAGGTAATTGATTTATTTTATACATACATACAAATGGAGGTATTAGAAATCGTTTAATATCTTCATAATCTGTGATTTTATCAAAGTCCACTTTAAAGTTTTACACTTGAAGAACTTTAATAAAACGTTAAGTTTTTTTTCTACATTTTTTTTTTACTTGATTTCTATTAATTTGTTTCTTTTTTCAGCGTTGCGAAATGCACTGAGACGATCACGTTGGCTAAAGTAGGTACCTACTATGCTAAAGTGAAGTGGGTGCACGATCATTCCTTACGATGTTCTAAATGGTGTAGTTCATAAAGGGCAATTATTTCAAACTATAAAGTGTAGGTGCAAAATTAGAAGAAGTTATCTCCTGTACTACGCACAATTAATTTCAATTCGTTTATTTCTATAGGTACTAGCTGTTTCCCGCGGTTCTACGCGCGTCCTGAGGGAACTACCTACTTCGCGTACCCGGTCAATTTATAGCCTAAGTTACGCCTTGGTACATCAGCTATCCGCCAGTGAAAGTCCCGTCAAAATCGGTCCTGCCGTTCCAGAGATTAGCGAGAACATACAGACAGACAGTCATTTCTGTATATGTAGGTACCCTGTATACATCCATATGCATTAAGTAAAAAGCGGTTATTTTAATATTACAAACAGACACTCCAATTTTATTTGTGTATAGATACTTAGTAACGTAGTCGGCAAAAGACAAATTTACTAAGTTGGTAGTGTCTTACCACAAAATAGGTATCCCCACAAGATAATATTGCCTTATCTATCGGCATGATTCGATTTCGATTTGATGCGATTGTCGGCCCAAGCATGCTGCCCTGAGGAACGCTATTGAGGACAAAACCATTCCACCAGCGAGTATACAACGTTATTTTGAATATACGGGGAATAACCATTTATTCATAAGGTTTATTTCTATTTCACGTTTACCTAGTATATTTAGCTAGACTAGATTGCAATTATATACACTAAAAAGTAGGTAAGTAAGTAAATCATTTATTGACACACCAAATACAACGCACAATACAAAAAATAGAACACAACAGCTAGGTATACAATTCACAATACAACTAATACACATTATCCTACAAGCACAGCTATTACATATAATACATTGCATTGTTACTTTGCGTCGCAGTCGATGTGCCAAAACGCTCTTTGGTTTATAACATGACGTTAAGCGTGGTGCATGATATTCTGAATTCATGACTTTTTGAAGCTATGTGCGTATCAAATGGTTAATTGTCGGAACGTGCGTCGGAGAGCACGTTAACGGTCCGGGCTGTCATGAAGATCTTTAACAGTCGTTACGAGGAGTTAGTACCTTCAAATAAACTGATACTGGTGTAAACCATGGAATATCGTTATCCCTTTGGGCTGCGGAGGTCAGACGGCAGTCGCTCTGTGGAAAAGTTGAAAAGTCATATCTGGTTAGACCAGTAAGCAGACCTCGGGCTCCAAGGCGTGTAAGTCTTGGATGCAACCGGGAAAAACGCTAGGGCAATGATGATGATGACATACAAACTAAACATAGAAGCAGACCAGACCAAGACTGGCACACAAATGTTTGACTTGAATCGAACCTGCAACCAAGCAAATATAAACACTTCATGCATTGAAACCTTATTCTAGTTACTTATATAATAAGACTAGCTTTCGCCCGCATGTAATTATTCTAATAAATAGTAGCCTATGTAGGTACTTCCCCAGGTTTCAGACTATCTATCTCAAATTCCATCACAAACGGCTCTGCAAATTAGCCGTGTAGCATACCTACATAAAAACAGATAATGCTTAAAAATTACTTTTGATTTCATAACCGTCAAACTTCAGGTAAATATTAGTACCTATGTAGGTATATAATTGAAGTTATTGAAGAGCTTGTATAACTAAAATATAACAGCAGAAAAAATAAAAACTGAAAACATTACCACAAAGTACATATCAGACCGTCCCTCCACCCCGCTGTGCTTAAGCGCGCCAACTGATAGTAAGCGCTTTTAATAACGTTGCGCTTAGATCAATTATATCGTGATAACTTTTAAACTTTTCGTCTAAAATAGGCACTTACTGTAAAAGACAAAGTTTATCTACATTCAATATTGAAGGCAATAAATCTATCGATTTTGAAAACATTTTCATAACTAAGTAGGTACTCCAGAATGAGCATTGTAAAAAAGTATCAAATATAATTATTTTTACGGATCACTTTTTAGTATATAGTGGCATCTACTTAAAAGGTAGATATATGCTGCCGCGGACTTTTGTTTAGAACTTTTTGTGATATACAATCATCATATCAGCCAAACGACGTCCACTGCTAGACATAGGCCTCCCCCAAGGTTCTCCACACAGACCGGTCTTGAGCCGCCCGCATCCAACCGCCTCCCGCGATCTTGACGAGATCGTCGGTCCATCTTGCGGGGAGCCTGCCTCTGCTGCGTCGTCAGGTACGTCACCACTCCAGAACCTTTCTGCCCCAGAGGCCATCGGTTCTTCGAGCTATGTGCCCTGCCCACTGCCACTTCAGCTTGACTATCCGGAGAGCTATATATGTCGGCGACTTTGGTTCTACTGCGGATCTCATCATTTCTGATTCGATCTTGCAGGGAAACTCTAAGCATAGCTCCCTCCATCGCCCTCTGAGTCACCTCGAGCCTTCTGATAAGGCCCATAGTGAGCGACCACGTCTTTGATCCGTAAGTCATCACTGGCAACACAAACTTGTCAAAGACTTTCGTATTGAGACACTGCGGGATATCGGACGAGAAGATAATATGTCGTAGCTTCCTGAACGCTGCGTAACCGAGTTGGATTCGACGATTGACCTCCTTCTCGAAGTTGGAGCTACCTAATTGGACTACCTACTTGTCCCAGGTAGATATACTTGTCGACAACTTCGAGCGTAGAGTTCCCAACCTGAATAGGAGCAGGTACAACATGGACGTTCGACATGATTTTCATCTTGTCCATGTTCATCTTAAGACCTACTTGTTGGAAGACTCTACATAGGCCATCGAGCATTGTGCCTAGGTCTTCCAAGATATACAATATCACTGTAAGTATATTATCTTCATGTAACTTCAACGGTTTAGGCAACGCACGCGAAGATAGCTGTCGGAGCTCAGTATTTTTGCCGACTTATTTATTTATTTTATTTATTTATGCTTTATTGTACACCAGAAATATTACATAAAACATCATACAGTATAAGCGAAGTACAATGGGCGGCCTTATCGCTTATAGCGATCTCTACCAGGCAACCTTTGGATGGAAATATTATTGGTCGGAAAATAGTGGTAGTTGTAGGTGTAACAGTCATAATACTTAGAATACATAGATATCTCTAAACACATACATATATACCTATTCATATACTCTACTCTATATACCTACATACAAATACATATATAAATATACATACATACAAATACATATATACATAAGCATACAAAACATAAATATATAAAGGACATAATTATACACACATGAACTATAGCAATGCCTCAATTATAGAATATTTTAGAATGGACTGTAAACTATAATGAAAGATAATATTCCTTCACTAAGGATTTAAATTTAGCTACCGTCTTAGCTTGCCTAATGTGCAGCGGTAATTTATTCCACAAGCGAACGGCAGTTACGGTGAAGAAATTGTCATAAAAAGCTGTGGAATGTACCGGCATTTTAAGCCTCAAATTTTCTGATGACCTTAAATATCTATTATGTGTATCATGAAGGAACTCAAATATTCCTTTAAGATAGGAGGGAGTTGAAGGGTTAAACAGTATATTGTACAGTAAAGTTAGAATGTGAGCATTCCGGCGATGTCGAATTGGTATAGGTCGGTTCACGAAAGATGACCACTGCGCAGAAATCATTTTTTAGGTCCCCGTGGAGGTGCGGGGTGAGGCGCGGGTGGAGTGCCAATAGCGTGGCTCCGTTCTTGACGCATTCCCTAAATGCGTCAAGAATGGAGCAACGCCATTGGTGCACGAATGTACATATGCGCGACGCCATTTGTGGTCAACTTTCGTGAATTTACCTATAACCACTTGAGCTGCGTTCGAAATTGTGAAACATGGTCGTATTTGCGCAAACCAAATACGAATCGTATACAGACATTTTGAATTCGCTCAAGTTTATCTAGCTGGTTTTCGGCGAGGTCTAGATAGCTGACATCTGCATAATCAATAATGGGTAACAGAAGAGACTTAGCGAGCGCAATTTTAGTAGCAGTGGGCAGAAAGTTTCTTAGTCGCCTCAGTGAACCAACTGAAGCAAACACCTTACGACTCACTTCTTGTATCTGCGGTCCCCAAGTAAGAGTCGAGTCGATAGTGAGACCCAGATTTTTTTACTTTGTCTTGTATAGGGATAATCGTGCCATCAAACATTATATGAGGGAGTAGTGACCAGTCAATTTTACTTTTCATTCTAGAGCTAGGTACCAATAAAGATTGAATGATTTGAGTTTTGATGGGATTAAGTTTAAGCCCAAAAGACTTGCTCCACTTGCTGATTAGTGCCAAATTACTGTTAATGATATCTAAAGAATGTGACATCTGCGACAGTGTTGACTGCGTGTATATCTGGAGATCATCTGCATAAAGGTGATAGGAACAGCGAAGGTTATTACAGATAGAATTTATGAATATTGAGAAGAGTAAAGGAGACAATACGCCACCCTGGGGCACACCGGCATTTGTATTACACCAAGAAGAAAGTGAATTCTCGATATGTATACGTTGTCGGCGGCCACACAGGTAACTACGAAACCAATCAATCACCGTAGGAGATATGTTAAGAGAACAAAGGCGTCCAAGAAGAATATCAAAATCTACCGTATTAAAGGCGTTACTAAAATCAAGTAGACATAAAATTGTGAGCTGTCCGCCTTCCATACCAGCCCTGATGTCGTCCGTAACATTGACTAAGGATGTGACTGTGCTAGGTCCCGAACGGTAACCGGATTGAAAGGGATTTAGAAGATTATTCTTACAGAGGAAGGAGTTAATTTGGTGGTACACGAGACGTTCGAGGACTTTAGAGAGGAATGGCAGGATAGAAATGGGCCGATAATCGGAATAGGATGAAGGATGAGAAATTTTTGGTATAGGAGTAATTTGGGCGTCCTTCCATATCGATGGAAATAAACCACTGGACAAGGAAAAATTGAAGATGTGGGTAATTATGGGTAGGATTGCGTCAAGTTGATACTTTTCATTATATTATGGCAACATTACACAAAATCTTTATAATTTGTAGCCTATGTGTTATTCTGATATATAAGCTATATCAAGGTTGTAGCTAGAGTCGAATTTGAGGTAGGGCAGCACTGGTTATACTTAGGTAGGGCGGAAGTTAAAAAATGTATCATAATCGATCTGCTCCGAAGCACGGACCTCTAGGTCAGTGATGTTCGTTGAATAGCTATTCGTAGACTAATAATTTCTGTGACAGAACATGAGCATGGATCTAAGAACTATTCGATCCTCAGTGATGAAGAACAAGCGAACGAAATGGTTTAACTTCCACACTTGGTTGTAAGGATCCATGTCTGAGTGAGAGTCAGGTAATAATAAATTTTAGGTGGGGTGATACGAGTAAATATATATGACCAAAAATATTATTTAGATCATATTGTTTCTGCAAACTTATTATAATAATAATTTAAATAATAATAAACTCCCTCTGGGACACTCCTATCTCACCATGAGACTAACGCAAACTCGGAGGGCAGAGTTACAACTTTCAAGCATCACCTTCGTCTAGTGATATTAACAAAAAATGTAGGTATTACAGGATGAAAAGAAAGCTTACAAACCGCAGGGCGAGCTGAATGTGTGTGGCGACATTGCGTTCCCGAATGCTTCAGGGAGTCGGTCAGAGCCTCGTCTCCGGCTTGCCTTTGTAGGCTGGTCGGAGTGGATGTCCAAGAGCACTCGCAGGACTCTCAACTCTTGCTTGCTTTCGTCGGCCGGCCAGAGGGAAGCCGCAAGAACTATTAGCTCAGGGGTGGAAGTGTCATTCTGAAGGGCGTAACTACGGGGAAACCCGCTTCGGGTCTCCGGTGTCACGAGACCCGCGATGGCGAAGCCGCAGCGCGCGACACCCCTAGCCACTCGCACCGGTGTTGTCCTCTGGCTACCTTTATGGCAGACTTCGCTTGCCTAGGTGGCTATTAAGAGAGGGCTCTTCCAGTGAGTTGGCGAGTCACCACCTGCCACGCAGCCGGATGCTATAAGAGTATCCCTGGCAGGTGCCGTTTGTTATCCATAGTTTCATTTAACATCCATCCCCAGAACCCAGTAGATTATTTTACCCATTAGACTCCACATCATTGCAGTAGCAGCATTTGTTGCAGCTAGTACAATAGCTGTACTCGGTAGTAAAAAGTGGACTATAATTGTATCATTATCGAAAGGTATAATAAACCCTTGACGTTTTTTAATTAATTTGTACGTTAAGTGTAGTAGGTACATACTTTTTTAAATATACCTACCTATTCATTTTAATTTTCAGAAAATGGTCCAGAGATATAAAAATTTCGTCACTAAGGACCCTCTATTTTTTAAAACTTGAGATATTGTTATCGATTTTTTTGTTTAGATCAATTACTATTTAATAAGCTTTCCAAAAAGTAACAATTTGGAGCCAAAAAGTTCATTTTATTTTATTTCGATTATTTTGTTGTAAAGTTGGAAAATTTCAAAAAAAATCTTTAAATCTTGATATCTCAGAAACCGTTAATTTTGGATCCCTAGTTGACGGGGGTCAATTTGTTGCAAATGACTTCAAATGTAACATTCTTCAAGGAATTAATCGAATTACCTAAGACCCTGTACAGAAAGCTACAGTGCATTGCATTTTTATGAGAAGCATGAGCTGATTCTACATCACTAAACATGGATTAGGAAACTCCTGAGACATTAAAGCTTACGTTTTTAAAGTTGCTTCGGCTGATATTATCTAGAGCGTGTCTGCTTGTAGGTACACAGAAAATATTATCATCGTTGCTTAGATTACGTACCTCTACGGAAATACATATGTACTTAAATGGATATATTTTGTTAAAAGGCGAACATGCATTGCATAAAAATAACATATCAATGCACATGTGCACAGTGGCGTAGCTAGCTTGGGTGGCCCCCGGGGCGGATTTTAGTGGTGTCACCCCATCGCGGGTGTGTTGCAGTTCATTGCCCTCTCCAAAGCATCTGAGTCCTCCCATGGCTTTTGAATGATTTTCTTCATAAATCCTACGATGACCAGGATCAAGCTAGCGTTCCAGGGTCGAGCCGACCCTAGACAACGCCTGTGAGCGAAATCTATGAAGCGCCCTTGTTGACAATATTTTTTTAGGTATTAAACTGTTGACTGAAAATATTCCTCAGCTTTATATAGTATCTTATTTCCTAATTAAGTAGAAAAAATCCGCTTGCGATTAGCAATCACGACTAATAAAAAGATGCCCAATTGTTAAAGAAAAGAAACATAGTTAATTCATTATCATCCTAAATCCTTTTTTAGTCAGTTTTGATCCAACCCGATGTGATGTGACATGTGACACACGTTATGTATGGGTTCAGTCACAATTTTTTTATCTTTGCGAGTGAGAAAGTTAATACTTGTTGTTTTGGCTTCCTCCGGGGAACAAAACAAAACATTTGAAAATGTGGGTGTAAGGTTCACCCTAAAATGCCAAATATCGGTGACGGGCAGCAACGTCACTGATGCGAAAGCTACGCCTGACATATTTTGGGATTATGTGAAGTTCGCAGCGAGGCGTACCATTACCCTAGATTCTAGCCATCCTATGTACTTAGAGAGGGACACCAGCTATCCCAAGGCGGAGCCGGATTCTTGGTATATAAAGTCTTCTCTGGCAACGATATAGCAGTTTCCAGTGTGTCAGCAAAAGTATGAACTTGAAAATTGTAACAAGTATATGCACCTACTTTGATATACTTACTCGAATGATGAAGTGGAGGAAACGTATTTTGATATTTCTAGAGTCTTAAATAACACCCAAAAGGCCCACTTCAATGTTGACATGGAGAACTACAACGCCAAAGTGGGAGTGCTTATCTACCAATTGTAGTGGGATCGCACGGATTTGGTAGGAGAAGTTGACCACATCTGACGGAAATTCGTCACTTCTAGGTCCGAAATTCATGAAGTTCAGAGCATTTACAGTGATCTCTACATGTCGTGCTTTCCTAATCTCTACTAGGAGGATCCCCGAACTACCTTAACGGAATATATGAGACAGAAGAGTATAATCATCCCCTGTGCTTATAGCATTTATGGACTATGAAAAAGCTTTTGACTTTATTGCAACCTAGTCTATTCTGGCGTCCGTGTAACGGTACCTTTTGCTCAGAGGTAGGTATGTCGAATTTCTGCGTCGGGCTAAACTTGCAGTTGGTGTGAGACAATTTCAAGAAGGCTCACAAAAGAATACAGCTTAACTGGGCAGCGTATAGACAATCACGTCGCTTTTCGTCACGCTTACCGCAAAGACTTAAGACAAAGTGTGTTCAACCCGTGACTTACAGAACGTGGAAATTGACGGTACGACTGGTACACCAATTTGAGTTCGCTTAACAAGCTATGGAGAGGGCTACGCTCGGAGTTTATCTGAAGAATCGAATTCGAAATGAAGTCATCTGCCAGAGAATCAAAGTAATCGACCCTAAAATCAAAATAAAACAGAATAAAACGAAGAAATTATCTGATTAGATATCAGCAGTGGACTGCGAAAGGCTGAAGATGATGATAAATTATATTTAATATATTCTTTAACAATTGATGATTTTTGTACAAAATTGTATAGATTAAGAAAGTCAGCTATCTTAAATATAGTAGGTATGTACAAATTTAAATTGTGCTTAATTTTTGCAGTAATTCCGAACTGGTAGCGAACTTCACGTAATCAGGTAAATAGCCTAGGTATCAAGTATATAAAACTGGAGAACATAATTATTTATAGTAGAGGAGACGTGGAACATCGACCTTCACCGATCTGATAACCAGATGAGACGTATTTTTTATGTAATATAATTTATAAACAAGTATGCCTATAATAACTTGCCTATCAAAAAGTGCTCATAGCTATTTTAAAATTTAAGTTAATTGTAATCAACCGCAAATATAACTTTGTCGTTTATACAAACACTATGGAAAACAAAGTTATTTTTGGTAAATGAAAAAGTGATAGTGATATTTGGATAGGTGAAGATAAAGGGTATGTTAAGTGTTAAGGCTGATGCTAGTAATTAATAAACGAACATGGAAGCAATATAGCAATAAAGATCAAACAATTAGATTAAGTGCGAGTCCCGTAAGGGTCCCGTAGTCCAGGTATCCACATAACATACCCTTTATCTTCACTTAACCAAATATCACGATCGCTTTTTCATCACCAAATATAACTTTGTTTTCCATAGTGTTTGTATAAATGACAAAGTTATATTTGCGGTTGATTACAATGTCAAAATAGAAGGACAAAAAGCGCTTCATAGGTTTCGCACACAAGCGCCGTCTTGAATCGGCGCGGCTCTGATACCTGATAATGAAATGAAATCCCCTTTTCGTTCTGTATAACTCAAAAACAACAAAACGGATTTTTGTACGCTTTTCACCAATAAATAATTAGCACAACTGTGTAATTAGTGTGATTCCTGAGGAACGTTAAAGTGTAAGGATAATTCATGCGGACGGGACGAAGGCTTATATTTACTAGATACTAGAGGCTACTACAGCTTCGCCCAGCCATTTTATTTTAACTGAACTATTTCTCCCCGATCCCGTGAGAATTTCTTGAAATCCATTCGTAGTGCACCCGTACGGTCCTCAAGGGACGAGCAAAATTTCAGCTTCTTGTCCCAAATAGTTTTGGCTGTGCGTTGTCTGTCAGTCAGCCAGTAACGCATTTTTTCTATATCCAACTGTAACATTACACATCTATGTAATGTGCCCGGGTGTCACCCCAAAAATGGTGTCACCCGGGGCGGACCGCCCCCACCGCCCCCCTTGCTACGCCACTGCATGTGCATTCCATGAACGGTGCGTGCGCTAGGTCTCATAAGTATTATAATATTGTCGTATACTTAAGTATAATATACTAATAACTGTGACTATTATACAAGTTTTGAATATAATATAAAATGATTGATAAAAATAAACACAACCTATGTGTTTTTTATCAAAATGTTCGCGGACTACGTACAAAACACATACTTTTTATCGCCAAATGCTAATAAATTGTTACGATATAATTGTCTTAACAGAGACGTGGCTAACCGATAGCGTATACAGCTCAGAGTTATTTGACAGCCGGTACGTCGTTGGGCGGCGGGATCGCGATTATCTATCGACTGGTCAATCAAGAGGTGGAGGCGTATTTTTAGCAACTTGAAAGGAATTGTCAGTAACCTCTCAACCATTGTTTCACTCCACTGCCGAAGACCTTTGGGTGAACATACGACTAAAAAAACCAAACTGTCGCGAATGGACTTATTTATATGTTGTTTACTTATTCCAACACCAAGGTCTATCTTTTTCGTCCCAACTAAACAATTTCCTTACTAGGCTGGCTGAATCAAACTGTAATCAACCACTCGTCTAGCACCTTTTTTGATGGTCGGATACCTCAATATGAGTGGAAACGAATGGTTGCCCTCTGAATCATCTCATACCATGTCACTTGTTCCGAGCAACTTCTCCTCAAGTGATGAATACTCCTTTGTTGATGAGCTGTGCACATTAGAATTAAAACAGTATAGTAGAATCTTAATATATAAAATCCTTGCGTTACTGACTGACTGACAGACACGCTACAGCCGAAACTATTGGGCGCAGGAAGCTGAAACTTGGCATGTATGTTCCTTGGGGACCGTAGGGATGCACTAAGAAGGGATTTTCCGAAATTCCCACGGGTTGGGACAAAACGGGTAAATTTAAAAAAATTGCAGGCGTAGCTGCTGGCGTCCTCTAGTAACTAATAAATATGGTAAGATGTTAGATTTAGTCCTCTCAAATGTAGTAGTTATGGTTAGTGAATGTTTAGATCCCTTATTCCCCATCGATCCCTATCATCGTGGGCTACTGATTAATATAGATTTTGTTACAATACCCATGCTGCGCCAGGCACCCCGAATCCGTTATTTGTATGATAAGGGCGACTTTGAGTCCATAAACAACGAAATCAAGAAAATTGAGTGGGAACGTGAATTCACAAGCCTCAGCATGGACGATTCAGTAAAGTTTTTTAATGAAACAGTTTCGAACTTACAAAAATGTAAATCCTATCCGTCTTGGTATAGTTCCTCCCTTATAAAATTAATTCAACAAAAATATAGATATTTTAGAAAAATTAAAACATACAATAACTTAGCCGATAACTTAACATATAAGTTACTTCATGAAAAAGTTAAAACGATGGAAACTGATTGTTACTAAAAATATTTAAATTTAACTGAACAATCAATAAAAAATAACCCAAAATACTTTTGGACTTTTGTAAAAACTCGTAATAAAACAAATGCAGTTCCCAGCTCGCTGACGCATAATGATGAAATCTTAACAACCGGGGAGAGCATCTGCGAAGCATTTTCTTCATATTTTCGATCTACTTTTATTAACTCCGCGCAACCTTCCTCTGTCTCCAGCCCCTGTACCAGTTCTGATTCTGTTTCTGATATTTCTCATGTTGTGGTCAGAGTTGATGAAATCACTAATCTGCTTCGCAAGTTGGACACAACTAAAGCTGCAGGTCCGGACCATATATCAGCCAAATTTTTAGTGCGTTGTGCTTTTTCCATATCTCGGCCAATTTCAATTCTTTTTCAAAAAATCCTTATCAACATGTAACGTTCCGAAAATATAGAAACAAGCTTTTATCACTCCTATCCACAAAAAGGGGCCTAAAACAGAAGTCACTAACTATCGACTGATATCGAAGCTATGCATTATAGCGAAAGTGTTTGAAGGGATAGTTCACAATCAAGTTTATGCTGCTCTTAAAAATTCGTTCAGTCCTTTTCAACACGGCTTTTTGAAAGGTCGGTCAACTGTTACAAATCTGGTACTTTTTAACGACTTTATAACAGACGCGATGGACAAGGGTAAACAGGTTGACTGTGTGTACACTGACTACAGTAAAGCATTCGACTGCATTGACCATAACCTACTAATTATGAAGCTTAGCAACATAGGAGTGCGCTGGGACTTACTCAGGTGGTTCTCTTCCTACATTGAGGACCGATCACAGGCAACAGTGCTGAGCAACTACATCTCGAGCTGGTTTACTGTCTCCAGCGGTGTTCCACAAGGCTCTTTGCTCGGTCCGTTACTCTTCGTAGTGTATGTTAATGACATATATTCTTGCCGTAAATCATCGAAATTATTATGCTTTGCAGATGATATGAAAATATACACCACTATATCATCACATGCAGACGTACTAGCTTTTCAATCAGACCGATACCAACTAGAAAAGTATAGTAAAGACAATAAACTCGATCTTAATCCTAGTAAATGCTCAATAATAACGTACACCTGAAAGTGCTCAATAATTGCACCATATTACACACTGGGAGGCCAGACATTATCTAGATCATACTCTGTCCGAGATCTTGGCGTGCTTCACAATTCTAAATTATTGTTTGACGCACAGATTGAAGAACTAGTTAAAAAAGCTTCCAAAGCCTTGGGGTTGTGATGAGAATGTCTAAATGTTTTACTGAAGCGCAGACACTCAAATTTTGTACTGTACCTATGTCCGCAGCCATCTTGAGTATGCGTTGCAGGTCTGGAGCCCTTGCTATTTTAAATACATAGATCGTATTGAGATGATCCAGAGGCGCTTTATTAAATATCTATGTTACCATTTCGACACGGTCTCTGTCCCCATACTCCTAGCCAAATTAGACGCCATCGGCATACGTGATAATCTATTTAAAAGTTATCTTTCTAACAGAACCATATCTGTAAAGATTGGCTCGCTACTTAGTAATGATGAAACTATTACGTACGGTATTCTACAAGGAAGTGTCATTGGACCAATTTTATTCCAGGTCTACATTAACCATCTTTGTACTCTGTGTCTCCCAAAATCAAAAATATTTGCTTACGCGGATGACACGGCCATTTTTGTGTTTGGTGATGATTGGTCTGAGGTCAAAACAAATGCGGAAAGGTCACTACAGTTGGTCATGCATTGGTTGACTCAGAATCTACTTACCTTAAATGTAAGCAAGACTAACTATATAGCCTTTTCTACGGGGTATAGCACCAAAGTCCCCGCTGATTTTACCATTACAGCACACTCTTGCACTGATCCCTCAGCATGTTCTTGCGTGACACTTTCTCGCGCACCCCAAACTAAATAACTAGGTGTAGTGATTGATGACGAACTGAAGTGGAATCGACATATCGAATATATAGCGTCGAAAGTTCGAAGATTTATTTACATCGTTAAATCTCTAAGACACTGTGCAGACTCCAAGATACTAAAAATGGTATACCTAGCGCTCTGTCCGTCCGTCATCACTTACTGTATTCCGGTATGGGGAGGCGCTGCGAAGACTAAAATTCTGGAACGAGAGGGAGCACAAAGAGCAGTCATCAAGGTAATGTTCTTTAAACCTTTCAGATACCCTACGACAATGTTATATGCTGAATATAAATTACATACTGTGAGGCAACTCTTTGTGATTCAAACAGTCACTAGGCAACACAAATTATTACCTCCACCGATTCCAACAAAACGTAAGCATAGGATATTATGTCCAACACCAAGACATAGAACAGGCTTCGCCAGACGCCAGCTTTATATTGTAAGCTCACTTCTCTACAAAAGCGTTTGTAAAAACATAAACATCGACAAGCTAAATACCCATGAAGCCAAGATTAAATTGCAAAATTGGCTTTATACTCTAGATTACTCGCGCACTGAGGCGCTACTATCCTTCCCCCAGTAGTCAGACACATACTCAGGTCATAAAATACATTATCGACACACATACCCGCATACACATTCACACACACACCACACACACACACACACACACACACACACACACACACACACACACACACACACACACACACACACACACACACACACACACACACACACACACACACACACACACACACACACACACACAAACACACACACGCACCACACACACTCACGCACGCACACGCACGCCCATATACATACATCCTCCATTTCACCCGCTTACAAAATAGAAAGAATATTTACAGAAAATTAACATACATCACTTAGCAGGAGAACACTGGCTCCTAAGATACAGGTACTAGGGTCATTTCGCCTGTTCGCGTCCATCCCCCTATTCGCGTCCATTTTGCGGACCTCCCTTTAAAAATGCTCGGAAATAAGTATACTAACACTCTAATAAAATGAAAAGTCAGTATCACCAATACCTCGACGTATAAGAGACACGCACAAATAGACAAAAGTTCCGTGCGCCCAGCTTATCCTGTTTAAAAAAATTAGTTAATCTCGGTTGTTCAACAAAAGAGTGCAGATGCGCGGGATATAAATAAAAAAATAGTGTGCAGCGGCGTGTTTGACGGTAAGTATTTTATTGTTTTATGTGAATTTTAGGATACATAGCTGTTTCTAGACATAATAATGAAAAGACGAATAGTATGAATTATGAATTAGCTTGTTTTTCTTTATAGTTAACAATTAAAATAAGGTGGACGCGAATTACAACACCGAATTTATAAAACTTCCACTTTGCGTCCACAATGGACGCGAACTCGTCTATTTATGATTTCTTTAGTTGTTTATTTTTAAGTGATTAAAATATGAGAGAGAAATTGGGATTTTGTTTATTTTAACATTAATAGTATGCAATTGTAATGACCAATTTGCGTCCACATTATTATGATTGTAATAAAAGATACAATCGATATAATAATCGATCACAAGTGGACGCAAACTATACCTGCAAGGGATAATATTATAGCAAATTGCGTCCATATTTTCATGAAATAGAAGTGATCGCATAAATACATTCTACTTATATATATATATTTTTATAATTTAAAATGCATTTTTGATTAAGAATGAGTTTAAAATTGAATTATTACATTTTATTTCTTTTATTCCATATTTTTTCTATTCAAGATGAGTTCTTAGGAGACAAGAAAGAAGAAGGAAAAAAAATACAAAAGATGATTAAATAAAGAAAGCGTTTTGTGATATTCGTGAGAAGAAGAAATAGATAAGACAAATATGTACATAATTATGTAAAAAATATGCTATTCCGAAGACCACAATGTTGGACAACATGTATCGTTATTGTTTTATCTTTGATTTTAAGTTCCATCGATGTTGAGAACAATAAATAGTTATTTATAGTTTCTATAAAGTGATTTAATAATGATAATAATGTAGATTTTTTATAACTTTAATCTTAAATGTAGAAATTGTTAAAAGCCAATCTTTCTTTAGATTGTCTTAACAATATCACCCTTATATGAAGGATTATAAGGCTGATATTGTTAAGACTAAGCTGGTGGACGCGGACTGGTCCACAGGTGGACGCAATTTGGATTTTTCTGACGCAAACTGGGTAAAATGCCATATTTTGAAGTTTGTCTATTTAAAAAAAACACAACAAGTTTTGAACAAAACTGATAGTTATTATTAAAATAGACTATATAATAAACGCATTACATAAAATTTTTTCATTGAATCACTTTGCTCGAACATTTTTATTCTCTCCTTCAAACTTGCCAACTGCACTAAATGGACGCGAACAGGCGAAATGATCCTACCTAGTTTAGGAGTTATAACCCTAACTCCCTAACACACGGTCTGATCGCCTTCAAAAATGTAAATCAAAAGATCCAGAATTCCCGTGTAGGTACTGTATTATATTTTGTTTCTTGAAACTTTGTAAGAAGGGTTTGAAATAAATAAATTATATATTATATTATTATTATATTACCATAAAAAATACCATATGATTCCGGCAACTATCTTTACCTTTGTAAAAAATTGCATATATTGCCTTTAAAAAACCGTCGCGAGTTCGCTGACTGTGTTCTGTTAATGAAGATAATGACCAATGAAATTGATTGGTCACATTTACTATCAAAATTTTCATTAAATGTCCCACCAAAATTCACAAGGTTTAATCCACCAATTAATGTACCATCTGCATCTACTAACCAGACAAAACTCGTTTGTCGTGAGAGTGAGCCGCAATTTTAATAAATTATGCAAGGAGCACTTAAGCCTTAATTTCTTTAATCCTTAATCCATCTTTCAGTAATAAGCTTAATAGAATAGACCGTATATATTATAGTGTTATTTTTTTCGGCCTTTGTGTACAAACTAATTAGCTAGAATATGTTATAACTACGAGTATAGTTCTTTCTGTCTTCCGAGACTGTTCACACACTTTTTATATTGTCTTCTAGAAGCGAAAACTTGTAATTGGCTGTCTGGTTACTAGAATGATCACTGTTATGTTATCTTAGCTGTAAGTTTTCCATGAATATAAATAAATAAATAAAAAATAAATAAACTAGCCGATGATGTATGATTACCTTTTACATGTACTACATGTAAAAGGTAATCATACATCATCGGCTAGTTTATTTATTTTTTATTTATTTATTGTTCTTTTTTTTTTATTACTTATTTTATTTATGGTTCTTGAAAGCTCGTAAGCACCTACATGTCATGTAGGTGCTTACGAGCTTTCAAGAACCATTTTTTATGTTATGTATATTTATTACTTACTAGCTGAGCCCGTCGTTAAACCCCTGTTATTTATGGCTAGAGCTCCATACCTGATAAAGCATATCGTCAGTCTAGATTTGATACCTCGTAGGTATATGCAAACTGACAAACTTGATAGCTGGGATAAAATCCGGTTTGAAAACTAAGTGTAATAACATAAAGTTTTTCCGTCGTCCTTTGCAGTCAAAATTAATTGAAATAATTGAGGAGAAATTTTAGAGATAACACCTTTTGAAAATACCATTTGAAACGTCAAATATATGAAACGTTATACGTCAAAATCTCAATTTCAGAAAATAAATCATTCATGGGATAGGTATTTCATTCACATCTAGACCAACGTTGCAGCCTTCAGCGACTAATTGGCTATACATCTCAGAAAGAAATTCCATATCGAACGTTCTTGAGATTAGCGCTTTTACTCAAATGAAAGCGTGCGCATCCAACGTGAATGAGACGCGTTAATTGAGAAAGCGGACCAGAGTTTCCTTTACAGCGACCAATGAAGATGATGATATGCTAGAAAGGAAGGCATCCAATAAAAATGCAAGAGTTTGATTTATGTTATTTTTATTATAAACTCACACTTCTGCCTTCGCACGGTGGATAAGTCTTGTATCTCTTTATTTGACATAATTTCAATAAGTATAGTAATTCAGTTCATATTACTTTATACTAGGTACATAACTTGTGCAAGAACTTGCAATTTGGTAGGTATACTGTCAGAGCAAAATTGCGATAGTGAATTAGTGAAATACAGTTTTATACTTAGGTAGGTACTCATATTTGGAAGTTATACATATTAGAATCAGTGGCATGCACTGAATAGATTTTATTTTGAAATATCGGGTGCCGACCTACAGTGCCGGTGTGTAACAACTATCTCATCTATTAGGTGTGTATTTATTCTTCACATGTAAGTATACTTTTTATTATCCTAGAAGATCTAAACTGGCAAATATTTCCTATAGTCGTGGTTTTACAACGTAGCACAGTGTTTTATGAAGACAATTTTTCGGACACCGTCTTTTTATTAAATAAGCTAATAGATATATTCAATAAAAAGAAATATTTCGTATCCCTACTAAGCTAGCATCTCTAGTTTTTTAGAAAAACTTTTTTGAAATCTTCATATTTTAAAGCGAATATTTAGAAAAAAAGATATTCCTCTTAAACTAAGCATGATACGCAATAATAATGTTATAAGCACCGATAGCGTCTCTCTCACTGCACATTTTACAGTTAAAATGAACCTCATAACTTGACTAGATTCAAATTTAAGCGAGATTTTGGATTTTTAGATTTTCTTACTTTTCCCGAAGATTCTACCAAATGTGGAAAAGTTATATATACAGAAAGGATGCTCTTTACTTTCCTCATCTACTCAATAAATTTCAGACCCCAAATCCATGGAATCTAGAAGTTATTCCATATAACTGTTTTTGCTAGGATTTTCATATTTATATTCTGGATTTTAATGATTAAATTTTTATTCGATATTGATTTCTTTACAACATATAATTTAGTTATAAAATCAATATCGAATAAAAATTCTATCATTAAAATCTGGAATACAAATGTGAAAACCCTAGCAAAAAGAGTTAATTTGGAATAACTTCTAGATTCCATGGGTTTGGGGTCTGAAATTTATTGAGTATATGAGGAAAGTAAAGAGCATCATCAACGACGGATAGTTTTGTTACTATTTTAATGAAAACAGCCAAAAACAAATTTAACAAGAATGTGATAGTATTTTGTCATAATTACGTCCAATGACTAAATACTTACTAGAAGCACCCAACACACGTCCAACACCTGTTCTGGTTGTACAACCAACCGACATCACAGTTTTTATCAGTACGGATCATATATACATTACCTGTTGTAATATGAAGATTTTCAAAAAAGCTTTTCTAAAAACCTAGAGATGCTAGCTTAATGGGGATACGAAATATTTCTTTTTATTGAATATATCTATTAGTTTCTTTAATAAAAAGACGGTGTCCGAAAAATGGTCTTCATAAAACACTGTGCGTAGGGTGAACATGTTATGCAATGACAATATGTTTCGTGGCTAAAACGTTTAGGCCGGGAAGCATAACACATTTAAACATCTACCATAACGACGGATAGTTTTGTTACTATTTTAATGAAAACAGCCAAAAACAAATTTAACAAGAATGTGATAGTATTTTGTCATAATTACGTCCAATGACTAAATACTTACTAGAAGCACCCAACACACGTCCAACACCTGTTCTGGTTGTACAACCAACCGACATCACAGTTTTTATCAGTACGGATCATATATACATTACCTGTTGTAAGTACGAAACCTAGGAATCGACTAAATTATAATAATATGTGCAATGTATTTTAGTCGATTCCACCTCATACGGACGTGTATTAGGAGCTTTAGTATAAATCTACAACTATCAATTTGGAATTAGAGGGATTATGCTATAAACAGATAATGTAAGTTAATATAAAACAATTGAATATAACGTTCCAACTTGACACAACACATTCGACTGATGGTTCTCTTTCTCACAGCCCAGAGACTCCTAAATAATTTATCATAGTAAGCTACGTTATTACATCTAATTACATCTAAACTAACTGTACAATTATATCGAGTAATCAAAGTCTGTGCAGATATTATAGTAAAATAAATAATCTTAAATAATATGCAATGGCTGTCGCTAGCCCTAAAGCATTCACATGGCAGACCTAAATGTAAGTACATTAGGTTGAATTTATACTAAGTTAATTCGAATAATATGGTATGTTCGTAACATGATGTATGAAAGCTGGCAAAATTAACAAATTGGACCTCGACCTTAAACTATATAAACAAATACAATGTAAAATATCAAACCTAATGATAGTAACTAACAGTAATAATTCGAATAAAATGATAATTGTTTACATCTATAGTGGGTAGTAGATAAATAGGATAAAATTTGATATCGGTACACATTATTATGCGACATGGTTCTGTCTATATTTCATCAATAATTGGGTACAATGCAATATTATATTTACATATGTATATCTGGGTTCATTTGTTATGATCACGTCAAATAAATATAAAGATTTTGTAAAATATTTGCCTAGGTAGGGTACACCAGTTACTGTTGACAGTTACAAATATATTCAAAATACATATATTACGAAAAGGGATCATAGCTAAATGACTTCCAGATAATATCAGTATCAGAATTCCTTTAGACTTATTTCAGATAGGTAAGTAGGATTTAATATATAAAAAGTTAAAGAAACGAAGTATTGTGATAACTTATATGAAAGTTGTAATACTGGGGTAAAGCGCGTTGAGATCTTGAGTTCGAATGGTGAAGGATGATCTGTGTGGCGCGAACGGTCACCACGCCTCGGTGTACCGAATGTCGTACTCCTGCAGTTGTGGCAAGCGCTGGCGAAGTGACTCGAACGCCTCTGCAGATAACTTGGTGCTGTTCAAATTTAACCGACGCAAGTTGGACAGACCTGTAAATACAGAAAACCACATAAAATAAAGCTTTAAATAAAACCAACATTTTATAAAAATGTACCAAACGGAATAATAATTTAAACAAGTTCCAAAAAGGTTACAAAATTACCTGAAAGTGCTTCTATTCCTTTATCAGAAACAGGCGTTTCGCAAAGATTGAGGACCTGCAGCCGAGGTAGATGTTCGGCAATCAGTTCGACCCCACTGTCGCCGAATTTGGTAGCCCATAAGTTCAAGTACCGGAGTGATGGCAGCTGGAGACAAGACACAAAATTGCTATAATAAGGTTCATAGTAGCTAGGATTACCAGCAGAATCTACGCGGTATTTCTTTAGCATTAATCCCACCCCTATTCCCACTACGTTATCATCTTTGTCCTCCTAGCCAGGTTTAGTAGCAGTGACCACAGAGGACATCGAGTTTTGGCATTGGTGAAGTCCCAAAGCTAAACTGTCTTTGAGCGTACAAACAATTTATTAAGAAGTTTATTGGAGTAGTTAATCGATAAATATTTAATCGACTTGACCCAAGATTTATGAATGCTGTAGGTATACCAAGAGATAATTAAAAAATAATTACCAGGGAAGAATAATTATTGAAATATTGTTTTGTATGCTACAATATAATGTTTTTAATGCCAACCTTAATGAGGTGATGTGCGCAGGCGCTGGTGACGCTGGTGAAGGCTAGTGAGAGGCACTCGAGGTTGCCCAGAGCTCCGGCTTCTAACAGCGCCGCCACGTCTGCGTCTGTCGCGCGAACTGGGAGAGCGAGACGTTTTGGACCACCCTCGGCTTGCTGGAATTATACACGCTCAATAAGACAGTGTAGAATATGAAAAGACATTCTGCGCCGAGCCCAAGTAATATGAGAACAGGGCAGGCAGAAGAAGAAGAAGAATAAGACAATGTGGAATAATATGAAAGACTGAAAGTAATGTTTGGATACGAAGTAGTACATCGAATAGTTAGCATTTCTAATACTAGTTGGGACTTGTATTGGAGCAGTAGCTTCAATACGTTATAATTGATTTTACTTATGTAAGGAGCCAACTTTCATGAGTGAGTGTACATGTAGGTTACACGATACTCACAAAAGGTGGCACATGAAGACCAATTATTAGTTAAATGCTTACTTGAGCGTTCTAATATTTCGGCATCGCTCAAACGTGTATTATTTTATCTAATTGTTAAGTTGCGTGTTTAGAGTAATTAGTAGCCTTACCAATCGGAGTAAATTTTGTTGTCTTTCACATAGATCCTTGTAATATTTCTGACCAAGCTCTGTTCCCTGCAGTGTGGCGATAATTTCCAGTTGAGTTTGCTCTCCACTAATAATTTCCCATTCCAGCATTAAACATAGAGCTTCTAAAGCGGCGGGCTGCAACGAACCAAAATTTCTATTAAAACAAATCTGACATACCTACAATAAGTATTCGTTTACGTACTTACGTAACTGTTGTAATTTTAAATCAAATTATGTATTTATCGGAATATTTATACTTACATGTTCAGTTAGAGCGACTAGCACAAAGTCTGGCACTTGCTTGCTCATGCTCTGGAGAAAGCTTTTTCGTTTACAGCAGCAATTTAATAGGCTCCCAAGCTGAAATTAAAACATTTATTAAAAATTCGTTCTTATAGGTAGATATTACAGAGGTTTTATAATCTTTTGGCAACGGAAAGAAGGCTATACTCAGCGGTAGTTTATAGAATAAAACCATGGGCGGACGCAGGACATGGAGGAGCTCTACCCAAAAGCATCTCAGAAAAAAAATTGTTGCCGTCTATCCCCTTTCTAAATCAAAATAAGCCCACTCCAAATCAAAATCCAGAAGCCGCCACATGATAAAGCTGTTTATGTTGAAGATAACTTACCATATCACCCCAAATCTGGCAGAGTTCTGGATGTGAGAGTGCAAGCAGGGGGTCAGAGGGCGCGACAGCTCGGAGCCAGGAGGGCGGGCAGACCCTTGCGGCGCGAGCGGGCGCCACGCTGGCGTGCGCGGCGCAGCGCGGGTCGTGAGCCAGCGCGCTTAGAACACCGCCCAGCCGCGCCGCCACCCGGGGACAACTCAGCGCGCCCGGACACAGCGGCACCGGCTGCAGCACTGCTCCTACTACCACCAGCCAGTCTTCATACTCACACCTGTAAAGAACATTCGCATTTAGTCTAGTTCAGAGTAAAAGACTGGAACTAGAGTCATCTTGCCAGTACGCCTCTAGATTTGCAAATTATTCGATCGTTTAAGTTATTTCAGTGTCTGCAAAGTTCATTATGACTCAACTTATACGAAGCATGATAAGGCCAAAACTCACTGTTATTTACCTATCTGTGGAAAATCATTTAGGAAAATCCATGTATAATTAGGGTACGTCAATTTACTATTTACGCATATTTGATTCAATTTACTCTCGAACTCACGAGATGACTTGATAGGTTTACTATTTCAAAGTCCATTGATAACCGGAATTCAACTGATAAGTAAACATGGCAAATATGATCTCTGACGTCAAATACTCAACGTAAGTATTAAACCGACACGTGACGGGGCGTAACACAGGACACACTTATCATAATTTCCTGGTAATTATATAATTATGCATAGAAAAATAGACAGTTATCTAATTATACAGATGAATGAATGGGTGCATAGGGTTCCCACCAAGAACTTAGGGTCCCAAGCCAACCTCACCTGCAAGTGGTGCACCTGCCGATCAACGAACGAGGCTCTGGCAAACAAAACATCCCGATAAGCGGCAATAGGCTCGCCACCTATTACGTGGGATCAAAACACTGGCGAAAAGTGGGCGTTTAATATGCCTCTGCCTACCCCTTCGGGGAAACAGGCGTGAGTCTATGTATGTATGTATGTATGAATAACGAAACTGACCCGGCTGCGAAAATACAAATTTACTTAACCTACTGGTTATCCATATAGAGATCGTAATCTGATGACTGGCTATGAAGTTGGAAAATGACTCACTGCAGGATTGACTTAAGATTATAAAATTAGGACAAGGTAGGCACTATGTCTACACTTATGAATGACTATAAACGCCACATAAACAGTTTCTTAGAACGGCTCTTACAACATCCGATGCCGATGGCCGATGACTAACCCGAAGAACGAGATCCGTTTTCTAAGCGAACCAGGTTTGACACTGTTTCAACTTACATGTGCTTTAGAATATCGGCAAAGCAGAGCACTTCTTCCTCAGCTTCGTCACACACGTGAGGCGTGTCAGTGTCTCGGAAGTGGTTGTCTATTGCAGCTAAAGCTACGGCAGCGAGATTCGGCGCCGCGCGAGGGTAGGGACACGTGGCGCGGCTGCCGTGGGTCACCTCCACGAAACGGCGCACCAGAGCACTGCCCGAGTTGTGGGCGCTTAGAGCACTGTGGACAATAGATTTATGGGTTTCTTTAGCTTGTATATGAAGGAATGGCAATTGGCAACTAAATGGCAATGGCAGGATAAGCTGTTCAATACAATCGACGGAATCTACATACTCCTCAACATTTAGATAAAGCTCGTTTGTTCAGACTCGATTTTCTTATAAAGTGCCTCTTATTTGTCATATGTACACATTTTCAAAACTCATTTTAAATATTTGCTATGACAGATTTGTAGAGTAGATCCTGAGTAGTCAAAAGGTGGTTCTTTACGCTTAAAATAAACGGCTGTCATTATTAACTTGTATGCGTAGCTTCAACGTTTACAAGATGAGTCGCAGACGTATGTAACGCATATGCAAGTACCTACTACTAAAACACAGTATTACATGGTGATTGACCTTACATTACATAATGAAGTATCACGTGTATTAGTATTGAATAATATTTTACTAGTCAGTGACGTCTTGTTATTGAGCGTCATAACGTCACTTTACCAATATTTACTTCATCGTTAATAGTAGTTCCTCATAGTTTTCATCCATTATTTACTATTATCTCATAATATTTACTATTTATAAGCCATGTAGTAACGGATTAAGAATACAAATTGTCACTACCCCTCGTAACAGGTGACGTAGGAAAATATATGAAGCAAATAACCGTAGACAGAGAATCCTAATAACATACTTGCCGAGAGAAGGAAAACTTGACATTGAACCTTATACAACCGTTCTGTCAAACGTGATATAGTAGGCCAAATATTTCTATTGACCCACAATTTCATTGTGTCTCAAATAAGGAAAGCCCTACTTCGAGTAGTGGACTGCAACAAGCGATATGATGGATCTATAATCGGCTATCTTTTTTGTGAGTATAAACTCAGAAATCCGAGGGAAGTTATCAATTAGCAGCTTAACAGAGCCACATATTCATAGAGTAGCGAATGTGGCGGTCGACGTTAGTTTTCCCCAAATACCTTTAACTGATGCAGAAAATGACATTCTCATTAATCACGTCATAGAATAGCAGCTGAAATTCTTCTCAATTATTTGTTGCCATAAAAGCACAGCCTAAACCATTTCTAGTTAGTCTAATGATAGACAATTAATATTGCCATGGGCATTAATAGTCAATAACTTGATCGGACATCATCGTGTATCAATTGACGTTATAGCAGGTGGAATCTATACAATAATTGATCGTTTGGCTTATTCATTCATTTTTAATTTTTATCTATTGTTTGTTTTGATTAATAATAATACAGCCAATCAACTATCAGATTACTGGTAACGAAATTAGTAATTTTCATTGGTAATTGATATACATGAGTAATATTTATCGGCGTTCATGCGAATTACGAAATTACCAATATAAATTGCATTTCAAATATTTCAATTGTAATTGTTTTTTAATCTAAAATAAGTATTTACTATTGATAACAAAATTATCAAAAAAGTCAACAAAATGGAGTATTCTCCATTTTGTTGACTTTTTTGATAATTGCGTAGTCATCTTCAACCATGTGAGAAAATCTACTGTCCAAGACTTACAAACCCACTGATGTCACTTATCGATCAATCAATTCATTGCCTATTTAATCGCTAGCCCCAAGGCCATTTTGACTATTAAAAGCAATTAAAAAACCTGAATTGAAATCAAATGAGGTCAGCAGGTTATACGATACCGCGTAGGTCACTAATATGAAAATAAGAAATACATGTGCGTTTGTAACTCTGCAAGGTCTCTCTGGTGCGTCATAGACAACGTGATGTGGTTACTGAACATCAAACCAGTAACAAAACAATTAATTATTAACATTTTATTATATAAATACAACGTAATGATATAAAATAATTCATACATCTTTAATCATAAATTTTTGTTATTTCCATGTAACATCATTAATTTTTGTTATTTAATGACAATAGGTACTTTCGAATTTAATATGGAACTTGATTATTACGTCCATGTTTTGTATAAAATAATTAATTTAAAGGGTCATTTACTTGTTGTATGAAACAATGGGTGGTGTAAGGTCAGGTAAATACGTCATGTTGAATGCGTGTGCAACACAAAAGGTGAAAGCATAGCAATCCATTCACCTTCTCGCATCTTTGTTGTCCTGACGTCCTTCAATCGCGTCTGTACTTACATTAGCAGTAAGTTGTAAATCTTTTCGAGACTTATAAATTTACTAAATATGTTGTTTGCTTTAGTATAAATAAAAACATAAACATCGGTAAAACGTTTTTGCTTATTGGTATAACCGCAAGTTTATACAGAATCGATCAGTATAATTCGGGATATTGTCCTCCACAGGCCAACTAGGCTTGATAAGTAGGTATGCAGATGTAGACGAAGGGGTTATAGGCAGCCTTTTTTTACCCTATCTAAGCTCTTACTCTTCTTAAGCACCTTCTATTAGCAAAAGCTATAAATGGTGGTAGAGGTTATTTAACACACAGTCAAAGCAAAATGTTTATTTTGACTCTGTGCTTTGGCTTGAGTACTGCTTACAGGTGAATGATTATAAAGCACTAACCTGATATAATCTCTGACTAGTCTTCTCGCATTAGGTGCTCTGGTGAAGTCAACATTGCGTGTGAGGACGCGTCGCACGGGCGGTGCTAGTGCGGGGAGCGGAGCGGCGCGCGGTCGCCGCCGGCACAGCCGTGCCAGCAACGCGCACAGATCGCCAGACGCACACCGCTCAGCTAAGAGCGGAGCAGCCGCGCTTGTCACGTTCTCTGCCCACTCCTCCCAATCTGGGCTCTCCTTTTTCTGAAGGACCAAACATTGTTTTTCTAAAAGACGAACTTAACTACTTAATTAAGTCTTTATTTCGAAAATAATTTAACTCAGTCTAAATTTCGACTCTAGGTTGTACAGTCGAACAACTTCCCGCTAGACCACCATAAGGGCGAGAATCGCTCAGCAAGGCATCGTCGCTTTCAGTGCTACTTTACACGCACATTGGCACTCGTATACAAAACCAGTTTCTAGTGTGCCTCGACTCTATGAGCGAGCCAAGGGATTTTTTTTCAAACTGGTCCAGCGCCGACTTGTTTAATTGTACCTAGATATGTGGACAATTCTATTCTTGTTATAGGTAACCAGATTTTTACAAATGAAAATGACGTTATTGCAGGAAAGATTGAACTGGGATTATAGTGAGTGATCGTTGAGTCAGAGACAAGTGTTGTATCTGTCTTTATAATATAATATCCACATAGTCTGCTTCCATATTGTTTGTAATCAAAATATTATTAAGGACAGATGTAATCAACCACCTGACGTTCGTAATGACGTTTATTGCTGGATCATTTCGAGCTATTTCGGTTTGAATAGCATATTATGGTTTAATACCGGTCCAATATCGATGTGAACTGTTTGGCATTGCAGGAGCTATTTGTATGCACAAGTTTATGACGTTTATTTAGAGCCAATGGGCTGGTTCTTCACACTAGTAAGAATACAATGTCTATGATGATGCAGTCACTGCAGTTTATGTTAAGTACTGTCACGTTTCTTAACAATATTATGACTTCATGAATGATTATTACACTTTTCACTGAATATGTTATACTCTGAATGATTTCATTATCAGTTACTTCCAGTCCAGGCTATATAGATTTGAGTTAAGCTAGATGCTCATGCCGGTTTGAACATGAGCGGAACAAACATTGCGAGATGCAAACAACATACAGACTAACATGTGTAGATATAAAATTGTATCTTTCCGTTCATCCGTTGACAACACAAGTATTGCTTGTTAACGAATGAATGAAATAATATTGAACCTTCATAAATAAGGTTATCGAAAATGTGCATTTCGGTGTATGCTCTACACATATCATAAACGACATACGTACCTAAATGTATTAGTAATATCAACGTAAATATTTGAGCACGTGTAGAGCGCATGATAAGAAATCTAATAACTAGAATAAGATTGCATTGTCGTCATAAACACTGAATTCGTTTATTTAGTAGGTATAAACTTTTCCTTTTAAATATTTATAAGACGGTCCATGATTGTCGTTCCGCCATGACAGTATGTAGACATATATCTCGACGTCAATTGATTATGTTTTGTTGATTATATCTATGAGAAGATCACGAATCGCATTTAATACAGGACATTCTTACATATGGATGTATGTATCTATTTAATTTACATGGCATATTACGATATTCACAAGTTTTTGATTCCCAAATTCTCTCTAAGTTGTATATATTTACAATAATATATAATTAGTTACACAAACAGCACATTTCGTACTAAATAAATTGATTAACGCATTAGTTGAGTGATGATTTACCTCTGAGAGTAAGTCAGTAAGTATCTGCATAGGCGCTCGCGTCACGCTCTCGTCTTGTAAGGGCGTGGTCATTACGAAATCAACCATATTCTGAAAATAGAAACAACATTCAGTCTATAGTACACAACATTACGTAAAGTCTTTTATGCAAACACAGATAAAAGCAAGAGATTTACCTTCAATTCTTTTAGCACGACTTCTTTTCTAACAGTCTTTGTAAGGAATTTCCTAAACCTTATAATGTTCTTCTGAAAAAATAAACATGATAAATTAATATACACGTAAGTGAACAATTAAGTTAACAGCACCAGGAAGTCAACGTAAGTGCGTACTCACCCTCCATATAATAGAATGATACCATTGGTCCCTTGTATAAGCGTCGTTGGCCTAGAAAAGACAATTATAATCATAAGTTTGTTGTTTCATTACGGCATATGTCGGGCGGTAAAACTGCACACGTATATGAACAATGAGTATTACCAGCTTATATCTATAAATATAGTAAATATTATTATTAACCTGCAACAGTAGCGATCCGTGGGGCATTACTATTCTGAGGCAGTACTTTCTGGCAGGATCCCAACGCGAAATGCAGTATACCTCTTGCATACAGCTATACGACAGCGGATTTTCTAACAAACCAGAAGGCTGAAACAATACATAAGGATTACATTACATCTATAACAATATACTCCTTCCTATTTGCCTAAACAGTATTTTAAGATATTTATTGGCGATTTCCTGTTAATTATTTTAACAGGAAATTGCCAATAAATATCTTTAATTGATTGAATTCAAACAGTTAATAGAGTAAAAGCTGCATTTCAGGGAATCGGCAATTTTCTTCAAAATATATCGCACGATAAGATACGGCGGTGTTATTGCCTTTATCTACTTCGTACGAAAATAGTTCAAGTTTTAATATGTCATTAAATTTCACCTGTATTTATTCTATGTATTGCAATTCGACGTTATCAAGTGTGTACAATGATTAAGCCTACGTTGATATGGTAAGTCTTGAGCGTGAGTGTTTGTTTATGTAGTTAAGGCGATTTCCGTTCACGCCATTTGCTAAAGCGTATAAAAACACTAGGTTCTACCAGCGCGTCTGCGTTATCGCGACAAAACAAGCCTTAAGAAGTACAATTGCTCCTTCTTTGTATAAGCTATATTACTACAAATATTCATTAAACCTTTCAATAGATTTTGTGTGAAAGAGTAACAAACAACCATCCATTAATTCGCTCATCCTTGGTAGGTGTAGGTGCTAGCTGCTATATTGGTATGCCTACCGGTTAAGGTAGCATTTGCTTAGAATATTGAAACTATAACGCACTTTAACATGCCTGTAAGCTTCATCTGCCTATGTATTTGTCATCCATAAATGCATAGCAAGTATGTTATTTAACATGATATAGCCATGCGTAGGTAGATCATTTTGTTCATGTTTAATTGTAATAATATTGCGGTCAATTAGCTACTCACTAGTTATAGATAGATAGGATTAGTAGCTTACATATTTATATATTATTAAACTGTCTTTATTACTGTCTTTATTACTATCATTATCGAAATAAAAGCATTTTATTTCGATAATGTCTTCTTAGTCGTCGTCAGTCTTATTAAATATATATAATTTCAATTATTTTAACTGACATTTTATTGTAACGTGTAAAACTATTACTAATATTTTAGTTAATTACGCGATGACGCCGTTTAGTCTACCTATTCATTACCTGTCGAGTTACACTGCTCGAATAACAATTTATTATTCAAAAATCCGTGAAGAAGTTACTCAGTTTGTGGCTGTTGTGGTATGTTTTATTTAAGTATACGCGATTTTATTTACTTATTCATGAAGTAATATTTGATAAACGTCGTTGTGCTCATTAAATTGTTTACAGTTTGTTTGTTGTGGTGGAGCTCTACCGCAATTAATAAGGACACCTACCGCGTCGGATTTGGTCTTATTCACGGCTATTCGTACTAACATTTGTATCAATAGGTACATTGTGCATCTGCCATATTATGTTCGTAAATATTCGGCGCGGTCGTCCAATAGACATTTTTAAACAGCTTTAAATAGAAGGCTACCTATTTTTGTATCAGGTGTATATTCGATACAGGAAATTAGGTCAACTATAGAGAAGGGCACAGCGATCGCTTTGTTGGAAGAGTGTTCGTAGGCGGGGCAGTGTACGCTGATGTATGACGTGGCGGAGCATTGCCCCTGCGCGAGCCGCAGTTGCGGGGCCAGCCGCTTGACTTCGTGACGTCACTACGTCAGCCGCACACACACACAATCTTATTCGGTCACCCCCGACACCCCTGTGTCCGCTGCGCCACTTGCATCGCCTCAACTCAACACGACTATGTCCCAGAGCGTGCACTCTACAACAAACTCGCTTTAACCTGCCTCTTATTTCACATCTGGCATGCGTTTACTAAGAGGCCTCCTCATCGTGAGCATAAAGAGTCACGTCTGAGCACCACGACTGCATACAAATATATCTTAATTAGTGACGTAAAGACGATGGCTGAGTGGAATGACAATGTTTATTTCATATGTAGTTAGATGGAGCGTGTGAGGCGTTGCTCTACAATTAATAAAATTAATCAAGGTTAAACTTGTATTAGGTAGTTAACAGAATAGGAATATATTAAACACTACGTATGTGGTACAAGTTCCTATTACTGAAACAATTTTGAAAGTAGGTACAGCTGTCGATAGTACGTTCGTAACGATTACGAAACTACCACTTACTAAAGCTAATTTAATGTAAACGAGCTTGCTTTGACGTCATAGTTTTATTATTTAGCTTATATAATTAACTTAAGAAAGAAAAAATATTGAGTGCCGGTTTTTACAATAAGGCATCACAAAAATGACCATGTCATAGAATATTTAAAACTGGTAACTAAATATACCTATTAGGTATTCAATTTTTCATTGACGTCAGCGCATGTTAATGACATTTGTTGATTAACTTAACTTTGCGATAATAAATCAACTATCAACATAAATCCGTTATTTTGTATTATAAAATCGATACATTTACATTAAAATTAATGCTTATTTAAGTTATTCATCGTTTAATAATTATAAATAGTTATGAAGGCTAATTCAATGATTTAAGTGCATGCGATATTTACATGACATTAAAAGTGTGAAAAAGCAATGACTCTACCTAGCAATATTTTACTATGTAGGTACCGATTCCACAAGAAGTGCATTCTAAGTAGAACTCCCGACTGCTATATAAGTATATATATTTGTTTGTAAACCATCAAATCGATTATTATTGTTTTATTCAGAAGTTTGTTTATATCTGTGGCGTTTTATAATATTTATTAGACTCTACATCTACTAAAAAGTATATGCCAGATTAACAATTGAACCTATAAACAATACATTTTTTGTAATGTGGCTCTAGTTTACTCAATATATTATATTGAATGGTATTGAAATCCCTACTTACGTAAACCTGATTATTACAAACCCTTATGAATTTATACATGTGATGTAATTATAATTCCGAGTAGCTAGAAATCTTAAAATCAAATCTGAAAGTAAATAGTATATTATGACTGTTTCTTATCGTATTTTATTATTTACTACAAAGCTAGAGCTAGGCATGCCATAGATTGAGGAAAGAGTGAAAACAGAGAAAAGAGATTTCAGTTACGTAGTTTGCTACGAATTTCACAGACATTATCCTCAAAGTGCTTTAATTTCGGTAATATAACTAACGGCATTCTTTTCTAGCACGCGTACTAGAAATTGATCTAGTACCATACACCACATGATTGAAGCCGCATGTCATATAATTTGAAACACTTTGAATAATATTAGCGACGGTCGAATTCGTGAAACATGTGTCTCTTGTCATAAAAGATAAGAGATGAGATACAATAAATTGCTTATGATTGCCGAATGACGTCTGTAAGCCTCAGCTGTTATTCTTAGACATGTGTATTTGTGATAATCAGAGAATAAGAGGGGTCACTAGACTACATTTGCGATTACACTTTGTACAAATATATCAGTAAGTGCCGACTGTACTGTTTGTATAAGCTTTCATGTAATACGCACAAACGCACACGTAGGCCGGACACTACAGGCAAATGGTGTCTAATTTATTACGTTGTTTTTTATTTGTATGGTATTCCCGTGTTCTTTAATTGTTGCCAATATTCCCTAATGACCCGACATTATTAAAGCTACGTGCTTACCTGCCAGTTAACATCGTCACGTAAATTAACATTGTACTACCTATATTAGTAAACATTATCGCTGCGCTACTAGGATTGACGTATTCAATAATACCTTTAGTTAGTTTAAAAAAAGTCTAAGTGGTTTCTTAAAATATTATATACATTTTATTTATAATTTTGTATACTATTCATTAATGCACTCACTTTGATTATACATAAATATGTTTATAGTTTACTTATGTACATCTACGTCGATCATTGTACTAGTGAAACAATAATCAAATAGCAAGAATTAATTTATTTTTAACTGTTTTTTGCAAAATATATTTATAGCTCTTTCTTAATCTTGTGCTTATTTTTCGGTATTTGGATTCACTGAGAGTTTTTTGCTCATACCCACTAGTATTTGTACTTAAAGTTTTTTTTATAATCCTCAGCAAAATAAACAATTTTTACTATGGTTGTAAAAGTTGTTTATTCTGTAGACTTTTCGCAAAATTAGCAAACCAAAATAAACTGAAAAGTTGTAAAGTGTAAGAAAGCCGAGCTACATTGCAATGAAATTATCATTTAATATACTTACATTGCGGTTGTAACTTGTCCAAAATATTTTCTTTGTTGTAATTTCAAATGAGTGACATAGTTATTATTGAAATAAGATTCACACCGAGCTTAAAGTATGCCATTGATTCAAAAATAGTTAGTATGATTAATGATACAGAATAAAATAGTATCGCAGATACGTTAAGCAAAACAAACCCGTGAAACATATGTAAACAATCAAAACGAGAATGTTTAGAAATATTATATTTTTAAATAAACAAGGGTAAGACACAGTTAAATATGCGCTGTGGAATGTTTAGTCTAACGACGATCGACCCCTGACATTAGCGTTGAGCTCACGCGTCTGGCGTTGCCTCCACTGCAGACAAACTGCGAGAATGCAGATGTCTGCTATATTTCACACTTCATAAACTTACTTACTTACAATTATTAAATCAAAATCATATAAAAATACCTACTCTTGCTTCAACTACCATATTGCAGCAGGCACAAAAAATAATATTTCAAAATTAAGTCTCTCATAAACACAATTCATTTGTCATTATATAATTATGCATTTTATGAATTATAATAAAACTCGGCGGTATTTCAGATAGGCAGTAGATTAAATTATCATCAAATTGGGATTTTTATCTGCAACATGAGTTCTGCGTTCAAATGACGTCAAATGGGAACTGTTTGAAAGGCAGTACTCGTTTATGTAGGTAGGTGTAAACATTTATGTTTTCTTTCTGTCGAGCATGTTTTGGCGTTATATAGAGATGAATATAGAAATTGTTGGGTCTATAGTGCAATGTTGCGTATTACATAATGTTCAGAACATCCATATATCGGTAGCTGGACGTTTAATATAAAAGTGGTGACGCACGAGCACTCTCTTATCTTCGATTGACCTCGTTGAAGAGTTCGGGACGAAGCTGCAATCACAATCGTTTAATTTAAACATCAAACGTCATCACGCTGATTATTTTCATTAAAACTTATTTTAACGCGGATTTATTTACCAATTTCTACTCATCATTAATAAGCATGTGATTATATTTTCGTTACATTCAAATCCAAATAGAAGTTTGTTTTTATTTCATGATTTGTGAGAAGTGGGTTACATTAACATTCAATAGTGGGTTTTATAAGCAATAGCAAGTAAACAAATGTTATTATTGATGGTTACTCTAATCCCGTTTGACACTGAGATTCTTAGATTATATTGTTTATAACAGAATTCGCCCAAGTTCTGGTTTTTCCGATTTACAAGGCGAGCTTATGAAGGAAAACTAGCATATCTGTGTTCACCCAAATGTTGCCAGCGAAAACCAAGCATACTTTTCTAAACAAGGTATCCATATTACATAAAATAATTGAATTTGTCATTACATACGTATCGCGTTATTGACTCGATATACACATGCTGTTAGGTCAAAAGGAAGGGTTTTCGAAAGTTTCACAATGTGACCGATTGATAACGATAACGAAGGCTTATTCTGCGTACTAAAGCGTTTTCATGAATGAAATTATTGTGCGGAGATGTCGTCCACCAATAACTTATTATTATAAGTTTTGAAAACATTACAATGTAAACGTAAAGCTGGGTATTGATCTTCTGTTTTATGTATGTGCAGAACTACATATATGTCGCTTTACCGATTATAATGATAAAAGTACCCGAACTCATTTTGATAACGAATATGTACTTTCTAAATTATACCGCTCTGATCAATGCTCAAATTGGATTGTAGTTATATGATAACGAAATGAAATAAAAACGAAAATAGGGTCAACGGCACAAACAGTTCGCTCAATCTAGATCCACCTCATTTTGAACACAATGGAATATTGACGATCCTCTTGAAATGTGGGTTGAGTGCAGATAATAATGTATGTGATTTATAAATAGACTAGTCGACGCCGGCGGCTTCGCACGCACATATTTTCGAATTTCCCGTTTTGCCCGATCCCGTGGGAATTTCGGGAAATCCCGTCTTAGTGCACCCCTACGATCACCAAGGAACATACATGCTAAATTGCAGCTTCTTGCGCCGAGTAGTTTAGGCTGTAGCTTGTCTGTCAGTCAGTCAGTAACGCAAGGATTTTATATATACAGATATCAATATTAACGACGAAGACAATGTTGTCAAACACACTGGTATGTAGTGTAAGTACTGGTTATTCGAGAACAATGCACTGTAAGCGTATGTCGCAGTACAAATACATGTTAGAAGTAGGTCCATAGATATGATTCCCCTAAACACATTAACTGCGATCAATTCAATAGATATCGAACAGTTATCGAGTAAAGATAATCAATGGCGTTGTCTCTTGTTTACTCAGAGGAAAGTGCTTGAGGAAAATTATTTACTGTCTGCGTGTAAAATACGTGCCTTAGAAAGTTATTTAAATAATGTTAATGGTTTCACTGGAATCGTTCGTGACGTTTCACATGTGGTACGTTAATACTTAATTAATGATGTGGTGTAATTGGTCAATACGTAAATGCGAACGAATCCGCAGATTAATAACTTGGCTATATGTATACCCAAACTATTAGGCTGTGATCTGATAAAATTAATTGTTAATCTGGGTTTTTCTGATGCCGTAAAAGATGCCTCAATGTCTGTAAAATCATGACTTATGAAAGAGATAGCTCAAAAAGGGCGTTTGGAAGCTTATGGTTACTCTATTCATGTACATTTTATTATCTTGTTGAGGATGTAGGTTTATTTTCATATTTATGTTTAGGTTATTTATGTTTAGGTAGACATAATATCAATTTATTTACAGTGATGATGACGTACCATCACAGCGGTCAGGGATAATTAGGCATTATCATATTTTTCCTTATTTATATAGGGAAATTAAGGATTAATTAAACTAAATGTTTACTGCGTTATGTTTAGGAAACTGCAAATATAGACACATTGCTGGTTGATGATCTTAAAATGAATAGGTACGTATATGTGGCAATCATTGAATATACTTGCGGTTAGTTATATCGGGTGAATGTAATTTTAACAATACACAATAGAACAATGAATTACTTAATTAAACTAAATATAAAGTACACATGCACTGGTTTTCCTTTACTATCTACGTATGTGGCAAAACCTATTGTGACATTCAATGAAATCAGTGGCTAACCATAATTACAAAACCGATGCGTTTTAAAATAGCGCATTGTTTCAGAGTTTGCTAACTATAGTAACAGGTTATGTGGGATAAGACCCACAGACTGTCGCATAAATCGTTACGAATCCATTAGGTATTATAGTTTAATATACACGATATACACTACATGCACTTAATAGGTGCGAACTGCGAAGCTATACCGTTTATTTGCATAGGCAAGGCGTTGGGTTTTGATTTATACCACCCACGCAAGCCTATATTATAAACCTTCTTTAGATTTGATGTAATGTCCTTTTCGAATGCCCTTACCGGTTCCGGGGCTAAAAATAAAATCCAAATTCCGATGGCACGAATCGAGAATCTAATTTGGCATCTCAATTTACAAGGCGAGTGCCTAAATATTTACATAAATCTTTTCTAATAAAGGAAATAAAGGTAACCATGGAAAAATAACATTTTAGATCATTCACATATTTTAAAAGTTTATGTATGTTTATGTTTATAGTAACTGTATGACTCTATGTATGTCGAAGTCTGATATCGACGACTTATCACCCATATTATGTATGCCTGGTTTTAAAAACTTCTAAATCTAGTATTTTAGCCTTTTATGTATGTACACTTAACTAAAGTCCGGATCAAAGATAATAATATAGTGTTGTTTGTCAATATTGTTCCTACTGAACAACAAGTGTAACGCTTATTTTCAAAATATTTATTCAACTTGTGACGTAGCGCGTCGGTTGCTGATCCGGTATCAAATGCAAGACAAGATGTTAAAATTAGCTCGTCACTCATATAGACGTATGTATAAGTGGAGCAGGGCAATATCATACATGATCTGAGATCAAGTAGGATTAAAGGAGTTACACCCATACTGTAGGTTCTACAATGAGCGTGGGGCCACAAAAAAGAAGACCTGCAGGCAAAACACGTGTCAACACGACATGGCAAGCTAAAAATTCATTCGCTTAGACATCTATAAAAAAGAGCCTTAACTTTTTATTTCTACCATTTTCTACTTGATTTGACATATATGCTTGTACACGTAATATACCTACTTGTTGTTTGTCTTTTTTACTAAATTTGAAATTTTATTCTTGTTAATAAATATCATCATTATCCTGTGTTATTGCGATTTTCATCTAAGAGTTCTTTTGGAGTTTGGCTTCTATTCTGGTCTAAGCAGATTCGATCGAATATTAGCTGTTCAAAACATATCCCAATTTGTATTCCTTCGAGTTACAAACGTAACACACATAATGCTTCTAATTTAAATAGGAAAGTGAGTTTCAAGAGGACTCCATCAATCATTTTTATCTGTTTTACATCCACATTGGATGTGCATCTGCATCGACTCTACGCAACTATAATAAGATCAATGGAGTTGATGTAGTCGAACCAACTTCGAATACGATTTATGAATGTAACAGAACATAGTCTACATTTTGAAACATCTTTAAAAGTGTTCAAACTGTTTCAAATGAAAATTCTTGTAATCGACAATATTGGGAAACATTTTTTGCATTATATGAAGATAAAGTCCCGAAGGCCTTTATAAAAAACAAGGAACGTTGTTTTTAACATTAATTTAGGTTCTTTCAAACCTATTCGTTAGAACACATTTTCAATTTAATGTAATATGCGTTTGAATCGATTTTTCTTAAACCAGCTGGGTATCAATCAGTAGAGTTAGTTATCCATTCACCAAATACCTTCCACAAAAATACGCTGATGTCACAAACAAATGTCACGAAATTGAATCAATAAAAAGTCCTTAATTATTACGCATGAATACGATGGATGAGTAATCATTGACGTATATTTCTATTTACACAGATGTTAAGAAGATTACAAGCTATTTAAACACGATATTCAATTGTATGAAGTGTAGGTGTACCATGCAGTAACGAGCGTATAGTCTATCTAGAGAGCCAGAGAAATTGATCACACAAATACGTTCAAGTAATAGCCATAAGGGCGACAAACCAATTACAAGTAATGGCCGTACAATACACTCATCAAAAATGTACTCAATTACGTAAATATTTGAGGCGTGTTTTAGTCATTAAAGCTCGTTACGATATCATAGAGTGACACACTGACTGCGTCAAACTAATTCCGGTAATTATTTGGGACATTAAAGATGGACAATTGTTTAAGAAGTGAACCTACTTACTATTTCTTCGGAAAAGCGAAACAATTTATGCGAACCTGTATGAGGAAGTACCTACGTCTTCCTTATGCCCTTTATATAATGACATACACTTTAAAAATGATTGAATACAATATTCATTTGTGCGTCTATAAGTTTGTCCGGTTAGATACAAATATGTTTTATACAATATTGTGGTTTTCCACCATTAATTAAGTGGTAAAGATCAAATTATGTGAATTATAAATTCCAGAAAACGATTGTAAGTACTAAGTGAGCATCCACGGGTAAATAACAAGGAGAAATATTGTTCAGAAATGTACAAGGCAGCCAATTTTAAAACATAAATATGTAGGTACGTATTTATAAATAATCAAAATACATAATGTGAACGCAGCGTATTATTCCAGGGACATGTTTGACATCATAGTGACGCGTTCAAGGGGAAGTGGGGCACAATCTTACTATTTTATTATACTTTATTCAGTTTTATTTTAATAGTTTGGTTATGTACGAGGATATTGATGTGTTGAATAATATTTAAATTGTGGGGTTTATTCTAAGTGAGAATTCTTGTGAGGATACAAATAAATAAAAAATACTTTTTTGAAAGGAGCTTCTTACAAAACCAAATTAAATTATAGACAAGGAAATTATGTCCTTTAGTGATTAACAAAAATAGTTGAATACTTCCTAAAAAAGAAAAGTCCTCATTGTTCAAGACTGTGTTTGTGACACGCAACTGCCCAATACCCCCTGTTGCGTAACCGTGGGTTGATTGTAATTCACGTCTTATGTGACGTGCGCAGGTGACAAATACAAAGAAATTTTACGTAAATGTACGCAGAAATTAAACATGTGACTCACCGTTTTAGAAATTATGTGTTGTTCATCTAGACAGAGTGTGTGTGTTTCCCATCTCCGGAGGAATTTAGCGGCTAGGATTTTGTCGACCACAGTCCTGGTGTGTTGGAAGCAGCAGACCCTGAGGGAGCCTTCGGTGGCCAGCTTGTACCGCGGGCCGGGCGGGGGCGCCGGCGTTCCAATGTTATTCGTAATCTCAAGACCCACGCTGTCTGCACAACATTCGGGGCTCGAGCCCTGTAAAACAAAATAATAATTAGCAATGGCAATAAATCGCTAAATATACTAAGTTACTTAACTATCGAGTACATAGTTGACAAGTCCTACTACGTCTTCATCATCATCAGCCTTTAACAGTCCACTGCTGGACTAGGCTCCTTTAAAAGGAGGACACCCATGGGATGATATGGGGTGGTGACATTCCGAATTCTTAATCCGTCACCACACGGATTATAGATACTACGTCTTAATTACTTGTATTACATTATTGTCACATTGATTAGAGTTATGCTACTAAAAGAACTGACGTGCTGAAAAATACCTATGGGCAGCAATAACATAAGAAAAAGCATGTACAAAAACATACAGATTTATTATGAATGATCTGCAAAATAAAACAAGACAAACTTGAAAACATTTAGCAAGGTCATTCTATGTCACCATCTACATTGACAAATGCAAAGTGTAGCTTAAATTATAATAATATATATATATGCCTACAGCGATAAAACCTTCAGTCTTATCTACACAAGATATGCAATCACGGTTATGTATTTAAAAGTTGTATTTTGATAGGCTATTTATTTGTAGGTAATAAAAAAGTAAGTGTAGAGTTGTAGACTACAAATTTAAAAGACAAGAACACTCTTTTCACTTTATGTACAGCAAGCACACGTATTTTGTAATTATATTATTTACAGTATCGACGAGCACGTACATATATTGACGAAACAGAAATATTACTTTTTATAATATATATCTCCTTTAGCCCGCATATATGTATATATAAACGAATAAGAAACGTTAGCTGTTTATACATATAATTTAGCGCTACTTTATTATCATTGCACTTACGACTAAGTAAGGATTAGAAGCTCATTGATTAAATCACACGCAATATTTATCAGCACGTTATCCATAATTAAATGGTCATCAAACATTGTACAATAGCCCTTGTACATAAGTTCATAAGTATGTCTATAAGGAATATAAAGACATTTTATTTTTATGTATAGGAACATCCTAGTTAAGGCCTTGCCACACGGTACAATTTTACCACTGATCAAATCTACAATCGAATTAGCTTTGCCCGTCTATACGACACAATCAAATCACTGATTTTCATTCCGGCCACCCGATTGGTTAAAATCTGGTAGTACCGCCCACCCGATGAACTTGAGTTAGACGACTGGCGTCTACACGTCACGATTTCATCAAGTGATTTAGTCAAGTTGGACGTAAAATTGTGCCGTGTGGCAAGGCCTTTATTTTAATATATAAGTAGGTAAAAATCCAGAATACCTACTTAACATAAAAGTCTAGCGATTTTACGAAACCAAGTTTTATCGACAGTAGCGATAGCCAAGTGGAGAGACCGACAGACTGCGACGCAGAGGGTCCGGGTTGGAATCCACGGCGCGCACCGATGACTTTTCGGAGTTATGTGTGTATTAAATTGTTAATTATCGCTTGCTAAACGGTGAAGGAAAACATCGTGAGGAAACCTTCATGTCTGAGATTTCCCCATAATGTTCTCGAAAGACATGTGAAGTTTGCCAACCCGTACTTGCCAGCGTGGTGGACTATGGCCTTACCCTTCTCATAATGGGAAGAGGCCCGTGCCCAGCAGTGGGACACTATAAAGGGCTGATGATGATGAAGTTATATCGTATTTCCAAGATTCTTAGGGCTTTTAGTTCGACAATATTATTTAAGGGTCGTAAACAAGTTATAAATAACTAGAAAACACTATTAATTAATATGTATTCTACGTACTAGTTGTATATTGTAATTTATAAATATATATGTATCAAGTATGACGTCAGTCGCGACCTTGTACTTAAATTAATGTTGCAGATAACAGAATATTTTAGAAGTTATCTGCTTATTATAATATTTATAATAGTCGCTTATTTGCGTTTTATTACTTTCTATATTTATTAATAGCAATATCGTACCTATATTTAAAATTCTCGTCGTTTATCTGTATATATAAAATTCTTCCGATACTGACTGACTGACAAATAACGTTGTAGCCTTTTGGGCGCAAGAAGCTGAAATTTGGCATGTACAATCAAACAAGTCGGCGCTGGACCAGTTTGAAAATAATCCCTTGGTTCGCTCATAGAGTCGAGGCACACTTGGTTTTTCTTCACTTTTTAGGAATTTGGTTTTGTATAGAGGGTCAATGTGCGTGTAAAGTAGCACTGGAAGCGACGATGTCTTGCTGAGCGATTCTCACCCCTATGGTGGTCTAGCGGGAAGTTGTTCGACTGTACCTACATATATTATGTTCCATGAGAACCGGAGAACCGTACGGGGTTGCCCGAAATTCCCACGGCATCAGGAAGAAACGGGTAAATTAAAATAGAATGGCGTATCTGTGGGCATCATCTACTATTAATATAAAATACGAATGAATCAAAACACTATACAAATAGCTTTGTAAATTCATGGAGTGGTTCATGCGATTGGAGTCAATCTGGGCTAAATTTGGATATTTCTGTAAGCAAACATCTTCCTAATATACTCGTATACCTCTGTCAACATCTGGAAAGGCGCGAGGTTTCAATAGTAAATGATTATGAGCTTGTATTATTTATATTACAAAATATTCTACTTACCAAATTTTGATTGTGTTTTTGTTGCAAAGATGCAAATTTTCTCAAATAAATATAATTGACTCCATTCTTAAAACAACAGATTTAAAACATACGATTGCTGTTAAAATACTAGATGTGGTGGGCGAGCTCTACTTGTGTTCTTTGAAATGACAGTTCACGTCGGTTTTATAACTATTTTCGTCAATTTAATTTGTGCCTGGCTAGATTTAAGAAAAGAAAACACAATATATTTATTTAGTTAAAAAAACAGTAGTTTAAAGTTTGTTAGCCCTGTATTAAACTTATAGGTAGCTTATTTTTCAATTGAAAACGACTCTACTTTCTTTACTGGGCTCCTAATGGTCGTAATGTCAAATACATAAATAGTCTTTACCTATCATTCCTTAATATTAATATATATTAATCAGCTGGATGAATCATTTTCAGTTCCGATTGGTAGTTCCCGGAATTAGAGAGTTCAAACCAAAGAAACTCTACAGCTTTATAATATTAGTATGGGTTAAAATTGATTACTTTTTCCTGCATATCTGAGATCAGAGGTGGGATCTATCGTGATTCGCGATAGGTATATACATCATGGGTTTTCCTTGCCTCTTAATAGACATGCCTAGAGAATTTGAACATTTGACGTCATTGATATACTCTAACAATAAGCAGGAAAGATGAAGTTGGACAGTAAAATATATCCGTGAAGGTATTTGCTAGGAATAGGTACCTTATGTTATAAACGGAAGTGCGACATAACCTCTAATTATATTGCCGGGAATTACCTACGTAGATATATGCGCTAGGAAAACTTTGCCTACCAGCGTAGTAGGTAGTACCTCCGTATCAAATTAACTATAAGTTGATATTTATTGCAGTTAAATACGCTTAAGAGATAAAATTAAGAAAATTCATAGTTTAAATTTTCTTTAGCTGTGTTTCCAATTTGTGGGCGTGGCCATTATTTATTGGCCGAAAAATATTGATAAACGCTACTTATATTTGCATGAGCATCTTGCAGACTAATTTGGGAACTGAGCTGCTTTTTACAATGTCTGCTGTGTATATATTATAAATTTGTATTTTCACTTGTATTGTAAAACTAAGTAAGTAGTAAATTTAATTTTAATGTAGAGATCGGATATTCATGCAATAGCATATTAGAATATAATTATAGTCTGAATCTGGAGTCACCTCTGAGAACCAGAAATAAGTTTTAAAGGTTACTTTAAACATTACCGGAATTGCCAATTTTTCGGTTATTGTAAAGACTACGTCTCAGGAACAAAACATGTAGCTAGACTGTGAGGTGCGCTAAAACAGTATCGTTTATATCTTGTAAAGTATTGTGTATAAAATACAGTGAATCGATGCGCTCGAGATCTGGGAGTGGTTTGTTGATGCACAGATGTTTACGCATTACAAATTTAGCTTACTATTTGCAATGGACAGCCCAACATAACAATTCTGCACTTCTACCTGTTTATAACTGCTGGGGTGCATAGGGTTCCCACCAAGAACTTAGGGTCACAAGCCAACCTCACCTGCAAGTGGTGTACCTGCCGATCAACGGACGAGGCTCTGGCAAACAAAATATCCCGATAAGCGGCAATAGGCTCACCACCTATTAATTGGGATCAAAACACTGGCGAAAAGTGGGCGTTTAATATGCCTCTGCCTACCCCTTCGGGGAAACAGGCGTGAGTCTATATATGTAAGTATGTATAACTGCGCCATGTAAAACACTTAGTATTTTTTTTTATTTGAGGTCTCTTAATAGTCATTCATCGATACGATCTATAATCAAAGTCTATAAAATGTAAACATTATAACCTCATCATCAGCCTTTAATAGTCCACTGCTGGACTAGGCCTCTCCTTTGAAAGGAGGAATTGGCCTACTATACCACGCTGGCCAAGCGTGTTCGTATAGGGTTTGTATCAAGTTTTCCTTCTCTTACAATGCTGTTCTCTCCATAATATGCTCCCTCTGTCGGCTCTTACGACACCCTTGGGATGATATGGGGTGGTGACAATTCGTATTCTTAATCCGTCACCACACGGACTACATTTAACCTGATTAGAAATAATGTACCTACTGCTCCGCACCTATGTATTATTCTCATTATTAGTTTATTTAGAATTTGAACGCATTGTTTACCAAATAAGACCTGTATCACGCCAACTTACAAATTACAGTAGGTACCTAGGTGAATCAATTATTTTAACTTTGTTAAAACTTGCTATCAAAATAAAGTCATTCTACTACTTAATACTTCACTTCTTTTAAGTTTCAAAAAAATATTTGTAAAGTTCAGAAAATTTTACAATTAAATATTTTTTTTGTGCCAAGTATAACAGATGCCTTTCGCTCCGTATAACAAAAACAAGTTTTATTTGTCTGTTTATTTCTTATATTCTATGACATGTGTATCAGCTACATAGCAGTGTGACAGCTCTAGCGAGGCCACTGCGTCATACTTCTGGGCCGATTCAATTTTGTTTAGTAGATTTAAGGAAGATGTAAAGCTATAAAATTGACATTAGAAGACGGCATCGCGTTGGCACTTGGCAGGGACTTAACCGAGGCTGTTTTACCTAAACAAATATCTTTGATGGCTGCTATCTTATCGGCTAGTGCAATATCGAAATGCTGAATCTACACAAATGGGTCGACTGGTGCTGTGGCGCATGACACGACCCACATAGTGGTCGGTGTTTAATGACGTCATTGCGAAAATTTGGGTCATGAGGGCGCGCTTGGCGAGGCACCGCGCGCTCTCCTCCGTTTGAGGAGATCGACCCGAATACAGAACACACTGCATCGACGTCAAACATCCAGCATTAAATCATGCCATGTTTCCAAAGTTATCCACCTACCTACAAAATACATCGACTAATCTCCTTTACGTAAACAGCACGATTTCACAAATCTATGTAACATCGCGCTAGTAGTATTTCGAAGGTGTGAACCATAAAGATAAACAGTTCTTTGAATTCGTAATCACTTTTCCACAAGTCTAAAGGAGGTCGCTACACGAATATGGATATTACAACGTTGATGATAACCTGATTTTACTTCGCATTACACACGTCGGAGAAGATAATATGCTTTATTTGTCACAAGATAATTTTGAACGCATGTAGATGCATCGGCAACGAATCTTAATTGATAACATTAAATCTTAAAAGAAAATGTTAATTTATCCAAAATGAAAATGTAATTTTTTGCGGCACTTTGTTTCCGTTGTCATCTGGTTAGGGTTAACCACTGGGTGTGGGTTTGATACCTGCAGCGATACCTAAATATTTATTTGAAGTCAACCTATTATTCTTACCAGTCGTCATAAAATTGTTAAGCCACGTCAGAGCGGGGTTATACCAAACGAAACATTCATTCAAAAAAACCAATTTCATAATTATTTTGAGTTACAAACAGGCGCACGAGATGATCAGTTCAAGGGCAATCCATCACAATAGTCTCATCTAAATAGAAACAGATTTTGGCAGACACGCTCAAAAACTGTTTAAAAGACATTTTATTCCACTTGTGTGGCACATTTGTTTCTGAAGTGACGTCAGTGGGCGCTAACCACAAATCACAACAACAATTTGATGTCGTAAAGCTGTTGTCATAAACTGAGTGGCGTGTGGCAAAGTGAGTTCTTTGAAAACAGCATTATTACATTATTACTGTTAGCTTGACGTCTGTGGGATTAGCACCAGGACAGGAAAACGGAAAGGCTTTGGATGAATCATTACGTGCATAACACTGCTGACTAGCCATGATACTCACTTTATTTTGTTTTATAGGAAAATACCTAATAAATATCGATAAAAAACAGTCTCCAACAACCTGCTCTAAATACACAAAATTTGATATGAGACAGTAACAATAGTTTAGACCCAATTCATACAAGAATGTTAACTGTGCCTTTAATATCAAAGAACAAATTATATGAAACAAAATGTTATATGACTTCTTGCCAAGGTCTCATGTTTGAACATTGAACACGCAGCGCTGATTATTGGAAATCATGTGGTCAGTAGGAATTCACTGACGCATTCGAACTTCATAATACCTTTTAGCTTTAAAGTGAAGCCTTCACGTGTGGGCGGTCTCCTAAAAAATTAGTGTAACTATGCAGTGAACAAACTACATCGCTAATGTCATGCCCTAGGTGTTCAGTTTATTGAACTAATCTTTTTTTTAGTTAAGGTTTAAAATAGCAGACTCTACATTGGCTTCTGGTAATGAAAATGATATCGGAAAGGGACTTTTATATACTTAATGTTAGCTCCAGGGTTCCTTACACCTATCTATGTCGTAAAGGTTCTGTAACTGACTCGCTACATATTGTTTTATACCTTTGCCCAATTACATAGGGGTCGACTGCCAATCTAAGCTGATTGGACTGGTTACCGTAATTAGATTTATAGCTGTGACATCAATAGCGACCTTAGGTGGCATAAAGGTGCTTATTATATCTCACCTGACACTGACATAATTAGTCATTCTGTTATTGATATATATACATTTTGTCATTAATTTAAGAAGCCAAATGCCACAAGATATTTTGCTCGCATTATCGTGATAAAAAATAACATATTGGGTGTTGAATAAAAACAGACTCTTTTGTTATACAGAGCTGGTGACGTACAATGACTGGTTAAGATTAAAGTCAATCATGGAGTTGAACCAATCGATGTGGCACGCCACAAGTGGCCGGCGGCGGCGCCGCGTGAGGGTCATGTTGTGACCGCGTGGACGGTGGAGCCGCCCCGCGCCCGTGCCTACGTATTCTACTAAATGTTGCTCCTATCACACGAGGGTTGCACGTCGTTCGTACGCACATCCAATTTAAATAAAAATAACTTGAGCACGTGAGTCTGTCACCTGTCTATGAGAACTGATGCTATAAATAAAAAGGGTTCTTTGATTTTATTTTTAGCTAACAGATGATTTCGTCAATAGCGCCAGGGGTTTCAGCTTCTTTACAATGTAGGTATGCATCGTTTTAATAATCACGACTTGTTTTCATCGTAAATCTTTGTCATATTAGCGTGACGTTACGAGCACCAGCGTGACCGGTCCATGTGCTACATGTTGACATCATTACTGTGTCGATCTCTCCTTCAGTTACGTAAAAAACGAGTGAGAGTTGTGATGAGTAAACCGTGATTCATATCATTCGGTTCTTCAGAGCTATCTTTCACTTTATACCGATTTATAAATAGTTGTTGTAAGGCATGTTTAAAAAAAGGTCTGAAAGCGATCGAACGTTACTTGTTATTATTGAATATTGTATTCACGTCAATCGATCAATCATCTACACTTACGGGTGTCGACCAACCACCAACATTTGCGCATGAAACAGATGCATTGATATAAAACGAAACAGAGAATTACAATAACTCACATGTTTTATCATCCACTCAGATAAAATGAGGTACCTGTGTCATTTGTGTTGGTATAGATAAGATATTTGGCACATCTTAATTCGCGTTTGTTATTCTTTAAATGTATTAAATTAGGAGTGTTGTTGTTAGTAGTCTGCGTGCCGGCGATCGCGTGTACGTTCTGAAGTTTCACTCGAGACAGATATTAGCACGTGTTTGACTTTCCTTGACCATATGCTAAAGGAATATGTACCCATGTTAGTATAATAAGAGTATTGAGTTTCGAAACATCTGTAGGTACATTTGGTTTGTATGAATACATAAATATAACGAGCACGAGCATCGACGTTCAAATGACGTCATGTACTTGATTTATTTAATAAACATTCAGACTTTTAATGACGAACGGCTTTGCGGGTGAAAGGCTAGAGACTGTATTGTTCGATTACCAACAAAATGATGAATTGTATTTAACAAATTAGTAGGGCAACGAAAATAGCCTCCTTGAGATACTGTCCTCAATAACTTTCTTTCTTTTCTTTCTTTCTTCTAACTTCAATGTTAATACATTAACGAAATTTGACGGTAGAACTATTCAGATATTCAATTAGGTACTCTGCTAACGTGCTTAAGTCAGAAAAAACAAACAATAGCTGAATCATAATGCATATCGGGCAAGATTATATGTTTAGACTTCCCCTGTGATTAATTTTGTGTCAGGTAGTTCACAGCTGTGAACCTTCTACAGCTAAATGTATAAAAACATGCTCGTCTAAACACTAGAAAATATAGGCCTAGCATTTAATAAAATGTTATAAATCACCTTATTAGTTGATCGTGATTGCAATACTGATCTAGATAAACGATCAACACGGTCACGAAATCGTGACCTTATTTGGAAGGTTGCATTTTATCATCTAAGTTTTTAGTGTATTATAAAAATAGCCATATTACACAGCATTATTATATACGACTAGAGAACTCCAGAAGCTACGCCTGCAATTTTTTTTAATTTACCGCTTTTGGCCGCTTTCGTGGGAATTTCGGGAAATCCTTTCTTAGTGCCCCAAGGAACATACATGCCAAATTTCAGCTTCCTGCGCCCAATAGTTTCGGCTGTAACGTGTCTGTCTGTCAGTAAGTAACGCAAGGATTTTATATATTAAGATATAGTTAAATCAATAGAATAAAAAAAAACATAAGCTATAATAAATCTTATTGCTTGGAGGTCAGGGAATTTTAAAGGTGGACTATTAGAAGGGTTTTAAAGTATTTAGTTAAAAACATAAGGTCGATCTGGTCAATAATTTATTAACATAATAGACAGCCACAAAAAATACACAGAATGTTAACCTTTGTAGAGCGGCGTGATATGTTTATAACACGATATATTTACTTGCGACGATTTCGTATAGATTTACAAACATCACAAGCCTCACAAAATATATGTACCTATTAGAATGCCATGTAGACGAGAAAATCTGTTTGTATTCGCTTACTTATTTATGTGAGTGTGACTTGTGAGACTAAATTAGATGCAATAAAAAGGACATTGAACTATTTCACTAGAAAGACACATTTTGTATTAGTTAATTTCTAGTATAGTAGGGCATTTTTTGTAATGAAAAGTGGTTTTTAATAAGCTGCAGGTTTTGCAAGGCGAGAGACGCTTCAAAATTCTAGTTGTCATTAAATAAATATAATTTGAAAGCGAGCTTTAGTCGTACCTATGAACAATTACAGGAATATGGATGTCTACCTTACAACGATGGTCGTCAAATAACTCTCGTCGAAAGTTTCTAAACATTTTCTCATGTATCTAACTCTGGTGTTGCAATTAAATTGCTTGATCCATTGAAATGCACCTGCGCAGTGTGGTTTTGTAAAACCGCGTAAACCAAGCTGGCTAGTACGGGCGCCGGTATCCCGTGGCAAAACAAAAACTACACAATAGCACAGAATAATTAATAGTAACAGTGTGTTATTATTGTGATGCCATTTATTATTTATAAGTTTGAATAACTATGATATTCATATTGACTGATTGACACATGGTAAATTGACACTGGAGTTTGAAAAGCTAAAAAGTATGTTTGTAGGAGCTGATTATTCTCTATTCTACGATGCAGTACCTACGTTAGGTACCTGTGGTTCTGAATATAATCATAGTTTGCCTGCCATGCATGGTAACATTAACTATGAGTACCATTTCTTTCCGCTGATAACAAAATAAACGTTAGAAGGCCTGTGTTGAACTGTGAAGAATTACCATTCAAATTGATTTGTTTCAACAATTATTTGCAACAGTAAGGATTATAAAATATTTGTGTGCGTTGGTAAGAGTATCATATAAAACGATTACACGAAAATGTATTTATAACTAATTATCTATTTTCAGATAATATTTTCGCATAAAATGGATAAACAATTATTTTGTTTTTGACGTTTTGCCTTTGGCGAGTATCTTTAGAACCTACGTAGGTAAGTACCTGTTTGTGTAAATATATGTACGCACTAAGGTGTGGTGTAAATAATCAGCCTCCGCGTCGCACATATATGTCTTTTGATAAGAAGCTTAGGTCCAGGTAGTATTTCTGCAGTTATTGTAAACATAACATGACGTAGAAGAGAATTGTGTAAACTTACAAAATAATCGGCTGAGCTCTGATCGGCTAGTGAGGGCGAGAGTAGACAGCCGGGCGAGGGGGGCGCGGTGGCGGCCGGGGGCGGCGGCGCCAGCGACAGCAGCTCGCCAGCCGACGCTGACATGCTGCCTGCCGCTGCCAGGCTGCGCAGCCGGTCCGCCAGGTCTGTGTGTCCACCGTTACACCCTTTACTCATGGTGCCTTCCTTATCTTCTTTGGTATTCAGGTTATTTATAATGCGGGGTCTCCGCAGTTTCCGAGAGGCTGCTCGCCACCGCCTGAGACGACACGCAGCATTGTTCAGCACGTCGTCTGTATCGCGACACTGAGGCGGTTCCTCGTCAGACTGCGTGGCGTCGTCAGCATCGACCTGCTCGTCTATAAAAGGCAGCGTCTGCCCCAGAGACGAGGGCGATGGTTCACCGTCACTGACGGTTGCACTCGATGGACTCAAGAAATCCCTTAAATCAAAAGCTAGCCTCTGGTCGGCATTCAATCCCACCGGTGCATTATTCGGTACTTGCTCGGCCGACGCGTAACGATTATCATCGATTTTACCATCTTTGGCATCAGTCTTTAAGGCACCATTTTCATTAGAATTCAGATCCATATTAATTTCTTGATTAAATGAAGGCATTTTAAAAAAATTACTATTATTAAAATTCATTTATATGTTTAAATGCCACATAAGGGCTCTATATCCTATAATAAAATTTGGTATTATATTCCAGTACTAGCCCGGTATCTCCTTGAAGCTCATCAGATTCAATATATAAGTTAGGTAAAAATCCACACATTTTTATCTGGGACGAAGGCTATAGATACACTAATAAACTTTATATCAAATTCACGAAGAGGAGCACAGTCAATTCTGCAGATTTACATCGTTAACTCACTGAATTATTAGTCAACTCGTATGTGGAAGAGACATCACATAAATCTGTCATAATTAAAACTCGCGGCTATATTTTAACTATTGTAAGGATTGCATTAACACAATCGGCCTCGAATTACACAAGCAGTGTAGGCAAACTGAGCGGAGCACTACTGGCCGGCGCTATCGTCCTAAGCTATACATATACATACGTGACGTTCTCTACACTACACTTCTTGTTTGTATTGACGTACGGCTGGCTTGCGCAAAGCAGAGCTCGTGAATCGGTGGCGCCCCCACCGCCGCCGCGGAAATTATTACTAACATGGCCAACGCCATCTGTATGGCTACACGCGATAAAATGGATGGACGACATACAACGACGAACACCACTAGATGAGTCAGTACAAGGTATTTACGTAAGGTGGCAGTTGCTTAAATTCTGTTTCTCAATTTGATTGCAATTTTGTTACAATTAATCACAAATAAGTTTATGTAGAGTTTGAGATAAGTTGGGTAGATCAAAAGTGGACACATGCAAGTTGGAATACGTATTCAGCACAGAGTTCTCAGAGTCAGCGTTATAATCCAGAGGATCTTCATTAAATCTTACATATCTCAGAGACGACAAAAAGATTACACTTATGTAGTTTTTGTGGAAAATAAGGCAGACAGGAGTAGTTTCGACTTGTTTGCCAACATGTGCCATGTTGATAACAGTTGTTATTAGATAAGAAAGAATACTCACCGAATTTGGGACAGTCATTTTTGTTGTGAACTTTCACCAATAAAATCTTAATTTGAATGGCGCCACACAACCAAGCTGGTAAAGCTATAAGTTTCAACTATCGCTCATAATTGTATACTCTATAATTTATACGAAGCGTCTGACATTTTCCTATATAGCATTTTCCTTAAAGCGATGATTGATTCTAAATTTCCTATAAATTAACATTACAGTAAAGTGAATAGGCTAGAGTTTCTAGTTTCTATATTATGTTAATTAGTAAGTACCTAAACTATTATTTGACAATTACGTAGGAGCAAACCTAAATGTATGACTGTATTTCAGTGCTTACTCAATGCTATAGACGTAGTACAGTCCATACCATATATGTTGAAAGTTGCATCTAACGTCTGTCAAATTTCAGTATTTATTCCATAAGCTTCATAGATACTCATTTAAGCTTTAAAGTTAAAATCTGAAAAGTCACTGTAAGTTCGCTACAGTTAGGTACCTAGTAGCCACATCAAGATGTCCTAAGACCATTGAATAGGTATGTATATCCAAACATAGAACCTTTTAATAAATAAGCAAGGTTTTCTTCTGAAATTCACCTTATTTGACTTTCATAAATCCCTCATTTCTTCATTCCTTAAAGTACAATATTAATTACTAAATGCTTGTATAAGAGCTGATCATATTTAATCTAACACCAGCATATTTACCTTCAGTACGCTTTGAGCTTTACGTTATACAGGAAGTCACAAGTCATCATCTTCTTGCCCTGATCCCAATGTATTTGGGGTCGGCGCAGTAAGTAATAAGTACATATGTCCTGCTCTCTCATACTTACTTCTCTGTCGCCCGTCATCTGAGCATTTACCCACATAGGAAGTCATATGTCATTGACGAAAATTCAGAATAACAATTTGATATTCTACATCCAGATTTTACCAACTATCGTCTGGTCTCGTGCTTGTCGTCACGTCTATAAATTGTATCGTACACTTCAATCTGGGGGCGCAGTGCAACAGTATTTAGACTAACGCCCGTTTCTATATTTTATCTATTAATGAACTTGGCCACTACTGATAGATAATATATGACATATTTTGTATGGAGCTCATGTCAAATATCTATCACAGGGAGAACATAGGAAACGGGAGTAAATATATTATACATCTAGGCTTTAGTTTTAAGGATGCATATTTATGACACTCATGATGGAATATTTTATCAAGAAAAACACAAAAAATATTTTTGGGTCCCTTGAGCTCCCTAGCTTATCCCTGGACTGAATAATGATTACACTCTGAGACCTTATAATCGACTGCAGATATTTACAAGCTAAAAAGTCCAACAAATTATAGATTTCTTTTCTCGTTTTTTTGGATCAGTATATGAACCATGTGGTTCTGGTATGGATCCTGAGTCTTCTTCTTTCAATGATAGTTGTGATTTTATTTTGTCAGATTTCAATATATCCAAAGAGGTTATTATTAAAGAACTCAACATTTTAGACATTACTAAGGGTCCTGGGTCTGATGGCCTCCCACCATTTTTCTCAAATGAACTTCGGATACCATTGCAACTCCACTTACTTAACTCCTATCTTATACAATAATAGTTTGAGCGAGGGTATAGTGCCCGAAATATGGAAGTTGGCAAATGTTACACCTGAATATAAAAATGGCAATAAAAATTACGTCACCAATTACCGTCCAATTTCACTCCTGTCCACCCTCTCGAAAGTTCTTGAACGATTAGTACATAACTACATTTATCCCCACTTTCACAACGTAATATTTAAAGAACAGCACGGATTTGTAAAGAAGCGTTCAACAATGTCTAATTATTTGAGAAACTGGACAATCGGGTACAGGTAGACTCGATTTATACTGACTTTTCCAAGGCTTTCGATAGGGTGGCTCATAACATACTTTTGCGTAAGCTTGCGTTTAATGGTATCCGTGGCAACTTACTACGATGGTTCACATCCTATATAAAAAAACCGATCTCAGCGAATTGTACTTAGTGGTTTCACATTTGACAATACTATAAATGTAACTTCTGGAGTGGCTCAGGGCTCAGTACTGGGACCCTTACTTATTGTCCTATTTATAAATAATAAAAACAGTGTTTCAGACACTCACATTTTCTTTGATATGCCGATGACCTTAAGGTCTATCGTGAAATCACTTGTTTAATTATTGTAGTAAGCTTCAGGATGATTTAAATTGTTTGTCTTCTTACTGTGTAGCCAATAAACTTAAGTTCCCAAAAATGTAAAGTTATAACCTTTACTAAATAAATTAATACTTTCAAACATGCCTATGTTTTACAAGACAGCGTACTGGAAGAAGTTTCGGTGATAAAAGACCTGGGCGTATACTTAGACAGCAAGCTTGATTTTGACAATCATATTGTTAATAAAGCGTATCAGCTTTACGGATTTGTGATGCGGGCTTCTAAACCTTTTAAGCGTCATTCTTCATATCTTCTATTGTACAAGTCGTTAGTTCGGTCACAGTTGGAGTATGCCACAAATATTTGGCATCCTCATTATTTTAAATACGTAGAACAGATTGAGTCAGTGCAACGTATGTAAGTTTTTACGATCTATGAATTAGCGGTGTTACCGCTCTAAAACCTCATTTGACCATCTTTTGCAAAAATTCTCCTTGCCAACCTTAAAGCAGAGAAGAGCGCTGTTGGATATAATCGTTCGACTTAAGTAAGATGCACCCATAAGCACTGTTTGTTTGCTCCAAAGAATTGTAAAACAAATGCAGGTGAGCGATGCCCCTTACGTAGAATAATGCACTCATACAATATTGCTGCTCAAAATAATGAATTAGATATATTCGCATGCTCTCATATTAGTTTCAAAAATCTGGTCACTAAATTGCTCTTGTCTCCTTAATCCTGATAATGATTATTATAATGTCTATGTAGATATATATATACTGTATTAAAATATATCTATTGTAAACTTTTATAAGTAGGTAATTTAATTTATATTATTTTGCGGAAACGAAGTTGGTTGCACTGCACGAAAAGCCTTACATTTAAGTTAACTTGTAAGCTATCAGTGTAATTGTTTGTAGTCCCAAATAAACGAAAACAAAAACAAAAAAAAAAACTTATTATTTATGCCTACCCCTTCGGGGATGCAGGCTGAGTCTATTTAAAAAATATAATAATATATATAAAGATAATTTATTTAATCCCACTTTACTTTCGAAAGTGGAATCTTGTACACCTTCTGCCAAATAAATAGATAGGTACAATAAGGTCTAAGGCTTAAGAATATAAAATTACAAAACTTTATTCAACCAGTAAAACATAATCCACGGAAAATAGGCACATTAAATCAAATTAAACACAAAAAGTCTATTACAAAGCTTGTTTACAAATGTATGACTACTGCATTTGTATTAAGTCAAATAGAGTTTGTGATTCATCAGTTTTACGTTTGTTCGAGTTCGATTTATTGATGACACGATTAAAAGAGTAGGTGTATATGAGTATTTTCAAGTTCAATGCTGGATCCAATGACAGTCCTTTTCGTAGTCACCTGAATTCCCCCTTTTTTTCGTTCCTACCAGCAACGAATATCTGTGTGATCAGTGGGTTTTGTGTCTGGGAGTAATCTGACTGTATATATAAAATTCCTTCGTTACTTACTGACTGACAGACAACGCACAGCTAAAACTATTGAGCATACACATATATTGATATTTGGCATATACATACATATGTTCCTCGGGTAGCGTAGGGGTGTACTAAGAAGGGATTTCCAGAATTTCCCACGGGATCGGGTAAAAGGGGCGAGCGTAGCTGCGAGCCAGCGTTGCCAACTCCACGTCTTTTTACGTAGATCTACGTATTTCTGATCCTCTCTGCGAACCGAACTGAAGTACTTAGGTACTTCAGGCTCAGAGCGTGTACTGCCTGTACATATTTTCCGACAAATAACCAAGTTAGGAGGAAAACGAGAATTTACTAAGGAAGAAGCATTATAAAACACAAACTACTCGTAAAAACGAACGTGTATAAAATTTTGGTCCTACCAAATTAGTTACGAGTAAGTACGAAAAAAAAACTATCAATTAAAGTCTATAAATTAAAGATATTTGCTCTATCTACAATACCACATTGTATAAGAAAAAGAGTAAGTACCGTGCTCTTAATAAAATTGTGCTTAGTTTAGAATAACATAATCGGAGAAACCTTGGATACAATAATATTATAAATGCTTCATCCTCTTTATCTTAGAAATAATAAAAAGAGCGTAGATCTACGTATTTTTAAAATTCGGGTTAGCAACACCGGGCGTCGTCTATTTACTTTGTAAAAATGTAGGCATGTCTAATTATTTTTATCAGTTTGCTGATTGTTATCTCAAGTTCTCAAGCTTGACTGTGCTAAATTTGGGTTTAATCAAAGTTTATTATGGTTATTGGTCTGCCTCCCTTCTCTGCTTCTGTAGAAAGGCAATATCATCATCATCAGCCCTTTATACTGTCCCAATGCTGGGCACGGGCCTCTTCTCACTATGAGAAGGGTAAGGCCATAGTCCACCACGCTGGCCAAGTGCGGGTTGGCAGACTTCACATGTCTTTCGAGAACATTTTGGAGAACTCTAAGACATGCAGGTATCCTCACGATGTTTTCCTTCACCGATAAGCAAGCGATAATTAACAATTTAATACGCACTTAACTTCGAAAAGTCATTGATGCGTGCCGTGGATTCGAAACCGAGACCCTCTGCTTAGCAGTCTGTCGGTCTCTGCACTCGGCTATCGCTGCTTGCAGAAAGGCAATAACTTGAGCGTATTTTCTTGGCATGACTTCTATAACTTTAAAGTTTTAGGTTTAGACCAAGCTTATCTTTACATGGACAGGCACCAAAAATAGAATTTGAAAGCAAAAATGTTACGTATGTTCCAGATTTTGTTTTGATTGTTTACAACACATTGGGATTTTGTGTGTCAATGTTTGGTAACTAAAAGGAACATTGGATGGCGTTATATGGAAATATTACATTACTATATGTGTGCCTGGGGATACAGCACTGGATATAGTTTATTTTCCTTTACCAAATTGGTGTTTACGTCCAAAAAACATCTGATAGTGACGCACAAGCGTTAATTCGTCATAAGCTGTGCCAAAATTGCGATATTTTTGATGCAGTTTAGTTACTCAACAACATAAGAGGTCTATTGCGCATTTAAGGATTATTTTGTTTGCAGCAGTAACATAATCAGGTTTATTATATGCCACGCGTTCGGCAATTACAGAACACTTTACAGTAAGCGTGTTTACTATATAAGTATTATAATAATATGCTACTTACATACACACACCATCTAGTCCCAAACTAAGCAGAGCTTGTACTATAGGACTATTATATTTAGATAAACATACATATACTTATTTTTCTTATAAATATATACATATTAATATTATACATAGAAATACACATACCAAGAAGAACACTTTATATGTGTAGGTCTTAAATTGGGGGCCATCCACAAATTACGTCACGCATACAGATACAGGGGGTAGGTGATCAATGAAGTGTGACATTGTATGAAGAATGAGTTGAGAATGTATGGGACCAGCCATAGAGGTAACATTAACATTCATTACTCTAGAGTAACAAACTCCTACAATTGACGTTCAAAATAGCGTGGTGACCAGCCGAGATAGAAGACGTAGCTTTGAAACCAATAAGCATCTTTTTTATGTTAATAGGCGGCAAACGAGCAGACGGATTGCCTGATGGTTAGCAATTACCACCGCCCATGGACACAAGCAACACCACAGTAGTCACAAGTGCGTCGCCGCCCCTTTGGGTTGGGAAAAGAGATAGGATGAGGAGTGGGATGAGGGAGAAGGAATAAGGGATAGGACCTCCGGCACTCTCACTCACCGAATGAAAAGCAACAGTTTAGGTACTTTACGTCGATTTTCTGTGACAGGGTAGTACTTCCCCGGTCGAGCCGGCCCATTCATGCTGAAATCAGCAAGGCTCTACTACCTGGAAAATCTTATCCATCCATCCATCTTATATCCATCTTAGAAAAAACCTATATTCATCGTTTTTGCACTCGTTAAAAGCAAGTTCCATAATGTCAATTCAAAAGTGATGACAATTGACCTTTCATCGAGAAAGGCGGTGTTCTCCAATTTAAAAATATTTTCCCATTTTTTTATTATTAGTACTACTTAACAGAAGGTTGTGTTTATGGGTACGTATAATTTATTATATGTATATTAATATGTGGGAATGATCATTTGTTTCCTCGTTGCTACTTTTATATTTATAAGCAGTTTTAGTTAATCCAGTATTTAACTATGCTTACAATTACTTTACATGATAACAAAATATACCTAATTATTGAGTTTCATAATAACTCGAGTGTATTTATTATTACAATACTACTACAACATAGTAGTTGTATTAAAGAAACGTGGTAATAATCAGCTGAAAATTGGTAGAATGGTTCAAAACATGAATGAAATCTATAAAAATCTTGCACGATCCGACCACTGGAAAAAAAATACTCGAGGTCAAAGGTCTCAAACACAGGTTCATCGCGATTTTCTGCAAATCGGTAAGTTTTATCATAAATTTATTATAACAGGAAGCCTAAGCGACCCACGACGACGGCTCTCAGATGCCAGTGATGCCAATCGATGCATCACTTACGCGTTGCCGGTCTTTAAATACGGGAGGGGGGAGGGGAGGCGAAGAAAAAGGTTTCTTGGCCACCTTCACTCAAATACCCTTCCCCTATTGTCTGAACGAAACCTAACAGCATAAAATAATGTTACTTTACGTATATTTCCTGTGAGAAAATATACATATATACAGGGTGTTACATATCCATCCGTCCGATCAATGAAGGGGTTGTAGAGTAGCGTAAAATGATGAGATATTTGTCATTATTTCACGGCAATTCAACATAAAATTTTCCCATGTAAATTTAATTAATTTTAAATAATATCATATCAGATTACCCATGGCAACACTAAAGACTCATAAATCGTATTAGCTAGGTATCTACCTAAAGTTCATAAAAATTTGACGGCAAAAGCGGCGCCTTTGAGTGCATAGGCCAACCGACCGCCTCCTTTGACAAAAGCCGCCGCCGCGCGTCATCGTCCTTTACACGTGCCAAGTATTATTTTAGGTATAAACAGATTTTATGCACTTGATGCAACAGCTGATCTTTTGCTTCGACGGTTTAGGCAAAACTCCGTAAAACAAAGTACAGTATTAAGGTTTTCTGTTTGTTTCGTGCGAGTGCGTGGCCAACTCTGGTGTCACTGTTTTCAAACTGCTCGAATACCTACGACATGGCCTAACGATTCTTGGATGCGGCTTTACGGGCCGTCGGAAGCCCGGAAGCGCTTTCATGTAATGTCACACGCGGTCACCCATCTAAGAGAAAATCGTCGCGCTATGACTACGGTACTTACATTAATAACTACCTACTTTTTAATTGGTTTAATCTTACGTAACTAGGTACCTACCTTAATTGATAAAAATATCAACTTGCTGTAAGTTGCGACGGTCATTCTCCACATGTCCGCCGCCCACGTCCAGACACTTACGGCACCTTTGCACCATATCCGAACGCACACTTCTTAACACTCCTGGGTTTAAACTTCGGAAAGCAGAAACGATACGCGCACGCATTTCTTCTTCAGTGTCACACGGTTTTTGGTACACTATTTGTTTAACGTGTCCCCACAAGTAAAAGTCTAAAGGCGTTAGGTCCGGTGATCTTGGTGGCCACGAGATAGGCCCGCTTCGTCCAATCCACTTGCCAGGGAACTGTGCGTCAAGATACTCACGCACAGCTCGTAAAAAATGAGGTGGGGCACCGTCGTGCTGGAACCACAAGCTGCGGTGGAAGCTTAACGGCAACGAATCTAACTCGTCACTTAGAACTTCCCTCAAAAATCTTAAATAATTGGTACCGTTCATGGTTTCATTTAAAAAATGCGGACCAATAATACGGTCGCCGAGGATTCCCGCCCACACATTGATGCGCCAACGATGTTGAAAATGGCTTTCTTTCATCGCGTGTGGATTTTCAACAGCCCAGACGTGTTCATTGTGACAGTTGAAAACACCCGTCCGCACAAATGAACATTCGTCGGTAAATAACACGCGCTCCAAGAACGTAGCATCCTCTTCTACTTTGCCAAGTAGCCAGTTGCAGTATTGTCTTCTGTGGGCATAGTCCGACGGCATAAGTGAGTGAACACGTTGGTAGTGAAAAGGATGTTGTCCGTCTTCTTTTAATATCCTCCACACTCGCGCGTTACTGGTGCCCAGTTCACGTGCCGCACTCCTGGTACTCTGCGTGGGATCCTCAGCGAATAATTGTAAGACCTGTTCCACTACACCGTCGCTACTTTGTGGTCTGCCACCATGATTGCGATTCGAATCATCGCGAACACTGCCCGTGTTGTACACCCGGTGGTGAAGCCGTTGAAACGCGCGCTCCGACGGCACGGGTAGACCCCGTGGTCTGGCATACCGTTCCTCGTACTCTCTACGAGCACCTGCATAATTGCATTCACTCCTACCTAAGCACATCAACATGTTAAAGTATTCAGGGTTTGAATATGACATACCTAACGAATCTACTATTTCACGCGGAAGTCTAAACAAAAGGAAAGCTAGCGAAAGACTGAGTGTTCAAGTAGGCAAATAGTTAATTCGTAAATCAAATAGGTAAATAAATAGAGATGTAACAAATGGTATTCACTGGAGTACTGTTTCTATCGACATTTTATGTTATTGTTTACCTGATAGAATATCGGTAGCTAAACCCCTAAAACGTCAGCTTTGTGTAAATTTATGTTTTTATTTGCTGTTAATAAATAAAAACATTCCATGGTTTAGACTAGAATCAGTTTATTTAAGGGTACTGACTCCGCGTGACGACTGTCAAAGATCTTCATGACTGTTGCTCCGACGGTTTAACGTGCTCTCCGAGACACAGGGATATTAACTATTTATTACGCACGTAACTTGGAAAAGTCTTATTATCTTATTATGTATTTGATGCGCGCCGTGGATTCGAACCCGATACCCTCTGCACGGCAATCCGTTGGTATCATCACTAGGCTATCATTGGCCTAGTAGTCTAGCAGGCTATCATTCTAGTTTTAACATGTCATGTTAAAATTAAATAAATCGATATTATCTCTTGATCGTAAACATCACTAGAGCGGTCCCTTTGTGTACGGCGGCTCGCTTGACGGTAAAATTGCACTATTTTAAAAAGGCGGCATGCCCTTTGACACGGTAAGCGGCGAAAGCCGACAATTTTTAATAAATTTAAAGGCCTATCCACACGACACAATTTTACGTCCAACTTGACTAAATCACTTGATTAAATCGTGACGTGTAGACGCCAGTCGTCCAACTCTAGTTCATCGGGTGTGCGGACCACCAGATTTTAACCAATTGGGTGGACGGAATGAAATTCAGTCATTTGATTGTGTCGTGTAGACGGGCAAAGCCAATTCCATTGAAAATTTGATCAGTGGTAAAATTGTGCCGTGTGGATGGGCCTTAAGAATCATAAAGGATTCCGCTATTGAGGGGAGTGTTGTTAGTTTACAGAATTTTCGCTAATTTCGGGGTAATGTTTCTCGTTAGCACTGAGCTAAGGAAATTTATTCTGATGTTTTATGATGACCTAGATTTTTTTTATTATTTTTCCTGGTATGCCTGATAAGTCAGTAATATGACCTTTCGAGATCAGACGGGGGTTTATGAAACACACTGTATATACCCCAGTTGGACCAGCTGTAATCAGCGTAGTTCTACCACTCAATATAAACCTTAGGATTTTTCGCACTCCGGGCTATACAATAGCACGTATTCATATACGTGCTATTGTAAAGGGGTTTTAGACATTTTCATAGAAAATAAAAGCAACATGAATAAGCCACATAAAACATTGTTGTGATTAAATAAACAGTAATACAAAATAATTAAGCGGGTCTTAATCGCGCAAACTTCTTATTTAAGGAGTAAATACATAATTGTTTCTTCGAAAGACTGATGATAGCTCAGCGCCTACACACTGTTGAGTTTTGTCACTGCGGCAGTGTTCACATTTGCTGATTACTGGTTTCCAAGTAGCCGATAATCTATATTCATCCTCCCGGTTGAAATTGTTATATTTCTTAATTTCTACCGCTTCACATAATATCCTGGAGTAAAACTCCCACAAAAGTGGGCGATCCAAAATTTTATTACTTGGTATCATTGTAGATAAAAACGATTATGTGCGATTTTCTTTGTCATTTTCAACCAAATATCGTGAAAAACAATGATGAATACATGTGGAATGATATGCCGCACATTTTCAAATTATTTTCTTTACGAGAATAAAATTGCAAGATTTCACAACGCATTTGCCCATTTCACGTTCGTATTATTTTCGTGTGCGGAAAATTTGACCCAAAAACATTGTTGTAACAGTATTAGGTCCGGACCCATAATAAACGGCAACACATCTCAGCGCTGTTTGCTAATCTAGTTTTAAGTAATAGATCAATGGGACCAGCTGTCACAAGGACGGTGGAGGGGTAAAAAAGTAACGGGAATCGTGTGACGTTATTTATGGATGGGCCCCTTGTTTGTTGTTGCTACAAAACCGATAATTCTTAAACATGGGCTGTTTAAGAATTATCGGTTTTGTAGTGATTAATGATAACATTACTACGTAGTTGAAAGAAAAAGTCTATTATGACATTAATGAATATCTTCAAGACAAATTAATTATTCAGGTCTCTATAATGTAAGTAATAAATTGACATTCTCACCCTTGACTTAATGTATTGTATTTTTTTTTAATTCATTTGGAGCAACAAACAGCTACAGTATAATATATTATCAAATACAAAAGAGATAACATATGAAATATATGCAATATTGTAGCCCACAGCGCTGTTCACAGATAAGCAGTAAGATCAACAGAATTTGAATAAGCACTAGGATTAGGAGTATACAGTATAAATAACTTAACAACTATGTTTCAAGGTGTTACACATCACAAATTTCTTTAAGCACCATTTCTTTTAATCTATTTGGTGAACATGCAAAAATATCTATGTGTTCTAGATTGTTGTTATAATTATTGACCATCCTGCGAACTGATGAGCGCAAACCGGAGTTGGTTTGGTAAGTGCCTACTGAGAAGAGTTTGCCGGCGCGCACCTTCCGCTTGTGTGTAGTCCTAGGAACTACATAGCACAACATATTGGAGAGCTCAATGCAGTCAAATTTGTTTTGCACAATATTATATAAGTTGATGGCATCCAAATATTTACGTCTACTAGTCAATGTTGCAAGCTTATACCTTTTGAGTAAATCTTGATAAGGTAGATAGTACCCGAAGCATCTGTAACGCATTGCACGTAGAAACCTGTACTGAACACACTCAACCATCTCAATATATTTAATGTAATATGGGTTCCAGCCAGACGGAAACAGCGTACTCCAATTGAGAGCGTATTAAGAACTTATACAAACAAATATAAGAAGTTGCCTTTTTAAAATCTGGCGTGGAGCGCATTACAAAACCGTACATTTGATATGCCTTACTGATGATTTTTTCTATATGCAGATCTAAGCAAAGCCTGCAGTCAAGCAGAACACCGAGATCGCGAATATAGTTGACTTTAGTGAGAGGAGCATCACACAAGGTGTATGTGTAGTTAATTATATGTTTGTTTTTAGTGAAGCTTAAAAAGTTACATTTTGGTATACTGAGATGTAGTTTATTTACCTGGCAATAGTTTGATAGCCGATTTAAATCTTGTTGAAGCAAGTGGCGGTCATTATAATCTCGTATTGCTCTGTATACCTTAAGGTCGTCTGCATATAGAAGAAACTTTGTGTTGGGAAAGCATTGATTGATGTCATTTATATGTAGAGTGAACAGAAGGGGGCCAAAGATTGAACCCTGAGCCACACCAGATGTGACTTGCGTGGTTTGGGATTGGTATCCGTTAACTACGACTCTTTGAGATCGGTTGATTATATACGAAGCAAACCATCTCAATAAGTTACCACGAATTCCGTTGAATGCTAACTTGTTTAAAAGTATTTCATGGTCCACTTTGTCAAATGCTTTACGAAAGTAAACTGTCTGTGTTAACTGTGTCTACTTGTATACGGTTGTCAAAGTTGTCAAACAGAAAACTTGAGAATAGCAGTAGATTAGTGTTGGTGGACCGCCGTTTGACGAAGCCATGCTGTTGTTGAATTATGACGCTATGCAGTGATGGGTAGATTTAGTCATGCACTAGCCGTTCTAGAACTTTCGATAAGGTAGACAAGTTGGAGATTGGGCGATAGTTTTCGACGCTATACGTTTGGACCCGTTTTTGTGGACAGGCACAATATAAGCCTGCTTCCAGTTTTTGGGAAGAACACCTTCAGATAAACATTTGTTATATATTATCGCTAGCGGCCTATATAATGAAGATGCCGTGTTCTTAAGGAAATAAGCCGAGAGCCCGTCTGGTCCAGGGCCTTTAGATGTGATTAGGGATTTAAGTGCCTTCATGACGCTTGGTTCTGTGAAAGCGACATCGGATATTGCGACTTCATGTAGTGCATTATCAATGGGTGGCTTACATTGGTACAACGTAGGGGATGCTGGTTCATATACAGAGAGGAAAACACCAGAAAACATGTTACAGATTGTGTTTGGAACATTCGAATCAACATTTTATATTGTAATTTAGCTGGTATCTTTGCGATTCGAAATAAATGTCCAGAATGTGATATATATGCACTGAAACACTTTTTGCATTGTTCTTTAAACTGTTTTCTGTAGTTAGCGAATATTTCGAACTCGGAAATGTTATTATATTTTTTCCATTTGATCCATGCCTTTTTCTTGTTAGAAAGCGTTATGAGAGCGCGAGAAAACCATACGGGATAACTAAGTGAGCGGGGCCGAGCCAAAGGTGTGTCCTGTTTAATAATCTTATCTATCTCATTATAAAATATGTTTAAGGCCGCTTCAGAATTAACAGAGGTTAGTAGTTCAGACCAGTCTAGTAGGTTTATATTATTATTTATGTTTTCGTAGTTAGATTTATAGAAGTAGTATTTATGTAGGGGAATTTTATTCATTGGTGAGATTTTAATATTAAGGCCAGTCATACATGTAAGTGAAGGATGGTAAGCATCGATGGGTTATAACGGCGTTGTATTTTGTGAAACTTTACAGGGCACGTTGGATATAAGTAAATCAAGAATTTGACCCTTGTTTTTCATTATCATAAGTTTCAGGTGTCAGCCATGTCTCTGTCAGTATTATTACATGATAATATAAAGTCGCTAATATATTCATGAGTGACTGATGTAGTTTCGTGCAGATGTTAATAGGTTTATTTGACATCGTTATCATAAAATAATACACAAATGCACATTTATGGTGTCAGTATGTCCAGACAGAATATTTAAAGCGAATTTTGAGCTCGCAGTAATTAAAACGGTGTAAGTGTGCAACACAAATCACAACAATTCAAAAATAATTGGGCTCGCGTAAGAGTGTTGCTCGGGTTTATATGGTATATATATACATTAGTTTCCGACTATATATAGTATTATTATAGTTAAGTGAATTATTTTCTTAACACGTATAGATAGTAAATTGTATAGTATATGATACACAATGAAAAACAAATGGATTGTAATATAAGATAAGATATAGGGTGCATGAGTTGACGTATTATTGGTTTGTACTTTTGTTACCGACTTCGCTAAGAGGGCTTTTAATTTTCGTAATAATGTCGGCTTCTGATCGATCGAAAGCTGGTTCGCCGTCCTTTTTACGGACAAGTACGGTGCTATTTTTAATCCATTTTCCATTTCCTATTAACAATTATAATTACAGATTTAAAATTAACTGTATTATTGTATTGACTACTGCATGCTGTATGAATTTAAGTTATAGAACTATGTAATAAATTATGTAAATTACTATAATCAAATGTAAAAAAATAGATATTGTTTAAATATTTGCACGTCACATTTGGCAGTATATGTAGAACAAGAATAATTGAATATCTGTAATGACTAAATTCTTGGAAATAAACGTTTCTATTATATTCTATTCTATCCTTGCGGGAGGCCTACCCCTGTTGCTTCGTCCGGTACGTGGTTGCCACTCCAGAACCCGACTGCTTCAACGGCCATCGGTTCTTCGAGCTATGTGCCCTGCCTGCTTTGGTTCTTCTACGGATCTCCTCATTTCTGATTCGATCTCGTAGGGAAACGCCGAGCACAGTTCTCTCCATTGCACTTTGAGTGACCCTGAGCTTTTGGATAAGGCATAGTAAGTGACCACGTCTCAGCGCCGTAGATCATCACTGGCAACACACACTGGGCAAAGACTTTCGTCTTGAGATTCGACAAATGACCTCTTTCTCAAAGTTGAACCTACCTAATTGGATCATTTGCCCCAAGTATACGTACTTGTCGACAACTTCGAGTGTAGTGTTCCCAACCTGAATAGGAGCAGGTAAGACACGGACGTTAGACGTGATTAATAAAATGATCTTAAGACCTACTTGTTGGGAGACTCTACAGAGGCCATCGAACATTGTGCTGAGGTCTTCCATGGTCTCAGTCATGACCTCGATATCATCAGCAAATCGAAGGTGAGTGATGTACTCACCGTTGATGTTGATGCCGAGTACTTTCCAGTCCAGAAGCTTTTCTACTGAAATATACTGCCAAATTTGTCTACATTAGAAAGAAGACTCAGGCCTTTAAGGCAAAGGAACACCTCTGACATTAACAACTCCTTTCTAATATCGGCTTCACGAAGAGCGTGGTTGCCTCGCTGTTTAGAACTGCAACCCTACGGTCCTCAAGGAACATACATGTTTAATTTTCACTTATTGCGCCCAATAGTTTTGGCTGTCCGTTGTCCGTCACTTCCGTCCGTTCTGATTGATCTTGAATGTTACTCGCGTTCTTCTAGTAGTGCCGACCAATTGTTATGTCCTAAATTGGATAAAGAACTGAAACTCATCATCATTGTGCCAAAAAGGTGACTTATTTCGCAGTAAATGTAATGAAATACAAAACATGCAATAAATTCAACATAGCTTACCGAAGTAATATTTGCTAAACGGGTCAATGTCGCGTAATTATTTCAAAATATGGAACCGTGGTCTCGTGACCACGGCTGGTGTAACCCGTGCCGAAACGTCGAGGGTTATATAAGGTATTATTATTATTATATACCTATATGAGTCCCAATGGGTTTGTTTTATTTATTTTTGAACGGGCTTTTCCCTCAGTTTCCTCGTCACTATTGTACTGGTTAGGTTAGGTTAGAGTCTGTTGGTATCCTTTTCCTCTTCTCAGATTCTTTGGTTGAAGAGGTTTTGTCTTTCACCACCAGCTTATCGTATTTAATAAAGGCAATCTTTCCCTTCTTTATTTCTTGTTGTTGTTTAGCTTTCAACTCTTTCCTAATATTAATAACTTCCTTAGTGTAGTCTTCTGTGATGTAGATATTATCAGGCAGGTTCTTGTTGATACGAAGAAGTTCTTGTTTACGCCAAGCCAGGGTGAGTGAGATTAAAACAAAACTTTCGTTTAATGTTTTAGTGTGTTTATGAAAATCTCTTTGCATTTAGCTCATTTTTTCTAGTAATATTTTTGTGGTATTGTCCATTGCGGTTCAGAATCGGTGTAAATCGTAGACCTCGATTTTTAAGGATGGTGTGAATTTTTACGAATTCGATTTTGTTTACATTCTTATTTTTGTAATAGTTCAGTTTAAATTTTGTTTATGGCAACATTGGCAACCTAATTTGCTTTCGTAATGACAGCTTGGCACAACACTATTTTTTATCATTCATTCAATTTAACTCGATTTTTATTTTCCAAATGTAGGTATGTTTAAAAGATATACTTATGTCAAGAATCACTATTTGTATCGCAATTTCTGGATTAATTTGCCACTCAAATACGAAAACTGAATGTTATTTGATCGCACTATATGTCCATTTGTAGCACAAAACACTTTTCACCACGATAAAGCACTTTTGAACACGAAAATTACACAATTTGTCGGGAGCCAGCGAACGCGATGTTACTCAGTTGACAACCGGAACCGGACTCATGAGCTACGCAAATCCTAACTCAAGCCCAGGAACAAGCAAACAATGACTAACAACTCAAACTAGAATCCGGAATACAACAACCAACCAGATAAATTACAAAAATAATCACAACCAATCCACTTTCCCAAGTCGGACAACAACTCATAATTATAAAAATAGCCCAAATCAAAACTTAGAAACAGTGACTTGGACATGTCCCAATCCGGCTGGTCCCCGTGGGACATTAGACTACCACCCTCCAAAGTAAGAAAAACCTAAAAAGGTATACATATTAACCTATAATGTAAGAACACTGTCCACATATGAACGATTATTGGAATTGAGTGAAGCCATACAGGATATAAAATTTGATGTAATTGGTCTATCTGAAACAAGGCGTCAAGGCACAAGGATAGAAGAATATGACAACTGTATACTATGCTACACAGGACTGATACCTGGAAAGTATGGAGTTGGATTTTTAATACATAAAAAACATAAGAAGAACATGGAAAGTTTTACTGTTTGAGTTGCCCTATTAAATTTAAACATACAAGGAAATAAACTAGCATTCATACAAGTATGTATGCTCGCACTGAAGTGGCTAAAGAAGAAGAGATTGATATTTTCTACTCAAATGTTAACAAAGCTCTCAAACAAGCACATAAAACCTTTATATTAATGGGCGATCTAAACGCAAAAATAGGGCAAACAAAACAAGAAGAGTACTTAATAATGAAACCCAATGGTTATGACGAAAGAAACCGCAGAGGACAAAGATTAATCGACTTTGCTCTTGAACACAAAATTTCCATCCTCAACACTTTTTTCAAAAAGAAGCGAAGTAAAACATGGACATGGCGTTCACCAAATGGAGAATATAAAAACGAAATTGATTTTATTATGTCCAACCAACCATATATAGTTCAGAACGTGGAAGTACTAAATACCAACTTCTCTACAGACCATAGACCAGTTAGAGCAACAATAATATTAACATGTCTTAAGAAAAACTAACTTAAGGTCTAGTTTCAACAAAAATCAAAACTTTTACTGAAGAACGAACAAGAAATAACAAAATACAAGGAGTCTATTGCAACCAAACTGTTAGATTTACCTGACTGCACCGCCACTTCAGTACAAGCATATCATGATAGCATTATAAACATTATTTCCCAAAGCCTTCAGAGTGCCTGCCTAACTAGAAGAGAAACCAAAAGCAAAAATATCTTATCAGAACGCACAATAAGGCTAATGAAAAGAAGACAAGAACTACAAAAACCCAGGAATAAAACCCGCTCCATGAAAAATGAACTCTCAGCACTGTACTCAAGATAGTAGCCAAACTCATTAAAAACGACTATACAACATACAGACACAACACTGTACAGAAACATATGGCACAAATAGGCAGTTCAAAAAAGGCTTATAAGGAACTACAAATAAATAAAACATGGATTGATGGACTTAATCAAGCAAACTTAATACTGAATAATCGCAAAGATGTCATAGATATTGCAACAGAATTTTATAAAAATCTATATGCCTCTAAAGAACAGATGAGCACAGTTCAAAGCAACTTCAACATTATAGACAACATAAACGAAGAATGTACAGGGCCATTTGAAGCACAGGAAATTATAAAAGCAATTAAAAAACTCAAAACAGATAGAAGTCCAGGATCAGAGAACATCACCAATGAAGCAATTAAAGCAGCCCACACTCTACAAACTCAACCCTTGACTTAACCGCATACTGGAAACTACTGAAACTCCTACTCAGTGGTCAGAGTCAAACATCATATTAATATATAAAAAAGGAGATCCACATGATATTAGTAACTACAGGCCAATAAGCTTGCTGCCATGCTTGTAAAAACTATTCTCATCACTTATAAATCAAAGAATCAGTAGTACTTTAGGAGCTGGGCAATCCATAGAACAAGCCGGATTCAGAAAGAGCTTTTCAACAATAGACCATATTCACACCTTGGAACAGTTGATGGAAAAATATCAGGAAAAGCAGAGAGCTTTGTATATTGCCTACATAGACTACAAAAAAGCCTTTGATACCGTGTCACACTCAAGCATATGGCAAACATTGAAAGACCAGGGAGTTCAAAATGTGTACATAAAGGTTATTAAAAGCATGTACAGCAACAATACAGGCAGAGTAAAACTAGAAAAAGTTGGCCCAAATTTTCCCATTCAAAGAGGAGTGAGACACGGTGATCCGCTATCTCCAAAGTTATTCATAGCCATCCTAGAATCAATAATGAGGAAATTGGACTGGAAACAGCATGGCTTAAACATTGATGGAAAATTCCTTAGCCACCTCCGATTCGCTGATGACCTGGTGCTCCTATCAGAAACAGGCACATAATTACAACTTATGATTCATTCACTAAACAAAGCTAGTAAACAAGTTGGCCGAGAAAAGAACCTGACCAAAACAATGGTAATGACAAACAGCACAGAAATAAGAATATTAGTGGATAATAAAGTGCTTACATATACAGACAAATATAACATTGGGAAGCAAATTGGCTTTGACAGAAAAAACAATAGAACGAAGGGCACAGAATACTTGGAACAAATATTGGAGTATGAAAGAAATATTTAAAAGTAAGATGCCAGTACCGATAAAAACTAAATTGATGAATACATGCCTTTTGCCATGCCTAACCTATGCTTGTCAGACCTGGAAGTTCTCTAACGAAGTCAAGAACAAAATTATTACCTAAACATCAAAAAAAGGCAAAAAATGAGACATACAAAAATAAGGCAGATGTCCAAAGCCACAGATGCCTTAAAACATACGAAAAAACTAAAGTGGAAATGGGCTGGCCATGTAGCAAGACTAAAGGATGACAGGTGGACAAGAACAGTTTCCTTGTGGAATGGTCCATTAGGAAAGAGATACAGAGGTAGACCTCATGCAAGATGGCAGGACGACATCACCAGGATTGCAGGCTTGAGGTGGACAGAAGTAAGTAGCTCTTGATAGAGTTGACTGGGCTTTGGAGGAGGCCTTCGCCCGAGAAGGGGTTCTTGCGACTCAACAATAATGTTATAAAACTTTGATAGAATGCCTAACACGCAAGAAATAAAAGGCTTTATTATTATTATTATACCTATATGTTCAAATAGTTATGCGATATAGATCCGATTCATAAATATTACTATGTGAAACAGCCTTAGTTATCTTATAGTATTATATAAAGCTGAAGTGTTTGTTTGTTTGGTTGAACGTAGGCTATATAACATCGCGCTATGAGCGACGGGAGCGGAGCAGTAGCCTTAAATAATGTGGGTGTAACCGCGGGCATCCTCTAGTTTATTATAATAATTCGTCCTTGAATCCGTGACTATAAAATAATACAACAACAAAGCGATTGAACATGCTTGGTTATGAGACCGTAGCGTAGCCAGAATTACTAGACCGTCATAATCTAGCTACAACTGCACTACTCTCAGGACAGAACAACGCACTCACGTGCATCGACATAATATGTATCTTCATACTGAAATAGTCGATGCCCGCAACTACGCCCACACATTATTTTTTGACTGTTTACGAACTAAGTAGTTACTGTTTCTTTCCGATCACGTGGTAAGTTCGGGAAATATCTTGTTAGTGCATCCGCTACTCATGGAACATACATTCCAAATTTCAGCTTCTTGCGCCCAATATTTTTGGCTGTGTGTTGTCGGGTCATCAATCTGTAACGCGAGAAAGTTATTTTACATCTATCGCAATATAATTTCATGGAAAATTCGACCGCCAAGGGCCTCAGTATAATGTACTGAATCACTGGTATCAGTTTTCGGTACACCGTCCCTTACACCCAGTTAATTCGAATAAACGTATAAGTCATATAATGACAATTATATTTCAATAAAGTGCAACCTACTCAATATACCTACCTAATATGCAAATGATATGCTACGACTGTCATACCTACGTTTGTTTCCTGCTTCGATGTGCAGCAGACGATGAACATGTTTTAGACCACGTATAAATGAACCATGTCATACAAGACTGGGGAAAGTGTTTTTTAATTATTGGACATTAAACTTTATACACTGACGTAGAAGTCAAACCGTATTGGTATGACCAGTGGAATCTAACACGAATGATTAGACAAGACATTCGTCATTATTCCAAAGTAAGTTATTGACAAATATAATTGACGATATATGGATTTTTTAAACGTAAATTATAAGCCTGTTTCACTTATTTGGGCTGAAAATACAAAGATGACAAAATGGTTAATCCATTAACTGGACATTTTCATATACAGAATGTTGGTTAACCTGCAATCCTTATATTCCTACACTGGACGGATATAAGTACGCTATAACTGTTAATACTATTAACAAAAACGATGGCGTAGTCGTGTACATTAAGATTAGCATAACAAATATTACTGTACTCGAACAAAATCTTTTGGACGCAAGCTGTCTACAAATTAAAATAGATAATGAGATATGCATATTTGCAATTTATAGACCCCCAACATTTAAAGATATTTCAAACTTTTTAAACTCCATGGACCAAGTATTATCCGCTAATCGTTCATTTGGAACTACCATGATCATAGGTGATATTAATATTGACATTGTGGATGGGAACACTAACATGAGATCACAGGAATATTTGGATTTACTAGTTACACATGGCCTCCTACCAGTTCACACCCTAACTACTTATAATAAAACCTGCCTTGACCATATATTGCTTAGCACTAAATCATCTGCTAAAACTATTGTCATCGATTCCACTATTACTGATCACAATACCGTCTTAGTTACCCTTGATAAAGTGAAAATTGATCAGCAGCCAAACATAAAGACTAAAATAGACTACTCACAGCTAGAATATCACCTGAAGAACATTGACTTTTCTAATATTTACAAATATACAGATGCAAACATAGCCCTTGAATACTTTGTTAATTCTTTAACTAGAGCACTAAAAATGAGTACCACTACATATGCTGTGCCACATCGTTTGAGAATCATCAAACCATGGATTACTCCGGGTGTGCTGAGATGTATGAAAAATAGGGACAGAATGTACATAAAAGTTAAACGGTCCCCAAACAATGAAATATTAAAGATTACTTTTAAAAGGTACCGCAATTTTTGTAATTCTATAATAAAAAGACTTAAAACTGAATATGAAAGAGATGCGTTAAACAAGGCTAAAACTAATCCTAAAATGATGTGGGATATTATTAAGAAAGTTACTCACACAGAGAAAGCAACGACGTCAGCCACTGCCTTACTTAAAATTAAGGATACCATTGATGAATCTATTAATGAAGTTAATGTAACCTTTACCAATATAGGAAGAGATTTGGCCAGTAGAAGCACTATAACTAACAATAACGATACACCACCATATTCGTCACATCCTCACTCACTTATATTCTTGGAAACCGATGAGGCAGAGGTAGAGCGTATAATTCTAACATTGCGCACTAACTGTGCGATCGGGATTGATGGTATATCTGCCAGCCTCCTTAAGCAATACAGAACTACACTGATTCCTCCTCTAACTTATATTTTCAACCTCTGTACACACCACGGTGATTTCCCATATTTACTGAAGAGGGCAGTAGTTCATCCTATATAAATATAGAGATAGTGGAGTGGAGTGGAGCGGATAGAGACCGTGTCTTTAACTATCGACCTATCTCCGTGCTCCCAGCATTATCCAAAATTTTGGAGAAAATCATGAACAGTAGACTTAAAAACTATCTTGATGTTAATAATATCTTGTCTAATAACCAGTATGGTTTCAGAAATCATATTGTTACGAATTGAAAATAACGCCATCTATCAGTGAATGGGAGAACTACATGAGATTAGATGTATCGGTTGTTTAAGGCTGTTTCATCTATCCTCTAATAGATGGCATAGGTGTAAATAGAACATTTACGCAATTCTAGAAATACCTTACACGTTTCCAGAAATATCGTGAGTCGTCTCGAAAAGCCTAGTGATGTTATCTGGCCAGTATAAATAGAGCGGGAGCGAACGGACCGGACAGTAACAATTGAATACGGAAAGCGATCAACATCAAGCGAAGGAAATAAGTCGGAAGTGTTTAGTGGTGTTTTATTAGTGTTGTTCTAGTGGTGTGAATAGTGTGTTTTACTAGTGAAGTGAAAATTAAGTGTGTGTATCTAGTGTTATACTTAGTGTTTGTGTAGTAAATAAAGTTCAGTTTTCTGGCATAGTGAGTTATAATTTATCGTCGAACCCCAGCTCGTAACAAATTGGTGTCAGAAGTGGGATAAATTATGCCGGTTATGCCGAAAGAAGAAACTGAAGGAGTGCGCACCAGGAACCAGCGCCAGCAAGACCTGGACCAGAGACGCTTCGGAGACGTTCCTTCTCCATCGTCTGGTGGATCAGGCGACTCCGCGGCTGCAGTGGAGCCTGCAAGCGCACACTCCATGGCGGTGCCCGACATCGCGGCTCTGATGGCGTTCATGCAGGAGCAGGCGCGCCGCATGGAAGAACAGCGACAGCGTGACAAGGAGGAGCACGCGCGCCGCCTAGAAGAGCAGGTGGTGCTTATGAAGGACCTCAGCGCCGCTGTAGGGAAGGACTTGAAGGCGGTCAAGGAGGAACTTCAGCAGCATGAGGCCCGTATCAGCGACATAGAGAAGCGTGTACACGACCACCAGGAGACCTGTGTTGCTGAAGTGGAGAAGAAGTTGCGTGGGCTCGAAGTGACACCAGCGGCTGTAGCGCCCTCACCTCGTGGATTTAAGGTTCCACCATTTGATGGCTCGTCATCATGGTCTGCATACAAGATCCAGTTCGAGGCTGTGATGCGATCGAATGGGTGGACCAAAGAACAAGCCTTAACCGCCCTAACCTTGGGCCTTCGCGACCGGGCCTTGACAGTGTTGGAGGCACTCGGGCAAGACGTCACCTACGAAAAGCTCCTGGAGGCGCTGGAGGCGAGATACGGTGACGCGCACCTTGAACACGTTTATCGTGCTCAGCTGAAGGACAGGACACAACGCAACGGAGAAACTCTGCAGCAGTGGGCTCTAGAGGTGGAAAAGCTGGTCAGGAAGGCATACCAGTCGTTTCCTGCGCTTATTGACGGGAACCTCGTACAGGCGTTTACGGATGGGATCCGGGACCTGGAGGTAAGAGCAGCAGTGAGGCTTGGGCACTTCAAGGACCTCAAGGACGCCTTAGCCCACGCTCTGGAGGTGGAAGCAGTGCGACGCGACGACCGAGGTCACCGCATCAGGGAAGTCTTGTCATCACCTCGGTGCTACAACTGCGGAGAAAGAGGCCATATCCGTTTGAGCTGCCCAAAGCGTAGGCAGCCTGGTGACACCCTGTCTCCACCAAAGGGGTCGCCTGATGTGCCTGCCAGGCAGCGAGAGCAGGGAAACGAGTAGAAGCCAGGACTGCGGGGCGGGTGCTGGCTGGTAATGGAAGAGCCCCAAGTATCTCGATCTCGCAATCATGCGACGGGAACAGCCTGATCATCGAAGGCGAAATTAACAGAACACCATGCAAGCTGACATTGGACACGGGTGCTTCTCGGACAGTCGTCGGTTTCCATCTGGCAAGACGGGTTCTTCGGGGCTGCTTCAGGAACAATGAATGTGTGAATCTGAGAACAGCTACCGGTCAGCACATAACCGTCCGAGGTGAAATGGAGGTGGATCTGAAGCTAGGCAACAAAATTTACCGTCACAAAGTTATCGTGGCCGATATAGTGGACGACTGCATCTTGGGCCTGGACTACATGCGGAAGTATCGCTGCGAGATCGATGTTAGCCAGGGAGTGTTGAAGTGTGGCTCGGAAGAAGTCTTCATGGAAGGTGCAACTTCAGGAAAAGTGTACTGCCTGAAGAATGTCATTCTTCACCCGCGGTCGGAAACTGTTGTACCAGTTTGTTTATCAGGAAATTCTGGTCGAGGGAACCGCTGCGTACTAATCGAAGGTCTAGAGAAAGAGGCCTCCTGGAAGATTGCACGAACCTTGGTAAGGGGTACAAAAGTTTCATCAGTACGCGCACTGAATGCAAGTGACAAGGAAGTGTCGCTCAAGAAAGGGACGGAATTGGGCACCTATGGAGGAGCGGCTTGGATGCGTAGATGTCAAGAGCAAACTACCAGCGCCAAGGTTCAGGGTGCACGATTCGACGTGTCTACTCTTTTAGAGGACTGCGAAAGTACCCTGTCGGAGGAAGAGAAGACCGAGGCTCAGAAGATGTTGAACCGGTTCGCGGATATTTTCTCGACCAGTGATGCCGACATAGGGAAGACAGCACTAGTCCAGCACAAAATAAACACGGGAAGTGAAGCACCGATTCGCCAGCGACCAAGACGTGTGCCAGTAGCACGGGAACGTGAAGTGGAAGCTATGATCGACGGTATGGTGAACGAAGGCGTAATCGAGCCTTCGTCCAGCCCGTGGTGCTCTCCGGTTGTCCTAGTTAAGAAGAAGGATGGCAGCATCACGAAGAAGGACAGCTACCCGCTGCCAAGGATCGATGACACACTGGATACGCTGACGGGGATGAAGTGGTTTTCTACCTTAGACCTAAAAAGTGGCTACTGGCAGGTGGAAATAGATCCTCGAGACAAAGAGAAGACGGCATTCTCCACAGGCAAAGGACTGTGGCAATTTAACGTCATGCCCTTTGGATTGTGCAACGCTCCGGCTACTTTTGAGAGACTGATGGAGCGAGTGCTTATGGGACTGATTGGAGACGCCTGCTTGGTCTACCTGGATGACATCATCATCGTGGGGCGCACCTTCCAGGATCACCTTCGAAGCTTGGAGCAAGTGCTGTCAAAAATACGAGGTGCTAATTTGAAGCTGAGTCCGAAGAAATGCGCGTTATTCAGACGGCAAGTGAACTTTCTAGGACATGTGGTCTCGGAGAACGGTATTCAAACTGACCCGGATAAGATCATTGCCGTGAAGGAGTGGCCAGTTCCAGAGAACAAAACGCAGGTCAGAGCATTCCTCGGATTATGCTCCTACTATCGACGGTTTGTGAAGAACTTTGCTGACATTGCTCGATCCGTTTACCTGCAGACCTTATCACCGGTATTCCACCAGAATCTCCACGCAATATAACGGATTACGCAACCGAGCTACGCAACAGGATGAACGACGTATACGAGCACATCAGGGAATCTGGACAACAGATGTCTGAGAAGATGAAGACTCGCTACGACCGGAAGGCAAACAACAAAGGCTTCGATGAGGGATCATTGGTGTGGCTTCATAACCCAGTACGAAGCAAAGGAAAATCGCCTAAGTTACAAGCCAGATGGGACGGGCCATATCGCATAATTACCAGGATGAACGACGTCACCTATCGAATCCAGAAGGGGTCGCGAGGTGCACCGAAGATAGTTCATGTGGACCGGTTGGCTCGTTACTATGGGTCTAACAATGTTCGAGACGAACACGTTTAAGAGGGAGGCCGTGTTACGAATTGAAAATAACGCCATCTATCAGTGAATGGGAGAACTACATGAGATTAGATGTATCGGTTGTTTAAGGCTGTTTCATCTATCCTCTAATAGATGGCATAGGTGTAAATAGAACATTTACGCAATTCTAGAAATACCTTACACGTTTCCAGAAATATCGTGAGTCGTCTCGAAAAGCCTAGTGATGTTATCCGGCCAGTATAAATAGAGCGGGAGCGAACGGACCGGACAGTAACAATTGAATACGGAAAGCGATCAACATCAAGCGAAGGAAATAAGTCGGAAGTGTTTAGTGGTGTTTTATTAGTGTTGTTCTAGTGGTGTGAATAGTGTGTTTTACTAGTGAAGTGAAAATTAAGTGTGTGTATCTAGTGTTATACTTAGTGTTTGTGTAGTAAATAAAGTTCAGTTTTCTGGCATAGTGAGTTATAATTTATCGTCGAACCCCAGCTCGTAACAATATGTCAACCAATGATGCTGTTCATGATCTCACCAATCATCTTGTGGAAGCATTGGATAACGGTGACAAATGCTTGGGCATTTTTCTGGATTTGGCGAAGGCATTTGACACGGTCTCTATTCCTTCACTACAAAGAAAATGGAAAGAATTGGTGTAAGAGACAAGCAGTTGAAGTTGTTTCAGAGCTATTTAACTGACCGAACCCAATGCGTAAAAATAGGAGAGCACCTCAGCAATTATCTGCCAATCGAACATGGCGTGCCCCAAGGCAGCATACTGGGACCTATACTTTTTCTGATTTATGTTAACGAGATGTGCAAAATAAAATTAGAACATGGCAGACTTTTTGCATTTGCTGATGATACAGCCCTTATCTTTACGGGACGCACTTGGGAACAAGCATATAATGCAGCACAGATTGGTCTTGATAAAATAACCCATTGGCTTGCTCTAAACTCTCTGTCACTGAATGTGGAAAAAACTAAATATCTATCATTTAATATTAAAAAGCAATCGGTACCATTGGACAATACAATATACTCTATTATTACACACAAACACACATTGAATAACCATTCCACATGTGAGTGCCCGAAATTAAAAAACGCTACAGCCATAAGATATTTGGGTGTAATTTTGGATGATCGATTGAGTTTCGTACAACACATTGACTTATTGACGGGCAGAATTCGTACACTTATCTTTGTATTTAAACACCTAAGACATGTGGCAGAGCCTGATATTCTCAAGACGGTTTACTATGCTCTTTGCCAATCTTTGATAGGCTATTGTATCTCCTCTTGGGGTGGGGCACCCAAAAGCCATCTACTACGAGTGGAACGAGCACAGAGAGCAGTATTGAAAGTGTCCACTTTTAAACCATACCGACACCCTACCAGGGAACTATATGAATACTGACAGGTCCTAACAGTAAGACAACTTTTTATTCAACAAACTGTATTAAGACAACACTCATACCTCTCTAAATCCGGCCATTTTACCTCATCTTCTTCTCAACAGCCAAATACTCGCAGCCATCAATTCTGCTTTCTTGGACGTTTTCTTTACAATAAATTAAATAAAATACTAACAATAGTTTACTATAACAAACATGACTGCAAAACCATCATAAGTGAATGGCTTCAAAAACTATCATTTGACGAGACGGAGAATCTACTCCACCTCACCATTTAACACATAGACGCGCACGCACACACACACACACACACACACACAAGCACACACACGCACACCCACACACACTCAAAATGCAAGGTTAATTTAAATTTAAATGTGCTAAAGGCAAATATTATGCTAAAATTAGTTTATTACTTTTTATTTGTTAAATTTAATTCTTTATTATTGTTGTATATTGTAGTGTCTCAGTAATTATGTAAGTTGTTTAACCATGTCATCGGAAGGATGCTGGTACTTAAGGCTCAGGTTTTCCTATTTTATGTACCAGCCGCACATAAATAGTAGCAACTTCATGTGTTGATAATATAAATGTGTCTCATAATTGTAGTAACTTGTGAAACAATAAATAAATTTATTATTATTATTATTATATACACTGGTCTTAATATGGAAGGCTGTACGTTCGATCTACACCCATTGCATCACCAACCCAAACCAGTCCTAATTTTAGACTGAAATACATAATCTTTAATTTTATTTTCTGTTTTGTATGTTCTGTATATATTTTTTTTTAGGATAGTATTTTAAGAGGCTGCCTCGTTGGTCTCGTGGCATAAATGTGCACGTGGGATTGGGAGGTCTCGGGTTCGATCCCCGGGTCGGGCAAAGTGATATTTGGTTTTTCCGTTAGGCAATTCTCAGTAGCAGCACGAAGTCTGGTAATATGCCCGGTACGGCAATAGGGTCGCCCCCTATTACGCGGGACCTAAGAAATCATGGCGAAATGGGGGTGTAATATTACACCTCTGCCTACCTCTTCGGGGATAAAGGCGTGAGTCTATAAAAGAATATTTTAAGATAGTTAAGTTGTAATATACCTAAATAATATGTACATTGTTATGAAATAAATTACATTTAAGATCTTCACTCAAAACTCTAAAAGGGTTCTCCTAATTTGCATAACAATATCATTAAAAGTCAATAGAAGGATTTGGCCATAAAAATACAAATTTGGCGTACAATACGCCACGCTGGCCAGAGTTATAGGGTTTGTGCTTGAGTTTTCCGTCTTTAAGCAAAAATGCAATTTTCATCATGTACCTACTTTCCGTAGTCGTCTCTCACAGCACCCGCGGAATGAAATGGGGTAGAGAGTTTCTGTATGCTTATTTCATCACCGAATACAGACAACAATAAGTAAAACATTGAAGAAATAAATGTTGGTTTTAGCTATTATAAACATCGGTCATGTATACATATAAATAAAATTGGAGTGTATGTTTGTAATATTAATATAACCGCTTTTTACTAAATCCATATGGATTTATACACGGTAGATATACTGAAATGACATTTTTTTAAAATTTTGTCTGTCTCTTTGTTTTCGCTAATCTCTGGAACGGCTGGACCGATTTAGACGAGACGTTCAATGACGGATAGCTGACGTACCAAGACCAAGGAGTACCTTAGGCTATAAATTAACCGCCTAACCGGTACGCGAAGTAGTTCCCTCAGGACGCGGGTGTTTATCAGATCGCTTTTAAATAACTTAATGTGCAAAATACAGCCTACACTTTACGTTAGTACTCGTATTTATGGCTGAAAAATATGGTTACATAATTATGGCCACTTATGCGTGATCATTAAATTGAAGGTGACTTCAAACTATACTTAGTTTTCATTATTATCAGCACTTAGCGCCATTTAGGAGAACTTAGTAATGTGTATCACAAATAACCGAAGGAGGTATCGGCATGTTTGTTTGTCAAAACATACAACATTTTTTATTGTTTAATAGCTTTTGCCTGCGGCTTTGTCCGCGTGAGTTCGGTTATCGGGACAAAAGGAAGCACATGTACTATTTTAATGTATGAGCTATATAACTGCAAAGTTTCATTAAAATACGTTACGTTATTTGGAAAGGGAAACAAACACACATCCATCTATCCATCCTTACAAGGTTTCTAGTTTATAATAGTAGCAAGATGTTGTATGCATAGATATTGGTCGCATAATAATAATTGAGTCGATAGATACCCCTCGCCTCTAATAATATTTTTCTTTCTTCAAGAAGCATACTTCAACGGAGGCTTATCAATAGATCGACTTTATCGTTTGATAGCTCAGAATTTTTTCAAGCCTGAAGGTAGGTAGGTAAATTTGTTGTTGAATCTGAAGCAGAGAAGAAGAGACCGTGGAATAGAAGAACTGACGTGCACTTGTTCGCCACATAACATAACGACAAGGTAGTCGTCAATGTTGCCTTGTACTGGTGCACTGCTGGTTGGCATTTGTTCCATAACTAGAATTGATTAGAGGCATAGGCATAGGGCATCTAAAACCGCTATAGGTAGGCCTTTATTTAACTAAGCTACCTATCAATCACATAACATGACAAAGCAATGAAACAAATTAATATTACCTTAGATACCGATATACATATATAGACGCATGCCTGTTCCCCGGAAGGGTAGGCACGAGACTACGGAACGCCATTTGCAACGATCCTGACATATCTCTTTTGCTTCATTCACTCCCATCAGATTCCTCATGCATGCTCTTCTGTTCAAGGTACTTCTAACCTGTCCTGTTTTTAGGATGTCTCCAATCTGGTCAGAGAGCGTCCGCCTAGGTCTTCCCCTTCGCCCTGTCCCATTCACACTTGCGTTATATATCTGCTTGGTCAGTCTTTCGTCATCCCTCCTCTCCACGTGTCCAAACCACCTTAGCATAACTTTCTCGACGTTTATCACTACATCTTCTTTTACCCCACAACCCTCTCTTATCACACAATTCTTTAGCCTGTCAGTCAAAGACACACCACACATACTTCTCAGTGCTCTCATTTCTACAGCATTTATTCTACTTTCATGACTCTTCTGCCATACCTAACTTTCACTACCATACATAAGTGTAGGTACTAATACCCCTCTATGCACGGCCAAACGTGCCTTTTTGGACATGTTTTGACTGTTCATAAAAGCTTTCAAAGCTCCATTCACCCTATTACCTGCATTAACTCTTCTTTCAATATCTTCTTCATTCTTACCGTTCGTAGTAAACAGCGTACCTAAATATACAAAATCATTCACTTGTTCAACTCGTTGTCCATCGATCATAACAATACAAGCCGTAACACATTCCTCCTTTTCTAAGACCATAACTTTAGTCTTGCTCACATTCACTTTCATTCCTATCCTCCCTAAAAGCACCATGCATGATTGTTGCCATCTCCTGCAACTCCTCCGCTGAAGACGCAAGTATTACCTGATCATCGGCATATCACCTTAAATACCTACTAGAGGACCCGTGCTGCTCCACAGCATATTTTAATATTATAAAAAAGCTCTTACATATAGATTTGATGAGTATATTTTAGCCTTATCTAATGAGTAAAATGATGATATTCTTACCAAAAATATAATATATCACAAAACTTATTTTCTCACAACATTGGCTTTGCGTTGCATTGTATCGTGAAATTTCCACCTTAGCATTACTGAATGGTTTGCCGCGCATTAGGGATATACATATTATATAATATGTATAACTGAACATTGACGAAAGAAAGTTATTGAAGTTATTGAGTTCAGCGTGCCCTGCGTACTGTCCATTGGCACCCATCACACGTTTGTAATCTGCTGCATTTGTACAAATGGTCTGACCATATGCTTCGTCCCCAACAGTCAAGTTACTATATACATCCCACTTATTGACAATGTTATCAACAGTGGCCAAACGAATTTCATAATGTTTATTCTCACTTCCATATAAACAATAAGAAATTGCGCGGAATAAGCAATTACCGTCACCAAGAATGTAAATCACTTGAAAATTGTTGATGGTAGAATTAATCAAATCTGAACCCATTCCACCCGTATTTTTTTAGCAGTAGGAGGACCATCCGGTACCAAATCTCCAACAGGGCCGTCATTGACCAAGATTCTTTGTTCAAACTTTCTCTGAGCATTTTTCAATTTCCTTCCAAGAATCATCATTATAATTGAAAACACAACTACTCACAAAAAATACGCTATTAAATCAGAAACTTAAGTAACTAACTTATGCTAACTTCACTTTTTCTTTATCTGTCAATATTTTACTATCAAAATTAAAAATATAGAAAAACAACTTTTTTTTATAAGTAAGAAAATAGGTTTTATTTTGTGTATGGGTGTGATTAATCCATCATAATTTAGAAATGTAATAATGACGTTTATATTTTTGGCCAAGGTATACTTTTGGTAGAAATTGTAGTTTTGGTAGAAATGGTAGCTTTGGTAGCAATCGTAAGTAACATTTCTACCAAAACTACAATATGTGCCAAAATACAATTTCTACCAAAACTTCTATTCCTACCGAAAATACAATTCCTATCAAAACTACTATTCGTACTAACACTATCATATCTACCATTTTTTTTCAAAACTACCATTTCTACGAAAACCGCCGGTGCTGTCAAAAGTACCTATATTTTCTCTCAAAACTACTATTCTTACTAATACTACAATTTCTACCATAACTACCACTTGTAATAATATAATTATATGACAATAGTAGGTACTATGAACCACTGTACTATGTTCCACATAAATAAAAATTGCCCGAAGAAAGTCCGTAATTTATAAACACGAAAAATCTGTTCACCCAACATTAAGGGTTAACTGGTAACATTCGGGGAATATTACCTGCCATCAGCGATAATTCACTATAGTGGTAATTTGACCAACGTCGGATATAATTTTACACACCACCACACTCACACCCGCGGTATGAAAGTAAGGCAAGGTCACCTTAAGGAGGCATAACGTTTTTTCCTGGCAGTTACCGCAAGGAACTTATTAGATGCCATAAAAATATTTTTGAATTTAGAACCATCCCAGTAGAGAGAAAGCAATGGAATCTTAAGAAATTTATAGGAAAATATTGAAAAATAAGTTCTATGTCCACACCTATCTTCCTTCAAACTTACCCAATTTAAATGAGCATACCATCAAATGAAAGAGCTCTTTTCAGCGCGTGTTTTAGGCCTATAACGAAATGCCTACCTCAATGAGAACCAGATATATAGAAGCAGAAAGTCATTGACTACGGCTATGAAAACGTAAAAAATGTATGGTAGAAAACTGTTTTTGCATATAACTTGATGAATGTGCTAGTTAGGTAATTTATAATGCTTGATGACAAATCTATGCAGCGAGAGCTTTCATTTAAAAAAAATTTAAAAAGATCATGCGAATCGGTTGCGTAGAACGGGCTGGCCGACTCGTATTATAAAACACAAATTCTTTTAATATATAGACTAGACGACCCATGCTGCTCCACAGCATATTTTAATATTATAAAAAAGCTCTTACATAGGAATAGCAGTTTTGCTAAAATGGTAGTTTTGGTAAAACGGTAGTTTTGGTAGGAATGGTAGCTTTCGTAGCAATCGTAAGTGACAGTTCTACCAAAACTACTATTCGTACTAACACTATCATATGTACCATTCTTTTTAAACTACTATTTCAACCAAAACCGCCGGTGCTGTCCAAAGTACCTTTTCTCTCAAAACTACTATTCTTACCAAAGCTACAATTTCTACCATAACTACCACTTGTAATATAATTATATGACAATAGTACTATGAACAGCTGTAATATGTTCCACATCAAAAAAAAAAACCGTGTGGTGACGGATTAAGAATACGGATTGTCACCACCCCATATCATCCCATGGGTGTCGTACGAGTAAGAGCCGACAGAGGGAGCATTTTATGCATAGACCAGCACTGTAAGAGAAGTAAAACTTGATAAAAACCCTATACCAACCCGTTTGGCCAGCGTGGTATAGTAGGCCAATTCCTCTTTCCAAAGGAGAGGCCTAGTCCAGCAGTAGACTGTTAAAGGCTGATGATGAGAAAAAAATTAAGATGCCCGAAGAAAGTCCGTAATTTAAAAACACATAAATTTTCCTAACATAAAACGTAATTTACCCGTCTGTAGGGTTGATTTTCCCAACATTAGGCGGAAATTTCAATACATTTGGGGAAAATTCCTCGGGTCGCGGGTATACTGACGTCGTTACCGCGACCCCGTCATGAGGTTCAATACAGGAACACCGCGGTGTTTTAGTGGATATGCCCCCCCGAATATCTAGAATCACTTGCCCCAAACTCGGTACAGAGTTGGCGGAGGGATCCCTTTAAAGCTGTGCGTCCACCGGATCGGAATCGGAGCGTACGGAGCAAAAGGATTTGTTGCTTTGTATTAATTTCTATGAAACTGCGTGCACTGGATCGGCATTTCTACGCCAGAGACCGGTATTTGTGCTGCTGACGTCATCCGCAGTGAACGCATCATTCGGATTCCGAGCGTTTCAAGTTCTGACGTGTTTGCGGCATTAAACTGTAGGCAAAAATACTTATTCACGATGAACGACGATGTTTTAATTACTTTAGTAGAGTCATATGAATGTACCCAAAAATCTATGATATTCATTATTTATGATATTCATCAAATGTATAATATTCTCCGAAAATTAATCTACAACAATATCCTCGTCACTATCCTCCTGCTTTAAAAATACCTAAATTGCCGATGCTGAATCCGAATGCAGTGGACGCACCCCATCGGCATTTTGTAAATGACGACGCTCCGTCCGCTCCGTACACTCCGATTCCGTAACTTGATTTCATCGCGATACAAAAAAGGGGGAAAATTCCTTAAGGTTAACTGGTAACATTCGGGGAATATTACCTGCCATCAGCGATAATTCACTATAGTGATAATTTTACCAACATCGGGTATTTTATTTTACACACCACCACACTCACACCCGTATGATTTATGAAAGGAGGCACAACGGTTTTTCCTGGCAGTTACCGCAAAGAATTTATTAGATGCCATGAAAAAATATTTTTGAATTTAGAACCGTCCTTGTAGAGAGAAAGCAATGGAATCTTTAGAAATTTATAGGAAAATATTGAAAAATAAGTTCAATGTCCACACCTATCTTCCTTCAAACTTACCCAATTTAAATGAGCATACCATCAAATGAAAGAGCTCTTTTCAGCGCGTGTTTTAGGCCTATAACGAAACGCCTACCTAAATAAGAATCAGATATATAGAAGCAGAAAGTCATTGACTACGACTACGAAAATGTAAAAAATGTATGGGGGAAAACTGTTTTTGCATATTACTTGATGAATGTGCGAGTTAGATAATTTCTAATGCTTGATGACAAATCTACGCAGCGAGAGCTTTCATTTAAAAAAATAATCATCCGAATCGGTTGGGTAGAACGGGCTGGCCGACTCGTATTATAAAACACAAATTCTTTTAATATATAGATTTTAACTCATTAATTAAAATAGGTAACTAGGTACTAAAGTACCGACGTACCTATAAATAAGTACGCACTACACGCTTGCCAACAGGGAATTTATTTTAACAGTACGTTTATTACCTACATTTTACTTATTTATATTTTCTGCATATTTATCCGGATAGCGCCGGACATTCCAATAACGTTTGTTAAGTGTATTTATAGAAAATGTATGTCAGCACATCTTTCTGAAGGGTGAAGTAGGTATGAGTGATATTTTCCTGCAGATTTATATGGTTATTATAGGCATATTGTATTTTTAACAGTACATACTGAGAGCAACCGTCGTCTAGCTGTACTCAATATACCTACCCACTAGAAGGAAATTTGTCTAATTCTTTGAACTGGAATTGTTCGGAGGAGTTTGGAGTTTCCAGGAATTTGCTCTGTAGGAAGTATTTCACCGGTGCTTGATTCGCACAAATCTCACGTAACACTTGACGTTATTTATATTCAGTCTTGTTTTATATAATACTGAGAATAATAGTATAAAGGTAGTAGTTGCTGAATCCCATAGGGCCATGTTGCTGCAGCTCAGCGCCGTCCTTGTGAAGCGCGGTTTTCAGCAGCTACCCTCACTTGTTTATTATTTTTATTTTTATTCGCACTGTCGGTACTTCGACACACTACACTTATGACGTCTACACACTGAAGGTACAAGTCCGATTTGGGCTGGAGACTGCAACCTCAGGCGACGTTGTGGCTATTGGCTGTCCACTTTGTACTGCCTGCGATGGACGTTGGAATCAATTTCATAGAGATTCACAGAAACTAGTGGTGGCGCTTACAGACTGTGGTTGCAGTTTGCGGTCTGCAGCCATTTTAGGACTTGCACCTTGATGTTACGACGGTGGTGTTTTCATTTGTTGATTACTGGATTCAAAGTTGTAGACAGTCTATAGTCGTCCTCCCGGTTGAAATTTTTATGCTTTTTGATTTCAACCGTTTCACGTACTATCCTGGAGTAAAAGTGACGATCGGTGGATAGATCTTTGGTTGTTCCAGTTCAGGATTGCCATGAGGTCACTGAAAGAAAACTAAGGGCAAACGGTCAATCTGACTAATTTTCTGTTCTACTTGAGAATTGATTAGAAAGGACTTCCTATACCGTTGACATTATAAAGTATAAAATACCACATTTTCATCAAATACCTTTTTATTCTAATTTTATGGCATTTTTTTTTTGAAATTATTACTTTATTGGCACGGCCTATTATTAACAATGATTTCAAAATTTATTCCACTTTGATAGGACATTCAGTTTAAAAGTTATAACAATTTATTTAAATAGGGTTAGAAGCTGCAACTTAAAATTTTAAAATATTCATAAAAATTTTATATTTTTTTTTACAATTTTTCCGTCAATAATATAGTGTTTAGTTTCCCTGGTTTTGATATGTACACTTGATAAAGACTCACACTGTATACGGGGTGGCTATGGGTATGTAGCGGCCAGCTACATAACACCCGCACAGCGCCATCTACCCAATGACGACGAAACTACTACGACACACTACAGCAACGACTCCTAACAACGCGGGAAAAATTCAAACAATCCTGAACCGCGATATCAACTTTCGCGAGACAAGCGGCATATATACAAGTTCCAAAGTATGTCCGTCGGCCTGCAGGCCACCAAACGATGTAGCGGCCAGCTACATAACACCCGCACAGCGCCATCTACCCAATGACGACGAAACTACTACGACACACTACAGCAACGACTCCTAACAACGCGGGAAAAATTCAAACAATCCTGAACGGCGATATCAACTTTCGCGAGACAAGCGGCATATATACAAGTTCCAAAGTATGTCCGTCGGCCTGCAGGCCACCAAGCACGACCACCCAGCTTGGTTAGAGGCTCCTCCCTCTAGTTGGAGGAACACCACACCTTTATCCTCCACAGGTAGCTCAGTAGTACTAGTAATGGCCAATATCTGGATGGATACTTCGCGAAATCCATAGATATCCATATTCATATGCAGGCATCAAATGTGAAGCTATGGAAGAGGTTTGTCGACGAAGTATTCTGTATCCTTAAAGGCATCAAGCAAGACGTAGAACAGTTGGTAAAAAGATTAAACTCCATTCATCCTAATATTAATAGATTTACATTTAAAATGGAGGCAGAAGGGTCGTTACCCTTCCTCGAGTAAAAATGACAGTGAGGGATAATGGTATCTTGAGGTATATTGTATAAATGTATGGACGACCAATACTGTTTTAAGACGGTCAAAACGTCGGTAAAACACAGGTATTTAGACCTTAAATTAAATATAGCAAGTCAGACCCGTTTTAATGAAATTGTACAATATACCTACTGGTAAAGTTTTAAATTGTGGAAACTATAAACTTACGTCGAAATGTGATGTATGAAAAGTGTGTATCAGCGTATTTACTTTTACCGTATTTTGACAAACTTGCATTGCTTCTTCTAAAATTATTGATATTTCTAATTAAAAATTGAATCCGATGTTCGATTATTTAGGGTAGGTTAACGCTTTCAAAGAAATCAATGAATCACTCAATGATATTTAAATGTTTATTGGATCTGGTTCCAAGAAATATTTAAATAATAATTTCCATAATTTTCTAATAGCTCGATAGCTATTAATAGAAGTGGATTAAGGACGAACCCACTTTAATCACATAAAATCAGGTCACTTGGAGTATTTGTAGTAGGTATAAGTAGAAGTATGTGTATGAGTAGGTTAGAACTGCTAGTTTTAGCAGAAAAGAACAGGTTCCATTGAGAAGTGCTAACCTTTATTATAATTCTAGCATTTCCCCCTGCATTTCGCTCGTGTTTGTCGGTAAAAGTATACAATTTATAAAATCAGATTGCTCATGTGTACCGAATTCAGGGGTTGATAAAAAGTAGCTTATATTTTAACCCTGGTCTTCAAGTAATTACCCTCGCTTAAGTGAAAGAAAATCCGTTCAGCCGTTTAATTAGGAAAGCGTTACGGAGTGATGGCCAGCTTTATGCATTAATTTAATATATATCGACGTAAAGCAACAGTGTACTCCCAGAGAGTACGTACAATTACATTGTTAAAATACTTTAGAAACCTACAATTGGTGTTTAATTACTTTTGAAATGAAACTCAGCCGCGCATATTCGTTTATAGCTTGCCATGGGGCGGTCTCGTTGACTGACGATGATTGCAAAAAATACAACAAAATGGATACATTGAAATATGAATTAGATTTAAACGCTTTACTAGCATAAAATATTGTTAGCATACTTCACATGGACCATTATCTACCCTTTTTAGTAAACGCATAATATTTGCTAACACCTCAATTCTGACTATCTGTAGATAATGACACGTTGACGTCACGTGAATGCATTGTTTGGTTCGCGTAAATGTGACATGTGCTTCTAGTACCTACTCTATTGGAGTTTTTGGTCTTAGTCTTTACACTCTGTAGACGAACTTGTTTGAATATTAATGACCTACCCGGGTTTTCCTAATCGTGGAACATATTAGATATGACCACAATGACGTCATACCTGTTCCACTTTCCTCATGTACCTACTGGAAAATATTTAACATCATTGTTACAGTTCCGTATTATGAACTGAGGTGAGATTACAATAATTTACTTTTTTCGAATGATGGCAAATATTACGACATTTGCAAGCCAACAAAAGATTAGTAATCCACATTTCGATGATTGCAACAATTTATCGCTATGTGGCCATGCGCATTACACCATGAAGGCTGCAATTGTTAGGGGAATACCATCAATCATAATTTTAAGGACGTATTTAATGTTTGGCTCATCATCACCTTCAACCATATCATACGCAGTACGACCGCGGCTCAGTGCGCTTCAGTAGCCCCGTATATTAAAATTTTCGAATGTGTCTGTGGATTTTAACAGCATGCTTGGGGCTTCTGCCAGGGAATCCCCAAAATGTAGTAGTAGTGCCGGGGCCGCCAGCACCCATCGTAGTACCTACGGCTGCACCGACGGCTGCACCTACAGCTGCACCGATCACAACAACCCCCGGTACAATGCCTCCTGTGACGACTGTTCCTACGACGGCCCCAACTCAACCTCCTGTAACGACTGTTCCTACTACGGCACCTACGACAGCGCCTACCATGGCACCTACGACGGCGCCTACTATGGCACCGACAACAGCTCCTACGACGGCGCCAACAACAACAACTACTACTGCGGCGCCTACGATGCCGCCGACGACTATGCCTCCAGTGACGACTGTGACGAGCCCACCGACGACTATGCCTCCTACTACGACGACTGCGGCGCCGTCTACCATAACCCTACCTCCAGTGACGACCGCACAACCAACCATAGGTGGAATCCTTGTACCACTCGTTATTTGTACCAATCCTCAATCTGTATGTGTTTTTAACCCTAATGAATCCACTGCAGGACCACTCCCGATCGATCCCCGACTTGGCACCACTCCAGCACCTTCGGCGGCGTTAAATATGCCCCCTATCACCGGTTACAGTGCACAAGTTCCATCGTATGACACCGCCGTGAAGTTCCCCAGGTCACGAAGGAGCGTAAACCGTAACACTCTTATGAATGTAAAAGATTTCCTAAAGTATGATGTTCAAGAAAGAAATGGTAACCCCATCAGAGTTAAAAGACAACAAACATGTTCTTGCGTAGCCACTGGCACTTGCCCTACTAATAGTGGTGTAAACTATGGTGCTGGTTTAATAGATGTGAGAATTGTTACGGTAAGTAATGGCGTATAGAAGATACAAGTAAATGCTATTAATATAAAAGCTAAAGTTTATGTGATTATTTAGGTGCAATGCGCAGCCGGACAGGTATATTGTTGTACCACCCCCACTACAGCCGCACCTCCCGCACCTATAGCTTGCGGAAAGACCCAGACTGTTCCCGCTGTAGCTGTTACTCCTGCTGCCGGCCAAGCCAACTTTGGTGAATTTCCCTGGCAGGTACTTAAAATAACACCAAAAAGTGTTACTTATATGTTGTGATGCTGTCGTTATCTGATCTGTGTGCATGGTATGTTTTGATGTTTATTTGGTAAATTTTAGGCACTTATATTGACAAAACAGAATGACTATATTGCTGGAGGTGTTCTGATAGACGGACTCAATGTCATAACTGTCATCCATAGAATGACCCCATACGTGTAAGTACAAAAAGCTTTCAGTGACAGTAGACACGGCCACTCGTCAAGCTAAAGAATTTGACTCTTGTACCGTTCTTAGGTATGCTGTAGGAAATAAGTGTCAAAATCGTACTCAACTGTTAAGCTTGACTTGTCGCCGTGTGTACAGGTGTTGTTATTGTAAGCAACAGTTTTATTACTACATAAAATAAATGTTTGACATTAGTGTTTCAGGAACAGCTCCTAACGTTAAGGTTCGATTGGGTGAGTGGGATGCTGCTGGCACTTACGAGCCAGTCCCTTACCAAGAGTACACAATAGCCAAAGTGTTTAGTCACCCGTCGTACGTTGCTGGTACGTTACAGTTTGATATCATGGTGCTGAGATTGGCCTCCGCAGTGCCTTTTACTCCAGCTACTGGAGCTGCAGTTACTATAAACAGAGCATGTCTACCACCAGCAGCAGCTACTGCCTACACAGGACAAAGGTAAACAGACATACTTATACATATAGTCGTTTTAAATATTGTATCATAAAATCGGTTATGATTAATTCTTTACTATACAGTCTGAGTCCGGTGGCGTGTGTAGCCTTGGCTTATTTAAAATCACTGGTTTGTAAGCATCCGGTTGCTAAATATATTTTAGTATCCGGATGTTTAAGGATGTTTGATAGTATCTTATTTATTATTATATTTTTTTTATATTAATAGGCGGCTAACGAGCAGACGGATTGCCTAATGGTAAGCAATTACCGCCGCCCATGGACACAAGCAACACCACAGGAGTCACAAGTGCATTGCCGCCCCTTGGGGTTGGGAAAAGGGATAGGATGAGGAGTAGGATGAGGGAGAAGGAATAGGGGATAGGGCCTCCGGCACTCTCACTCACCGAACGAAACGCAACGGTTTAGTTACTGTTACTTTACGTCGATTTTCTGTGAGAGGGTAGTACTTCCCCGGTCGAGCCGGCCCATTCATGCTGAAGTCAGCAAGGCTCTACTACCTTCAAAATTTTAAATTAATGAAAGGGGCAGGTAAATTTTTGAATAATTGATAGTTTATTCTGCTTTTCTTTTGATTTAGTGATTTGCTGGATTAAAGGCGATAAAACAGAACAACTCTGGAAAGTAGATGCATCAACATCATCATCATCATCAGCCTTTAACAGTCCACTGCTGGACTAGGCCTCTTCTTTGAAAGAAGGAATTGGCTTACTATACCACGCTGGCCAATCGGGTTGGTATAGGGTTTGTATCAAGTTTTCCTTCTCTTACAGTGCTGTTCTATGCATAATATGCTCCCTCTGTCGGCTCTTATGACACCCATGGGATGATATGGGGTGGTGACAATTCGTATTCTTAATCCGTCACCACACGGACAAAGTAGATTAAAATGGAGAAATTCTATCACGTTTCTGCTTCCAGATGTATGGTCGCAGGCTGGGGCAAGAACATGTTCGGTCAAGCAGGTCAGTATCAGCAGATACTGAAGAAGGTTGATGTGCCGATAGTTGCGTCGGCCACTTGTCAGTCGCAACTGCAGACTGCTCGGCTCGGAGCCTCATATGTGTTGGATACCACCTCATTTATCTGCGCCGGAGGAGAAGCGAATAAGGATTCGTGCACAGTAAGTTCGAATGTATAACTGCTTACGTTCTTCTATCACTACTCTCTACAACTATTTCCTTCTTATGAAGTACTTAACGAAATTTTATAGAGCTTCATTAAGTTGAAGATTAAATTACTAATAGACTATACTACGACTGAACAGGAAGGAAGAATGTTCACCGACAGGAAAGTTGGTAGATATTAAATTTTGAGGACATCAAGTCAATCCAGATAAACAGATAAGGAGGCTTGTACCAAGGTTTGATAATTCATGTCGACGACGCCAATGCGCGGCAGTAAAGTTTTCAGCTGGAGTTATTCGAGTGATTTGGCACATTTACCTCCTTGGTGATGATAATATAGTACGCTTACGAGTAGCTTAGAGTGCTTTGTTCTGTTACTTAAATGTATGTTGTAAGGCAGCGATAATCTAGTGGACATTCCAAGAAGAGACTGCCATGCAGAATGCAGAGGCTATCAGGTTTGAATCCACGGCGCACACTATTGATCATTCGTATTAAGTAAATTGTCAATTAAACGCTTGCCTCGTGCCCTAGAGAACACGTTAAATTGTCGGTCCCGGTTGTCATGAAGAACTTTGACAACCCTTACTGGAAGTCAGTACCCTCAAATAAACTTATACTGGTCTAAGCCATGGAATGTCGCTATATATTTCGGTTGCGGAGGTCAGGCGGCAGTCGTTCTGCAGCAAAGCTGACAGTCTGTCACATCTGGTTAGGCTAGTAAGCGGACGCCGGGCTCCAAGTCTTGGATGCAACTGGGATAACGCTAGGACGATGATGATAATGACTTAAATATCTGTTGTGTGTTAGGGTGACGGTGGTTCGGGCCTGGTGTGTCAAGTGAGCGGCTCGTGGGTGGTGGTGGGGCTGGTGTCGTGGGGCCTCGGCTGCGCCAACGCCAACGTGCCCGGCGTGTACGTCAACGTCGCCGGTCTCCTGCCCTGGATACAGCAGCAAGTCGCCGCCGCTTGATACCGCGTGTTTTTATACTTTTGTATTATAATTTGTGTATATTTATATAGTGTATGTGTTGCATTTTTGCAGCGACTATTAGCAAAATTAATTTGAATTTCTTAAGTTTTTTATAATTGTGCCTCTTTTACTGCGATATTCCTAATATCGCCATCAATAGCTCAAAATATTAGTCGTATTGATTGACTGCGTAGAATGTTTGCAGGGACTTCTACAATATTTTTTTTATCTTACGGTTTTTATAATTGCTCTTTTTTATTACGATACTCGTACCTTCGATTGCAAAAAATATTTCATAAATGTGTAATGAACAAATATTAGTAACTTCAATATTTACAGGTGGTCTGAGATCAATCGAACGATTTATAAATTATGTAATATATTTACAACAAAGCACGACAAAAGTGTTAACAATACCATATGTTCTTAAATATCTTATTAAAAATCTGTAGTTAGATATTCTAAATAATTTTGACTGAATATTGAGCCAGATTCCATCATAATAATATGCAATTATTTATTTATTTATTTAACCTCTCGTATTCTGAAATACGAGACACAATTAAAAAGCTATTGGGTCGCGCGTGAATATGTGTTTCAGCATCCAAAGCATTAAATACTGTATCTTTTAATCTATTTGTTGAGTTCTGGAGAGATGTTTATATTATAAATTAAATACTTACAATTAATTGGGCATGATTTTAATAAGTAAAACACGCTCACGATGAAGCTTAACATAATATATTAAGTTAACAATTTATACAAATAGCCATGTAAATATTATAAAACATACGATTCCTAGCCAACGTAAACGATAGGTATGGACTACTTACAGGAAATACAGCGTTCTGAACGCAAAACTTTAACGACTAACCTTTAACGAAACTAACACTTAAATAGCTCGTACGGACGTAATCTAGTATTGCAGCGGGCGCCGGGCCCACCTTACGGACGATGAGATTCACCATTGATTCACTGGGCGCGAGTGCTGCCGTCCTCACTATTCCTCGTCCGGCTTCTCTTGCTTGACGACGGCTGGGGGCGACGGCACCGCGGGCGGCGCCGGTGGCGGCTGTGGCGGCGGCGGAGACGACACCTCAATATACTCATCGTTGCCCCTCTCCTCCTTAATTTCCGGTTCTCTCTTTACTTCTGGTGGAGGCGTCGAAGATCGCGGGGGTTCAGGTGGTGCCAAAGCAGCCCAAGCTGAGGCAGCACCGCGAGCATAAGCCTCATAAAACGCTCGCTGAGCTATCTCCGCCTCCTCGAGGTGCACAAACGCGTGATTGTCCAATTCAGCTCGGAAGAAGAACTTCAACCCGCAGCGAGCGCAGTCGTACGGTCGAGGAGCTGCCGCGTGCTCCGGCAAGTGACGCTGCAGACCCGCCGCGCTTGTGAATACCGCCGAGCAAAGATAACAAGTAAATGCACCGATACCCGCGAATGTGTGTTCAATGAGATGTGCTTGTAGTCTGGTGGGAGAACCTAACGCACGTCGACACAGGCGACAGTCGTGGTCGGCGGGTGGAGGAGGACGGGGAGCGGCATGGCGAGCGTAACAAGCGGAGCACGCTCTTGCACCTTCTCCGGCTTCACCTTCAGGCAACGCTCGTAAGCAAATGGCGCACCTCTGCTCGTCATCTCCTGGCCGCAAATGAAAACGTGCGTGAAGTCGTGCTTCAGCCTCAGAAGCCAATGTTTGCCGGCACACTACGCACGGGGCCGGCAGTGCTGGGTGATGCCGAGCCATGTGATTCAGGAACGATTCCTCAGATAACAATCGAGCACGGCAGCGTGCACACGTATCACCCGACACCACCTGAAAACGATCGATTAAAGAAATTAGCCTCTATTAGGAGCTAAAGAGCGATCAAAAGGAGCTTCATACAAACTCTTACACGCAAATACTGAATATTTCTAATTTAGGCGATGCCGATATTCACGCCAATCAAAATAGTTAATTTCTTGGACGTGTGTTATGAATTCAGACAGCTCACCTTGCAGTGTGTGAGTTTGTGTTCGGCTAGCACCGCAGCCGAGGGTAGAACCTCATCGCATATGAGGCACTTGTGTCGAGCAGCGGCGGCGCCGGAGTGAGCGCGAGTGTGCGCTTCGAGCTCGGCGCGACTGCGCGTACGTTCGCCGCAGTAAGCGCACTGCAGCGCTACAGCTCCGTTCTTCCGTCGTCTCTCTTCACTAGGTGGTGCCACTGCAGGCGGACCGCCACTCTCAGCCCCAGGGGTACAGGGCGACCTCTCTCCGTCACCGCCATCCCCACCGTTGCTTGTATCCATCCTTTTCGGTCTAGATATATCACCATTCAGTACCTACAAAAGTTTTAAACAATTATGATTACAATATTGTACCTGTAACATTGTAATATCCTACAGGACCTCTATAATTTTAATGTCCAGAAGTAGAAAATACACATATAAGCCAAAGAATATAGTGCAATTCGAAAATAATTAAAACCGTTGAAGAATGCATAATTATTGGGTCTGAATGAAATGATCAGAAATGAAAAACTACTAAGAGCCTACCTGATGAGGCATCGTGTGGTGCGCCTGCATGTGTCTTTCCAATAAGTATTGCACGGCGAAGGCGTCATTGCAGGAGGGTACAGGGCAGCGGTAGGCGCGGTGCGGACGAGGTGCTCGAGGCGCGGCGCCGGCGGCTAACAGCGCTCCGCAAGCGCAGCGAGGTGCCGCACTCGCATGGCGCGTGCGAACGTGCGCCGCGCCTTCAGCTTCAGAGCGCAAAGCGCCAGCCCCCGCACCGCACGACCGACACACCCACACCTTGTTCTCGCCACTATGAGCCACTGCGAAGTGAACCTGCAGGACAGAACATATTCAATTCCAGACTTCTTAGCTGAAAGTCCAATAGACGCGTATAGATATGATACCTTACCTGAATAGCAACTTTAGAGTCGAAAACTTCCTTGCACAAAGCGCACCGATACAAATGATGTGCATGTAGCTCCATGAGATGCTTCTGTAAATCGTCCGGCGCTGAGAAGCTTCGGGCGCAGCTGTGGCATGTGTATTCGCATGAGACACCCAGATAATGTGCTGTGAGGTGCCGTTCGGAGGCAGCTGCGTCGGCAAACGTCGCTCCGCAGTGAACACACGGAGCTGGACTGGATCGCCCCAGTTCACCCCCTTCCTCTAGATGTCCCTTCAAATGAGCACGGAATGCTTCAAAATCTGGTAGAGCTGCATCACATTGGTTGCAAAGTAGTGTGCTTGGTGACAGTGTCGTCTGTGGTGTTCCAGAACCGGAACGAGGTCGTTTCACTAGCGGACCTTCGTCAGTAGCTCTTCGACTGAGGTCAGTGGGGGCTGGCTGATCTATAGACTGTAAGGGAGTCTCTCCATTGAGCAGAGCAGAGTGCGCAGCTCGTACGTGGAGCTGCAACTGTTCCATACTAGTGAAGGTGTCGCGGGTGCAGTAGATGCAGGCGAGGAGTGTGGGCGGCGGCTGAGAAGCGACTCGTCGAGGTGGCGTCATGGCTGCAGCGTCAACGCCGTGTGCACTTGCCATGTGTGCCTGAAACAACAAGATCATCGCAATAAGCGACTAATATACATTATACAGATTTCAGTTAAAATCTTGTTACTTTTAATCAAGCACTTGTTAGGTACGTTGTTTAACGATGCCTCTAACTTGGATACGACATTAATCTAACTTTCGCGTATAAATAAAAATATATAGATTGAAACATTATATTATTATAACGATAAGAAGTTCAACCAACCCGATGGTTCAAAACCAAACTCATCAGTGCGATTGAATTTTATTCTCCATAATATATTAACATTTTAAACATTGTTTATGTTAAAGAACAGGTAGGTATAGTAATTCTGATTTGTTGAAAAAGAAGTGTATATACCTGTAGCAAATCAGGCCTTCGAAAAGCATCGCCACATCTCAAACACCGGAGCGCACGTCGGCGATCGGGCTCGCGTCCCTCTCGGTCGCGCTTATGTCCTTGCATGTGTGACGTCAGAGCAGCGGCAGTGTTGTACCCGCGGTTGCACACCGTGCACTGGAAAGGCTTCTGATTGTCGTGTGTCTTCATGTGAATCTTCAAATGATCGCTGTAATGTCAACCATACAGAATTTTATTGACACACCGATAAAGCCTATCTTAATGCCTATCTCAAAATATTATTTTCAAAAGACATAAACGAGCTGTGCTCTTTTTTATTAAATGTAAAGTAAAAGTGTACGTCCTCAAAAGATCCGTATAAGGATTTTAAAATTGAGATAAATCGCCTTTGTGCAGCCAAGCAAAGACGACAATTTGTCATATGAGACATAAGTACCCACATAAAGCACGGACCAAACAGAAGTAACAAAGAGGCTTTTCACGGCGAACTACAGAATAGAGGTGTTCGCCCAAACACCTCCGCTAATGGCCGCGCTCGCCGTGCCCGTTTAGGTATGGGCCATTATTTCATTTTTGTGAGACCCTCAACGTCATTTGTCAGCACATCATCTCTTTTCACTGGTCGGTTGTTCGTTGGGCCGACAAATTGCATGGAATTAGTCACGTGGTCGCGGTAAGGTGACGAAAAAGGTGACACGTCGCCTTACGGCGGCTCGGGGCCCGTGACTTACGGTGATCAATCTTACTCGCACGCCTTTGTCATGCACGCATCTCGTGAGCATTCTTTTAACCATATATTAATCTTCAATGGCTTTGGATTAGACGCATTAGCATTCTTTTTGTACACAGATTCATTTATACCCATAGCTATGTTATTTGTTAATAGGATTCGCGTCGCAGGATGTTCTGCTACGAGTGCTAAGTTAACTTTGAAGTAGCAAACAAAATATATATTTTTAAAGTTAATCAAATATATCAACGATTTTTAAGTTTTCTTTATACAAGTTATACAAAATACTTAAATCTATGCCAACGTAATAATACATCAATCGTGATATATGTATATAAGGTGATGTCACACTAGCAGCTTAGAGATATAATGGCTCGCCCTCACTAAAAAAAGATTTCTGCTCCAGCTGGCACTTCAACTAATCCCGTAGATTGTAGGTACTTCATAGAAATCTTTATTATCTTTCACCATTGTTGTCCCTTCATCATTAAAATATATTTTATCTTTACCATATAGATAGATAGGGTTTGTATCAAGTTTTCCTTCTCTTACAGTGCTGTTCTATGTATAATATGCTCCCTCTGTCGGCTCTTACGACACCCATGGGATGATATGGGGTGGTGACAATTCGTATTCATAATCCGTCACTACACGGTCAACCCGTTTGGCCAGCGTGGTATAGTAGGCCAATTCCTCCTTTCAAAGGAGAGGCCTAGTCCAGCAGTGGACTGTTAAAGGCTGATGATGATGATGATGATATAGATAGATACATAGTAAATGGGTAGATAATTTTAATCTAAAATTATCGATAAATATTTCTTACCTCCTAGAGAAGGCAGACTCGCAATGAGCGCAGCGGTATTTCCGATCTCCAGTGTGCAACTTAACGTGGCGGTCTCTTGAGCGCTTGTGCTTGAACAGTCGCGAACAGAACTCGCACCTGAATGGCATCTGGTCTGAATGCGTCTGAAACAATACACATTCGTTTTTTAAATATCTAGGTAATCCATAAATGTATGTTTGTTACACTTGCGTGAAGATAGTATAAGAACCGGGGTTAAACATGGACTTAAAAAAATAGGCGAGGCAAGTTTGCATACGATTTAGCAAACGCCTATTTAGTATCAGGTTTTAGAAGTAAGACTGGGTACTTTACTTTTCCTCGACATATAATGTGGGTGACGCGGCATGCGAAAATTGATCTTAATAAGACGTGGAGTATGATTCTACACTGCGTCGCTAATTATGTTTTTATGACGCACTCATTGTGGACCTAATAGATTTGTATTATTCAGCAATTGTCTTTACTTAAAAGTTAAATCGATATCATGTGTTGACTCTATGTACAGAGCGGGAATCAAACTCGTATTGACACTTGTCTCGATAGTGGAGTCGACCATTGAAACGATTAGTTATTCAAGATCCTACACTAATTCTTATTTGCTGTTATACGTGTTATAACTCAATTAGGTCTAAATTTCATTCTAACAATACAGACACTTTCACATTTCTCAGATAACTACATATATGCAAAACAACACAATAATAAAATACAAAATACATCTGTAAAAAAACTTTGTTATGGATACCACTCACGAAGCTTCCAACACATCCATGCAAAAGAACACCTTGATTGATTGGTAAGCAACAAACCAATTACATGACGATTAAAATGTATATACATTTAGGCCATACAATGAGTGAATCGAAATAACTCCGGGTGCGTTGGACACAAAAACTATCGTGAGAACTGTCTGCGAACAATAGACTGACTACCGCTGGGAGTGCGTGAGCTGGCCAGCTTACAGTCTGCCGGCATTCTGTGTCAATAGACAGTAAAAAATATGAAGGACCCCGATGCTAAGCTCGTGACGTACAAGTGAGATATCGACGATTGGGAACCGCTGCTTCATCGCTCAGATCGATTAGCTCCGATAATTGTTCAATTAATTATCTACTTATCTACGATTTCGATCTAACTCTGTGGAGTAGGCGCACTTTTGTAACGCTACTTTAATTTTAGCGCTCGGAATGGCTACTGCAACTGGTTTATTTTTTAGAGCTAAATTAAATATATTGAAAATATTTTTCTTTAATATATTATATACATCCCTACATAGAACACAAAAATTGTCATCTACAAATGTGTGGAATCAAAGACTTAATATTTATTGTCTGTTATATCCCAATTGAGAGATAACCCGCGACACAGATATAATTTCAAAAAAGACATTAGCGCAATAGACCTGAACAAAAAAGTGTAAAATTATGCATCTTTCCCAGTAAAGTCATTCAATCAATAAATACGATATAACGAATCGATACGTGCAACCGATAACATTCCTGTGCGGGAGCATCGTGCTTATCACAATGAGATGGATTTGATCGGTAATGTACCACGGAACGCCTTGCCCACCAACAAGTTCTTACTTACGGCTTATTGTAACGGTAGATAGTAACAAAAACGAATGACCAGCCCAGACAAGTTATGAAACATGGCTACATAGAGATGTAGACAGTTTGCAGATTGCACCATGCCTTCTGCATAACGCGAACACAATGCCCTCGTGACATAGGTGCCACTTTGTTGTATGCTCCTATACCTACACAAAGTAGTTCAGTTGCGACGCACTGTGTAGGATGAAAATTCACGTACTGATGAAAACTCAAAATAAGGAGCGTTGTTTAGTTTGATCACTTTTCTTTAAAATTTGCATATGTTTTCTTTGCTACTTTTAGGTACTAAAACCTGAAATTATCCGGTACTTGCACAGCAAATTTTGGATGTATTGTACCAATCTACCTACACTTTGAGCTGACCAAAGATATCTTGTATCTACGTGACGAAATACGTTTGGTTGTAAAAAGCGACTATTATTGAGTTTTGTCAAAAGATTATTCATGAGTTAGGACATAATGAGGATGCTAATGTGGCGCTTATGAATAGCCTGTGGTGGATAATGAGTCGGCCTTCGCACCACCGTGAACTGGAGCTGGGCCGGCACATAATAGACTCCCAAACTGACAGCCAGTTCACGCTTTTACTAATTGACCAAATGGCCACCTCCGCGACATTCATTCACTGCGACTAAACAAATGTTACGAATGATTGACTCGCCTCTATTCGGCTTCAGGCAACATGTTAAACGTTCTTCGCTAAACAAACAAAACAATAACATTGAATTATGAAGCGAAACGCCACTCTACATTTGCTGAGGCGAATTACGTAAACGATACTCAATCTTAAAACGATTTAGTCCGGTTTAATTGAGGATCGAAGATCTCTCAATATTCATTGAAAGAAGTTGTTGCGATGATTAAGATTATTCAATCGTCACTATATTTGCTTTTATTATGTTTAGTTGTGTGCAATTGTAGATTATCGACGTTTTGAAAATTATCATTATTATCTCGATTTTGTGTTTTATTATAAAATTTATTAATTCTTCGTTTTATTAGGTAATTCCTGTGCTAAAGGACAAGAGGGAATGCAAGGTCACTGACGATGATGTCATGGATAGAGCGAAGTGGAAGCGTAACGTGAAGAAAGCTGAAGCACCATGTGGAATTTATAGCTAGGAAGAGAGAGAGAGAGATTAATTTCTGATTTTCCTTATACCCTGTGATACCTTATACATGTAACGGTAAGATATGATTTGGCCAAACAACCGGTTTTGCGCCCACATATAATATAATGTTTAAATCTCATAATTATAATTACAACATTAAAACATTGATTTTGTATGAGACATAACTATACCCACTCAAAACAAAACACGGCTTTAAAACGTAGTTACTTGTCTACTTATAATATATCACTAATGTTTATTTATCTCATTGAGTTGCACGTCAACTTAGGTTCCACAACCCCGGACTCCAATCCCTTGGAACTGGAATAGCTTTAGGGGGATGATGCTGATTTGGCACGAGCACAACTTAAACAATAAAGAATCTAGTCAATAAAGAGATATAGAGAAAACAAGACTTTGTAGTTCCGGTCGCGTGGGAGTTGGTTATCTCGGTAAGAAGTGACCTACGTCACCAACTAACCTCGACAAATCATACAATATCATCGCTAGGTACGTTGTGTAGTGAAAGAAGGACAAACAAACTCACTTTGGCATAAATAATATTAGTATGGATAAAACGAGACTAAACCTAAATTGAAAGCGTGGTGAACTAGCCTTAAAGAAAAATAGATATTAACACATGTTTTAGTTTATTTGCTTAGGGTCTAACCAATTTATGTCTTAAGCTGTCAGATGATGATTTCGTATCTTAAGTCGTGGTAGTTGTATAGGTGGACACCTTGTAGTTTAAAGTTGTGCCGGGTGTTGTGAGTTCGATTTCCATACAAAAACAAAACGTTGTATCAGGAAGAATTGAGCATACGCAATACCTTATTTAAAGTTCAATGACATTTTAGTACGAATGTATGTTGGAATACGGAGAGAGACATAAGTTACATTTTTAAGACTGCGTAATACTTGAGACCGATATAAACGAGGAACCCGTATAGCTTGTCAAGCAAATATAATATAAACTAGAAGATGCCTACAGCTACGCCCGCACATTATTTTTTAATTTAACTGTTTCTAAGCGATCCCGTTGGAATTTCTGGAAATCCCTCCTTAGTGCACCTCTACAGTCTCCAAGGAATATTCATGGCACATTTCAGCTTCCTGCGCCTTATAGTTTCGGCTGTAGCTTGTCTGTCAGTCAATCAGTAACGCAAGAATTTTATATATACAGATTTGTTATAGTACCGTCTCTAATATGAGATCCTGCGACAGTTAGATTTTCACTTTGTAATTCCAGTATCACTGCAGACTAGATAAACATAAAACGACGGCCAATAGAGTACCCGAACCCGGCAGAACTACTTATAGATTCCACATAATCTCATGTAGAGCTCGAACCTGTAGCACTCTACGTGGTATAATAGCAGGGTGATCAGGATAACCACGGTGCTATCCGTGTTTGAATTGACTGATCACCTATGGCCGGCAGATTGATAAGTGGCGGGTATCCTGAGCCCAATTATGAGCTGCAGTCCGTTGTAATTGGGCTAAGTGGACACGCTTCCGTCGGCATTGCGCTTTCTTCTCACAAATAACTACTCATTGCTCTCGATTACACATCTCTCTAAACTAATTTTAATCTCACTATATCCTTCCCCACCGACATAATGTAATTATTTTTGGAGACTTTCGGGTTTTTTCGTCAGCGCAAATTCAGAGAAGCGCTAAAAGCACTGGTAACAACCTGTTTACTGTTTAGTCGAAAGTATCACATTCTGCAGGTCTGACTGTTTTACTACATGAATTAATATTAATAAAATAGGTGCATTTTCACCAGACGTTATAGTGGCATTGAAATATTTGTTGAAAAACGAGGTATATAAAAAAATATGTAATATATGTAAAAACATAATTTATATGTTAGTTCCTATAATAAAGCTCTCTTAACTATGGCGAGACAACGTATTTTTGTGGTGCTTGAATATATAATGATGTAGAAATTAAAATAAAATTGTAAACAATTCGTAGTATAAATTTTTAGACACGGCTGCACAACACTGCTCCAGTCGTTACAAAGTACCTACTTACATAATTTACCTATAATGTAATGTCAGGCACTGTTATCATTTAGAAATCAAAGTGCAGCCGGCCTATTCCAAAGTAATTGGAATTATTTAAATGGCAAAATGTAGAGATATCTTAGTTGCGAATTAAACAGAGAATAATAAATGTATCCTCTAATTAAAAGCTATGGGCTGTAACTAGTGACGCGTACGCGAGTGATATTTAAATCACATGTTGTGATTAGCGGGTAGAGTGAGTGACGTGCGAATTGTACCGCGAAGCGGCCGCCGCGCCCGCGCCCCGCCGAACGTCGTACGGCAACGCATAAACATAGCAGCGGCATGTTTACTCCACTCACTTAATTGGAGCAATCGGCCCCTGACAGAATTAATAAATTTGATCGTCCGTGCGCGATAAATCGCGCCCCGCTCCGGCCAGCGCGCAGCGCCCATGCCCACGCACTCACTTAAGACGAAGCTACCCCCTGCTCCCGCCAATTAGACGATAGCGAGATTGACTAACTATTAATCCTTCACCGCTGTCTTTTTGTGATACGTCGCTTAACACTAAATAATATTGATTGTATTAAGTTTCTATTTAGGTAGAGGGTTCGTTAGTGAGTTATTTTTGCAAAATCTTGACCGCCGTCATGGTGCTGGTTCGTGCGAGAATTCAATAAGCGCTGTGAAGGCGCGGCGGTGCGCGGCGGGGCGCAGGGTCCCGGCCGCTGGGTGCCCTGGGAGCCCTGCTGCTCGCCGCGTGCTCCTCCCACCACGACACTACAACGCTTATCGTAAAAAGACACGCGAATAGCATGTATCACTGCTCGTTATTTAAAGTGCTAACAAATACCGTGAGACCAGTCGACATTATAATCCTAATGGTGGGACGCATTCTGGGTAATGCGCACCAAAAACATTTTAAACTAGTTTGAGGTGAACGTGATAGCCAATAAAAGCTCGGGAATGGGCAGCGGGCGGCTACTGAGCTACTTTCTCAGGTGAAATAACAGCACGATATCACTGGTTCACATGACGTCGCCGCGACTGGCCCAGAGGTCAATCATCATCAGTCTACAGCGACAGCGCCGACCAAAACCGTATGTCACAAATTAAGTCCAAACTACACATTCAGATACTAAATATGTACATGATTAGGGTGTCGATTACTCATATTTTAAATTAGTTTAAAGTATTATACGCAGCAACATACGTCATTATAATAAACGTATTGTGCCCCTTCACTATGTGCTTCGCATGCAGAAATATGTCTGACTTGATGATAAAAAATCTTAATATTCTCGTTCTCCGAAACGGTAGCTCTACATAGTTGGTGCTCGTACCTACTGTTAATAAAGATGTGAATCTGTTTGCTACGGTCTAATTTTTTATTTTAACCATTTATGTTAACCTACCTGTATACGTGTAAGTGAACTAGTAGGGCTAATAATAAAGTATATTACCTATTACGATAGTCATCATGACAATTAGGTGCCTTGTATTCTTAAAAATTAAATGTCTTTCGGATCCTAAAGCATGTCCCGTATCCTGTTAAACGAATAAATGTTACTTGCTCAAAGAATAAAAATATTAATGTTAATTTACACAAATTTATCCCCGTTCGGGGCTTTTTTGTACCTTGTGATCAAATTGTACCGTGTTTGTTTATAATTTAGTACAGTGTCCACACAAGCTTGGACAGCTTTACGACGCCGATTACCTCTATCGACCACAATACGTATCGAACGAGTTAATTAAGCTGGGCCGGCAACAACTGTTACACTTACAAGCTATCAATTGTATTTTAGCATTAAAGTAATATTTTCCTCGAGACGTTTTACTGCTTTACGATTTCTCCTGAGGCACAACGAGAACAAGACGAATGGCGGGTATGCGTGGACTCTGTAATTGATTTATTCTTATAATGATCGCCTTTCCCAAGCAGCGGTTCATGATAAAGGTGTGGCGAGCTAGGCTAGGGAGTTGTTATCGCGAGCCTATTTCCGGCCGTCACCGCGCGGCTGTCGCGGCTGCGCGACGCGCGACGCGATCATCGCCCGATACATTTGTCGGCACTCGCGCGCGCGCACACCAGCCACCACCGACCCGCGCGCTGGAGCGATGCGCCGATCGATATCAGCGCGGCCGCAACACCGACGCCAATTGCGAACCGATAATCTAATGAAATCCTTTCTACATATCGCCTCTCATATCTAAAACATACGTGGGCTGGACCTCCCTAATTTTAATTTTGAACGAGGTGACGGTTTTGCCACTTGGTGTGTACGTGCCGATCTATATCCGTATGTAGGCGAGCTGCTCGCGGCGGCATGCAAAGTGACGTTTCTATTTGTCCTATCTCAGCTAGATCTGTCTCGGCGTGTGTCGTAATCGTAACGCGGCGAGATCGGCGCGACACAAAGGAGCCGAGATGTACGAGCGGCATAATGGCCGCGCACGTCACAGCCCTCAGTGCGAGCCACGGTGCGCAGCGCGCGGTGCAAGCCGCCCGATGCATATCTACGCACCGGCTCTGTAAATGGGCTGTTTTGGGTATCTACTTGCTAATGAAGCGAGGGCAAGCGTGGCGAAACTGGGCTGTGAATTCACAGATATGACCGCTATAGTAGCCGTTTTGTCTGCGAAGCAGTTAGCCACGTTACTTTATGGAAATGATAGGACCATCCGTTTGCTGTATTAGCCACTCAAGTGTAACTTGTTTTAGACTAGTTTCAGTAAGCTATTCTTGTTGCAAGACTGTAATAGATAGCTAAAAGGTGTTGAAATTGTTCAGAAATAAACAGACTTGAAGGAGAGTGTTACCTGTTCATGTTTCTTGAGATAGGAAAGTCGTGGGAAGGCTTTGTCGCAGAACTGGCACTGGTAGGGCGTGTGCTCGGTGGCGCCGAGCGTGAAGGGCGGCTCGGCGTCGGCGTCGGCGGCGTCGGCCGAGGTGGGCGTGGAGGCGGGCGAGGGCGACGGCTCCGGCGTCGACGACGGCCACGAGCTGCCCGCCGTGCTGCCCACGCTGCCCAGCGCCTCTGCACACACACACACACACACACATACCATTTTAGTAATGACATTCAATAAACGGATGGTCTGGTGACGGATGAAGAATACAAAATGTCACTATCTCATTTTAGCCCGTGGGTGTCATAAGCGGCAACTAAGGAAAATGCACGAAGGAAGGATCTTTGCGAAGTGACGAACTCGACACCAACCTTGTGCCAACCCACTGGCCACACGCCAGCGTGGTATAGTGGGCCAAATCCTACAACTACTGTGCTATTGTAAAGCACAGTATTAGGAGACAAACACATAAGTATTAGGAGATGTTTGAGTCCTGCTGTGGACTCCTAAAGACTGTCAAGAAGAACTGAGGGATTAAGAAGTAAACATATGTAGATGGGGCCTCTGGCATTCGCAGTCACCTTCAGTGCTGTTACTTTAGGTTAATATTCTGTGAGAGGGCAATACTTCCCCGATCGTGCCGGCACAGCCAATCATTAAGGCTCTACATTGTACAAATCGGTGAAATAATGTAATTTTTATAAGGTAGCAAATATAAAAAATCCAACCTATACCTTCCACTTTTTTAAATTAGTTGAAAATCAGAGTCTAATATGCGGAAACACCAATTCAATGCCAAAACATCGAAAATCAATTAGTTAATATCACAATCGTTTGGACAATGATAGATTAACTAAAATTCGGGAAATCCCTATACACAAATCGACTTCGTGTCCGTACAGGATCAAGCAGATGTACGCCCATATTTCGACAGCTATCTATTTTTTTATTTATAACTAGCTGACCCAGCGAACTCCGTATCGCCTTTTTAAGAGCTTTTATTTAATTTCCTTTTTTCCAAGCCCCTTTTCCAAAGTAACCATTGACTTAGCGCTTAATCTCTTATCATTCCAGGGTCTATAAATGATGCAAAAACAAACATAGATTTTTATATAATATTGAATTCCCCATTCCTTAAAATATCGGAGACGATACCCATATCGACTTAAAAAAAAATCCCGTCCACCATCTTTGATTTCCTATCCACCATCTTTGATCACGAAATAGATGTTGTATTTGGATTCACCATCCCTTAAATCATCAGAGACGATACCCTTATTGATTTTTAAAAATTTTCCCATCCGCCATCTTTGATTTCCCATCCGCCATCTTGAATCACAAAGTAGATGTTGTATTTGGATTCTCCATCCATTCAAACATCGGAGACGATACCCATATTGATTTTTAAAAAAATATCCCATCCGCCATCTTTGATCACGAAATAGATGTTGTATTTGGATTCACCTACCCTCAAATCATCAGAGACGATACCCATATTGATTTTTTAAATTTTTCCCATCCGCCATTTTTGATTTCCCATCCGCCATCTTGAATCACGAAATAGATGTTGTATTTGGATTCCCCATCCCTTTAAACATCGGAGACGATACCAATACTGATTTTTTTAAATTTTCCCGTCCGCCATCTTTGATTGCCCATCCGCCATCTTTGATCACGAAATAGATGTTGTATTTCGATTCTCCACCCCGTAAAATATCGAAGGCGATACCCATATTGATATTTAAAATTTTCTCATCCGCCATCTTTGATTTCCCGTCCGCCATCTTGGATCACTAAATAAATTTCATATTATTAATCAGCGTCCCGAAAATCTCGAAAACGATACCCATATAGATTGTATCCTATTCCTTTAGCCTTTTATTGCCTTTGACCCAACCCTCCCCCTTCTCGTTTGACCATTTAATTATTTTTGTTCGGCCCCTAAAAGTTGTGGCGTAATTTTCTATAGCCTATAGCCTTTCGGAATAATTGGGCTATCATAGGCAATAACAATTTTTAAAATCCGACTGCTAGTTCCTGAGATAAGCCGACATTATGTTTTAGCCTTTTTAGCCTTTTGCCCGGCCCCAAAGGGTCGAAGCGTTATGTTATATAGCCTATAGCCTTCCGGAATAACTGGGCTATCGTATACAAAAAGAATTTTTCAGATGCGACCGGTAGTTCCTGAGATTAGCGCGTTCAAACAAACAAACAAACTCTTCCGCTTTATTATATTAGTATAGATTGGTATTATTTCTTGACCTGCACGTACTCTTAGCAGTGGTTTGAACAATACTCTGGTATATCTGTCTGATGCGAATTGAACCCATCATCATTTATTGAACGCAAGCGAAAATATAGCTAGGGAGGGCTAGAGCTATAACTAGGGAGTTTTAGGTACTGATAACTATTTTTAACATAAATATAATGAAGGAGTTGACTCTCGCAGCTCGGTATCCTAATATATGTAAACTTATCTATTAAGTCTTAAGTCACCCCGAGCACAAAGTTCGTTTCACCAATACCTACCAGGTAGGTATTTAATTAAGTACAGTAAACTTGAGTAGGTATATGGTTTTAGTTTTCACTCGATATCTCCAGGAATTCCAGTAATAAAGGGCCCGCGGTGGGCTTGTCCGACCCGATCATGCTCGGTTTTTATTCATCTTTAAAACAAATATTATCTTAATATATAAAATCCTTGCGTTACTGACTGACTGACAGACACGCTACAGCCGAAACTATTGGGCGCAGGAAGCTGCAATTTGGCATGTATGTTCCTTGGGTACCGTAGGGGTGCACTAAGAAGGGATTTCCCGAAATTCCCACAGGATCGGCCAAAACAGGTAAATAAAAAAAAATGCAGGCGTAGCTGCTGGCGTCCTCTAGTTATTTTATAAAACACATCACAAAGAGCAACAGCTAACGATTTTTCATAAACTTTTTATTACAATAATTTTAATCTTTGATGTGCACGCGTAATAATATTACCAGTTTGTTATGTTGTCGTCGTGTAAGAGCCTTGTCTCTTCAAGAATTTTCTTCAACAACTTGGCACGGTTTTATTGAACAAGTTTTAACATACTAATTTACTAGATCTTCCGTGCACGTAGCACTTGCATTTTATTATTGCCTATATAAACATGACCTTGGCCAGACACACGCCATGCATGTATATATTAGAGGAGTAATTATACTTTCTTTAATTGTTCAAAATGTGAAATAGTAATGTTTTAATACATTACTTTCTCTTACGGTAGTTCTGATGTAGTTGCCACAACGAGCGTTGCGATCACCCATTCAAGTGGAGTGTGCAAGTGGTGTTTAACTTGGCCGATCTATTACGAACGGCAAGTAAGTCACGCTACGAGCGCTACGCGTTATGAGAGAAAAGTTTTGATTAATGGCAAGTTTTTAAAATTTTAAGCGCGTTAAAATATTTAATAACATATAATTATAATGGGTGTTAGTACCTACTCTTATGTATGGTAGTGATAGTTGGGTATGGCAGAAGAGTCATGAAAATAGAATAAATGCTGTAGAAATGAGAGCACATGAGAAGTATGTGTGGTGTCTCTCTGACTGACAGAGTAAAGAATTGTGTGATAAGAGAGTGTTGTGGGGTAAAAGAAAATGTAGTGACAAGCATCGAGAAAGGTATGCTAAGATGGTTTGGGCACGTGGAGAGGATGGATGACGAAATACTGACCAACCAGATATATAAGGCAAGTATGGAAGGGACAGGAAGAAGGGGAAGACCTAGGCGGACGTTCTCTGACCAGATTGGAGACATCCTAAAAACAGGACAGGTGAGAAGTACCCTGAACAGAAGAGCATGCATGAGGAATCTGATGGGAGTGAATGAAGCAAGAGAGATATGTCAGGATCGTTGCAAATGGCGTTCCGTAGTCTCTGCCTACCCCTCCGGGAAACAGGCGTTAGTCTATGTATGTATGTATGTATATAATTATAAGCGTTATACGTAGTACTTTTCTAGACACAAAAACTGTCTAGAAAAGTACTGTGTAGCGTCAGTAATAATTTCTAATAATAGACCGATCCCAATATGCATGATAATTTTCAAAGAACTGGGTCGTTTACATCTCTATAACACGATACCCTAAATCAACGTGTTTATTTCAAAGCAAATTGTTGATACCCTGCGCGTTGTGTTGTGTCTGAGTGTATTAAATGTCGCGATATTATTACTAGAAAGTATTGAACTTTGTATCTGCTTATTTTTAGGATTCGGTTTACGAAGTGTGATAAAATTAAATTACTTAGTTTAATCTCATGATTCAAAATGTGAAATCTTCATCTAGCTACGAAGCATGCATATGCATATCACACAATCTTTAGAAGTTCAAGGTAATACGCTAAATTTCCTTTATGATAAATTTCGAATATTATAGCGATGGAATGTAAAAAGTTTTCAAATCAATAAACATAGGTACTTTATCATTATAGCTTTATTATCTGCAGCATATGGGTGGGTGGCTTCGGTACGACATAGGTGCACTAAAGTGACAATAAGAGACCCGCTAAAAAGTAAAACGGAATTTTCAGATGGTATAGTTAGTTAGTTTTAGGTGGTTTTTAACACGCTTTTATTAGGTCGACATGTATGTAACTATGTAATGGAATCTAAGCTAACTAATTTAACCATCTTCCAAGGGTCGTAGCATAATGAAAATTGGCAGCTGTAGTTAGTTCTGATGACAATACGATAATATGGTATTGTCGAACTGATCTGATGATGGAGCCGGAAGATATGAACTGGAATTTTATGATGGAAAATCGTATCATAACTGCTTTGAATTTCTTAGAAAAGTCTTGTAATGAACTTTGACCACGATTAGGTTTCAAGGTCTGATGATGAAACCGGAAGATAGGCACTGCCTTTCCATGATGGAATATCGTATCATAGTCGTGTTGGCACTTATGAGAGAGGCCACGTATGAGAGACTTTGAACAAGATCAGGTTTCAAGGTTATAGCTAACCAATTATAAATATATTGTAGACCACGCAGTGGTGTACTTAGGGTCCCGTAATTTTGCGGCTGGACAGGCGTATGAGGCCCTAAAGTAGAGTAAAATCACTAAGTGGTCTCCAGATTGAAGAGCTAGATTGTTCTAAGCTGACAGATAAAACACCATGCAATACAGACGCACTGGCGGAGATGCAGAGAATGCGGGCTCATTCGCCTACTTAAAATAAATTTATAAATATTAAAAATATTTTGTTATCAAAGACCAAAAATATAAATAAAATAATAGTTTGAAAAACACTAGAAATACGCCTTTATAAATGCACGTATAAACAAAAAATAAATTATGGATATCGTTCAAGTTGTCTCTATTTCTGGGCTGAAGTGCTATGCGCTTTTACTTGTAGGTAATATAATATTTGACTGTAAAAGCGTGGGGCACTGAAACAGGACTGACTTTCTTAAATACTTATACTAACTTCCTGGCGGAAGCTGCATGAGGTCGCACAAGATCATAACATTTAGGCCAAACGTTTACCAAAGGAAACCAAAGATATCTCGTTCACGAACAAGAACTCTACATTTTGCCACTGTTGTCGCATTACCCTTAAGTACTTAATTTCCTGAAAGAAGAGGCGTTAAAAATGTCGGTGAATGTCGTCTCTTCTCGTTGATGGCGCATGTTTTGTCTGAGTTGGGCAAACTGATGCTTTGAACAGACTGTTTAATGTAGAGTCACCTATTAGTCGTGCTGCAACTCCAGTTAGAGCGCTAATCTGAGTAACCTGCTTCCCGTAACATCTGTTTACTTGATTTTTGAACAAGTTGAACAAGAACGTCTTTCCTGTTCCAGCGCCCCACGCTTTTACAATCAAATATTATAACTAAAAGCACATAGTTTACACTTCAGCCCAGAAATAAAGACAACTTGAAAGATCCATAATTTATTTTTTGTTTTTACAATAATGTGCCCGGTAGATGGCAATAAGCTCGCCCCCTATTACATTGGGATCTAAACATAACTGGCGAAATGTGGGTGTGTATACACCTCTGCCTACCCCTTCGGGTATAAAAGGGGTGAAGTTATGTAGTTATGTAATGTTTTTACGTGTACTTATAAAAGCGTGTTTTTCTAGTGTTTTTAAACTATTGATTTATTTAAGCAAACAATAAGTTAAAGTTGCATATAAACAAAACAGAATCACGCCAGATTGTCAGTTTTGTAAACTACAAGGCTATTTTCCGCTAAGAAAAAAAGCATTACAACGCTAAATCTAAGTAAAAGAAAGTAATAATTTAAATGAATCAGCATTTAATTAATATTTGTATTTGTTATCACAATCTTATGTCAGCAAACAAGAATTTTAGGTAATTGAATATTCACTCCACCATTCAAGCCTAACTCGATATCATTTTTAATTTCGCGCAATAATTAAATAATAGTGATTGATTAAAATTTCGACATTCTTTTCCAATTTTCATTTCTCAAACTTAAATTTAACCAAACTAAATGAACACTTCCAAAAAAAAAACAAAAAAAGAGCGGCATAAATTAATGAATTACGAAGTTCTGAGGTAACAAACATAAAAATCATATTACGACCGATTTAAGAACCTCGTCCTTTTTTGAACTAGGTGTCGCAACAAGTTTCGAATTACGCAGTTAAAAATGATACCAATTCATGATTATTCGCTTTGACGTGCTAAGGGGTATTCTAGGCTCCCTGTCAAAAGTAAAGAATAATACGACTATAATGGCACTTTACAAGGAGTGTAAAGCACATTACGGTAGACAGTCGCATCTCTCAGCTCGGGATAAAGCTATCATAAATATCGGTAAGGCCCCATATTTCGGTGTTAGGGCTAGAGCCAATATATCTGTGGTAGCACCTCGAGTGGCGTGAAATATAAACAAATTGAATGGGCCGCGATGATGAGAGGCATCAACGCAAATGATGAGTAATGTTAGGCGCAAACTTGCCGCTTCGCTGCAGATTTGCCAGCCAAATATCATACTTTTAGGTAATAGAGTTAGTGATTCCAGTCTACAATTTATTCTTGATAGGATCTTCTCTTTTATAGGACGTTCAAATGTTTGTGCATGTAGTGGTAGGTAAAAATAGTTTAAAGTAGTAGTGCTCACATATGGCCTGTTTTGGTGTTAAGTGTTTATTATTTTGTCCATATCACCTAATTGGACTTCGCCTAACAAAAGCTGTGAAGGCAAAAATTTATATTCTCATGTATATGCATAGTAATAACCATATATGAAGTCTTGATTACGGATTTTGCATTTTCTACTCTAAATGCAGTTATAAATGAGCAGCAGTTTAAATTCCTTAGCTAATTATATTAATTATTTAGTTGAATAAGAAAAATACAGCTTCTTAGCTACTTTTAGAACGAACGCATAAAACTTTAATTACCAGGTAAAAATAAGAAGGATCTCACGCCGATGTCTATAAATTAAAGGAGGTGTAGATATATAAAATAATAAAGTCCATTACCATGTAAGTCTATTTAAATGCATATTTAAATCGACTAAGCAGATACTTAACGTAATAGCCGCTACTTCATCACCGGCAATACCATTTATTATATTTTTTGCAATATAAAATTTCTTTTACGACTTGTTTCCCTTCCGTCCCGGCGCATTTAATAAGAGGAACTATTTATTTCAATCTGTCTCCCTCCACGCCCCGGACGAGTGTAACGACTTCCACTAATGGTCAAAATAATGATACCTTAGAATGTACAATTTTATTGAATTCAAAAGGAAAGTATTTCAAGTAACAAGATCCTTATTTACGTCATAGTTAACTGTTTATTACCTCGCCTTTAAAATGAGGTGCAATTGGTTTTATTTGTACTTAAGATGCGTCATTATTTTACAATGTTCAGGGTATCGAGTACGCCGCCAATAATTGGTAAAAACAACAGGCACGAGGCTGATGATAGGTGCAATGAGGGCAATAAAAAGGCAGGCTCGAGTACAGGGAGCGCAGCACTCATAACGGGACTCGTGCAATTTTAGCAGCGCTCGGTGGATGTGCCGGTCACTGAGGATAGCCGTAATTAGCAGCGATTGCAAGCAATTCGTCGGCGGGTGACGGTGGCGCCGCCGCTCGGCCGCCGGTGGGCGGCGGAAGCACACTTCCTAATTGCGCCGTCTACGAGACACCTCAACCGGCGCCTCGGTAATCAACGCCAATCGCTAGCTGACTTGGAAAACCGACAAACCACTTTATAATGCTCACAGACCTTGATTTCATAAATATCAAGCAAATTCTTAATGAGGTTAATCACAATATTTTTATTATTTTACGACTATCCTGTCTTTAACAAGCCAGTTGATTAAGCGTGATTTGATAATTTCTTATTGTATATGTAAGTTGGTAATTGTCACCATTCTAATCTTATTTTTATTTGTACTACTACTGACATCGTGGTCACCAAGGATAATAGGTAATGAGCGTGATTTTTCTTTTTTCATCATATACGTCAGTAGATGTCCACTGCCTGACAAAGGCCTCCCTCAAGGCTCTTCACATAGATCTCCAGCTAACCGCATGTTTCTTTGCTTGGCTCCAAAATAATTTTCTTTAAATAGTACTTATGTGTTTAGAAAAATAGGAATGATTTTTCAGTAATTACTGGCCATTACTCAAATATATTATGATTATTTGGTTATAGTAGGTATACCTATATGTTATTTTGAGTTTTAGCTGAACTTTAGTTAACCTTTAATTGGACTTTTTCCAAACGTGGCCGTTTTAGAGCTGAAACAATGATGAGTCGTAGAACACTGTTTCAAGAATCATAATCAAGTTGTATGATAGCAGAGAAGAATGTCAATTCCTGCTTAGGTACTTTTGGATATTATCTCACTTAAAACACAATAAAATAATAAATATTTTATTGTGTTTTTAAGTAAGATAATATCCAAAATTTAGAATGTAATATTATTTGCCAAAATGTTTGTTATGGACGTTTCCCGTGCCTCGGGAAGCACGATAAGCCATTGGTCCTGCGCCAAATCTCTCTCCGGTCGTGTCGCATGTGGCGTCAAACTATTTAGTAATCTGTGGTGTCGTCCCATCGGACTATGAGAGTGATGGAATAGAGTATGCGCATGCGCACACGCTTGTGCACTATAATATGTCCCGCGCAGATGGCAAGTCTCATATATACCTAGACAAGCCGCCGTGGCCGAAATCGGTCAGGAAGACATTATATTTATATGGACGTTTCTATATTTTCCCAAAAATATTAATAGGAGCGCATTGCTAATTGTGTCACAAATTTGACACCGATCATAATCCCTAGATCATTCTACTTGCACCAGATAGACTTTCCTTATTTTTGAAGTAACGAAATTTGCAGACTGCATATTCCTTTAATTATGTGATTAAGTGAGTATGCATAGTCGTTAGCTCGGATCGCTCGATCGGCGGGGGGTGGGCAGGACGCTTACACTGGAACATAACTTACTTGTTTTATTAAAGAACTGATTTTAATATTTGTTGTTGGAACATATCGAATAGTTTGTAGAGACCTTTTCACTGGGTGGTAACTTTTCCTAAATGGTTACGGAACTTTTGTTATATTCGCGGTCTTCATTAAGTATTTAAATACAATCCTAAGACTAGACTGCTGACAGTCAAATAAAGAGCCAAGTATTCCTTTTAGACAAGTGGACTTAGCTCGTTAAATAAACTTGTCAAATGCATTTATTTTCAGGATACATCATTTTCTTCGGCAGTCGACCGCGGCCTAAACTTTAGTTAAGGGAAGGGTATAATGGAGATACCCCCTCAGGGAGCATATTAAAAGATCTTCCTAGGTTATTAAAGGACCACCTGTCCAGTAGTTTAGTCTCTGCGATGATCCGTATGTCGTTCAATCAGGACAGTATTATTTAATATTTTTTACATAATATAATTATGTAATATCCTTTATGTAGCGACTTATCATACTTCAGTATCTCTCTAAATAACTAACAATATATTTTTACTCAATTTATATCTGTTTTCTAAAATGTACAGCTATGTTGAAGCAAAGGTAAGTAGTTGTAAAGACATCTGGTACCGTGATTGATTCAGATTTGTTTGCACGCAATTTTCAGGCTGATTAGTCAAGACGACACGGACTGAAGATTGATGAGTTGATTAAAGTTTAATTATTGCGGCTATGTGGGCACTTGTAACCGTGACGTTTACATTTAGAGGACGGTTTTTATGTTACGGATAAAACTACCAATTGCAATGAATTGTACTTGCTACTTCATTCTGATAATGCCAGTACCTACGAGTACCTCCTGTAATTACGTGGTAAGAACCATCGCACTAAAAAATGCTTTTCTTTTATATAGTCGCTGAATGTTGCTAGCATTTTTGTATTGCACCTTAAAAATCCGTGGATTCTCAATCAATCTTTAAACCCTTGTTTTACCTCCTTAGGAGTTGAATATTACAAAAGTCCTTTCTCAATAAATGCCCAAGTTATAAAATGTCTTCACTGTTCAAATTCCATGTTTTTATCTTCAGTATGAGTAATTATGATGATGATATAAAATAAATGCATTTTGAATGCGTTGGTTTATGTGATGATACTAGCAATACAAGTGTTCTACTAATACCTTGGAACAGTTTCGGCCAGTACAACTTTGTCGAAACATAAAGCTTTTCAAACAATATTTATATACCAAAAAGGCATGATCGCTTATATTTGTGTGTTGGTAGTATTTAATTAAGTTTAAGAAAGTACCAATCGCTTGTAAATCTATCTCTGGCCGGCAAGTGGCACGTTGCTACTGCAAAAGGACCTATGGGAATGCCAAATTGAGTTATCATGTAAAACTTATTGCTTGTGATACTTGGCATATTAAAATTAAGTGATAGTAAGTAAGATGATACTCTGTATATAATTTGAGGCGGCTTTGTCGCCTGATGGATGTTAACTTTACTATGCCTATTACCTCCGCGCAGCTGCAAGTAATAAGTGGACAAACTTGAGGGCAGCACATAAAATTAGAAAAAAGCCTTTTTATTTGTTTTTCAACTCCAGCTACATTTTCATAACTAATTCAGGTGCAATCAATACTACCAAAAACCACTCAAGATGAGCCAGCACGCAATATGGCGTACCTACTAGTGCTTAAAAGAGACCGTCTAGAATCTAGATGCTTAACTATTTACATAACATTTCATTTTGTTATTTACATTATTATTGAACTTAAATTATTTAATATATGCTATAATTTAAATATATAATTATAAAGCAAATAAAATAAAGTAAAGCAGGAGGCGTTTAGGCGTCGTAGTATTCCTCTGCATCACTCGCCTCCTGCTTTACTTTATTTTATTTTTATTTTATCTGTATATATAAAATCCTTGCGTTACTGACTGACTGACAGACACCCTACAGCAAAAACTAATAGGCGCAGTCAGCTGAAATTTAGCATGTATGTTCCTTGGGGACCGTAGGGTTGCACTAAGAAGAGATTGCCTGAAATTCCCACGGGAACGGGCAGAAATATAAAAAAAAAGTGCAAGCATAGCTGCAGGCATCCTCTAGTTTGCTTATATATATTTTAATTATAGCTGTAGGGTTATACGTTTAGTTTTAGTTCAAAATAATTTAAGTTCAATAATAATGAAAGAAGAATCAGCATTGCCACGCTGAATAGCAATGCTGATTCTTTGGGCAAAGAATAAACCGGCCCTCTGGTCAGGTGAGACGTCGATCAAGCGTCTTGGATATATATGTCGCTATATAAACTACGAGCGCTAGGACCCCATGGGCCCAGCTTGCCTCCCCAAACGACTCAAAAACGTAATTACCGACCAAATTGCCGTATTTGCGCCGTTTGTGGGTTTCCGCGCTTGCAGCAGCAGCGCCAGCATGACCTGCCGTGTTTGGAATATGTGATGGCGAAAGGGGGCCTACGCACAATGCGTCCCACACCAAAGGCCTACTCATTTTCCATGGCAACAATGACATACCGTCAGGTCTCTTCCCGTCATCTCGTACCAAACCATTTGTTACAAATACAGCTGGTACGCCAGACGCGACAAGAGTACGACGAATTAAGTCATTCAAATGTCCATGTCGAGGTATTCTGCCCGTGCTTCTGCTGCAGGAAAGCCCATGGTGTCCGAGGCTATCGACGTCTTCTCCACAATGACATCGATGCGGAGAAAAACATGGAGCACCTCAAAGTAGACAAGTGGCAATACGGAAAATCTCATCATCCAACAATTCCAACATGCTTAACACTACGCCAAGTTTTGTACGTTCGATCCTCACATGGAACATTTCAAAAAGTGACTGTACTTAGTCTGACCGCCGCAACCTAAAGATACAGCGATATTCTATTACTAAGCCCAAGGTCATTCAATATTCAATGGTACTTACTCTCCATAACTACTGTCAGAGATCCTCGTGACAGGCGAGACTAACAATTTAACGTGTTGTCCATGCGTATAATTTCAACAGTATATTTCAAAGTAAAAGAAAAGGTACCTATCTTTGAAGGCATTCGCAGGCCTGTTACGTGTCTTTCGCAGAACCAACAATTGCAACTAGAGCAAAGCAGCAGTCTATATGTATAATCAATCCAGTAATATGATGTTTGTATAGTTTATGAGATCATATCGCTATCGTTACAAATGAGGTAAGGATTGGGTAGGCGTTCGGGCCTTATGGTACAAACATGACTAGGTATGATCTAAAAGACGACAATTTCAAGGCCAGGTATTTTAATTCGATAAGATTGATCTTATTGAGTTTAGTAATTACACCAGCGCACACCTAATTTCTAACTTAATTCCTATCCATCCTCAGGTTATCGGGATAAAATCTATTGTGCATAAATCGGAGAACAGTTGTAAGTCAATGCAATTTTCTAGAAACCTTTCGCAAATATCTTCTCATTCCTAAACTGTTAAGTACCTAACCCTACGACGCCCACATCTATAATGTTGGTAAGTATGTATAGGTATCGTCTAGACGACGAATCTTAAATCACATTGAATATTGGCCATTCATAATATCATAAAACCCGTTTCATTCAATAAGGTTTCGCATAGCAGTATCCTTCCGGGCATCTTTTTTATATAAAAGGGTACGTGGACACCGACCGTACCTATTATTTAAATTATGTAAACAATTTTTAATTAAGCTGTTCTTAAACTCGTCAGACAAGTTCAATGTTTGTGTGTGAACATAAAGTTATCGTCTTAATTATGAAAGCTTTTAATGTGGTCAGCTAAGCCAAAGTGGATAGCAAAGTACAAAGAATCGGATACTGAAATAAATAATAATTATATAGTAAACGCTTCGCTACGCGTTTAATTTTGTTATTAAGTAAATTTCACTTCTAGATGAAAGCTGCGCTTTCAAACTCAAAAACTGAAACTCAAATATGTTTATTTCCATAAAAATGTCGAAATTTTTTTTGATACGTCAGAAATAGATAATAATAAATAAGAAAAAAAGTAAATATAAATGCATACCTATTTACATAATTGAGAATTGAAAAAAAAATGCCTGTTCAGTTCAGAAAGTAGAGCCTCTGAGAAGAATCAGGCAAGAAACTCAGGGCCACTCTTTTCATCGTCCAATTTTATACAATTAAATAACTAATTAACTACATTGCATTTTCATATATGAGCTGGATTGTCCATAATGTGGTTGTTAATCAATATGGTTATTTTAAAAAAATATATCAAAGCACTAAACTAGACTAGCACAATACAGACACAAAAAACTTAAAATGTTAAGAATGAAATCGCCCGTGGGACTGAACAAGTTAATCCCAAGCATTTTTATCTTCAATATAATCTCGTACTGAATAGTAGCCTTTTTGACATACTTAGCTTTCGTTTTATAAACTTTCATTTGAGACCTAGAAAAATAGTGATCAAAAGAATTCTACGAGATCGGCCATTTTACAGGTAGGTATACAATCCCCGTGAACCTCGAGTAGTCATAAATTAAAGGAATAAATAATAAAATACGTACTAATATAAATACGTGGGATCAAAACACTGGCGAAAAGTGGGCGTTTAATATGCCTCTGCCTACCCCTTCGGGGAAACAGGCGTGAGTCTATGTATGTAACTAATATAAATTAATTTATGATTAAGAATACAAATACTACAATAACATATATAATTTGAAACTTAAGTAATGACTTTTAAATAATATTGATGTAGGTACTTAATTATTATATTATTTTTAATTGTTATTTCGTTACCGTAAATAGTAGACAAGACACAATTATATTCTAATATAGAGGTATCTTAATTTTATCAACCATAACTTTGCGATCGCGGCTTTCACCAATTATATTATGCTTTTTGAAATGCGAAAGGATTTGATTTTCCCATTGTTATGAGAAAATTTTAGTAAGTAGTTTCTTTCCATTATCATCGACACTATCTAAGTGTCTTGATAGAATATTAGTAAATGGGTTTTACGTTATTAATTTAAGTTTCGTTCTTATTGCTTTAAAATTTTAACGATTAAGAACTGTTTAAAGTTTATATAACGAAAACTGAAACCCCAATTGTACCAATAATTATGATTTTTCTTACTTCGGCACCATACCTGGGAAATTACTGGTTTAGAAGATATTGAGGCTCAAAGTTACCATAAAATTTTTATAATTAGGCAGAAAATCGACGTTTTTACCCCGCCAACGTGTTCTATAGATGTCCTATGCCTTTCGATAAGTATCCATAATATATAGCCATACCCATGGATAAGTAGGTATTTCGAAAATTGCACGTGCGCACTTTTAATTGCGCTTTAAAAAATGTGTTTCCCATGTTTTATTTTTGCTTAAGTATGACTTGGCATGATGTCCAAATATGTATATATATATGATCTCTTTTGATCTTTAAAAGCACTGTTTTCAAAGTTGTTGACCTGGAGTTGAAATAAACAAATGTTTGCAGTGCATTTTATACAACTTAAAAATGTTTAAGTTACTTCTAAAAGTTAAGTTATTTTTATTTTTAGGGTTCCGTACCTTACAAGGTAAAAAAAGGAACCCTTATAAGATCACTTTCTTGTCCGTCTGTCTGTCTGTCTGTCTGTCTGTCCGTGTGTCACCACCGATTTTCTCAGGAACGGGTGGACCTAGCAAATTGAAATTTATACCAGATACTGAGGTCTATGGTTCCTATTAGGTGTATAAAAATCAGGGTCCTGGGTCAACCCGATAAAAAGATATGGTCAAAATTAGATTTTTGCGAAAACTTGTAAGTACCAAAATTAACCTTAATTTTCCACTTTTTTAATTTTCGGAATTTTTCCTTTACTTGTGCTGTAAGACCTTGGTTTTGACCAAAATTGACAATTCTAGGTCAACCGTAAGTACCCTATAGGTTTTGGGTCGAAAACCTAAATGGTAGTTCCCGTTGAACTAGAATCACGAAATTTGGCCAAAAGCAGGGTCTTACAGCACAAATAAAGGAAAAATTACAAAAAATAAAAAAAGTGGAAAATTTAAGAGTGTCCCCATACATACAAATGGAGTCTCATTTAAGATAGTCCTCTTAGTTGTATTGGCGCTCATACAGATTTAGAGGACTAGCGTAATTAGCACCAACCTCAAAATTAAATAAGGTAAAATGCGTACGGAACCCTCGGTGCGCGGGTCAGACTCGCACTTGCCCGAATTTTTTTTTTATAGTCTCACGCCTGTATCCCCGAAGGGGTAGGCAGAGGTGTAATATTACACCCACATTTCGCCATGAATTTTGAAGGTCCCACGTAATAGGGGGTAAAAAAATAAATAAATAATATAAATAAAACGTAATAAGTTATAGTTTACTAAAATAAAGAAAACTGTAAGCCACCTCAGGCACCAACATCCTATAGACCCACAAGCTTTTTGCTGGTTATTGGCAAGCATTTTGAATGAATGAATAAAAATGTTGCTTAACAGATGAGATGAGACCACACCTAAACGACTTCTTTCAAGGCAACAATTCGGTAAATCAAAGCATGGAACAATTAGTCCGTAGTAGTAATCAGTAGATGCCGTAGGTAGATGTTTTGAGAATCAAATGTATTGTTCCGCAGCTTCCCTCGATATAAGCCAATATATATTTGGCAAAGTTTGGCACAAATTGAAGAGGTAGTTTCCGCGCTCATTCATCAACATCCTCAAATCTTACCTTGAAAAAGAAACCTTCAAGTCAAACAAAACAGCGATTGCTCGGTCCTTCAAGAGGTAAAATTAGGTGTTCCACAGGGTGGCGTAATGGGTCCAACTTAGCTTAGTATCTTATATTCAATGCCGATCGTCCAACTTCTGATAACACAACAACTGCAACTTTTGCAGATGATACAGCATTGTTGTCTCCTCATACTAAACCGACGTGACTGCAACAAAAATTCTTCAAACGCAATTAGACAAAGTGAAGAAATAGTTCAATCAGTGCCATCAGTGGAGAATAAAATTCTAAAATAAGTTGATACATTAAACTTAGGAAAGAACACTGTCCGCTGGTCAAACTCAATAATGACGAGATACCCCAAAAGGACCATGTAAGGTACCTTGGTAAGCACTTCGACAGGCGATTAAACTGGCAGAAGAACATCTGAGCCAAGAGAAAGCAGCTTGATACTAAACTGTGCAACTTACACTGGCTTATAGGACGACACTCTCAGCTAAACGACTACAGTTAAACGACCGTATACAAAACTATTTTGAAACCAACTTGGATATAAGTATGGAATTCAGCTCTGGGGTACAGTCAGTGTGAGTAACATCGAAATTCTTGAAAGATTCCAGACTAAGGCTATGAGAACAATGTGTAATATCCCTCAGTGTATAAGCAATATGTACATGTAGGTAACTGGATCTGTAAATAACGGCCATAAAGCAGAGGATATTACACTTGAGTGTAAAACACCAGAACAAGCTATCACACCATGCAAATAAACTTGCACAGGCGTTAACTGAAGGAGGACTCCGACACGAGAGATTGAAGCGTATAGTCATCCCAATGCTGAGTTCTAGATTCACAACACAGTAAAGAAACTGTCTGATGGGGAACTCCATAAAGCAAAACTTCTCTGCATAAAATGCCTTATCAGTAAAAAGACTCAAAGGAATATATTATTGTCTCCAGACAGATTGCTACGTGGCAGAGAACAAAAGAAAAAGATTTTATGCTACTGGTTACGTATAAGCACCAAGAATAAATGTATATTCCTGCATGACATAGAAGCCAAGCTCACAGGATGACTTAACCGACTCCATAGAGTTATGGCCATCTCTCACAGACTGATCACCGATCATACCGTTTCGTTCCAAGTGTAAACACCTATAGTTGGGCAGGTGTGTGGCTAAGTCTATATTTCTATACTCTCATATAGCCTTTGCCAGGGTTTGGTGACGTGCAAGAGATGCCTGCCTGGCATCACTGGCTTTTAGGGATAGCTACGGTCGGTCATTTACTATTAAGTGGATTATAATTTATATTTTAAGTAGCAACGAATGACAAACCACATTAATAATAGACCAATAACAGAAACGTAGAAGATATTTCTACCTCAAGAGTAGTTGAAACTACGGATACCGGCAGATATATAAATGATGGATTTTTATGAGCAAACCTCGGTATGCTGTAGCTTTCTGCTAATCTATTACGATGAGAATTTAACGGCTACGTGCAATTTAAATACAGGCAATCGGATAATAGCAAATCTGATGGTGAAGGTGATAAGACTGTTTGTTCTCTCACCGTCCGCCCCTCCAGTAAGGCATCGTCTAAGTATTTTGGCATTGTTGATACAGTACAACTCTTAGCCCGCGGATACTACTCCCTCGCACCGGCTTATGGCCCAGGAATAGCCCAATAAATATCCTATATGTCGGTCACTCTCCAATTATGCGTTCTTCGCCTAATTACCGTACCCTTTTTAATTTTCACTGATTTGACATTAAACACATTAGAATATGAAACACATCAAAAATACGAATACAATAGTTAATGAGGCATTTAACTAGTAGTGGTGGTTTTCTAGATAATGAGACTTAAACATTTTATGTGTATGGTAATTAGATAAGTTGAATATTTGATGCAACGGTAATTGGAAAATATCATTAATTTCATGAAAAATATTAAAAATGATAATACTTATCACTCATTCGACATGCATTTCTACACAATCATAATAAAGTTATAGCATTAGAATTAATAGACTACAGGCCCATGTCCAGTCCCCCCCCCGTGGGATCTCCACCTTGTCGTGGTGGGGGGGCTCAGTAACCGTGGGTTAGAAGCCACCCACGGTGAAGCTAAGCGGGATCCAGGGAGGGGACGCTCCACGTGGGCTTGGTAGAGGCCTGCGTAGGATGCATCCCATGGTGCGGGTGCGGGGGACAGTTCTGTCTGTCCCTCGCAGTCGGGTGCGGTCGCGGGAGGAGAGGCGTGTGGGTGTTGCGTTGCCCCGCGCCCTATCTTCCGCGACCAAATGGGGGCGCACCATCGTTGCGTCGCGGTGGGGCCGCAGAGGAAGAGGAGATGCGGTGTTGCGTTGCCGTCCTCCCTATCCTCTGCGGCCGCTGGGTGTTTTGGCGGCGGAGCCCAACACCTTCATCCGCCGCCAAGGGGGTTTCGTTCGGGGCCCGCCTGACCATCTGGTGGGCCAATACCCGTCGGGGGATAGCGAGGAATGCTTTGGTGAAACCCTACCCTCCGACACATGGGTACATGAGGAGCACGGGTTGGTTTTTAGTCAGTAAGAGTCTGACAGTCCCCTTCGTCCTTGCCCCACGGGGCGGAGGGACTCCATGAGGATTTTCCAACCCGATACCAAAAAAAAAAAAAAAAAAAAAAAAAATAAAGGCCCATGTCCAGTCGGTAATATTTTGGAAATTTTCAGAAAATAAAAAAAAAATACCGACTTTGTGGCGAACGATTTTTTTACGGCCCTGCGCGCTTTCTTATTATTTTTCATGTATCTATCGATGGTAAAAATGTCGTACAAAAATATATGACCGAAATGCGTACTAACTCTACCTGCACTTTTGAATTCTCACCAGCACTCAGTTGGACATCCTTCAAGTGAGTGCTCTTATATCGTCCTAGAATATAGAGTGAGCTGGCGCAAAATAGTCCGGGAAAAAGTTATCCTAAAAAGCCACGACCCTCAGCATTGAGGATAAACGACGCCAGGAGGAGGAGGAGGATATCGTCCTATATACGTCACCTGGTGGTTCATATGACCCATCCAGTTTGGACATGGGCCTGTAGTAGCACATCTAGATCTACGACTACTTCTTCCCGAATTGTTTAAAATTTGTCTTTTTCCTTTTGTCTTTTATAAGCTCTGAAATTTTCCCTATTCCCTTTTTGAGTTCTCTTCCGGTTTTTTGGTGACATTTCGCAGATAGTATTTTTTTATCTCTTTTTCTTTTATTATACCTTTTTTGTCTTTTTCTTTTGATCTGTATAAACAAACAGGGTCATTTTTAATACGTCCTTGGCGTTATCGTGCGGCTAGCCTTCTCTTTTCTTTAACTTCCTCTTTGGTCTTTTTGGGTTTTCCCATCCTACAAATTGCAGCGGGCAGGGATTGAAAGAGGAAAGCTGAAGACCGAGCTTATCGCCATAGGAGAGGCCTACGTCCAGCAGTGGAATGATATAGGCTGATGATGATGACGATTATTGGTCAGCATATAGTATAAACATATTTACCGACAATGATAATAATATTCTACGAAAACTTTATAGTAATACGACGCAACGACGTCGCGGCTACAGTTAGTAAACAAGTATTAATTTTTCATACAACGGTAATTATTAACACACGGTAATTAGTATGCGGTTATTAGAAAACGATAGACTTTTTTTAAAATTAAGAAAACCAACACAGTATGCAAATACTGGCTTATTACAACATACGGCGGCCAAAGTACTGTTCCATTTACACTATCAACTAGGGTCTAACTTAAAAAATCAAGTATTTAAATAAGTATAACGGTAATTAGAAAAGTTTTTAACCAAGGCTACGGTAATTATATACTCAAGTGCTTCGTTGGCGGTACACTAACGTAAGAGACCTGCAACTGCTGATGGGCCACGGCGCACACTGAGGAGATCTGACACGTGCGGTAGTGATGTGCCAAGTGCCGTTATTTAGGGATGTGCACCCGAGAACAGAAAATGTCACGGCAATTATAACTTTCGATTGGACATGCGGTTATTTAATGATAATTATTTACAGACTGGTTCAATTGAGTCGATATTTTGTTATGTGATACCCGTTGCTTAATATCGTTTAATACCTTGAATAGATCAAAGTAAATCTGTACGTTTTAGAAATTATAAGCAAATTTTAACATTAAGTTGGTGTGCGGACACGCCACGGTAATTAGAGAATAGAGGTTTTTTGAACATAGGTTAAATTAATTTAGTCTTAACTAATTAAAACAGAACGCAATATTTTGTTTACAGTTAGATACGGATGCAAACTAACATATAAAAAAAATCCATGATTGAATTTGATAATATTATGGACTAGACGACGCCAGCAGCTACGCCTGCATTTTTTTTAATTTACCCGTTTTGGCCGATCCCGTGGGAATTTCGGGAAATCCCTTCTTAGTGCACGCCTACGGTCCCCAAGGAACATACATGCCAAATTTCAGCTTCCTGCGCCCAATAGTTTCGGCTGTAGCGTGTCTGTCAGTCAGTCAGTAACGCAAGGATTTTATATATTAAGATTATGTAAGTCCGGACTAGTAAAAACTTGCAACCGGAGAATGGCCGATGTATGATCATTTAACCCGTATAAGCGTTCTGTTTTTGAAAGCAAAACCTACCTTTTACTAAAAAGGCACACAAATGTTTTGGCAAAAGAAAAAGGTCCACTAAAACTAATGAATGCTACATATGCATCCATAATAAGATTGAGAGAATGCACGCCCGCACATTTCTTTTAATTTAACTATTTCTTGCCGATCCCGTGGGAATTTAAGAAATCCCTTCTTAGTGCACCCCTACGGTCCCCAAATGGTCCCCAAGGAACATACATACCAAATTTCAACTTCTTGCGTCCAAAAGTTTCGGCTTTCTTCGGTAAAATAAGAATTTTATAAATCCTGATTTTTTATTATAAACCCGCAGCATAAATACTAGTACCTACGTAAGTACATATAGATCTGACCTGTTCTTGGTGTATAGTTTAGAAATCTGCATGATTTTATAGAAACTTTTAATCTTATCGTATAATCTTTAAGGATATGACAGATTTCATAAATTATTATCAACATTGGTAGAAAATAAGTATATAGATGGTTGTGTAAAAAATATGACAAGAATTATTGTTAAATATGAAATTTCAAATTATGTGTTTATCTTAGACCTCGTGTAGGTACATTTTTACCGCCGATTATGTAATTAAATATAAGTACAGTTCTTGCTACGTAGGTATAATTACTTATTCGAAACAGAGGGTGTGAACAACTGATTAAATCTTTACTGTCACTGCAGTTTCTGTGTTTTTAAATTGCAACTGATATGATGATGGTATCAAATAAAAAAGACATGCGAGGCACCAGGTGCCATTTAAACATTTTGGTGGTTTGACTGGTTGATTATTATCAAAAATAAGGCCATTTAATTTAATACTTATCAATTTCGAAAAAGCTGTGCATATTCGTAAAACTATTTCAGCTTTTCTATTACATATTCCATAAAATATAGAATTATTATAGATTGAAGTATAGTCACCATTTACGAGTACCTACTTGTGTGTAAAAGTATTTTTAAGTAGACTAATGCAGCGTTTTAAGGCAGTTATTATCTCTAAACTTTCTTTTTATTTTTTCTCTTTATTGGTTCACTAAACCGGACATAACACTTGAAATAACATAGGATATCACTTAGAAATACAAGTAATAGTGTATGACCTTCTTGAAGTGAACACAACATGCTTTATAAAAATAGACTTAAGTTTAGTACATCACAATCTTATACATAAAATAACGTTAAATATATTTTTTGGAAAGAATTTTTTTTAACGAATGAACCGATACATGGAAAATGTCAATTTCGTTGCAAATATTGTTGTAGGTTGAGCACATACAATTCAACGGTGCATGCTGTCCATAATTAGTGCGGTAAAGGGGCAAGCTTAAAGTTTTTCTATTATGGATACGGCTTTCAGACCGTGGAACAACAAGATTCATATTTTCAAGTAAAGAGGGGCTGTCTAATTTTCCATTTATCAATTTGTGCAGATACACAATATTAGCGACATGTCTTCTATGTTTCAAAGTTATAAGTTTGAAGTGCTTAAGCCTAGATTCGTAGGACGTTAGATTACGGCAAAGGTTATGTGCATATGATAAATGGTATAGGAACTGTTTCTGAAGTTTCTCTATTCGAGAAATATGTACTTCATAAGATGGGCTCCATACCTGGCAGCAATATTCAAGGATTGATCTTACATAACAGTTATAAAGAAGAATAGGAACTTCATAATCCTTAAAGAATTTAGTTTGCCGTATGATAAATCCGGCTAAAAGTGCACTTTTACATGTAATACTATCTGTATGTTCACGGAAGTCTAATTTGCTATCAACTACAACCCCCAGGTCTCTTATGTTCGACACCTCAGTTATTGGAGTATTGGCGATATAATAAGTAGCAGACATGGGATTTCATTTACGTGTAAATTTAATATGAAAACATTTGGAGGTATTTACCGTCATTCCGTTTAATGAGCACCAATTATTTATTGCGTTAATGTCAACTTGAAGAGAGCAAATATCATTGTGGTTAGATAAAATTCTGTATATTTTAAGATCATCTGCGAACATTTGATATTTAGATGTTATGACAGAACATAAGTCATTTACATAGATTAGAAAGAAAAGAGGTCCCAAATGGGATCCCTGGGGCACCCCAGATGGCACTGTTCTGGCTACAGACTTATATCAACTTATTTTAACGAGCTGTGATCTATTGTTGAGATAAGATTCACTCCATCTAAGTAAAGAACCACAAATTCCCGCATGAGCCATTTTCTAGATAAGTACACCGTGGTCAACCACGTCGAAAGACTTTGAAAAATTTGTTTGTAAATAGCATGAACTTCTGTTTTATCTCCTATTGGGTATATAAGGTTCGACGTGGTTGACCTGCCAGGCAGAAATCCGTGCCGATTGATATTGAAAATTTGTTTCAAATGAAATTGTATTCTACTCTGAATCAGTTTCTCAAAAACCCTTTCCATCGCGGATAAAATCGAGACCGGTCTGTAGTTTGTAATATCACTCCGATCCCCTTTTTTGTAAATCGGAGTGACATGAGCGAGCTTCCACTTAGTAGGAAAAGTTCCCTCAGAAAGAGACTTGTTAAAAATGTGATAAAGTGGGTCAACGAGGTGCTCTGCACAGCGTTTCAGAAATATTGTAGGAATAGAATCAGGTCCCGGTCCTTTGTTGATATTTAAAGAATTTAGACAATCTAAAATATCTTTTCTAGAGATGTAAACTGAACCCAGTGATACCAGGTTATCGATTGAGTCTTCGGAAGACGAAGCCCTTTTTGCCTGTTTACTATCAGAGTATACTGAATGAAAGTATTCGGAAAAAAGGTCACTGATGCTTTGCCCGCCTTGAACAGTTATATCATTATAAATCATTTCATCAGGAATTTCACTACTATTTGATCTCATTGTTTTAATATAAGTCCAAAAGTATTTCGGACCTGTTATAAGGTAATTTTTTTAATCAGTTTTAAATTTATTTAGACATTCTTGTACCATTGTTCTACAGCGATCTCGTAACATTTTATATATAATTAAATCCATAGGGTTGGAATATTTTTTAAACTTATTATGTATTTTATTTTTCTCTTTTAAGCTTTTTAGTAGAGACTGACTGAACCAAAATGGGCAATATGGTTGATTATAAATGATTCAAATAAGGAACGTCCTTCCTTGATAGGTCTTAATCATCGGATCGGGTCTAGATTTCTTCCGAAAAATAAGTTGTGGCCCTTGAGATTATTGGCACAAGTTTCTAAATAAAGTTTATTGTATCCATAGAGATTAGGTACAAACATTATAGACCCTGATTCAACTGCATATCCGAACAAACATAAGCAGAGCTTTATACTCTAAGTAGATATATTTAAATAAATTTTAGTATTCTTAGTTACTATATACCTCCTCTTTTTTTTTAGACTCACGCCTGTATCCCTCAAGGGCTAGGCAGTACAATAATACACCCACATTTCGCCATGTTATGAATTTGTATGGTCTCACGTAATAGGAGGCATCCCTATTACCGTTACCGGGCACTTTGCCAGACTCCGTGCTGCTGCTTACTGAGAATTCAGATAAACCCAGTAATACTTTTGCCCGACCCAGGCATCGAACCTGGGACCCCCTGATGAGCAGAGATATACGCTATCCACTGGACCGCGGAGGCAGCACTTAGGTACCCTTCATACAGCAATAACATAACTGAATACTTATCTTTCCAACATCCAAATTCACCCTAAATACGATGCATTCTAACATGCTTTTTAACAATGTCAACAGGGTGTTTACCCAAGAATGTGCCAAACTTCAGAATAGAAGAGCCATTGACAAAATCATAAGTTCACAGCACTCATTACAAAGTAAATAAAAATGCAATTTGTCATCAAACATAAGTTGCATGAACCATGAGACGATATAGTAGAAATATTGTATTTTCTACTTTGAAAAAGTATATTATTGAATGAGTGTCTGCATTGAACAACGAAAGTATAACAAATAAACGTATCTACCTAATTATAAAAGTTACGATCCAAGTTCAAAGCAAACTGAGATAGGCTAAAAGTTTTATTGTATTGCTTGCAATTCCAAATAGTTAAGTAGTAATATAGCTATGTGAAGAAGAAAAAAATATAAACAATGTAGTAGGAAAGGAAGGATAGGTACTACGCACTAATGATGACATATAGGTAATAAATGCAAAAATAAAAGATAAGTATTTACAATGAGTTGCAAAGTTTAGTTGCTGTACCTACAAATATGGTAGAGATGCAATGAATATTTAAATCCACGACGTTTTTCACTATTAAAGAGGCAGGTTTTAGTTTACAAATAACTTAAGGAATATCACCTGTGTCGTAATTTAAGGAATTCGTTGCAAAATAATCATGCAACAAGTTCCAATCCAATTTCTTGTAAATACTTAAGATGAATATAATAAAGTTGTTAGGTATGTATCTTTATGTGTAAATAAGTTAATTATGAGTGATGAGTTGAATTAGGACTTTCAAGGGTACGTTTACACGACGATATACCTACGCATAATTTAAAAGTTTGAGCATGAATGACAAGAAGACTTCAACCATAGGTTTTAAAAATGCAGTAAGGGATGATAAGATACACGTAAGAACATATTGCTAGGTAGATTAGAATGACTGACCTTTTATATCCTCTGAGGTAACGTCGTGATTTTCTTTGTTCGCTTGAATTTTCTCGATGAGGTGCTCCAGCCTACTACTGTTGCCTTTGAATAACATGATCATATCTGTGTGTCGGCGAGGCGCCTCTCGGTGCTGAGGAGTCGGCAGCGGCGAGTCGCGTTGGTCGCGCTCGCGGTCTCTGGCTCCGTGGCGGCCGCTGATTGCCGCAGGTGCATCGGTTCCAGTTTATTTTGGAATTTTTTGCGGGTGCATTTACGCGAGTGCGAATTAATGCGCGGCGCGTGGCCGACAGGTGCCACTAATTGAAGGGGCGCCCGTCGCGGGCTGCGCTTGCTCCACGCCAATTATTTGGGTGCCTGCTGCCGATCGGCTTAATTAGCGACAATCATTTGTGGCACGCACCTTTATTTCCCGATTACAGGTGGTTATAAGTACCGAGGCGAGCGCTGTCATCGGCCGGGTTAATTACGGAGTTTTGGTGGTACGTGGTGAGTGTTTTGGAGTGCAGTGGTGCAACGGAACGCGCGCCAAGAGCGGCGAGTGCGGCTCGACTGCGGCGTGCGGCGCTCCGGTGGGCGAGTCGCCCGGCCGCAGCACCTCGGCGTGGCACCCTGCGCCCCGCCTGCCCGCCCCGCCCACACAACCTCCCCCCTACTTGCACCCACTCCCCCTTTTTACTCTTTAAGCGATCCCTCATCGTTAACAAATATGTTACCTATTTCCTATTCTAATAATACCTACCTAAGTGATCCAGGGGACAGGTAATGCAGACGTCGTAGATAATATCTATAACAGGGTTTTTTAACAAACCGTATGAATGAAATTAGCTTCTGAACCATTCTCAGGTAGGCAAAGTAACATACCGCTGTGGTGATTTTGAATATCTTCTTCAATCTCATACAAGATTATTAATATGCAAAACATCCAAGGTTACTATTTCTATTCTTTCGTGCCAACTTAAGCAGCATTTACGTAGCCTGAATGAATGAACGAAATATTACGTACATCCTGACATGACTCAGATGAAGAATAATGACCATTATAGGCACAACAATGTGCACAGTTCAAAACGTCTCTTGAGACGAACCGTCAAATATTGACGCATCGCGTATGTGACAGTCGCAAATAAAGCATTTGAAGAATCCGCCTCGAGTAATGAGTCGAATGACAGGAAGATGACGCTAAAAGCTTTTCAAATGTAGAACGAGGAAAACTGGTTTTAGATTTTCCTCGTTCCACCCAGGGGCGTGTGCGCGGCCAATGGGCGCCGGCGCCCGATTACCCCGCCACCCCGTCACCCGCGCCCTCCGCGCCGCTTCACTAAACTTTACTAAACACAATGCACTCCTAACATTCAGCTCGGTCTACACTTAAATCAAAAAGGAGGCTTTGTTTGCCATACATTTATTATTTCAGATGATCATGTGATCCAACCAAAGATTCTTTAGCTATCTTTAGGATTATGATTCATTTGAATATGATTAAATATCTTTTTATCGTAGACTGAACTGTTAGCATGATGACTTAATTATAATATTGCTTAAATAATATTTAGTTGGCTAGCAGGCGACGGTCACCCGACGTCCGCGATCGGTCCACGGGGAGCGATATCGCTGGGCCTCCGCGCGGCGCGCCGTTGCCTTTTAGTTGTGCATATATTAGTGGGATTACAGGCCCGCGACACAGCTGCTGTAATTTTACGGATAAACTTCAAAAGTATCTGCATGCAGAATTTATTCGTGATTTGTGTCGTACCATTATTTGTTTTCTATTTGGAATAATACTCAAATGTGTAGGCAAAGACATGATACTCTAGCAATGAATAGGTTTTTATGTAAATAGGTATGTCCTACACATACATTTTATTGCTCATCATTAATGTGTGTTAGTTCGGCATAATAGATTATGGTAAGTCAAAGAACAGATTTAACATAAGTAAGTTTTTGGAGATTGTTATCAGAGGTTGCATTTTTGCTAACATTATGTTAATTATCGAGAGTCACACTTTACGCAAGTCCTACACTAATGTGTACATAAACTACTACCTAATGTATTTCATGAAAACGAATTAGGAAGCCACAAATAAAAAAGTTTTGCATGTGAATGCAGTGTAATTGTTTTCAAGATTTGTTTTGTACATATTATCAATATTATGTTTGTCCTAATACCTATTGTATCAAAAGTTTGTACCTTGTACGAGCTCTAGGTTTGGATGTTCAGATCTAGTAAATTGTTGGTATGTGTTACCTACAGTGGTTGTGTCTGTAAGACAAAGATCGTAAGGCTACTTACTGCGGTAGTCGTCTAGGTAGGAAAATTACTGGGCATTAGAAGACTTAACTCCATACGTCTCGAGTTAGATAACAGTTTGGCTCTGTATCTGACATGACCAAAGTCTATGGGCGGCAATTGCCGATTACCATCACGTGGGCCGTTAGTTCGTCTGCCACCTTAATTAACACCATAAAAAGATGTATTGTTTCTTAATCCAGCTGTCGAATGAGAAATCGTTCCCTCAGTCGACAGTTAATCGACTAAATGAATTTCGATGTAAAGTATTCCCTTCTTTATATAATAATATAATAAATAAACATCTATCAGTATACGGATTGTCACATTATAAATGCAAAAAAATGGTCTAAGCACCTACTCATTTCTTCTAGACTACACATATGAAGAAACGGAAAAAATGCTAATTTAGGATGAGTAAAATGGAGCCTAGTTCACTTAACATGATCTGTTACACAACACGAGCACACACACACATACTTACATACACACACACACACACGCACACACGCACGCACGCACGCACGCACGCACACACACACACACACATTTAAAAATACCTTGGGAACTGTCACTCCTTCATACAGGTTATACTATAACCTAGTTAGGAGATCAGAACTGCACCCACTATAATTGTAGCAAATCTGTAATTTTACCATTTTCAAACTATATAACCATGTACTGCAATCTTTGTAAACATAAATAAAGTACCTATTATTATTATATAGTACTTTATAGGTACTACATGCTCATCACATTAAACGTCAACTGATTCAGATTATGTTTCTTGCAGTAATTACTCAAAGCTTCTAAAATTAAAAGTGCCTTACTTGACAATGAAATCAAACACAACACAAGCTTTCGCTGCTGTAGTCTGGAACATTAATAAGTAAATTTCTTTACTAACGGGTAGAGATGAATAGAAATAGAGCCTGTTATAAAGGATTTTACAAAACGCAAATGATCGCCAAGCTGATCCAATAGTTTTCACATTACAACGGTAGTCCAGCAGTTGGTTTAGTAGTTCGGATATAATTTTTTTTATGTGAAGATAAAGATGATTTGGTATGAATCCCGGTATCATATTGGGCAAAGGCCTCGTCTCATTGATTTTGTTACTGGCGTACTTCCTTAATAATGAAGTAGAGTCATTTATTCATATCGCCTAAATTCGGCTCCCTATTTAAGGTTATATTTTAAATAAACAATAATTAATAGGTAGACAGGAAAATTCAATTCATTTTGTAAAATCGATGTGCAAAGTGTAGCGGCTAGTAAGAGAAGCTTAGGACCTACTTACTGTCTAACCACTGGTCAGCTACTTAATCCTATATATCACACAATGACTAACTAGTTATTATGGTATCGAAAACACACCATGTACAACAACAATACAACCGTGCATTTCCTCGGATTACAGGAACTTGACAAATTAATGAACATCAAATATGTAGGCGACGTTCGCCGAATGGGATTGACACAGAGTTGTCGGGTGCCAGGCGCTTGATGCAAAAGGGTTAAACATTAATACTTAACGCGCCCACCTCACTCCTGACGCGAACGATTACACTGTCACTGAGCTAAATCTCCGCCCCTGAATAAAGTATTATGAAAAAGTGCTTCTTATCTGCAAGCGACATTGCTAACGGACAACGGTTTGTCTTGATGAGGGTCCGAACATCTGAACATTTTTGCTCGTTTCCCGTTCATATGCCAACCTGGAACTGTACGTATTAGGTACATGTTACGATATGCATGTACCTATCCTGACGTTTGGGACTTCGGTAAAAGGTTCCTGTCATGCCTAGAACCTATATTTAGGTTTTCTTCTACTACATTTCGAAAGCTTCGAACTTATCCTTTAAATGGGTAATTGAACTAGCGAATGACACTTAAAATATAGCCTCATTGATCATTAGGTACCTATGTTAATAGCTTAGTTCATTTTATTTGAGTTATTTGTAATTTTATGTGCTTTCTTATTTTATGTATCAAATTCTGACTGAATAAAAATACAATAAAAAAAATGTGAGTTAAAAGTTGCTCCTTTTGATATATCCATACCGCACACATAATGGAAAGTTTGTTGTTATGTATAATAATTTAGTTAATTTAGAAATACATACTAAGATAGGTACCTTTTTTCAAGGTAAATTATATCTTATTTGCAGAACTTTACCTATTAAGATTTTCACTTATTATTACGTTGTCCAAAGGTATAAAGAATAACCAAATAAGTATAAAATTATAATCATTAAATTTATTCCATTTAATGATAGATAGGAACAAGAAATTTTTATTTATAAAACAATTTATAAATGTTAAATTGGATTTCATGCAATAGATTGGTTAGCCTAATTAAGTAACTAATTATCTCTTAAAGTATTTGGTTCCCGCAAATAGTCTTAGTTGATATCGTACATATGTATTGTAATATACCATATGACAATACAAGTAGATGAGACGCTATTATTAAATAATTCCTGTCATTTAGTAAATTCCCAACTGTTGCGGCGTCTAAACACGGCGATACGGATCGTCTTGAATATTTGATCGTTCGAGCCGAGTGCGCGCCCCGACTTCTTGCCGTGTTACTCTAATGTTCAACCCCTTGATTTGGACATTACGAGGTGTCGTGAAATCTATCCGCTATCGCCTCATTAAACTTTCATAGACTGCTTATTCAGTCACGGGCAGTTCACAAACAAAACGGAGAGTTTTAAGAAAATTTTACTGGTATAATAATAGCTTTTCTTTCTAAATGACGAATGACCTGTTAGATTATATTGTTAGATAAGCTAAAATAATAGTGAACAAGACAGCCTTTTGTGCTATGCGTATAGGTAACCATCTTGTTATATCAAAGGAACGTATGTATAAAATTCCTTAAATTTTAAACAACTTTTTAAATCAACTAAACCTGTCTGTCGCTGGGCAATTTGAGGATAATAATTGCCAAATTTTATCAACACAAAGTCACAACACCCAAAATTGTTTTTTATCAACATTTAAATTTTTATTTCCGACCATGACATTGCGTTGTCAACAAACACCCAAATATTTTTTGTCCCTACCTGGGGCCGGGGTCCCTAGGGGCGCACGGAGTGGCACACAGTCACACGTCTGTTCACGTCCTAATAAATCAACGGGACAGACGTCATTCCGGTGGATTAGGCACGTCTCTATTCTCCCCTTTGTGTCACTTTTTGCGTGATACGCCTTTCGTACAACTCTATCACATGCTATATTCCAATAATGGCTTTTGTTAATTCGTGTTAAAAATTATGACAAAATGATTCCTTTCTCGTTTACAAACGATCTTAGCGGTTTGGGACATTGAGGAGCTTATAGTGATGCAATGTGTTGCATACATTAATGGCCGTAAGTTATGCATTATCATTCCTTGCTGTATCAACGTGTATGTCTGAATACAATGTATGTATGTATTCATTTTCTACCTGTGCCACTTAAGCCTGCTTACTCACCCTTCTAAAGCAGAACGTAGATAAGTTTTTAGATTCAGTAATCGAGTTTAAAAAGAAAGTTGTTAAAAAGTGAGCGGTTTCCTGCTCACTTTTTATGGTTTCGTAATTTTATTATAAAGGGATATTCACGGTTTATTTTAGAGATAATACGAAATGTGGCCCAATATAGGAGTAGCGTAAAATGAAGGCCACACAGGCTAAACAAATCGATGAGGGTGACGTTTTTTGGTGAGATTGCGGCTTGAGATAGCGGTGACGACGGCAGGGTGGTCCGACACGCATGAAGTCACCTCTACCAAAACACTTACCTACTTTATCTCTATGTATGGGACTAATGCAGTTTTTGGCACATGAAAACCCATTCAGCATAAATAAAAAAAGTTTGTAAAAACACCTAACTATCTCATAAATCAACTAAACAATCGTCCTCTAATTAACTAAAATGTGTGCGTACGTACAATTGTAAGTAGAGATCTGATGCCACAATGCGTATTAGTCATCATTACCTTGAGCATACTATTAAATTTAAACAAATTAAGTCCTCAGCCTTATAATCGGGTGCCTAAAATCATGCGGTGCTTAAAAATAAGTGTCGAGATGCCAACACGAGCGTGTAATACATGTAATAAACACTGTCGGCCACAAAATGTGTTGCGATATCATCAGGTGAGCGCGACCGGCGTGAGCTGCTCTGTCATCCTTCACGCCACTTTACTCGCACAGATTCGCACTCGTTTATATAGCGTTCATAAACAATTGCAAAAGGCATATCTTGACAACATTTACCGTTTTACAACCCAGTGCATAGCGATCCCCTCTTTACTTTTAAGGTAGCCTATTGTATATCAGCATTCACGTATCCACTGTATACAGATACGCACAGTGGCACCGATACAGACATAATAATTTGATAGATTATAGCCAGCGAGCCACAATAGACAAGCCGAGTGTCACATACGCGTAACAAGACTAGGAAGAAATGACAGTTGAATAGAAAACGATAGGCGGTGTCACGTCCCGCGGCGATGGTATCCCTGACGCGGTCTCTGTGAGCGCAACATCTTACACGAAATGGGTCAATTAAGACGTGGGAGTGGAGCCATACGTGACCGTAACGCCTGATCCTCGTCCACGATATGACGCAGTGCTACGTTTCACGCCATTAGCATCGTAAACTGCTGCTTGCCACGATCTCATATCTGTTGCTCGTGTGTATGTGCGCATGATGTTAACTATATCGCTGGTGTTACCCTCGCCGATATTTAAGCGATTTTATTTGGGCGGTTAAATACTTTACTTAATCGCCTGTTGTCCATTAATATCCCCATTCGGATCAAGTCTTTAGTGAATACGACTGGGCGTGAACCCCAAATCACTTCCAATTCCCGGCAGTAATAAACGACGAAAGCTTTGCGCTACTACCCTTTTCAAATTGCCCAATAGGTAGGTACTACTCGTTTATTACTTTTGTCACTGAAATTTGAAAGTCGAATCGTTTTATGTTGGCGAATGCCACGCTTTTTATGGTATTACAGGGAGTGTCATTTTTTAACCGCAACGTTTTTGTAGAGGCTACAAATAAGGTAGTGTTCCGTGGGAAACTGTTCCGCAGTAACAGTGCAACAAGACGTTTAGTCGGTCGGCATGAGCGTGAGCGCGGTGGAACGAACCGAGACGCATGCCCGGCTTGGTGACAGTTCCGCGCGGCCTCAGCGCCTACTACGCCGAGGTCACCTCCGCGGCCAGCGCTACTGTCACCATACTACTAGCTGTTTATATAACGAATCATGATCTATCCACACCTAAGACAGTTGGGTAAGCAGCTATCTTAGCCCGCTTAGATCGTACAATTACGTAAGCTTCTTAGATAGTCAGATAATTGAAAAAATAGTCTAGTTTAGCCACACCAAATGGAAAAGATAGAAAATCACGAGAACCAATCTTAAACGCTCTTAAATAAACAATTCTTTATTCATTTTATTCTGAACAACAATAGTTATTTAAGCTATAAGTTATATTGTGAAGTGGAATGTCTTTTGAACGAGCGTCGCTTAGTCACAGTAGCGACAATAACGAATCTGCGACAAATACAGTTGTGGCGGCGACGTCGCTCGCCCGGCCGTGGTGCGCTCGTGACCGACAATTGTCACGCCGCGCCGCGCGACTTTTTACCACCTCTTGGTGAGCTATGGCATGTTACACCGCACGACCCTCGGTATTACCACGCTCTACGTTACTTTGCTTCCATTACATTGTTTTTTTCTATAAGCACAGCAAAACTACTTTTTAATGTGTAATCCTTGTTTGTGTAAGGTTCATGCTCAAGTCAGCATAAACTGAGCTATTTACAAGCGACATCTTATGTTAACTGATTGAGCCTGTACTGCTACGACAGCTCGTATCCACAAAAGCGATTATTCAATAAGTACATTAAATGAGATAATTATCGTTTATAAGCCTTTAGAGCTATTTAGTACATGTTTCGAAGTATGAAATCACAACCATTTACTTATAGGGTTGCTGACAGTCAATATCGTTGGTATCGCGTGCGACAGGCGAATCGGCACGTAGTTCCGGCTGTCGTAAGCGCAGGTGATGCTGCGGTTGCGCTCCGTCGACGAACACAACACCTGCGCTACACCGACCCACTCATCGCTCACTATCACCTAATACTGCCAGAATTTATTTTTTATTGATCTAACTGAGCATGGGTCAAACATCATACAGCCTTTCGCAGTACACTGCTCGATATACGCCTCTCCTTAGACGACCTACTCGTGGCTCACTATCACCTAATATTGCGTGAATTTATTATATTTATCCATCAAGGAGGTCTGGTCTCCATCAAGGAGGACTGCCTCCGTGGTCCAGTGGATAGCGTATGCGACTGCTGATTGGAGGGCCCGTGTTCGATTCTCGGGCTGGGCCGGGCAAAACTGTTACTGGGTTTTTCCGAATTCTCAGTAGCAGCACGGAGTCTGGTGATGTACCTGATAACAGCAATAGGCTCGCCCTCTATTACGTGGGACCTAAAAATTCGTGGCGAAATGTGGGTGTAATATTACACTTCTGCCTATCCCTTCGGGGATACAGGCGTGAGTCTATAAATAAATAAATCAAGGAGGTCATCTGCTGGTCATAGACCTCTCCTAATTTACATTACAATACCATTGTGAATCATTAGGAGGATTTGGCCAGCTCTACCACACCGACTAGACGGGTCCTGTCGAGATTTCCCTGTCATCAAAGCTGATATTTGCTCTGTTTATTTTCCTTAGTCGCCTCTTACGACTACGGAATCGAATGGGGATGGCGACATTTTGTGTTCTTAATCCGTCATCACACGGTACGGTCTTTATCAAATGCAAATGTATTACTTGTTACCAAGACGTTACTTATTATGAAATGCCTTTAATATCTTCCGGAGTACACCCAAGCGGTCAGTCGCAAGTAAGATGATGTATAAAGTTTGTATTCAATGGAAAATCGTAGACGGTTTTCTTAGAGCGATGTTATTTGCATAAGTTTGCCCCACGGTTGTGCAGGAAGCTTGCCCCTCGTAACTGGGCGGCAGTGGGCCGTGCGTCCGGCCGCAGTCGCTTCACTCGAGACCGCGATAGATGGACTTCCGCCTTTTAACTGTTCTTACCAGACTCGGGGCCGTTTCATTTATTTATTTAATGTACAGAGATGTTACGTAAATCACCCCTGATTTATTGCGTCGTCGGCCATTGTTTAACAAGTCATAATTGAACAACACGAGATCAGCCTGAAACTGCGTAGCTTGTAATGACTTTGTGTGTTTATTTAACATAATAGGTATATTGATACTGTTATGAAAAACACAAAAATACCGTTCAAATTATACTTTTTACTGGCATAAATAAATGATAAGTATTCGCGTTCTAGATTTCTTTTAACTCTTCTTAACTTTAACATACTTCCAGCTTTTTTGTAACAGATAGTAACGCCAGGCGATACAGTATTTGCAAATAATACTTTAAAATAGCTTCACGCTTTGTTATCGGCAAGTTAGTTTCACTGTGAGCGTAGCAACTGAAACCTCATGGAAAGTGTAAATATAAAAGTTGTAAAAACATAAAAAGTAGTTAACAGCTCGCGACGGTATCCGTTGTACATTAACTGAAAACAAAATATAGTATTAACCTAAAGTAAATATGTACTTTAATATCTAGCCTTTGTTTAACAATGATTAGATATTATAGAATGTCAAACTATAAACTAAATACCGGTGTTAGCGTCGAACGTGCACAACAATAGACATAGGACCGGCAGGAAATGCCGGGGAAGCCGAGATGAGCTCTAAACTATTACGCACAATAGCAATAACAAACAAACACGAGCCAACGTGAAACATAACACGAACATCTTAACTCTAAACATATTTACTTTACCACTCTACATACGTACTTACGCGGCATTGACAGCCAGTAATCATCCGTAAAACAAGTATGTAATTGATTATAGCTTCAAACTAATGTTCATTGACTACAACCTTCGCAGTAAAATCGTAACCATAAAAAGCAACCGACACAAAATACTCAATTTAACACCATCCTTTTAACTGTGGGTAATATGGGCATGAAAAAAATACGGAAATGGGTTTGAGTGGTACACGAAGTATATAATAGTGCGCTAATCGAAAGCTGGTAACATTTAAATTGTTTCACATTGGGGGTGAAAGGAGATTAGTGCCGCACGCGCCGATGAAGACGTCACTGCGCCGTTTAGACGATCACCTGCTTCATGATTGTTCACACCGCATCCACCTGGCTCAAGCGATTGCGGTTACCGAACCAAACTGCTCTCTGATTGCTTATTACTACCAATTTGAAGTCCTGAACTATGAAATTGGTGATGTAATAATATGAAAAGCAATTTAATACAGCAATTTGTGGTGCTACTCTTCGCAGGTTGACTAACCTATTGAATAGATACTACATTGAGAGTTTATAAAGTTGTAATTATAAACCGTTGTCCGTGTGGTGACGGATTAAGAATACGGAATGTCACCACCCCATATCATCCCATGGGTGTCGTAAGAGCCGACAATTATTAATGCAGAGAACAGCACTGTAAGAGAAGGAAAACTTGATACAAACACTATACCAACCCGTTTGGCCAGCGTGGTATAGTAGGCCAATTCCTCCTTTCACAGGAGAGACCTAGTCCAGCAGTGGACTGTTAAAAGGCTGATGATGATGATGATGTATTAAAAACCAACATATTGATTGATTTCTAGCACCTTTTCATGTAATCATTACCGAGTATGTGCGATTTTGGTAAAATGACAGGTTAGGTTGAAAATTCCTGCCAAGTTCAGTGCCAGTTAAATGGTTATCTGGTGTAAAAAATATTAATTTAATTAAGTCAGTCAAATATTTTATGCTAAGATAATATACGATATCATTATCAGCCCTGTAATAACAAAGCTGATATGTTTATATTGTTGACTGTTTACTTTATTATTATTGTGAATTATCGCAAAATGCGGTTATGATGATTCAATAATAATGAATCAACAAGGTTTATAAAATATTAATGAGTGACCGAATCGCATAAACAAATAATGACCAATGCTTGTAATACCTGATACGTCATTCGCAGATAAGTGTTGAGATCTGACGCAGAGCTTGCTTGGTAACTATTACTTCACAAGTTATGTATTATGTGTTTACCTTTAATGTTCGTAATACGTGTGACGTAATGGAAAATCATATGGACTCGATTATATAATTTTGTTTTTAACAATATAAACAAAGCTCCATAATAACACCTTTGTAGAAAACATGTCGGCTTTATCTATTACTTATTTATTTGGCATCGATCTTTCAATTTTACGGATTTGATATTCTGAATATCAAAATAAAATATGCGTTTTAGTCCTTTTCTTCAATTTATACCACGATTGACACATAGGTAGATGAGTATTTAGTGATGTCAAAACTTAGGTATCTATCTGTGTCCATTACCCCATTTCATTCCGTGGGTATCAAGACCAAATCCTTCTATCTATTGCCTCACAATATAATTGTGACGCTTAGCAGGGGTCTGTGTCCTGCAGTGTATTGCGAAAGGTGATACGACGGTGAAACTTGCCTGTTTGATTTAGTAAGCAAGGGAATTAATAATCTTTATCTATTTAATTGCTTTCAATTACTGACTGTTTTTTATTGTTCTTGATGCCTGTTAATAAGCATCCATATAATAATATATTATTTATTCACGCTAAGGCTATGAAGTAAGAGATGAGCGGTTGTATAGTACATCTGTCATTTTCAACATCACTTGCCAAAAAATTGTGTAAACCTGCTTATGATGTGGTGCTTCTCTTAAAACTTCTAGGTTAATACAATGCAAAGCTCATCTATAAGAGAAACATTTAATTCAATATGAAACCATCTTATAAGGTGCAGCTATTGTTTTGCACTTGTATCACCCTATGATTTCGTAACTCGACTTGTCACATGTAAGTATAAACAAGGCTAAGTTTATTTTCGCGGGCTACTGCTAGTACGAGTAAACCCATATATTGGTCCCCGGAAGACTGTAAGAATATACAAATAACAATAGGTATATCATTTGTAAGTGTACCGATACTAAATATCTAATATATATTCTGTGCTTGCAATTTGGTCTTGAAAATTGGGTGCTCCATCACTGAGCTACTAAGTTGGTCAGCAGTAAAAAGTTCTCACGAACTTATGACTCACACCCATAATGCTCTCGTGTAATCAAAGACATAATCATTTCAAACCAGTCTACCATTCTGAGAACTGCGTCTAACTGCTTCAACCGTGAATTATTATATTTACTTCAATTTAAATTGTTTGTAGTGTCCGTACGGGAGGCAAATAACTTCATCAGAACGGATAATAGCTCAATGTAACAGCGACCGCAATATTGGTGGTAATGAAATCCGATGAGTATAATAACATTCATTAATGCGAACTAGAAAAAAAAATACATATTTTATGTTAAATTTATTATTTCATAATTTTATAATGATGACTGGGTGCTCGTATTCATTATGAGTTGTTACATTTAATTGCAATAATGAGAATTCAATGATGAGTGGGCGCGAGACCGCTATTAGGTAGTAAGGGAGATATGAACGTGACTAGAGAGTTGGCGTCACCACAACGCCACACTAGGTTGTAATGATGTTCAATATGTTATGTGTTCCCATAACACCGTAGCTGAATGTTTCCTTAATGACATTAGTGTCGTAAGGCATGAGCTTGCTTCGCGTACGTCATTACACGCTCGCTTTAAAACCGCAACATTATGAGATGCTCTCTAAGCCGAATCTTTGACTTCACTCAATTACTTACACAAAAATATGGCACTGATTGCTGCATTCCACATGTCCCCACTGATAGTGTTCTGTGACACCTCACACAAACTCATGGTGTGAAGTGTGTAAACGAATCTTTATGAGTAAGTACATATGTTTGTTAGGCACTCTTTTACAAATATAAAATAAACCAAATAGTAAAATTGGATGTATCTCCAGCTATTATAATGTAGGCAAATGAGAAGAATTTAAAGGCTGGGATTAACAAAGATTTGGTTCTTTATACATTAGATACAAGAGAATGCCCGTACTAACGCTACGCCAGTACATTTTGTTTTAATTTAACAGTTTCTGACCCATCCTGTGGGAATTCTGCGCAATTCCCTCTCAGTGCATCTCTACGGTTCCCAAGATACGAGTAGATAAGATACTTACACGCCAAATTTCCGCTACTTGCGGCCAATAGTTTAGGTTGTGAGTTGTCTGTCAATCCGCCAATAACCCAAGAATTTTATATAATATACAGATTATTATATTTGTCAAATTCTATCAGAGAAGCTATATTGTAAATTGTATCTTAACCGTATAATAGAGTCAAGTGAGTACGTCCTAATCGTTGTGCATCCGACTTTTGGGTGGTCGGCTCGGTTGGAGTTCATTTCACGCGTTTTAGTAGATTATCCCACCACCAACGGGCTCTTATCAAACTTCAACATAAACGAATAAACAGCCAATGTTGAAATTAAATTACTTAATTTACAGTTTACGAATTTTGTCGCGATATTGGTTTGATTGATGTTACATTTAATCCGAATGATCTCGAAAGTACATTATTTATTACTCGTTACCAGAACTCAAATATGACATAACGTTTACCTATTATTGATTTGAAGGTAAATTAAATTTTAAAATAATTTGCGATACAGTATTATTAATTAGATAATTTTAGATTTTGATTACCTCACTGAGTCATAAATGCTCTTACATACCTAAGTATGCAAAACAGATATACCTATATATGAGTAGGTGGGTAGTGGGTACCAAAGAGTATACAAATACTACGTAAGAAGAGGCGGATGTGCCATAGATCATGCGAGACTTTCAGCTTTGTATGAAACATGCAGGGAGAACTCGTACCAACATAAAGATACTAATTGACATCGTTTTTATGTTGTCAGCATTGTCATATTTGTCAATATAGGGATGTACCCTCTAGTGATTAACGAAATATCGATATCGATAATATTCGGTAAGAAATAATTATAATTATGTTTCGACTAGAATTATACTTTTCCAACACAAATAAAAGATGTATTTAATATTTATGTGTTTATTGAAACAAATTAGCCTATTCTATAAATCTATTCTAGATTAGCGAAGAAAAATACGCAGAACTAAAAGATATATGTATGTACATGTAATGGAAAGGTTTTCAACATTTCTTCTGTAATAGGATTTAAAGAAATGTCTATAGATACAAGGCACAGCTGTTTTTCTGACTTGAGTTCCCTTTTTTTAAGTCTTTCGGCTTGAAATGCTTGCCACACACATAGTTCAACTAATGTAATTTTTCAATGGGCACATAAAGCAAGTCTTGGTTTCCAGTTGCAGCTACCCATTTTTACATCTAAAAAGAAAAAAAAAGAATAGAATTTTTAGTCCTTGTGCCAATTTCTAATAACGGATTATCGATAACTGACAGACAGCACTATTGTTTACCTACAAAGTACTAGGATATGAAATTTTAGAATATTTCCTTATTTTTTATGTTTCATTTAAATATATCACATTATATAACATTATAAATATTCATTGATCTTTATCTAGGGACATTTTGCCATAAATACCTACCCTTTTTTCATTGCCTGACCGGCATGTTGTTTTATGCCATATTTCGCACGTTATTTTGCTGGTTTTCACTGCGCTCCTTTCAATGCTAATCAAATAAATATAGTAACACTATCATTAGAAGTGTAAAATCACATTTATTTGGTATACACAAAGCACTTTTACAGTATATTTTTTACGTTTTATATACAAACTACATAACGCGGCAAAGTTCAATCTGGATAATAATGTGACAGTTGTGACATTTGACACTATTGACAGCCAAGGCGGTGATGTACGTATAACGCGTCTAACTTTGAAAGAATACTGTTCCAAGGGTACATATTGAAGGATGCTATCTTCACGTTTTATACATATAATAGTAGCCATTAAAAAGATAGCACGTTTCATACATTCGGTTTTTCTTAGGAACTTGCGCCAGGCTGGTGGGTACTACTAAAAATGTCATTTGGTGAACATCGCCATCGATGACTGTTCATTGTAGAGTGGCCTTCCTTATAATTGTTAGGCGTTAGGTATACGATGACTGTTTACATTTGAGTTTCTACTACACGCAGACACATCGGCATTTTACCTCGTTGCTTAACGGGAACACCCTGGTAATGCTTGGTAAAACAGCCAATGTTCACGGTAATTGGGAATGTGTCTAACTTTTATTCTGTTTGTGGTTAGCATGAGCAATTGACCTCTTTATTATATGGTGTTTCGTTTATCCTGTTACATAAGTTTAAGAGACCGTATATGGTGGTAGTTGGGCGTGTCCCGAAGTTTGTCTAATTTTAGTTTTAAGACTAGACTCATCCTAGGTCTATGTGTATTATATATTTTATATGTAGAGACGAGTGGACTAAAGAATGTCGGCAGGTTTATTTATTAACTTTTTACACAAGACACATAGACTGCTGCATCTACTGCCTCACAATGCTCTTGTTACGCTAAAGCAAAATCTATGTCCAGCAGTGGACTGCTGATCAAAGTCCTTCTAGAGACACAGGAGTTAGTAGTATTTTATAACATCTGATTTATTGGTGGCGCGGTATTTATAACCGTTAATTAAAAGTGTGCAGCAACATGTTTATTGTCACTGAAACTTTAAAAAAGGTCTTCAAAATGATTTCCCATTCAGTACCTTGCATTTCTCTTAGGTATAAGTGAATATAAAAACAATATGACTATAATTGGAACAATTATCGAACAGCAAGTAAACAAAAATCATATAAGTAATTACCTACACTGGCAACCAATTAAAGCATACAATGCAATAGATAGTAATGACAGTAGTACTCAGGTTCCAAGAGGTACAATAGGACACTGATAGCTTCTAAGATGTTGAAGGGTGCTGGGTGCCGCTGGGTGCTCACGTGGGTGCAATGGGCGGGGCCAGGACCGCCCTACGCCACGCCCATCGAGCCACGCCCTATTGCATCTATTTAAACTACACCGAAAATATGACGTTTTAAGTACAGCTTATGAATGCATGGCAAGAATACATTCGTGTGTCTTCATATTAATGTTTCGAGACTTATAATTATAAGAGAAAAAAATATTATGTGTGTGATGGTTATTAATCGTTTAAAAATTGCGATGTTATTATTGCACATGTTTTAGCTTTAACGTATCTAGCAAATAGGTTAGTGGTGTCTCAGTGTCTGCTAAATGCTTATTTTTTCAATTTCCATTTGTAGTCCTCAGAGGCTTCAAGATCAACGATATTTTGAAGTAGGTAGAGCTATCGATAGAGTAGAGGGCTAGTGGGATCTCGTTAAATTATAGGGCCAATTTAGCTTTATTATAAATTTATTTGAAATGCCATCCTTCCATAGACCAATTTTGACCATACCTATGCCCAACATTACCATAACCTCAAACAAGGTTCTGTGAAAATCTTTTAAACATTTTCTTCAATGTTGTCTTACTTAGTTACGTTGTAAGACATTGTCTAGTGTCAAATTTCTTTATTAAGTTAGTTAAAAAATTTGCTAATCATTTCATGACGTCGCAACGGGTTTTTGGGGGAGAAAGTTCAGAAATCCCCATCAGCTTGGAAATAAAATAAAAACAATACAATCTGTATTAATATTAACTCTGTTGTTGAATCAAGAAGATCTGAACCAGTTATCCATAGGTTCTTAGTAGGTGTCTCAAATATTAATAAATAGGTATTGTGACATTGCTGTGTAACAAAAAAGATCCCTATGTCTTTGGATGAACTACACAGATGAAAGTTTCCGCATAGAAAAGCTTATTTTCTGTTAACCATAAAGAGATCTTTATGGTAATGCTCGAGATCGAGCTCTAATATAAAGGGCACGATAATATAAAGTTGGTTAGGCATCACTTACAGAAATAAACTCGGAATTTGACTGCTAAAATCTGTGGAACAGTGGCTACGCCACAGCATCGATCGTAACAGATTTGTACCTATGCCTAAGGCCTATTTTCAGCAATGGAGTCCAATGCACAGGTGAATGCCTTTGTTTCACACTATTTAGGGATTACCTATTACCGCAAAATAGGTGTATGTTGTCATAGATCGAATGTTCACACATGAACATGCCATTTCAGCGATATAATCCTACGTGATTTACCGCAACAATTATTGTTCGTGATTTATCTTCTTAATATATAAAATTCTTGCGTTACTGACTGACTGACAGACACGCTAAAGCCGAAACTATTGAGCGCAGGAAGCTGAAATTTGGCATGTATGTTCCTTGAGGACCGTAGGGGTGCACTAAGAAGGGATTGCCAGAAATTCCCACGGGATCGGCAAAAACGCGTAAATAAAAAAAAAATGCAGCCGTAGCTGCTGGCGGTCTCTAATATTAAATAAAGAAAAAGTCATGTACTCACGTAAGGTACATACCGCTGAGATGGCACCTTTCACACACAGCACACAACCGTAACGTTGTGTGTGTGTACATAGGTTAGTATATAAGATCATGTATTATAAGAAATAAACCAGTCACAAATTTAATCCGACTTTGACTCAATACCCTTCCCACACCTCTGACGGTGGCCAAGACACCTTTAGCCATCAATACCGATCAGCTCGATGAGTCTGTTGAGTTGGCCGTCAGAAAACCATCTCCACCATACCTGATTCCTACCCACAGTCCGTCTGTCATCATAGATCTCCGGTGGTAGATATCCCGCACCTATCTATATAAGTATATATTAATACGTATAGTAGGGCTAGGATCTAGGGACTGTAGGGACATTAGGATTAGGGTCTTAGGCGCGTACGAATCGTAGGTCTGTATCACAACATACCACAGTAGTACCACGATAGTACGTGCCCTAGGTTAAGGGCCTAGTAGTAGATGCGTATAAGTGCTGGTCTGTATCACAGAATACCACAGAGCACCAAGCCTATACGCATTATACTCTAGGTACAAGTTAGGATAGGTTTAGGATACTTAGAGGTAATAAGGGTTAACTAGCATAGGATATTATAGGTGATACGTTACGATAGGTTAATAAGTTAGTTAAGTCCTTTATCATTTAAGCATTCCCTGTACAATGAAAGTCTTGAATGTAGGGCGATGATGATGGTGAACTAGGTATATTATATCTCAGAAAGCCAATTTTGATAAAGTTCTCGACTAGGTCGACAAAAAACAGTTTGGGTGAGGGAATTCTACTTTAGCTGCTCGAAGCTTTATCTTACAGCCTTTCGTAGGCTACTGCTTGACGTAGGTCTCTCCTTATTTGAGTCTCACTAAGTTTGTAAATCAATAGCAGGATTGGTCTACTATGCTGCCCAGACGGTTTAGTAGGTATAGGTTTGCTGCCGAGTTATTTTGTAATCTTTGTATAGTCACCTTTTACAACACCCTTGGAATGAAATGGGGTAGTGTGCCTCGTATTGTTAGCCTGTCACTCACACGTCAGTGGTGGTAATAAACCCAACAGAGTTTCTAAGACCTCCAATTATAAGTACTTCATCATTAGCCTTATCTTTCAAATTCAAATTCATTTATTAACAAAGGTTACAGAGTAACACTTATGAACGTCAATAATTTTCTTTTACAATCTGTTTTTCTTCTTTTTCTTTTATAATCTGTCCCACTGCTGGCTGCTGGGCACATGCCTCTTCAAAGTCCAGTAACAAGGGTGGACCACAGTTCACCAAGCTGGCCAAGTCAATGAATACAGATTTACATAGAAGCGCAGACTCCAGTCTGTCTCCAGTTTAGTTTGTAGTTGGCGCCGTTGGCGGCGCTGGCGTCGTTCTCCGTCTCTCTTGCTCTCGTAGTGTATCTTACACTGGAGGAACGTTCGTCTCTCTTGCTCTCGTAGAGACAGCTGTCACAGCGCTACTGCCACGCCGCCAAGCGGCAATTTGGGTTACAGAAAGTTTGTCTTCAGAGCGCCCATAGGAAATGTGCCTGTATGTAAATATCTGAGCTATTTGGCTAAGTGTGGATTGGCAGACTTCACATGTCTTTCGAGAACAATATGGAGAACTCTCATACATGCAGGTTTCCTCTTAAAGTCAACCACACACATTATAAACACGTCTGTACTTTACCTCACTTTTAGTGAATAGTATAAGAGCCAGTGACAGGCTACCTGTATGTACTTGGCCAGACCTGATTTTTGTGCATAGAGACACCTATACCTACCGTACATGAGATGAGAACTCACTAAGCCCTAAGTGGTGGACGCGGCGTGCGCTCAAGCAAGATAGGTATACATTTTTGTTTATTTTTAAATGCATTTGACCACGTCTGCCCTTTTGATATTTAAAAATATATTATTATTATCGAAAAATAATAATGGCAGACCATTAGCGCGCGGTTAACATTGAGGCAGAAAGACATGACAACTTAAAAAAATATTTGTTTTTAAAGTATTTGACCAGATATGCCATTGATATATTTTATTTATTACAGTCTTAAAAACTTATATTGAATTAGGTAGACGTATTCATTGGTGTGCGTTCGCGCAGCGGAATGTTGTTGAATTTAAAGATTTTAATTATGCAGATATTTAGTGTATGACGTCGTATAATTGTGTATGGTAAAAAAAAATTTGTGCACGCAGTCATTGTGGAGAAATTCACCAAAAACTGATTCCGCTGGGCGAACGTTGTCCTGGCGGAACTTTTTTTAATCCATTGACTTTAGAAGAAAAGAGATGTGTCCAAAAATTAGTGTGTATTTGTGTGTAATTGTGTATGTATGAATAAAATTAGTGCATGCATAAACATCGGAGAAATTCAAGTTTCCGCTACGCAAACGTTTGGCCATTAGCTAGTTTTCATATAAAGCGCTTACATAGAGAGCTGTAGATTTTTACATACGTTGTTTTGAATTTGTTTATATTTGTTTAAAAAACAGATTTAGAAAAAGTCGTAGGGCTTAAAAGATAAAAATATAAACGTAAAATACGCTTATTAGGTCTTAGTTCTTAAAGTATGCACTTTGGGGTCTAGATTTTCACGTTTATACAAACCTTGTAAGTGTCTGCACCATGTTGCCAAGTATCAATGATGTTCCGTTAGTAATTAAAGAGTTATAGGACAATTTACCATGAATAGATCACTGTTTACAAAGCAGTCAAATATCACGACGTTCTAAAGGAATTGCATGGTAAAATGTATGCCAATAATTAGTGTATTCATTCAACTATTCACATGCAAAATTTCATGTCATTAAATTCAGTAATTAAAGAAAAACAATTATAATACTGACGAAGCATCGAAAACCTACATAACCCGACCAAGTTCGGATGGCTACAAAAAAGCGGCCGTGCCATATATCTAAGAAACGTTCTTAACCTTCCAATATAGTATTTATTAATATGGTACAGTTGCGTATACAAGCGTTAGGATAAAATAAAACAATTGCATTACTTGAATGAAAAATATATTTTTATAATAACGCCACTATCTACGATAAAATAAATCTTCAATTAACAAGTACTTCTCTATTTAAATATCCGTGTAAAAAAATATTTTTAATTACATATAATACTTAATTATGTTAGTAATTATAATAACGTTAACAAACGCTTGCAACGACAGCAATGGACTTAAATGTGTTTTAACTAAAATAGGTTTAATAAACATATTGCCCTCTCTTTTCTTCAAGGATGGAAGTACCGTTTCAAGCGGGAAGCCGCCTATCGCTCGTTGCGCGTTGTCTATTTTTTCATACTAGAATATTTTTGATCAATTCATAACTACAATACTTAGACTATTTAACCAAAGGACTAGCGTACCGCTTCGAACAAAATAATTCTGCATATTTTGGTGGGGTGCGGGGGAACACGATCGCATACATAAGTCACTACCAGTACAATGGTATACATCAATTAAGATATCGATTCAAGTAGTTTTTTTTTAAGTTATTAGATTGTTTGATCCACTAAAGTTGCAAAGGGGAACGCTCGTGCATGCCTAGTCCATTGGTTAAATAGTGTAATAAGCTACAATATGATAAATATTTACCTAAACAGTAGTACTTACATGTGGTAATTATTTAATTTCCTTAAGGGGTCTATAGTTAGAATCCTGATCCGTGAAATCTTTAATAGAAATTAGCTGTATGAATTTTATTTGTCTTAAATAATATATCCCAAGTCTCAAGCGCATACTTAAATAAAGTAGGTACCTATTTACGTAAATAGTACCTACCTACTTTCTGTCATAGTCAAATACATTTAAAAAAGTAGGTGTACAAAAGTAAATTACCTATAAATTATATCGAAACAACAATTGTGTTATCACCTATACCAATTCAAAACCGGTATTATACTGTAAATTTTGGGATGTTACCTAAATATATTGCACGGCCGCTTTTTTGTGGCTATCCGAACTTTGTCGGGTTATGTAGGTTTTCGATGCTTCGTCAGTATTATAATTGTTTTTCTTTAATTACTGAATTTAATGACATGAAATTTTGCATGTGAATAGTTGAATGAATACACTAATTATTGGCATACATTTTACCATGCAATTCCTTTAGAACGTCGTGATATTTGACTGCTTTGTAAACAGTGATCTATTCATGGTAAATTGTCCTATAACTCTTTAATTACTAACGGAACATCATTGATACTTGGCAACATGTTGCAGACACTTACAAGGTTTGTATAAACGTGAAAATCTAGACCCCAAAGTGCATACTTTAAGAACTAAGACCTAATCAGCGTATTTTAAGTTTATATTTTTATCTTTTAAGCCCTTCGATTTTTTCTAAATCTGTTTTTTAAACAAATATAAACAAATTCAAAACAACGTATGTAAAAATCTACAGCTCTCTATGTAAGCGCTTTATATGAAAACTAGCTAATGGCCAAACGTTCGCGTAGCGGAAACTTGAATTTCTCCGATGTTTATGCATGCACTAATTTTATTCATACATACACAATTACACACAAATACACACTAATTTTTGGACACATCTCTTTTCTTCTAAAGTCAATGGATTAAAAAAAGTTCCGCCAGGACAACGTTCGCCCAGCGGAATCAGTTTTTGGTGAATTTCTCCACAATGGCTGCGTGCACAAATTTTTTTTTACCATACACAATTATACGACGTCATACACTAAATATCTGCATAATTAAAATCTTTAAATTCAACAACATTCCGCTGCGCGAACGCACACTATTCATTGCGTACAAACATCAGCAGATAAGAAAATCTGAAATACTACCCGGTCAGATATCTATATATTACGCATAACTCACATGAGTGACTTAATCACTGTATTAATGTAAAATTAATATATGTTATATTTTTATGTAGTCTGTATACCTACCTATACTTTAAAAGTTTGACAATAAAAAAGGGAGACATATTACGAAAAAATCTTAAATATTAAGGTATACTACTAATAGCAAAAAAATATTTAAATTTGTATTTTATTTTTATTTATTTGATACAACATCTTCATTCAACTTCATCATTCGAGTCATATATTATATCGTCTTCATCATCCATTGAATCGGATTATGTAAAAATGAATCGTAAATTAAAATTTGTAGTTTGTAAATTGATTCAAAAATATTCGATAAATAATTGATTTTTATCATCTTACCAGGAAAATCGGAGGTTAAGTCACTCACAAGAGATGGAAGTTGATCTCCTCCGAACCATTTGAAGACAACTGTGTTGTCCTGCTCAATCCAACCATACTCTAATGGATTTAAAGTAGTAAGTTGCTTTTTGTAAGTATCCTTCCAAATTGTTATAATAGGCTCTCAGAAGTTATTGATTAAGTTCCCTCTTACGTGGTGGAATTGAGGTTGCGTCAAAATTATGTACCTTTTAGCTGAAATTTACATTAGCGTTTGAAACTTAATAGTTGCTGACGAATAGTTGTAATCTTCCATCATCTACGTCCTGAGATTTTTTGGCATTATAAAGCTGGCAAGTAAATTGTTGAATAACGTTTAATATGTCTTGTAATTGGTCCTGTATTCAATTTTCTTCACCAAGAGTAGTAAATGCTTCTTGAAATGTAATATTTCTTTTTAATAAAGCAAATGGTTCTTTCTTTCCTTTTTTTAAAAGAGCGGGATTAAAATCACATCCGGTGAACGCATGGAAGTCGATTAAACTTTTGGCTAACAAGTCACCAAGCTTTGTATACATTTTTGTGATGCCAATATAATGTCTTTCATTATTTCCTGTTCTATTGAGTATCCAAAAAATAAAAGAATTCTTCAAATGTGACATATTGCTAATCATTATGATTAAAATATCGGTATCAGAGGCTCTGATAACAATATTTAACTGCTCAGTGATATTGCAAGCATGTTATATTATTTTTGAATCTGCTTCTTAGTGTGAAGTACAGCATAAATCTTCAACAATACTTGACTCTATCTTTTCATCAACAACTTAACAATTTTGGAAATTTAAATTAATCGTTCGATCGCCTAAAAAATATTTCCTCACTACACCAATGTTTTTCCAAAAAGTCTACATGATACTTCTTAAATTTTGTATTTTTTAATTTTTTTGCAAAATCCGAAGGCCGCAGTTGGTCAGGCCCAGAAATAGTTAAATCAATCAACGATGATTCATGTCATAGACATCTTTCGCTATCCTTTATTGACGGATGTACATATTGGTCAAAGATAACATCGATTCTTTGGGTGAAATATTTAGATACCTTTTTACTACTTTTCGATTTCCGAATTTCGATTTTTTTTCATTGAATGGAGGATGAAAAATCTATCAATTAAGAATACATCTGTACTATGTGGCGGTTCTTGATCTACACTTGGTTCAAGGCATTTTACAAGTACAAACTTGTCTGTTTTACCGAAACCACCATCTAGATGACATAAAGCAAGAGGTACTGGAGTTATTGGAAACGATAAAATTTTTAAAACATCAATATAGTCATAGTATTATAGTATTATTTATTGTGAACAATAGGTAATGTACATAATACAGTTAATGCAATATTTAAATAATCAATTTCAGCTATGTCCCGCCCATTGGGCATACAATCGTTACATTAATTAAACTAGGTACATTCATATATTTTAGTAGTTTATGTCAATATTAATACAAATGTCACAGAAATCACAATAATCGGTAATAATTATGTAGTCGTAAAGTACTGAACACATCATGATCAGGTATTCTAATGATACATACCTATTATGTAGCAAAATGGAGCAGTGATTTATCATTTATATAGTCTTTTACTGAATAATAACATTTGCTAATTAACAAGTCCTGTAATTGTTTTTAACCGACTTTAAAAAAAGGAGGTTCTCAGTTTGACCTGTATGTATGTTTGTCCGCGATTATCTCGCGTTTGGCTGAACAGATTTTGATGCGGTTTTCAGAAAAGTATTTTTTTATACTTAGGAGGTTTAAGTATCTTAACCGACTTCAAAAAAAGAAGGTTCTGAGTTTGACCCGTATATATGTAAGTTTGCCCGCGATTAACTCGAGTTCGGCTGAACCGATATTGATGCGGTTTTCAGAAAAAAGTATTTGTTACACTTAGGAGAGAGTTTTAGTATTTAACCGACTTCAAAAAAAAGGTTCTCAATTTAACACGTATATATTGGTTCTTAGTATGTTTGTATGTATTGTGTGTGTGTATGTCTGTACGTGTGTACGTGTGTGTGTGCGCCCGCGTGTGTATGTTTGTATGTGTGTTTGTGCGCGCGCGTGTGTATGTTTGTATGTGTACGTGTGTGTGTGTGTGTGTGTGTGTGTGTCTGTGTGTGTCTCTCTCTGTGTGTGTGTGTGTGTGTGTGTGATTTTAGGCCCTAGGTCGATTACAGCGGCTCTAAGTGTACATCCTTGCAACTTGTGTACCGTCACAGCCCAATTCAATATGACTGGCAACATCCGCCTCTCGATATCACTGTAACCGCGATTGCCTTGATAGGTCGCTATCACTGGAGCTATAGAAATGTATCCATCATCAATTCATCATCTTTAAGACGCATTCCTATTGATGGATCATCAAATAATATCAAAATGGCAACAGGCGGTTCACCAGGCTCAAGTTGATTTCTTCTTAGTGCCGTCCATTTAAATCCTTTAAGAACACCCATTGCCCCGTTCACTAAGCCATCCGTTATTGACATATTTCTCCAGAGTATACTACGAGAGCTCACAGCCAATTCAATAATCTGTACAAGTCCGCCGCATTTGTTTGGATCAGCCGGAACAGCATTTGCGGGAGGCGTCCTTCAGTATGTGGTTGATTCCCTGGACTCATCTCTTTCTTGCAGCATCAGCATGCAGTTTTTATTCGTCGGGAGTTTCATTCGGCAACCGGCGTTAAAATGTTAAGTTTATTAAAATATGGTACGCATGAATCAGTTTCGTGCAGGTTGAACATAGCCCTCAAACACCGTTTTTGTGCAACGAATGCACGACCCTTGTATGTACTGTTACCCCAAAATATTACGCCGTATCTAAGGGTTGAACTGACGTAGCCATGGTAAGCTGTCAACAAAGTTTCTTGATTAGCTATTTTTCTCAATAGAGCATATAAAAACTGGCTTAGTCTTTTACAAACATAATCAACATGTGATTTGCAATTAATTTTATGTTCGATATGCAACCCTAGGAATTTTGTAACTTCGGTTTATTGTACATCGCTGTCTAAATATCAGATTTTTAATGGAGTTGTGCGTTGAGTACGTATTTTAAAATTCATTGTTTTTGTTTTATCGATATTAATTATTAAATTATTGTTTGTAAGCCTGTCTACTATTTTTATAAAGGTTTGATTAATATGTATTATTATTGGTAAAGAGTAGGTATTGTGCTATCGTCTGCAAATAGTGTAATGCCATGTTTAGTTATTGATGGCATGTCATCTATAGACACAGGGGAAAACAAAGGTCCCAAAATACTCCCTTGTGGGACACCAAACTGTGCAGTTCCAGCTTCAGATGTATGGGCTTCTTCAGTCATTAACAGTGGGTTCAGCTGACGAATTTCGGTATATTGTTTTCTATTTGAGAGATATGATTTAAAGAGGTCATACCAGTTCCCTCTGACCCCATTTTATGGTCTTTGGTAATATGGAGGTTCATTGATACTCCCAACAAACGTCCGAACAAATCTCGCTGTAACTTGATCTCTTGTTGCTTATCTCCAATTTTTACAGACTTCTTCTTCACAAGTAAACTGGAAAAGTTGTGTATGGGTGTCTTTTTTGCCTTGAATATAGTGTGGATAAGAAAGAGAAAGGGGTAAATGATCAGATGACGGGTGACAGAGAAGTATGGAAGCGAAGGACGTACTGCGCCGACCCCAAATAAATTAGGACCAGGGCAAAAAGATTATAAGTAGCTATGAGAATAAATACTGAAGGTTAGAATGAGTACAATAGTAATATATTATAGAAAGAAAAAAGACAGCTATATGCAGTCTATGCATACATCTGACCGAGTAGTATTTCAGATTTTGTTATCCGCTGCTGTTTGTACGCAATGAATACGTCTGTCTTATTCAATATAAGTTTTTAAAACTATAATATATATAAAAATATATCAATGGCAGTTCTGGTCAAATACTTTCAAAAACAATATTTTTTTACATTTTCAAATCTTTCTGCCACAATGTTAACCGCGCGCTAATGGTCTGCCATTATTATTTTTCGATAATAATAATATATTTTTAAATATCAAAAGGGCAGACGTGGTCAAATGCATTTAAAAATAGACCATAATTGATACCTATCTTGATGAGCGCACGCCGCGTCCACCACTTAGGGCTTAGTGAGTTCTCACCTCATGTATGGTAGGTATAGGTGTCTCTATGCACAAAAAAAACAGGTAACCTGTCACTGGCTCTTATACTAGAAGTGTAATATCGTGACTATTATCTCCCAGCCCAGCAAAAATGAACTGAATTTGACATATTTTTCTGTTTGCCGAATACTTTTAATACCTATATATATTTTTTTATAGTCTCACGCGAGTATCCTCTAAAGGGTAGGCAGAGGTGTAATATTACACCCACATTTCGCTATGAGTTTTTAGGTCCCACGTAATAGGGGGCGAGCCTATTGCCGTACCGGGCACACAACCAGACTCCGTGCTGTTACTGAGAATTTCCTAACGGGAAAATCCAATAACACTTTGCCCGACGCGGGAATCGAACCCGAGACCTCCCAATCCCACGCGCATATTTATGCCGCGAGACCAACGAGGCAGCCTATACTATATATACCTACTACTAATTTTGTGACATTAAATTTGAAACCGATGTGTTGTTTTTCATTGGAGAAAAAAATACACAGCGTTCCAAACTGATTCTCTTCATTACACCTGCCTTTGTACACCATGTTCGTCAGTACCTTAATCCATCATCATCATAACTAGCCTGCTGAAGACTCGTGCTGGACCTTCTAAATGGCTCGCCACTAGGATCGATTGTCGGCTCATGTTCTTTTTCCTGAAGGATCTTAATTAATTACTTGATATATCTCCCCTCCAAAGAACACAACATTGCTGTAAGGGGTTAAATCATACATTATTTAACTATCATATCAATATTTTTGTTGTTTTAGTTCAGTTTCAATTAATTGATATTTAATACACTTTGTGTGTTAGATTGCGATATGATAGAAATATTTTGGCATCTATACCTACTATTAGGCATGTTTCTTTATGTTTTATTATCTTCATGAACAGTCGCACTGCTGGGATGGGCCTCTTCGCACTATGAAAGTTAGGCGCTACTAACGTGGGTTTACAGACTTCACGTACTTATAAGAATATTACAGAGAGCTCTCGGATAACCAAATTTATCCATAATGTTAGTTTCACTATGCCAATGGTGAGTGATATGTGTGCATAGGTAGTAGATAAGTAATTAATACGTTCATGATTGAAATTTATGTATTAGGTACATAGGTGATTAATATATATACCTACCTTTACCTAACACAAGCATTAATAGTAGAGTTTGGGTGAGTAAACGGTTTCGAATGCTTTTTATCATTACTAAACTGATATTAGTTTATAAAAACCTTCAAGATTCAGTTGCGTTATAAACTGTTTGATACCAAACGATCCAAATCCCCCTAATGTTAGTAACAATAACGCTGAACTACAATTTTAACGACCATTGGTGCGTAATATTGGTATCGGTAGAAAAAAGCAAACTCGCAATATACTGAACCAAGCAATATTTATATAATAAATACATAAAAGTAATAATCGAACCGTGCAATATGGGTCTAAACTATCTAAATATTTTTTTAAATCTACATATTTCATTTAGGTATCCCAAAAGTCACGTGAGCGCTACGTAGACCGTAGCGCTACTGCACGAAAGTGTAGCTCTGTTAGTAAAGTATCCGCCGCATTTGATATTCTCACCTATTCCCACCAACCGCACCCGGGAACGGGAAGTTAAATCCGACCAAACTTTTCCTCACTAGGAAAGTCACTTTGTTACTAAGTTAATTCTATACTTTTCCGGTAGATGTCAGTGTTCAATGTTTGGGTTTCCGAAAGCTCCACCCTTATTTAGGAACCTCCCCTCAATATTCGCTTTTCACGCTCGTCAACAGAGCGCGCTACAGTTATCATTATTCCCAAACTTGAATAACATTTCTTGCCACAGCTAGCTGCTTCACTATATGGTCAAGAAGTTTTTCTGTACTTAGCAATAGAGATATACAAATATCGATTATTAATTCCACGTAGCTATACGTAACAGCGGAGATAAAGCAATACAATTTAAATAAAGCGATTATAATCAAGTAAATTCAGTTAGTGAAATGGCGAGATCCACGGCGGCGCGCGGCGGCGGCGGTAGGCCGCGGCGAGATGAAGGAGCGGCTGATACCATCAACGACTCTTTGCAACACTTCGCCGCCGCGCGCCACGCGCCTTGCATCAAATAACTGATAAACTACGTACGCACATCTTTAATTTCATCTGCAGAAAGCAAAGAATTTAATTTTGATTAGTTTCTTTTAAATTAATGATGAACTGTAATCCGTCTAAGTCGGACGCGACCTCGCGGTTCCCACGCCGCCACTTTCCCAGGGCGCCTCGCGACCCCGCCGCGTTGCCATTGTCAGACACTAGCTACTCACCAATTTGTTTGCGTTGACGTACCGGCGCACTGCTGTGATCATTCAACCAACATTTTATACAAATAATCGGCGACTAGTGGTGTTCCGCTTCTGATCAAACAATATGCGCTCGCAAATGAATGATCGCTCAAGGTGAAAATCGATGTTTGCTGCGATTTCATGCTGTTGATCGTCATTAAATAAGAATTTGCTGTTTTTGAAAGGTTTCTCTTATACAATATAATGCTTTTGGTTTTGCAATATAAACATTCTACACTCAATTACTTGCTTACGAGAAAATCTTATTTTCCAGCTTTATTTGTCAATTTAGAATACTTACTGGTAATTATTTATGGCTACTACACCCAGCATTAGGATATTAGATTAGACCAGCATTTGTCATTTGGTTACAATTGCATATTGATTTTGTTTTGTTTTCAGAATTTGACCACAAAATCTTTCAATGCTCTATGACTTTTATTTATAAAGATAAGAAAAATAATTGTTGCGTTAAGAAAAAGATATATGTAGATAGTAAAACGCGTTCCAAATTATAATCAACAAGTAGGTACCCATCTAATATGCATGTAGAATCATAGTACGATATATTTGCCACTTATTAGCTAGCTTTAAAATTGGTTGCGAAACTTCGGCTAGGCATCCCATTCGGGTGTCCGGTATCTCTGTCCATGCATAGTTAAGTGCATCTGTGTCAAGTGTCGGAGCAATATCGGGAGTTCCTTTGGGATTGAAGGTTGTCGATTTAACTTCTTGGCTGGGCGTCGGGCGGGCGGCGGTGTCGCTCCGTTCTCAGAACAAACAATCATGAGTCAGTTATGTTCACACCACGCGCCGCAGAGCTGTTCATGCATAGATAAAGAGGCTGTTGCGTCGTGGACGCTCCCTGTGCTCCGAGGAGCTCGCCGTGTCTTGAGATATTACTTCTTTCGCTGGCATGACAACTTTTAGGTGAAATGCCGCTATTTCATAAAAGTTTTATCTTATAGTATAAAAAGAAATCGTTTTGTTTACACTTTTGGTTGTAATCGCATCTTCTTTAAGTCATTGTATGCGCAGCTTAGCATCGCCAATTTAAGTAAAAACTATTTTTTCTTCAAATGTTGGTTGAGATATTTAAAAAAAAAACCGGCCAAGTGCGTGTCAAGCCACGCGCAATGTAGGGTTCCGTAGTTGCCCATCATGACTTGCTGCAAAGGGTATTAATGTACAACAAATCCGACTGTTTATTTTGCTGAAAAATAATTTTAATAACACTATTATAAGAACCTAAGGTTTGTTTAGAAAGATACTAGGTACCTATGTATCCAGTTATGTATTGTAAACATAAAATGTGGTTTCATAGATATACTACTACTTATTAGACTGTGCTACTACTATACATACGTAGTACCGTAGTACATTACATACCAAAGTACGTATAGCGCGCCCAATGTAAACTCACAGAAATAGGTATTTATAAGTTAACCGACGATTACTCGTAAACTAGTGATATCTACTTAGCCGTGATAGTTTTCCTTTTAAATTCGTTATATGTACTACATTTGTGATTTTTTTCACCTCTTCCAAATTAATAGTTTAGCCGGCAGAGGGGGGGGACACTTGAGTCTAACAATTTTTTTCACTTCAAAGCTTGATATATGACAAACCAATCACTTGATCGAAAAATGATCTGAGCAAACTAATAATATTTTTTTAAAACCAATGATACCCCACATGATGGGGTACTCAACCAAAAAAAAATTCAACCTCACTATATATGTAGGGGAGACACCCTTAAAAAAAATATTTTCCTAAATTTTATTCTACAGTTTTGTTGCAAAATCTTATGTCTATATTCATGTCAAATATCAGCTTTCTAGCACCAGGCGTCTTTGAGCTAGGCTGCGGACGGACAGACGGACGGACATGACGAAACTATAAGGGTTCCTTGTGGACTACGGAACCCTAAAAAGGTAAATGCAGAGATATCTAATTTCAGCTAAGTGTTCATTGTTGAAAACTTTCTCTTGAAAAGTCACGACCTTCATTATCAGTTATGATAAATAGTAAAATGAATAGATACTAAAGATTGAAAAGGAGCATTATTTTTATATACTGATTCTTTTAAAATATAATGGTTCTTGCCCCTGGTTCGGTGTGCTGTTTAGTTGTTTACCATTCAAAGATAATGATTTAGGTTTTGAAAAAAATAAACAAATCTTTATTTAATCTAACACGTTAAGGTAATAATGGTTAAATAAGAAAACCCTAACCGACTTTATCTTACAACGCCCGCATTAGTTGTAATGGTTTGTCGCTAGGGACTTTACAAACATTCCATCAACGGACAAAAAGTCCACCCAGATTCGAATCCACGACTTTGAATAACTAGTATAGAACCTTGCGGATTTCATTTATAAATGGGCCAGCTCGACGGGGGAAGTACTACCCGCAAAAACATCGACATGAAGTAACAGTTTCTATACTGTTGTGTTTCGTTCGGTGAGGCCCTTTTCATTTTCCCCTTATCCCTTTCCTCCTCCTCCATAGGACTGAAACGCACTTGTGATTCCTCTAGACGTGTCCATGGGCGGCGGTAATCACATAGCCATCAGGCGATACGTCTGCTCGTTTGTCTCCTATTACTTTGCAAATGCAAATGGACTTACTAATTGAATTGGAAGCTCGGCTCGTATTGGCGTATTCGCTGACTGACGCACTCCGTGAAATTTGTCATGAAGCATGCTACAAAGTTTTTACACAAATACATATTTACGTAGACCGACGCCTGTGTATTTTGCTAGCTTCAGTCAAATCTAGACCTGAAACTATTCATGGTCTCAAGAATACAGAGTTATTTCGAATTAGAATTCTCATATCAAAGCTTTCAGTCGATGCCCCTTACAATATAGGATCCATCTTATGTACTAACTCTAGAAACCTACAATGACCGTTTTGCCTATTTCGCGGGCAATATATAGAACTTGAAATAACATATCTCAAGAAAGGTTTTTAACCAACCAAAGCACCAAGTAATAGATTCACACATTTAAAAACTTTTACCGCCTTTCTGACAAAGATGCGGTTTTCGTAGAGATAGCATTTTTGCGATGGGCCTAGATTTCGACTCTTGAGATCGCATGGTTTTTAACTATGTTATGTGCCATCATTTTTTAATTTGGGCCAATGTTTTATATGGACAAATTTTGGGAACGTGACCTCGGTCGTATTGACTTGTCATATAAATACCAACATTCCTTCAGCTATACATTACTTGCTATATTATCATGCGTCCTTCTTACAGTTTTCCAGTCATCACATGTCACATAATTATAGTAGGTACTAGCTATAATAAAACCGTATCTGAAATATACCTACCCACATATTTTTATAAGTAGATATATTTGTTTCACTTTCTGAACATAAACTTATTATGATAATATACAAAATATTATTACTAAACCAAGGAATTCACACAGTGTCCAGACCATAAAGAGATCCAGACAAAGGATTGACCGAGTTTCGAAGTTTAATTGAACTGAGGCGCTAGTATCGCCAGTTAAGACTTTGAATACCAGGACCACATGATTGCCTTTAACATTATTTCTAATGTATAGATGTGCAGCCCATGTCATGTTAGCAGGTAGATGAAAATATAATTATGGAATTGGAAAATATTTCCTCATTTCCAAAGCCTTTTTAGGGTTCCGTAGTCCACAAGGAACCCTTATAGTTTCGTCATGTCCGTCCGTCTGTCCGTCCGCAGCCTAGCTCAAAGACGTCTGGTGCTAGAATGCTGATATTTGACATGAATATAGACATACGATATTGCAACAAAACTGTAGAATAAAATTCAGGAAAATATTTTTTAAGGGTTTCTCCCCTACATATATAGTGGGGTTGAATTTTTTTTTGGTTGAGTACCCCATTGTGTGGGGAATCATTGGATAGGTTTTAAAAAAATATTATTAGTTTGCTCAAATCATTTTTCGATCAAGTGATTGGTTTGTCAAATATCAAGCTTTGAAGTGAAAAAAATTGTTAGACTCAAGTGTCCCCCCCCCTCTGCCGGCTAAACTATTAATTTGGAAGAGGTGAAAAAAATCACAAATGTAGTGCATATAACGAATTTAAAAGGAAAACTATCATGGCTAAGTAGACATCACTAGTTTACGAGTAATCGTCGGTTAACTTATAAATACCTATTTCTGTGAGTTTACATTGGGAGCGCTGGCTTAATCTTAAAGATGCTCGTTTTTAGTCCCATGTGAAACAGAAGTTATTATCAATGGCCATTATGGGCAACTACGGAACCCTACATTGCGCGTGGCCCGACACGCACTTGGCCGGTTTTTTCTGCCATAGACTCGATGATGATATTTTTTTTACCATAGCTTACACTTACAACGATAAACATAACAATTATTATGTAATATTCAATTTTACTTTTTGCAACTGAAAAATAACTTAGTCAACAAAACAATCAAATATGTTTTATTTTTTTGTAGTAATAGGCGGCAAACGAGCAGACGGAATGCCTGATGCATAGCAATTACCGCCGCCCATGGACACAAGCAACACCACAGGAGTCACAAGTGCGTTGCCACCCCTTGGTATTGGGAAAAGGGATAGGATGAGGAGTGGGATGAGGGAAAAGGAATAGGGGATAGGGCCTTCGGAACTCTCACTCACCGAACGAAACGCAACAGTTCAGGTATTGTTACTTAACGTCGATTTTCTGTGAGAGGGTAGTACCTACTTCCCCGGTCGAGTCGGCCCATTCATGCTGAAATCAGCAAGGCTCTACTACCTAATAAACTACCATTACTAAGCATTTTTCATACATTCCGTGTGGTGACGGGTTAAGAATACGGAATGTCACCACCCCATATCATCCCGTGGGTGTCGTAAGAGCCGACTGAGGGAGCATACTATGCAGAGAACAGCACTGTAAGAAAAGGAAAACTTGATACAAGCCCTATATCAACCCGTTCGGACCGCGTGGTATAGTAGGCCAATTCCTCCTTTCAAAGGAGAGGCCTAGTCCAGCGGTGGACTGTTAAAGGCTGATGATGATGATGATGATTACTAAACATTTGACCGAGCTTTCTTTGTTAGTTTTCCATATAAAATGCAGCGGAGTGAATATTTCCGAATATGTGCGAAGAATCCCTATTGTACTTGGACACGTTTGTAAGTACGAAAACACGTACAAAGAGAGCCCGATCTCAGAAATTCGTACCTACACATACATATAAGCAATCACAAACTTTCTGATAGAGTAAATAGGTACGCGAAACCAATGCCAAGGCTTCGTTGCCAATGCGAAGGACCCCATTTTCTTTTTGTATTGCGCTGATGATGGGAAAGCCTCTATCAGTCACCAAATTCAAAGTTGAGTTTGGAGCCCGATGGAGGGATTAATGGTGATGAAAGAATGTCGAATATGTATCATGTTGTATGCACGACATAAAACTAAAAATGTTTATTGAAGCGTATTGCCTGCTGTCCCTCCTAATAGGCTTTCTACACTTCCCTAATTTAGTTAACTATAGTGCATTAAATTTTATACCTTCCCACTGTAGGAGTATAAGTAATACCTAGTTATATTTGAAACAGGCGTTTAACCGATTTTGGTATTTACCTACGCAATTTGAATGGCATAACGTTTTAACCTGGTTGTACGCGTTCGCAAACAAGTAAGTCTTCTTCTTTCATTTCCCTAAAATATAAATATTAAGTTACAATATTGTTGTCAAACCTTTCACTGAAAAATCATCAACTCCAGGGATAGCTCGTAACGGTTCAAGTTTGAACGTAAAGCTGCGACGAGAATGGGTGCTTTTTGTGTAGGTACATTATTTTGACTGTAAAAGACTCCGTAAAAAAAAATGAAATTGGATACCACCAACCATTTCTCAAAGCAGATATACTGTAAGTATATGGCCAAATAACATCAGTCTACTAGAGTGACCGAATTCTTAAGGCAGTGGACCAAAACATCAGGGAGCTTAAACGTCGGCTGAGTGGGAACACATTCCACAGGACCCCATCAAAAGCCTGGTGGAAAGTATTCCAAGACGATTACATGCTGTAATCACTGCAAGGGGAGGTCATAACACAACATAGCCCATAACATAACTTCACGCCTTTTCCCCCGAAGGGATTGGCAGAGGTGTATTACACACCCACACTTCTCCAGTTATGTTTCGGTCCCAATGTAATAGGGCGAGCCTATTGCCATCTACCGGGCACATTGTTAAGCGAGCGATAATTAACATTTTTTAATACACACATAACTTCGAAAATTCAGAGGTGTGTGCCCGGCATTGATCTGTATAACAACGTGCCCGGGGTAACTGGGGATCGAACCCGAGACCATCGTCTCGGCAGTCTGTTACGTTACGTACACCACTGGGCTATCGCCGCTTCAGAGGGGAGGTCATACTCGTTATTAATTTTTATTTTTTAACGTCCTTTTTTATTAAAATAACATAAAATACTCGTAGTCTTTATTTCATTATACCCATAAAAATGTAAATTTTAACACGGCTCTCTGTTTAAACTAAAATACCGATTCCAGGATTCAAAGTGTTATAATATATATTCGCATTGATAATAAGAAATTTCTACTCATTTACGCTAATAATATACTAAAAATATTATTATTATCAATAGAAAAGCCAATTACTTTAAGGTGCCCGCTTTTTTTGCAAAGGAGTATATAAGCAGTTTCATTAAATAGAATAGACAATCTGGCTATAATCAGAACAATAAGATAATACTTAATGTCGTTTATAATTATGTTTTATTGTATTGTAATTATGGAACAATCAGAGACGAATAATGTGGTATATTAAGTAGGAGGTTTATTTTAGCCACCTCGTCCGCGCCAGGGTCGCCCGAGCCCGCCTGCTCCGCATTATCTTCCTACGATCTCCAAGCACTGAACGCTTGAATGCCCGGGACCCATTCATCCGTGCAATTCACCATAGAAACAATAAGCGTACCCTTCGCCGCGCCCGTTTGAAAGACTACAAAACGCGAAAAAAATAATTATTTTTGTACGTACTTCTTGGGAACCCTTTATTACTTGCGAGGGCAATCGAATGCTTAAAACATTGCAATCGAATACGAGCCGGCAGCGGGGTGAATAGCGGCGACACAATGAGGCACGGCGCGGCCCGCTGCCGCGGCTAGGTGTCGAGTGTCGGACGCACGTCGCCCACGCCGCACCGCCACGCCGCACCTCTTGCCACCGACATACGATATCGCCTTTTTATTTCATAATTTCTACACAATAGAATCGCTGCAAAGGCGTAGGGTGAAGACAATGATCCCGGAGGTAGAAACCGCTCGGAAACCCTTTATATCCAATTTATTGTCTCATAATAAAATCGGGTGCAAATTAAAATATGTATTGAGCCGCACGACCGGTATCGCCAAGCTTTTTATAACCGACCTTTTATGTTTTAATAAAAATAATAGATAATACTTAGGCATACGTATGTTAGACTGCCATAGGTAGAGCGAGCGAAGTTCGTCGTAACAGATGCGGCAGGGACATGTCAAAAGAAATGGAAAGGATGTTAAAACAAAGGGTGCGTAAGAAGGATATGGGAGCTGCTTGTTTTCTATGTACTCGTGTAGACATATTACAATCTTGTTTTAGTCAGTTTCATACAGTTAATGAGATAAGAGTCGAAAACAACTCGTCAGCGGCCGCTAATAAATTGTGGGGGGGCTTATCGAGATTGGCGATCCGGTGTAATGTGTGTGTTTGGGTAATCAGATGTGAGCCTTCCAACTTTTAATTCCCCGAGATGGTGCGGGCGCGGGGAGGAGGGTCCGGCGCCAACGCCGATATCGCATATAAAAAGGTTGCGGATCGCTCGCTCCTCCATCCGGCGATTGGCTAGGCGGCGCCCGCTGCTCCCCGGGGCCCTATACGAGAAGCGAAATGGGCCCCAGAACACCCATAAGAGAGCGACCCCGCCCGCCACGGCCGAATAATTAGGGCTCTTTGTTTAGATAGCGGCAATTTTATTTGGGAGAGAGCGGGCGCTAGGGACGTCTTCGGCCATTCCAACCGCCTGATATTAATAAGAAACGTGTGTGCCGCTGCCGACTAACAGCCATCGCTGAATGAAAATGCTGCTCCGATTTCATTTTCCCAAGTTAGTACCTACTACGCCTTATTCGTTACTTGAGTATTTTATTAAATATTATAGTGCGCTATACATACACAAAACGATGCTGAAAAGTGAGCTTTACATAACATTTAATGAGAATGCTACACATGAAACTAACTGAAATAAATGGTTAGTACAAATGCGCTTCTATTATTTATATCTGAGATAATTTACAAACGTTATTTTTTATATTATTGATAGCAAAAGTTGTGAAAGTGTGAATTACAACGACCGCAAGTTCATAGCAAAGAAAAGGGGAACGTTGACAACGCCAGGCAATATCACATAAATAATGCAGCCACCAAAATTGGGATTTTGATTTGTTTTCTTCCTAACTTTTATTTGTCTTTAGCTGGAATGGGAACACAAAGGTTCACCGTTCACCTTCGCTTGTACCTACTTTACACAAATTCATAGGATTAATATTTCTATTTGGTATTGGAGTTAATGTACTGTAAATTTTAATGACTTTCATTGGCAAGGGTTCACAAAATGAGAACCACGAAACTATCTTCATTACTTTGGTCTACCTCATGTTACTTGATTTTGATATTAATTATGGTTAACAAAGCATATCTAAATGTTCATAGTCTATCTACACATTTACATAAGTACTTATAGATATACTTATAGATATATTCCATAAACCTCTTTTTAGCACCAACCTCTCATCATTTACTGAATAAGATAATAGTTTGCCATAAATAAATAATATTGGCAATTACTACCATTGCACCCTTGAGAAAGTATTTCACCCTGAAACTTAGTATACTTATAAACACATCGATAAACAATTCAATATCATATCATCATCATCAAACTTTTGTCAGCTTCTTTTCATGACAAAGCCAAATATTTTAACAGACGACTCGTAAGTAATTATTAAGAGATCGCAGGTTAAACTGAAGATAAAAGGTATCCCGGTACGGGCGGCACTTATAACGGCGCGGCCGCGTCCACTGCATATTGTAGAGATATGCATAGCGCTCGACTCGAGTGTGGCCGGGCTGCGACGCGACGCGCGCCGCGGTCCCTCCGCTCTTGGCTTTGTCTCGTCCCCGCAAACTTGCCATAAATGTTAATATGGGATCTTCTCACATTTGAATATCTATTTCTTCGCGAGGCCGGTTCGTTAACGCGGCCTTGAATTTTAAATTTTATCGGCGCACCGGGAGCGCCGCAGATGAGGTGCGCGCCTACGTGATCTCCCCGAGAAAATAACTGAGGAAAACTTCTTTTTGTTTGTCTCCTTTATTTTTTTGTAAAGTGAAATAGATGATCTGGGGATATAAGAAAGTATTGTATGTATAACATCGTTCTAAAACTCGTTTTCAAGTATAAAGCATGTCGCACGATTGTCTTAACACAGTTGTTCACATTAACGAGCATGTTCATTAGACGTCGTAAGCTGTAACTGTTGTATAACTACAAATTGCGGCTCAGTTCGCTTAATTACTAATTTCCTGGTTTCTGTTTCGTGTCTGTCACGTGTGCCGTCACATAGACCTGCAAAACTCTAAAATAAGTTGAAATGTGCGGCGCGACGTCTCGACGAGGAACACGAAATGTAGAGCCTAATGCGATTCTCTGTGTGGAGATCTGTAATTAGATCTAACTTTAGGTTGTAGGTAATGTTTTATTAATGCATGTGTAAGTCATCGTTTTAAAGTATCATTATAAAATGAATTATTTCAACATAAAAAGGCCAATGTCTTGGCCAAATAATTCAGTATTAATGTTACAGTGAATTTTAAGCATAGATGACAAGCACAGTATGAACCTCATCCCCAGTTAGATTACACATTTTAATATTTTCTCCAGAACCTCATCCCTACAGGCTTCAAATCGACTATCGTTGTAATGAGATAATGAGAAAACAAATAAATTATCCATAACGTGGTAATATTACACATATAGGCAATACAGTCGCATCAAATCAAACATAACGAATCGATGACTCTTCAACAAACGGCATATCACGGGCACTGTATTAAAAGTGTTTCTGGGTCCATTAGCTGGCAAATTCAGTGCGCGATGGCCGATGTCGCGGCCGACGGCCGGTGACGATCGGAAAGTTTAGCTGGGAGCATTTTAATGCGCCCCTTCCACCATCACCACCCTGTCTGACCCTCAATTATTGAAAATGCATTTCTGTACGCGCCCTGCGCCCGCTGCACCATGCCACATCGCAAATGCACATTTTCAACCCCACCTGATTGCAGAGTCGTGTTACTATCCACGGCTAAAAGTCGCCTGTCGCTTTATTTAAACTGAAAATAGGCTTTATTATAGTGCCCGTTATAACTGCCGCTGCCGCTCTACCTTCCATTGACGCTGTTAGTTATTTATAAACAAACTATGGTGAACTGTACACGCTGAACATGAGCTTTGCATTTACATGTTCAGTTTTGTATTGCAACAAATTCAGAAATAATAAAAATGTTAATTCTTTTAAAAATATATTTTGAATAATTTAATTAATTTTTTTATCATTAATCTTAAGAGATACATATCTGTTTCTTAAAATCAGATAGGTATATCCAAGACCTTTGCCAAAAGCAGTTAATATATTTAGCAATTAAGAGTTAGGTTGGTGTAATATTTGAAATTGTGAGTGTACTTATAGTGATGTGAGTGACTCTCCCCGTTCATCGTGTACTAAGTGACGAACGCTGTATACAATTTCGGGCGTCGGTTTTAATTGTAAGTTCGGAACGGCTAGCGTCCACAATGCAATTTTAGCCCCGACATTTTCTGTTCTACTCTTAAATGAACTCCCCATTTAGACCTACCGTTTTGAATTACCTGTTCAGTGTGACAAGGAGTTCAAAACTTGTGAGCTAATGTGGCGTACCTGTTAATTTTGATAAGTCGTTTATACTTTTACTTTTTACTCAAATGTTTTTATTTATGGCCATCTGGAGCATTCTTCGTACAACACGAAGTCATACTTAATTATGAGGGCGATATTAACGCGTGTCCGCAGTGGTAATGGCTGTTGAGTCCAGCACATAAATAACAAAGCAACAAAACAGTGTTGCATGTAAGTGGTCGGGTCACTTCCGCAAAGTGCGCGTCGAGTACGGCGACAGTCGTAGCCGGTTTAGTGTCGCCAAGAGGGAAACTACGATTCCTCTGAGCGAGAGTATCTGCTCCTCAACTTTATGTTCATTTTATCTTTTCGGCTGTATTGCGAAGCGGGGACTTCGGCAAAGGCCCTCTAGGGCTCCGTTAACGGCGCGGCCGGCCCTATCACCTCCGACTTCAACACTTTTTTACACGCCTCTATTCAAATATTAATATGAGAGTTCCATTTCGTAGTTGTCGTCTAAGTTTAATTTTATTTTTACGGCAGCTTTATTATGAGCTCCGTATTCTTGTACATTATCTCTGAAAATAAATGTTCTTATAAAATGTTACCTGATTCAAAGCTGTCCATGCTCTCCGTTTTGATATCTGCGACATCTGTAACAATACAAACATTTATTTTACATTTTGTCAAGTACTACATGTACGTGTACATGTGTTAAACACATGTAAAATTTACATAGTAGTAGTAGTAGTAATTGATTTTAAATTTGTGCATTTGTATGACTTTGAATATTGCCGCTGACCCAAAATCGCTATAGGGTTTTATGGATCCCACATAACGGTGAATAAACGTATATCTTACCACCGAGCACCCCTTGAAATCTCATGATTCTACTAATATAACTAATGTAATTGGAGAAAGGAACGAACACAGGTGCCTTTCTCGTGAAAGAAAAGCGAAATAATGCCGGTTAATCATAAATTTTAACCTAATGCATGTCGCTCACAGATGGGTGATATTTTTTTAAAGACAACTCCCGCACTAGGACTAAATCCTGTGTCCCGGGGGACTTTATAAACTTACAACTAACGGACACACTGAACACTCAGACCCGAAACAACAATTTATGGATCCCACAAAGTGTTGTCTCGTGTGGGGATCGAACTCACAACACTCGGCGCAGTGTCAAGCGGTGAGTCGACCGCTTAAACCACTACGCCAGCCGTGCAGTCTAAACTTCACCGAAAAAAAACCGTAACAAGCTGTATTTAATATTCTGTACAATATTAATTAAAAAGATATACATCGACAAAGTTATGTCCTTTGCCTTAATCGATAAGTAGTAAAAACAAAATATGCATAATATTACTTCATGAAAACCTTATTACTGAAAACTATATCGTAAATAACTGTATGTACTACTGATTACAAATTAGGTTGCAAATTTTTCGACAATAATACCACCCCTTCGGTATCTATTAGTGCCTGCGCAGACGAGATACAATCCGCTGTGTAATTTTTAGTTCCTCATAATATATATAGATCAGTTCGTGTGGTGACGGATTAAGGATACGGATTGTCACCACCCCATATCATCCCATGGGTGTCGTAAGAGCCGACAGAGGGAGAGCATATTATGCAGAGAACAGCACTGCAAGAGAAGGAAAACTTGATACAAACCCTATACCAACCCGTTTGGCCAGCGTGGTATAGTAGGCCGATTCCTCCTTTCAAAGGAGTGGCCTAGTCCAGCAGTGGACTGTTAAAGGCTGATGATGATGAATATATAGATCGTTTACAGTAGGTACTACTGCACTGCACGAGAAAATATCTATGATCGGACGTCCATGGAAAAATATATCTGGATGCATTTTTCGGGGCATACCATGTTACTTTATCAATCGACCACAATTGAGTGTAACTCAGTCTTTTCTTTATTAAAAATTTATTGCAAAACAAATACGAAAAACAAATATGAATATCTGCGTTTTGCCTCCGACGTTTCGACACCGGTTACACCAGACATGATCACAGAATGCGATTACAATTTGTAAAAATGTTATGTACTTTAGTAAACTACTTACTTTAGTAGACAAGCTTAATAAACTTATATTGTATTGTGTTGTGTCTCGTCTGCGATAAACATTCTAAACTTTGCTCCGCCTAAGACAAAATTCTGTCGTCTGTGCGGGCCATTTATAGGCCGCTACCGAAGATAACATTAAATTTGGATAATTTATTGAACACCTAGACTGAAAAACATATCAGTGATAACGTCTCTTAATACTTAAGAACTCTGAACTGCAGTTACTCCAATACAGTTAGAAAAGAAGAATTTTTTAACAACTATTACATAAAATTTATTTTTTTACGCTAATGCTATAATACGCAATTTTTTGTAAAAAAACTTCAAATCTTTCGGTACTTAGCCCGCAAATCGTAAAGTTGTTTTACTTTTAAGTATGAACGTTGAAATTAATCTATCTTATTATAACGTCAACACAAGTTGTTAAACTTAAATCACGACACAATCCGTACGAAGTAGTTTAAATTCAATTGTGGATCGATGCCCAAATGTAACATTAAAAAGTTTAAAAATAATTTTGTTTCAGGCAGAGGGTGCGCGGTAAGCGGGATCGGTAAAGTTGCGCGCAGCACGGCCCGAGTGCCCGAGGCGCGGTCGTCCCGTGGTCGAGCCCTCTAATCCACTTTGCCGCCGTATCGAGTTCCACTACGGAACCCTAACTGACACTTTTCCTCTATTTTAAATTCAAAGGTGATCCAGTTTAAACTTCCAGTCTAATTTTGTACTTCTGTCGCTTTAAGTATTTTGAAACAGAGGTGTGCGTGTTTGAACGGATTGAGTTTATCATGAAGTCCCGACGGGTATATTGGATAATTGATTGCGCACACATTGACGTACGGATGCGACAATCTTTAAATAAGCCGGCCGCCACTACAGGGGGCGTAAGTGGGTTCGATTCCCACACGGAACAAAATATTTGTTGGTGGGATACTTGCTGTCTGTATGCACTTTGTTGATTTACTGATGCTATAACGATATAAGTGCTTATTACATGTTAACGGGCTATTTACCATTCTATTCTACCAATAAAATAAATTATACAACTACGTAGACTCATATAGTATGGTTAATACGTTGAAAGATTGACATACTTTGCTAGTGATGTAGGCTTTTAGCATCAGGCATTAAAATATATTTCAACCCGGAAGTCGAACGACAGACTGTTCACTAATATGCACTAAAAATTCCGAAAAAATATCTAAATAGCACTGTAACTATATATTCGTTTGATGTAGAACTAGAAGAAAAATGAGAATACTCTGTTATGAAGACTGATTAATTATGTTTAATATTTCTGAAACATGATATATGTATAACCAAAGCTGACAGTAGTCTAGTACAGAGACTAACACAATGCTACGAAGTTCGAATTTAATCTTAATATATAAAATCCTTGCGTTACTGACTGACTGACAGACACGCTACAGCCGAAACTATTGGGCGCAGGAAGCTGAAATTGGGCACGTATGTTCCTTGGGGACCGTAGGGGTGCACTAAGAAGGGATTTCCCGAAATTCCCACGGGATCGGTCAAAACGGGTAAATTTAAAAAAAATGCAGGCGTAGCTGCTGGCGTCCTCTAGTTTATTATATTAGTCTACCATCGCACTTGGTCAGCGTGTTTTACCATGGTCTAATCCTTCTCATAGTAAGAAGAGTCCTGTGCCCACCTGTGGGACAGTTTATAAACAAGGCTGATAATTATGATTTGTTAATTAGCCTACTTTGTTAAGTAGGTATACATATCGTTTTCAAAAATTTAATGGAGGAAGAGACTGTTTAACACTTGTGCTGCAGTTTAACCTCTGAAATGTATCAGAAAAAAAAATCTTTATTCGAAGCAACTACACAAAACGTTTTAACAAACGTTTATCCGTGTGGTGACGGATTAAGAATACGGATTGTCACCACCCCATATCATCCCATGGGTGTCGTAAGAGCCGACAGAGGGAGCATATTATGCAGAAAACAGCACTGTAAGAGAAGGAAAACTTGATACAAACCCTATACCAACCCGTTTGGCCAGCGTGGTATAGTAGGCCAATTCCTCCTTTCAAAGGAGAGGCCTAGTCCAGCAGTGGACTGATAAAGGCTGATCATGATGATGACACAAAACGTTATTATGTTTAAACATTTCGAGCTCATTAGAAATCTCTAGCTTCGATTCAATTTGCGAGCTAAACAAATTGTTATAAGTACATTAAGATCCAAAAAGACACGTTTGGCTGTGCATAGAGGGGTGTTAGTACCTACTCTTATGTATGGTAGTGATAGTTGGGTATGGCAGAAGAGTCATGAAAGTACAATAAATGCTGTAGAAATGGGAGCACTGTGAAGTATGTGTGATATTTCTCTGACTGACAGAGTAAAGAATTGTGTGATAAGAGAGTGTTGTGGGGTATAAGAAGATGTAGTGACAAGCATCGAGAAAGGTATGCTAAGATGGTTTGGGCACGTGGAGAGGATGAATGACGAAAGATTGACCAAGCAGATATACAAGGCAAGTGTGAATGGGACAGGACGAAGGGGAAGACCTAGGCGGACGTTCTCTGCCCAGATTGGAGACATCCTAAAAACAGGACAGGTAAGAAGTACCCTGAACAGAAGAGCATGCATGAGGAATCTGATGAGACTGAATGAAGCAAGAGAGATATGTCAGGATCGTTGCAAATGGCGTTCCGTAGTCTCTGCCTACCCCTATGAATGTATGTATTTACATTAAGATGATTAAGCTTTTCAATTGGCAATTTTAAAAGCCCTCTGTTATATTTGTGCTTATTTTATTTTCTACTAGCGACCCGCCCCGGCTTCGCACGGGTACAATGCTTATTAGGCATGTATTGTACATATGAACCTTCCTCTTGAATCACTCGATCTATTAAATAAACCGCTTCAAAATCCGTTGCGTAGTTTTAAAGATTTAAGCATACCTACATAGTGACACACAGACAGAAAATAGACTTTGTTTTATACTATGTAGTGATTAGTATTTCTGATGAAATTAAAGATGAATTGTGGTTTCAATGCCTAGAACGGATAACAAAAACAGAATGTGCTACAAATAAATAATTTGTATTTTATTCAGGTTGATCATCATGTCTTTTGTTGCTAACGTTTGTAACGGAGCTACGCACTACCTAGATCATTTATAAAAATATCTAAAAGTACCTACCCCCGTGCAAAATAGTTCCAAAGATGCAGGCATAGCCTAGTTTGGTACCATAAAAAATTATAACCTGTTAGATGTTTATTAGAAATATACTTTCATACCTTCTCATTGAATCTATCGTGATAAGTAAATAATTGAGATACAAAGCTATTTCTAAAATTAATAACTAAGGTAAAATTAGTATTGCAAAAGGAAATTTGAGATGCTAATATTAGTACATAGATAAAGGTTCTCGCAATGGTACCTAACCAAACTCCTTATAACGCGATTCAGTTGGATCTAACAACGCCATCTATCGTGGCGTGGAGTATTTTTTTATCTTAATACAATTCTTTGATTTGGTAAAATGTTTTTTATATTTAAATCAAATTCGTAACGTATGGTTGTTTAAAATGTGCCTAATAGAGAACCCAGCACGCTATATTGAGACAGTAGACACGACGCGGTTTTCTCGTCTTCAGACTGATTTAAGTATGAACTAGGTGGTAACTCTTCGCGGTAAGGTATACTGTCTACAATTTGCGTGAACGTAGAGGGCACCGTGGTAATTTTAGTGAATAGGCTTCGAACGCTATCACGGGAGAGTTTCACTGTTCAAACTACCGTGCTACAGACGGCACCTAAAGCAGTCGGTCTCGGTTCTTGTCAATGGATAAGGATCGTTAGGCCATGTAGGAGGCCTTCGGGCAGTCTGAAAACTCCAACACCAGAGTTGGCCACACACTCAGACGAAAAAACCTCTTACGTCAGCCCAAACTCGTGGCAGAGACGACAATATAACTTACCGTGACCCCGCCGTGAACAGGCCACATATTGTGCTTTCACAGGATGTGAATGTGGCCGGGCTGCTGTAGATAGTGGCTGCATGATTTTTTGTTGTATTCCATTTAATACCCGCTCTATATGTATGTACAGTCGAACAATTTCCCGCTAGACCGCCATAAGGGCGAGAATCGCTCAGCAAGACATCGTCGCTTCCAGTGCTACTTTACACGCACATTGACCTCGTATACAAAACCAGTTTCTAGTGTGCCTCGACTCTATGAGCTTGCCAAGGAATTTTTTTCAAACTGGTCCAGCGCCGACATGTTTGATTGTACCTACCTACCTACTATACAAATTCTTATAGCAACTTGTTTCTGGCACGTATTTGACATTTTATGCCAGCATTCTCCTCAATCAATTATGAACTTGATATAAATCAAGTTAATAAGACAGGTGCAGGAGAGAAAAAGCTACGCCTACTTGTACACGAAGGACATAACTACACATATGTATGTATATGTACACCCCTGTTATTGATGTTCATCTTCGTTTTATTCCACAACCGCACGTGGCTCTAAGCGTGCGAATAATAATTAATAAATAATACACAATAATTATGTACAGGATAACTCGACATGAATTCCTAGGCGAGTGTGTCATTGTAGCATAGATTTCCCTCAAGCGAATTCGAAGTAAACAATGAGCAGTAGTAGTTATGTGGAGAAGCAAGGCATTCCAGTTGGTCGGCTTGTCCCGTCCCCGGGCCGTGCGTTTGACCCGGGGGACTTCGTTACAGCGGTATGCAGCTTACTCACTACGACCGCTTGGTTCGCCCCTCAGACCGAACAGAGGTGACGAAATTATGTACTCACAGCAGACGATCTGAACATCTCTATGTTGTACAAGTATTCGTGTCTATAGAGGTATATAGAGTATAAAAGGAGACACGCATAGGCAGTAATAATTTGTTACAACAAGTACCTACGGAAGAACAGAAAACGCAGATCGTAAGCTTATGATGTTTGATAACCATAAGTTAGTATTGTGTTGGGTGCCAAGGTACGCTATCGTACAAACTTGAAAATGTTGTGGTAGTCAATAAGAAGGAAACTCGCATCGAATGGCTGCAAAATTATCATTTTGTTCAGCGCATTATCGTCTTTATTTGTAACCAAACATTTATTCAACGTTTACCTAAGATGAAGAAATTCAAAAGGCATTCAGAACTATGTATATAGGACAACACATAGACACATAGACTTGAAAACTTTGCAAATGTATGCAGGTATATGACCTAAGTCTTGGCCTATTGATCTATCCACCGTTGTAAAGGCTGTAGCAACAATATCTCAAAACAATAACTCCTAAATTAGCGATCTTGAAAACCATAACTAGAGTAAGAAAACGTTTTTAATAGGAAGGACAGTTAGAATATAAAACTAGCGAAAAATGATTGTCTCTCACCAACAGCACAGATAAATATAATTTGTAAGTCTAGAAACTAAATAGAAAGGACTGGGCACAAGAAGACCAAGAAATAAAAACCAATTAACCTACATTTGAAATTCCACATGAATGCAGAAAGAACGGCGTGGCATCTAAGTAGGTAGATAATAGACGGTCGTGTGTGCGGGACGGTTGGTGCAACATTAATGCGTGCAGGCGTCGCGGCGCGATTGGATCTTATGAATTAGTAACCCACCACGGGACCGCTCCTTGCCGATGCTGAATTAATCAAGCGATGTGTAACTTGCTTTAAGTGTCCCCGTGCAACACAGCGTAATTGATCGATTACATTGTTATTCCGGATGCGCTTGATTACTATTTATAATAGGGTAGTTGACTACAACTATCGCATATCATAAATTGAAAAGGGTTAATAGTATGCAGCGATAGCCGAGTGGAGAGACGACAGACTGCTACGCAGAGTGTCTTGGGTTCGAATCCACGGCATGCACCAATGACTTTTCGAAGTTAAGTGCGTATTAAATTGTTAATTATCGCTTGATTATCGGTGAAGGAAAACATCGTGAGGAAACCTTCATGTCTGAGAGTTCTCCATAATGTTCTCGAAAGAAATGTCATCATCATCAGCCTTTAACAGTCCACTGCTGGACTAGGCCTCTCCTTTGAAAGGAGGAATTGGCCTACTATACCACGCTGGCCAAACGGGTTGGTATAGGGTTTGTATCAAGTTTTCCTTCTCTTACAGTGCTGTGCTCTGCATAATATGCTCCCTCTGTCGGCTCTTACGACACCCATGGGATGATATGGGATGGTGACATTCCGTATTTTTAATCCGTCACCACACGGAAAGACCTGTGAAAAGAAAGAAATGTGAAGTCTGCCAACTCGCACTTGGCCAGCGTGGTGGACTTACCCTTCCCATCGTGAGAAGAGGCCCTTGCCCAGCAGTGGGACAGTATATAGAGCTGCTGTTAAATACTATGGATCCTTGTGGTGACAGATTAAGTATTAATACTATGACCTAAGTATATCTACGAAGGGTCACTACCACATCTTACTCTATGGGTGTCGTAAGAGGCGACTGAGGAAAATTATATGTATGTGAAGAGACGGAAAACTCGTTATTGCCCGTCCGTCTGGCCAGCGCGGCGTGGTAAAATAGGACAAATCAACTCACAAAGCTTTTGTGCTTGTGACTCAAATTGAAAGAGGCCTTTGACCAGCAGTGGACTGCGAAAGACTGTGAGATAAAATTGAATAGAAAAATTAAACACAGGAGTTGATTTCATATTGGGCCAGTTCAAACATTTTGTTATAACTGATTAGGCAAAGGGTCTTAGCATGGTGTGATGTCTGTATAAATTACAATCAAATTTCTTTCTGCCAACTTTTTAAATCTTCCAATCCTAATATAATACTAGAGGATGCTCGCAGCTACGCTCGTACATCATTTTTAATATACGAGTTTCTAACTGTTTCTTCCCCATCCCGTGGAATTCCGCACAATCCGTTCTTAGTACACCCCTACGCTCTCCAAGGAACATACATACCAAATTTCAACTTATTGTCCCCAATAGTTTTAGTTGTTTGTCAGTTAGTAACGCAATCATTTTATATAATTATAATAACATGAATTACATGTAAAGAAATTAATATGTTGAGAAAGTCCGTAAATTTAAGATACTCTATTGTTGAGACAAAATATATTGTTCTAAACAATAAGTATAATCACCCAAAGAAGATTGAAGTCAACTTTGTTACGTTTTCATGCTATAACAAAGTACCTATAGTAGAGCACTCAATGTAACTACTTACTTAACACGACACTAGCTTCTTGCTTTTGCCCGCCTCTTTAATTTAAAGGTACCCTTTACTTTTTGTGCTCTTAGCGAGGTGTATGCAATTTCATGACGATCGGGTGTGAACACATGAACCTTAGGCGTAATAGCTTAAGAAATGAACTCACAACGACGTACTGAAAAGTATTACCATAACTGCTGTAATAGTTGTAATTTAATAGAATGTAATTTTAATACGACTGTTGTAATTTTAATATTTAAGAAATTAATTATTTTTTTAAGAAATTAATTAATTAATTACTGTTATTGGTGTATAACTGTTGTAATTAATATATAAATAAATAGATTGTATTGTTGTGCGTAGTGAACGTGTTATTTGCCTGCCTTGCCTATCTATAAGAAACTAGATCTGTGTTTATAGCAATGCTCTCGATGTTAGTTAGAGCGGCATAACTAACAAACCAAAAAATGTAGAGCATATCTACCCCGCGCTCACTACAACAAAATATAGAGGGTAGCTCCCGCGGTCTTTTTCACGGTGGAGGGAAGAGTTCGCCACAAATATTTATATTGGTTTTATTTAAGGCTTCTGTCTCTATCTGTATATTCTTAGGTACAGCTACTCTTTGATGCACAACATAACACAGTATGTTTTGAAACGCAATAACATAATATAAATTAAAACAAACATACAGTCATTCATTACTAAATCCCAAATATATTATTATAGCTTTAACAATAATACAATCCATGGGTATGAAATGTATTTACGTATTTATTACATCCCTTAACAGTGATAGAACACTAAAGATGAATCGTACAGTGTAAAATCGTGTGTGAACACCGAACAGAGAAGTAAGTAAGTTGTGAAACTTAGATGTTTGTCGTGGTCGTGTCGTTAGTCGTCACCATGTCGTCACCGACGCCGGTCGCCGTGTGCCGAGCGCTGAGCGCAAGATATTAAATACATCCCTGCGGAGCGGGCGCGGCGCGTCGGGCCGGGCGGTCGGCTCTAAGGCTGCCACTAGATTTCCCGCGGGAGCACGTTAATTTTCTGCCGCCTTGAGCATACTGCCCCCTAGAGGCACGCTACCTTTCGCGTAGCCATTCAGACTGAAGGTGTTATTCCGGTAACGCCGCGGACTGATGCCGATATGCCTCTCATGAGAAAACTTTTTCACGTAGCACTGAATAAAAATAACAAAACGCACGCGATAGTGCTCAAGTACTCAAGTTGGTGTGTTGCGTAATATCATTGCTAAAGCTTAGCGGACAAAGTAGATAAGTGCCTTTAGTTATGCGAACACTTTATACAATAAAACAACCTATCGATATAATAACTTAACTTTCGTTTTTTTTAATTCGATGGCACGTGTAAAATATGCTAAAACTAGTTTGTTCGTAGCAGGTACATCATTAAAAGTTGTTCATAGGGGCTGCGTAGGCAACAAAGTGTGACACATCAACTTTTAGTTTGACTGACATAAAACACAACTTATTATGTACGTGTTTTCCAATCACAGTACACTTTTTCCTTTTTTATTTTGATGAAGAAGTTTAACTACTTTATACGGCAATAATATTTACATACTGTAGTTCAATGTCATGGTAGCTTTAGTTAAAACGTTGTCTTACGTTTACTAAAAAGTACTTACTTTTCAGTATCGACTATAGTTCGTAGTTGTTATTGCTACCATTACATATTCGTCTCAGACGTGACAAAAACTAATCTTCATAGCGACAAAGAAATTCAGCCGCGAGGGTCGCATACATATTTACTTTTATGAAAAGATTACCGAATATATATTTTATATTAAAACTGATGTATAGAAATGTGTAGTGGTGCCCAGGGGAGGTAGAACGGCAATCAGTTCGTCTGCCCCGGGAGGCTGCATTAATCACGATCCCAGCCGTGGAGCCACCGCGCCGCGCCGCGCCGCCAGTCGCTCAGACGAACGCTACGCATTATACACAACGCACCATACACTAAACTGTGTTTAATTGCTAATTAGAAACATGGCTCCACATTATTCACTATTTAAATTGTATCGTTTTTTAGTCTTTATCACTACATTGCTTACTAACCTTTTTGGGGAAAATTTACCGTAGACTGTCTACGAAGTTCGTAGAGGTTTTATTTAAACGAAAACAGAATATTATCTACTTAAAACAACGAGAACTGAATATATTATTCGTTACGAAAATATATGTGTAGTAGTGTTAGAGTGAGTACACAGGTGCGGGTGTATTGTGAGTGTGTGCGGGCCCGGGTCGAGGAGTACTCCCAGGAGAGCGAAGGAAGTGTGGCCGGAGCGACGCCACCTGGGATCCGGGGCCGCGGGGGCGGGGGGAGCATTAGACAAGTAACAGACATAACAGATATAACCCGCAGAGAAGACATAAACGATGAACGCCTTTGTTCGACGCTCGACCCGATGACGAAACGATATCCACGATGTGGAATAAAATCTTATCCCCTGTGTAAACAACAAACACTTTTAGTAATTAAGCATTGAAACAACGTGGAGCTCAGGTCGCGGGTCATCCCCTCGTGGCTGTTGATAATATCTAAATGCCTAATGGCTGCTGGGCCTGTGACGAATGTATCGGGCCGCTGCCGCCGCCCCCGGCGCGTCGCCCGCTTCTCCACTATGTGATAATTCCAAACGCTGCGGCCGCGCCACCTGGGATCACACAGGGCCGCACTCTACTAGCACAATACTTTTGGGTAATATTATTTTATTTTGTACTTTTTGGGAAGTCGAAACGTCTTCCAATATATTTCGAAAAAAGTAATCGTTATGATGATGAGAATCATTATAATATTTAAATAATTATTCCCTTCTACAATTAACACACTTGTTAAAGTAATTTATTAAGCAATAATAGGAAAATTTTATAAAAATTCTGTGTAACTGTAAAATTTTACATACAAAATTATTTGTCCTATTTAGTATGACCGTTACAAAAAGCAAGAGAAAAATTAATCTAGGCTAATAATATTTGAATTAATTTGTTCAGTTGTTTACACGGACAACTATTTTTATTATCAACACTAAGATTTAACTTCATTTATATAAATAAAGGCAATATAATAAAAAACCATTATGACCTCAAACACGAAACATTTTGTTATTCCATTTTGTAGCAATGACGTTTTCATAAAATTTGTTTACCGAATCTGGCAACATTACAACGAATGAAACGTCTAATCAGATGTCGCTAGTTTCGACTATCGGCCATTTTGTTGATCCACTTCATTTGGTGTTAGACGTGTTTGTATAAGTAGCGAGAGTTTTCAACATTTTTGTTTTCTATTTTGTGTTGTTTCTGTGAAGATTACGGTAAGTTTATATTTCATATTCTACGCATGTTTGTGTACAGTCATTCTTGATTGATAGTTTATCAGGTGCAAACTGGGAAGGTGTAGACTGTATCTATTTTATATTGTTTTTAGGTTATGTTAAACACATGATATTTTTTCCTTTTTGTTATGTTTTGTAACTTTTTTTTGTAACGTAACAAAAACGAAGTAACAAAAAGGTCATAAAGGTGATGTCATATTGTCCAAACTATGTCTCGTCTTATTTAAAAAAAAAAAATTGTATTATTGAAAAAAAAATATCGCTTACTACAGCACCACCACGGCACAGTATTATTATTGCCTCGAAAAGCGGACATCGCCTTCTTAACTTCCGATAAAACAGGTTATTTTAAAAGTAAGAGTAAATAAAATACCCGTGCACGTGTGACAATTTTGTCCCAATCTAGAGATATATACTTTTTTTTTCTGAGGTTTCCATAAAAACCATAGAAATTGCAATAACCTTAGATCCAATCCCTTTTTGTTATGTCTTTGATTGCAATTACTTGATGCTTTACATAAGGTAAATTATCAAGCAAATGCTCCATTTTTATCGTTAACTGATGGTGAGTGACATCAAATTTTACATATTTTCGATTTCATTTTTTTATGTGCTTATTTCATGGCATTTGGATTCAATATCGAGATAATGTGTTGCTTTAGCACTAAGAAGTGCTGATATAAATATCATATCCAAATGTTAAGTTGTCTAGAAAATATAGGTCTTTAAAATTTGGGTTGGCACAACTTGTATATTTTAATGTTATTTCTTTTTTAATAATTACGTAATAATGGGACCTTCTACCGATACCGATGAGCTTCCATTTTTGTATGTATATATACAGTGTTATAAAATATTTCAAAATGTAAAATCTTATGAGTAATAATAAATACATATATCGTAACATGTCTATCTGAAAGAAGTAACAATATTATTGATTTTGATATTGTTAATGATAAATCCAAATATGTTCATATTATTTTATAGATAAACACAAAAAAGCATATTTCTTCATATCTGTACCAGTTAGTACTCGTATGTATTTTTTTAATATCTTTAATATTGTTTTATTACACATAATAAAGAAAAAGGTAATGCGTATTTATTTTGTTATTAATTAATTTAGAAAAGTTAAAAAAAAATACAAAAGTTTTTTACTCGTGTTTGGTGTAAAATTGTCACACGGGTATTTTACTCTTACTTTTGAAGTAATATATAATAATGAATGATTAATTATCGCTTGTCCCGTGCCTCGGAGAGCACGTTAAGCCGTCGGTCCCGGTTGTCATGAAGATCTTTGACAGTCGTTACAGGTCGTCAGTACCTTCTAAATAAACTGACACTAGTCTAAACCATGGAATATCGCTATCCCTTCGGGTTGCGGAGGTCAGACAGGCAGTCGCTCTGTGGAAAAGCTAATATTCAGCCAAATCCGGTTAGACTAGAAAGCGGACCCCAGATTGAAACTGGGATAACGCTAAGAGGATGATTTTGAAGTAATATATAATAATGTGAATAAAAAGGGGATGTCCGTTTTTCGAGGGAATAACTGTGCACCGGTCCCAATTTGGGGACTCTCGAAATACTTACTGTCCATATGTATTTTTTTATATTGTCCCGTATTGTTTCTATTGCGCATATATTATTAGCGCCGTGTGGTTGACGGCATAGAATACAAGTGTCACCACCCCCTATCTTCCCGTGGGTGTCGTAAGAGACGACTAAGGGATAACACGATGCAAATACCATCTTTGCGTAGAGACGGAAAACTCGACATCAAACCCTATACGACTGCCTCGTTGGTCTCGCGGCGTAAATGTGCGCGTGGGGTCGGGAGGCCCCGGGTTCGATTCCTGGGTCGAGCAGTGTTATTGGGTTTTTCTGTCACGAAATTCTCAGTAGCAGGACGGAGTCTGGAAATGTGCCCGGTACGGCAATAGGCTCGCCCCTTATTACGTGGGACTAATGTATATCTGGCGAAAAGTGGGTGTAGAAATACACCTCTGCCTACCCCTTCGGGGATAAAAGGCGTAACGTTATGTATGTATGTATGTTTCTATTGTCTGTAGGCTATGCCACTCACAGCAGCAGAGCGGCAACGACGATATAGAGAGAGGCTGAAAGAACAAAATCCTAAAAAATATGAAGAATTGCGTGTACAAAATTTAAACAGGATAAAAAGTAAATATGTCAAAATTTCAAAATTAACAGAATCACAAAAAAATATTCAGAGAAAGAAGTGGAGGCGAATAAAGAGAAACCAAAAAATGGGTACTGATCACAAGGAAAAGAAATCTGAAAGTAGCAAAGTGTATCTAAAAAACTATTACAATTTAAAAAAAAAGAACAGTAAACAAAAGAAGCAGATAGAAAAACAGAAAAAAGTAATTGCAACGCTAAGGAAGAAAGTTTATAGACAAAAAATTTTACTAGAGTGTAGTAAAAATCATATCGAACCTTTGCTAAGCCCAGAAACAAGCGTACTAAACGAAGCTGAAGTAGAAAAAATACTTCAGCAACATTTTTTGCTAACCAAAGCTATAAGGAAACATTATGCTATCTCAAAAAATAGTATCAGAAGGTAAAGCAAATTTTTACTTCCGATATAAGTAGCCAGTATAAAATGCCTTGCAAATTACGTTACTGCCTAGGTTTGAAGGGTAAAATCAGATTGGTCAAAAATGTGAAAACTAGGCGTAAAAAAGAAGCAAAAAAAATTCGTCAGTTTTTCCTACAAGACGATGTCAGTCGAGCAACTCCTGGAAAAAAGGATACTAAAACCTTAAAGAAAAAGAAAGTGCAGAAGCGATATCTGGTAGACACCATGAAGAATTTACACAAAAAATTCATGGGCGACACTGGTATAAAAATTTGCTATGCTACATTTATAAAAAATAAACCATTTTACGTCGTGAAGCCACGACTTTCAGATAGAGACACGTGTGTTTGTAAAATTCACGCTAACATGGAGTTTCTATTTCTGGCATTAAAAAAGGAAAAGATTTTGACTTTTGAAAGCTTGAATGACCTTATCGAAAATATAGTATGTGACAAAAGATCAAAAGAATGTATGTTTTCTGAATGTGAAGTTTGTAAAATGACATCAATTCCATATAGATTTGATAAAAAAAAAGAAGATGACAACATTAAATGGCTGCAATGGAAAACAAAAGAAGTGGAACTTAAAAATGAAAAAGGGACTAAGAAAGTGAAAAAAGTAATAATAGAGGAGAGATTAGGGAAGTTAAAAGATTTAATCATCGTATTTGAATCTGAGCTTAAACGGTTCAAATTACATGTTTTCAACGTATCTCATCAGTATAAAATATTTAGAAACCTTAAGGAGCAAGTTCAAAGCAATGAAGCTATTGTTATTTGTGATTTTTCAGAGAATTATAGTTGTAAAATGCATCAAGAGGTGCAAGCTGTTCATTTTAGCCACCAAAATCAGATTACATTGCATACTAGCGTAGCATACTTCAAAGGACAAAAGCCTCAAGGCTATTGCACATTATCCGATGCAACGAATCACGCTCCAGAAGCAATTTGGGCGCATTTGAAACCGGTATTGATTGATATAAAACAAAACTATCCGGCCATTGATACTCTGCACATGTTCTCGGACGGCCCATCTACGCAGTATAAACAAAAAAAAAAATTTCTACCTATTTAAACACCAACTTGACGATTTGGGATTCAAGAAAGCTACGTGGAATTTTTCAGAAGCATATCACGGGAAGGGGGCTGCGGATGGGATTGGCGGAAGTATAAAGAGATGCTTAGATATGAAAGTTTCACAAGGAAACGATGTACTAGATGCTGCCACTGCGTACGGATTACTTGAGGGTGAGACTACCATTAAACTTTTCTGTGTCAAAGATACGGAGATCAACTGCATAAAAGTCGGAAACGAACAAGCTTTGAACAATTTATCACCTGTACCAAATACCCAGAAGATTCATCAAATTCAAGTTGATAACAGTGACTCGCATGATATATATTACAGAATTCTGAGTTGTTTCTGTAACACATCCGGAAAAAGAGGATTTTGCATATGCTTTTCAGTAAAGAAGCATTGTCTACTGAAAACGCGTTCAAGAAAACGGTCTCGACAAATTTCATCATCTGATTCAGACATAAATTTTGATTTAACCACAGTTACAAATAGACAGAAAGAGACAAATAAAACCATTCAAGAAAAGCACGTGGCTAATAAGATTACATCCACTTCTGCAAATTCATTTGAAATGGATAAAGCCGTATCAGTTACTCCTGAGCGTTTTCAAACGAGTCAATCCAAATATTTACCTGTGAAGTCCACTCCTATACTCAATAAAAAGCTCCATACCGCTACACCAACCCTAAAATTAAAGTCTGAAGCTTTTACTGAATCTAACCAAAAAACCAAAGTGACCCTTTTGTCTGACGTCAAAGTTGATTATTCTCGTGAAAAGTTGGCAACTATTTTAAAAAATAGTACAAATCTAAAACGTTGTAATGTATCTTCACATGATATCAAGAATGACTTTCCGGAACTGGTTGCAACTACATATGAGGTAAAGAAAAACATTAAGCCACTAAAGTCAAATTTTTTTGATATCAGCGACAGTGATGATAGTTCTGTATAATTAATTTCAGGTGATCGTTAATTGTTGATCTCGTATATTAAAGATGAACGTGATTTAAAAAAGTGATAGAGATTAAGAGATGTGTGTGTGTGTGTGTGTGTGTGTGTGTGTGTGTGTGTGTGTGTGTGTGTGTGTGTGTGTGTGTGTGTGTGTGTGTGTGTGTGTATGTGTGTGTGAGATGTGTATTTAATGTGATATTAATTGTCATTGATTATTTTTGTTACAATATTATTGTTACCGCAATAATAACATTTTTGCTAAGATTGGTATTTTTTTAAGTTGGGTGTTTTTCAAATAAAAGGCGTAAAAGGTGATTTTACTATACGTACTAAAGAACTTTCCATATTATTATCTTCCTCAAACATTACAACATTCCTCCCAAATATTAACATTATTTTCATAATTTGATCAGCTGATCATCAATTTTATATGGGAAGCCCAAGTTTCTTTTATATTTCAGTCAGTGTTATTTGTAGTTGTTGAGTGTGAATCAATTCACAAACGGATAAATGTTCACTAGACCACAGCGTCGGTGTAACATTTCCATTATAAGCTGACACACGACGCCTTTGGTATTATTAGTACATTAAGGTCTGTTTTTATACTGGATATATAGGTCGTCTTGTGGCTGACTATACAAAGAGAATATTTTGAATGTTCTTGTAAATTATGTTTAACAATTTATTAAAATTAAAAAAGAAATCGAAGCATTATTACGCTACAGAGCCAATAGTTTATCTCTAGTTTTGTTGATTTTTATATCCTTTTTATTTAGATGTTTTTGTTATTGTTTGTTTCAAAAATAACATAGTTTATAACAGTTTCCTATACTACAATATAGTATAAAAATGTTAACGTTTGGATGTTTTGTGATTAATATTAGTTCGGGAGCCTTCTACAAATTCATTAAGACTCATTAATTCATTATTGCAACAGTTGGTCGCAAAGATTAGGTATTTAAAACTATTCAATTCAACAAAAGGGGGTACTTAGATAGAATGCAGTGGCTCTAAATCATTTTATTGTGCCGATTTTTTTTATTATTATAATTCTTTATTATAATAATAAAGATTTATAATAATAATAATATAGTAGTGCTAGTGAATTTGTAAAATGCTACTTTGATATTGACAAAAGACTGTTTTGAGATCTCGTTTAAAGTTATTAAAATTATGTAAACTAATGTATCATTTGAGACTGATTAAAAATAAAAATTAATTATTTGATTGAAAAGTATGTTTTTTATTACCTGTATGAAATCAGCTTTATATTTCCATTTTGTTATTTTTTGTTACAGTGTTCCTTTTTGTAACGGGTTTCCTTTTGGTTTCCTTTTTGTAATAGGTACAAAATAAAATAATATTACCCTTTTATCTCTTTATTTGTTAGAAAAATTACGAAAGCAGAAAAATAGGTGCATGGCTTCACTAAAGTTATTTCTTATCACGTGATTCCCTGCCAAAACTTTGGACCTAAAAGTATTTTTTTAGTGTAATTTTTTTTATTGCAATATGTTCCATACGTGAAGGCAAGTATAGTTAGTTATATAATATAATAATTCCAACGATTAGTTGGAATTCTGACGAAAGTTCGTGAACAATTTTGGGGATTGTTGACGCAACAGCAGTGAGGCACGCAGCGCGGTGTCGGCGGCACGCGCGTCACCGCCGCGTGGAATTCGCAATGCACCCCCGCAGTCCTGTTGCCCCGACGATCGAGCATCGGCATTTAATTAGCCACGTGCCTGGCTGAGAGCCGATCCTACACCTACACCCGACCGACATACTTCGCATTGTTGTCCGTCTAAGTTGACAGAATAACTTACACAAATGTTTAGAATTACCATTTGACAAATTTGTTACGGAGCAGCTTGGTTGACTCAACAACATCAATATATAAATCCTTTAAAATCTTAGGGATATTTACAAATGAAGCGAATACCTGGATAGGAGTTTTAGATCGAGAAGTACTGTAATAAATGTTTTGGAAATTGTTGTGGCACAGAGTACGGGAGATTTAAAATATTGGGGTGTGGAGTGCGGTCCCTGCGACGAGGTCCCTCGGGAGCGAGCCCGCGCGCCCAACTTCGGGCTCAGTGGCGGCAGCGCCCCCGCACCGCCCGCGTCCCGCGCCCGCGCCCGCGCCCGCGCCTCACACCCGCAGAGAATACATTTGCGCAACACGAGTGTTGGCCTAACAACGACTGCGACACCGGGAGCCACTCACTGGGAAAAATTACTCATTTTCTAATATTGCCGGCCGGAGATAGTTGTACACTTGTGTCGAAACAAAGCTTCTAAACCATAACATAGCGCTGTTTACTCCCGACTACCGCCACACCGCACAACACAACGGGGCAGTTCCGCAATGTTAAAGAAAGAATTTGCTATAAAGTTTCAAACAATGTGTAATTTACTTATTATTCTAAGGGTGCTATAGAGGAAGAGTCCATTGTCTCCGATGTATTACTTTTGTTATTATCCGATTGTTTTACTAAGGTACGCATAGAGCTTTGTATCTCGCCCCACGCCACACACTGCAGCGTCTTTATATTGTGCCAAAAATTACATTCCTTTGTTTTTCCATCATAACTTTCAAATAATGAACTTACTTTAAAATATACATAATAATAACTGAAGCCGCTTTATCTTTTTCACAACGATAAGTGGAAACAGAATACACAAAGTTTTATAACTCTCAGTAACTCTTACAAAGATTTTGTTACGACTAGGTAACATAAAATCTAAATGATCTGGGTGGCATAAAATTAAAACATCAACGCCGCGGTATAGTCAACTGTTTTAAAAAGTTCTTAAGTCATGAAAGATAAAGTGAAGGTAGCGTGGCGTCGGTCGATGATGGGACGCAGTGGCCAATTTATTTATAATCTCTGGTGCAGAATTGGCTACGAATTAGCATGTAAATATTTGAGGTCCAAGGAGGCCGGTGGAGATTTATCGCGAATGGCGCGCGATAAGCGAGGACAGAGTCGTAAAGCAGTGGCAGACGAAGACGCGGAGCGCGGCTGGCACACCCTTTGACGAAGTTGTAAAAAGAGCATTAAACCGCAGTAAAAACGCATCGGCCGCGTGGGCGACGCGCTCCACCGCTCCTCGTTATTTTAGGAGCCTCCTTATGAATTTCAATGAGACTTAGACATAATGGGCCTCGCTCAGAGCTCTTCGAGATATTAAATAGTGCGTCCTTATCTTAACTCTGAAAAGTTCGACATAATTTATTCATCATTCACTTACATTAATCTTTATCGTATCACGAGCTCCTAGAGAAGAATAAGATGAGGTATATATTATATAGCTTGTGCGATTCTTACCTGCCATGTCTTCAGCTCCAAACAACTCTGCTTCCGACCCTTTGGTCTGATTAGGCTCTACCTCTTCACCGTCTACAACAATGAATTTTCTGTCAAACTAAAACTTAGAACTCGCAAAAAACTATAATTATATTTTTTGTGTTATGATTCTCCTTTTTTATGGAAAGCTTTTGTAACTTTTTAAAAACTTTTCAAATCACTAAAATATGTCCTTTTCTTATTTATTTTATCTTGATTAGACAAATAGCTACTAGTAATATATTTATCGAAGGGCCCTACGAACATTGAATCCATGGTTACAAAGAATAATCAGACTCTATCTACAGTTTGCTGTTTCCAAAGTGTTGTCTAATGTGGAGATCGAAGCAACAACAGTCAGCCCAGGTTAATCAGTGTGGTGGCCATTCATAGAACTCCCCTTTGTTTCTAATTAACCAATCATAATTCATACTAATCAGTCCTATATATATATATATATAAACAATTGAAGTCGGCTGCTGTGATGTTAAAGGTAATCGCAATGTTATTCCAATGGATTAACGAGATGACTTTCGAATGTACATAGGTAGCACAGGTAAGTTTAATATTAAGTACATTTTTTTAAATATAAAAGCACAACCATCCATTCCAATACAACAGACATAAGCAGGTCACACTTCGATCGATCTTCCTAAATTCTAAAGTAAAGCATTCATTATACATGTACTCAACAATCATAAAACCCTTCGCGTCGAGCGACGAACGACAGATCCGTCACCTGGGGCCGCGCATGACAAGCCAAAAGTGAAGACGATAATGTATATGCACCGAATTCGAGTTCTTCTTCGTTTCACACAATTCACTCTAACTCAACCATGACATTTTTCCAAAAGGGAATGCTGGCTGAGCGTCATTGTTTACAATTTTAAACTGTCTATATTACGGCGAGCGATAGACTAATCTGACAATGAATGGGAGTCGATAAACGCGACCAGTGAATAGTGCGCCGCGTCAAATGCATCTGACAAGTGACTAAGTGCTGGGTGCGGACCAGACCAACACCACTACTATACATTATTACCATGTGTACTACGTAATACTACGTATTACACACATTTTGCTTAGCTATTACTATTATGCCTATTAGAAATATTTCATTAGATACTGTGTCGAGCCTGGGGAACATACCTAATTCTGTTTATTATAATATTTCTCTAGAGACTACGGGACTCATGATCTGTATTAAACACATGGATATAGGTATTATTTTATAGTAATCTAGACATGAGAACAATTCTGTTTTAAGAAGGATTTTATTGATATCTAAAATTTTTATCTACAGGTACGCCATTGCGAACAGGTTAATCCAAGGTGAAAAACAATCGAATAAAACCAGAACGTGGATTCCATACGTGCTTTAAGGCTTTATTTATTGCCGTTAGATAGTTCCCATATTCTAATAGAAACCACATGAACTGTAATATCTTAAAATGATTATCTATTTCTATCTAGCTTGTCTACACTATATTGTTACATCGCAATCCGTGCCCTTTTCTATCTGTTTCTATATATACTTACTCACACTATGTCTAAAGGGTCTAATGAATAAGTTATTAGTGTTATCCCCGAAGGTCTGTAGAAAAGTCTGTCAACAAAATACTAACATCCTTTATAGTGACTAGCATAACATCTGCTTAGTACTAGACTCTACCTATTCAAAATGTGTCTCAGGATCCATAAAAAAATTAATTGTATATGATTTATACAATTTATTTTTCATGGATTTCTATAAGCTACATTTATTGACGCTAGATATAAGTAGCTCCTGGTTGCTTGAGTATTTGCTTTTAACTTTTAACATTTTAATGCTATAAATGCCCACGTTTATAAATAGGTTATATTGAGGGCAAAATTTCATTAAAATCCGTTCTATACTTTTCCAGTGAAATTGTAATAAACATCCAGCCATCGCCACTCATAAAACCAACGACAATAATAAGTAGTGTGTGTTAAAAGCAGCAAAACCGCTTAGCAGTGCCGACGATGTATTTGAACGAACAGTGGCCGCCTTGACGCGTGTCGCAGCCGTGTGTCACTCGCAGACGGACGTCGCAATGCACAGACACACTAGACACAGGCACATAGGCACAGGCCGTGCATCCGTGCACCCATCGGCGAGCTAGCACAGCTCATACGTCATGCGTTATCGCCGACGAGCTACGTCAGTGTCAGCCGCCCGCTAAACGCATTCGCCGGCCAAACGCGTGATATTGCCTCAACAGTTATCATACATTCACGCGGCTATGTGCTTGTTGAGAATGGACATTGCTTGTGCTCACTTTTGAATGTAGGCACAACACTATTTGCTTGTACTTGTACAGAAAGTAGTCTCATTAATATCGATAATATTTTTGGGTCAGCCAATAACTGATATTTTTTGTTGGTCACGATTAGTTGACACTATATTAAGAACAACTATATAACATACAACTATATCACAAGTATTTATAACCACTTCATCGCCATCATCAGCCCTGTATATAAACTATCCCACTGCTAGGCACGAGCCTCTCCTCACTATTTTTTTTTAAAGTATTAGGCGGCAAACGAGCAGACGGATCGCCTGATGGTAAGTAATTACCGCCGCCCATGGACACAAGCAACACCACAGGGATAGGCTGAGGAGTAGGATGAGGGAGAAGGAATAGGGGATAGGGCCTCCGGCACTCTCACTCACCGAACGAAACGCAACAGTTTAGATACTGTTACTTTACGTCGATTTTCTGTGAGAGGGTAGTACTTCCCCGGTCGAGCCGGCCCATTCCTATGAGAAGGGTAAGGCCATAATCCACCACGCTGGCCTAGTGCGAGTTGGCAGACTTCACATGTCTTTCGAGAACATTATGGAGAACTCTCAGACATGCAGGTTTCCTGACGATGTTTTCCTTCACCGTTTAGCAAGCGATAATTAACAATTTAATTACCACTTACATTTGTTTTAATATTATTTTCTAGTTAATATTCGTTTCGATGGAGATTTTTACTGTAAATTCATCATAATCGCCCTAGCGTTATCCAATACTTACACGCCTTGGAGCCCGAGGTCCGCTTACTGGTATAACCAGATATGACTAGATTAACATCATTATAGACATGATTAACTTCGAAAAGTCATTGGTGCGTGCCGTGGATTCGAACCCGATACCCTCTGCATGGTAGTCCGTTGGCTATCGCGCGATCTCCACTAGGCTATCGCTGCTGCTTTAGATTTTATTGTAAATTATCCGAATTTAAAAGCATCAGAAAATACTACACACACTTGCAAACTAATTTCAGATACTTATTCTTGGGGAAAACCAAATTTTATGCAACATTCTACGTTACATAGTGTCAGATAAGATGACCACGACATAGTATGCTGCTATGCAATCATGCAATAAATGCCAATTAAGTTATTAATAACAAAATATCGGACTTGTATTGAGGATACTCTGCTTGACCTTTCGATAAAACCCAACACGTCAAACCAACTAATAATGCAACTCTTTATAAATTACCTTATTTATAAAAGAAAGAGCCTAAAGATATAACAGGGAAAACCTAATCAAACTTGGCTATTGGGGAATTTGTATGACAAGCTTAACTTTACGGCCAAAACCTCTACTCCTTGCAGAAAGAATATATGAGTTAAATAATAATTTACCTTCTTGCGTTTCGTCCTCATTTTCATCTTCTTTCACTTTCTTATTAGATTCCGTTTCATTTTGTTCCTCCTTAGAGTCCCCAGCATCATTATCATCGTCCTCTTCTTGGTCACTGTACGTAGTTTTGCTGCCACCATCCGCGGCTGAAGCATCTTCATTCCAATCTTCTTCCTCGGCTGCAGACAAAGTATTATACATTTAATATTTTCGGCGATAAATTTGAATTCACAATTTTTTTTCCGACTTAAAAAGTCTTTTTGACAAGGTAAGCACATATTTTACTGTTCAAATTCGTCGGGTTCACAAAAATGTATTTGTCTGTCTAATCCTGTTAGGTCCACCTATTTAAAATTACTAATTAAACAATTATTGACGAGTTTCAAGATAATTTACGTAAATTGTTAGAATATTACAATATCTATTTTTACACAATTAACGAAACTTAATTACGTAATCCTTATTAAATCTATTACGAATCCATACTAATATTATAAATACAAAAGTATTTTTATTCTTATAAGTTCTTTCTTTTGGTGTTTAGACATAGTTATGAAGCTGAAGAGAAAAGTTTAAACTACTTTTCTTTGTTGGAAGTCATTAGTTGGTAATATTGTGTAGCGTCACATAGAGTACATCCAGCTTACAATCAAAATGCAGCCCTGGTTGGCTCAAAACAACATTAACAATCATTGATTCAAAAATCATAAATAGCTTCAAATAGGTATATCTAGCAACAGCTTAAGATAGCCACATATTTAGCTGTTGAATTCGTGCCAAAAAACCTTGTTAGACAAGTTACTGGGATGATAAACAACGCACTACTCATTCAAACTGTTTATACATAAGTAACCTTTTATGTTTGCACCAGGAATATTGGTGTAACGTCATACCTTTTTTACAATAAAGTCTAAACTGTATATAAAATTAATTCACATTTTGTTCAAGTGCCCAATTCAAACAGCAATAGTTGTTTTGATCATTTGGAGGGATTTCGTCTGAATTTGTGACGGTCTTGGAGTACAATAACGGGTGGACGGAGAGCGGCTAGAGGTAGAGGGAGGATCCTCTTATATGAAGCTATCAACAATTATGGTAATCTTATAGTGTATCTTCAATTTCAGCAAACGACTCAGGTGATAGTCATGATAACGTTAAAACAAGACCCTACCAAATATTATTGTTGAGTTTAGAGACATTAGTAGCTACTTAGTTTTATTTCACGACGAATTATGGGCACGCCTATACAATATACGCCGCAATACTGAGTTCGGAGTTTATGTTAAGCCGAATTATTTAATCACAAATAAGAACCAATATTATACCTATCAATAGTACCTATGTATCTCATCTAAGCTAAGGAACCTTATCTACTCTCACTTTTCACGGCTATTCTTCTAACCTTGGTGTTAGAAGAATAGCCGGTCGTTTGGAAGGCTTACACGGGGACATGGGTCCAACGTGCAGTGGTCCGTAGAGAGGTTTAATCTAAAATGTGATGTAACACATATCTACTTATTATTAACAACAACAAAAAAACAGTGTGGTGTGTAGTGTAGTCCGTGTGGTGACGGATTAAGAATACGCAATGTCACCACCCCATATCATCCCATGGGTGTCGTAAGAGCCGACAGAGGGACCATACTAAGCAGAGAACAGCACTGTAAGAGAAGGAAAACTTGATACAAAACCTATACCAACCCGTTTGGCCAGCGTGGTATAGTAGGCCAATTCCTCCTTTCAAAGGAGAGGCCTAGTCCAGCAGTGGACTGTAAGGGGCTGATGATGATGAGCGCTTATGTTTAAAGACGACTGATAACTTTTGACACGTTTTGTTTAGCACCAATAGCAATTAACCATGTTCTTTTTCGTAGGTCTTGAATCAAACGATTGACACAATAAATTTATCCTGAAGATGCCACAAAAATGCAAAAATCCGAATCGCAATGGCTGACCATATCACTGAAGTATTTATGATGACAATAGTATCACGTGAATTATAATCTTACCATCAAATCGTCTCAACTAACAACTAGCTTTAGTGCTACATCGTCTAAAATTGATAACAGCTGCAGTGTAAAGAACATTGTGATGTTTGTAGGCGCCGTAGTGCCTGTAGTATAGACATCGTGGAGCGTTAGTTCGTGTCTATTTAATTTTACAAATGCGTTTTATGTGACGTTTGAGTAAGATTGTAGTAATACACAATGGCAGTTAGTTTGGTGACATAATTAGCGTCGAGGCGGGTGGGGCGCCGTGGCGTGATTGCGCCCCGTCCGCCGGCCGCGCCCAGACTCTGTCGACAACACTCCTGATTATACAATTAAACACGAACCTCGCTGCTAACTAAATAGTCAACACTACAAAGTCATCGCGACCCAGAGCTGCCAGTTTTATCGTATAAAATAATGATACTCACACTTTGCTCACGGTTACTTTAATATGTATATGCGGACTAGATAATAATATGTTCATTTATGTTGATGACTATTGAATTACAAAAAAATATTGCCTACACTTTTTCACTAATAATCTGTCACATTGACTAGTTTCGTTCGCGAGAAGTAAGTCGTTTATTCACTCGTCTTATAAAAGACTAAGCAGCGATAGCGTAGTGGAGAGACCGACGGACTGCGACGCAGAGGGTCACAGGTTTGAATCGACGGCGCGCACCAATGAGTTTTCAAAGTTATGTGCGTAATAAATTGTTAATTATTGCCTTCTAAACGTTAAAGCAAAACATTGCGAGGCAACCTGCATGTCTGAGGGTTCTCCATAATGTTCTCGAAAAACATGTGAAGTCTGCCAACCCGCAGTTGGCCAGCGTGGTGGATTATGACCAGCCCTAGTTCCATATTATATGAAGTGATTTCCCGTGTAGGAATCGAACCTAGAGCACTCGATGCAATTCTTAACGCTGAGGGAGTCGCTTAAATCCTCTACACCAGCACAAAATTTTACATTGCCTCCAAGACTAGGTCCATTCACATAATAACAAGACATGCTGGCTTGACTTCGTAGGGGTTGATATGTGTGCCAATCGACTAGCCACCAGGGATGCTGAAGACCGTGCGAAGTGGAGGAGATACGGCCAGAAAGCGGACCCTGGGCTTCAAGGCGTAGGTTTTGGATCGCAATCGGGACAGTGCTAGGATGATGATGATGATGATGACATACATTCACATAATAACATTAATAGACTAAATTCACAAGTCATACCATTTAAATTAATAAGCTAACAAAATTAAGAACACTTAGATAAGAAGGTACTTTCCATTGGTTTCCTGCCTCCATTTTCGCATATACCCTCACATATTTCGTCATAAATAAGTCAGGATTGCTTGTATGTTGATATTTAGATGAGCTGAGGCTAGCGGAGCGTAGGTAGTAGCTCGGTCCCTTGAGGCTCAGTCCGGCCTAGTGGCCCTGGGGAACGTCCATCGATTGATCAAAAGCAGGCCAGAGGCAAAATCACAGCAATACCACGGAACCAACAACGTCCCCTATGCGATCTTACTAGGTAGGTACCTACAATAACTTCATACTGGTAGAGTTTCTATCCAAAATTTGTAAGCTGTGATGATTTTTTTTTATATGTTCATTATGGATAACGTGACGAATATAAATGGAATAGACAGTGTTGCAAATCACAAAAATATTTTATATCTACTTAATAATTTTTTATAATGCCTGGATGTATATTTCACCCTTGGAGCACGCTACTGAGTTTCCGGAGTTGTGTGCGTTTTTAATTGTTAATTATCGCTTACCCCTTTGCTTCTGTGAGCACATTTCCAAGCATCGATTTCAATTTATTGTCTTAGAAGTTTTTGACAGCAAATACAAATATTTATCTTTTTTTTATAGCCCGATAGCCCAGTGGTGTACGTAACGGACTGCCGAGACAATGGTCTTGGGTTCGATCCCCAGGTACCCCGGGCACACACCTCTGACTTTTCGAAGTTATGTGTGTATCAATTGGTATTAATCATGTTAATTATCGCTCGCTTAATAATGTGCTCGGTAGATGGCAATAGGCTCGCCCCCTATTACATTGGGACCGAAACATAACTGGCGATGTGTGGGTGTTTAATACACCTCTGCCTACCCCTTCGGGGATATAAATGGCGTGGAGTTATGTTATGTTATATTATGTATTTTATACACTGGCCTATCCCCTCAGGTGTCGACGCCATTTTGTTTCAGCGATGCCATTTCAGTACTTACGTCAGTTTTTTTTATTCTTATTAAAAACCACAAAAAATTGAGATACTTGATTTGGGAGCTGCTATACAGAAATATTAAATAAACCCTTGCGTTACCAACTGAATGACATACAAGCTACAGCCAAAACTATTAGGCGCAGGAAGCTGGAATTTGGCATATACTCTATGTTCCATGGGGACCGTATGGGTGCACTAAGAAGGGATTGTCTGAAATTCCCACGGGATCGGGTATGAACATATGAATTTAAAAAAATGTGCGGACGTAGGTACGGGCATCCTATAGCTAGTAGCTTATAATTTAATGTCCCTTCAAAATAAGTTTAAATAGATATTATTTTTGGCAAATCTTAGTCGCAGAATAATATATTCTGATAATCTAATAGCGGATTCTGACATATTTTGTAACCCATTTCGTGCGATCTAAAGCGTAACTTATGTTCAAATTCAAACTCATTTATTCATATAAGTTACAAAAGCAACATTTATGAACGTCATTTCTTTTTTTACTACCAGGTTCGGGATGAGCTCGGCTATGAGAAGAGCCTGGAAGAAACTCCTGCCACTCTTTTTTAAATCAGAATCTTAATCTTACAGTTTCTGGTACCATTATTGCTGACACAGCCAAAACACTTTGCAACACTGATTAGAAATAAATGGATATGAAAAAAATATGTGAATAGTACAACAACAAAACACTATAGCGACAGCAGTATAGATGTATCAGCAACCAATAGATTAAAGAATTCTGCAAAGGCGACAAGTGAACAATGATTAGATCAGGGATAAAAACTAATATATTAGATTCAACAAATTATAAAAAATATACTAACCCTGCAAACATCATGAGTGTTTACAAGGCACCTCCACTTAACATGTTACTAATTAAGATGAGTTTAATAAATACATTACACAGTCATAAAAAGAACAATAACAGTGAATTTAAAAAAGCAACTAGACCCATGATGTCTTGTTATCTAGAAATTCTTTAATAGTGTAATAACCCTTTTTTAAAAGAAAATTCCTAGTAGTGGTTTTAAATTTGTGTATAGGTAAATTCATTATTTTCAGAGGTAATTTGTTGAAGAATTGTATACCGAGTCCCGCAAATGAGTTATGAACTTTATGTAGACGGTAGTTAGTGCCCACTAGTGCTTATTCCTTGTGTTTACTTTGTGCAAGTCACTATTTTTACAGTAAAGAGTTAAGTTTTTCTTAACGTACATTAAATTAGCAAATATATACTGCGATGCAACTGTAAATATTTCTACTTCTTTAAATTTATCTAAAGAATGAATTCTAAACATATTACATGTTATCTATAAATGTATGTATATGTGTATATCTATAAATAGCTGAGCCCGCGGTTACACCAGCGTTATTTATGACTACTTCTCCGCACCCGTGTCTTATAGCATGATGTTACTTTGTAGCCTATAGCCATACACGATAAATGAGCTATCCAAAACAAAAGGAATTATTGAAATCGAACCAGTACTTCCTGAGATTAGCGCGGTCAACCAAAAAGCAAATAACTTCCTTTATAATATTAGTATAGAATACTTGTCCTGGTTCACTGATTTATCAACCTAAACTGGTATGGTTCCAAGCAACTTTTGGCAATTGATGCCTTATTTATATTGCCAATAAGAGCCCCTTACGTTCAGGTGTTGTAACACCTAACTTTTATATGAGAAGTTCGTCACTTTAAATAAAAAAGCAAGCAATTTAGTATTGTTAGTGCACTATTTTTCTACCGGCCTTTGGTTTTAGTTATGTCTACGGGAGAGAAGCCGTGGGCAGCAGCAATCACTGATATAATTATAGATAGATGCAGTCGAAGGAGTAGATAGTAAGTCTAACATATCGCAGTTACACTTACAAGTCAATCTTTTGACTTACAGCGTGGCCTTTCAGGAACGTACCAAAGATCAAAATTAGGCATGTTTATAATTAGGCCTCTTTGGTACCAACTGCGATGAAGTTAACACCAATAAATAAATGTCGAACTACACAACATAAACTAAAGCAGGCTCGCCAATTTTGTAGAGACAACAGTGGAAGCATTCGCCGCAAGGAGGCATCTCGGCACCATCGCAGCCGGCAGCGATAGCCCATCATAACTCGTGGCGGGATGTGTCGCGCGGGACGCATTCCGCACCAAAGAGCCACCCGGCTGCCGCACGCCGCCGATACAACCGGCAATTCAATTTTCTTACTAACCATATTGCTATTGCTTGTTATCCGACACCGACTCCAAATACTTAGTTGAAAACTTCGTATTTCGCTTTTTACTGAGATTTGACACTCATGTTCTAACAATTGAAAAGTTTCTACTCATAAAAATGTCTTCAACGTTATATAGTTGGCTACTTTTATTGAAGGTTGTCGTTGGTGCTGTTTTAAGATCTAAAGTCAATGGCAATAACGTTTACAAATTCCTAAGTGTTTACAGATTACACTCAACATGACTCAATCATAGCCTAAGACTAAAACCGTTACAGTGCATTATCTGTAGTGTGTACTACGACTATGTACCAGAAATTGTAAGTTTGTTTTAAGTATATCATGTTAAACTGATTGATTGCAATTTTCATTTTAAAGCTATCCCCTATTTTCATCCAGCACATCATCAAATAAGGAATACAAAGCACATGAAATATTTTTATAATTTCTTTCATCCACGTACTCCCATGTGGTTACAATCAGTTATTTCACCAATAAAGTTGTTAGATAGTATATACGATATGCGAGGCATGACCTACTCAGCGGCGCCACTAAATGTTGTACGTACCTAATAATTTTGATTAAGTACTCGGGGAGCACAAAGGAATAATAACAATCTCATCTCTGTGTAAGTCATTGTAGTTTCGCTCAGTTGTATATCCTTGGAAACTGTAATTTTAATGTGTTCGGAGGCGTCGGTATGATGTCGAGTGGGAATATCTGAGTAGCAGTCGGTCCCGGTGGTGGCCGGACCCGCCGGGCACCACCGGCCCGTACATCGTTAACTAATGTAGGTACATTGAACATGTACAGTGTGTACTAAACATTATGTTTTATGCATGTATCTATTTGTGTACTGGCAATACTGACTGTTTTCTGTGTCTGAAAAGTACTTTGGAGTACTCTGGACTGTAACAATTAATATACCTAATCTTAAAAAGCTTGACAAAAGTAGAAATTAATTCTACATACCGTAATTAAAAACACTCTCTAGCTAGAGCTACTTCTGAAAATTTTCAACAGTTTCAGAACGCCATCTTTAAACATTTGAAAACCATTCACCATTAATTTCATAAAGCTAAACCTATTAACATTTAAAGTCAGAACGCGCGTGAAGATAGGTAAGGGTTAGCTATCAATTAAAAGTCGAACGTCTCAGCTGCTATTTTCCTTGGAGAGGTCGGCACGGCGCGGAGCGCTGGCGGAGCGGGTGCGGGGCGAGTGCGGGGCGAGTGCGGGGAGAGCGCGGGGCGGGAGCGGCGGAGCGCAGGTTCCCCGGGGAGCAGGCGGCACGCGGCTGCTTGGGCCAGGTCCCGCGGGAGCCGGCGTGGGCGGCGGGCGAGAACTTCGCTTCCACTGGGACCCGGCCCCCACTACCCACCACCTAGTCCCCGACGCTCCACAAGGACGGTACCGTGATATTTTTAACAGATACTGTTATGCGCGACTCTCAGAAAATTGTTACCAAACCACATGAGTACTGTAAATAATTTCAGAAATGCTGTTATGAAATCTCAGACTCAACAAACATTTTGAAATAAAAGTTGATCAACTGCCTCAAATAACACAATGTTTTTCCTTATATGTGGTCGGTAGATCTTGGTTAAATTTGTATAAACTGGATGACTCATGCTTATTTCTTACCTGATACTAGATTATACTATGGAATTATTTGTTTAGTGCTAACTCATTTTAATCTAGAGCTATAAAATCGTGTGTTTTATTAAAAGCCACGAGGCTCTACCGCCTACAAAAATATGTTACAACCATTACTCAAAAGTGTCAAAATATGTAATTCAAAACATACACATATTATATTAATATAAAAAGAAAAACCCCTGATAATGTGATTCACATAGCCCACGTTATTATTGTTACCTTTATGGATTTTTTGCGTGAAAACAGCTGAGTGATTTATGACACTCCGTTGGGAATTAAAAAAGAATTCCTCGCCATGTTAACAGATTGCATTAATGTTTTACATTTTTTTATTTTACGTATCCAATGCGTGAACATTAATATATAAAAAAACATATATTAACTGTCATTTTCATTTGAAACAAACTCCACGTGGAATTAAAATGGTGCAACATAATGTAGGTACATCATCAATTTAATTATGATTATTATGTGATAATGAACACGCTAGGCACAACACTACTTTGGTTGTGTTTCGTTTTCATTAACACTGATTTAGTTTATTCGGTTGCAACACTGGTTAGTTAGTTTTTCAGGTAAATTACACGTGACGCCTAATATTGAGTAGAGCAACACTGTAAATTACATCGATTAAGCAGTCACCAATAGGTGGCGGTAGATGAGAGGTCAACATCAACATAAAACTGTTATGATATGGCTTTAGCGTATTTCCCAGAGGCGCGCAGGGGAGGTGCGCGCCACCCAGGGGAAATTTCCCGGCGACTCTCTGCGGGGCCTCTACAAGTTTTATGGACGCGCAACACCTAGGGCTGCCACTAGTACTCCACTAAATCTAGTAACGTCAAAAATGTGTGAGAATGGCATCGTTTGTAGAAGAGCTGTTGTATTGACGTCACTTTTGAGATATAATTACTAATGCATGCATGTTTATGTTAGGTAATTAAATTCCCATTAAAACGAGAGGGTTATTCCAATCTCTAATCGTGTGTTCCATTTAGGCTATCAAAGACACTGCCGCAGTTATAAATTGATTCATATAACAACAATAAGTTATTGTTATGTAAGTGTAGACAGCCCTAGGAGCACCACGCGCACTGGCCTCTCCTCTCCCTCTTTTGGTCATCAACTTCTTATCATTATACAAACCAGAAACTCATAGAACTTACTAAATAAATAAGTGCTTACTGTATAAATAGTCAGTGGATTTGTTACTTACTCTGATATATTTTGTTAGACTTGCCACATACGATTCGTAATAATAAGGCTACTAATTAAGCACAAAAAATACCCTTATATTTGTGTTTGCTTATGTACTTACCCTAGACATTAAAAGTAATTAGACTCTAGAGTTCAGCTTTGGGAAGACACTTGTAACAATTATGCGTAATATACCTCACAACATTACATGGATTTACCCTATTAAAATGTTTTAGAGGTATGTATACCTAATGAAATAGGCAACTAAACGACAGTACGCACGAAAACCAATACCTAAATATCGATCTATTTATAATTGCGACCGTGTAATTAATATAAAAGTAAAGTAGTACCCAACGTGCTTTAGAATGGTTTTTAAAATAGTGGTATGCCAATGCCGCGGCCAGCTCAACCCTAGCAAGAGCCGTAGTATTTAGCTTAGTCAGAAAAGTTAGCAGTAGATAATATTGGTAATGTGCACCACAACCACTCAGTATTTCTTCATTATGCAAAGTATAACTAAGTACATAATACCTACCGATGCGTTTATAAATACCTATGTAAATATTTCAATTATTTTACATACATACATACATACATACATAGACTCACGCCTGTTTCCCCGAAGGGGTAGGCAGAGGCATATTAACCGCCCACTTTTCGCCAGTGTTTTGATCCCACGTAATAGGTGGCGAGCCTATTGCCGCTTATTGGGACATTTTGTTTGCCAGAGCCTCGTTCGTTGATCGGCAAGTGCACCACTTGCAGGTGAGGTTGGCGTGGGACCCTAAGTTCTTGGTGGGAATCCTATGCACCTATCAATTATTTTAATGTAGAGCAAATGTTAGATATTTTCAAACATACTGATACTTAGTTACTAAATCTACTTGAAATAGTAGAGATAACTGTGTTGATTAACTTAAATATTATATCATGTGAACAACTAAGGAACACTCACGATCTCTATTCTATAAAAAGTTTACTTAGTTACACTAAGATATTATATTATAGTTAATATTATTTTGATTCAAAATCTGTGTGTAGGTGCTATGTATCCGTTGATTAAATAATTATGTGAAGTCCGCCGCGACAAAGGATATACAAATTAGTGCGGTAGAAACTAAAGTTTACCGTTACAGGTAAGCACTTATATTTCTAGTTGCGTTTATTGCCGACAAAAAGATTATACACGTACCTCTCTATTTATAACCACAATATTACATAAAGTTTTGGATAGAATTTCATCAACCACGCGTCTTATCCACTGATCATCACTGCTACTCCAGGATAATACGTAAAGCGGTAGAAATCAAGAAATATAACAATTTAAACCAGGAGGATGGATGTAGATTACTTATCATCTACTTACTTGGCATCCTGTCATCAGCAAATGTAAACACCGCCGCAGTGACACAGCTCAGCAGTGTGTAGACGTCATTAGTGTAGTGTGTCGGAGTACCGACATTGCGAACTTAAATAAAAACCAAGTGAGAGTAGATGCCGAAACCTGCACTTCCTCAAGCCGTCGCTGAGCACTTCGCGACCATAATCGGTGCAAGACGATCGAAATGTCGCAAACAAACAGGTATTTACACCCTAAATAAGTAAATTTTACGCGATTAAGCCCCGCTAAATTATTTTGTGTGATAAAGTTGTTGTATTTTACAACTACTATCGCCGTCTTATATCTACATGCTGTGAATATGAAAATAAAATGGATTTAAGAAGTAACTTCAAAATAACTAGGTACTGCAAGAAATCCTTAGAGATTACTACTACTCTCCCTTGAGACGAGGGAAGAACCATTAGCGGTTTTTCAAACTGTTCGACAGTTGGAAAATGTATTTGCGCAAAGGGAAAAGAAAATATATTACAACTACCAGAATGACGATTCATAGCCGATGCCAGACAACCAACACTAAGTAACTAAACTTTCAATATTACTTTGAAAATTTCATCCATAGACCTAACGATAACTGTAGTGAAGGCCTTACTCATTGATACCCGATGTGAGATGTACCTAGATGAAGGAAAAAACGGATACATATCGTAACACATTATTTACTCACGCATAATTTCTATAAACGAAAGTAATGCATTAAGATTTTTTTCATTAAGCGTTATAGCGCTATTTCTAATCTTAAAATAATACGAAGAAGATAGTAACTTATTAAATTTCAAACGGTATATTCACTTTTATATGAAAGAAACAGTAGCCACTAGCTACCCACTGAATCTTCTTATTTATTTGATAAAATTTTATCGAAAAGTATTATGACTTTAAAGAAAACAAAAATCATAATTTATTAAATTAATTTAATTACCTACCTAAATTCTTCTATTGCTTTGATTTGTGACTATTTCATGTATCTCGATCGGACAGTAATGTTATCTCTGGTATATCTGGTATAGTACCTATTTGATTGAAGTAGTAGAAGTTTAGCTGTTAAGAGGCTTGAGGTGAGTCGTTAGCCTCTCATCTCAACCCAATGAGTTCAGTACAATGATTGATATAACTTTAACACTGAGTGTTAAAGTTGAATGCTCTGGACATATACCTAAGATATAGGACAAAATGGAATAAAATACCTAAACCATTAATTAATAGTTTCTGTTAATTAGTTTTCTAAAGCAAAAAGTAAGATTTGAATAATTTCAGACATGCTGTTACGTAACCTCAGTCTCAACAACAGGATAATATATGTTAAAGTATTTTGACAATAAAACTTACACACTATCACTATGGTAGAGTTCTATCTAGTTCGCGGTAGTTTTCCGGCGGCCGGAGCGCAGGTAATGCTCTAGACCAGAGATGTGACAAGTATCAGATAGAGCGCATTCGTCCAACTAGGTGTGGCACGTTGACAGCTATGTGTGCGTGACCTTTGGCGACTGGCACTGTACGGACACGCGCGTCTATGTGTGTGTAAAGTTGCCAGATTATGAATAATCTCCCAGTATTTTGCATATAGTTATGTAATATTCTTATATTCATTTGTGGTTTTGAAGAATTTACCATGGATTTAATTAATGCTTTTATAAATACATTTCTTAAATGTAGGTACCGAGTTAAGTTAAAAATCTTTGCGTTACTGACTGACTGACAGACAAGCTACAGCCGAAACTATTCGGCGCATGAAGCTGAAATTCAGCATGTATGTTTCTTGGGAACCGTTGGGGTGCACTAAGACGGGATTTCTCGAAATTCCAACGGGATCAGGCAAAACGAGAAATACGAAAATATGTGCGTGCGAAGCCGCTGGCGTCGATTAGTTGAGAAATAAATAGTATGTATGTACACACGGCACCAAGTCAAGCTAAACAGTTGCTGTACGATTTTGATACTTATTCCCTACGCCATAAGTATGTATGTACACACGGCGCCAAGTCAAGCTAAACAGTTGCTGTACGATTTTGATACTTATTCCCTACGCCATAAGTATGTATGTACACACGGCGCCAAGTCAAGCTAAACAGTTGCTGTACGATTTGATACTTATTCCCTACGCCATAAGAATATATGTACACACGGCACCAAGTCAAGCTAAACAGTTGCTGACTGCTGTACGATTTTGATACTTATTCCCTACTCCATTAGTATGTATATACACAGGGCGCCAAGTCAAGCTAAACAGTTGCTGTACGATTTTTATACTTATTCCCTACGCCATAAGTATGTATGTACACACGGCGCCAAGTCAAGCTAAACATTTGCTGTACGATTTTGATACTATTTCTTTACGCCATAAGAACGGTGCAAAGGTCAAAGTTTATAAGCTTGACGAGTAGCGGGGTGTACACGAATATTTGGATCGTTTGGGGATCGAACTCAAAACAATATTGTGTAAGGTATATACTAATGGAAATTGAAATTCTATTACTATATTTATGAGAAAGAAGATATATCTACAATATACTTTTATAATACGGAAATGTATTTTTCATTAACATGACAATCATTATCACATAATCAATTGACAAGTGCATTTTCCCTAATTCAGGCAGAACGGCGTCGACAAAAACTGGCAACACTTACATATTTCTTGCACAAATACGAATTTTATCGAAATTAAATTAGGAAACGGTCAAACTATCAATAGTTACCTGTGAAAAGATATTCCATTTTCCTGTTTTTGTTTTTAGGAACAACTTTTACAGTGTTTAAGAACACAAGACGGCATTTTGAGAATTTAAAAGTTGAAGTGATCGTGACGCGTGAACTGTACGATGCTTCGTAGCGCACTGAGACGAGTTTGTATTCGCTTTTCAATTTTGTATTTGCTTTAGTGGCCGCACGCAACTGTGCCGCGCGTTACATCTGATACTTGTCACATCTGTGCTCTAGACATTCAATTAATTACTTACAAGTCCTTCTTCAGAGCTTTGTGTAGACAGTAGTAGGTATATTGTAAGATTTTACTTTTATATGATATTTTAATAAAATTCATTTTATACATAGGTAAACTACAAAAGATCCGCATGGTTTGTCTGTAAAAATAAGGCTCCAATTAAAAAAAGAAGTTATTTTGTTTGGATACTCTATGCACATAGATAACTGCCCTATTGTAATCAGCAGTTCTGTAACATTAACTCTACGTCTATCTAATAATATACGAATACTTAACTCAGAAAATACGTTATTAATTCGTTAATCATTTCATGTAAGTCAACCTACAAGTTGCGTTTAGGTACATGAATTTTATAATTCACACAGCCAACAAATTAAAAATAAGATAATATTTCAATGTTGATAAAGTTAGCCTCAACTGCATTAGACTAGTCTAAACAGCGGAGCACATAAGCCCAGTAAAAAGTTGACGCACAAAGCCAAATTGACTTAACCCTCTTCAAAAGGCTTACAAATACGTCCATCCGAAGCTTTTACCTCGAATAAAACATTCATACGTTTTATTGTGATCTTTACACCTTCCACCCTCGCCTCGCCACGATCAATCCCTTGTTTTACGTACATTATGGAATTACTAATTATGCCTACTATGGGGTGAATGTAATATTACTTAAGTTATGCTAGTAACTGTACCATGTGGAGGTACTATTAGGTACTAATATCAGCTCTGCCCACAACTTTCTCAGTACTGGATGTATACTTCTTGGGGAAAGTTATGGCCACAGTCTACCAAGCTAGATAAGTTATGAAGAACTACTATTACGGGTTTCCTTCACCGTTTAGCTAACGATATTAAACGATTTAATACGTACTTAACTTCGAAAATTCAGTGGTGCGCGACGTAGGTTTGATTAAAATTGGTAGACCCTTTGCCTAGCAGTCTGTTGGCACATCCACTAGAGCATCGCTGGTATTAGAGTAACAGCGACGTTTAATTTTTTTCACGTATTTGGAAAACGAGCAAGGCGTAAGGAAGGTTCCTTTTTATATAAGAACAATAGGGAAACAAATTGTAAGTTTTACTTGTCAACAGACTAATCTCACGCAGCGCCGTGCTCTCGCAGCTCTAGCGCTTAAGGGCTATTGAGAAACCTCTCAATAGCTCTCAAGTGCGAGAGCAAGGTCGATTCTTGGGTCGGGCAAAGTGTTTATATTTCTGTGAAGATATTCTGGCCTATAAAGCATAAAGGGGGTTTAGATGTTTTATAATTATGATTAAAGCTCAAACAACGAAGATAATTTCACATCATCAATCATCATCAATTACAATCAATGTATTCTACTTTTATTCTAATGGCACAAAAACACAAGTTATCAAGACGCCTTCAAAACAAATAAAAATCTCCCAGTTAGTAGAACGGATATCGCCAGTTTTCCCTAATCATCCATAACCAAGTAGACACATTATAGTCCTTGAAAACTCGAGCAGGTAGAAAGCGACGTTGAGTAAACAATTCAAGATACGGCAATTCGTTTTTATCGTATGCCTGGGACAGGGAAGGATTAACATTTTCACTGAATGTAAAATTTTAATTCCTCCGCATGAGGGACGGCGAGATGAAATTGACGTGTTATTGGACCCCAGCGAGGTGCCGGCCCACAGCCAGCCGCGCCGCCCAGCTGTACGTGCCTCAAATCAAAGGATAACCGAGCTGTATACACGAGCGCTTTCACAATATTTTATTATAAACCTCCAAGTAAAAACGAATAAAAAGCTTTTTCGTAATTGTGAAAACGAACGCTTTCAACCTAAGCAAGTAACAATGAGAATGGAGCATATAGTGCGTTATACGTATATAAGAACTGAAGAGCTAGTATTGCATTAGGTATCCCTGGAGGCAGCCAGAGAGTCGCAGCATCCTCGCGCTCCCCACGGGACGCATTACGAAAGTACTAGACGCCACTAGATCGATACATAAAGTTACTACATTACATAGCTGTTAGTTCTGCAACAAATAACATTGTACTGTGTTACTTAGTGACTGTAAAACTACATACGTTATTGTATAGCAAACCACACGGTATGCTAAATTGTGTTGATGCAGATTGGTTCTTTATGACATTTGGGCTAGTTGGGTCATACAAAAATATGTACTCGGGAAAGAAGCAAAGGCAACGGGCACAATATTTGTATTATTTTATTAATTGTAAGATAACCCTACATCCATTTAGAAGAAGAGAATTTAAACAAACTGAAGTCCGGTGTCACTATGTGCCCAGTTCTTCTATGCTTTGTGGCAACGCATGTAAAAAAGTTTCTGCAATGAAAGTGAGTTAGCCAAAGATCTCTTATCTCTATTTAGGCAGTGGTTTAAACTGGCTGTGCAGAAATGATGATGACGAATGATCGCTTAAGCCAAGTCTGGCTCGCACAGAAGATGTATGTGCGCGCGACAGCGGGCGAGCGACCGCGACTCGTCACTGATAAAACGCTGATATTAGGGCGCCGCGACCGCAGCCGCGCGAAGCCACGCAGCGTCCATCACGCGCCCGCTTGCCCTCTCATTGAGCACTGCCATTAATTGTTTACTTACACTACGTAATGTACCGAAGTGTACTGTTGTTCCCCTCCGTTGTCAGTCGTGTGTATTACCGGCAATAGAACCACATCGTTAGGTCTTAAATATAAATAATACCTCGTTCAACGGTGTTAGAGGGGGCTTGGGAACTATGGACAAAAATGCATACGCATTTTCGTAGTTTCATTATTATTTAAGTATTACCTTGTCATCGTCATATTATCTTAAGTTTCAGATTAATTGTAGTGATAGTAACTATTTGCTGTAAATTAATCATCGATAAATATACAATTTTTCCGTTACTGACTGATAGACAACGCACAACTACAGAGCGCAAAAAGCTGAAATTTGGGGTGTATGTTCCTTGGGGACCGTAAGGGTGCACTAAGACGGGATTTCCGAAATTCCCACGGGATAGGGAAGAAACGGTTAAATTAGTAAAAAAATGTGCGCTCGTAGCAAGTATTTATTATAAAGTATTATCAGTAACGTGTAAGAAATATTAGACTTATTCCTCTAACAGATGGCAACAGTTTCCGGGACTCCAGGATCTTAACCACCAAATATTGCTGGACTTATAGAACGCGATGGAACAAGGTTTTGATCATTACACATTCTAAATACTTGATATAAGTAAATAAACAACTTCCATTCCCAACAACGTGAAGCTAAATGAAACTTTAGTAAGAATTAAGTTATGTAACTTGATGTTAAAATCATTGCTCTACCTATGTAGATAATAATTATTTTCTTTTGACCTAATGTTTGAAAGTTCTTTAATCAGAGTTTTAAAGACCGACTAGACTGATATAGGTACCTAGCTAGGGCTGTTGCCTTAGCTGAAGCTGAGTATAGATAACTTTGCATCCCTGAAGCACTCTACGTACCGAACGTCAGCACGACACATCAGACAACTTGGGCAGACTGACACCTGAAGGCCAAGACTGACTTAGCTGCTCTTCTATTCGAGAGGATCGCTTTCGAGTCGATTCGAATCGTGGACGTCGGCAATATTAGGATTGCGGGTATTTTTATTGCCCAGACAAAAGTTGGAACAGCTCTGAATCCTAGTTATTGGAATATTTTGTCCAACATATAAATTTAATTATACTTATAACTGTATATATTGTGACTGACGCGTTGACAATTATTGTTTGCCACTGCTGCTAAAATTCGTTCACATCGATTTGATGTAGTAGGTAATTTTACTATGGAGCGGTGGATGACCGGTCAGACGATATTTAAATAGCTTTAAATGTGCCCCGAAAAACGTCAACGTATTTGTGACATATAAATCTAATAATTGTACTCCGGCCGCAATATACATGTACAACAGCCGGGATTAGAGGCTTGATCAATGATTTGAGCAGGATAAAGATAACTACTTCTAATCTACAATAATGAGTTATCTCATTAATGTAGATTATAAGTAGTTATGTAATCAGACTTTACTATGGAGGAACTACGTAATCAGATAGGTATTAATTAAATAAACATATTTTAATAGACGTGTTCGGATTATATATGTAGTACCTACTTACTCCTAATAAGGGGATAGTAATTAATGCGAACTATCAATTTTCAGCCATAATAAAAATAACCATTATTATTTTAAATTTCAACAAAAATAACTCTCAACAGAACTGAAAATGCTTTTATAAAATAATGTCATTATAAGATTATAAGTAGCTCTTCTTCAACATTAACATATTTTTATATGTAGCTTAAATTTTATTTAATGGTTGATTACAAAGTTAGAAAATGTTGAGTCAGAGGTTTAACGTTCAGTCTAATAAGAAAGACCATTTGAGCGTCAGTTATTTGTAGGTACGGTTCATGTACATGAATATAAGTAAATATTAAGATTTAGGTACACGTTTGCATTTCTTATAAAATAAGTATGACAGCAGTTCATTGTGCGTGAGAATTAGAGTTTACATATGTACTAACTTTCTAACATTTGAGTCAGTAGTTTATACTTTCGCGAATTTGTAGCTAGACAAAGGCCAGAAAAAGCCAACAAAATATACTTACTACTACTTTTATTAAAGCGAATCTTACCTTTTAAAGCCCTAGGCTTAGCCTGTTTTCTTCGAGACATGATCCTAAACTTCTGCCGAAGCGTTCAAGCACAGAAACAGCTGTCAATCCATTTCACGGTTCATGCTAACTTCAAAGTACTTGACACAATAAAACGCTTGTTACGAAGTGGCGGTAAAGTTTATCGTAAAAGTATCGAGGGATCGTGACACAGAGACAGAGGACGCGTGCTCGTGGCCGACCGCGCGGCTCACCCCGCGCTAACTGAGCTTACTGGCGCCCAACAAGTGGCAATAACAATATGTAACCTTGCGCGCAAACTCATAAGACAAGTGTCGAAACGCCGACTCGGTGCTTTTCTTGTAAGTACACGCTGTACACGGATTATTGCAGTCGTTCTTATCTACAACTAAGGAGATGATCGTTTACTGAGTATACTTTCTCTTACCCGTCACACCTTTATATTTTTAACTAAGCGATAGTTTGTATGAGATTTCTCTTGTTGCCTTTGATTGAAAAAATATATTTTATATTGCCCGAGCCTGTAGAAAGTCCATGTAAAGCCCATTTTTTATATATTATTTAGCGACTTCACAAAAAGAGTTTAATGATGGATTATAATTTAAAATGACGATCTACTTATGAAGCTTCTAAGCATGTGTACTAAATGACAGTGGGCAAAAGTGGACCAAGTGTCGCCAAGGATGAAACATATACCAAATGAAAGAGTTCAGTGTACTGATCAAATATGCAGAAGGACATCAAAATGTGTCTGAGTTGCCGAGTAATTATAGCTTATTTTTGCCTCAGAAGATACAGCGCATTTAATATTTTTCTTCATTATCGAGTACTATTATTACCTATGGGTTTTCTCGTTCTGAGTAGTTAGTATAAAATCATCTTCACCCTTCTAATTATCATTATTCATCACCGGCATCATCATTGAATACTCTGGTAGATATATCTAAAATCAAACGATTTTATATTTGCGGCATTGACAAAATGTTAAGTATATTTAATCATCATAGGTGAGTAATACGTAGGTGCAAAACTATTAGGGTTCCTAGTATTAAAGTACTACGGAACAGTAAATAAAATTGGGCAAGTGCGAGTCGGACTCGCGCATGAAGGGTTCCGTCCCATCATCTATAAAAGAAAATCACATTCGTTGTCTGTATACTTAAATACTTTTTTAGTTTCTACCTGTTTATTAAGATCGAGTGACAAATTGCTTAAAAATTACGTTTGTTGTATGGGAGCCCCCCTTTATTATTATTTTTTTTTAAATTTAATTATTTATTTTGAAAGGTAATATACAACTACATATTCTGTGAAAATTGTAAGCTTCTACCTGTTACCGTTAGTAATATTGAGCAAAAAATACGGAAAAAAAACACGTGTATTGTATGGGACCCCCCTTAATATTTTTTATTTTTTTATTTTTGGTATTTGTTGTTATAGCGGCAACCAAAATACATAATTTGTGAAAATTGCAGCTTTCTAGCTATCACGGTTTATGAGATACAGCCTAGTGACAGACATACAGACAGACAGACAGACAGACGGACAGACAGCGGAGGCTTAGTAATAGGGTCCCGTTTTTTACCTTTTAAGTACGGAACCCTAAAAACCAACCACGTAGGTTACTTTTTCACTGTTCCGTCGGATATTGAAAGATATTGAAAATTCCGTACGTCAGATATTGAAAGGGAAAAATAATATCCTTCCTTTCTTATCATGCATGCTCCTGGGGCCACTGACCAAAATTATGGAATATACAAGGTGTCACAAGACACATCACCAAGCCGATGTCCACTTGTTTTGGACAGTATGCTAAGTCATACTAAGCAAACATAATAAGTAGGAAACTATTTTTTAAGTACCTAGTCACATTTTTTAAACCGCAATTAAAGTGCGTGTGTGCAAAGCTTGAAGAGTCTACTTTTCGATGGGGTGATATTATGACATCTATAGAAAATATTGTCGGAGTAAATGCATCGATTTTGTACCTAATTAGAAAAATTGTATGGTGACTTTGAGCCTTAATATCTCCTGAACCAGTAATTTAACAGGTATGGTGCCCAAGTAAAAAGAATTTTAATGATTGGTACAGTATGGTATGGGATTTTAGTTTTCGTTTAGGGTATTTTTACACCCTGTATATCTCTACGAAGAGATATAATGAGCAACGAAGCTGGCGATTTAGTTAACTAAGAATAAACAAATGTATTTTAACCGACTTGAAAAAGGATGAGGTTCTCAATTTGACGGTACGTCTTACATGTTACATTTTGAATGAGAAAATAATCAAAATCAGTTCACCTAGAACCGATTTTCAAAATAAGTAATTTTTCCAATTGCCTTTTGCTGCTTCTCGTGCTGTCCCATTTTAATTTGATCAAGATGTAACGAGTTATCCTTTAGTTATCCTTTGTTAATGCTGATGTAAGCACCCAAAAAAGTAAAATACGGAATTAATGTTTGCTTACATCGAGCTGCAAAAATGCGAGTCTATCAATTTAAAAATTTGTCACGTAGATGTTATGATCGGATGGTACGTAATCTTAGAATATGATTTAAAGGATACTCAGGTAGCCATTCAATTCCAACTTAATTCTCTGTGTGTATAATTTAAATAATTCACACTAAAACTGTCTAAATAGCAATAGACAAACTACTTTATAAGTAGGTTTCCCGCGGCTTCACGCGTTAATTTATAACCTAAGTTACTCCTTGGTACATCTGCTATCCACCAATGAACGTCCCGTCAAAATCGGTCCAGCCGTTTCAGAGATTAGCGAGAACAAACAGACAGATAGACAGACCGAAAGACAGACAGCAGTGGCGTAGGAAGGGGGGGGCGGCGCATGCGGTCCGCCCCGGGTGTCACCCTTTTTAGGGGATGCCACCCATAAAAAAAGGGTGACATCCCAAACTCGACTTTAAGAACAATGTACAAAAATATAAAACAACATAAGCACTAGCTCAGCACTACGATTGACCAAGTCACGTTGAGTTAGCCCGTAATTGTTAGGTATCGACTCCAAAAAAAAAAAGGGGGGGCCCGCCATCTTCCGCCCGGGTGCCACCCAAGTACTGCGCACACGCCACTGCAGACAGACAGATAAAAATTGTAAAAAATGTCATTTCGGTATATGTGGCGTGTAAACATACATATGCATTAAGTAAAAAGCAGTTATTTTAATATTACAAACAGATACTTCAATTTTATTTATGTATATAGATTTGAATGGTTGCTATTAGGTAGATACCTACTTAGGTTACCTGCTCTATGCGGTATTGGACCAGCGTTTTATAGGACTTATGCTCTAAGTTTCAGTAAGAAGTTACAGCCTTGCTTTGTTTCGTTACAATGTCGAAAATCTAATCTAATCTAATACTAATTTATAAAGCTGAAGGGTTTGTTTGTTTGTTTATTTGGTTGAACGCGGCTAATCTCAGGAACTACTGGACCGATTTGAAAAATTCTTTCAGTGTTACTTATCGAGATTCTTTCAGATTTATCGAGGAAGGCTATATAACATCACGCTAAGAGCCATGGGAGCAGAGCAGTAGCCTTAAATAACGCGGGTGTAACCGCGGGCTCATCTCTCTATACACATAAATAAAATTGAAGTGTCTGTTTGTAATATTAAAATAACCGCTTTTTACTAAGTGCATATGGATGTATACACGGATCATAAACCGAAATGACATTATTTAAATTTTTTGTCTGTCTGTCGGTCTGTCTGTCTGTTTGTTCTCGCTGATCTCTGGAACGGCTGGACCGATTTTGACGTGACGCACTGACGGATAGCTCATGTACTTACTAAGAAGTAACTTAGGCTATAAATTAACTGGGTAGGTACCTACGCAAAGTAGTTTCCTCAGGACGCGGGTGAAACCGCGGGAAACAGCTAGTCCATAATAAAACCAAAAGATGACAACTTGAAAATAGCTAACCCCGGTGCAATCATAACCAAATTTATTAATTAGGTAGGTACCTATCTATAGTTTTCGCTAAACTTCTAGTGCTCTCTGAAGTTGAACCATGCAGGTGTTTGCGCACGTACAGTCAAACAGAAAATCTTTACAAAAAATATATTTCAATATACATATTTTTGTTACCATGACAAATAAATTAACTTTTAGTTTATTGTGACAACAAATTAATGAGCCAAATGTGAACCAAGGTCTAGTATTAGGCAAAAAGATGTTGAAAACTGTAAGCATATAATTATTATCTACGTACATTCATCCCAATTTTCCTTATCGATTCACGGTAGAGGTGAGGAATATTCTTGGTGGATTACAAAAAAATAAACAAAATGGTAAACGAATATCACAGACGTATAAGAGTATATAGGTAAGTATAAGTAACAATCAACAAATGTCTACAACAAACATGTAACTATTACTACTATAACAACAAGCTGCCAAAAATACAACATAATTATGTATATCAAATAGTGTACCGTATGACCGGTACCTACCGAGTGTACGTCATAATACCGTCCATACGCTCGGCCAATCAGAGAAGGCCATCGTCCGCGCTCGTGAGTTTTGCCCATATTTGGTTATGCGCCGACACAAACTCTGATGGAGGGCCCAGTATATATAGGGGCCGACAGAGAGACCGGCACCGCTAATTATTGTTACCATGCCTAACTACGTGCTACTACTACTACTTCAGACGTGTATCCTGGTCCCAGCTGTGGGTAGGTTACTACATTTACTGCGTTAGCGTACTGCCCATCTCTCTACCTGCTAGCTGAGGCCGGCTGACGCCGCCTGCCTGACTCTATTGGTTGTGGCTCTCCTAATGCTGCTTTCCTTCAGGTTCCAGGTCCACCTTAAGGCTCCGGGCTAGTCTACCTAGACCGCTACACTTTACTGCATCGCCTTCGGCGTCACCTCTGCCGAAGAGTCTGGCCTGCCCTGCTCATCATACTCGCACCGCCGGCGCCTGCCAGCTGAGCCAACGTCAGCGAGGACCTGTACCGCTACGCGCAGCCTTCGAGCAGCCTGCCTACACACTCCCGGAGGGAACAGCGTGGGAGACTGCAGCCCTTAGTGTTCAGGCCAGTGTTGTGTTGTTGGTCGGTCATACTCGTGGCAAGGGAAGTGAGGCAATACTCGGCAAATAAACGCATCTAGATCCTCTACTGCGTTTCTGTTCTAGAACCCGTTACAATAGATAATTTAAAAGTTGCGTGGCGCGTTTCTTAGTGACTGTACTTTACGGAAGATTCGAACACAAATTTAAATTTCAAATGCAATAGAAGATAATTATTATCCGAACGCAACCAATCATAGCCGAATGCGTCACGATACGAATCGTGAAGTCCCCTCCCGCTAGCCGTCCCCATTCCGTTGACACCTAATTTTCGATTACTGCGCAGCTATACGCAGCAATTTCAGAGGAAGCTAGAAATTTGGCGATACCTATACCAATAGATGTGACAATATAGATATATATGTGAAGCAAGATGTACTATAGTTTCTCAAATATCCGAGCGGAAAGGTCCAGCGGCGGAGGTTCCCTGTTAACGCTTCCATAAGAAACGGCGTAAAAACATTCGAGATATCAAAATACCTAACAAAGGAGGTTAATCCGTGCTTCGAACAGCTCGATTGCTGTGCCTAAAAAGTTGGTGGATATACTGCATTTCAGAGCCAAGTTCCAGATGACTGGACCAAGGCAATGCTTGTTCCAATTTATAAAGGCAAAGGTTCGAAGCAGAAATGTTAAAATTATCATGAGATCAGCCTTCTTAGTGTTGTTGTAAAAATGTATGCCAGAAAAGAAATTGACAGAATAGTAAACGCATAAAAGCAAGGAGCAAAAATTGCTCCTTGCATAAAAGTCATTAATGATAAGATAGGTACAATGCGGCTGCCCCATTTCAAAACCTAGTAAGGGCTCATAACAAAATTTTACAGGAGAGCGCATAAACGTAAAATAGGTCAGCCTATAAAAAGTATTTAATGTTAGGTTAAAAAAGCTATTGGTTGTAAAGAATACTAAATAATGAACACATAGTACTAGCAACATTTAAATATATGTGTATATTACATATTTTAAACCCATTACTAACTTTGATACAATTCGTTTAATAACAGAGTTAGAGCACTTGCTAGGTTCTGTTATGGTTTATGGAAACTTAGCATATCTCATAGACTAAATTCTAGTAACTCTATAGGGTTTATAAATAAAATAATGTTTGATTGAATCAGTTTATTATAAAACGAAAGTTATGGTTTTTGAAAAGGAGGAATGCGTTACCGCTTGTAATGTTTTGAGCGATGGACAACGAGTGGAGCAAGTGAATGAGTATATATATACTTAGGTAATGGAGCTCTGAAGGCATTTATGAAAAGCCAAGACGCGTCCAAAAAGGCACGTTTGGCTGTGCTGAGGGGTAATAATAATTATTACCATACATAAGGCTAGGCACTAATTATTAGTGCCTACCCTTATGTATGGTAGTGAAATTTGGGTACGGCCGAAGAGATTTGGCATTAGAATAAATGCTGTAGAAATTAGAGCACTGAGAGATATGTGTGGTGTATCTTTGACCAACAGAGTCAATAATTGTGTGATAAGAGAATGTTGTGGGGTAAAAGAAGATGTAGTGACAAGCATCGAGAAAGGCATGTTAAGATGGTTTGGGCATGGAGAGAATGGATGACGAAAGACTGACAAAGAAGATATATAAGGCAAGTGTGAATGAGACAGGACAAAGTGGAAGACCTACGCGGACGTTCTCTGACCATCGGAGACATCCTAAAAAAGGACAGGTCATTAGTACTACTTACTTACGTACTACTCTGCCTACCCCTCCGGGAAACAGGCGTGAGTCTATGTATGTATGTATCAATTAATTTTTCATTACAATATTTTTCGAACTGTAGAATTGCATTTGGTGACTAATTTTACGAAGTAGGTATTAAAAATACAGCGACACAGTATGTCTATTACTTACTCCTAGTATATATGTATTACTCCGTTCACGCTTCCACGTCGATTGAAGCTACCGCGTGAACGCATCGTGTCGCGAGTGGCACCCGCCCCGCGCCCATCTCCACGTTTAACTTGTTTCAAAAACCTAGTAACGCGCATCAACCATTTAAAAACCTAGCAAGTCCAGAGAGTTGGTTTTAAAGTGGTAACGGGGGAGTGAATGGAGCACTTACTAGGTTTCGATGTTTAAATATATCTGCTTTCAAGTGAGTTTAAGGCGCTAGTGTTTTGTATTTGGTAGGGACCATGTAGGGACTTACTAGGTTAGCAAGATTCTGCAATAAAAGGATTTTTGTTAAAAATGTCCCTTGGTTTTGATATGGGACAGCCGAATGGCGTAGCTAGAGGAGAGCGGTGGGGGAGATCCGCACCGGGTGTCACCATTTTTGGGGTGACACCGCGTGACCCAACTCAAAGAACAAAATAAAACAAACAACACATTGCACATACCTAGTAAATACGCGCCCGTGATTCGGCCTACGATTTTAACCTATGAAGAGGTAGTGGGAATATACCTAGTAAATCCCGCGGCACCTACTTCACCCGCGTGGGTTGTATACTTACTCCAACCTTCATCGGGAATTATTACTAGGTAAGTAATTACGTTCGGTGCGTTTATCGTGTTCATTCAGGCAAGCAGGACGAAAAGGGGACTTCATTTTATTATAAGTATGCCTAGATATAAAATAACTAGCCGTTTCCTGAGGGAACTACGTTTATCCATTACAAACAAACAAAAATACAAATTTTTCCTCTTTATAATATTAGTGTAGATGTAGATACAATTAATTTTACACTTTGAAAAAATTGTTACCGTGTTGATAGCAATTTTTTCAAAGTCTCAAATCTTCTTCTGTCGACCACGTCCACCATCGTCGCGAGATACCCGGCTGGGCGTAACGACAATGTGCTGGACATGTCAGATGCGCAGCACGGGTTCAGGCGCGGCCGCAGTACCGCCACGGCATTATCTGAGTTCTCAGATGACATAAATAGCAGCCTTGATCAGGGTCATCAGGTCTTGGCTCTATTTATTGACTATAAAAAGGCGTTTGATACGCTAGAACATGACACGCTACTCAGAGCCATGGATGAGTGTGGGATACGGGGCCCGACTAACAGATGGTTCCGTAACTATCTTTGCGACAGAACACTGCAGACTTGCATTGCTGGAGTGGCCGGACAAGAAGCCGTGGAGAACCTCGGTGTGCCAACCGGCTCGGTATTCGGACCCGTCGGCTACATTATGCACGTCAATAGTGTAAGTAATGTGGTGGATAAATGCCGTGTGTACATGTATGCTGGTGACATGTGTTTGTTGTACTCGTCAAAGAATATACAGGAGGCTAGAACTGTGCTGCAGGCAGACTTCGACAACATCACCAAGTGGGCTCACGACAATGGCATTAGGTATTCTCAACCTGAATAAGACCAAGGTTATGCATATTTATTCACCATAGAATAAGTAGAATAGCAAAAAACATCAATAATTCAGAAATCAGTATAGTAGGGCACACGTATGAGTGCATGCACGCAAATAATACCAATTGTCATTGCCAAAGATTAGAGTTAGTTCAAAAATTCAAATATCTGGGTCCATGGGTGGACGCTAACATTAACTGGGGTTTGCATGTAGAATCGGTGTGCACGAGACTCAAAGCGGTGTTAAGTAAGTTTTACACACTAAATGCGCCTCTAAGTAAGAAAACGCTGCGTGTCATCTACTTCGCTCTTGCTGATTCGCTGCTAAACTACGGGTTGAGTACGTATGGGCGTACATTTAAGACATATTTATATAAGACTAGAGGACGCCAGCAACTACGCCTGCACATTTTTTTTTAATTTATCTGTTTTGACCGATCCCGTGGGTATTTCGGGAAATCCCTTCTTAGTGCACCCCTACGGTCCCCAAGGAACATATGTATGCCAAATTTCAGCTTCCTGCGCCCAATAGTTTCGGCTGTAGCGTGTCTGTCAGTCAGTCAGTAACGCAAGGATTTTATATATTAAGATAAAGTCACTGCAAATCCGCTTTATGAAATATTTAGTAGACAACAAAACAAAACTTAAACTGAAAGATAAAGTACTGCCTATACATAAAAGGGTCGAATACTTAGTGGTTGCGGATCAATTTTATGAGGATAAGTTCAAAATAAGTGTGACAAATACATATAATACCAAGAACGTTAGAGAACATAAATTTGTAATACCCTCAGTAAGAAACTTTTATGGAAAAGAACTAGCAAATATTATGATCCCTACTTTGTTTAACAAACACACCTGGCTTAGAACAAATGTTAATATGAGAAATCAAACAAAAAAAACCTGAAAAATTTATTGCTGCGTGAAACAGACCTTAACTTGTGAATGATTGTTTGTTCTTATCAGAGAGGTTGGACGTTTAGACTAGAGAGAACATGCTCGCCTTATTTCCTTATACCGAACGTGCAACATGTAATGTCAGTTGGTCTTAGTTGGTTAATCATAACGTCAAATTACGCGTCTCATTTAAAGAGGCATAGACTCCTTACAGACTCATATCTTTGACTGCATTCTCTAAATAGCCGTGCTGTCAAATCCCATCATTAAGGAGTGATGGGATTTGACAGTGAAAGGAGATATCGATGTTTTTTGAATGAGGGATAAATACGGAAACAAACTATCGGACATGAATGTAAAACTGAATCGTACCCGCAAGCTTCGGCGTGGCAGTCGGTTGCACTCACGCCAACTGGGTTGTCAAAGTAGTTCACTGCTGTACTAATATTTATATAAAGGCGAATCATTTGTGCTGGTGGATCACAAATCGGATTACCTACAACTCTAAAAAAATCAAGCAGTGTCCAACGTAAGCGATAGCAAGCAACGTGATATGATGCGACGCACACAAATTGCCAAAGCCTGCCGCATTAGCCAATCTGGTATAATTCGTACAATACATAATCTAAGTGACAGTTTCTTAGCATCTCATCGCAACGCATCGCTCATTAGTTTATGAATACTTTTTGTCAATAGATTTTATGGCTAAAACGAACAATTAAATACGTGAATTTTTTTAGTACTGTCTGTCTGGCAAGTCATTGCAAAGCACTGTCCGGCGTCAACAGTAAAAACTACAATTTCAATATTTTAGTTGTTTACTTCTACGGCTTAAATATATCGACACATACTAAAGTTAGACATTTGACCAAAAATATTTATTGATAAATCATCACTGTTACGAACAACACTCGGTTTCCTAACTCTATGTTTTGTCTACTGTTTGCCTACCACGAGGCTGCTATAAGAACGTGCTGCTAAACCTATCGACAGCTCTTTCTATCATACTGCATGTGCCATTAGAAAGAAGATATCAATCAAAGCAACCGCTGTTGTTATTTAGTGTTACTTCTATGCCTTAAGGTTATATTTCTTTGGTAGGTACCTAGTTCAGAGAGGTTGGACGTTTAGACTAGAGAGAACATGCTCGCCATATTTCCTTATACCGAACGTGCAACACGTAATGTCAGTAGTCTTAGTTGGTTAATCATAACGTCAAATTACGCGTCTCATTTAAAGAGGCATAGACTCCTTACAGACTCATATCTTTGACTGCATTCTCTAAATAGCCGTGCTGTAGGTAAATCCCATCATTAAGGAGTGATGGGATTTGACAGTGAAAGGAGATATCGATGTTTTTTGAATGAGGGATAAATACGGAAACAAACTATCGGACATGAATGTAAAACTGAATCGTACCCGCAAGCTTCGGCGTGGCAGTCGGTTGCACTCACGCCAACTGGGTTGTCAAAGTAGTTCACTGCTGTACTAATATTTACATAAAGGCGAATCATTTGTGCTGGTGGATCACAAATCGGATTACCTACAGCTCTAAAAAAATCGAGCAGTGTCCAACGTAAGCGATAGCAAGCAACGTGATATGATGCGACGCACACAAATTGCCAAAGCCTGCCGCATTAGCCAATCTGGTATAATTCGTACAATACATAATCTAAGTGACAGTTTCTTAGCATCTCATCGCAACACATCGCTCATTAGTTTATGAATACTTTTTGTCAATAGATTTTATGGCTAAAATGAACAATTAAACACGTGAAATTTTTTAGTACTGTCTGTCTGGTAAGTCTTTGCAAAGCACTGTCCAATTTCAATATTTTAGTTGTTGTTTACTTCTACGGCTTAAATATATCAACACATACTAAAGTTAGACATTAACCAAAAATATTTATCGATAAATCATCACTGTTACGAACAACACTCGGTTTCCTAACTCTATGTTTTGTCTACTGTTTGCCTACCACGACGCTGCTATAAGAGCGTGCTGCTAAACCTATCGACAGCTCTTTCTAACATACTGCATGTGCCATTAGAAAGAAGATATCAAACATAGCAACCGCTGTTGTTATTTAGTGTTAATTCTATGACTTAAGGTTATATTTCTTTGGTTCTTATTATTTATGTTTAATGTACCTAGTCTGATATAACTGTTATCAAACTGTTATATATTCTGTATTACCGATAAAGTCAGTAAACGAAGAGTGTACTTAATACCGGTTACATAATTTTATTATACTAGGTATATTATGTTAGAATACTCGAGCGCTAATCCCGCCGACAAACTGTTGTGCAGTTTGGTGGGTTTATCTAAAATGTACCATGTTTTTATTTCAATAAAGATACTTAATTAGTTTTATTATTCACTTCATTTATTATTCTTCACTTGGCACACTTTTATATTATTAAAGTACAATTAGAAAAAATACATTTAAAAATATAAAAGGGACCACGGAGACCCACCAGTGTCGGGTACAGGGACCAAGCCACCGGTGGTTAGAACCTCAGAGACAGGAACTTCCTCACGATGCGCGCCGTGTCGAGAAGAACTGCCTTCTGAATCAAAGACTTGATCCAGCTGTCTAGTGTGAGCCTCTTTAGGTGTTGGTCGAGGTTCTTGGCGATTAATCCATTCACCGACACGACTATCGGCACAATGATCGCCGAATCCACATCCCACATGTCAACAATCTCGTGAGCTAGGTCCAAATATTTATTCTCTTTCTCTTTTTCTGCTTTCACGAGATTGCTGTCATGCGGTATGGTGATATCGATTATCATTGCGAGTCGCTCTGCTCGGTCTATCACTACAATGTCAGGCTTATTGGCTACAATAGTCCTGTCTGTAATGATAGACCGATCCCAGTACAACAATGCACGACCATTTTCGAGAACTGGGTCTTATATTACTTATTATTATTATTATCCTGATCTCTAGAGGTCTGAGAGCGCCCCCCACGCCTAACCCACCAAGTACGTACGCCACGTACCCAGAAAAACGTGATCAATACCAAGTGGAGCTGGCCAGAGACCACCGGCCTACTAACATCTACACCTCCGAGGAGGTCGACGCAGCCGCCCAAGAACTCTTCAGCGCTATTTAGGCCGCGCTTCGAGTACCCAGCACCAGAGAGCAATCCAAGCGGCGGTACCTACCCACCGTGATAAGAAAGTTGAGGAAAAGCGTAACGCCAAGAAGACCTGGATGAGAGCTCTGCATCCGCGGTACAAGTACCGATACAGCTGTCTCATCAACGCACTTAAGGCGCGCCTTGTCGGAGCAAAAGGGACACGATTGGGAGTAACATCTTGTCCACATCGAGGCCAGCCAAGCATCGCTGTCGCGCCTCTGAACCAACTGAGGACGAAAATCTGAACCCCGCGCTGCATCCCAAGTAACAAAGTTCTCCTGATGTGCACAGTTTACAGGCTCACAGCACTATATAGTAACTCTCTCTTAGTGGTTCCAGGTTTTACTACCAAGCTTATAACTGGTTACACGGAGTTCGTTTCGGTTTGTAGTATACCTGTTCTTATAAGTTGACTTATAGTCGTGTAGGTATAGAACGAAATTATAGGGGCAGTAAAAGCTAAGTTGGCCTATAAAAGTGTTGCATAGGTGTAAATACACTTGAGAAAACTTTTTCCAGTAAGTTACACTTATAATCGCCTACAAAAAGTAATTATAAATGCACTATGAGTGTCATACGCCAGTAATAGTAATTTGTAGAACTAAATGCACTTAGAACAATTTGCATTTGTTACTTGACCTTATAGGGGTACCTATATTAAGTCAACTTTATGTGCCAATTATGAGTGAATTATTTCTACAGTGGTTTCTTCTAAGAGTAAGTATACTTGGTAATATTGTGGACTCTCGAATGCTGTTATAGGTAGTCTTCATTTCTGTATAAAGGTTTCTTTTAAAACCATTACAGTCCAAAGATATCTTCGTGAAGTCCATATAGGAAGACGATTGCTTATAATATTTATCGCATCTTCACGGCCATTTTGATATCTATTGAGTCATTGGGTGTTTATTGAATTATTACAAAAATGGATATAATAAAAAAATGGAAGCAGTTAAAAGAAAGCGGCTCATATAAAAGGAAAGTGCAGAAAATCTACCAACTCTTAGTTATTAAAATTAAGCATAAGACATTTGTATGCGAAACCCTAATTCGTCACAATATAGCGCGACAATTCTGGTTGGACCAGTATTTTATTTTAAACACAGCTTAGTAAATACGCCGTGTTCGAAAGGCGAACAAAAATTGAGATGTAAAACACAATATACTTCACCGAAAATACTTACGCGTTTGCCGTGCAAACATTTATACACGTATAGTATTACGTGCGTAATACTTGTTAATACATGTTATATAAAATAGATGAACTTAAGTACCTTTCACTTTTCTTATCTTTTTCCCCAACCGTAGAACTCAGCACAACAGGAATTCACAAATATGTTTGAAGTCGCTAGTAATAGAAGCGCAGAGTACGTTACACGCCTGCCTGGTTTAAATGCTCATAGTGAGCTACGCAGGAGCAAATGGTTCTCCGGAGTCTAACTATAAGTGTAATGGGCGGTGTCTGGTTCTATGAGATGCTCATAGCTGGCTTCGCGGGAGCAGATAGTTCTGCGTAGTCCAACCATAAGTGTATTATTGGTCTAAGTGGTGCTCACCAAGTCTACTATCAGTGTTTTATTAGCAAAAGTACCTACGCGTATAAAATGTTTCTTTTCTGTGGTTGTAATCTTCTACTAGCCTGTTATAGTCCTGGCCCCGGAATCACTACAAGACTACATTTTGTTACTTGGGATTGACTTGCCCGGACATTGCTTATTGCAGCAACCCAGCAGTTAAACGGCACCCAGAGGACCAGCTACTTGCCGACCATCTGGCAGCGGAATGACCCGGTCATTGTACTCCTCAAGCTCAGCAAGGATCCCAGGAAGCCGAAGAACTACAGGCCCATAACTCTCCTCTCGACAACGCCCGAGGTGTCTGAGTGGCTGCTGCTAGCCGTACATAACACCGAGACCCGGGCAATCTTGATTTCACCAAGCTTACTCCGCGCTGCAGCTGGCTCGCGTACTGGGTGAAAATGGCCACGTGCATGAACAAGCGAGGCCACGTACACGACATGGAGAAGGCGTTCGGGTTTGGCATACCGGCCTCAGCTACAAGCTGTTGACCACCATTCCACGACAATTCGTCACAGTCATAGCATGTTTTTAACCTTCCATGTGGACGTCACATAAGAGAGGAGAACCATCAAGGGCGGAGTCTCACAGCGGAGCTGTCACTCCCCTGTTTTGTACGCCGATGACGTGAATCTGGTGCTGTTCGCAAACGACGCCGTGTGTCTACCAGTCCAGCATCCGGCATTTCAGACTCGCTGCACGGAAGCTGAGCCCGAAACTTGAAGAGCTACCCTGCTGGCTGAAGAAGTGGAGGCTCAAGTGCAGCATGTCCAAGACCCAAGCTTTGGTGACTGAACGGGTACAATACCCGCCGTACCTGAAGCTGGTGGGGGCAGAAAACCCTTAGTCACCGACGGTTAAGTACCTGGGCTTCACCATCAACGATGGTCCGCCATGTCCAGACGACTACCGCCTGCTACTCTCTGAAAAGACTTATATTAGGTCGAGCCTCACGTACGTCGGGCCCTCAAATGGGAGCCGATTGAGGGATTTGTGAGCGATTTGACATGAATGTTCGCGCAAGCAAATCGCTCAGAACACTGGGATTTGTTTGACGTCTCTAAAGGTGTCAGACAGGGGTGTGCAGCCTCGCCCTGGTTGTCCAAATTATTCAGGAATGCTGCATAAAAGATATGAGAGAAATTGAAAGCGGGATCGATATGGTAGGATTGCGTGTTAATTAAGTGTAAAGTGCCTCTTGTACGCCGATGACCAAGTCATTCTTGCATCATCGTCGTATGAATTGCAACAAATGGTGGACTGCATGATCGAGAGTTTTAAAGCTAAAGGTATGAAAGTTAATGCAAGAAAGACGAAAGTAATGGAGTTTGAGACGGATGAAAGTTTGACTGAGTGTAATATTATGATTGAAGATGAAAATGTAGAACAAGTTGAAAGATTTGTTTATTTGGATAGCATGTCTACAAGAGACATAAGATGCGAAGGAGATATTGAAAGGAGAGTAACTGCGGGGAACTGTATGAATGGAGCGCAGCATGCCTTTATGAACGGCCAGACTGTGGCAAATAAGGTGCGACTGGCGGTTCATAATGGAGTGCTGGTGCCCACCCTCATGTATGGAAGTGAGTGTTGGGTATGGCAGAAAAAGCATGAAAACAGAATTAACGCAGTTGAGTTGCGATCACTGCGTAGTATGTGTGGGGTGAGACTGATGGATAGAATTCCGAATGCAGTAATAAGAGTGCGATGTTGCCTGAAAGAAGATGTAGTGATAAGGATTGAGAAAAGAATGGTGAAATGGTTTGGACACGTGGAGCGAATGAGTAAAGAAAGATTGACGAATCAAATACTTAAATAAGGTAGATGTGTATGGGCAAGTCGGTTGCGGCAAACCTCGTAAGACGTTCGTTGACCATTTACCTAGTACGTTGTGCACTGACGTCACATATAAATTAATAATCTATTCTGCTGATGTGGCCGTTCGGCCCTTAGATCTCTCTCTTTGCCAATGAATTTTTTAACTAATTTGCAGTAAACTGTGTAAGTACCAAAGGGACGCATAGTTTTTATCACATCCTAACGCCTCTTTTCTTCAGTGAGCAGGTAGATTAATAGTGTCAAATATGAAAATCATACTTGTTCAATCTGATTTTACTTACTGCCTCCGTGGTCCGAACTGTACAATACTGTGGGAGAGAACATTACATCTCTGCCTGCCCCATCGCCAAGATCCAACAATTACTATATCTACGCACAATAAATATGTTGCCTCCGTGACTGCCTCCGTGGTCAAGTGGATAGCTTATGCGACTACTGATCGGAGGTCCCGGGTTCGATTCCCGGGTCGGGCAAAAGTGTTACTGGGTTTTTCCGTATTCTCAGTAGCAGCACGGAGTCTGTTGATGTGCTTGGTAACAGTAATAGGGTCGCCCTCTATTACGTGGGTCCAAAAAATTCATGGCGAAATATGGGTGTAATATTACACCTTTGCCTACCCCTTCGGGGATTCAGGCGTGAGTCTATAAAAAAAATATGTTTCTTAAAAGACTAAGTCTCCAACTGCGAAAGTTTATTTATAAACAAACTTCATAAATGTCAATGTCAAAAATACGGAAATAAATTCGGACTACATTTTCACACATAGTTCTAATAATTACTTTGTAATAAAACAAAAATAAAAAGTAATACAGATTAAAAGTAAAATCAATAGTTTTGAGCTATTATCTAAAGAAAAGAATGGAGCTCCCCTACGAGGTAAGTTCTTTCATAAAATTTTTAATGAATATTCAAGGGACGAAGTCTTTGTTTAGCCTGTAATTTTTTTCACGTGATTACCGATCACGTAGATGTTTACAGTACTATTTTTAAAATAATGGGTCTTAACACAATTTTTGTATGGGTAGAAATATTTGATTAAAAGCGTTGTTTCTACTTAACAAATATACAAATAAATAGTTGTAAAAATAGTTATCTTGTTAGTTCTTGATTTTAATTTCATTAAATTTCTTTCAGGTATTAGTTTATCTTTTTAAATATCTGCCAAAATCAGATAGAAAAGCCGCTAGTGAGACTTGTCACTCTTGGTACTTAGCTGCAAATGATCAATGCTTTTTAAGGAATAAAGTTGCTATATTTTATAAAACTATATTAGATAGCGAATCTTCGTCGCCACTTGAAACCTTTGAGAATTCTCTAATCATCTATTTCAATTATTTATTTAATGAAGTAGAAATATCAAATAAACAAAATGAGTTTTGGAATAAACTAGGTGAACACATTAGAAGCCTGACATTAAGAAACTGTGATATATGTGAGAAAGTATTTGTGCATATGTTACAAAAGTGTACAAATCTGGAAACATTAAATATACAAAGTTGTAAAGAGCTATTTATGTCGGGAAGACTACTAGAGGGCAAAACAGAAGGGTTTTTGACTGAAAACCTTGAAAACTTGAAATCTTTGAGTTTATCAGGCAACCAATATTTAACTGATGCATTGTTTAATAGATTTGTGTCAGCAGCACCATGTCTGGAGGAATTGAACTTGTCTGCTTGCTCATTACAGTTTCATGCAGGTTTGGTTAAAAAATTCTATCCACCAAATAATGACATATTTCTGAATCCATCTGAAAGTGTCATAACATTTTACTTTATTCTACAATGGATCAAAGCCAGAGCTATAAAGATTAAGCGATTGTATTTTTCATATACTCTCATAGATGGAGCAGCACTTAAATCTCTGTCCGAAGTAGAAAATTTGAAATTAAACTCACTTGAAGTACATTCCTGTGACCAACTGACTAATACTGGTCTACTAACTTTGACAAATTATCAAGTTACTCTGAAAGAGCTTGATATAGGGTTGTGCACCCGTGTGACAGATCAGTCTCTTGTACATATATGTAAAAATCTAGTCAATTTAGAATACCTCAATATTCAGAGATGTCGGGCAGTCACTGATTTGGGCATAGCTGAGTTACACAAGCTTAAGAAATTAAAATCTTTGAACATTTCTCAATGTGAACTGTTGACAATAGAAGGTCTTGAAAAAGGCATTTGTTTAACAGAGAACCAGACTCTGGAAGAACTGGATGTTAACTCTCTAAACTTAGATCAGACAGGCCTTATTACAATATCTGAGCGACTCCCAAGCTTACGTGTGTTGAACTTGAGTTACTGCTTTAATGCAGTTACTGATACTTCTATACAAGTAGTCTTCAAAAATCAAGTGAACCTCCACATTTTAAAAATAAGTCACTGCGATAAAGTGTCTGATGCTGGATTAACTGGTATGGGTAAAGTTGAATCAGAAGATGCAGATGAAGGTCCAATAATGTCAAGTTTTGATGAAGCACCTGCAGCACCTAAAATTCATCTAGGTTCCAGAGCTGAAGAAGAAATAGTTCGCGATGCCAGACGGAAACGAGATGTTATGCTCATGTGTGAAAAATTAACCATGGACACATACAGTGGTTACTCTCTAGCTCGTCTCAAGGCAATTAAGGAGTTAGATATATGTGGATGCAATAGAATAACTGATGTGAGCTTGACTTACGCATTTAACTTCAAGGAACTGGTGAATCTGAATTTAAGTAGATGTCAACAAATCACTCATGATGGTATTGAGCATTTAGTCAAGAATTGTCCAAGCATTGAATACCTTAATCTGATAGATTGCTTTAATTTGAAAGATGAGGCTGTGATTAAAATAGTACAAAGCTTAAAGAGATTAAGGCAACTTGAATTAAGGGTAAATAGATTTATTTATTTAGTTATTCATTTTTGCTCTTGATGTTGAAATACTAACAAAATTTTAAAATTTCAGGGTTGCAATCAACTGACAAATACTACATTAGAAGCAGTAGGCAAACACTGTGAGAAGCTTAATTACTTGGATGTGCAAGGATGTCGAAATATATCTCCAGAACTCGCTTGTTCAATTGGCAGTTTAAGGTCATTGCATACTGTTTTGATGTCCAAACCGGGACCTTATATTGTCGATGGTAAAAAGAACAGAGAACCTGCCCCAGCCTTTCTCCCAACTTTAATGAGAAAATTACGTTTGCAATAATATAATTTACTATGAATGAAGTCATAACTGACATGCTGATGGTAATGTATGTATATTTTATTTATTTCTATTCTTTAGAAGCATTTATCTACCATGTATATTAAATAATTACACACAAATAATGAATGTCATGCGCGAGGCAGGATAATTTTACTCACATACAAAATTACCCATTAGTCACAAGAGATATCAAGGGATTTTCAGAAATGTTTTAATCGTCAGTGGTAGAGATTGTCGTACTACTGTAAATACATTTAAGAATATTGCGATTATGGTTATAGTAGGTATTAATATGCATTATATTTTTTTTTTCAAAAAGAAATCGAGTCATTGTAATAAAAGGCTTTATCGCCACCGTCAAGGTCGGCACACTATGACATAACGACAAAGGTAACAACCAATATACAGATGCTTGCGCTTGTTCCTATGTAGAAGCATTCCATGCAGATGCAATGCTGTGACGAAATACATTATTTTTTAAATCTGTTTAGTAAAATGCTTGCGTTACTGACTGACTGACAGACAACCCACAGACGAAACTATTGCTCGCACTAAAAGGAGTAGGTAACAAGCACACGCTAGGGGTGCACTAAGAAGGGATTCTCACGGGCTCGAAAAAAAGTTAAAATAAAAAAAAGTGCGAACGTATCTGCATGCATCCTCTAATTTGTAATAAAAAAATCAATCATTAAATTATTTTCAAATAAAAATACTCATAAAAAATATCCTAAAAACTATTCTTCAGCTTTAGTTACCTGCCGCATCATGCGAAACGTACCTAACGGTTTATTTATTTGTATCGAAGTATAAGAAGTATATCATGATGATGATGATGATGAAGTATTGGAATGACTGCACGACGCAATAAGATTAAAAAAATATGTAGGTATCTACTTATCTACGAACAAGTCCTTTGTCACATTGTGTCATATCGGGCGTTCTTCAACTATAAATATAATTTATGTTATTCCTTTTTACTTGCTTCAGGTTGTGAGATTGTACACATCTTGATTCTTCTTCACCTAACAGTATAACCAGGTGTCTCTAGAAGATTGCGATTGCGCAGATTCAGCCCTCGAGCACAATCAGTGGCGGATCCAGGATTTTGTTTTTAGGACGCTTAGTTTAGTTTAGGGAGGGGCTTGAAAGTGATGAAGGATCATCCGGAGAAACACTAAAAAGTAATTTGTCTTTAAAAGAAAGCAGATGCTTTTGGTAGTGGCGCTTGTGCGCCATAGCAACACCTCCCCGTCCTAAATCCGCCCCTGTGCATAGTCATCCCAAAGGTTGTCGGTACGTCTGACCATATAACACCAAGCGGCTGAAATTCGGCTCATTTACTGTATCATCAGCATCGTCATCAGCTTGCCATAGTCCACTGCTGAATATATCTCTGCCCAGCCTCTCCATAGGCACACCACTGAGTCCACTTTTCGTCTTTTCGTGTCCAGCCATTGCCAGCCACTTTGAGTATATCGTCACCCCACCTAGCCGGAGGTCATCCCACACTACGTTTGCCAAGGCGCGGTTATAACTTCAGGACACGACTAGACAACGGTTATCGGTTCTGTAAAAAATGTGACCAGCCCAATGCCACTTCAGCTTGCTAATTTTTTGAGCTATGTCGTTCAGAGAAACTTCGAGCACAGTCCTCTTTATAGCTCGCTGCCTGCCTTAAATTGGTGGACAAGTCGCACCTTTACCGTCAATGCCCACGTCTCAGCTATGGAGTCATAAGGGGTAGGACGTCCTCGTTGAATAACTTTGTCCTAAGAATTTGCGGCAGTGATAGCCTAGTGGAGATACCAACAGACTGCCACGCAGAGTGTATCGGGTCCGAATCCACGGCGCGCACCAATGACTTCTCAAAGTTATGTGCGTATTAAATTGTTTATTATCGCTTGTCCCGTACCTCGGAGAGCACGTTAAGCCGACGGTCCTGGCTGTCATGAAGATCTTTGACAGTAGTTCGTCAGTACCTACGTATAAATAAACTGACCCTAGTCTTAACCATGGAATATCGCTATCCCTTCGTGTTGCAGAGGTCAGACAGGCAGTCGCTCTGTGGTAAAGCTAAAATTCAGCCAAATCCGGTTAGACTAGTAAGCGGACCCCAGATTGAAACTAGGATAACGCTAGGAGGAGGATGATGTCATATACACGAGGGTATAGGAACGGTTTATTAGCCTATCAACTCATTGCGCTTGGACCATAAGGTCTCACTAATCCCACTTTGGCATGACCACAGATTATCTTATCTTTTAAATTGTATTTAAACTAAAGTCTTCATATTTATGTCGACACAGCTAAATGTCATCCATATTTCTTTTTTGCTGTGACGACACGAGAGATTCCCTCTAACAAGAGCTGCTAAACACGAAAGTCATTCATTATAAGGATAAATTAACCGTCACGACATTGTGGAAACGGAATGACAACTTTGTTCGATACCTTTACATTTTATTAAGATGTCCATGTAACTTGAAACTTACACATGTGCAGATATTAGTGTCGCCGCACACGGGCTACCGGCCACTACCACAAAATGCCGCCAACGGCATATTTCTTGTAGTTTTCACACATTTTATATGGACTCGCCGCACACGGTTAAAGCCGGTGTCCGCTACACGCTACAATTGTCGTTGCGCGCTTCTTGTGGCCCGCACCGGCCGCTAAACGCCGACACGAAACGTCGCTACACGCCACTTGCGCGATTGCCCACCCCTCTCTCCCTTCCTCAGTAAACCTGTTAAGGTCGGAGGCAACGCACGCACGTAGTCTGTTGTTGAAAATATGGATATAGAATTATTTATATCAGAGATTCAATATCGTCCTGCGATTTAGGATTCAAAAAGTGATAGATATAGTAATAGAGGCGAAAAAGTGAAGGCCTGGGAAGAAATCTGTGAATTGCTTGTAGAATTAAAAAAAAAATTGCAATTAAACCTTCTTCGTCCAAGTCCATGATACTGAATGCATGGGTTAAAAAAAGTAGCAGCCACCGACCGCAAGTGGCGACCACCGGCCACAAGTGCCTGCTTCGCGCTTCAGCTACTTTTGTAGCTGCTTCTAGCTCCTTGTGGCGGCGTTTGTGGTTGTGGCCAGTGGCCCGTGTGCGGTGACCCTTACATACATACCTGCAGTTACTTGTAGTTACAGGATTTAAAATTAATAGGTACCTATCACCACAATTGTAAGTAGGTACCTATTTAGCATCTGTCTACTATCACTGTCACCCAAGGTCGTACTCTTTTTTATTCATTTCGCTTGTATAGCATAAAATAAGCATTCATTCTCTAGTTTTTTTGGATTTGCCAAACCTTAACCTTGCCTCCGGCCTTGGTGTTGCTATTGAAGTTCAAGACAAGAGGGGATATTGACACTTAATGTATTTATTTATTGAATAATTTTATGTTGATACCCACGTTATGCCAAAATTATTCTTTAATTGTGTCCTTTAAAAAACACGAACCCATTTATAGTAGGGGAGCCCACGATGCTAAATGGGGATTTACTCGAGTGTCATTGACACCTACTGAAAAAATGTTAATAATGTATACCTAACTTTTTCATCAGTGGGAGGGAGCGGCTATTGATTTTCAAACTTAAAAAGAAACTGTTGCACTAATCTCTCTAGATTATCGTCAGATTATAAGAAAACACGTCTCGGGTGTAAGGATGAAAGCATATACATCTCTATCTGACACGCTTGAGTATCTGAAAATGGCGAATTATTTTTGCACGTTCTAATAGTGACCACGAGTTTGCGTCACACCCAAATCGTCAGATTAAGTATAATAATAATATTCTACCACATACCTACACACATCACCATCTAGTCCCAAGCTAAGCAGAGCTTGTGTTATGACAAACATCCATGTTCATGCACACAAATGTTTGACTTGAGCGGGAATCGAACCCTCGAACTTCGGCGTAGCAGTCGCTTACACTCTCGCTGCGCCAACCGGTCGTCAAGGAGTCTTCAATGAGAACCTTTTTTTATGTTCACTTAACATCCATTTAGAAAATCTGACACGCTCAATTAATTTTCTTTTTTTTTTGCATTTTTAAATGACCACCTCCTTTATGCAAACGATCAGATTAACATTCCTACTTTATTAAAAATACGAAGGACATGGATGCTATCAATATTTGACGCGCTCGAGCAAAATTCCGAAATCCCTTCGTGGGCTCCCCTACTATTATGCATTAACCGTACCTAATAAAAATAAAACATAATTTTAAAGTGACTAATATTACGTTATTGTAAAGTGCAAGCCCCTAATAAACCGTTGCAAATTATTCACTGTACAGTACTTTATATTTGCGGTTAGTGATATAAATTACCTAGTCACGTCATGAAGGTTGTGAGTGTTATCTCAGGCAATTTGAAAATAAAGCATATTTAATTTATATCTTATTTTGATGACATAGTAGTTACGTAGTTACTTTAGGTATCTTCTGCTACCATGTTCGATCTCTTAATCTCTCGTTCGGCCTGCAGCATGCAAGCTGTGGAGGTTCAGTTCTATTCCATTACTGTTTTTATTGACTAATAATGCGCCTTAATATGTACGGTTAATGACTTATTGATTTTAGAGGCTCATCAATAACAATTAACTATGTTATGATATATAGTATTGAGCAATGCATCGGTAATATGTACCTCATACTTTCGGTCTCGAAATTCACGATTACCTAATTGATATGACATGCATTCGAACTATTTTGTTTGTTTTAAAACGGATGTTTCTGAAAGAATCATCCATCATTAAGATTGGCCGAATACATCATTGTTAGGTATTAAATTTATCATGTGATTGTCACGAGCAAAATAAAGATTTTAGGCGTACCTTCAAACCTATGACACACCTAGGTGATATGATGTACCTACCTATTTTAAATATTTTAAGTTACCTTACATAATACCGGTATTAATTATAATATTCTGTTAAAAACTATCCATCTACTTAGTGAAAATTAAGTCACTTTAAATTTTAATTTATGAAAAATTTATTGAATGTACATACTAATCATTATTATCTAATAATATTTATATTTGCGTAACTAAAGTTTTATAAGTTATTCCTGTAACGGAACTATAATAGCTGTGATAGCAAATTTTATAAATATTTTAATTAAGTACAAAACTGTTGGTAACACACAATAAAATGTTATAACTAATGATTTTGCGTTTTACTCATTCTTAATCATTGTCCATAAACTTGATCGATAAAAAAATTATGCGTAGTTTATTGTACAAACTATACTAGGTCTGATCTGCTCATTAGCCTATTGCAGTGCACAGCTGAACGTAGGCCTCCCCCGATGTCACACAAGATTCCTCTCTCGATTTCGCCATCAGGCCGGAGGGCTAGAGTATCTTTACCTGACTGCAACTTTGGCTAAGGTAAACATACCTACTTCTAAATAAGGTTATACCGATTTTATTACACTATGGTTATACCTTCGACAATAAATTGGTTCAGGATATGAGGGATGATTCATTGAAAATTCATCCTGAGCTCAACAAGTACTGAGGCAGTAGCTAATGAAACTAAACATATTTTCTGCTAGTCTTGCAACGATTCTACCATTATTACCAGGTCACTCGGAAAGGATTGAAAAAAAAAAGTTTTTTATGTAGATATGTGAGACTGGCCAGTTAAAATTTATTTAAAAATACGAGTACCTATAAGTAAAAATAGGTACGTTCTAAATTCATAACTTCCCTCCATATTTTCTGCGAGCTAATTAAAATCACCGTGTCTCAATATTGAAAAAAGGGTCTTGACAGACGGACGGACAACAAAGTGATCCTATAAGGGTTCCGTTTTTTCCTTTCGAGGTACGGAACCCTAAAACTGGATTTGCGTCGAGAAAATTTTCGCGCTATGATTTTTTACGATTTGAAGTGTAGCCTGAAACCGGACGAATCGTACGATAGACTTCAAATGGCATTCATGGATGAAGGCCCTTCTAAGGCAACTGTGTATCGTTGGTACAATGAATTTAAGCGCGGTCAACTAACTTTAAGGGATGAAGAAAGAAGTGGTCGCCCTATGACGGCTGTTAAGGAAGAAAACGTGCTAGCGGTGAAAAAATTGATCCAGGACAATAGACGAGTTACATACCAAGAGATTCAGCATATTCTGCAGATTGGATCAGGAAGCCTTCACGAGATTCTACACGTGCATCTACTGGTGGGGAGAATAGTTTCACGCTGGGTGCCGCACAACCTCACCGACGCGATGTTCAGAAGCAGGCAAGGGTGGAATGGTGCCATGATATGATAGACAAATTTGAAGCAGGCTCGTCTCGGCGTGTTTACTACATCGTTACAGGTGATGAATCCTGGATTTATCAATATGTTCCAGAAATAAAGCGCCAGCTGACGGTTTGGGTGTTTCAAAACGAGTCAACGCCTACCAAAGTAAAGCGACCTAGAAGCGAGGGAAGATTTCGATCGCGAACTTTTTTAATTTGACTGGCTCCTTGGTGTCAATTAATTTACGAAACCAAAGAAGCATTAACGCCGAATGGTATAAGTACTACCAAATGCTTGTCAGAAGTTTTCTCTGTTGTGAGCAACAAGCGACCAAACACAGGGTTCCGCGGGCTACTGCTCCACCACGATAATGCGCCCGTCCACATCGCAATCAAAACGAGGGACTTCCTAGACAGCACACCGGCCACACTCCTGGTTCACCCTCCTTACAGCACTGACCTAGCACCGTGTGAGTTCTTCTTAGTCCCAAAAATAAAAAAAGCAGCTCAAAGGGATACAATTTTCGCCGCCGGACGATGCGCTCTCAGCGTTCGAGCAGGCTGTAAACGAGGTGTCTGCGGCGGACTGGAAAAAGTGTTTCAAAAACTAGTGCAGACGCATGAAACTTTGTATAGAGGCTGGTGGAGAGTACTTTGAAAAGATGTGATAAAAATATATTTACTTATAGAACATTTTTTTGTGTCGCAAAACTTTCTGAGTGTCCCACCACGTACTAAGTAGGTATGTCATCCGCAAAGCAGAGATACTAGGTATACGCCTACTGACTGACATTCTACTTTTAGCTACTTATTTGTGGAGCAATTTCATCTTAATGTTATATCATCTAACTCCCGTTAACGGGCGTTAGTCATCAATATTTAATCCGTATCCTAAAAGGGAGTCAAATTTTGCAAGACCTGGGGGTCTAGTCTTGAATTGCGAGTCGTTTCTCGATGGGAACAATTTCCATACATTTGCCCTCTAGAGCAGTGGCTCTCAAGCTTTTTTCGAGATGGGCATTTCCTTTTGGTTATCAATGCTTTTGGCAACCAAATATTTGACGGAGCCCTAAATTAAAACAAAGCTGAGTCCTACGTGCACTTTAAACCATTTATTTTACTGACATACATCTTCGTGGAGCCCCTAGAGATGCTTCGTGGAACCCTGGGGCTCCGCGGAGCACACTTTGAGAATGTCTGCTCTAGAGGTATCTACTGTCACAAACCGCTAGGTGCACTAAGTATGATAATTTTATCCGCAGTAAACGATTCGCGACTCGATCAAACTCTGAATAGACCACGTGTAAACAAAAAGCATCTGCTAGTTAAAATAATAATGCCGAATGGGAGGTAACTAAGTACCTATGTAAAAAGCTTGTGTAGGGGGTTAGGTACTTGACGAACACTAAGCACACCCAGATTCGAAACAATTTGTAAATCAATGAGTTATCTCATGTAAGGATAGTTCGAAAGTCGAAACGGCGAATAGAATAGAAAAGGAATAGTTTGTTTACCAAAAATGTAGGTGATAGGTACATGTTATCTATAGGTCTTAAAATATTGTGAGGCAACCGCTTAAACCACTATCTAAATGATTCAGCAAGATATTTTGACCTACCTACCTACCTGTGACGGATGCCAGGAATCGAACCTTAGCTGGTCCGCCACAGTGCGCTGGTGGTGTGTGACTGGCGAATGTTCCTACGACGATGTGTGTTCTTCTATATGTGTGGACTGTATGGCTTCGATCTATTCGGGACTTCGGAAATAAAACATCTTCATACGTTTGGAGCGATGCTGTTCAGGTGTTCGGTGCTTGGTGGTTACATATGGTTACTTGGTCACAAGATGGTGGTTGGGACTAGAGATGTAAGTGCGGTATTATACCATTTGTACTGAAATGTATAAAACGAAAAATACCGTATAATACGGTATTATACCATTTACTACGGTATTTTATGTATAAATCAATTCTTCTATATTTTTGAAGTAAATGATCATAGAAATCATTAAAAATACTGAATACGGTAGAATTGCACAGGAATAAAGCAAGAAATTATATTTTAAGTTTGTATTATTAATAATTACGGTTAAGGTTTCGAAATACGTCGCCGTTTTTAGGGATTGTGAGTGATTGGAGGGGGAGGGGGGAAGGTCTCGGAACCACCCCTCACCATTTTCACTTGCCGGAAATACTTGGTTTCCTCTGGAAAAAAAAAAACTCCAGACATCGGTGTGTATGGCATTGCCAACTTCCACATTCTTCACACTAGTTTAATAAACTAAGGTTGTAGGAGCCCTGCTTCGCAGGGCTTCTATTTTCGGATTAAGGGTCAAAAGAGAGCCTAACATAACCTATTTAGTTACTTATTACAGTCGCACCTAACCCTAGGTACTCGAAAGCAATGAGGCACAAATTTGACGTTAGCTGTCAATATAATTCATACAAGATGGCGGTTGCGTTTCGTTTCACGTTTTTCACATAAAACCTAAATATCGCTTTTATTGATTCCACTTGTTTAATAAACTGAGTTTGACGGAGCCCTGCTCGCAGGGCTCCTATTTTCGGGTTAAGGGTCAAAATAGAACCTAACACAACCTATTTAGTTACTTTCACATAAAACCTAAAATTACGTTCCATTTTTCATATTTGAATCAAGACTTTTTGGAAATTGTTTAAAAATATTTAGACGCAACTCCGGCAGCCAAAATTACTTTTAGGGGATTAAAACTAACTCCCTTAAGCCCCCTACACCACCAATACCCTCAAATTCGGGCGACGCGTTTCGAAACCCGACCCATAATTACTATTAGCTTCAACAATATTACAATAAAACCAAGGTCAAAATATGATTTAAAGAAAAACACGTAACATTTAAGGTACGTTAGAGCAAAGGGGTCCTTAAAGTTATTTGAATCATCTCTCTATTTATTCTAAATTACATTATGTTCCTCTCTGCGTGGAGACACGTAAAGCCCGAACCTTAATACAAGATCCATAAGAAAAGCACAGACGTGGCCCACGCTTTTTGTCTTCCTAGTTCGAAAACCCGAGATTTAGAGGATCTTCTACCTCCATATCTAAATCCTCTTGTGTTGCTACGTTCTCGGTAGATGACGACGCAGTAATGCATTCTAGCAACATACTTTCAGCTGTGCAAGTGTATTTATTTAAATAACAAAATAAATTAATATTAGGATAACACAATAATTGTGTTATCCTAATATTAATTTATTTAAGTATTTAAGTAGTTATAATTATTATAACTACTTAAATACTACAACTAAAATTAAATTAAAATATTAAAGTACAATACAAATAAATAAGAAAATGTATATTCAAAGGGCGTCGTGAAAGTCCTCCACATCGCCGTCTATTGGGAATGTGCCCAGTAGACTGGCAGCATTGCCACGCTGTATGGCAATGCTAATTTTTTGTGCTAGATACATGCCAGCCTTCTGGTCACGCGAGGCGTCGACAAGTCTCTTCGCAAGCTCTCTATAGAGAGATCTAGCACTTGGACCCCATGACCCCAACGTTTCGACTCCAAACGGCTCAAATACATAATCCCCTACGAGATTTACGTATTTGCGCCGTTTCTGAGTCTCCGCTGTGGCAGCAGCAGCGCCCGCACAACCCGCTGTGCTAGAAAGATGAGATGGCGCAAGGGTATCGACACACGTTGCGTCCCATACCAAAGGCCTACCCAACTTCCAAGGCAGTAGAGACATTCCATCTGGTCTTTTACCATCGTTGCGTGCCAAACCCTGAGGTTCAAGTTGGGCTGGAACGCCAGCGGTGACAAGAGCCCGACGGAGAATGTCATTCAGGTTGCTATGTCGTGAAATACGACCTGCGCTCCTGCTGCATGATAGGCCATGGTGACCAAGGCTGTCGACCGCCTCCCCACAGTGACAACGATGTGGAGCGACACACGGCGCACCTAAACGGAGGCAAGAAGCGAGGCGGAAGGTCGTATCGTCCAACATGGTACCTATGTTGGACGATGGCAGTGCTTGAAGCCAGAGCCCCGACTCCCACTCTCCCACAGCCAGCAAACGAGCACGCTCTGCAGCATTGTACGATGTGCTAAGGAGATTTTCGCGTACTGCGCTGCAAAGCGGCCCGTCCCACTGCCTCTGAGAGGATAAATTTCGGGGCAACTCAGTGCTTGGACAAGCCATTTTCCAAGCATTAATGGCATCGATCTTACACGGCACCTCAGAATCGACCAGTGTGGGTGCTAAGATTTTCCTGGTCAATTCTGCAGTGCTGTGGACCGATGACAGAAATGCTGGTAAGCTCACGTCGGAAATTTTGCGTACGCCAAGCCCACCCAGGCGAACAGGTAATGTCGCCTATAGCCATGCTCGGTCGTTCAGAGCCACATTTAAAATGTTGCTTAGGCTGTTTTGTAAAATTTTGTCAATATTGACTAGTGGGCTTGGGTTTTTCCAAAAAGGCGATGAACGTAAAGCGTGTGTGAACTTAGGCACAAAAAGACAGTATCGAATAATAGTGAAAGCCGAATGTATATTAATTTTGAGCAGGCGGTCCGAAATTTCACTAAAATTTTGAATTTTTTCATGAATAAAAGAATCAAAACCTTCTTCAAATATTGGGGACCCAAGAAGGCGAAGAGTACTTTTTTTATATGCGTTATACTGGGTGCCAGGGTTTGAAATTTGGAAAGTATTGCGGCAAGGTTTTCTTTCAGCTAAATCATCTTCATAACCACTTTCTTAAACATCGAATAAGCTGTCAGGAACACCAAGATTTGTGTAAATCGAGACCAATTTAGAAACACGTGATTTATCTACGTGTTTCGACGATACGAATTTCGGGCTTTGCAATGAATTTTTCCAAAAGTTAAAATTCCAAAATTATTAATTAGTAGGTACCTAATTCTAAAACAAAGAATACAATCGAAACTTAAAATATATTTAATGTTTTAAACTAGAACTCGTCGCAATATCGCAGGGTCTTATAAACTGAACCAGAATATAAAATACATAAAATACCAATAATACCGTAAGTTATAATAAAATACCGGTTTAATACATAGCCTTTTGGTATTATACGGTATTTTTACAACACTAGTTGGGACGCCAACGAACTGGCCGAAAACATGGTCGCTTAGGTACTTCGGAACGACCACCGCACCGGCCATATGCACAGCGAATATTTATTTTCGATAAAGTACATACATGTAATTAACTTAGGTATAGGTAAATTCACGAAAGTTGACCACAAATGGCGGCCGTCGCGCATATGTACATTCGTGCACCAATGGCGTTGCTCCATTCTTGACGCATTTAGGGAATGCGTCAAGAACGGAGCCACGCCATTGGCACTCCACCCGTGCCTCACCCCGCACCTCCACTGGGACCTAAAAAATGATTGCTGCGCAGTGGTCATCTTTCGTGAATTTACCTATACTATGGTACATGCATAATATGTTCTTGCTAGATAGGTCTCAAAAAGTTCTATCTATTGGTATACAATACCTAAACCTAACTGTTTGCGTCACTAAGCTATTCAAGAAAAACTATCGAAAAATGTCGTCACACAAGGGCCTGCCCACTATATGTTCTATTAAAAAACTGTTATATACTATAGTTATATATGTAATTTTGTGTGCCGTTGTGTGCAACTATATGGGGCATCTATTAAAACAAACACCATGAAAATATCTTTATTCAATTCTAAGTTATTACAGGAAAACCTACGATGCATAAGTAAAAATGCAAATTTTCTTAAGTAAATAAAGTAAAGTTCATTGTCGTACATGAACAAAGTTTATGATAAACATGCAAATGCTTGTTATTATGTTTATTTTAACTATATAAGGTAATAACTAGCAATAAGAAATTATCTAGACATGATTTCAAGCCTATACGAAGCTAAAAAACACTTATAAATCTATAAAACTACTATGTAAACAAAACAGCTGTTTATCAACTATTAGTTCTTATCTATTACAACTGATAACACCATTTATGACCGATATCTAAGTCCCTACAGTTAGCACAAGTTTAAAACTGATGTCCGTTAACTACGTAGCACTTCTTATTAACGATTTGCTAATTTTCACTATTCTAGCGTTATTTTATCACTTTGACGCGTCCGGGAACCGAACCCGGTGTACCGCACGATTGGATAGCACTGATTTTATACGATTTTCACTCGCGGTTTCGAATACACTATTCACTGTCATAGTTTTTTAATGTCTGTCGCGAACACTACCTATGCATTAAATTGCATGAATATTTTATTAGGCGTTTTCATTTTGGTATGTCAATAACAAATAATGCGTTATTCAACGTTAAATTATACAAATACACCGTGTCACCAAATATAATGTAAGATACTTAGATACGTAATACGTAAGTATAGGCAGCGATAGCCTAATGGAGATACCAACGGACTGCCATGCAGGGGGTATCGGGTCCGAATCCACGGCGCGCACCAATGACTTTTCGGAGTTATGTGCGTATTAAATTGCTAATTATCGCATGCCCCGTGCCTCAGAGAGCACGTTAAACTGTAGTTCCCGCCTTTTATGAAGATCTTTGAAAGTCGTTACAGGGAGTCAGTGCCCTCAAATAAACTGATACTGCCACTGGTGTAAGCCATGGAATATCGCTATCCCTTTGGGTTACGGAGCGGAGGTCAGACGTCAGTCGCTCTGTGGAAAAGCTGATATTCTGTCTTATCTTGTTGGCCTAGTAGGTAAGCGGACCCCGGGTTTTCAAGGCGCAGGTCTTGGATGCAACTGGGATAATATAACGCTAGGACGTTGATGATGATGACAAACTACGGAATTCAATATTCGAAATATGGATAGATCTGTAGATTTTAGATTCGTTTTTGACAGTTTTTGACATAAGCTCCATACAAAATATGTCAAACACGAATCTAAAATCTACAGATCTAAATCTGTAGTTTTCTGTTCTTCTGTAGTTCGAATATTGAAAATGGCCGTTAGAATACGTACCTAAGAATATGAATATTAGCTATATATTTTCGATGCTGATTTCAGCAACGAATTATAGTCAAATAGGTAGGTACCTGCCTACTTAAGTATACTTATAAACGTATTTGTTATTTATAACAACAAATTCCGCGTTACTTGTCTAATAATTATTCTAAGTTCTGGGGAGCTCGAAACTGTGGCACAACTATCCAAACATTCATTACACTTTCTTGTCCTTCACTACTTCCGATATAACGGCGCTGCGAGCCGCCTCAACCTAAGATAAGTATCTACAGATGTAAATAAAATTGTAACTCACAGGTCAAATGTTTCAAGGTTACATGACTAAAAGGCTATAGATTGTTGCGAGAAGCAATAGCTAAAATAAATAATACTGTTAAGATATAGGAACAGGGTCTTTACTTTTACTTGTAAGTTCTTTTACTTTACCGATGATTAAGTAGTTCCTTAGTTAATAGTTAAGTGATAAGTGATAACAAATTTGACAGGCAGAGATCTCGGGTTCGAACCACAGGCCATAATTGCTTTAATTTCGGTATTAGTGTTAAATCAATAACAATACGTACCTATCGCTATCCTTTTATAGATATTCAAACTTCATATTTTACCTACTTAGAAAACCTAACTTTCTGCTAAAGATGATGTGATTCATAAGCTGGGTAGGTACTTCTCAAATTACTTTAGATACAGATGGCACAATAATTTGTGTGGTGGTCATAACGTTTCCGACTGCAAATGTAACAGATGCTTCTTTGAAACAAAAATAAACACTCACGTCCTAATAATTATAATAGTCAATTAATTCTGGTTTTGAGATCATCATCGTCGTCCTAGTGTTATTCCGGTAGCATTAAACTCTTCCGAATTGGAGCCTGCGGTCCGCTGTACAGAATGCCACGGAAAATTAGTTTATATGAGTCTAATCAATCAATAAGAACAGTAGTGTCACAGGATCAGAAAAGAGAAATTTCCTGTGACACTACTAGTAGTGCCAAGCAGTAGTACCAAGGGCAATAAACGATTTCTTGTCTTGTGGTGCGAAAGTGTATAGCCAGATTATACCTAGGTACTCGTAATACATTAACAAAATTCACACCTCATGACGATCACTCCATATAACGGTGACCTCATCTATTTTGCAAGATCTTTGATAGTATTTGTAGAAAAATAAATTAAGCATCCTTACATAATTCACTGATGACAGTGCAATCTTGGTTACGGAGGTCAACGGGTAATCGCTCCGTTAATGACTACATACTTATTAACACTAGAAATCAAATTAATAGATTTGCTTTATCAAGTACTATCTGTTATTATGATGTAGATAAAAATGAAGTTTGGACTTGCTTTTTTAACTACGGACGAACTCACACTTGGGACCTAGTCCACGTTTTGTGTCCGTTTCGATGGCGCATGGCCATGACCTTTTTTTTAAAAAAAATGATAACAAGATTTTGTGAAAATTTGTAAAAGTAGACTCCCAAAACCATAAATTTGTCAAAGCTATGGTTAAAAAGTTATAAGGGTTTGAACGTGGCCGCGCCATTGAAACGCTCCGAACCGCGCGGCCACGGAGATCTTTAAAACTAAGCATTGCAGAGACCTGAAATTTTGGTAAGTAACAGATTGAATTTGTAAAAAATTTGTAAAAATATAGAAAAAAATCCTGAGCTTATATTTTAGGACCTGTGAGACTAATACGCCATGGCCGCGCCAATGAAACGGTGAAAAACACATTTTCGCCGATATCTCGTTGAAAAAGCAACGCAGACGTCTGAAGTTTTTTGTAATACCCAGATTTGAATTTGTCAAAACTAGTGAAAATACAACAAAAAATCCTAGGTTTCTATTTCTGGAGCTTTAAGACTAATTCGCCATGGCCGCGCCATTGAAACGGTGAAAAACACATTTTCGCCAATATCTCACTGAAAAAGCAACGCAGACGTCTGAAGTTTTTTGTAAAACCCTGATTTGAATTTGTCAAAACCAGTAAAAATAAAACAAAATATCCTAGGTTTATATTTCTGGAGTTATAAGACTAATACGCCATGGCCGCGCCATTGAAACGGTGAAAAACACATTTTCGCCGATATCTCGCTGAAAAAGCAACTCGGACGTCTGAAGTTTTTTGTAAAACCTGGATTAGAATTTGTCGAAACTAGTAAAAATAAAACAAAAAATCCTAGGTTTATATTTCTGAAGATATAAGACTATCACATCTCTGACATCTTTTTATCATTTAAAAAAAAATAACGTCATGGCCGCGCTATTGAAACGGACACCACGTTTTCACTCCATTTGACCGGTGTCGACGCCAACCGCCATAATACGCCTGACCGTTACTATCCGCTCTAGGGGCGCTTTTAAAAATATGTGGAAATTGTTCTCGTCGACGATCATCTAAAATCTTGGCCAAGGCTTTGTAATGTGTCAGAAACTATGAAAAATATACTCGGGTTACGAAAATAAAAACTATCAAGTCATCTTTCAATATATTTTATTACATTGAATTTAAAAATAACTTATACAAACATAGATATTGTATTCTTACATACTTGATTTGCCTTAATTAATCTAACCAAACTTTGTTCATAAACATTTAATGTTATAATACAATGGCTGCAATATAAAATAATTGTAACTAAAACTATTGTGGTTGTATACATAACGAACGGCTAAATAATAATTAAACTATAAATACATAATATTATTCTAATAATTAGGGTTTACTAATAGTACTGGATAACGACACCTTTCTTATAAATTCAGTTTTATATTATTGCAATTTCCAAATTAATGCTTTAAAATAATCTTGTGTAATTTCAGATAATAAAACATTTAGAGAATTTTTTGGCTTTTTAGTAATTGCTCTTTGACTAATGTCGACAAATGCGTGTTCTTCAGTTACTAATATATTGTAAGAAATCTTAAAGTAAAGTTTGAGATATCGGTTTTTTATGTACATCTTAAAAATTAATCTTACATAACAATATTATATGTATGCGTTACTATATACTTAGAACTTATATATACAACGTATATATCTGTCAACACAAAATGTTTCATGAGTGAATCATACATCTCCTGATAAAGAATTTTGTAACCTAGTACTCTATCCCTGTGCATTGAATTGAATTCCGCGGGAGCAGTCAAACTGCTCAATTTAAATAATTACCTAGAAATAAAAATATTAATTTTGAAACTAAACTCAACGACCCATGTAACTGGCTATACAAAAAAGGTAGGTAACTAGATAATATATTACATAGATACAAGAATGCAAAAAATAAATGCCTTAAAACAGCATCTTAACCATAGCATTCAGTTTGTGATTGTTTTTGTTTTAATATTTTGTATAATCAGTAAGTATATAATATTATTGTTGCGTTATTTTCTTCATTGTAACTAGTCTTACTTTAAGGCACCAAAGCAACTGGCTATTATGTTCTAATCACTGCGATTTAAATGTGTAAATCTAGTTTATCATTGTAGGTATATACATGAAACAGTGCAGCTGACTATATTCACTCTATTGATGAAGGTGTCACCAAAGATATCTATGGTGTCTCCCTATCACAGAATTTATTATTGACAAGTATATTATGTAATCTTGAGTAAAACGATAGATATATATATATACTATTGTTTATGTTCTTTTGGAACACGATATTTTAAATCACATATTTTTCAGGTAAGTAAATAATATGTACACATGTTAGCCAGTCTCACCACTGCCTAATTAAGCTACCACACAATAATCTGAATACTTTTCAAGAATTCGATGGGGTATATTTTTATTTACAATCTTTATCGCGCCAGTTTATTCAAGGACTGTACTCTACTTTTCGGCAGCCATATTCAAATAGAGATTATTATTAGAAGGTTGTTTATAAAATCAAAGTGCGATCAAATTCGTGAAAAATAGTCCGAGTAATTTTATCAGGCAGTGATGCCAATGGGATGAATAATAATTATATATTAGTCTATTTCATAACGCGATAAACAATAAATTTTCATAACTGTACATAATGATATTCACACAACTATTAACAAGCATATAAAGAAATATACAATGACTATTTAGGCAATTAAATTAAGTGCACATTTTCATAGAATCAAAACATATGAAGGACATTTGATTGATATAAACATCAAACTATGCCCTGGATATGGTTTGACTCCTTTCTGCTTGCATAATTTAGAGACATGGACAATGAAAATATAGAAAATATTTTTGGTAGGCAAGTAACTATTAAATAAAATTATATACATTATAAATTAATTTGTTCATGAAATAAGACCATTTGCGTGTTAATTTTATTTCCCCAGCCTGCATCCCCTGAAATGTGCATTTAATTTAGTAACCGCATCTAAAAATGAGGACGATATGAAATTTCGCTCGCAACTTTGCAAGTAATAACTACCTAAGACATGGACGAATAACTTACATCTATTGATTTGGTTAATTTTGCACGCAATATAATTAATACAAATTATCAAACAAAATGCCGCGGAAAAACAGATGCCAATTGTGTCAACACTACAACAAATCTTGGAACAGTTGTACCCTTGTATCAAACATTTTTGTTACAACAATTTTCAACTATATCAATGAACAGTTGTGTTTTAGAGCCACATGTACATATACATTCATACCTGTATAGGTTAATATTTTTAGTAACAAGCTACTACTTCCGAGTAGTGATAAACTACGTACTAATCAGTTTTATGTCAGTCCACACAGAGTGCACCATCACAGCGCGACGGGGCCACGGGAACCACTAGTCTGTATGAGACTTGCGTTTTCTCTTGTGACGCCGTTTCTTAGGTTTGGACTTTTCTCATGGTTTCATCGTGAAGGAAGGAAACCTCGACTGTGTCTGCGGCGTGTTGAGCGTCGAGCTGCTGGGCGACGGCAACACGCACGCTTCCTGAGAATCCTCGCACTCCAGTTCTGGCATGTTTATATCCTCAAAGTCTGGAATATTCCCTGTATACGAGATTAGCTGATTCCCTTCAACTGAAAGTTGCCCAAAAAAATATAATTAATATATTTGAAGTCTACTTTAAAGAACGACTGCAAATAACTACTAATATTCAAATATAAGTCTCTTAAAATACTCTTCGGCAATTCAATCTCTATCCGTTATATTACACTAATATATAATAGGTTCTTATTTCTTAATAAAATCGTCATGCACATACTTTACAAGCAGTTACAATCCTACAGGGTACATATACTTAATAACTGTTTGACATCTTTTTATAAAATAATAGGCATATAAGTCAAGAGCAATGTCATACTGATATAATAACGTCTAAATTTAAAGTAAATCCCACGCCCAAAATAAAAATTAATAAACAAAAACAAAACATAAAAGTTATGGCTATAAAATGCAGCTCTATATTAGAATTATTCTGATTGCGCGTAAAATTTTAAAATATTAAAACAGCAGGATCGCGCTTTCTCGGGTGAGAGATCAATACAGTCCTGGTTATCGAAACAGAAACCGATGATCCGCGCCTGACTATCCGCTAATAGATAATCATCACTACTGAATGAATGTAATCAACTAATCACTAACACGAAACAGCAAAACAGTAAACGATCATCGGTTCCAGTTTAACAATGTCAAAAACTACTTAGATAAATTTCTACTCTCATTAAAATATCGTGCAATATAGGTAGTTACTAATTTTTATAGTTCTATATGAATACATGATATACAATACTACCATTGTCCTCTGTAAACAGTTGCTGGACACGATTCTCGTCACCGCTTACATTCGAAATCTCACCTTTCTGCTTCTTTGCTTTAATTAACAATAAAATATAATTACAAATAACATACAACATTCATGTATACTATTGTGCCTTAACTTAATAGGATACTCTAACGAGACATACAATATCTTCTCAGTAGAATTGTCCTTGTAGAGATGTCGCGTCAAAAATGAATATAATTATTTAAATCACTTCATCATATTCGATTTGAGCTTATTTTATTGGTCATTTTATTTCAACCATGTTATTTATATTAAGACCAAATGGTCTGCCTAAGAGGGCGATAAAAATATATTTTCTCTTTTCATTCAATAATTATCTTCATATGTATTTGTATCCGATGTACAAAATAATTATTTAAAACATATTATTATAAAGTCTGTACAAACACTTAAAATATTTTTTGTATAATCATATAAGTAGAGATTTGTGCACATGAGGCGTTCGGTGACGTCACACAGTGACGCCACTACATCAGTTGTTGTTATCACTTTTGTCGCGACACTATTTGTCCCTAACCGAAGCACTGACCGGAACCACCCCGACTACATTAACGCTTTACCAAAAATATCCAACACGTCATGTGGCCGAGTTTGCGGTCAGCATTGCATTAAATCTTGAAAGATGAAGTAGCTACACGCTACTTTGCTGCGGAGGCCTCGCTGTTACCGATCAGCCAATCAAAATCAATCATCGGATACTGTTTGGTTGTATCTACAATTAACATAAACGTGAAATATAACTCTGAAAACACATGCATGTATGAATTGACCTTTCATAACGCAATGATTGTTGGTGATGTCGTACGCGCATTCTGCCCTGAATTACTTTGTACTTAAACGCTCTCGGTCGCAATTCGCCTAGACCCAAAGACCTAAGATAACATTGCTCCGAGTTTGCCTTCTGAAAGTAATTCTACAAGCTCAGTTAGTAGAAACTTGTTGATAAAGCGAATAAGGTAAGTACCATGATTTGTATTTTAAGTGCATGAAATTGTTATGTGCCATGGATGAAAATTAAATAGCAACCTTCATGATCCACTCAGCAACATGGGCAATAAAAATAAATCTAGCACATTTAATGATTGCTTCAAATGTTGATTGGAAATGTAACTTATAAAATAATAATGTAAAAATATAAAATATACTGTAGGATATCTTACCATTGTTAGCTGTTTTCCCTCTCTCATCCATCGTATTATAGGGTAGGCCATAGAATGGATCATCTGACCCAAATAGCTGTAACATAAGAAAATAATATAATAACATTTCACAAACAAAACAAGTGTCACAAACAAAGTAAGTGAAGTGATAATGACAATAAAGATAATTTGTAGTAACATGTGTCAATAAATATATAAAAAATGAATTTGATATCATATCTTACTCAGAAGGCATAAGATTCATGATAGGCATACGACGTCAAAGGACATTCAACACCAACAGTGTTTTTCTGTTATTGTGGGGGGCTGTCTAATTCATTTAAAATAAAGTATATCAACAAATCAATCTTTATCTAACAACTAGCACTCCTGTCGATTAAATGTAACTATTACATAATTATTTGATGTAGGCTGACAGGTAGGAATAGCGAGAGACATCGAAGGTAAAACTCTTGCATCAGCATTCTATGGACAATACAGAAACACTATAAATATATTATGTTATTCAAAAAGTCGATCAAACCAATCGTGACGCATATAGGTAAATTCTATTACATTATTATTCCTATTTCAGAAATAAGTGCCTAAACCCAATGAAACCCACAACCAAAACTCTACAAAAACGAAATCAAAACAATCTGTCATTACATAAACAGACTCGTTCCTATGTGAAGTGTGAGTCGGTGTGTGTTACGTAGAATAGTTGGTCTGTGTGCGTGAGAGCGGCAAGTGGCGCACAAGGCTCTACACGCGGTCCCGACACATTGCTTGCAACGTGACTTCGACGGCGTTACCAACCTAACGGCGCGAAATATTAATGTTTACACTGCGTCGCGAACTCGACGTTTGTGTTAGTGGGTGCGTTCTCATTTAACGACGTCACTGTAATGAAAGATTAAACGGAGGGAACACAACATCACTATACAGATATATAGTTAAATGACTAGACAATTACATAAACATCAATGTTAACCTCCATTATGAATATTATACAACTATGCTACTAAAATTGTGTTTTAATGCATATTTACCCCCAGTAATGTATTAGTATCAAACGCGTAAGCGTCACTTCGGAGCAGCTCTCTCAGTGACTCAAGGTCCGTTTGCATTGCATCCAAATGATCATCAATATCATTCCTGAAACATTTGAAGTACATATGGCATTAAATAGATGTAAAAATATTGACTGCTGCAATTTACCATCGTTATTCACATTAACTCTATTACCTTTTTTATTATGAATACTTATCTAGTCACAAATTATATGTATATTATTATTCATCAAATACTTACGGAACTGTCCATTGATTACATTCCACAGTAAGATGGTTTTGGTGGGAGGCAGAATAAAATGATTTTGTGGTATAAGGGAAGGCTAGAGATTGCAGTTGTTACCCCAATTTTTCATTACAACCCCACAATAAATACGTGAATAACGAAAGTAGAAGTGCATTTGCCAGTAGAAGGCATCAATAAAATTAGTCACATGAATTACATATTTTTACGACTTAGTAACTTTACATGATTTTAGTGTATATAATAATATTATGACTGTAACATTATAAAATAACATACAATTCTTTACCATGACCAAAGCACATTTTTTGCACTCAACTTAAAAACAAAGCAAAGTTTGAGTTACTGGTCTATTATAGATACTTATCGAAGAATATACTTTATGTTCATAATAATAATATTGATCTAGGACTACATATTCAATAAATATTTATATTAGGCCACTTCTGCAATCTTCGTTATTCAGAATAATTATCATATAATAACACATACTTGTTCGAATTTGTTCCATATAGAGAAGAATATTCGTCTCGATTTTTGCTGATGTTATCTCTCCTACTCCTGAATATTAAAATTACATTCACATTACATAGATAGATAGTGACTTGTTTTGCAATGACATTTGCCCAACAAATAGCACATACATTTTGTTTGTAGACAGGAGCTAGTAGGTTATTTTTGTTTCAAATTTGAGTAAGAAAACAATAAGGATAAAGTAAAACTTAATATTGAGAGAAGGGGAGAGGAAACAAAAATAAAAAATTATAACATAACATACCTGGATTGAAACCTGTTCATGTTAGTGTTGTTGTTAACTGTAGCAAGAGTCATGTTATTCCAGTCAAAATCATCTTGAAGTTCTGTTTTAATGTCAGCCAAATTTAAGTTGATATCAGTACTTTTGTTTCCTTTCTTTGATTTTTTGTTTGACTTGAGCGTCTCTGTAGGTTTCTCCAATTTGATGTTGATGCCACCCAACATTTTGTCCTTTGTATTACTTAGTAGTGACTCTTGAACCAGTTCTTGTAATGCATTTTGCATATTGATGTCCTCAGTGGCAGCAACACCAACATCACTAACCGAGTCATCACTAGCAAAAATTTCAGCTGGAAGTTTCAAGTCTGCTGAAGGGTTTAGTGCATTGTAGTTTCCTGTAGTAAGAAGACTTTTGCCTCCTGCTGTTAAGTTCTTGCCAGTGGTATGCTTTGATTTCGCCATCTGCCCATCAACTTTAAGTGAGGGTGAACCCATGACATTAACAACTTGATCTATCATAGGCTGGTCTAGTGTGCATGTGGCCGGAGTAGTAGTTGGAGTTGGTGATGCCGATGTAATTATTGGCAGGCCATCATTTGATCTCTGCACGCTAATCCTGCGACACACTGGATATACGTCCCTTTGTCCACCTGAAATTATATTTTAATTAATATTGGAACTGTGCTTGAATGAATTAAGAATTCATAGCAATTCAAAAGCAATTTATGATACCTGTTTCAATATCATCTCCATCTTCCATGGTAACATGATAGGTAGAAGTAGAAGGTTCAGTCGGACTATGGCTAGGGGTAGTATTCATTGGAGGTACTTCAATAACAAAATCATTAGCTGGTATAGAATCTTGAGTGCCCTCATTGTGGAGAATGTCATCATGTGCCAGTTCATGGATTGTCGGTCCATCTTCCTGCAAAAAAGAATGATTTTTATTACTATAATTCTAGTTTTTAAAGTATGTTACTATTAAGATAAAATAAATCAACAACACATACCAAATTTTCATCATTTAACTCATCCAGTAAAGAGTCCTTGTCTAATTTCATATTTTTTATTCTGCCTGGATAGGAGCCATCTGTACCTGAATTATGTGCTGCACTATTTATCATCAACTGGTATGGCCTCTTTACACCAACATTATTACCACTAGCATTTGAAGGCCTAGCCGGTTGTACCAATGACATCAGGAATTGAATTAGCTAAAAGAAAATAGGAATTTATATCACCATGATATTTTTTGAATAACAAGGAAAACAGATAGAGATATAAAATCATAAATATAAATTGTAATTTATGGGTACTTACATTATTTACAATTTGTTGTTGTTTTATATGTTTTTGTCTCAGAATAGCCACTTCTCTCCAAAGAGCTTCATTCTCCTGTTTCATTGCACTGAACTTAGCATCTAGACTTTCCTGTTTGCCTTTCATTTGTTTCACATCAGACAACATCTTGTTCATCAGCTCAGGTTTCAACAAGACCTTCTCACCACTCTCATTACTAGTCACTATTGACTTTGGATTGGCTATCTTTCTTTTAATATGTTCTAATAAATAAGCATGACCTTTCATGAAACAAGGATGAGAAAATTCAATTTCATCTTTCTCATAACGGAGTCCACCATTTTCCACTGAAGTAATTTTATGAAAGCCATACATATTCAATTGCCGTATAAAGCTGGCCATGTTGTTGTGTTTGTAATATAAAGGTAAAAGCTCTCTTGCAAAGTCAGCTTGATTCTTTATTACAAATGTTTTCCCACCCTGTAAAGTGGTTGTGAAATAAGTTTAGTCAACCTAAGAAATAATATAGAACAATATCTTGACTACAAAATAGTTAATAAAGATTTATGAATGTTTTACAGCAAATGTAATAGATAATCAGTTCTGTGTTCTTGTTGCCTGCCTGTATACATAGCACCTTCCAAGGAATTTTTGTTTATTGTATATTTTAAAACAAATTCAACTTAAAAAGAATTATCAAACAATATGAATATAATCAATACTACAAGTATTTGAAAACACCAAACTTAGAATGGAGGGCAGTCATGATCTATATACATAGACTTAGTATATATATTAAGTAGGTATATAAATGTTTTCAATAATACAAGATAGATAACATTTCAAAATCAACATCAGCTGTAAATTATTATCTAGTAGGTATCAAAAGATTACATATTTAAGTTGAACAAACATCAAAACTAGTCAAATTCACGTTCATATTGGAGCATGGTACAAAACGTGACCTGTAAACTATTTATTTATTAAGTTTCACAGGCCGTCTGTCAACTTGCAACATTTTAAGGTTGTTTTCGTAATGACTTTCTACTAAGAAATCTTACATCAATAGTTTATACAGAGCAAATAACCGATTATCAATAAATATATGTGCCTTTTTAGAATCTAAATAAAGCAAGAAGCACTTACTGGACTCCAGGATATCAAATGATTTGTCTCTGAATCATTCACCAGTTTCCATAGCTTCCCAAGGAAAGCTGGCACGCTTGCCCCGATTTCTACTACTGAACGCATGTTGAACTCAGTTCTCTGTGCAACACTGTATAAAAACGATTATTAGGTTTCTTTTTTAAACACTTTTAGCGAATTATTGTTATATTACACACAGAATACGATCCTCAAATCGCCATTTTAATTAATAACTCACACAGATACACCGGTTATTATTCACACCAATACGTTTTGCAATACGATACACAGTAAAAACAGAATATACGCACACATACAAACTTGCACCAACGTAAAGAAAAATAGATGCGTTCACAAATAATAATATTGTTTTATGCGGTAATAAACAATGAATCGACCGGCTAACGAAAAAGTATTTGAAGGTGAAACCGTGATTAAGACATTACCTATTATTTCAAGTCTTGGTGTTCATTGTATTCGTTAGTTGTATGTTTGTGAAATCCCCCACGACACAGGATTAAGTAATAATGCGGGAGTTGTCTTTTTAACAAGAATAAAAGTACAAATTATTTCTTAAAATATTGTTTTCACTCTTGGAGATTTTATTAGGAGTAGAAAAACTTATTGTTCTAATTCATTGCTATTGTATATTTAATTTACATACATACATAGACCCACGCCTGTTTCCCGGAGGGGTAGGCAGAGACTACGGAACGCCATTTGCAACGATCCTGACATATCTCTCTTGCTTCATTCACTACCATCAAATTCTTCATGCATGCTCTTCTGTTTAGGGTACTTCTAACCTTTCCTGTTTTAATAATGTCTCCAATCTGGTCAGAGAACGTCCGTCTAGGTCTTCCCCTTCGTCCTGTCCCATTCACACTTGCCTTGGTCAGTCTTTCGTCATCCATCCTCTCCATGTGCCCAAATCACCTTAGCATACCTTTCTCGATGCTTGTCATTTCATCTTCTTTTACACCACAACACTCTTTTATCACAAAATTCTTAACTCTGTCATTCAAAGACACGGCCACGGCACACATACTTCTCAGTGCTCTCATTTCTACAGCATTTATTCTACTTTTATGTCTCTTCTGCCATACCCAACTTTCACTACCGAACATAAGTGTAGGTACTAACACCCTTCTGTGCACAGCTAATCGTGCTTTTTTGGACACGTTTTGGCTGTTCATAAACGCTTCCAGAGCTCCATTCACTCTATTACGTGCTTAGACTATATACTTATATTATACTTTATGATTACCTACCGTAAAATGCTGCAATATTACCTCTCGTACCCAATTTTGCCTATTTAAAGAACTTGTAAATATACGCTATAATATTTATTTTCATTGAAACCGCGAAACACTGATCTGTCAAATGCGAAGAGGATTGGCCGGCTTCGACGTTACGCGACAAACTTTTACAGTAAGTCTGAAATTATTATTAATTTTAGTAAAGTGTTGATGTTGATATGTTATTCGTAAGTTGTTCTATAAATCTAAATACTTGTTAAGTGTTCATTGTTACAAATAAAATAGTTATAAATGTTTAGGCAAAGTAATGACACTGAACTCTTACTAGTGTACATAACTTTGCCTGACCTAGGGTTGTCTCAACGTGGAGTACATAATTACGTACCTACCTACCTAATGTTTTCAGTGTTTATGTATGAATTTGTATTTTTGATCAGAATTCTTATTTAGTGTAACTTCTAAACGCTTCAATCGATTTAGATTTTGTAATACTATAATAACGATATAAACAATAGATACTGTCTTACTTTTGAGTACCTAACTCCACCGTTCGTTCTTTAAATTCCAAATATCGGTAATCGCTGTGTTGTATTGTATCTATACAAATAGCATGACACGGGTTATTTTTAATGAATTAATTTTAAGACAGTCACGACAATCAAGTAACTGCTGATATATCAATCTTGTTTTCTTTCTTTTAGATTCAAAATGAGAAACAAAAGAAAGCCTGGGTTTAGACTAATAATTAATAATTTAAAGTTTTTTTTTAAGTTGTTTTTTGTAAAGTTTTTTTACAACCAGCGAAACAATTGATGTCGATAAGATGTTATTTTGATTTTTTAATAAGTATGAATGTAAAAATGATATTCTTATATTGCATTGTGTTTATGACAACCCTATGCCATTTAAAATTATGTATGAACCTACAAGCAAAGTCGAATACAACTTTGCCTAGCATTGTATCCAGCGTTATAAGCAAAAAGTGACTGCTTTAGGATTCTCCTCCTTAAGTGATACTGGTAAAGTTTAACTACATGTGTAAGAATTATGTATTTATGTTGTTTAGACTGTCAAAATTCGTGCAGGCAATGTTGCAGTTTTTTGGCCCGACTTTGCCTATTAATCAAATTGATCATACTTAGAAAATAAAATAAATTAAACTATGTTCTAAGTACGTTTTAGATGCACATTAAACTAAGCTTTATTCCTAAACTAGACAAAGAGCAAAATGCGTCGTAATGTTTCTAAAAATTGACATATTACTTCAAAACTCAGGCAAAGATGCAGCGTTTTACGGTACCTGAATTAACTCTTCTTTCAATATCTTGCTCATTCTTACCATCACTTGTAAACAGCGTATATATACCTAATTATACAAACTCATTCACTTGTTCCCCTCGTTGTCTATCGATCATAACATTGCAAGCCGTAGTTCACATTCCTCCTGCATTCCTCCTTTTCCAGAGAGGTTGGACTAGTCCTTTTCAAAAACCATAACTTTCGTTTTACTTACATTCACTTTCATTCCTTTCCTCTCTAACGCACCATGCACCTTTTACCATCTCCTGCAACTCCTCCACAGAAGACGCAAGTATTTTGGTCCTAGTGATCAAATAAACTCGTCAATTTTCAAAAGCATAATCATGTTCATGTTTATAAATATGTGGAGATACCAACAGACTGCTGTGCAGAGGATATCGGTGTCGAATCCACGGCGCGCTCCACCGACGTTACAAAGTTAATTTTGTAGTAATCCGTCACGGGTTTGTACTACATACAGGGTGTCAAAAGACCCTAAACGAAAACTGAAATCTCATGTTGTACCAATCACTACGAACATTTTTACTTCGGCACCATACCTGGAAAGTTACTGGGTTCAGGAGATATTTAGACTCAAAGTTAGTATGTTTTTTTTTTAATTAGGTACAAAATCGATGCATTTACCCCGCCAATATGTTCTTTAGATGCCCTATGACCCCATGGATAAGTAGGTATTTCGAGCATCACACGCGCGCGCTTTTAATTGCAATTTTAAAAATGTGAATACTTAAAAAAAATCGTTTCCCAGGTAGGTACTTATTATTTTTGGTTAGTATGACTAAACTTGTATATTAGTACCTAGTAACTGTACAGTGTGTGTCCAGTAACTGGATGTACTGTACGTCGATAATTTGCTACAAACACGCGATAAAAACGTAACGTATTCGCCAGGCGTCCGCGGCGTCTTCGCTGCGCAGCCGCGGCGTGTTCGCGACGCATTCGCTGCGCGTGCGCTCCGCCCCACAACCGCTCCCAAACCGCTAGTATGATAAGGCCCTTAGTCCCGCCATCTAGACGCAAACAGGATAACGCTAGGAGGTTGATAGTTAATACCGAGTATCGAGGGAAAGGTTTTTACATTGTTAAATACCAAATCAAACCAGACTTCTTATTCAAGTAAGGAGCTTGTGTTCAGCAGATGAAAAAGCGGCTTTGTCTGTCATCAAGGACTTTGTGCACAAATATGGCTTTCCGTAAAGAAATATAACCTTAAGTCGTAGAAGTAACACTAAATAACAACAGCGGTTGCTATGTTTGATATATTCTTTCTAATGGCACATGCAGTATGATAGAAAGAGCTGTCGATAGGTTTAGCAGCACGCTCTTATAGCAGCGTCGTTGTAGCCAAACAGTAGACAAAACATAGAGTTAGGAAACCGAGTGTTGTTCGTAACAGTGATGATTTATCGATAAATATTTTTGGTCAAATGTCTTTAGTATGTGTCGATATATTTAAGCCGTAGAAGTAAAGAACTAAAATATTGAAATTGTAGTTTTTGCTGTCGACGCCGTGTGCTTTGCAAAGGCTTGCCAGACAGACAGTATAGAAAATTTCACGTGTTTAATTGTTCATTTTAGCCATAAAATCTATTGACAAAAAGTATTCATAAACTAATGAGCGATGCGTTGCGATGAGATGCTAAGAAACTGTCACTTAGATTATGTATTGTACGAATTATACCAGATTAGCTAATGCGGCAGGCTTTGGCAATTTGTGTGCGTCGCATCATATTACGTTGCTTGCTATCGCTTACGTTGGACACTGCTCGATTTTTTTAGAGTTGTAGGTAATCCGATTTGGGATCCGCCAGCACAAATGATTCGCCTTTATGTAAATATTAGTACAGCAGTGAACTACTTTGACAACCCAGTTGGCGTGAGTGCAACCGACTGCCACGCCGAAGCTTGCGGGTACGATTCAGTTTTACATTCATGTCCGATAGTTTCAAAAAACATCGATATCTCCTTTCACTGTCAAATCCCATCACACCTTAATGATGGGATTTACAGCACGGCTATTTTGAGAATGCAGTCAAAGATATGAGTCTGTAAGGAGTCTATGCCTCTTTAAATGAGACGCGTAATTTGACGTTATGATTAACCAACTAAGACCAACTGACATTACATGTTGCACGTTCGGTATATGGAAATATGGCGAGCATGTTCTCTCTAGTCTAAACGTCCAACCTCTCTGGCTTTCCGAAGCTCCATAGACAACTAGAATTCACGTAGTATTTGTATACTCTTTGTAGCACTCGGGCGCTAAGTAACAATAAATATACTATTGGCAATGAATACAAATTTTACATAATAGAAGCGTATTTCTTAAGGCTCCAGTACACAATGGTCCATGATGGGCCACTGCAGGCCATCGTCTTTGTATACACACGGCTACACACCAAACTATGCTAAACCAGTATAAACTGATCGTTTAATGTGCGGAAAGATCATACAAAGCGAGACCATGCTACGCTGGATTTGTATAACATGATGTGTAGCCGTGTGTACACGGGGTACGGCGATGGCCTGCAGTGGCCCATCATGGACCATTGTGTACACAGGGTGATGGTATACAGTGGCGGGCAATTGTCAATCGTGGCGCGCAATCGGGATGTTGTCGGTTTTTGGGCACACTTCAAAGGAATCGTGGCGTAGCGTGGCCTGTGGTGTTCACACAATGGCCCATTGTTTAGTTCGTCACCGACCGCAGACCAGGATAGTGCACTTTTTGTTTTATGTATATAGAAGGCAGTAAAAGAAACTGTATATTGAATATATTTACAAAATAATTATACAGTTATGCTGGGAATCAGTAATGGAGCAAGAATCTAAAAAAATAATTCTGTCTGTTTGTCTGTTTGCACACGCTAATCTCGGAAGTTACTGGATGGATTTGAATGAAACTTTTTTTTATTATATTGTTATTAGGTCAGGCGACATATAGGCTAAAATTGATTTTGGAAAGTGGAACTTCTGATGCAGAACCACAACAGCCCAGCGTAACTATAAGACATAAAAATTGCGGAGTGGCAAAAAACATTTCACATGATGAGCATTTATTGATAAGCGATTAAAATTGAAGATTTCGGACATCTGATGTGGAACTTAAAGAGCCCATCTACACTATAACATACAGGCTTGCCTTTTTAGCAAAACTTGTTCAGTCTGTTGAGCATGTTTTGTTGACTTATCGAAGATCTGAAACATCTGATGATGAACTATATGAATCCATCAGCACTATTCCATACAGACTTGACGGCTTAGCAGTAGTTGTCCAGTATGACAAGGATTTTCTGTTGAAAGATCAATATTTATGACTAATTATTCGATCAATCAAAGACCCGAGGAAGGACACAGGATAGTTTTCATCGCGACAACTTACATCCACGCGGGTGGATCCACAGGCGACAGGTAGTATATATATTTTTTTATTTATAGTCTCACGCCTGTATCCCCGACGGGGTAGGCAGAGGTGTAAATATTACACCCACATTTCGCCATGAATTTTTAGGTCCTACTTAATAGAGGGCGAGCCTATTACCGTTACCGGGCACATCACCAGACTCCGGGCTGCTACTGAGTATTCGGCAAAACCCAGTAACGCTATTGCCCGACCCAGGAATCGAACCCGGGACCTCCGATCAGTAGTCACATACGCTATGCACTGGATCACGGAGGCAGTATATAATAATTGTATGTAATGTATAATACTTGTATGCAGTATATAAATATACTAGATGAGCCCGCGGTTACACCCGAGTTATTTAAGTCTTTGTACGCTATCGTGGCTCATAGCGTGATGTTATATAGTCTATTAGATAGCCTCCCTCGATAAATGGGCTATCTAATAGAGAAATAATTTTTCAAATCGGACCAGGAGTTCTTGTATTAATCGCAAGATTAGATAGCCGTGGCCACAATTACTTCCACGTCCATCACAAGTGATTCGCCAGGCAGCAATGAGCCATGCGCTATTGTGTGAACACCACGTGATCGTGACAATGGCCTGCAGTGGCCCATCATGGACCACTGCAGGCCATCGCCATTGCGTACGGTTATGGCGATACATGTTCACACAATGGCGGGCGATGGCCTGCAGTGGCCCATCATGGACCATTGTGTACTGGGCCCTTTAAGGATGTCGTGTGCCGATTAAAGTTGGCGTATTGACGGTTGTCAGTGTAGTACGTAGTTGGCGCCGTTGGCGGCGCTGGCGTCGTTCTCCATCTTTCTTGCTCTCGTAGTTAAGTGACATAGGAGAAGATTTCGTCTCTCTTGCACTCGTAGAGTCAGCTGTCACAGCGCGACTGCCACGCCGCTAAGCGGCAATATGGGTCACACTGGTCACAGAAAGTTTGTCTTAAAAGCGCCAATAAGAAAAACATCTCTATAAATAAATATCTATGCTCTATGCTCTATGCTATTGGCGATGCTAAGATTCTAAAAAGCGACTCTAGCGGTGATCATTAGAAGTTGTCTAAGAACGACAATTTCACTACTTTTGACAGCTCTCAATACAAATATACGTCAGGGAAATACTTAACCTCAGCATAACCTTCAAGCAAAGTTGTATTGAAAGCTGCGGATAATCTTTGCATCGTCAATAGAATTATCCCTTTATTAATCAAACCCTGTAGTAGGTATCTATAAAAGTAACTCGTATACTAAAATATTTTACTTGTTTAAAAAATTTAATTCTGAAGATAGCGGGACCAATTCCCCAATTTAAAATTTATCACAATATCGGGTTTGTACTATGTATGTACTATATGTACCCGAAACCCTGTCTGTCCCGCCATCTTGACGCACTAATTTTGATTATTCATTTTATCGCTGAATGCGCTCTGTGAAGTGGATTCACCTAAGAAAGGGATTTTAAGAAGTGCCCACGAGATCGGGCAGAAACGGTTAAATTAAAAATATGTGCGGGCATCCGCTAGTCTTGTATAAATATCATCGATTATTATAACTTGTGGTCACAATTACTAGTTAGAGAATCTACTTACTTTTCAATAAATTCCAGCTTTGAAATCATCGAAATACAAAAACTTACTCCGTTACCTACTGACTGAATGATAGACACATCCGAAGTTACTGGTCGCAAGAAGCCGAAATTTGTGATGTTCCTTGGGGACAGTGGCGTAGCGTGGGAGGGGCCGGGGGGGCCATAGCCCCGGGCGGCACATTTAAGGGGGCGGCAAAAGAGGCCGCATAAATAAAAAAAATATATGTACTATGCGCGCTCACTGACTCGATTCGGGGAGGACTCAGGAGTGCTCCGCAGCGCGGGCGCTGTAGGAACTAGGCAGGGGCGGGGTAAAGAGAGTCCTTTCGAAGTTAGCAAGCACCGAGCTTTCCCCAGCAGAACAACAATCGAAAACAAAATCATCGTCACTTTCATTACATGAAGACATGGGTGTGTTTTTTTTAATTTTGTCACGGTATTCCGTATTTTTGTTTATCAATTCTTTAATGGATAATATACCGGTGATCTGCGAGCGTATTAAGAGTAATTTTTAATCCATATCAGGGCCGAGCCACCCCTGTGTGCGATGTGTGCGGCGTAGACAGGCGCCAAAGAAATAAGGCCGCCGCGTGCCGAAGAAATGCCAGCATTAATTATTGAAATTATTTTTGATTTGTTTCTAACTACTACGCAATATTTATTGTTGAATAGGGAAGAAGGCATGTACAAGTCTCCCGAGACAGAAGTCACACCTGCGGTTTAAATTTATGCTAAGCACTTGAATTCGGACTCCTATTTCACATATTACAAACTCCACCTGCGAATTTGTGGACGCAACCACGTGGGACGTGACGCGGGTTCCATAAACTTACAGATTTCGCATCTCAACTCCTTATTTTTGCGAAAATAAGGAGTTGAGAGGTGCAATCTGAAATTAAGTAAATGCTATTAACCAGTAATGGGCAGCAACGTCACCGGTGCGAGCCCTGCGCCCTTCATCAAGAATACCGGGCTTCGGCAGGCTACCAAAATCAAATACGGTATACCTTGCGACCTACAACGAACGTAATCTATCAGATCAGAAGTCCGAAGACAGGAGGAGGACATGGTAACTCTAGAGTTAGGTGAGTTTTGCTACCATCAAGAAGGCGACCTAGTCTTGGGGTGGCGTCGGTTTCCTGGTCAGGAGGAACAGTTTGTGGAAGTCGGTAGTGTGTCGACCCGGGTAGCGTACCTCGTACTTAAACTCGCCAATAGGGGCGGCCTTAGGCGATGATAAAATTATATGCGCCGAACTCAACTCGACGAGATGGCTGAGGCCATGTACCAGGACACTGTTAAGGCAATATCTAGTAGGTAAGACTAAAGCTCAGTACTTCAACGCGAAAGTGGAAGTACAAGAACGCGGCGAAACGAAAATCGGAGCCCACGGCGTGGGTCAGGAGAATCATGGTACCAAATGCTAGTTAACTCCTCCTCCTCGCAGCATAGTGGATTTTCTTAATGAACTCCTTTTGTACGAAGAAGCCTCACAGGCAGTGAATTTGGTTAAACCGCGATAATGTGTCAAACAAGGTCAAAGACTACATATCGACAGACCGAAAGCACACATTTAGAAACGGTGATCAATACGATAAACACCTGAAAAGATCACCGACGAGTACGAGGCTCTCTTAATATAAACCTCAGACTGAAAGGGTCAAGTCAATGAAGCCTACTCTCAGACCTACATTGCCCCTCCTAGCGACAGTAGAAGACGGTCACAGTGGTCACGATACTAGAAGATTCGTCTTGAACGAGCTGCTCCGCATAGAGTCAATACAAGCAACATGTATGGAAAAACAAGGAGTCTAAACTACCAGCCGAGACTCTAGAACTGATGAGGAAAAGACGCTAGATGCCTTCCTGTTGGCTGTCTTCGCCAGAAGGACTATGTTATACGTATTTAAGATGTTAACTAATTAATACGACTATGTGATCTGATTTTGTAAACATAGAAGTCTGATTTATGTTCCATAAAAATAGTTATAAGTGCCTAATAAATAATATGGAAGAAGTAATTCCTACATAATAAAGCTTATAAGGACTAAGCTGATTAAGAAATAAATGAAACTTAATCAAAATATCGTTTTATTTTACTTTAAATGTATTTTTAGGCAACTTACAGTTGCCTAAAAATACAAAAATGGTCACTACCATGTGTCATGGGTCACCTCCATGGAGGCAAGTTTTCTTTTTCCCAGTTTTTCTTGGAAACAGATGAAAATAGCTCGGCTCGTTACTGATACTTAATGTTGGCTATAATACCTTACTTTTGAGACCCCTTTTAAACGTATCAAAAAATAAAGTTTATTTTTTAAAAAACGTGTCCGTATTTGAGAATGGCCCTACTCCTTGGTACATCAGCTATCCGCCAGTGCAAGTCCTGTCAAACTCGGTCCAGTCGTTCCAGAGATTAGCGAGAACAGACAGACAGACAGACAAAAATTTAAAAAATTGTCATTTCGTTATATGAACTGTGTATACTTCCATATGCATTTAGTAGAAAGCGGTTATTTTAATATTACAAACAGACACTTCAATTTTATTTATGTGTCTAGATATTGGACGACCCGATGGCGTAGCGGGAGTGTAACCGACCGCCACGCCCAAGATTGCGGGTTCGATTTCCGGCCAAGTCAAACATATGTGGTCGTGAACATGGATATTTGTCTTAGGGCCTGTGCAAACCACGTTTTTTAAACGCGTCGTCGACGCGCGTTTATAGTGATACAGACGCGATACGCACGCAAGTCAGACGCAGCCTGTAGACCTTTGCACACCTGTATAAATTTAAATACGCGTTTGAATCGATACAAACGCTCTAAGAATCTATAGAACAAGAATCAGATGGAGCGCGCGGAACAGTTGCGTGAGGCCACTAAAGCAAATACAAATTGAAAAGCGAATACAAATCCGGCTCAGTGCGATACGAAGCATCGTACAGTTCACGCGCCCCGATCAACTCAACTTTTAAATTCATATCATTCCGTCATGGGTTTTTAAACATTGTAAAAGTTGTTTCCAAAAGCAAAAACAGAAAGATAGAATATCTTTTCACAGTTATCTATGGATTATTTGACTGTTTCTTAATTTAATTTCGATAGTTTACGTCGACGCCGTTTTCCCTGTATTATGGCAAATGCACTTGTAAATTTATTTATGTAATATGTAATAAGAATTGTCATGTTAATGAAAAATATATTAACATATTATAAAAGTAAATTTTAGATATTGTTATAGGTTTTCCAATATGTATACATTGTTTTGGGTTCGATCCCTATACGATCCAAATATGCATGTACTTAATGTGTAGAAACAGAAATTATTAATTTTTTTAATAGCTTACGCTCTCCCACTCCTGGGCAAAGGCTTCCCCCAAATCTTTCCAGGTATGCTTGTCGCACGTAATCTCAAGCCAGCTCTTGTGGTAGGCGTCTAGGTCATTTCGCCACCTGTTTCGGGACCGGCCTCGGCGATGTCATCTATCCTCTGGTACCCACAGTGTTGATACTCTTGCCCAACGAGCCTCGTACATACGGCTGACGCTGCTCGCCCAGTTCCATTTGAGACTGGCAGCCTTTCTTCCCACGTCTTTGATGCCTGTTCTAGAACGCAGCTCGGTGTTCCGTATCCTGTCTTTAAGTTTAGGATCCAGTATGCTGCGCTCTATGGCTCTTTAGCAAACCCCTAGGCGTGACCTGTGAAGCTGGGTAGGTGACCAGACTTGAGAACCGTACGTTGGAATGGTCAGAATAAACAATCATATCCATGAGTTTGCGCTTCTAATATTAATATTTTTTTAATAGTAAAATTAGTTTTGTCTACAAATCATAATATTTATACTTTATTTTGTACTTGACAAAATTTCGCCTGTTTATGAATACCTTTACAATCTACGTTTACAATGGTGAGAGAATTGGTCTATACATAATAATGTAGTCTGTGGTCTATACTCACTTATATAGTGTACATCGCTCTTTCAGATCTGTGACATCGCTTTCATACATAGAGATATAAAGGATAGAGTGGCAGAATAGTACCTAACTCAATACTGTGTCGTGTCCGCCGCCGGTGGGAGAGAGAACGCAATAGGTTAAAGGCCCCCTGCATCTCTCTCTAACAGTACATGCACAACATCAACATTGCGCAATGGCGTGCTACCTGTAACTAATTAACCTATTGCGTTCTCTCTCCCACCGGCGGACACGAATTGGCCCCACTCTGCCACTCTATTCTAATATCTCTATGCTTTCATAGGGAACATTACGCAAAGCTCGACGCAGATGGCAGCACAAGCAACTACAGTAAACAAACTTTCGTAGCGCGCTTTTCAAATATTGTCATCAATAAGACAACAATATATCTATACTTATTTATATAGGCAAAACAGTTAACTATTGGGTAATTATCAATAACAGTAAAAATGGTACAATGTTTCTGTTTTAGTGACTTGTTTGAGATGAGATAATGAGATCGCGCATCCAAAGTTTGAAGTCTAAACGAGTTGTCAAGTTGTCACTCAAATGTCATACTTGCCAAAATTAATTGTTTACTGTAGGCGGTGATACCGCCATCTGGTGGTTTAACTTGGCAGTAATCTTCCCTATTAATGTTCACTGTCTCCGGTGGATGAATATTATACTAGTAGAAGAGACGTGGAACATCGACCTTCACCGATCTGATAACCAGATGAGACGATTTTTTTATGTAATATAATTTATAAACAAATATGCCTATAATAACTTGCCTATTAAAAAGTGCTCATAGCTATTTTAAATTTTAAGTTAATTGTAATCAACCGCAAATATAACTTTGCCGTTTATACAAACACTATGGAAAACAAAATTATTTTTGGTGATGAAAAAGTGATAGTGATATTTGGATAGGTGAAGATAAAGGGTATGTTAAGTGTTAAGGCTGATGCTAGTAATTAATAAACGAACACGGAAGCAATATAGCAATAAAGATCAAAAAATTTGATTAAGTGAGAGTCCCGTAAGGGTCCCGTAGTTCAGGTATCCACATAACATACCCTTTATCTTCACTTAACCAAATATCACGATCGCTTTTTCATCACCAAAAATAACTTTGTTTTCCATAGTATTTGTATAAACGACAAAGTTATATTTGCGGTTGATTACAATTAACTTCAAATTTAAAATAGCTATGAGCACTTTTTAATAGGCAAGTTATTAAAGGCATATATGTTTATAAATTATATTACATAAAAAATACGTCTCATCTGGTTATCAGATCGGTGAAGGTCGATGTTCTACGTCTCCTCTACTATACGTAATGAAATTTATTACAGTTATACAGTAAATTATTCTAGACCGCAAACTAATTTCAGTATATCTAAACTTCCATAAAAACATTACAAAACTATGTGCAAAATAGTGGGAGATTGTTCGTGTGGTGACGGATTAAGAATACGGAATGTCACCACTCCATATCATCCCATGGGTGTCGTAAGAGCCGACGGAGGGAGCATATTATGCAGAGAACAGCACTGTAAGAGAAGGAAAATTTGATAAAAACCCTACACCAACCCGTTTGGCCAGCGTGGTATAGTAGGCCAATTCCTCCTTTAGCTATCAACGTCCCTCACTTTGATGACATGCACTCTCACTGCTTTTTGTTCTAATAATCTGAAGAAACGCTATACTAACGCGCGTGTGTATCGATACAAACGACAACAAACTGCTCTGTAGGATAAAAATGCCCCTTAGTCTGGGGCCGGCGGTTTATATAATGTATGTATTTACAAAAAAGTATTTACTTATGCATGTCTAATTGTCTAAACAATGGTCGTTTTTCCTTAGCCTAAACCTAGCCGGACCGGCACGGGGCACCAGAACGGCAACGGTACGGCCGTATACCTTCACCGGCGCCGGGGTTTCGTTATCCACTGCACCGGTGTCGGTGCCGCGTCCTCCTACTCGCACCGCGTCTTCCTATCCACCCGCGCACTCACACACGTACACAGCTACAATCCATATACAATACACATACAGACTTGCTGGGCCGGCGCCGACTGAGAACCTTGCTACCTCGGAGACGGCGACGGCGCCGGCACCCGTTGGCGCCGGTGCCCGCCGGCAAATGCAAAATGCTCTTCTTCGTTTAGGCCTATATGTTGTTAGGTGTATGTGCTAGCACAGCGTTTCCCATTTGCCGGCTCGTGACCCGGTACCGGGCCATCAAAATAAAATACCGGGTCGCAACATTCCCGCCTTGTTTTAAAAATAATACCTACTATCGATTCGTAACGATCAACGTATAGTTTAGTGACTAAATAGGCGATACCAAAATATTATATGTACCTTGTATTAATAAAAACCATTTCTACTTTGTATTATTTGTTTTATTACAATGTGTATTATATTTAACCTTAATGTAACCAGCTTGGGTTTAAAAGTATTCAATGGGTCACGAAGGGGCAATGTGAACATTACCGGGCCATGGCAGAACAATGTTTGGGAAACACTGTTCTAGCATATTTCATTATTATTGTATTAGGAACTAACTATATAACTTTTTTATATTAAATTGCTATACCGATGAAAATCGATTTCATTATCATCTTCAGCTTGCCGTAATCCCTATTACGTTTGTGCTAATCCATTGCTGAACCAAGGCTGGACCGGTACTGGTTATAGGCCTCTCAGCACGTCACGTACACGCTATTCTAACAGTTAATTCTTTGCAGCAAATATTATTTTGAAGTTATAAAGTAGGCAAATATATTGCAAACCTTGAAAACTTATCCAAAACAAAAATAAAATTACGAAATATGTCTAAAAATTAAGGCAAAATTAACTAAAAAGTAAACATGAAATCGTCTGTAATCGATTTATAAAATCGAATCGACTATTAGTCATTTATTGCGATTCCTTTTCAAGTTTCCACTGAGTACCGACCACTGGTCGGTACTCAGTGGAAACCTCAAACCAGTGGAAACTTGAAAAGGAATCGCAACGCAACGACCACTGTTTTTTTTTTCTTTTTTGTGGCAATCTGCCGATACTTTCGGCAATTTCTGCCAATATCGAGTTATACCTAGACCACTGTTTTGTCGATTGTGGAACACTGTCACCCCCTTTGAGAAAAGAACATAGAGATATTAAGAATAGAGTGGCAGAGTGGGGCCTATTCGTGTCCGCCGGTGGGAGAGAGAACGCAACATTAGAGGCCCCCTGCATCTCTCTCTAACAATACATGCACAACATCAACATTACGCAGTGGCGTGCTACCTGTAACTATTATTTAAATCAGTTTATCAGTAATCAATAGTTTAAAAATATAAAAACATTTTTGTCACTTCAAACTATCTTCGTGTATCAATAAAAACAACTTTTAAACTATTGATTACTAATAAACTGATTTAAATAATAGTTACAGGTAGCACGCCACTGCGTAATGTTGATGTTGTGCATGTATTGTTAGAGAGAGATGCAGAGGGCCTCTAATGTTGTGTTCTCTCTCGCACCGACGGACACGACACAGTATTGAGTTAGGTACTGTTCTGCCACTCTATTCTAATATCTCTATGGAAAAGAATATAATATGGAGTGGACAAATAATACATATGGATACTTTACATTATAGAAATATATATGAAATCGACATAAAGCCACCAAACATAGTGTTGTCTCGTTTTTACTTAGCGATATCTCTGTTAGAAAAAAGAGATAGCCATAGGTTACTGAATACACTGATCATAGTGATTTTTTATCAGAAATGTCAATCGTGCCAGTGTCGCCATATTGTTTTCCAAGTGTTTTTGGTACATCTGCTGTCAAATCGTTGTGTATCGAATATAATAATTTTGATTTTGTGCATAAATATGTCTAAAAACAGATGAATCAGTGCTTCAGGCTTTCCTAGAGATCGTAAAATCATGCCTAAGTGTTGATTTGAACTGTGCAGTGCAAGATAAAACTATAATCAACACAAATGGACTCTTCACAAGTAAGTAACAAGTCATGATTTATATTGTTGAATAGGATTAGTATTTGTACAAAATATTGTTACAAGAGGTTCTTTTTATAGTTAAATTAACAGGTTTTAGCTTCGTTATGGCCTAAATGTTGTTATTTTCGTAGTTTGGAATTTTCCATATTTACGTATTAGAGGTTAGAAGTGATGTTACTGCTAGTGTCGATGTGGGTTATCGATATATCCCTAATGTATAGATACTTCCACAAACGATAACATTGTTAAAAATATCTCGCGTCTGTAAACGGAAGTAAATGAAACATTCCACGAATTTTGTCTGTACCTAGTAAAGGAAAAGCGATATTTGACTAACTTACTTTACTTAGCCCTGATTACATAAAACCCAAAACCGCTGCATCCTGCTCTATGTTCAGGAAAATGAGCAGTTAAAATAATAATATTATGTTTTTTGCCAACAGATAACATGAACAGCAACTGTATGCGAGAATTCCTAGCAATGAAACGTTGAAGAAAATAATTTTATTTATAAACAAGAGGACGCCCGCTGCTACACCTTAACATTGTTTCGACTGTTTCTGTCCGATCCCGTGGGAATTTCAAGAAAGTCCTTAGTGCACTCCTGCGATCCCCAAAGAACATACATACTATTATATATTATACAGATAAAAAACAAATAAATAACATGTATTAATCAATTATGATTTATCTTACCCCCTTATGATATTTCAGTGTAGCTGTGTGTTCCATTACGGTATGTATGGTGCAAATCAGAAATCGCCGACATAAGGCCGGCGCGCACTGACGTCGCGGCATGGCAAAGGATTTTATTACTGATCAAGTCATTTTCATTCTTATTTCAATGAGTTTAGAATACATATTACTTTATTTCGATACAATCGTACCGCAGCCCGCCGTGGCATGCCGCGGGACGTCGGGGCGCGTCGCGGCACGTCGCGGCATCGGCGGCATACTTGGACGCCGCGGCATGCCATGGCGTCTTGCAGTGTGCCACGACGTAATCAATAGGTAAATATTAATCGATTTTAAACTTTCGCGATTTGTACACATCATATAAAATAAATTAGCGGGTCTTAATCGCGTACAACTAACTTATTTAAGGTATAAATACCTATTTGGTTCCGATGTTTCACTCGTCTTGCACCGAGCGTGGTCGCGGAGAGACTCTAAAATCTATATTGGCTACCAGATAATATTTTGTTATATGATACAAGGGACGTGTTTCGCTTTACCATGTTCGCCCGCATTGGCATTATGGAATAAACTAATTTGGCAAAAGATCTAAAGTAACTTACTACAAATATCAATTTACATATTTTTTCTAAATATACAGTAATGTATTATTTACCTCTAACCGGCTCAATGTCGATATCGATTATATTCTGGAGTCCAACCCAACGGCAGTAATTTTATTTTCCACATCATTTCGTAGGTATGCGCGCTAATTTCATAGGTACGTCCAATCCTTGTTATTCACAGATCTGTGGTTTATTACTAGAAAAGTAAGAACCCTTCAAAAGCTTAAAAAATAAATAGTTTTCTTTTTCATCTTTTAGCAACACAAATCGCATTTGCTAGTACGTTAGCTTTAACCATTTCGACTTCTTACTGAACCGAGACAACAGTGATTTTAGCGCTGGTATGAACGCTCTCATCGCAAGCTTTTAAAAGTGCTTACGCCAGAGTTCAACGCAATCGTTTTTTAAATCCTCGTGCGAATGATGCCTAAAGGTGCTATACTTTGTCGATAACAAAAAAACTTGTCGATATGTGCTTTGAGTTGCCTAATATGCGCCCAACCCTAATGGACGCCATTTTATTTGCATACGTTTCGTAGGTATACACGCTAACTTCGTAGGTACGTCCAATCCATGTTATTCACACATCCATGGTCACCCCTATAGTCTGTGACTGTCACGTCTGTCACTTTGTGGACTTTTGTTCACGGATTGGTAGGTGAGTTAGGTGACGTCGTTCGAGATTTAATATTTTTTTAATTCTGTAAAATTCTGTTATTATTCATATCGGCTAGAATATATTAAATCAATTATCAAATTGGTATCAATCCATACCAAAATGGAGGTAAGACAACATTATTTTTGGAAACGCCGAGTCGCCGACCCATGTTAGAACCAAGCATGTTTCATAAAACTCTTGATTTCTTGTTTTACAGATCGAAATTTTAAATGCGTCTGGATCCAAACCTTTGGGAAAGATACAAGTAACACCTGAGTCGACTATAAAAAACGTAAAAGAAAAAATATATCAGGTTAAGAAATCTTTACACCCTGACCGGCAAGCTATTAAATTAGAAGCTAAAGGAAAAACATTAAAAGACGAGGAAACTCTAAAGTCTCTTAACATTCAAGATGCTGCAAAATTATACGTTAAGGATTTAGGGCCTCAAATATCATGGAAAAATGTATTTTTGGCTGAATATGCGGGACCCCTATTTATATATTTGTGGGTATACCAAAGACCATGGATTCTTTACGGATCACAAACATCAGCCCCCGGCGAAGTAGCCACGTAAGTAAATTACTTTTTATTTGTAATTTTTGCTACCTATAACGCAGAAATATATTCCTTCTATAATAATTTACTTATTATCATGTATTTATTCAAGATAGTACTTATTAAGACACAAGTTGTGTCTATAGGTTATGGGTTTTATTTGCTCATGTATCTTTTGTCATCTTGGCTGTTACCATGTAGAACAAGTAATTAAACTTACAAGTAATAGTTCCTTTTGTATAGTTAGTGGTTGATCTTAGACTGATTGCAATATAGTATTTTCTTGTTTGATATGATGATGAATAATGATTGCAATAGGTATACATCTTTATGGTATGGAAAGTATACTGTAATGTTACATTTTTCATGGTTTCAATATGATAACTTAGAGGCCCCTCTTAAGCAGGGGTTAAGGTACCCACCTTAACCCCTGCCTAACTTCACTTCACAGGACTTGAACAATATGGATATTGTTCAAGTCCTGTGAAGTGAAGTTTGGGAGTCCTTAGCCTAGTGTAAGTTGTGAATATTTGGACTGGATATAGACATTTTGACTTGACAGAATAGCAAATTAATAATAATTATTATTGTATAATTGAGATTTACTTAGTTTCATTTTAAGAAGTGATAATCTCTAACACTATTGTAGACTTTTCGTCAAAATTTATAAAAATAATATTGACATTTTCTTTGCCCACTTAAAACTCTTATTAACTTGTTTACGACTTCTGATTAATTTCACATTTTATGTTCATCACAATCTGTACGTTTTTATTGTAGCTTAAGATAAGAGCTACTAGCTGGCTTATAATGAGTGATTACTGTCCAACATTCCTCTTTTTACTTCACACAATACAAAATAAAAAAAATATAGAAATATTGCAAAGAAAGTGCTCCTACTATTTACATTAGACCCATGGCAGCTGTTCCCTGCAGTTTTCCTTGCTTTATTTATAAATAACTCATAACCATGAACTTGATAAAGTATCATGACAACCGGTTGGCACAGCTGGAGTGTAAGCGACTGTTAAGCCAAAGGTTGCGGGTTCGATTCCCGCACAAGTCAAACATTTGTGTGCATGTACATGGATGTTAGTCTTGGTCTGGGTCTTTCTATGTATAATATGTATGTATTTACAAAAAAAAGTATATAAGTGTGTTTATCCATTATCTAGTACCCATAGTACAAGCTCTGCTTAGTTTGGGCCTAGATGTTGTGTGAATGTGGTAGAATATTATTATTATTATTGTCATTATTATAAAATCACTTCAATTTTATTGATATTTGTGAATTCAATTATATTCTCCAGTATTTTTCTTTATCCATGGTCTACTTATGATTTTTATTTTACTGATTGTGTCTATTTTCAGAGTTGCTGCTGCTTGTTGGTCAATTCATTATGGTAAACGGCTACTAGAAACATTATTTGTGCATCGTTTCTCACATGGGACAATGCCACTGCGCAATTTATTCAGGAACTGCGCATACTACTGGCTGTTTACCCTCTATGTGGCATATCATATCAACCACCCACTTTACACGGCTCCTTGCAATACCTGCTACTATGTTGGACTTGGTGGATTTGTTGTAAGTATTAAACATTTACTTATGTTAATGTTGGTTTTTGTTTGATTCAAAGTTCTACAATGCACACAAAGAAGCAAAGAAGCACCCATATTAATTTGTGGATGGCATCATATATTGTTTCATTTGGGGATTAAACTATAACTGCAGTGCCTGTATTTTTTGTTGGGATTGCAAGCTGATCTTGTTCATTCTTAATATCTTCTATCTTAGTAAAGGTCCAAGGCAACATCATGATTATGCCACATATTGGTTATTTTAGATGTAGTTCAAAGATAATCATGTAAATTAATAAGACACTAGAGGACGCCAGCAGCTACGCCTGCATTTTTTTTAATTTACCTGTTTTGGCTGATCCCGTGGAAATTTCGGGAAATCCCTTCTTAGTGCATCCCTACGGTCCCCAAGGATCATATGTGCCAAATTTCAGCTTCCTGCGCCCAATAGTTTCGGCTGTAGCGTGTCTGTCAGTCAGTCAGTAACGCAAGGATTTTATATATTAAGATTAGCACAACATACTATATTGAATAAAATCTTTACATTAGCACATACTCACGCAAATTCATAACCTTCATTTACGATATTTGGAAAGGCACAACAAAGTAAATTGCTCTGGTTGGTATGTAGTATATAACATAACTGCACGGCTTTTATTCGCGAAGGGGTAGGCAGAGGTGTATTACACCCACATTTAGCCAGTTATGTTTAGGTCTCAATGTAATAGGGGGCGAACCTATTGCCATCTACCGGGCACATTATTAAGCGAGCGATTAACAGTTTTAATACACATAACTTCGAAAAGTCATAGAAGCCCGGGGTACCTGGGGTTCGAACCCGAGACCATCGTCTCGGCAGTCTGTTACATACACCACTAGGCTATCGCCGCGCGTTGAATAAAAATATTCTAAATCTATTATGAGCTAGGTATTTAGTATTTTTCTAGTGAGTTTCTTTAATTTGACGGTGTACTGATCGCGATAAATGGGTTAATTGATAAGCTGTAATAATTCTTGCATATCGTCGTCTCACTTACTTGAGACCACGCACAAAGTTTGATACAAGATATACACATATAAGTTGTCATTAAACTCGGATAATATGTTGAGATAAGAAATATTATTCACATCCAAAATATTTTGGCGTGTCTAATTGTTATCCTTGAAGGATAACAATTTTATCAAGAAAATACCTTTTTTTACTAAGAATAAGTTGAGAATCGGCATTTCCTGTAGCACAATATTATTATTAAATTACTTTAATTGAACTTGACGACCATGTGCTATAAATGGTTATTGGTAAAAGGTATAGATTTTGTAAACTCATTGTCAGTATTTATTCCAACCTCTATACAACCTTGTACACATAACACTGTACAAAGTCCATTTGACTGCCATTCATCACAAGTTATCGACTTTTATTGGAATTATTTGTATACATACGCCTTTTTAGTTTCTATTTCTTTTTATGGGTAGTTATATGGGACTGACAGACTTACAAACTCCATGTAATTATTATATTTGTATAATTTTGTAAATCATTACATTTAGGTTTAAAAAAAAAAAAAAAATATTGTTTCCTGACTAATTTATGAGGTATTTGTATTAGGTGATACTTAGCGCGCAAATTATTTAATTAATAAGGTTAAGCGGCCTCGTAACCGTTTAGTTTACAGATATGTGACTGATCACAAAAAGTGCACTCCTTGTGCCTCTATGTGGCAGAACTCTCTAATACCGTTATTTCAAGTCATAGAATATTGTCACCACTTTGAAATGTAGAGGTTAGCCATATGTTGGCGTTCCGTTTTCGCGTTTTCGCGCGTAATGTTCTGCCGCATGATAATGATATTATGTTGCCTTGATTGGCACCCATTTATGTAGATAAAATGCGCTCGCTTTTTGTATTCTAGACACTAAATTATACAACGCAGTTGATGAAGGCGATAGTTTGCCTGCTGCATTCTGATGTTAACCTTTGATTTCAGTTATGTGAGCTGGGTAACCTGAGCATCCATATATTATTGAAGAACTTGCGTCCTCCTGGCACCAAAGTGAGGCGCATCCCTGTACCCGACGGCAACCCCTTCTCTCTTCTCTTCAACTTCGTGTCTTGTCCTAACTACACCTACGAATTCGGATCTTGGCTTTTCTTCACTATTATGACCAAATGTGCCCCAGGTAAGTCATTTTGCATAATTATATCCCTATCAAGTTAACCGAAATGTCACCTGACGACTAGTGACTAATTTAATTACTTGTTAGCATAACCTGATTGAAATCGTGTATTATCTTTCTTGTTGAAAGTTTAAATACCGTTTTAAAACATTGTGTAGATGAAAATCACATTAAGGATTGTATTGTATTATAATTGTAGTCCAATGAATACGCCAACGCATGAACTTTAACCATTTTGTATTTAATTAACATAGTGAAGTGATTATTAATGATAATTTATAAATTTTGGCATGTCATTCATTCTCATACTGTTTGTCGACTTCGAGTTTCGATTCTATATTATGATTCGAGATTGTAAGAGAATTGAAATGATTTCTAGCTGGATTGTTCGCTGCCGCCGGCTTCTACCAGATGGCAGTGTGGGCGATCGGCAAACACCGCAATTACAAGAAAGAGTTCCCTGACTACCCCAAGGGACGTAAAGCTATCTTGCCTTTTATTCTATAAGTTACTTTATTAGTTAACTGTTAAGCGCTCAATGCTCTAGATGAGGAATCCAGTCACAGATCCTCGTCGTATTTAATTGGCCGGGTTTATTATAGGTAGAGAACAACACGGGTGATGGTTTGTATTTATTGTATGACGTGAATGTGAGCAGATAAACTTCTTAAATATAAAATACTTAACAATATATAATTTTATATTCAAATATGTTTTATACGTTGAATAGGGTTTATTTAGTTATTTTATAATAATGCTTGTTTTTAACATAATACCCAACGATAGACGGCATTTATGTTTAATAAAAACGTTAAAATATTTATTATATTATATGATTTCTTTTCTGTCCTCTAATCTTTTTTGGCATTATCATACTATTGTACAATTGACACTTTTACATGGTTTAAAATGTATTGATTCGCGCATAACGCTTAAAATTACTTTTGGCTGTTAGCTACTATTATAGTAACAGCCAACAGCAATTTAAAATAATTATGGCAAAAGTGTTACAAATTAATTAACATATAATTAAAATATCAAATATTTGTTGAAGCCTTCGGCACATTTCCTACATAGTAACGTTTTACTATCCAATGATTTATTATGCTCATTACGATTGAGCCGCGACGCGACATTTAGTCGCCCAAACATTCTGTCGAAATTAAGTGAAATATTTATGTAAGTAAACCGTAAATATTTTGTTCGAAAGTTCACGTTAGCCCAAATCATATCAATACTTGATTTATAAAACAGGTTCGGTTTATAGCCTTTATTTAAACTAATAACATCCAAAATAATAAAGTAATACATTATTCATCATGAGTGGGTGTACTAGCTCCAGTATCTGCTTTGGGAAGATCACAGGCATCAATTCCACCACGAGGTTTGCCCGCGTCTTCGATGCATCGAACTTTACCCAGTAAGCATTCGTTTTCTTCTTTCAACGAATGAATAAGTGCTTCCCTTTCCTGCAATACGTTAAAGGCATTTCAATATTATTCCAACACAAACAACTTTGCCAATGCCTAAAAATAGACCTATCATCCTGGGTCCACACAGAGTCATCTGATCTTAAACTAGGCAAAAACTATGGTAACCATATGACTAGTAAAATATCCTAAATACTCAACATAAAATATGAGTCGTGTGTGGGAATTTAACCCACGACCTCCGGCTTAGCAGTCACTAACTAAGAAAAATCAGGCCCGTCAAATTAATACGCCACTTTATAGTTATACGGTAAACGGGTACTACTTACTACCCTGGTAAATAAAAAAAAAACAATAGTGGTGACCTTTTTGGCTGTCGTTATGTATAAATTAAGCAGTGCATATCTTACATTCTATTTTTAAACAAGCTAACAAACTTGTTTAAAAAATAGTTTGCATATTACCTATCTACGCACTTAATGTATTAAAACTGCTTTAATTTAAAAAACCTGATTCATGTAAGGCATGAGTGTAAAATCGTATTTATGTTTCTTATTTCATTTATTCAAGGTTTTTAAGGAATGCTTTATAATGTAATGTATGCTTAGATGGTTTGGTTTGGAGAGGATGGATGATGAAAGACTGACCAAGAAGTTATATAAGTAAAGTGTGAATGGGACAGGAGGAAGGGGAAGACCTAGAAGGACGTTCTCTGACCAGATTGGAGACATCCTTAAAAAATCGGGCAAGTGTGGGTCTGACCCGCGCACCGAGGGTTCCGTACGCATTTTACCTTATTTGAGGTTGGTGCTAATTACGCTAGTCCTCTAAATCTGTATGAGCGCCCATACAACTTAGAAGACTATCTTAAATGGACTCTACTATGTATGTATGGGGACACCCTTAAATTTTCCACTTTTTTATTTTTTGTAATTTTTCCTTTATTTGTGCTGTAAGACCCTGCTTTTGGCCAAATTTCATGATTCTAGTTCAACGGGAACTACCATATAGGTTTTCGACCCAAAACCTATAGGGTACTTACGGTTGACCTAGAATTGTCAATTTTGGTCAAAACCAAGGTCTTACAGCACAAGTAAAGGAAAAATTCCAAAAATTAAAAAAAATTGAAAATTAAGGTTAATTTTGGTACTTACAAGTTTTCGCAAAAATTTAATTTTGACCATATCTTTTTATTGGGTTGACCCTGGACCCTGATTTTCATACACCTAATAGCAACCATAGACCTCAGTATCTGGTATAAATTTCAATTTGCTAGGTCCACCCGTTCCTGAGAAAATCGGTGGTGACACACGGACAGACAGACAGACAGACAGACAGACAGACAGACGGACAAGAAAGTGATCTTATAAGGGTTCCTTTTTTTACCTTGAGGTACGGAACCCTAAAAAAGGACAGGTTAGAAGTACCCTTAACCGAAGAGCATGCATGAGGAATTTGATGGGAGTGAATGAAGCAAGAGAGATATGTCAGGATCGTTGCAAATGGCGTTCCGTAGTCTTTGCCTACCCTTCCGGGAAACAGGCGTGAGTCTATGTTTGTATGTATGTATTGCATACTTCAATTTTTTGCTTGAACTTTTCGTCGAGTTTCTCTCTATCTTCAGTGACGTGCTTGAGTTTGGCACGGGCTATGGCCGGCGGTATGTATCGCGCAGACAATCCTAGGATCGATTCCATCTGGAAGCACCTGGCTCGGGTGGATTTTAATTCGATTCGAAGGTTGTTGATCTCCGTCAGTAGCGTACAGTTCTCCTAAAAAATGAACAAGAGGTCTTCATAGTTATCCATTAATTAAATAAATGATCGAAATTTTCGTTATCTATAATCTGAAAATGTCAATGTTCACACTTAGGCCTTTCCTACGGTGCGTAGTTTTGTCGACGGAAGCACACCGCACCTTTGAGGTAAGCCGATTTGCAGTGACACTTTGAAGGTGTGGTAGGCGTTCGTCCGCAAAACCACGAACCATGGGAAGTCGCCCTAAATTGGACTTAAACTACCCTATGTTTCGACGTTTGCAATAGCTTCAAACACAAAAAAAATTGGTGATATCCTATTATGCTCTCTTAATAAGTAGGTACATAGATCAAAACTATGCCTATTTTAAAAGCTTACCCAACTTATTCAATTTATACTTACGTCCATAATCTTGCCGATGTCGTTCTTAGATCCGCCTGTTGCCACGGCCAACTGTTGTTTGATCGTAGCCACTTGCTTCTCAAGATGATCTCTTTGGCGATTGAATTCACGGACCGCCTCGTCGTCTGCTATGCGACTTCGCACGAAGTCTATGTCCTCGACGTATTTGTGGAACAGGTTCTAAAAACATTGCAATTTTTATCAGGCTATTGGCTGCCTGATCGACGTCTCAGGTGAATTTAAATGCACAATCGAGCTATGATGGCTCAAATCTAGAGATATTCAATAGAAAATGGGCGTGCATTGTCATATATTATGGGTCTAACAGGGGGCATAGGGTCTTTAACTGACTTCGTCTATGTCCCTTCGAGAAACAATTATTAATAGCTCCTCTCCTAAACTAATTCTGAAATATAGAGTGACTCTCTATGAAAAGTGCTTACCTTCACAGCCAACTTCAATTTGGTTGGATCTTGGAATTCCGCCGTCATATTATGCAAATCAATTTTGATCTTCTTTAGTGTATTTTTCAAAGTTAGATTTCTGCTCGCTTCAGTCATGAAGTCTTTTTTGGCAGACATAAGCTTTTCATTAAGCTGCTGAATTTTAAGTTCTGCAAAAAAGACATCTGTCATATATTTTCTATCACTTACCTACATAAGCAACGAGGCTACCAAGCGCATTCAAGCCTTGCTATATTTACTTTTCGATGAGTTAACTTGGTCCTACGCAATATCTATGCAATGCGGGTATTGGAAACAACGTTTTAAATTGCTAAACAAACATTACATAGGTGTGAAATGAACTAGGTACATAGTTAAAATATCTAATAGTGATATTCTACGTAAGTACATGACGAAAAAAATTACAACTGAATTTATTACGAAATAAACATTTTACCGCGGTAAGCTTTTTTCTTTAGAAGATTTTCCAATGACGCTTCCAATTCTAGTATGCGCACTTTTTTTGCTTTTATCTCGCGATCTAACGGGTCTATCTGTTTCAAAAAAGAAAATTTATTGACGTTTTCACAGCTGTAACTTCTTTCTTAAAACTATTATTACAAAATAGTCTACTTTCATTTGAACACTTCATACCAAGTTCATGTTTAACATTCAGTAGTTTTAGTTCCTCATTTTCCATGTCGTCGATCTGATGTGTCAACTCTCGTATCTGCCGTTCTTTTGGTTCAATCTACATATTGTATAGATTGTAGTATAGAATCAGTACAAAAGTACTTTATTATAAATCATAATATCTAAATTACATTAGAATATAATAATACCTAATATACCTGGGGCAACTCACGCATCGTCATCTCATACCAAACTAACTAGGTAGAGTCTTTACCATGGTAACCAGATACCTAACTGATAAAAAAAGTACAAATATATTTCTAAGTCTATTCACATTACAAATAACTTACACCAGAACAAATCATCGTTGAACTCACGACATCCAGCGTAGCAGAGAGGATATCTAAACACTAGACCAACGGGCTAGTCGAATTATTCAAACGATACCTACATGTGTGTATGTGGCATTTATTACGCTTGCTGTATTAATTTTAATTTCTATCCACGATTTTAGGCCTTATTTGGATGTACATAATCATCATTATCAGCCACTCTAGTCCACTGCTGGATATAGGCTTCTCTGAAGACACGCCACTGAACTCGACTCTTCGTGTCCAGCCAACCATTTGGGAGAGACAATGTCCCTCCGTCTCTCTCTTCGATAATGTCCATTGCCTATCCACCTAATGGGTTCAGACTGCTGTTCTGTACTTCGACGTACACAATTTATTTTCAATAAGATACATAAATTCTCGTAGGTAAACACATTTATTCGACCCTTTAAGCAAAGAGGAGTTCGCTTGGTGGGCTTGGAGGCTTGCTGTCGAGATGAGCTAGCAAACTATCAGACCTTGATTGAGCGGTAAAGCTTATATACTTAAATATTTTTGAATTTCAAATATTTGTAGCAGAAAGCAACACATTGTTGGAGTTGAGAAGAATATACGGCATTCCCGCTCATCGCAGGAATCACAGCAGAACTGAAACTGTTACTTTATATCAATATTCTGAAAAGATCCCTATGAACTACTACTGTTGTACATAGTGCCGCCATTCATATCGAAATCGAAAGGCAGTACTACGTAGGTAGTACTCAAGCTCTAGAAACAAGGCTTTTGTTAAAAGAATGTATGTAGGTACACACCTGATTTTTGAGTTCGGTTATTTTGAAGTTCAGTACAAATTTATATTTTTCCAGTTCTTGCTTCTTTCTCTTTAGTTCGTAAATTCTCGTTTCTTTATGTTTTATAGTGTTGTCTCTCTCGGCGATTTCTTTCTTCAAGTCCGCTACGTCACGTTCCAGCGTGGAAATTACTTTTTGAAACTGTTTGTGTTCAGCTGCAACAAATAATTTGATTTACAGTAGTGTCCATGTATAAAGGGTGTAATTTACTTCGTCGTTTTATACCATGCACCTCAGATAGGTACATGAAATAGTTACCTACTATCTCAACGTTGCACCTACAAAATCTTTGTCAACATGTTACATGCATGTCGAGCATTTACATACCCTTCAGTTGTCCTATTTGATGTTTGAATTCATCGATATCCTTATGAGCGCTAATCAACTTCTTCTTCATAAGTCCGGTCTCTCCCTTCAGTCTCACGTTGGAGTCCTTTTCTTCTTTTAGTTGAACTTCATAAGCAGTCCGTATTTCAATTATTTCCCGATCTGCATCTTCTTCTATAGATGTTTTTATTGTTTCATGTTCGCGTTTTTCCATATCGGCTTGTTCTTGAAGCTGTGCAGAAACGAATCGTCAGATAGATAGGTATAATTATGTTGTGGGCACGTATTTGTATATTGTGGTATTCATAATACATCTGTTTTCCCTTGAATCATTTTACGCCTTTCATACTTACACAAAATTAAAAAGAACACTTATTGGTGACGGGTTTCGAAACGCAACGAAGAAATATTACTTACTTGTATACATTGCTGCTCTAGGCAGATAGAAAGCGGCTCATCTCACCTGATGTAAACAAGTAGGTTCCGATAATCCCTACACTACAAAACCGGCAACCCACCATTAAAACTGTGGTCTCTTTGAACTTCTCTTAAAGAAGGACTAGTAAACACCGCAGCTCGAAATGTACTTTGATCTCATTATCAGGTAAAGCTAAACAGGAAATGGTTAAAAATGCTAAAATAGAACTTAGCTATTTAACTAGTTTACCTCTTGTAACATGAGGTCTTTTTCTTCTAACTTCGCTTCAAACATTTCGTTCATTTCTCTAAGAGCCTGTCTCTTGCTCTCAGCGAGTTGCTCAAGTCGCAACTCATAATCGCTTCTCATTCTAGCTGTCTTGTCCTCGAGGCTCTGCAAAGTGTCGTCAAGTGAATGTATTTTCTTACGTACTTCGTAAAATGCTAATCATTATGAAACTATTTCGCGGAATGTCTTACCTGGTATCTGTCATACTCGCCAATGAGTTTGATATTGAAATCAGCTTCTAATGCTTGCAACGTTCTCTCATGACCCGATCGCAGTTTAGCAATGTCTTGTTGAATCATGCCTATTTCGTGAGTATGTTCGTTTTCCATTTGCTGTTGACATAGCACAACAACGTTACATCATTGTAGACAATTTACTTTTTTTCTGCCAACTATAATCAAATTGTATTTGATACATACTTCATTCTTTTCTTTAAGTTCTTCGATGGCTGCGCAGTATCCCTCGTGCACTTCCTTTAGCTTTTCAGCTTGTGACGCCTCTGCTTGTCGTAGTTGGTAAGTGTGCTCCGTTTCCAGTTCGCTCATTCGCGTACTCAACAACTAAATAAACAAAATATCCGATATATTAGTTTTAAACTTGCATAAAACTTGTGCTTATGTACCTACTTATTATTTTTAAATTCTGGTACTTAAGTATTATGTACCCAAATTATTAATACCACAGCAGTGACTGTTTAACATACAAAGGTCTTGTGTAATGCGTATGACAGAGCAAACTATCTTTAGAATGTTAATTAATGTTTTGTGTGCATTATTTTTATAGCAAATTTTATTTTTTGGCTTACTAACGTTTATATTGTTAATTTTCTCTTGCAAATCCTTCTTGCTTATCAATATTTCTTTGGAATAAGCGAAGTCTTTATCTAACGCTATTGCTCTTCCATCTGCATTAGTCAATCTCCAAATACATATGGAAGCATCTTCAGCAACAGAAACCAAGGTTTGATCATCATATGATAAGGCTATTGCCGTTACGGGCGTATTGTGCATATGAAACTCGTTAAATATGGCTTTGTCCAGCAGTGGTAGTTGAACTGCAGTGACACCACCTTCTCCACCAGTGAGGAAGATCATCAAATCAGAACGGGACAGCACGATAGTGTAGAGTCCAACACCAAGTAAAGGCAAATTTCTTCGAATCGTATTAGAACCAATTTCTTTTATTTCGCCATCAGAACCGACTGCATAAGTTGTTTTGCCGATTCTGTAATATTTAAAAATAATTAAATTAATCGATATAGGTACATATCGATATTTCTTATTTTAAATTCTTAATTGAGAACATCTTACGCGTTTACTGCACAGGCATTGAATTGGTTAGTTTTCAGTATAACTTCTCCAACACGCTGCCCTGTTGACATGCTCCATTCGTACACAGCACCCTCTGATCCACACGATACTAGTGTCAAATCATTTGCTGACCATGCCAGACATGTTATCTGAGGACATGATAAAATATAATTATTATCTTAAGTAGGTACGATTAGGCGGTCTGTGAAAACTTCGTAAAATGTCCCGTTCTGGATATGACTAATTCTGTATTTGACCACTGCTTGTTACGACCATTTCTAGTAGGTAACCCAATTATCTGTTTTGAAATTGATTTTTATTTTTCTGTTTTCCACCAAATGCAAAAAAAACATGTTCTTTTGCATGTTTTTTTTATTTAGGAAGTAGATTCCGAATATGTTGCCAGTTACGTTCATCGCAATGACTTCTAGCGTCTCCAAAAGCCGTTAACTTCTAAAGTAGCTAGCCATACATCGCGGTGAGGATTTTTATATTACCTAGTTACACCGACCTAATCGATGAAATACTTCATAAACCACTCATCGCTTCTTTGAGTAAGATTGCTTTTTAGGCATTAAATCCGCTCCTATCGCCTGCTGTCAAAGGTAGGTAGGTACGTTTTAGATTGCGATACCTACGATAATTGGCGGTCAATGCTACTGTGCATTAAAAATGCTAGGTGCAGCTTATACATTTGTTACAGACAAAGCTACTTACAACTCCGTTATGACCTTTCAAGTTGAATACATTTTGAAATGACACCGACGAAAACACTTGTATAACCTGCCCATTTACTGCAGCAAATGTGTGACCATTGGTACTAAATTTTGCACGTTTACAATTCCTTATTGGGAATTCTCGCATCACTTCGAAATCGTCTATCAACACCACCATAAAACGTAGCTTGTCAGAGAATCCAACGATGGCAAATAAACCTGAAACATTCAATAATACTTAGAAGATATAATTTTACTAGTCCTTACAGTTAAGGACTGGTTGAAATCTGGCGAAAGGAAATGTATGTATGCTGTAAACTTACAGTAAATGTGCCTAATGTAGCTAACGTTTCTTAGTAACTAAGTATAACAGGTGCTACCGCCACGGCTTTATCCGCGCGCGCGGTATCCCGAAACATGCAGCTCAACGTGAAATGTGTCAAAAACAACTTTTAGAAAAAGAAATACCTCTAAAACATGCTAAACGTTCATTTTGATCTGCTTTTAATAAGTATTTTGCAACATAAGTGATTTAAATTTTGTAACACACTTCTCAATCAGCTTATCGCAGTCCACTGCTGTACCTACATACCTAGACCTCTTCCAACACGCGCCACAGTAGTTACTCACTTATTAATAACAAATGAATGTTACGTAATTTACAAAACAACAATATGAGGTAGGTACCTAATATCCGTACCGATAGTTATTTATCCGTAGACAGACTATCAATTATAATCTACCGAATGCATGAATACAATACCTACGCATTAGGCTTTAAGTAGGTCAGTGGCATAATCTGCACTAATATAAAATCATAAAAAGGAAGTTAAAGCGGTTAAAGATAGGCATTATTACTTTGTATCAAATAAGTTTGGGCGCAGCTAAGTGTTGGTCATGCAAAATTCGTTTCAGGACAATAATCCTAAGCATTATAAAATTATCTATTATAAGTGTAGATACCTACAGCTTGATCTTCTGCAAATTGCCTACGCTAAAGATTAAAGCTCTCAAGCTAAATGCTTAGGTACTAAGCGCATCTTATTCTGGCACTTGGAGCTTGAAATAGTATAGCACAAACTCTACCTGGCAATTGAAGCTAGAAATTTTGCATAGAATTAGAACGTAAGTCTCAGTTTTAAAAAATTCATCAAATCTCGATGGATGGTAGGTACCTACTTACAAAGAAGTCTGCATAAAGAAAATAAAATAGGCATGCGTGCCGAAGTCCTCGAAACTTTTAATTAGAAGATGATGATGATTATAAATGCGAAAGTCACTTTGATTTGACACCTCGCAATGGTTTAGAAAATGTTGTATAAAATAGGAGACAGGAGAGTGACATGGGCGGAGCCTCGGGCAATATCCCAGTTTACAAATATATTCTATATTACTTCAGGTTCATATGATTGATTTTATAGGCAGCAGTGGCATTATTACCTTAATTAGAATTTGAGTCATCGTAAAATGTAGGATTTCGGTACCAATACCTACTTAGGCACTTAAATTAATGTTGTAGAAGGTTACTTTCCTACATAATGTGTTTTTATGTGGCTACAATCAAGTTTGATCAACGCTTGATTCAATTACTGCATGCTACTTCGCTTAAGTCTAATAGATAGAAATTAATAGAATCTTGTGTAGGTAGATATACAAATATTAAAGAAAAAGGTAGGTATGGAAATCTATGGTCGAAATGGATTTCAAATGTTTTAGATGGTTATTACAATGATGAAGATGATGATAATGAGGCTAAGTTACCAGTAGGATGTAAAGACACGCAATGAATCTCCTCTTGATACAATTTTATCATCTCTACGTCATCCGTCATGTAATTCCAGATTCTGATACTTTTGTCATACTCTCCTGATGTCATGAATATTGGTTTCCAAGCGCACATGGACAGTGAATTTATTTTACCATAGTGCATTGCCGGCCCAAGCTCGGCGAAAGCTATTTCTGGATTCTAAAATAAGTGTGCAATATTAATTAATAGAAGACTGATAATTAACTAAATATCATATTGTAACATTTCATTAATAATAGTTACTTCACAAAAAAAAATGTTGTCTGCCATCTTTGTAGGCAAAATTTAGGAATCACGGAATTTGTCTTTCAAACACTAAATCAGAATCACATCTTTAAATGCGCACGTCAATCAGTTGATCGATTGGATAACGTAGAGTTACTTACTGCTATGTTTTAGTACCAGAAATAGTTTTGTATAGGTACAGACCTGTATTACACATATAGTACCTACTTACATATATCTGAATTGTCTCAGTCCGTGATTTATAACTGCGGTATCTTGACAACTTTTTCGTTAGCCCCTAGCCCTAGAACTCTATTCAACATCATAGTAGAAACATTTTCCCATCGTAGAAAAGTAACATGGTCCTTTTTTTTAATAAATTGAAAAATAGATAGCAACCTAGTTTAAGTAGGTACCTATTGTCATATAAACATATACTTAACCCATATTTGTTTGATTACAGTTACCTGTACCTATAACTTTTAAAAGTACCTGTAACATATGTTGTCCAAATAATTTAACAGTATAGAGCTGCTTTCTAAGGGTAGTTATAAGTAGAGTTTCTTGATTCGGGTCTATGGTGATATGTTGTATGTCGTCCAGCGGTGACCACATCGGATACTCCCGGGTGTGCCTACAATTTCAAATGAATTAGGAAAAAGACACCAAAGTTCTTAAAACAATTAGAAAAACATTTTTAAGGATACAATCTCCCTTTATCTGTCTAAACTCTATTGAGTTTGCACGAACTGTCACATGCCTTGAAGGCGCTGACATAATAAAATATCTAGGTACCGACTCCCTTCTACTTTCAAGACATTAGACTTTTAAGTTAATGGTTAGGTACATTTGACTTTGGACTAGGTAGCTAGGTACCTACAATGGTACCTAGTAGCAAAGCTAGCAAAAGTTTAACGATATGGAATTTCCTGGTTTGCGGCCTTGCCATCAGGTACACACACTTACTTGTAGGAATTCTTTGAGATTCGGAACACATTTCTTTTTCTCCAGTGATGTAACGTTTCCTTCTCAAACATGTGAACATAACCCGGTCCGCAAGCGAACGCAAAACCTGCAATCAAATAAATATCAAATATCTAGACTATGTAACATCGAGGATTGGTACTCTTAAAACACCCACGTTTGTTTCCATGAAATAGTTTCAATATATTTGGACACTTCAAGAGGTAAAATAACAAGGAACAAACTAAGGACACTCTAGCACTTACGGCAAGTGTAAATGACATCATTCCTCATAAAAATCAAACGTCTATAATTTTTATCGCAAGTTTATTAAGCTCTTTGAATCTTTAGTTTGTTTCCGAATTAGGTATATTGAAGAAACAATCTTATTTAGTTAGCTATTATTTATAACTGAAAGCCAGAAACATCCAATGTCATGCAATGAGTTTCGCTACGTTGTTGCCTCTTGCATAATTTGTCTTCTTTTAGATCACTTTGAGACTATGTGTTACTAACCGAGAATTCCTAATAATGCAACCAAACACGCTTGGTTTGTCCTTATGTAACAATAACAATAAATTCGCCCGTCGAGACTATTATGGCAAGTGGTAATGAGATCATGTTTTTCAGGAATAAAGAAGGGGCCAAATGTAATGTCTTACACGATGGATAATAATTTCATAAGTAAAAAACCGTTTACTAATAGGTATAGGTATACGGCCCTTCTCATAGTGAGAAGAGGCCCATGCCCAGCAGTGGGACAGTATAAAGGGCTGATGATGATGATAGGTATACGGTGGTATTTAACGAAGTTGCCAATGCCTGCGAATACTGCGATAGCTGTAGATAATAAATTAATAAATCATGGCACCAAGTTTTGCATTTATGTATGAGTTGTATGACTTTACCACACATAGGGGAAAGGAAGGCAAAACGGACCCTGTAGGCAAAACGGACCATGTTCATCGTTTCGAAACTTTTAACGACATCTATAATCGTGTTCCGTAAAAATTTTGGCCGCCATGTTCCCGGTCTCGGTCAGTGTAGGTACTCAACTCCACCGACTACACGTGCACAGTTTTAGCAAGGTAAGTTTATTTTTCTAAGTTTTTATGTAAAATTAATGATTTTCAATAAGCCTATAGTTAGGTTTGGTTTGTGTTAATGGGTTCTAGTGTTATCTATAAGTAAACAAACTGACTTTTGATTGATTATTTAACGAAGTATCTCGGCGATATCTGAATTCATAGCCTTAAAATTTTTAGTTTTTGTTATTTATGCCTAAAAGGCAAAACGGACCTAGGCAAAACGGACTGGGGTACCGTTTTGCCTTCATTTGAGTGACGTAGGTACAAATACAAATGAAATGAAAGTAGTACCCACGATAAATGTAATTATTATTATTATACCTTTTTGTATTTGTTTTAGATGGTTAATAATTACAAAAGAAAATCCATTCGGCATTCCTGGGATGAATCTAGTATAAAAATGCGATTGAGAAAGTGTTCGCCGAGGAAATGGGGCTCAATAAGGCTTCTCAGCAATTCCTGGTACTAAAAACTACTTTGAAAAGAATATTGGAGAAATATAAGTATATAGTATACAGGATTTTTATGTGAAAAATGTGTAAATTAATTTATTTTATGTAAGTCCGTTTTGCCTTCATGCGTGTTCCGTTTTGCCTCACTCATGAAGGTAAAACGGAACAAATGGAGGTATTAGAAATCGTCTAATTATCTTCATAATCTGTGATTTTATCAAAGTCCAATTCATACGTATCATACAGTTAACAGTTTTACACTTGAAGAACTTTAATAAAACGTAAAGTTATTTTTCTACATTTGTTTTTTCTTAAGTGGTCCGTTTTGCCTTCCTTTCCCCTAATAGGTAAAATAAATAAGCAAGTACCTAAGTAGGCAGAGAAGTATACATATCAACACGGTCTAGGGATATTTCATACTCAATTAAATAACTCAAAAAGTACTGGCCGCATAAAAATCTTTTATACTCCAGTTTGTTCGTTATTTATCTCGGAGTAGTTCCAAATTCAAATTATTGAAAAATCTTTTGTTTCTGTGGCAAAAAATGTCTTGATGCGTAGGAGAGCTAATTTTCATATACTTATGCGAGATGTAAATTACTAATTATTAAAAAAAATTAAATTACGTTTGTAACAGTTTTTTTTAATTTGAAGACTTAAAGTGCAAATTGAGCTTTTCTAGCCACGCTTCGCCGGCTTTTAACCAGGGCAGGAAATGTTACGGGCTGTAGCAATGCTGGAAGCTGGGTCTGTTCAACATGATGTCTCTGAAGCAATAGGGACCTGCCAAAACGTCATTTAAAGATTTTGGACGCGCTATCGTGTCACAGGTAAAGTAGCAGAGAGGTATTGGGAGCCAAGTCGCATCACTACCCCCAGACAAGACCGATTTTTGCAAATTGCTACTAGAGCTCAACCAAATGTAACGGCTACTCAATTGGTTCAAAGGCTGCAGGTGGAACACCAAGTGCCTGTGAGTGACCAAACTGTGAGGAGGCGACTGCATGAAGCCAATCTACGCTCTCGTAGACCACTCCGGGTCCCATCCTTACGGAGAGGCAATCGTGGACGACGATTGGAATGGGTTCGGAACCACGTGGAGTGGGGCTGTGAGCAATGGTTCAATGTGCTGTTCATGGATGAATTCAGGTACGGCTTCCATCCAGATTTACGAAGAACGCGTGTCTGGCCAGTTCCTGGGCGATGGAGCCGACTCCAGCTCTCCCAGGAAGTCCACCTATATCAAGGAGGAACAATTATGGTTTGGGCAGGAATTCGCCTTGGAGGACGGACGAACCTCGTTTGGGTGCGGGGCAATATGACGGCAGAAAGATATCGCCAACAGGTGCTGGGACTCATAATCTTGCCCCGCAGAACACAAATGGGGCAAAATTTCTTGCTCATGCACGACAATGCCCGGGCACATGGGTATGGCGAGAACGGTAGCAGCTTGGTTGCAGGATCATAATGTTAGGGCCTTAGAATGGCCTGCTTAATCACCAGACCTAAATCTCATTGAGCACGCATGGGATATGCTTCAAAGAAAAGCTCTGAGGAAAGCTCCCGAAAATCTGGCCACAGAAGGCCAACTGTTTTCGCACCTCTTTTTTTATGGTATTAGGCGGCAAACGAGCAGACGGAGTGCCTGATGGTAAGTAATTACCGCCGCCCATGGACACAAGCAACACCACAGGAGTCACAAGTGCGTTGCCGCCCCTTGGGGTTGGGAAAAGGGATAGGATGAGGAGTGGGATGAGGGAGAAGGAATGGGGAATAGGGCCTCCGGCACTCTCACTCACAGAACGAAACGCAACAGTTTAGGGACCGTTACTTGACGTCGATTTTCTGTGAGAGGGTAGTACTTCCCCGGTCGAGCCGGCCCATTCATGCTGAAATCAGCAAGGCTCTACTACCTATAAAAATATAGGTAGTAGAGCCTTGCTGATTTCAGCATGAATGGGCCGGCTCGACCGGGGAAGCACCTCAGAAGGACCTGGGACAATTCCGCAGGAAGACATTGACAACCTTGTTCTGAGCATGCCTAATCGTTGCCGATGCGTTATGAACGTTAGGGGCGCTTTTACAGACTACTAACTTCAAGTTCATAAACACCAATTAAGTAAATGATTTTCCTTATTTTTTCGTTTTTTGTCACATAATAAAGGTCACATTAGTGGGTGCCGGGTGACTCCGCACCGCCTCGCCTTGTGCGATTAGTAGGTATTCTTCATATTATGGACTTGTATGGGTATGCGCTCACTACATCAACTCCGTAGCGTCACCGGATCGCCTCTGTCGTAAGCACTCCACTCGTGGATGGCGGGTGGACCACTCGGTGACATTAACTTGCTGCTCGCATGCTTGCCTTGCGTTGACTGCGCATCGCTAACGCGCGGGTCCGAAGCGGACCGCGCGCTGCACGCGAATGATTTTTTTGTTGCGTCTTTCATTTTCTTCTTCATCAAGCGCGACTGCTATGAGTGCCATTTCAAGGTTTGTAAAATTTGACATTACGAAACACACGTGTAGACCTAGTGCCAATTGTTCACAGACTACTCGAAAATTCGTGGCCCAAGCGACGTCCACTCGTTGACCACGCGGCGTTCACTCGTTGACCGCGCGGGGTCCACTGGATGATTGTGCGACGACGCCACCCGTGGACCACCTGTCGACAACGAGTGGACGCCGTACGACAGACGGTGCGGGGTGGGTTCCGGGTGGCTCTAGTGAGCTGTGACCTTAAAAGTTTATTCAACTTATACTTGATGGCACGGGCTGTTTACCGCAACTCCACGTCTTGGCGTGTATTTTGCGTACGGGTGGGAATGGTCTTGTCATTCGAGCCACCCCAGCTCTTCGAGGAAGGCCAGCAGGCCCTTTATGTGGCCCACTGCTTCCCTCAGGGTGCTGTGTCTGGTCAGGTGCTGCTGCCTGTACTGTGAGACCTCAGGGCAGTTAGGAGCAGGTGGGCTGCCGTCTCGTCTGTTGCCATACAGGCTCTTCACAGCGGGCTGTCGGTAATTCGTATAGTAAATAGGTGCTTATTAAAGGATCCGTGTCCTGTATAGGCCGCCGCGACTGTCCGAAGTTGTTGCTTGGACAGCCGGAGGACTTGTTTGGCTATAATACAGTCTACTGCAGGAAGAGCCTCCTTGGCCTGCCTGCATGTTTCGATACCAATCCAGGACTGGTTGTGCTGGGTCCTGGTTCGATTTCTTACCAGGTTGCGATAAAAACCAGAAGGAAGGGGAATGATGGGCTCGGGTCCCACCACCTCTAAAGTGGCCCCTCTTCTGGCAAGTACGTCGGCTGCGTCATTCCCTCTTGAGCCACTGTTTGTTTAGTTTACCTAACTCCGTTAGTTTCTGGTGGCATTCTAGTGTGAGTGCCGAGATGATAGTGTGGCTTTTGAGGGCAGAAAGGACAACCATACTATCTGAGAGGATCCTAATGGATCGTTCTCTTACCTCACGTGCCATGATTGCTGTGGCAGCTAGGATTATGCCAAAACATTCGGCCTGGTAGATCGTGTTATAGGCTCCCAGCGGTCCTGCGATGTTGATGTTTAGGTTCTCGGAGAATACTCCTGAACCCGTACTTGTATCCGTCTTAGACCCATCTGTGAAGATCGTGAGCTCGTTGTAGTTAACCGCTCCTACGTGTAGATCCTCGTACAGTTGGATTTTGTATTTCTTGTCGAACACTAATTGTTTCGGTATTCAGTCGCCAATGGCTTGTGTTAGAGGAACTTCTTTGAAGAGTGTATTTAAGTTGCTAGTGTGCGGTGTATTGGTATCTTTCCAGAGCTTCAGAGCTCTCAGCCGAACCGCCGACATCGTAGCTTCCTGTTGTATGAACAGGTGCAATGGAGGCCGGTCCAATAACACCTCAAGTGCCGCTGTAGGTGTAGTTTTCATGCAGCCCGTGGCTGCTAGGCATGCAAGTCTTTGAAGCTTTTGAAGCTTGTTGGCGGCCGTTGTTAGGTTGGTCCGAGGCCACCACACTACTGCGCCTTAGCTTATTATCGGACGTATTATTGTCTTATAAAGCCATAAGACAATTTTGGGGATAGCCCCCAGCGTTTACCTATCATCTTCTTGCACTGCCAGAAGACGATGCTGGCTTTATTGAGCTTATTTTCCATGTGACTGTTCCACGTCAATTTGCTGTCGAGAGTGACACCCAGGTACTTGACCTCGGTAGACAGCTTAAGCTCTGTATCGAATAACCTGGGAAGTCGGTAAGTACCCAGCGCGCGTTTGTGTGCGAACGTAACTAGTTCGGTCTTGGTCGGGATAATTCGTACTCATTACACCACCACTCTACTATGCGTAGGGCTTGTTGGGTTAGGTCGTACACTGTACTGGTTACCTTACCTGAGGTGAGAATGGTTAGATCATCTGCATAACCTATTGTGTAGAATTATCTCGCGTTGAGTTCATTGATGACTAAGTTCCACAATAGCGGAGAGAGTACACCTCCCTGCGGGCATCCTTTAGTTATCAAGGCTGTCTGGGTGTCGCCGTGCAGGCGCACTACCCTTTTGCTGAGCATGTTTTGGATCCACTGTATGAGCATCTGATCCACACCATATCTGGCTAGGGCGTTGCTTATGCTGGAAAAGTTTGTCTTATCGGAGGCTCCTTCTATGTTAATTAAGGTGCCCAGACAGATGCTATTTTGTTGTATAGCAGCTTCTATCTGGTTCACGACCTGATGTAAGGCCGATTCCGTCGATTTCCCTGAGCTGTATGCATGTTGGTTGGCATGTAGGGGTAGGTGCTTAAGGGCCCCACTTCTTAGTTCCCTCTCGCAGAGCCTTTCTAAGGCTTTAAGCATGAAGGAGGTCAGGCTTATTGGTCTGAAGGACTTTGCATTTGTATAGTCTGTTTTGCCTGGTTTTGGTATGAAAATTAGTTTGACTTCCCTCCATCTCTTCGGTACATACCTATCTGAGGGCCAGGCTAGCCCTCATGATTGCCAGAAGTCTTTTACGGACAGGTTCACCCCCCATTGTAATAACCCTGGTAAGATGCCGTCCAGTCCGGCTGCTTTGAAGGGATGGAAGCTATCGATGGCCCATCGGAGTTTTTCCCCTGTGACCACGGTATTTGCGATTTAAGTTAATTCATATACGGTTTCGGTCTAAGTATGCATCATTTTTTTTCATAAAATCCTGAAATTGTAATCTAAATAAAAGTTATTTAATACTCTAGAGTATTAAATAACGTTTCTTTGAATATACAGATATCATATAAAATTATTCAATTCCCAAAGTACAAGCTCTGCTTAGTTTGGGACTAGATGGTGTTGTGTGAATGTGGTAGAATTATTAATAGTAATTCGCATTATTTAAAATATCCCTAGACCGTGTTGATGTGTTTATCTTGTACTAGTCCACGCCAGCAGCTTCGCACGCATATATTTTCGAATTTCCTGTTTTGCCCGATCCCGTAGGAATTTCGGGAAATCCCGTCTTAGTGCACCCCTAGGAACAGACATGCTAAATTTCAGCTTCTTGCGCCGAGTAGTTTCGGCTGTAGCTTGTCTGTCAGTCAGTCAGTAACGCAAGGATTTTATATATTAAGATGAGCTTACCTTTCGCAAAGTTTGTAAAGCATGTGACAGCGTAGGTTTCTTCTATGTGAACAGTTTCACTGCTCGTTTCTTGTTTACTTGAAGTACTCGCCTTTTCGCCTTCTAGATCTCCTGACCTGTTTGTCATATAATGACGTATTATTGTAGGCGCTTAGAGTAAACGTACTGATGATACAAATTGAGTGTGTTCTACCGCAGATACGACATAGGCATAATATGCCTTAGGTGATTCTATATTATAGAATCTCCTAAGGGCATGAGCTCATGGAAAATCATTATAAGTAATTCTATATCACATGTTTGATTTCAAGAAGAGTAACAGCAGTAGGTGATAAACAGACTGATACGCAGATTTATCTTTTCCTTCACTTGAAAAGAATGCCCAGCTGGGTCATTATTCATCTACAGTTAATACGTAACTTGTTATGACTCACTCAGCTTCTACTTTTTTCAATGACATTTCCGTGACCTCGGTCGCTTTGAAGATGCAGTTCTGTCGTAGTTCGCCATTTTCCACCATCATAATGACTCCATTATCCGTCCCGAACATGATACGGTCCGACGTTAACCACATGCAGGTAGTTATGTTGATCTATTCACGTGGAACAAACCAATTACCCTGTTGTGAGACTCGGTAATATATTTACTAATGTAAAACAAGAAGTTAGAACTAGCGTGTAGGAAAATTATAGAAGATACAGTATCCAAAGGCTACCTACTACCTGCCTACGTTCACATATCACATTTACCTACCTGATTCCGTTGATAGGTAACATCTGATCCTTGTAGATGAAAATGTAGGCAATTTCAGGATAGTAAAATACTTTTATGCCACTTTACCGTCCTTAGTTAAATTTGAAAAAAATTTTAAAATTGCAACATGAGTGAAGCTAAGATGAGCAAACCGTTCGTATCAACATATATACATATATAGTTAAGTCAGTAAAATATAAAGACACAAATAGCACGTACGAATTAAATAAATCTTTCGAAAAATTGTCTGACAAAGAGCAAGCATCGGAAGCGGCGATTTAAATAAAACGACCACACCCATTCACGATCAAATCCCAGTCTCAACACATTGAAGCTCACGATTATCCTCAATTATTCGGTGGCAGCCCGCTTTGTAAGCTTTACTGATAGTGTCCAATTGACAACTTTCGAGAATCTGACTACTTACATATACTTCACAGAATAATAATTTTGTCATCAAACATCATTATGTTATTTGCTTTATAAATAGTGTCTTACATTTTCTGCCTTGCACCAGCCCCATTGACGCCAAACTGTTTCAGAGACATTCATTATTCTGAAAGTGTACGGTCCAGTTATTACAACCAAAGTGGCATCCGACGGATTGCATTGTACCTGGAGAAATCAAAGGCAAGATATTAGGGTCCTTACAGGAATGTGTACCTATATTAAATTGTAATAAATATTGGAAAGATTTCTTACGTTTTCGACGATCCCCTGTCCGCCAGGATTCTGAGCCTTTGCATGACTCTCAACTTTTCCCTTGTCCCAATTGTAGTAATATAGATACCAATCAGGCTCTCCAGTTATCGCCACTAGGTATTTAGAATCGTATGTGAATTGTACACACGCAAATTCTTTCGCCGAACAATGTTCAAAAGGTACGGTCAATATCTTGCGTCTTTTGTATGTAGTCAAATCGTAAATTGTTATAATAGGTTTCTGACCCGGTTCTTCGGATATTTCGTTTAAAGCCAGCCATCGTCTGTAATTAATACCTTAAAACATGTTAATTGCCTTGATATTATCAGTACGACATAGAAAATTGTGAAAATAGCGCCTGAACATAAAAGGGACATTCACTGTATACGAATACTTACCGATTAGGTGCCAGGACTAATGACTTTATGGGCTTGTGTTTATCCTGAAGTCTTATAAACTTTTGTTTCTTCTGCAAGTGGTTGTGAATAACGATGACTCCGCCAGCGGGATAAATTATCTCACTTTCCGACAAGTAATGAGCATTGTACCTGCACGATAGGCATGTTAGTTTACTTCTAAAAATACAACTCAATTGATCTCATGTGGCACTGTCATTACCAATATTTTATCCATGTCACAACTGTTAAAGTAAATCTTAATATATAAAATCCTTGCGTTACTGACTGACTGACAGACACGCTACAGCCGAAACGATTGGGTGCAAGAAGCTGAAATTTGGCATGTATGTTCCTTGGGGACCGTAGGGGTGCACTAAGAAGGGATTTCCCGAAATGCCCACGGGATCGGCCAAAACGGGTAAAATTAAAAAAATGCGCAGGCGGAGCTGCTGGGGTATATGGGGTATATAATACCTATAAGATATTAGTCGTAAATGGTTTGCAATAGGAAGACAAATTATTCGTTTTTGTATGTACAGATTCTATTTTACAAAGTGTGAAAATTGTATAGTTGAAGATGATTGAGTAAACAAGAGTTACCTAACAATTGTAACGGTGCATAAATCTTAGTCTCCGGTTCCGTATCAATAATATCTACCTATTATATTGTTAGCCAATGTTGCAACAGACTTGTACAGTTTACGGTCTAAAATAAATTAATTAGTTACAAGCAGTAGAGACCTTATCTTCAGTACTTACTCGATATCAGTCCGTAGGCCATAAAATATACGCGCTGATAAATTAGGAGGTATCTTCGCCATTATATCTTATTCGTTTCAAACTGGAGATACAAACTCCTCTTTCTAAATTGAAGTAACTCGAATAAACTCAAACAAATTTGTTGCCATGGTTGCGCTACAGGATCTATGGTAACAGCTAGTTGCAAAGAAATATAACCTAAGGCATAGTTGTAACAACTTATTTTGGGCATGATACGGTGACCTATTTTGTTAATAAAGAGTTTAATCTTAGAGTTTAATTTTATATCTATTTTCCAAGATATATTTGTAGTTTCATGAGTTATTATAATTTCTGTGAATTACTATGAAATTGCTAGGGGGTTGCTAGTACTTTTATAAGTATTAATTGTTCAATCCCTAGTTAGTATCCCTTGGTAGTGGAAAATAAATCTTGCTAAAGGGTGTCTAGTTCCATAATAAAAGGAAACCACTTTCATAATTTCATGTTAGAAACATAGATAACTAGTTAAGCCTCTGCGATAATATCTCATCAGTCAGGACACGTTAGGTTTATATCTAATTGGTGATTTATGTATATTATGTAGGTTGGTTACACAAGTGGTCATGTCATCTAAATGAAAAATGTAGGCACCAATATAAAAATAATTCGCTACATTCATTCAAACTTCCAGAAGGGTGTACAAATGTGATATTTATACGTTTATGTTCATGAACTGCGCATTCACTATTTAGCTGAGCACCGTCTGATTGGACCTCAATGTCGTCTGTAGTAGCGCATCCTCTCTGCAATTTCCGAGATAAGTCGCTGCTTCCTCTGGCCGACAGCACCGATACAAATCATCTTTACACATGTTCACTTCCATAATCGACTAGGAAGTTAAGCGAACTGAATCATATGCGCGCTCGTTATTTTCGAAGAAGGATTGTTTAGATATTATTTGCAGGTGTTGATCATAAATGATTTAAACAGACAACACAAGGTACCTAAACATGATATCACTGTCGTGTGGAACTAACTAGTATTGAAAAGATTGGTTTTTGTCATTCGAATTCCTACGTTGATTAGGTATATTTTTGCTTTGATGGTAGGTAGCATTGGTAAGTAAATGTTTCAGCGGCTCGCTGGTACTGAACCCTGGCTCATCGCTGAGTTCTCTCACTATTACTAAGGCAATGCACATCCAACACATCGAATTAGAGACCCATTAGGAGAAGGGAATGAACGATAAGATAAGGAGCGGGGGAGGCTTAGTATGATGAATAGAGGAAAAATGTAAGGTAGTAAAAGTCGAAGAAGTCCCCTCTTAAGTCAAGCTGGGAACTGCCTGCGCTGCACACACTGCACACAGTGAGCTGCAACGTGGCTTAGACTTATAGTGGCATTAGTAGGTACAAAAATATGACAATGGTGGTGTCCCTGGGATTGAAAATCCTCGTTTTCTCCACAGTCTTAAAAAGTTTGATTGCGAATGCATGCATCTGCCATAAGTTTATTTTAACTACGTGTAACGTTTCAGAATCACCTTTCTCTCAAATAAATCTATTATCATAGCATTATAATTATAGACTGCTCCTTCCAAAATTACCTTTCTAATAATCTAGCCTTATTTATCAAAATGCTACAAAAGCTATATCAGAAAACCCTTTGGGGTTTTCTGATATAGCTTTTGTAGCATTTTGATACATCATAAGTTCTTTTTTGCGCTCTACATCATAAGTTCGCATCATCGTCAATTTGAAAAAGTCTTTCCTTAGATGGTAACAAGCCCTATTGGACGTCTCTAGCTTCCTGCCATGCCCGTGTGCTGTTTTTGGCGCATCGACCATTCCCTAATTGAGTTCCTTGCCACGGCCTCGAGTTATACGGATTACGAAAAGAGGACAAGCGTACCAGTAAAGTCTGCAGTACCTAGTTTCCTGTCGTAAATTGTGAGTACTGTACTGAAGCGAAGATATTATTCGACACACTTCTCTAAACGCTAATTTCGCGGTCTGAATTACAAATCGAATTTTATTTACCGAATCGATGAGTAATTGCTTTCTCTTTGTTTCGGTAGAGCTGTCTGCGTAGTAGTTCTGAATCAATGTAAGTTGGTTAAGTTTTTTAAATTTTATTATAATTTATCCACATTGTAGGAAAGGCTGGGCAAAGTGAATACCCCGGGCAAAGTGAATAGTCCCCACTACTCCTAAACTATTCGAACGTTCGACATTTATCCCGCCACCCGTAGTGGCGTTCAGCCATCTTGTTTAGTGTGCGGCAAACACGAGAGCGGGACGCCGCGTCGCGTGCCGTCCGCAGGATGGCAATTTGTAATATCGTGAAAAAAATATGAAGGTAAGTTTAGTGTATTTATATTATTTCCAATGTTATTAGTTCTTGATCTTTAGGAATATTTGAATTCAGTAGCTTGTCAATGTAGGTTTTTATTGTATTTTTCACAGAGGTTTAGAATTGTTAGTTTTCGTATAAAGTTTGCTAACCTCAAAAGTTACCTAGTCGGGCAAAGAGAATAGGGCAAAGTGAATATGGTATCCACTTTGCCCGCCATTTATGTTTATTAATTTGTGATATAATTTTGTTGTTCGGTTGTTTCAGATGGTTAATAAATATATAAAAAAAACTAACCAAGGGTCGTGGGATCCAAAGGTCATGGAAACAGCTATTAATTTGTGCAAAGCTGGAGAATCTATAAAAAACACTGCTATAAAGTATGGGTTGGCCTATGCAACCTTGTACAGGCACGTGAAAACCGGTACTTCTGCGCCAAAACTGGGTCGATTCCGTCCCGTTTTCACCGAAAATCAGGAGATAGAGTTAGTGGCATATCTCAAGCATATGGATTCTGTATTTTTTGGCCTAACTCGAGACGAGTTAAAAAATTTGGCTTTCATCTACGCTAAGGAACATAATTTGAAGTACCCGAAAAACTGGGACAAATACGAAAAAGCAGGAGATGACTGGCTGTCGTTATTTTTGTCTCGTCACAATGATATTTCGCTGAGGACTCCAGAAGCAACATCAGTTGCAAGGGCAAAAGGATTTAACAGATATGAAGTTGGACGTTTTATGACAACCTTGAAGCTTTGACTGCAAAATATGATATTGATGCATCTAGATTGTACAACATGGATGAGACCGGTATATCGACAACCACCAATAAGCCACCTAAAGTATTATCAACAAAAGGAAAGAAACAGGTGGGCATAATTTCCAGTGCTGAACGTGGTCAACTAACAACGGTCATCGGTTGTTGTAATGCAGCTGGTTCGTTTCTCCCACCATTTTTAATTTTCGCCAGAAAAAAGATGCAACCTAGACTACTTGATGGCGCGCCACCCGGTACTCAAGGCACCTGTACTCCAAATGGTTGGACTTCGGGAGAGGTATTTTTTCATTGGATGCATTTCTTCGTGAAACATGTTCGGCCTACCCCTGCAAAAAAGATACTTCTCCTATTGGACAATCACGAGAGCCATAAGTATTACCCAGCTTTAGATTACGCTAGGAAACACAACGTCATAATTTTATCTTTGGCACCACATACAACGCATAAGATGCAGCCCATGGATGTAGCTGTTTACGGCCCATGGAAAACATATTTTGAAAGGGAGATAAATGCTTTCCAAAATTCTCACCCAGGACGCATTATAAATCAATACGATGTGGCCAGACTGCTATCACCAGCTTTTCTGAAATGTGCAATAGCTATAAATGCAGTTCATGGTTTCGAAAGACCTCTGGCATTTGGCCAGTGAATAGATATGCTTTTGGTGACCAAGATTATGAACCGGCTGCTGTGATTGCAGGCACATCTAACATGAATATTCGCACAGAAGGTGCAAAATCACCAGAACCAGAAAGGGCTGATACTCCTGGATCTTTTGCAGAAACTTCTTCAACCGTTTCGCCTTCACTTCTTCAATTATTAATTTCATTAAGTCCCGTGGATCCTGCAGTAGAAATAATTCCATCTCCAAACAGAGCTACGCCTTCTGAGCTTCAAGCTCCTGTTGTGCCAATTATAGACTCTTTTAAAACACCTGAAAAAAATCGTAGCGACGTTGGATGTATACCAGAATCAGATCCTGCATGTTCTCAAATTGCCTCCGCTGTTGAGCCAGATACATAAATGCTCAGAAAAGTGGCACAGTATCGAATATAATCGAGACCGGAGAAGATACTCAACGAAATACAAGCCGCGCCAAATCACCTGAACCGAAACCTGGATGCTCAACCTCCTACTATAGTCCTTTCGTTTTGAGTCTTATACCAAAGCCTGCCAAACCAATGACGACTCGTAAACGGAACTTACAAAAATCGGAAATATTAACGAATACGCCGATCATAGACTAATGATTGGTCTCGCTCGTATAGCGAAGCGATACCAATCATTTGTCTAAGACGCCGATCAAGGAAGACCAAAGGCAGAAATTTGAGAAAATAAAGTTAAGAAGGTAACCAAAAGACTGGATGATAAATCAGCAAAAGTTCCTAAGAAAACTAAGACGGACAATAAAAACAAAAAAACTGCTAGAAAAGCTAGACAGCCAACTAAATTTTAAAAAATTAAGGATATTTCATGCTTTTTTGTGGTGAAATTTACATTGAAGAAGATGATAATCTGATTGAAAACTGGATTCGATGTGACATTTGTCAACAATCGTGTCACGAAGAATGTTCCGCTTTTGAAGGTACTCAAGGGTATATTTGTGACAATTGCCAGTCTTAATTTTCTAAATATTTAAGTTCAGTTATGTTTTATTTCAGTTTATTAAGTTTGCTATTCACGTTTTCAGACATATTAATAATGGTATTCACTTTGCCCAATCACTGTATCCGCTTTACCCAGGGATCAGGACAAAGTGAACACTTTCGTACTTTGAGAAAAAATGCTTGCATTTAATAATTCTTTATTATTTAAAGATTAACTGATTCTAGTATTTGTAAGAACAATCAATAAAGACTGATTTGTGCTAGTTTTTTTGTTTTTATATCTTACCTATACTTTTTCTGCTGCAAACTAAAATATCTTAAGGTATTCACTTTGCCCGGTTTTCCCCTACCTACCTATAAAACAGGATACTGATATCGCAATTATTGTTATAGTATAAAATAATGCCCGACAGCCCGTGGTCCATTTAAAAAATCAACGTCGTAAGGTTAGGTGAGACTGTAGCTCAAGTAAGTAGGTTATGTTAGGTTCCCTTGTGACCCTTAATCCAAAAATAGGAGCCCTGCGAAGCAGGGCTCCGTCAACTTTATGTTTTTGTAAATCTTAGGATTTACCGGTAAACCTTACTAGTAAAAAAATATACCTCAGGACGGTGAAACCGCGGGCAACAGCTAGTGCGAAATAAAGTTTCCTTCATCAAAAAGCTTGGCAGGTTCTACCTAAGCTAGCGGGATTGCGCCAAGTTATATTAACAGCGATAGCTGAGACCTCGGGACGGCTACAATGGAACATCTGAATGCACTTAGGGGAGAGTCTGACACCTACGCGAACTGCTCCATATTGGAATAACTCTGAAACAAAGACATTCCTACGGTAGCTAACTGCTTAGGATGGTGGTAAGAGTACCTATTTCTTTCCTGTTTCAGCGCCCACGCTTTTACAATTAAATAATTATTATAATTAAAAGCACATACCTAGTTTACACTTCAGGCCAGAAATAGAGACAACTTGAACGATCCATAATTTATTTTTTGTTTTTACGTGCATTTATAAAAGTGTGTTTTCTAGTGTTTTTTAAACTATTAATTTATTACTAAATGCATATGGATGTATACACGGTAGGTACATATACCGAAAAGACATTTTTTTCGATTTTTGTCTGTCTATCTAGCTGTCAGTCTGTCTGTTTGTTCTCGCCACTTCTCGCTAATCTCTGGAACGGCTGGACCCATTTTGACGGGACTTTCACTGGCGGATAGCTGATGTACCAAGAAGAAACTTAGGCTATAAATTAACCGGGTACGCGAAGTAGTTCTCTCAGGACTAGGGTTCAGAACCGGGAAATCCCGGTCTCGAAAGTACCGGTAAACCCGGTCTCGAAAGTAACCCAAATGTTCTTTTGCCAGTGGAACCGGGAAATCAAATTAGATTCTCGGTTCTTTCGGTACTTTCGGGAATTTTATTTTTATTACGCGATTCACATTGGTTTACTTACCAATTTACTCTTACTTTACTTTTTACACTTTCTACTATTCAAACATTCAAAACTATCGTGAATAATTCAGCGTTAAAAGAAATAACGCGCGAAATTAATGGTGCGCTCGCTATAACCAATAACTACCTACACTCGCTCGTTGTTGCTAGGATAGGAAGGAAAGTAAGTAGGACTACGACGCAGTGTTGAACTTCCCCGCGCCTGCCGCGCATGCCCTGCCCGCGCGCCGGGATATCTCGTTCACTCATGACTCACTCAGTTTTCATTGAAAGGCTTCCAAGCCGCTCCTTCATAAATGGCACCTATGAAGGAGCGGCTTAGATACGTAGATTACACACATTACTTACCGCTGCTCTAACCTTCAGGCTGGAGGTTAGAGCAGCGGTAAGAATTGGGCACTTCAAGAACCTGAAGGACGCCTTAGCCCACGCTCTGGAGGTGGAAACAGTACGACGCGACGAGCGAAGTCACCGCATTAGAGAAGTTGTATCGTCACCTCTGTGCTACAACTGTGGGGAAAGAAGCCACATCCGCTTCGGCTGCCCAAAGCGTAGGCAGCCTCGGGCGTTGAGTGTTGGGGGCACTCGGGCAAGACGTCTCCTACGAGAAGCTTCTGGAGGTGCTGGAGGCGAGATAGGGTGACGCGCACCTCGAACATGTGTATCGTGCTCAGCTGAAGGACAGGACACAACGCACCGGAGAAACTCTGCAGCAGTGGGCTCTGGAGGTGGAAAAGCTGGTCAGGAAGTCATACCAGTCGTCCGCCTGCGCTGATAGATGGGAACCTCGTACAGGCATTAACAGATGGAATCTGCGACCTGGAGTGGTGGCACCCTGTCTCCACCAAAGGGGTCGCCTATGAGCCAGGCAGCGAGAGCAGGGAAACCTAGTAGCCAGGACTGCGGGGTGAGTGCTGGCTGGTAATGGACGAGCCCCAAGTATTTCGATCTCGCAATCACGTGTCGGGAACAGCCTGATCATTGAAGGTGAAATTAACAGAACATCATGCAAGCTGACACTGGACACGAGTGCTTTGCGGACAATCCTCGGTTTCTATCGGGCAAGACGGGTTCTTCGGGGCTGCTTCAGGAACAATGAATGTGTGAAACTGAGAACAGCTACCGATCAGCACATAACCGTCCGAGGTGAAATGGAGGTGGATCTGAAGCTAGGCAACAAAGTTTACCGTCACAAAGTCATCGTGGCCGATATAGTGAGTGGACAACTGCATCTTGGGCCTAGACTTCACGCGGAAGCATCGCTACGAAATCGATGTTAACCAGGGAGTGTTGAAGTGTGAGTCAGAAGACGTCTTCATGGAAGGTGCAAATTCAGGAAAAGTGTACTACCTGAAGAATATCATACTTGACCCGCGGTCGGAAATGGTTGTACCAGTTTGTCTACCAGGGAGTTCAGGTGAGGGGAACCGATGTGTACTTATCGAAGGCCTAGAGAAAGATACCTCATGGAAGATTGCTCGAACCTTGGTAAGGGGTACCAAAGTTTCATCAGTACGCGCAATTAATGCAAGTGACAAGGAAGTGTTGCTCAAGAAAGGGACGGAATTGGGCACCTTATAGGTGCCCATGCCCAATTCCGTCCCTTTCAGTCCTTTCCGTTTTCTATAACAAAAACTAGCAAGAACCGAAAATACCGAAAGAACCGGGAAATCCCGGTTCCGTTATTAAAAAGTATCGAAATTCCCGGTTCCCAAAAAGAATACCGGTTCAGAAAACAGTACTCAGGACGCGGGTGTCACCGCGGGAAACAGCTAGTTACAATACAAATAAGAGCAAGAACTAGTTAGAATAAGTCAGAAGTAGAATCGGTGATTGAAAACGATTACAAATCTTAAAAACTGACAAATACTTAAGTGATTACATGCAAGCATAATTCAATATTTCACAGCAATGACAGATATAAACAGCGGCAGTTATTGACCAAGAAAGTTGATAACCGCTAGTTAACGAGTGACCCAATCAATTAATTGCCGATATTGGACACGCTGCAATGTTACAAAATTACTTCCTTGTTTCCACAAGACTAAAGATTGACAAAATTCTATCTAGATACTTACAACACACAAATCTTTATATCTACCTACCTATTTACTTGTTCGTAAAAGAATACAAACTTTGGTCCGAGTTTATGCAGCTTAGGTAAATGGAAAAGACAGAGGGCGAAAATTAAACACATTTATGTACTTATCGATTTCTCAGTTAGATGCCTAATTAACTAATATAACTGTTAGTCTGTTACCTACAGAGGGCTCATTCTATGCTAATTTTAAATTCTAAATATTTGGGTGCATAGGACCTACATAATTATGTATGTGGGACCTATATTGCCGTGTAATTAAATGCATACAAATCAGATAAATGGATACGGCCGAGGCTGAAACTCCTCACTAGCCACAGACATTTCTGTGCTTTTAGCCTTAAATTCGTCATATTCCAAATTAGCTTTACTCTCCATAGAAAGAGTATTATCTCCATAGATTTGTAGCTTCCGGTGGCGCGCTAGGTACCTGTTGTGATTGACCAAATAGATTTTTATTTTAGATGATTTTCGACGTTGGGTAATGTTTGCTATGTGACTGACTGAGTAGACTTACCCTATGTCTAATATAAAATATAGGTCTGTGGAGCCGAAAAACAGCTTCCAAAACATGCAGGTCCTTCGACCTATACCTACTGACCCGATTGGCAAATTCTGTGATTTTTTGGATCTACTGATAAAATTAGACGAAGTTCCACACATGGAACAGATAGGTACAGATGCAAATATAACAATCAACATAATTATTTAAAACGGTTGTATGAGATCAGAATAAATATTGCCTTTCTTTCTAAAGAGTCCTGTTTTCCTACACATTATTGTGAAGATAGACAAGGGACACTTTTGTGCCAAGTGCAAGTAATACAAAGAACAAAAGTGAGTAGGTACCTACGTAATGGAAGAGTTAGTCACCCACTTACTGCTTGTTCATTGTGTTTTCATAATTTTATCTTTTCTTTGTTTTGGTCGCTTTTTGTGGATAAACGGCATTATAGTCAGTCTGTACTTGCTTACCTATGGATATGTTTTTACTTTTCGTACCTATGTTCTATAGATTCTGATCTATTTCTTTAGAAATATTTAATATTGCAATCAAAATCCTTTACACAGTTCAGAAAACTATGTTACAAAGACACTTCAACTGAATGTTTTCAGACGTGTCGTTTACCTCCGAAAGAAAAATATATTGATTGCATAATACAGGGATGGATGTCAAATTCGTGTAATATCTTAAACCACATAATAATATGTATAAGTAAATTAGTATTAATTTCATTATTAGCTCATTTGATTAGAATATTACTAGGTAGGTACATAAATTAACGTGTTATGAAAAAATGAAAATATTTGTTAAGAAAATATTAAACATGAACATCTAAGTATTTCACGATGTTAAGTTATCTTTTATCAATTACCTAAATAACAACCATCATATACAATTCCAACTTAGTTGATATGCGTATGAAATCTGGAGTTAATGGCGGCACATCAAGGCATTGACATTTTGGAATGAGAGGCATAAAATAATTAACCAGAGAAAATAATATTATGGGGTCACGGTCGTTACCTGTAGGTACATAACTAACTTAGAGAACGCAGTTGAAAAGCATTACACGAGTAAAATTAAATGTTACAAATAACTGTGGTTACACTACGTTCTCTGTGGTGAGCAATTAGCTAATCATCTGACATCCATATAATAGGAGAAACATTTAAAACTCGTAAAAGTAAGTTTTAATGTATTTCGATTTAACATTCTGGTGGTACCTACCTATTATATTTTGCTCGAGTAAGCAAAGGAGAGTACATGTGGAATGCAGAGAGTCAGTTGACTCCAAGAGAGCCGTAAGCAGTGACTAAGGAAAGTACACGATAAACGAAACAAGCCCTAATATAACATATAACCAATCTCTCCAGCCAGAGTGGTATCTCCAAATCCCACTTTTGACTCATACGTCTTGCTATTTTAACGCAAATTAGAAAATCTTAATATATATGACGGCGGATTGCTTTATTCTTGGCCGGTATCAACACTTCACATCACAGTTCGTTATAAGTTCACACCAAATCAAATTTAACAAAACTGACTAGAACTATTTTGTATTACTGAACACGAAACGAGTGACAGTTTCTAGGTACTTGTTGCCCGCCCGGAGTCTCCAAGAGAAGTGATAGTTGTCGTTGCTCCGTTGAACGTCAACCGTCATCCCCCTTCTTCGACTGTAGCGAACGTGACGCGTAGACTCTGTCGAAGCGCGCAATCTTCGCACTTCCGTTTCGTAGTCAATTGACGTCCTATACTGATGACCATTCCGATATATAAAATCCTTGCGTTACTGACTGACTGACAGACACGCTACAGCCGACACTACTGGTCGTAAGAAGATGAACTTTAGCATGTATGTTCCTTGGGCACCGTAGGGGTGCACTAAGACGGGCTTTCCCGAAATTCCCACGGGATCGGGCAAAACGGGAAATTCGAAAATATGTGCGTGCGAAGCCGCTGGCTTCGACTAGTATTAAATAAAAGTCCTGTAGAAGGCTATAAAATGATGAAGTAAAAGACAACCACAATTTTATTAACAGTCATTAACGTTTTAATAGAAAACAGCTATAGCTCCTCAAGAGCGGTGGAAAGTTCAAGAGGTTTGTATCACGTGACATTTAAAAGAAAATCGAAACTACTTGTACGTATAAATAATATAGTTATAATAAAGCAGTGCGTTTCGTTGGCCCCGTGGATCGATACTGGGTACAAAGGAGGTGGTTCAGGTGGTGGCATTTCTGTAGTGAACCCTCGACCCTCGCGTGACACGTCACACGGCCTGACTCACACCTCTATCAATCGTACTGCTGAAATAAACCGCAGCATTAAGCAACCAACTGCGCAACACAAAACATTATTGTGTCTTTGTTTTTATGTTACACACTCATAAACACACCTATTGCTAATGAATCGCCTTAATACAATACATAATTATGCATCTATAACAGTGTCATTAGCAGCCCTTTATAGATTATCGATACTGTATGTTACTGTCTGATTTTATATTTGTAGAGACATATCCGTGTAGGCTCTTAAGTATCAACTTCACTAAAGATGACTTGTAATGTAAATATTACAAGGCGCTATTAAATTTTCCTAAGTCGATTCGACCTTCGTATTAGTGCGATGCCGCGGTGGTTCGACTCCTGCATGGCGTCATCGTTAGCAAATATACTTCACTGTTTACGGTAAAACAACTATGTGACACGTGTTGTGTAACTACCGTGTCGTAAAAATAATGTTCAGCGTTTACATTTACTTTAGATAGTTACACGGCTCTACTGTTTGAAGTTTCAAGTAGAGTTGCTTGGGAGGGAATGCTGAAAATTGATTACGAATAAACGCTAATTATTTAGATACGAAGTAGGTAGCAACCAACCAAGAAAATGTTTTGAAGTTTTACTTACCTTAGCTGTATGTAATTGAAATACAAATAGCATTCGACATGAACCTACCTCTTTTTTATTTGTTTTTTTTACACGAAGTTTGACGTAGGAGATTCCTTAGCGAACAAATTTGCGAGACGATGCAGTTTTAACAATAACATTAATGAGCTCGTTGGATTGAAGTGTGCAAAGCATTAATTGCATCGGAAGCAACTTTCTTTTTCGCTGATGTTCAGTTAGTAATGTGCAGCGAAGCACAGTGCGGTGGTAAATCGCGGTGGCGTGGTCGTTCATGTTGTACAGCGTTGGTCGGCAGCGGCCGGCGGCGGTGATGTGATAAGGTTGGCGGGCGCGCAGACGGCGGCTCGCCCGCGGCCGCCAGCTAGTGTGCCTCAGCTCGCGACGCCGAGCGCCGCGACGCCCGGCGATCTCCCGTCTTACACCGCCACGGCAAAAACAAACACCGTAATTATCTCGCCGCGATAAAACGATACAACGTGCTATCAGTTCTTGATAACTCACCAGTGCGATAACTGATAAAGTAAATGGTTGACGCCTAACGCACTGTGTATTATGTAAAAGCCTAAAAGTGAATTTCCTGGAGGTGCAATTATGGCTATGGCGACCGCCCCTCGTAAGACGGTGTCCATCTACGATTATCCGGAGCATCTGAACCCTTTCCACGAGGAGGACAATCACAACAAGATCCGGTTCTGGACTCTGGGCAGACGGCTCAACCGATCCAACAGCATCAGTTTCTCTGGACTTAAGGACCTTAAGAACTCATGGTGAGTTAAGTGAAAACAATCTGATCGTCCACTTTGTTTTATAAACTTTGGCGTTCTCTTACAGTATAATCGAGTACCTACATTTAAATTGAACCTTGTAGATTGCTTTCTGGCCAATAAATATTATTGCATTGAAACTGTAATTACAACTCTAACGGTGTGCTCTAAATAAAGTTTTCACCTTGTCATGTCTAGAACCTAACTGTGATCTAGCCGAGTAACAATAGTTTTAATATTTAATTGCTAAGATGAGACTTAGACATCAACCTACGTAGGCACCTACCTACTTGTCAATAGACATAAACAGACAGCTAGACATTCTATTAATGAGGACTTCGATTTAACTCTTGTATTAATAGATTTATATGTACATAATTATGTACGTACATCAGTACTGAGAACGAAATTAACTTTTGATATTTAAAACATTGTAGAGTCATCGTCCGATTTTAGGTAGAATTATGATCAAACTGTTGAGTCACGACGGAAAATATGCTAAAGAGAGGTTACAAGACTTACCTACATTATAAGACGTCGCAGCATTTTGACAACACTGGACTGGCGTTAAATAAATAATTACCTAACCAAATTGTCAACAAAATGACTATCTTATATGTATGTAGCAAGATACACACTAAACGATTGTTCTTAACCTTGTCACAAGTTGCTTGCGCAATATGAATAACTTTTACTACTTAACAATAATTTATACACGAAGTAATATCAAAAGATCATAGATTTTCCGAGTATCCAAAGGTCATGAATAGAATCTTCCGCTTGTACGTGAACAGAATCTTGATTTCGCAATGTATGCACACGTAGCCGGCAGTAATGCTGCATAATACCTATTCACTTGCTCAAATAAAATTATAAAACCACGTGTGTTTATATAAGAGAATGAAATAACTGATATATACAAGAATTAAATGTACAAAATTTTAATACAATGGCGGACCAAAATATTTTTAATATGATTCTCATGGTTCTCGCTTAATTTAACCGTAAGATTGTCGGATTTCAGAAAAGACGGTACTTAAAAGTCACTTACAAAGATGAATTCTAAGCATATGCAAGATATATTATTGCACCCTACGTGAATATAAAGTCGAGTAGAGCGTGCATTGACCAATTTACCACATTTACGCAATCTGCCGAATTAGCAAGCTGTACCTACCTAGGTACTGGTTGACACACTGAATAACAGTAGAGATAAAAAAGCAGTTGTGGATTTTTTCTCAATCGTCGTCCAAGTAAGTATTCCCATTGCATACCCAGAAATGCACAGATATATAGGTAGGTAGGTAAATAAAATCTTTTGACATTAGATTTTCATAATCTTTTTATAAAATTAACTTCTTTATTAATTCTTGATGTACCTACTAATAATGAACAAAACGATTAGAAATAGGTAATAAGATTGTTACATATTGTAAAGAATATAATATTCTATATTTACTTACCCAGATGATAACAAGATCAGGGACACATAGTAAACATCTGTTCGTCAATCTCTAAAGATATCTATTTGATTTCTACATAAACATAATATTTTATGAAGCCAATAATTACGTGAGCGCTGATATTGGTAGTACAAACTATACAGTGTGTAGAGAATTTGTTCAACCAAATATCTTTTTACGATCTTGGTGTCACTGATGTATAAAAACCCATCAATGATTGGAGTAGGTGTATTAGATTTTGCATCATAGAATTTTCCATAAATTTTCAGTCACGGATAGAGTCTGGGGATCATTTATTGACATGTCCCCTGATCGATAGCTCATTATCTATCATGATTATAATTCAAAACATGTACTTACATAGATAATAAGTATAGAGAACATAATTATTCCGTGATCGTACTTTTATCACAAGTAAGCGCGAAGAGTATCAAGTCGAAGGCATGATACTTGTTTGTTTAACCATATCAACTAGTTGTGAATAATGCAATTGTCGTCAGATGTTTATTTATAGGATTGAAGTCACTATTGGCACTTGGTGCTGTCACAGAATACGAAATACTGCTACATGTTGAATTATGCATGAACGATACGCAAGCTTATTTAACATAGTTCACTATGCCCTCATCTTTCATATTTAGTATATTGTACCTGCTAACTTTGATAGTAAGATTTATTTCTATGTAATATTATAATCGAGCAATAAAAATGCATAGTAATAATACACATACATACATACATAACGTCACGCCTTTTATCCCCGAAGGGATAGGCAGAGGTGTATTTCTACACCCACTTTTCGCCAGACATACTTTAGTCCCACGTAATAAGGGGCGAGAGTATTGCCGTATCGGGCACATTTCCAGACTCCGTGCGGCTACTGAGAATTTCGTGACAGAAAAACCCAATAACACTGCCCGACCCAGGAATCAAACCCGGGACCTCCCGATCCCACGCGCACATTTATGCCGCGAGACCAACGAGGCATTCGTATAGGGTTTGATGTCGAGTTTTCCGTCTCTACGCAAAGATGGTATTTGCATCGTGTTATCCCTTAGTCGCCTCTTACGACACCCACGGGAAGATAGGGGGTGGTGACACTTGTATTCTATGCCGTCAACCACACGGCAAAGTAATAATGTATTAATTAAATGACTTATATTAGCAGGCTGCGCTCTACCAAGGTTTTTTTATCCTACGTGATCAGGTACAAGGTTCTAATCTATTATTATATTAATTATATATATTGTATAGGTATTCTAATTATGATAATAACTGTTTAATTTAACCACGTTATAGACTTACCTATAGAAGAGATAACTAATAGATGTTAGGTAGGTACGTGTATCTATAGGTAGATAGAGCTAAATTTAGATCATTTTCGTCTAAGTATACATTCAGTAAGACAGTAAAAAAAATTACATTCATCATCATCAGCTTTATACCGGTTACGTCCAAGTCTTTCGCCTTGGAGCCCGAGGTCCGCTTATTGGTCTAGTATCCAGATTTGCCAGAATATTGGCTTTGTAGAGGAATAAGACTGTCGTTGTTCCTCCGACCACAATTGTATGTGCAAATTATCGGATTTGTAAAATTGTATTGTTTTTCTTTTTATTGTCATACCTTAACAACGTACAATTGTCAAATGTTATATATAAATAGGTAGATACATAAAATAAAATCTCTTATAAGTAGTTAGGGACGTTTTTTGTTTGTTAATTGACCTGCAACTCTAATATCTAGATACAAGATACCACACGATTCGTTTTTTGGTAATATTTAAAAAATGCTACTATTCAGGACAAATATGACGTTTAAAAAGCTTATCAAGAAGTACAATATTATCACCAAGGTCAAAAGATTTAGGCCATTGAAGCCGCAGATTCTTCCAGTTATACCAAAGTACAGAATAATTTGTTATCATACAATACAGTGCAGGAAATGACTGTTAAATTGAGACAATTTATTAATAAAGGAGGTGATTCTTTTCGTCGCTTTATCTACCTTATCAGCCCACATTCACCCACTACTCGACTACTCAATACGATACAGTGAGCCGTGAGGTCTCCCCTATGTTACGTCAACTTTTGAACTAGTTTTCTCAATGATCGATGAGATCTGATCTGGATGTCGACGAACTTACGCATTATGGTCTTCTAATTGTTTTGTAGTTCGAAGTTTAACAAGCATTGGATGATTTGAAATCTTCAATAATCACATTATAATTAAAGCAGAAATGCTTCAGTTACTACATTCTATAATTATGTACTTATTTACATTCTACAATGATTCGTAAAGCATTCTACATTCTATAGGACCTACCTATTCCATACCATTGTACCAATTCAACTTTACGGTATGTAGATTTTTTTAGGTAGTAAGCCTTGCTGATTTCAGCATGAATGGGCTGACTCGACCGGGGCAGTACTACCCTCTCACAGAAAATCGACGTAAAGTAACAGGACCTAAACTGTTGCGTTTCTTTCGGTGAGTGAGAGTGCCGGAGGCCCCATCCCTTTCCTTCTCCCTTATCCCACTCCTCCGCCTATCCGTTTTCCCAACCCCAAGGGGCGGCAACGCACCTGTGACTCCTGTGGTGTTGTTTGTGTCCATGGGCGGCGGTAATTGCTTACCATCAGGCGATCCGCATGTTCGTTTGCCGCCTTTTACCATAAAAAAAAATTGCAGAACATGCTGTAGGTACGTACAGTTTTGTAAGAAGAATATTCGATTAGATTTTCCCTATTTTATAAGCAAATATCACATTAACATAATATGATAGGTTAACTGTGTATGCAGTTATAAAGTCTGAAGTAATTATACACACCTAAAATAACCTTGTGGACAGGTGGCATTCACATATACTTAACTGTAGAATGTAGCGCTTATTTTTGAGGTAGCACTGTCGTCGCTTTTCCACCGGGCGGCGCCGGCTCATTGCTGTGAAACATACACGTAACATAATGTGGTTGCCGTGGTGGTGACATATTGATGAGCAGATTGATACCACGGTACCTAATATACAAAAGATAACATTACCGTGATGATACCGATGTTTTCTGGCCTATTTTCGCGCACCTGGCAGCTTTTGATATCAATATCAATAAAATTATCATGTAGTAGATTTAAGTAGATACTCGACTGGATGTTTCCTGTTATTTTGTGTTCTGGGCTACACTAGACGAGGCAACAAATAGGCTGGGATCGATCCCACTCTTCATTTCTACAAACGCACTGGAGTCCGTCCATAAGAGCTAACTTTTCCGTGTTTCCCAAGATGAAACCTACCATTACCAGAGTAAAGCCAACCCAAAATTAAAAGTCCCTCAAACCAAAAGTCTTAATTCGCCACTAAATAAGTGCATGATTTTTATTAGGTATAATTAAAACGTTTACGGTGCATTAACTGCTTCCGGGTTTAATTCCTGGGATGTTGCGGTTGTTTTTGTTTATGTTTGCCTGTTGAGTAACTCCCTTGATGCGGAAAGAACTATGGAACTAAGACAGACGATAATGCTTTTTGATATGGTTTGTTTTAAGTTACACGGACATACAGCTTTATTTCCTGTAGGTCCGAAACCATTAAACCATAGCCAATAAATATGTGTGTTATTTACCTTACCGTTTCAGGCGAGAGTCTTTATTTGCATGCTAAATTTTGTTGCACTATATTTACACTTACTTACTACATGTACATTAATTTGTAAACAACATTATTACGGTTATAAACGTTTTCTGTAGCACTGAACCACTTTAAATTCAGGGCACTCTTGCGTGATTAATAATTTGTTCTCCGCTCCTTTTTGTTCATTATTTCCAAGAAACATGACTGTTTCTTATAAGAATTGACGAGTAAGTATTTTAATTAAATTGCAACAACACTGTATGACAATAATAATCGTGACAGCGCGAAACGTCCTTATTTACGAATGCTTGAGCAAAACAAATTAAAAATAAACAACGAACCTCAGTTGCAAGAACAATACAACAAAGTGTAGGTAGTTATAATTAAATATATGAAGCATAATATTTGAACGTAACAAAGAACATAAAACAAACCAAACGCCACGCAAACGTGCTGTTCCAGCCGTAGGTTGGCACAGTTCCAAACATTCAAAGCTAGATTAGGTCCATTTAACTAGGTCCTACAACAGTGATTATTTCGGACAGGATATTTGATAAGCGAGTACGAAAACTGCCGTAGTTAGTACCAGCTTGTTCAATATCTCAAGTTGAGAATACCTAACTACAAAACCCATCAAAGCCATACTTAAAGCAGTCAAAGCACGGTATAAAGAAGTAATAAGTGTAACTGGGTTTATAGCACTTTCATGTTCATAATGATCTTATAGCGATGGTAGAGTATGACTATGTAGTCGAAATATTGATCTATACTAAAAACAAAAACTCTATGTTTTAAAACAAATAAAGTTAATGATGATATTTATATACCTTTACGTAGCTCGTAAAAGACGTCAATGTCATTCTGTGGGGAAACCAATCGATTAAGTACAATAATAATATGTACTTCATTAGGTATGTATCTACGGGCAATACAAAATAGTCCAACACTACTAAAACGGTTTATTTTCGACGCGTTACTAGTAAAGTTTAGAAGGTGGATTAAGATTAAATACATAGGTAGATCTATAATTTGTCTGATATCGGTATTTAAGAATTTATAAGTATGATTATCTTATCAGTCATCTGACCTATTGGAATCAGAAGACATTTTAAGTTATTCCGGTATATTATGATTTATTTATTATTATGTTGTTGCGATAGCCAAGTGGAGAGACCGATAGACTGCTACGCAGAGGGTCTCGGGTTCGAATCCACGGCGCGCACCAATGACTTTTCGAAGTTATGTGCGTATTAAATTGTTAATTATCGCTTGCTAAACGGTGAAGGAAAACATCGTGAGGAAACCTGCATGTCTAAGAATTCTTTATAATGTTCTCGAAAGACATGTGAAGTCTGCCAACCCGCACTTGGCCAGCGTGGAGGACTATGGCCTTACTCTTCTCATAAGTTAGAAGAGGCCCGTGCCCAGCAGTGGGACAGTATAAAGGGCTGATGATGATGATGATGATTATGTTTTTTTACTCGGCAGGTTGAATAATATTAAGATTAGGTATCTACGACATTGGTAAGCATCTCCAAGGACGGAACAATATTCTAAGAGTAATAGAGCCGTCCTGGTTTCAGCAGGAATGTGCCGGCTCGGCTAGGAACAATCTTAACATAATCTTTTCTTCAAGTATCTATCTGTGTATAAATTGGCCGCGCAATCATCCTCTCTTTGCTGCACTACCTCACTCCATCTGGAGAGATGATTTCTTCTCTACCACTTGACGTCATTCTAAGAGAAGACTCTTAGAATGAAGTCAAGCACTAAGGCAATAAGATACAAATGTCAATTGATTTCACATAATATGTTACATATAGCTCTAAAGGCAAAGACATAAAAAAGAATACCCTAAATCGAAAAAATCATTTTATGGTTCACGCAAACTGTTGTTCCATGTGGGAATCGAAACCACAGCGGCCACGGCACGCCATCGCCAGTGCTAAGCGGAGGCGTTCGCTCAAACAACGCAACGAGCAATCAAACACTTACCATAATCCTATATAGTCCTATGTCAGTTTAAATATGAAATACGGCTTAAATAGTCCATGCAGATAAGTCATAATTCACTATAAATGATTAGACATGTGGCTGGGTGCTAGACAGAGTAACCTTCGTAGCACTATAGAGTATCATTCTCTACAATTTATTTTTATTAGTTATGCGCTATCAGTAATATAATACGAAGGAAATATTGTATCTGATGTATGATGAACACGAAGCTGCGGCTCTGGGTGATTAAAAACACCGGTCAAATGGGAGTTAATCTTGCACGAAGGGTTCTGTACAAACATCGCAATATAGAGTCAAAGATTTTTCAATAGCTGTAGGTATAGAGCAAATGCAAGATCTTTAGGAATATTACATTATAATTAGTAGAAACCTAATCGTGAATACGCAGGAATAGCCCAGTGGAGATACCAGTAGAATGCCATGAACAGGGTATGAGGTTCGAACCATGGCGTGCACCACTAACTTTTCGGAGTTAGGATTGCCCCGTGCCTCGAAGAGTCGGTCCGGACTATACAACTTTGGTATTGTATTATATTATATTTGTATATATATCTTTGGTAGTCTATATAGGGAGTCAGTAGCAGTACGTCTAAATAAACTTGAACAAAACTAATACTTGTCTGAACCATGAAATATAGCTATCCCTTTAGGTTGCGGCGGTAAGACAGGCAGTCGCTCTAAGGAATACTAATATTCGGTCAAATCCGGTTAGACTAGTAAGCAGACCTCGGGTTGCAGCTGGGATAACGCTAGTAGGATGATGAGGTACCAAATCGTTCAAAAATCAGATACAGGAGTAATAAGACATCAAAACTTTGTAGGGATCCACGCAGTATATCAACAATACGTTACAAGAAAACCTCACTGACCATAATTAACCGTAGCTTATCACGCAACTAGAACTGTTAATTGTACCATTATATCTATAATTATAAAAATAATTAAAAACTTGTTAAAATTGCGAAACCTATGAAACATTTCAATTAGTCGTAAGTAGGCATTTAATGGAAACGTAGATACAAATTAATAGCTATTTGGATAAACAGATACTTACCCTATTTTAGACTTGCAGTATTGTACTGAATGCCATGTAAGTAGAGATCAGGTGATAATTGGAAGACTCTCATGATATATTTTGATAATGTTTAATAATATACGAAGTCGCTAGTATCGCAATTATGTGTTTGAATGCAAACATTCTAGTTCATAGATCCGTTTCCTTTGCATCACGGGAAACAATGCTAAGGCCACTTATACTAGCATTACTAGCCGTCGTATTACCTACAGCTGAGAGGAAGGAGGGATAGTCAAGAGGGGTCAATGTGATCGAGGCATCAGCGCTCCCAGGGAGTAGATAAGACATCTACCGATGGAAACGACTAACAACATCTTGTGCACCTGGCTTTTACTTATGTTTTGACATACAATATCAGATATCAGTAACACTGTCTTTACCATAACGGCTCATCGGGCATGTGACCAGGGCTCACATCCTAACATCCATCGTATCCTTCAGGAGATCTACATTAACATATTACACTTAATAATACACTAAAGACTAAATAATCATTTTTGTGAATTATCATTTAACAGAAAACTGTTCTCATCACTCACTGTCTACTTTTCAAAGGGCTCCCCAATTTATGTGTGTCTAAGCCCCCGTCAAGACTTCAGACAGCTCTGAATATAGCTCTACTTTTCAGATCATATGCATACCTACTTGATGAATAGTCTATATATGTAAGTAGCTACTTCACTTCGTCACACTAAATCGAAACAATTTTCCTCATCTGAACTACAAAAGTTGCTTTCATGTTGTTGTCGTTAAACGTTTACGTAACCTCGTTAATTTGTCTGATTTATTAGAGCTGAAGATAGCTCGGTGACTCAAGTGTTCAACAATCCAAACAAACAATGTCGGATATGAATATATGATGCAACTTTGGTAATCATACGTGAGCTTACCAATTTCAATAGATACGTTTTTAGTAGGTACCTATTATGTAGCTACAGAGTTACAGAATACTCGGGTTGTTTTCTTAGGGCTCCGATCTCCGAGGTACCCGTACTGGAGAGCCCTGATTTATTTATGTCTTGGTAAATTCAATTAAAAGTCAATTTAGCTTAAAAGTATAGTCAACAGCAACATACCGTTTATAAAATATTATTAGTTACTAAAATGAAATACCTACTTAACTTTAAGGATCAGATAAAAATATACCTAGACTTTTGCTGGCTTACTACAGTTATAATCAAAGAATACAAAGTAGAGTTTCTTAGGTCGATCACAGTTTTTTTATTGTTACAATCGCTTTTTTTCAATACCTACACGAAAATCTAAATATCTAGACTAAATAAAAAAAATACATAATTAAAAAACAGACAAAATTGGACTTCGACAATCCACTATAAAAATACATGGGAAAGTAAAGTTTAAAAAAAATATTGGCAGTAGGTAAGTAGGTAGGTACATCTAATTTGAAAAATACCTATTGTTGTCATATATTGTAGAATATATTTGATAATATTTTATTATGTACATAATGTAATAGTATGTAATATTCTTTCTGTTCTTCTTATATCCTATAGTATTTAAAACATTTTATTCAAACTGTTTTAACCTCTAATAAATCTATAAGCTGGTGTTGTACAAAATTTCTAATTAAATACTTTCGTCTTCTATATTTCAAACTCATACATTTATGCACTTTTTATGTCAACGGTACAAGTCGAAAATAATAGAAAAAGTAGGTAAACATGATAAATCGGGGCTCTAAGGGATAAACCCGACTACTCTACCATACATGAAATCTATGAAACTGCCGCAATGTATAAGAATACTAAGAAACAGTAAAACCTGCACAATATACGTATAATTCGATAGGCAGCGATAGCCGAGTGGACACCAACATACTGCTATGCAGGGGGTATCGGGTTCAAATCCACGGCGCGCACCAATGACTTTTCGAAGTTAAATGCGTAATTATCGCTTGCCCCGTGCCTCGGAGAGCACCTTAAGCTGTCGGTCCCGGCTGACATGAAGATCTTTGACAGTCGGGGAGTCAGTACCCTCAAGTAAACTGATACTAGTTTAAACCATGGAATATCGCTATACCTTTGGGTTGCGGAGGTCAGACGACAGTCGCTCGGTAGAAAAGCCGATATTCTGTCAAATCTGGTTAAACTAGTAAGTGGACGCCGGGCTCCAAGTCTTGGATGCAACTGGGATAACGCTAGGACGATGATGATGATGATGAGTAAAATCTGGATAAGTAAGTGGCATATATACACATCACCCATAGGCTTATACCTCACAGAGGCTTTTCATTTACCTACCCAGTTGTCCAAATAGGCAAGCACTATGCAGTTGAGAAATAACAGTCTTAATTATTGAGGACCCTACAAAGAGACATCGAAAATTACTGTTTTAATTTATAGAGTTGCAACTTATTTCGATTTTGTTTATAACACAGAGTATATTAATAACCACCTCGGACGGAGTAGTTGCTGCCGACTGCATGTCTAAATACCATTTAATCAATTTAATGCTAACGCTCAATTTGGCTTAGAAACTATACAAGTTTCTACTGTCAATTAAGTTTCGAGAGTTCATTAACGTCAAGTTTTACTTTGTACTCCTATAGTGTAATGTTTCTGTGTTGAATATTGGTATATATATGGGACCCTGCCGTTTTGCCGAAAAGATTTTGACAAAATTTCATTACCCAAACAAATTTTAGCAACCTTTTTTTATACCATTGCAATATTTCGAATGATTTTAGTACGCATATTTTTATTTGGTCAAATTTTTACTTGGCAAAATATTACCAAGTATAATGTCATTACGGCATTTGGTCTTTTATCAAACGATTTATTACAGCAAACAATTTTCAGACAATAAACGTTTGGTGATATTAGTTTAAATAAGGAAGTAGTTAGAGTAGGTTAATTATAAAAAAATGGATATGTTAGGTTAGGTTAGAACTTAGAACTGTGACCTCCTACGCACGAGCCGAGCGAGCGAAGCGAGCGGTGCCGCGGTAGCGGCCGGCGAGTGCCAGAAACGACTTGCATTAATAGAAAAAAGACATTGTTTTTAGTAGGTTACCCGGAACTGAACTATTTAGATTAGGATAATTATTGATTTCGCGTAAAAACTGTTATTCCAACTGAAATATTTGACTAAATAAAAAATGTTAAAAGTACTAGTTGGTAAACAAGTTATAGTTTAAACGTTCATTTCCCTAACATCAGGTTTGCGTTACAATTTTTTGTGAATAGATTTTTTGCTAAGTAATAATTTGGCAAATGAAATTATGCGTAAAATTTTTTGGGAAGTGAAAATTTGTCAAATTCCTTTCGGTCAAACAAGGGAGACCCGGTATATAGATAGTTTGTCACACTTTTTACCCGACTACGGCGGATTATTTATACGTTGAACATAGGGGAGGCACTTTTTAAATAAATTCTTTATGTACCAAAATATACAACGCCTACCTAAGCAGGCCAATAATAATAACCATTGCCATATCTACTTATTTACAAATAACGACGTGTGTAAATATTCTGGGGATTTTATCAGGTCAGGCAAATCCCAGAGACCGCAGTACCTATACTACATACACAATGATGTCAATGATCTATAAGAGCATATTGTGCTTAAAGTCGCCTAGAAATAAATGTTACAAAGCAAGAAAACTCACAAATGTCAAATACTTAGCCTCAATGCAAAAATTGTTGATTTGGTTATAACACGCAATGTATGAAACCTGTTAAAGGAATTTTAATATTAAGTACCATCATGTGAATAGGTATCTTGTGATTAGTCATAAGTACCAGTATCCATTGTTTTCGCTATTGACCCAGTTATAAGTAGGTACAACTTTGTTAAACTACAGTTGCAGCAAATACTTAGTTGTTCAATGCGATTTACAATTTACATATGAAAAACCTGACTTATTAGCTTCCTTATTTACTGCATTTTAACGAACGTCTTATGCATTTAAGTACCTCATATAAACGCGTCACAAAACCTTCGGAGCTGCTAATTAAATCTATATAAATATAGCATATGATACCATAATGTGTAAAGTAATGTTAACAAAGATTATTCTTAAAGTGCCTGTTGTATCGCGTTAAGGAATGTCTTCAGTACATAAGATAAAGAGGCTAAGGTGAATCATAGGTCCGACAAAGGCTGCTTTACCAACTAAGATGAGCGAGGATGCGTATCAGGGGATGTGTTTATTAAGAACCAATAGAGTCTCGCTCAACGCTGAGCGAAGCTAGCTAATGAAGTAACAAAACACATCCCTTGCTACGCATCTTCGTTCATCTTCAGTAAACACAACCAAAGTCAAGTGTGATCTTTAGAACATTCATGTGGGTCATGCCCAGTTCATACAAGTTAGGATTGTTAGAGCAATACTCGACCTGTTAATTCTCACTGCAGCTACTTATGAAGGCCACAGCCTTGGAACATTAGATGCCGTTAGTATACATTTATTCTTTTAGCCTAACGGGTTCTTAACTAGTTTATAGATTAGATCGGTTGTAATTATAAAAGCCAATAAATTATATTTATGAATCACCGACTTCACTTAGGAGCCTTTAAAAACTTAGATACCAATATAACATGTCTGATTTGAGTTGCTACTATACATTGATCTGTATGTTATCTCAATGCTGCTATAGTAGTAGCACAGATAAAACAATACCAGGTAGTAGCAACTATCAAGATCTCTGACTTATCTAGTTTATTTGTGAAAGACAGATCACTTACCTATTTAAACTTACCTATCTAATTATTCATGACTTTTCTATACTCGTGGCAACACTCCCGTGGGTGTCGACTATCGCGAGAAAATGTGGCCTATGTGTTATTCTGATGTAGAAGTTAAGCCTACCTACTACAGAGTAGCATCAGAATCCAAGGTTTAACGTGAAAGAAGGACAAACTTACTTTGACATTTTTAATATAAAATACCTATAATAATTTTCAATGTAGGCAGCGATAGCCGAGTGGATATACCAACAGACTGCCATGCAGAGGGTATCGCGTTCGAACCCACCATGGCGCGCACCAATGACTTTTCGGAGTTATGTGCGTATTGAATTGTTAATTATCGCGTGTCCCGTGTCTCGGAGAGCACGTTAAGCCGTCGGTCCCGGTTGTCATGAAGATCTTTGACAGTCGTTACAGGGCGTCAGTACCTTCTAAATAAACTGACACTAGTCTAAACCATGGAATATCGCTATCCCTTCGGGTTGCGGAGGGCAGACAGGCAGTCGCTCCGGGGAAAAGCTAATATTCAGCCAAATCCGGTTAGACTAGAAAGCGGACCCCAGATTGAAACTGGGATAACGCTAAGAGGATGATGACCTATAATAATTTTCAATGTCTGCCGTGCGTGACCTAGAATTTAATTCTTAGTGGATATGCTTATTATTTTTTCTATTGAAAGCAATGGGAAGAAATTACCTTTAAATTCATCATAACCATAATTGAGTGGATGTACCTACTATACCTATGTAGGTATGATTGTATTGTAGGTATGTGTAATGCCGTTGGTGCAGTAAACGAAGTTTTATGTTAGTAGCCTTTTTAAAATGATTTATATTATGTGTTTATTACATTTAAATGCTACCGAATGACACAGATAAGACAATACCAGTACTAATGACTACTTTTGCGCCAGTAACTGGTTTAGAATGTTTAGATTCATATAATATTTTCCTCTACAATCTTCAACAGTTGATGCAGTCTGCGGTGTTAACTTAAAAGATCTTAAGATATAGTGAATACTACATCAATAGGTCTGTCTCTTCCTCTCTCATACAGGTATTATTTAATTTCTCGACATGAAATCGTATCATGTTGCAGTTGATAAAACAAACCCTCAAACGAGCCGCCAGTTCACCAAATTATTATTTTTAACTTGCCTGTGTATTATCACTGCAAATGCGGCCAAGAGATGATTTTCTTCCAAGTTCTTTCCATAGCTCTACTTTCTGTCTAAACCAGTATGTAATACTTATTTTGAGTGCAATAATGAATTTGACGAGGCAATATGTACCTAAGCAATTGCATAACTCGAGGACGAAAGGAGAAAACTGTTTGGTTATTCGACGCCCAACCGCAAAAGACAAAAATGTACTTACAGTTGTAGTCTACTTATGTAGATTAACCAAATATACTTACCTATTTATACCAAATCTCCATAAAAGATAAAATAATTGGCTGTCCATGTGCATGCATTAATTAGTTCGTTTTGTTTGTTTATACCTATCTGTAGTTTCAGCGTTATCTGAATTTATTAATTGAGATAACAGAGAAAATACGGATATTTATGAAACAAACAAAGTGTAGGTAGATTAGTAGATAACATACAGGTTTGATAACTGAATTCATTAAAAAAAAACAACAGGTAGCTAACACTCTCCTTTGTGATGACCTATGATTAAACATAATCTCGTACTCATAATATATTTACAAGTAAGTATATATTTATCAGCAATATGAGTAGCAAGTAGCAAGTACCAACCTCATTTCTACGGAGCAGAGAAATATTACCTATCTACAGCAAACTGAGGGCCAATTCTCGTATTTTTTATGATACTAGATGAGCGCGCGGTTACACCCGCCTTATTTAGAGCTACTGCCCAGCTCCCGTGGCTCATAGCGTGATGTTATATAGCCTATAGCGTTCCTCGATAAATGGGCTATCTAACACCGAATGAATTTTTCAAATCGGTCCAGTAGTTTCCGAGATTAGCGTGTTCCACCAAACAAACTCTTTAGCTTTATATATTACTAGTAGGTACTAGATTGAAATTATATTTTGAACGAAGTGAGATTTTATTTTGAATTGACTCAGAATCGGTATTCTGTTAATTTAATGTCATTAATCTGTACGAAAATCTGTACCTAAGTTGTTTAGATACTTTAGAGAAGGTGTTTGGTAAAGACCCTATCTGTGACATATGTACATATTTTGTTGATTAATCCCGTAGGATTAATACTTATTTATTTATTCGTATTTGTATGTAAGTATGTTATCATCCTCCTAGCGTTATCCCAGTTTCAACCTGGTGTCCGCTTACTAGTCTTACCAGAATTTACTGAATATTAGCTTTCCCACAGAGCGACTGCCTGTCTGACCTCCGCACCCCGAAGGGATAGCGATATTCCATGGTTTAGACTTGTGTCAGTTTATTTAGAAGGTACTGACGCCCTATAACGACTGTCAAAGATCTTCATGACAACCGGGACCAATAGATTAACGTGCTCTCCGAGGCACGGGGCAAGCGATAATTAACAATTCAATACGCACATAACTCCGAAAAGTCATCGGTGCGCGCCGTGGAATCGAACCCGATACCCTCTGCATAGCAGTCTGTTGGTATCTCCACTGGGCTATCGCTGCCTGCTATCTTATGCGTAATAATAATTGATAATATACAGGGTATCACAAGAAGACCCATCGCCGAGCCGAAGTCTACTCGTTTTAGACATCATGCCAAGTCATACCTACTAAGCAAAAATAAAACCTGGAAAACGTTTTTTTAAGGAATATACATTTTTTAACGCGCAATTAAAAGTGCGCGCATGCATTTTTTCGAAATACCTACTTAGCCATGGATGCATAGGAGATCCATAGAACAGGTTGGCGCGGTAAAGCATCGATTTTGTACCTAATCACAAAAATTGAATGGTAACTTTGAGCCTCAATATTTCCTGAACCAGTAATTTCCCAGGTATGGTGTCGAAGTAAAAAATGTTCGTAATCATTGGTACAGTATAGGGTTTCAGTTTTCGTTAAGGGTCTTTTTATTTTATATCCTGTATAATTGAGACATACATTCATCGTCTCAATGATTTAAGTAGGTACCTTTTTTCATTTAATTGCCTATCACCGCAATAGGTACTCCCCATTTCCCTAACAAAAAATATCTAATAAGGTTTAGTGAGTTGGTAGAGTTTGATAATTTGGTTTAGGTACATTTTATCTTTTACTGTTTGCCGTCTGCGATATATTTTTTATTTAGTGCCTTTCTTAGGCAGGCTTAAAATTCTATAACTTCACAAATTCGGTTCAACCAATTAGCGGTGAAAACGTAGGTACTAGGTACACAACAAAATGAATGTTACTTTCGTATATATTACCATCAATTTAAATACAATATTTGTACCAATGTCCTACCTATTTACGTAAGAATACTTATTATTCTAAAGAAAAATAAACTATTATTACAAGTTAGATATATTGTAATTTTTAATACAAGATACTACAATTAAACGATCAATAGAGTATTGACAACGTTGACGTGTTAAGTAATCGATTATGTACACAATACTTGTACCTACTAATAACGTTTTATCAAGAGCGATGAACGATTCTCCATCACCTATGTCATATGTGTACACTACAAATACTTAACTGCTGTGCCCGTTCCGATTTAGTACAGGCATCAGGGTGATATAAATCATGTAAATAGTCATAGTGCATGTTACACATAAAAAGCGCTTATTTCTACACTCTTTGTTGGGCACTTCCCGTTAACCGAGAATTATGTAATTCGGTACCTAACTAAGATTGTTATACAGATTCAAAGAAAAACTGAAAACTATACATCTGAAATTAAAATAATAAAAAAATATTAGTATATGTATATATAAGAGTTTAGGCCAAAAACCTGGGCGATTATATATATGTACTGATGGTATATGGTACCTATATGGCGATATACTGATGGTAATTGGTAGATTACTGACCGAAATAGACCAAGTTACCGAGAGATGGCGACTGTACTGCGAAAACCTTCAAAAAGACCCTAATACAACAGCTGGGTCTTCAGTCCAGGAAGTCGAGCAATACTTAGAGCCTGATATCATTGAATCCGAAGTTAGAAATGCTTTAAAAAGCTAAAAACAAACAAGTCAGCTGGAAGAGACACCATATTTGCTGAGGAGCTTAAACATCTAGGAAACACATGTGATTTGATGTTAATGGATCTGTGTAACCAGCTTTGGAAGACGGGTAAATGGCCTACGGACTGGCAAGAGTCGCTTCTGATTCCTCTGCACAAGTAGGGGTCCACGAAGTCATGCGTTAACTACCGAACAGTGGCGCTCATATCCCATGCTAGCAAGATAATGCTTTACATCATCAATGGACGATTGCAAACATATCTGCACCGGCACCGTCAAATACCAGATGAGCAAGCCGGTTTTGTTAAAGGCTGAGAATACTAGAGAGCAAATAGTCAATATGAGACAGATGATCGAGAAGAGCCGGGAATTTAATGTACCAATGTTACTGTGCTTTATTGACTACTCTAAAGCGTTTGATTTCGTAAGATGGGGATCTATGTGGCAAATCCTCCTAGAAATGGGAGTACCCTCGCATCTAATACAACTTATTGCGAGCTTGTACGAAAATGGAGAGTCCTGGGTCAAAGTAAATAATGTGGTGTCGTAACTCTTTAAACCGGAGAAAGGAGTCCGCCAGGGATGTATTATATCCCCCATCCTTTTCAACATTTATGGCGAATTCATAATGAGGAGAGCCCTAGAAGGATGGGAGGGAGTCATCGCAGTCGGTGGCAATAAAATCAGCAAAATCCGATATGCAGATGACACCACATTGTTTGCATCCTCCGAGCACTAACTCGCAGAGCTGTTCGACAGAGTAGAGCGTGAAAGTGAGAGGGTAGGACTCTCGGTAAATAAATCAAAGACCAAAGTTATGGTCACTGACCGAGCCGGACAGATCGTACGCGCGGGTGAATTGAAAGACCTGGAATTCGTGAGCGAATTTGTGTACCTGAGATCAATGATCAGCGATCAGGGAGGCTACGTGAGGGAAATTCGGCGACGTGCGCAGATGGGCAAAGCTACAATGAGCAGGATGTCAAGGATCAGGATAGACAGAAATATCTCCAACACACCAAACAGAGACTTGTGAGAACTCTGGTATTCTCGATATTCCTTTACGGCTCCGAATCATGGTCAGTTCACGCGGTGGATCGGAAAAGGATCGAGGCTTTTGAGATGTGGTGTTGGAGGAGAATGTTGCACATATCGTGGACAGCAAAACGCACTAATAAGTCCATTCTCGACCAACTGAAGATAAAAACTAGGGTCTCCACAATATGCTACCAACGAGTCCTGGGTTACTTTGGCCATGTCACCCGAAGGCAACCAGATAGCCTTGACAAACTGGTTGTAGTAGGGAAATTCGACGGTAAAAGACCACGTGGGCGATCACCTACCCGCTGGTCTGATCAGATCAAGGCAATAACGCGACTTACAGTGATGCCACTGCCCTTGGAAAAGCCGAAGATCGATTGGTGTGGAAACAGCTGGTCTACGACTCCGTGAAAGCATTTCAGGACGGACACGACCTTCAGTAATGAAGAGAACGACGAAGAAGAAGTATATAAAAATAGGTCGAAATTAGAATTGAAGCGAGGTATCTTTTAATAAAGGGCTTGATGAGCGTATTTCAAAACATATTTTATTTACATTTTATGACGCTGGAATTGTTATTTATTATGGGAAAAACATATTGTACTTACCTATCTACACATTAAACATGGTCCCAAAACTTCCTCCTTATCTCTTAATTTGTAGGATTCTCGGTGGGCGAGCCCGACTCGCTGCTTTTTAGAAAAGCTCTGTTTTCTCTCCGTTTCTTCGCGATCTCAGCGAATAACATTAAGTTGTCAATACAACTAAAAACAGCTTGTCAAATTTCATGTACATATAGATATAGCTTAAGTGCATATAGGTTCAGTCAACATTTAAATTTTCAGACCACACCGCTTACTAAAATGGCTACACACAGCAACACAGCAAGCTTTACACGTGGTTGACGTGGTACTCTATTTTACTGTAATAGAACTCTGTTTGTTTATATTAGCTTTGTAAAGTTTGACCCGGGCGTTGACTGGGAGTTATCCATGAGTGCGTTAGTGTAGGTATCATTTCTGAAGATTAACTGATATGTAAGTATCCGTAATGTAAGTATACCTATCTTTAGGGTTCCGTAGCCAAAGTGGCTTAAATCTGAACCCCTGATATATTCGCCATATCCGTTAAGTACCTAAAGGAAAAGTAAAAAACCGGTTGTTATAATAATAATATGTACCTACTTACATATATATCAGTAGCACGTTACGCGGCTAACAGGAATTAGTTACATGACTAACAATCATTCTGTATATATTCAGCAAGTAGTTCACTATCGTTTTGCACTAGGTAGGTAATACCGTAATAACAGCGAAGTGCACTTACACAGTTATTGTTGATCTTTTGATGCCAATATTGCCGGTAGTCGTCTGCTTCCAATCAACCGAATGGACGTGCTCCTACGTATATTATACTTAAGTGTTTCTATACTTAGATACGTTTGTAAAGAACAGAACACCGTTCACCTTCACACAACCTTAGCCATCGTGTTACCTGCGTTCATTTAATTTATAATGACAACGCAATTACATTCAATCTCATCATATTTTTAAGACCAAAGTCTAGACCTGTTTATACCTACGAAGTAAATATGTAAGTAGGTAGATACATGAATAGATGTAGGTATATGCTTCCTATTTCTCGTCGTCATTTATTACAAGGGCGGATCCAGTAGAAGGCTTAGAGCTTTTCTCCTGCAAAAGTACCTATCTGTTTATTCCAAAGACAAATTACTCATTAATATTTCCATGGAGGAAACCTTCCTTCACCAGGTTCAACCTCGCAACCGTGGAGAGTAACTTAGTAACATTTTGTAGGTAAGGTACCAACTTATATCTAAATGCCGTTAAACGAAGAAATCGGACTGATAGGTATTTTCTCACAGTAGAGACTCGACCCGGTAGAGTCATCGAAAATTTCATACACCGAGTGATGAAGCTAGTTATGCGTTGGTGCTTGGTAGCTTAGTGGCAATTCACTATACTAATCTAAGAATAAAAAAAAGAAAATCTATTACATATAAGATAACAGCTAGGTAACAGGTAATACCTTTGGAATCGAATGTTGGTTGTTGCTAACTCTGATAAATTTATGAAGGTTTATTCACTAACAATGTAATAGGACTTACCTATTATTCTTAGGTCCTATTTTTGTGAAATGCGCTACAACGAAAACTTTTACCCCTAACACAGATCTATATCGTAATAATAGCGCTGCTATTCGTAAACAGCCCCGACGTTGCTCTAGTTTACATGACATTGGTCGATCGTCTGGATAAAATGAATGTGTCGACCCCAGCTATTGAACTCTCTCTACGTTTCTTTAGAGGACTTCACATTCGGTATTATAGATTACTTAATTTACTAACGTAACCGACTACTTGCTAACTTGCTATTAGCCGAAAGTTTTAGATTAAGTTTTTATAACGTTGTCCAATTAGTAGCCGTCTAATAATAAATCGAGTAGAGTACCAAACGTATTTTATGATCGAGGGCAATGACATCAGTGAACGATATAGCAGAAGCGCGCTGTATTTTCGAACGTCCAGCCCATGTATTTCTTTCTACATAGATGAACATTAATAATATTATCTTAAATGTGAATGAAAGTCTGTTATGGCAGTGTAGCATCAAGCCAGGCGGTCGTTCATTCATTAAATTTTCAGCCAAAAGAATATTTTGGAAAAAGTTATCTTAGTTGTTCGATGTCGTATACAACGCTTTTAAATGATGTTTGGATTTGGATACGGTATTCGTTTTTTTTTTCTTTTCTTTTCTTTTTTTTTAAGACAACTCCTGCACTAGGACTAAATCCTGTGTCGCGGAGGACTTTACAAACATACAACTAACGGACACAATGAACACCCAGACCCGAAACAACAATTTATGAATCACACAAAGTGTTGCCTCGTGTGGGGATCGAACCCACAACACTTCGGCGCAGTGTCAAGCGGTGAGGTGGCCGCTTAAACCACTACGCCAACCGTGCAGTCAAAAAAATAAATCTAGATACTGCTTTAGACTGGGTGTAATGTGTACCTACCTATGCAATAAGATAAGTACCTACCTATCTACATAGAGAGTAGTTTCCGTTACCATTATTCTTAAAATTGACGTCACTACTTTATACATTTATAAACAATGGAAACAAAGATCAGCAACTTTTACTGAATCATAATACACTTTTAAGCTTCGGAGAACCTGCGCCACTTGCCACATCATCGGCATTGGCACGCTGGTGCAGTGACTAGATATTTGGACAGCTTCGTCATCTGCATACGATTTGTTAAATGTTATTTTGTGATGAAACATTTGCTATCTCAAACATAGCAAAGATAATAGTTTTAAGTAACTTTGGAATTTAGGACCGTCATGGCCGTAGCTAGGGGGGGGGGGCATTATGGGGCAATGCCCTACCTTGAAATCACAATGCCCTACCTTAAAAATTCCAAAATTTTGAAGAACGTACTTCGGAGCAGATCAATTTCAATATTTTTTTTACTTCCGCCCTACCTGTAACCAATGCTGCCCTACCTTAAATTCGACTCCAGCCACATCCCTGAGGACCGTTCTAATCCTGCCACCGACAAAAGCTTACACAACTTAAGGTCTTTGCTTACACAACTGCCAACGTACTTACCCAGTATATAGTGGGCCCATGAAGGTGGCTCTCTCTCTGGATTTCAATAGAGCTCTCTAGCGCTAGGGCTTAGGGCTCAAGTCTCTCCTTTAGATAATCTATTTTCTTTCAAAAGGTACAGGACATTTTATTGTATCTCTGGATAAAACCGTCAACAAGTTGAGGACTTTAAAAAAATACGTACTAGGTACTTCGCTAAGTAGCTACCTAACGATCAATTACATACTTAGATATTATTCTGCGGTAACGAGTTAACGACTACCATAAAGGTACATATATTTTAGAGGCGGCAACTATCGACCGCTATAGTAATCAATTACCCAAAGCAAAGAAGTATGTAACAAAGGGCGCATGGTAGAAAAGGTCACCTGTCACAAAGTAGAAACTGGAGCACGTCATTATACTCACTTGAAGAAAATGTTTCATTATGTCGGTATATCCTACATACCTATAGTTTTGGTGTACCTAGTTGTTGTGACTTATAAATAACTGTCTACTTTGTAAAGATCCTTGGATAACCTCTCACACACCTGATCTACATGCTTCAAACTCGACCTCTAGAACAGGGCCTGCCATATGATTGCCACCACGAGAACACAATTTTTATCGCACTTAGGATTATATCTGTGATAGGTACCTACCTAGTATCTACCTACTTACCTCTTTTTTGAGGCAATATGTGGCCTCAGTGGCCTTACCCTTCTCATAGTGAGAAGAGGCCCGTGCCCAGCAGTGGGACAGTATAAAGGGCTGCCCCAGCCCACCATGTACCAAATGGTTTTATAGGTCCTCCATACGATGTGTTACAGTAACCTAGGATCTGCTCGCGTAAACAGATACTGTACTGATGCTTTCAGTCACAGAGACCCCCTGCACTTATTTAAATACCAGGGTTGATAAACATGTAATTTTTTGCATACCTACGCCATGCAGAAAAGAAAAGGCCTGTAGACGTGATTTGTATGCGTAGAACTAATTAGTAAGCATGTACATAGTTTCTTCTACATGTCTCCACAATAATACAGATTTACCTAGAGCTAGAGCAAATAGGTAAGTAGGTACTGTAGGTATGTAAAAAGTGTAACGTACAATCATTTCGCGTAATTGCAGTAGGTATGTGGGTCACATACCTACCAAACTATGTTGATTGTTTTTATCGGTGTCAACAATCTACATCAACAAACATAGAAGGTTATTCACGGTTATTGCTTTGATTGATAATTATCATATATTGTTTGTCATGTCGGCAATTGCCCATTAGACAGTCAAGAGCACAAACAGAGTGAGGACTAATGACAAAAGGGCTAACATTTGTCACACCTATTACGCACTAACCTACTTAACACGTAAACCGGACGTAAACTATCCAAGACAGATAGTGATCTTTGGACTTAGGTATACGTCACAAATGCACGTGCAACATCAAATAGTAGGTAACGATGCGCATTATGATAATGATTTAAATTGCTTATGCCAGAAAAATAACTAACCAAATGCAAATAACTATTAATGTCTGGGTGCTTAAAGTCGAACAAAAAGTCATTAGATTCATATAACAAGACGTCATCGGTGGAAGGTTCACAGAAACTCAAGAGCAGGTCACACAAATCAGTTTATCTCTGCGACCTACAAGATTTAATGTCATTCAGACTCGTTGTATGTTTATGACACGTAGGTACGCGATAGCAAACGGATGATTGTTTATAAAGCTGAACATTAAGTCTCAGACTGGGTCGAGGTTACGAGGCGCTGAATAATGTACCTACATAAAAGTCTTTATTACATGCAGCGATATCCCTACTGTATTATTTTTCACATTACCAGCAATTTGGCTTACAGTGGCGTACATTTGGCGTAGTGGTTTAAGCGGCCACCTCGCCGCTTGACATTGCGTCGAGTGTCGTGGGTTCGATTCCCACACGAGACAACACTTTGTGTGATCCATAAATTGTTGTTTCGAGTCTGGGTTCATTGTGTCCGTTGGTTGTATGTTTGTAAAGTTCCACGCGACACAGGATTTATTACTAGTGCGGGAGTGGTCTTAAAAAAAATCTTGCAAATTAATATTTACTAGTCGGTATTCTCAATGGGTCTTAATGTTGAAGGCAGAGCCGTGGCAATCCCACCTGCATATTCCTCAGAAAGGGAACAGAGGGGCTTCGTCCGCTGTTATTCAATTGAAAACGTGAACCCACACCAAAAAAATACGTCACAGCCACACCACTAATCCACTCCTAGTAGGTACAAGTAATCAGAAATACTAAAATGAAAACCTCACGCTCAATAGACTCATCGTGACCATCACAGGGTCTCTACTGCAAATCATGGTTTCATGTAAATAAGTTTGTTAAAACCATATATTTCCATTTGGATTTAACTTTATTTAAGGCTAAAAGCACAACCAGAAAGTTTTGCACGTGTTAACATGTAATTTGTATACAAAATGGTGTTCAACACCTGCGAACATAGTAGGTACAATGGCCGAAGTCTGTGGGTGTACGATGGCCGCTCAACCAACGTCGCGCGGTCGTCCGTCACGGCACAATTGTGACCGCTCAAGTGGAATCAAGTGCACTAAACTTCCATTACTTTTGTCAGAGTTGCGCCTACAGACATCCGTTAACAGCATTGTAAGAACTACCGACTGTAATGACTGTTAACTACCTACCTCTCTGTTCGCCGCTTTGACTACTATTATGTTATTTGTTATTTCCCACGGTCCGCCTAATTTAACCCCCTAAATTATCTATCTATTATTACTGTATAAATAATAAAATGTTATTGTCATGTTTTCAGGGCTCTAAGATCGTTTATGAAGAAGGGGAAGAAAGAAAAGCATTCACCTACAGACAAATCGAATAATCATCTAAATGGGGAAACTTCTCCGATCGTATATCGAAGAGCAATTCAATGTAAGCTATCCTGTTTAATATTAATATTCACCTGCTTAATATTCCCGTTTGAATAATTAATGCCAGTTAATTATTATACTAAGTACCTAGTGGACTATGACCTTACCGTTCCCATAGTGAGAAAATGTGTGCCTAGCAGTGACAGTTAACGTACCTGCAGGTGGATGAAGATAATACCTAAATAGATACCCAAAGAGTATACAAATATTACGTAAGAAGAGGCGGATGTGCCATAGATCATGCGAGACTTTCAGCTTTGTATGAAACGTGCAGGGAGAACTCGTACCAACATAAAGATACTAATTGACATCGTTTTTATGTTGTCAGCATTGTCATATTTGTCAATATAGGGATGTACCCTCTAGTGATTAACGAAATATCGATATCGATAATATTCGGTAAGAAATAATTATAATTAAGTTTCCACTAGAATTATACTTTTCAAACACAAATAAAAGATGTTTTTAATATTTATGTGTTTATTCGAACAAATAATCCTATTCTATAAATCTATTCTAGATTAGCGAAGAAAAATACGCAGAACTAAAAGATATATGTATGTACATGTAATGGAAAGGTTTTCAACATTTCTTCTGTAATAGGATTTTAAAAAATGTCTATAGATACAAAGCACAGCTGTTTTTCTGACTTGAGTTCCCTTTTTTTTAAGTCTTTCGGCTTAAAATGCTTGCCACACACATAGTTCAACTGATGTCATTTTTCAATGGGCACATAAATCAAGTCTTGGTTTCCAGTTGCAGCTACCTATTTTTATATCTAAAAAGAAAAAAGAGAATAGAATTTTTAGTACTTGTACCAATTTCTAATAACGGATTATCGATAACTGACAGGCAGCACTATTGTTTACCTACAAAGTACTAGGATATGAAACTTTAGAATGTTTCCTTATTTTTTATGTTTCAATGAAATATATCACATTATATAACATTAAAAATATTCATTGATCTTTATCTAGGGACATTTTGCCATAAATACCTACCCTTTTTTCATTGCCTGACCGGCATGTTGTTGTATGCCATATTTCGCACGTTATTTTGCTTGTTTTGATTGCGCTCCTTTCAATGCTCCTTTCAATGCTCCTTTCAAATAAATATAGTAACACTAACACTAGAAGTGTAAAAGCACATTTATTTGGTATACACAAAGCACTTTTACAGTATGTTTTTACGTTTTATAAACAAACTACATAACGCGGCAAAGTTCAATCTGGATAAAAATGTGACAGTTGTGACATTTGACACTATTGACAGCCAAGGCGGTGATGTACGTATAACCCGTCTAACTTTGAAAAAACACTGTTCCAAGGGTACATAGTGAAGGATGCTATCTTCACGTTTTATACATATAATAGTAGCCATTAAAAAGATAGCACGTTTCATACATTCGTTTTTTTCTTAGAAACTTGCGCCAGGCTGTAGAGTGTAGATACCTGGATGGTATACCTATTGAGGTATATGTGAAGGATGTGTGATTCACCAGTGGGTCGCAACCTATAGTTTGGGAAATGGCAATGCTGGTTCGGGCATAAGTGTTCCAAAGTTTTTTCGAATTCTTCGGCCATATCTTCTAACGGCCATAGGCTTGGGGGCGACGTGGGACCTAAAAAATTATGACATGGTGATTTCTGGCTGTGATATTACGCCTTTGTCTAACCCTTCAGGCATACGTGCGTTGTCGGCGAGGAAAGATGATGAGGGGTTTGTAACTGAACGCCGATATATTGATAATGCGCGGTCTAATGAAATGTTAAGAAACTTACCTATCAAGACGTAGACATCACATGGACAGCTCTGTTAGACCTCGATGCCAAGCATTTGTCAGTATGTTTCTTCCGGAATCATTTCAGTGCGACCTGTAGGTTAAAAGGTTATATGATTCCACTGTCTGGTAGTCTAGTATTGCAGTTCTATCAATTTCTATTTAGATTACAAATATATAACTTTCGGGGTATAATTTCATAATAATATCTACTACCTGTATACAGGTCTGTCACTGATATCAGGTATCAGGTGTTTTATCTGTCGGGTATTTCACCGCTCTTTAAGTGTCGGTCTGCTCACCGCTCTGTAAGTGTCGGTCTGTTCACCGCTCTGTAAGTGTCGGTCTGTTCACCGCTCTGTAAGTCTCGGTCTGCTCACCGCTCTGTAAATGTCGGTCTGCTCACCGCTCTGTAACGGACGTCTCCGTTCTCTCCCCACTGAGGCATAAACGTCTTTATCCTCAGCAGAGGTCTAAACACTTCTACTATTACAATACAGAATTACCATACAATACATTACCAATTTCCAGATACGTAGAAACAATAGGATCCCATATAATTAGCTTTACAACACTAGCTACTCGCAAACAGTAGGAATCACTAAATACTTAGCTCCAGCGCCCATTTGTGATATCCATGTAGTCAGCACATGCACATCTAATATTGTGTCGGCACATCAAAAAATATTCATATACATTTACTATATTTTCATTTCTCATATAATTTTACACAGTATAATGTTTCAAATGACAATGTCAATGTCAATACTATGAAGTAATAAAGTAATTTCGTATTCTTCATATATTAAGTTCAAACCTCAAACGTAGAACCGTCGGTTGTGGCCAGTACTTACATAGAGGTTGGTTAAGTATTCACATAGAGGTTGGTTATTATTTACTCTTTCTATGCGGCTCATTTTACATTCATTAAATCGCGAGAAATCGCGACACTCCCGCCGGGCAAGATTATAAGACTAACTACATACAAATCGCGAGAAATCGCGACACTTGCTCCGTTTTCTTTCGTTGATGTTATCGAAATTTCATTTGATGTTGTTGAGGTTTCATTTTTCATTTGAATTTTTACTTCTAATTCAGCCAATGCTTGCTCTCCTTGTAATTGGTAGTTAGTTAAATTCGATATTTCATCAGCATTAGGTTCCTGACTTATATTAAAGTAACTGTTCAAATCAGTATTGAAGCGAGACAGAAGTGATTTAAGTTTAGCCGATATTATACGTGCATCTTTTATATTTTCATCCGTTATGGACCACAGACTGACATACTCGTTACTTAACGATTGTATCTCTTTAGCAATCACAGACAAACGATTTAACATTATATTCTCCATTATTGTAGTATACCATCAATGTTGATCAATTTTGTACCTAAAAATAAGTATTAAAATTAAACAAATCTAGTATTATACCTTTAAGATAAAATTTCAATAATCTATTGATTCTATTTCCTTTTACTTACTGCATATGCCGGTAGTGAATCCCACACAACACGAAATCTCACAAAACAAAATATCATAAAATTATAAAGTAATATGATAAACCAACTGTTTCAAATTATTGTCTACCAATAATCTCGAATTGGTAAAATTGTAGTTCACATAATGTTTGAAACTGAAGTTCCACACTGACAAATGTTGTTTGAATTGTTTAAAATTATTTCTTTATTCCAAATTTAAAATTTGAAAATAATTCCACTAAGTGTCACTAGAAGTTTCAAAACATTCCATCCGCCACGCTATTTCATAAGATATAATATTGTATTGCCTTTAAAATGAGGATCATCAGATCCCAGCATCTCCACCATGTCGGCGAGGAAAGATGATGAGGGGTTTGTAACTGAACGCCGATATATTGATAATGCGCGGTCTAATGAAATGTTAAGAAACTTACCTATCAAGACGTAGACATCACATGGACAGCTCTGTTAGACCTCGATGCCAAGCATTTGTCAGTATGTTTCTTCCGGAATCATTTCAGTGCGACCTGTAGGTTAAAAGGTTATATGATTCCACTGTCTGGTAGTCTAGTATTGCAGTTCTATCAATTTCTATTTAAGATTACAAATATTTGCACATAACGGCCGTGGCTCGGCCCGTCAGGTATCATGTTTATTACAATCATATTAACACCAATACCTGTAATCAGGTATTTCAATTTACTTTATTTACTTTACTGGTAGACGTCTCTATCAGTTTGATATGTTACTAAATCTGAGCTCAGAACACGTCTTTGTAATATTACAATACAGAATTACCATACATTAAGAATCACTAGATATGTAGAAACAAAAGGATCTCATATACTTAGCTTTACAACACTAGCTACTCACAAACAGTAGGAATCATATAATACTTAGCTCCAGCGCCCATTTATGATATCCATGTAGTCAGCACATGCACATCTAATATTGTGTCGGCACATCAAAAAATATTCATATACATTTACTATATTTTCATTTCTCATATAATTTTACACAGTATAATGTTTCAAATGACAATGTCAATGTCAATACTATGAAGTAATAAAGTAATTTCGTATTCTTCATATATTAAGTTCAAACCTCAAACGTAGAACCGTCGGTTGTGGCCAGTACTTACATAGAGGTTGGTTAAGTATTCACATAGAGGTTGGTTATTATTTACTCTTTCTATGCGGCTCATTTTACATTCATTAAATCGCGAGAAATCGCGACATGCGTGAAAAAAAAACTATTGTTAATACAAGTTCATTTGGTAATATTTACAGACTCAACAGCGTCGCGAAGTACGGTGGGTTCCCCGGAGAGAACAGACCGCTATGTTTACGGCGGCTCGATCACACCGCTGCCGCGCTCACGGTTTCAGGAGCGCCTGCGAAGCACCAGCCATCAGGAGGTCAACTCCCTCAGGTAATACCTAACAAAGTTTATAATCTCATGAATAGAACCTACGTAGTCGCTATATCTCTTGGTTTCATCGTAGATACATCTGCATCTCTGCGGTTCGATCGGTGCATCCGCTAGAGGTCGAATCATTCCGCCCCGCCCTCTCCGGCCACTAGTGCTACTTCTTCTATCGATAACAACTACGATCTGTTTCTTTGGCATAGCTTTGTTAATGCTAAAAAATCACAGCGTCACAGCTAACGTTTATTATTAAATAGGCTGCTGCTAGCTTGTCTGGCATCCGTGAATATTTCTGACAAATGCAACCCCAAATATAACTTTAACTTTTCAATGGACTACCTGTCAACTCATCACACTGCACGTAATTACCTAGGTACTAACTAAGATATCTGGAATTAAATGAAAGATCTAAGAAAATAGTCTATCCCTTCGACTAATTTCCACATCCATTGATTAATTCCAGTGTCACCCCTCGCCTGGCCCGTAGCGAAATGTCTGGCTCCCGGCTGAGTGTGGAGAGCTCGAATCCTTTCGACGAGGATGGGCCCGTGCCGCCGGTACGGGCGTCGCGACGTAAAAAGAAGCGGGCTCCACTACCACCAGGGCCCATCATCACTACGCCCGAAACACTCGACACCACCCTCGACACTACAGCTGACAGCATCGCTGATACCACGGTAAGTTGAAGCATACTTACAGGGCCGAATCCAGGAAGGGCTAAAGGGCCCTAAAGAACCTTTTTACTACCAAAATCATCGCTTTTTAGTGTTTCTCTAGATAAAATCTTCCCTTACCAGATGTAAGCCCCTTAGACCAAAGTGAGGTGGGACTTACCCCTAAAGAAATCTTGGATCCGCCACAGCATACGTACCTATACTTACATAAATATTGTCAGAAGCACTAGCCAAATAGTTTAAACAGTGACTACTCTCTTAAATATCAATATTTCTTAAACACTTTACACTAGCTATGAAATAATATCCTTGTTCTGTGCTGTGTATGTTATTCTTTGCACTACGTCAGCATTTGTTTCAATATTTAATGCATAATACTTTAATAAAAGATAAGATTACGGATAACCTAAATCAGCACCGATGTTTTTATTTCTCTTTTAAAATGTCTTCCGCACTTCTGTCTCGAAGAATTTCACTAATATAAGAATGGACACAATTACAGTACCTCCCACACTAGCCATTTGTCATTTTGATTTTGTCAAAACTAGGACCCATCGAACCCGCCCGGTCCTGAATGTTAGACAGAAACAGAAACTACCCGTGTATTGGTAAATATTTCAAAAAGTTACACAAACTTTAAAATATTCTAAATTATTGGTATAATCCTAAAGACACACATGCACTTAACGCTGTTGGCTCACACGAAAAGCACACTATTTAATACATTACATTCAAAACGGCTTTAGTCGTACCTACTGGAACTAATAATGACACCGTCTATCACTGCTATTCCATGTATGTACTCGTACGTAACTGCAATTTCGGCACCCTGCTAACTATTATCCTTGTAGGTATGTACTTTACAAAGGAAGAAAAATATGCTGCTATGGATTCTAATAATTGTTGTGGTACCAATCTTTGAATTCTGCGAAAATAGAAATCTAAACTGTAGGTGTATATATACGTACCAGATCAGGCTTATCCTGCACATGAGCGAGGTGCACGCAATCCTCGGCAATAAGATGGAGATGCCTTAGCAACGAAACATAATGATTGATCCTAATTACCTACTTAATATCGGTACTCACACATATAATTTACTTTCCAGGTGACCAGCATTACGTCCGACCTGCAGATAGAAGAACCCAAAGACCAACAGTTGAACAGCACTGAGGGAGATTTAGAATTAGATGAAATGAACCTTAACATTGAACTTAAAATAGTTGAAGACGAAGAAGAAAAACATAAGCATGAAACGGCAGCACCTTCAACTAATACTGACATAGTAAATCATAGCGAGGTTGTAGAAACGTCTGTTATCGTAAATTCGGCACACAAATTGTATGAAGACCACAGTGAAATTAAAAAAGAACCCAATGGTAACATACCGAAAGAAAACGAGGGTGCAATTAGAAACAGTTCATCAGAGGAAGACATTCTTAGCTCAGGCACATTCCGCAAAGTAGACATTGTAAAATACAGACGAAACTCAAGCGTAAATGAAGATGATATTCGGTTAAGGCGAGGTAACTTGGAAGATTTCCATTCACTGAACAACAAAAGAAGCAAAAGTCTCACCAACGCATTGGACGCCACGTATGCGACATATGATATTAATTTAAACGACAGCACCATGCACATCGACACGAACGGTAATGAAGAGCCACAAAAAGTCGTGTGCAAGCTGTACGACGAAACACAAAGAAAACAGAGTATCGATACTGTATCCAGCACTGAAAAAGAATTCTTAGAAATAGACAGAGCAACACGAGAACTGGAGAGAGAAATAAACAAACTAAATTCAGCTCTAAATGAAGAAGAACTTCCTCAAGTGGGCGGACGATTATCGGTTTCTGAGATCAAAAGGAGATTTGATAAGAACGACGTACCGTCATCACCAAATCCAATACCAAAGCCGAGAAGAAGTCACTATGGAGGCGGATCAAACACCCCATGAATACAATATAAAACTTAATCATCATTATATTAATAACGCAACCACGTCTACGTAAATAATAACATCATCAACCCATGAATTCATAACTCGTAATAACAAAATTAGAATATAATGGAAGCAATGGACAGTCATAGGCACTAGATAATTGTACCACATAGATAATTGTATTTACAAGCATTATACAAAATACATTAAGTGTTACATAAGTGTATTATAATATTTATATTAAACTATCATAATAAAAACCTGATGAAGAGAAGCACGTGAATTTTAAATAAATTTAAACGACAGCGTGCTGTAACGTGATTTTAGGTATAAATATTGTTTTAGATGTAATCGGATCTCAAGAGTTTCACTAAGGGCATTTGCAATAATAACAATGAACATCGAAACTTGCTTATTATGTTCATCATGCTTGACGAACAAACGAATTAAGAATAGTGCCTTCTACGTAAATATGGTGCAATGATTAGGTATACAAGATTCCATCTACACTTCCACAATACCCTTCATATCAATAAGAAATAGCTTGTAAAAATAAATGTTCTTTATTGGCTACACAGAGCACGAAACACGTAACACATGTCAGATATTTCTTGCCATCTAAAGGTACCTATATCTAGGTACTCATTATCGGGCTGTGTTTGGGCCACCCGAGGACGAAATATGGAGGTAACACAACGGAAGAGACACACAACATGTCCCGTAATGTGAAGATAACTCAAGGTAAAACATTTCGTGCTCCGCCTGTGCGGATGATTTGTTCACACCACTCCCACACATTTATATCCCAAATGTAGCATTAGAGGGCGTGCATTTAGCTTCTATTCTTAATGATTAAACCCTGTATTGTAATAATTCAGTTGATAGAAAAATACGTAAATTACAGCCTGATTAAAAGCATTGTTTTGCCATAAAATATTTGTAATATGTATTTAGCGGCGTAGAATAATTTTTTTGTGATAACTATTGTATGTAGTAATATATAACACACTGATAGTGCGTATCGTGGTATCGATTTTCAAAGCATTTTACTATTTCCAAATATTTTAAATACACGTACATACTTAACTAGGGGGCTAAATGGGGTATTAGGGTTAACAAGTAAAATGCTTAGAAAAGCTTCACCAATGCAGTGTTGATTATTTAATACGATTATAGAGTGGTATTTAGCACTATGACTTTGTGCGCAAGATTCCTAAATATTATTTATACAAATGTTTACATTGGGATTAGTTATTATTTTGTTAGTTCAGTCATTGTTGTTTAATAAATTATTATTCTCCTGATATTGGGTATCATTTCAACTATTCTGAATGGTGAAAAGTGTGAAAATAAAATGGCGAACATTTAATAAACTATGTATAATAATATAATTAAAAGTAAGCTTAAAAACTAAATATAAAAAAGCAATATGCGGTAATTATATAATTCATGGTTATAATTTGCTTATTCTGTCCCTTTTATACTTGATAAATCTGGGTAAATTAGATGACGCTGTACTGACGAGAACTTTATATTCTTTTGGAAGTCGCTTTTGCTGTCGTGCCTGAAATTAAGAAACGATATCGATGAATAAATTTGGCCTAATATAAGTAAATGAAGACAAGGATAGAATGAGTAAGTTCCAGATGAAGAGCCTCTGTAGGAATATAGGTAATATGTAGAGGTTGTTGATACATCTATATAGTTGGATTAACAAGGCCTCTTGAACACTTTAAGATAAACCAAAACTGTGGATAACAAACTTCTCCATATATTATTATTTATCCATATATTTCATGCTTGGTCACCACTACAGTGATAACAAAGAACTTCGAACTTGGACACATGTTACACTAACTGTTTAACTACTCTAAAATCCTACTCTACTACCTATACTCTTATCTATTCAGCTAATTAATATTTACTATACAATTTTCCAGAATCCTAGATGAACATTTGCCATACTTAGTTCCGCGGCACCCAAAAGTTCCGTCACACAGAATAAAGTATATTATTTTGGTTTAAAAGGCAAAAGGTTTTATAATGTTCTGCTGTCATTAACCCTAGATAGATAACCATATTACATAGTACGGTAAAGATAACCTTGGGTCACTTCAACTCACGGGTTTATATAGGCTTATTTTGCATAATATGTAATATATTATGTTTTATTATTAGTAGGATTAGATTATATGTTATGTTAGGTTATAAATAAAATGAATATATTAATATTTTATCATGTTTTTATTAATAATAATTTGAAATTAACAAAATTACTTTTTTTTTAAACAAAAAACTCACTACTCCTGAGATCTATTCTTCAGTCTTTTAATTACTATAATAAACTTTGTAAAATATTTTTTTTGTAATCTTAGGAATATAATCACTATTAAAAAAAATATAAAAAATATGTCATAATTATGACTTATAGGCACTTAGGGCAAAAGCTCGACTTATGTTCGCCACAAATGAAAATTTTACACTTGTCGCACACAGACGTCGTCTTCCTTCTTATTTTCCATGGACAGAAACTGCAGTATTTTCTTTTTTTTTCTTATAATATTCGAAGCTGATGTCCTCCCACTCGATCTTCCTTTTGAGGTCGTCCAACGGTGACCATTTTTACCTCGAAGTGTTTCACGCTGTGGCATGACAATTGATGTCGCTTGAGAAAGTGCAGAGTTTCCTGGGCTCTCAGAAAGAGTTTCAATGTGTGAAGAACTCTCTAAAAGTGGCGTAGGTTCCTCTATATACTCATAGTCACTTTGAGCATCATCCTCCAGTATGTTGTCCTCGACTTCACTATCTGATCCCTCAACTTCTTCATCACTAATTTCTGATAAAAAAACAAGCTATTTGTGAGTCTTCTAAATGTTTTTCTGACGTCATTTTAAAATAAGTATGATGTTAAAACAAATCTGTAAAGAAATCAAAAAAAATATATAACATTTACATTGAGAAATTGTAAAACAAAAGTAAAAAAGAGCTAAACATTTAATAACAAAAAGTTACGGTAAAGATAACCATGGGTCACATTGACTCACGGTTTATTTATATTTACGAAAATAAAGCACTTACCCAAGCGATACGTGTGTCACCTGCAAGCTCTGTGGTCCGACTGAGGTGGCGGGAGCGGCGAGCATAGTGTTTTGAAATAAGCGCGAAATACAACAGTTTTTCTAAACTGAGTGAGTCGATTTGACGTAGGTTATCTTTCTAGGGTTAAAGTTTGGAAGCCTGTGATAAAGTAAAATAATTTTCTCGACTGATCCTCTTTTACCTTAACTCAACAGATATTATCTTAAACTTTAGAATGAAGGAGATATTGAATCGAGAGTGACTGCTGGAAACAGTGTGAATGGAGCGCTGCACGCCTTCATGATGGGCCAGACTGTGCCAAAAGACGCGACTGGTGGTTCCATAGAGTGCTTGTGTCACGTTGATGTATGGAAGTGAGTTAGGTAGGTATGGCAGAAAAAGCATAAAAGCAGAATAAACGCAGTTCAGATGCAATCGCTGCATAGTATGTGTGGGGTGAGACTGATGGATAGAATTCTGAATGCAGTAATACAAGAGCGATGTGGCCTGAAAGAAGATTGAGAAAGGGATGCTGCAATGTGACGCAAATGTGTGTGACCAAGTCGGTCGCGGCAGACCTCATAGGACTTTCGTCGAGAAAATTGGGTACGTATTGAAAAAGGGTAATGAATGTAGAGGCACATTGAATATTAGTACAATCCTGGAACGATCAAAATTGATGAAGTCCACCAGCACTAGTTCATTTCCAAAACCTCGAGAGCTTTCAGCTTGAACTACACAATCGTTTCGAATGCCTGGGCGAGTGGGATTTTAGTGGCTGTTCGTGGATGCTGTCCATAAAACGGGGTCCAAGTACAAGAGAGCCCCAAAAAGCCAAGAGAACTGGTAAAATCTCTGACTCGACTCTAGAGCTCTTAAAGGAAAGGCGTAGGATGCATTTGCTGTCCTCCAACGACATGCTAAAATATCGGCGCCTCAATAGATAGATATCTAAGGCTCTTACTCGCGATCTCCGCCGATACAACACCAAATGCTAAAGAGGCGATCGAGCGGAATAAAGGGTCAAAAATATTCCAGAGAGATCTGTCTATTGGGCAAACTCAACTGACAAAGCTGAAGACGGAGGATGGCAGAGTTGTGTCATCCAGACCCCAGCTCTTGGAGGATATCGAGAAGTTCTATGGACAGTTATACATGACGACACGATCACCCGCAACCAACCCAGTGATAGACTAGAGCTGGATTGACCCGACACTATACCGAAGATATCCCGGACGGTCAGCGTGCACGAGATTATTGTGGCCCTAAAACAGCTAAAAAACAAAAAGCAAGGCACCGGGTGATGATGGAATTACCACGGAGCTTTTGAAAGCTGGCGGCTTACCCGTTTTGGAAATTCTCCGTAAGCTTTTCAGTTCTGTCATACTCGAGGGTAAAACGCCACAGGCGCACAGAAGTGTTATGGTGCTATTCTTCAAGAAGGGCGACAAAACCCTTTTGAAGAACTTCAGACCCATCTCACTTATGAGTCACGTCTATAAGTTGTTTTCAAGGGTCATCACGAATCGTCTCCCGCGCAAGCTAGACGACTTCCAGCCTCCCCAACAAGCCGGTTTCTGTAAAGGCTATATGGTACCATAGACAACATTCACACAACACAACAACAACATTCACAGCTTCTATGCTTGGCGTTTGTGGACTATGAGAAAGCCTTTGATTCGATCGAAACCTGGGCAGTGCTGTAGTCTCTCCAACGGTGCCAGATCGACTACCGACACATCGAAGTGTTTGTACGAAAACGCCACCATGTCAGTCCGCCTTCAGGACCAGAGCTCGAAACCTATTCGACTCCAGCGAGGGTTCGACTCCAGAGTGAGGTACAGAGATGTCATATCTCCGAAACTGTTCACCGCTGCGCTGGGAGACGTCTTCAAGCTTCTAGACTGGGAAGGACTCGGCATCAACATCAACGGCGAGTACAGTACATCACTCACCTTCGATTTGCTGACGATGTTGTAGTTATGGCTGAGACCATGGAAGACCTCGGCAAAATGCTCGGTGGCCTCTGTAGTGTCTCCCAAGGAAGGTCTTGAGATGAACATGGACAAGACGAAGATCATGTCTAACGTCCATGTTGTATCTGCTCCTATTCAGGTTGGGAATTCTATACTCGAAGTTGTCGACAAGTACGTTTACCTGGGTCAAATGATCCAATTAGGGTAGGTCCAACTTCGAGATCCGCAGGCGAACCAAATTCACCGACATAGCTCACCGAATAGTCAGGCTGAAGTGGCAGTGAGCAGGGCACATAGCCAGAAGAACCGATGGCCGTTGGAGCAGAAAGTTTCTGGCGTGGAGGCCAAGCACAGGACGTCGTAGCAGAGGTAGGCCTCCCACAAGTTGGACTGACGATCTTGTTGGGGTCGCGGGCAGCGGATGGATGCGGGTGGCTCAAGATCGGTTTATGTGGAGAGCCTTGGACGAGGCCTATGTCCAGCAGTGGACGTCTTTCGGTTGATATGATGAATTAATGTAGGGGAAGCGCGTGAGGTTTGTAAGGATAGAAGGAAGTAGCTTTCCGTTGTCTCTGCCTACCCAACGAGGAAAAAGGCGTGACCGTGAATATGTGTATTTATGTACTTTAGATATTACCTTGTTCTTCAATATGGGCGCCAGCACAGCCAATTTGTCTACAAGCTTTACTTTAGCAGCTAAAACGTCAGTTTCGTCTTCTGAATACAAGTCGACCAGTGTGTCAATAGCTTCTGCTAACACCCACACTTCATTTTCCTTGTGTGCTTGTTCCAGTATAAATTCAGTTATAGTACAAATGACATTGGAAGTTACGTCATTCAAGTTATTAACTAGCAGCAATGCTAGAATACCAATCATTCTGATTAAGTTTGATCTTATCTCTGGCACTTGACATTCTTTCACGCCACTCAACATTATCTGAAACATTTTTATACATTATATGGATTGCTGTAAAGCAACAGACAACGTGCGAATAAGAAAACTTAGACCATGAAACTAAAAAAATCATGAAATTATATGCCCAGATGGTAAATGTGAAGAGATATTTTATAAATTGATTTGGTGATTAAGTGACGTATAGTAATAAGTTAATTGAGTAGATCATAGGTTTGATCAAGATTAATGCAATATTTGCAGAGTTTTGAAACAAAGAGTAGTAATAGTTTTCTTTTTGCTTACCTCTATATCTGACAAAGCCAAGTCACTGAATAAACTACAGTCACTAGTATTTCCATTCTCTCTGAATTTAATTTTGTCTAATGCTGCTCTCATAACTGCAGTGGCAGACTCCGAAAGATTGACGTTTTCTGAGTCTTGTTTAAAAACTAGCTTCCCTGCGTCAACCCATATTTTATACACACCATTGACTCCACCAAGATTTTCAATTGGCAGAGCAGCTATCAAATTATTTACACATAATAATGCCCGTGTTTGTAAATTGAGTAGCCTGAAACAATTTACAGAATCAATATTGTTATAGATGACTTCTTTTATTCAGTAACCATCTAATTTGCATACTCTATCTGAGTGCACTTGCATGTCAATATCAAGTATGTGGGCATTTTGACAGCAGCTGCCACTACCAGAAATTTTGCCAACATTTTATGGCTGTACCATATCATATTTTAGTTTAGGCTGACATCAATATTTATTCTTATGTAGTAATAGTACATGACAAGCTTTATCACAGTTTATATGCTAGGACAACACACTATTATAACAATAAGCAGAAAAGCACTACTACATTTACCAACCTTTTATATATCAGCTGTGATCCTTCATATTCTTTCAAAATTAACATAACATTTTGTGCGGGCAGTTGAGTTCTAGCCCACACTTTATCAAATATTTCTAACGATACAAAGGCTTCCAATACTTCTGGTGGCAGCTTGTCTTCAGCTAAAACTGAATCATCACCATTTTCACAAAGTTCATCATCTCCTTCATCACTTTCTGATGATTCATTGGTTTGCATATCATCATTATCTAAAAAGTAAAATTAGAATGTAAGAAACATTGATTATTACCATTAATCACAAATATAAGCTGTTTAGATTGATGGATTTGATTTTTAAAAGATATTAACTGTGGGAGATTGGTCACAAAGATCCTGACTAGAAAAGCAATTTTATCAATCACACAAAGTATTGTCTTGTGCGGAAATAGAACAAATCAGTGCAGTGCTAAATTGAGATGCTACTACTTAGGGCTATACTATATGTGCAGTTGGAGAAATATACAATTAAAAATAACCTAATATGATCTTACCATCACAAGAACAGATATTAGCAATAATCTCCAGAGAACTCTGCTGAGCAGTCAACATCTGTGATACAGCTTTCAACTGATTCTCTAGCTGTTGGGCTGCTTTGTCTTTAGGAGCATCCACTTTCCCTGCCTCATCAGCCAATGGCACACTACTAGACAACTGACTACACACCAGCCTGTGATCTACTGCTAAAGTAGTAGCCAGTATAGATATTATCACATTTATAACATCTGCAGGTAAAGTTGTAATGTTGCCACCACAACTGTTTATTATCACCCCAGCTGAAACGGTTTTCACTAACAGTGTAGAAGGATCACTGCCTTCTAATGCTAGCAATACTTGTAGTTGTTTCTCAGCATTAGACTTTACTTTAGCCATAGCCATAGGATTATCTTCAACTACGACAAAAATGCATTGTAATACAGCAGTGACAATGTCACTGTTGAATGTGCCAAGGTCTAAGTAGCGTGGTAAAATGTCAAGTATTCTGGACTGCCCCAAGTACTTTATGGCCAGATCTGTAAGTAAAAAGAAATATTATAGAATTTTTTTTTTTTTTTTATAGTCTCACGCCTGTATCCCCAAAGGGGTAGGCAGAGGTGTAAATATTACACCCACATTTCCTCATGAATTTTAGGGCCCATGTAATAGGGGGCGAGCCTATTGTGGTTACCGGGCACATCACCAGACTCCGGGCTCGTACTAAGTATTCGGACAAACCCAGTAACACTTTTGCCCGACCCGGGAATCCAACTCAGGACCTCCAATCAGCAGTTGCATAGGCTATCCACTGGACCACAGAGGCATTCATGTATTTATAAATGTATATTCAGCACTTTTATTTATTATGCTGTGAAGACATATTTCTTAGTTATCTGTGAATAAGAACTAAATAACATTTCCTAAGCTTCAATCAAATTTTACATTTTCAAAAGTTGACTTCAAAAGGTCAGAAGTATTAGGTAAGGAAAAGTGTAGAAAGTTCGCAAAATATCTATGCAAAAATGTAAAAAAAAACCAGTTGTAATTGAAGACAGAAGAGATAAAAATAACCAGGAAACTTACCTGAACTTTCACAAAGATTTAAAAGTAGATTAACACATTGAATGAATGTATCAATGTCTTCATCTTTTGTTTTTGAATTGGCATCTGGTACCCAACTTTCAGCATGCTGTGGAAAGTAAAACAATAGTAATTTCAAGCTCATGTAGTTAATTAGATATATCAGACTAAGTATTTGATTGGATATGATACTGATAAGTTTTAATACCAGAACAATTAAAACTAGTAAAACAATTATGCTTACAGATAACTGCTGTAAATCTTATAGAAAAGTTATAGTTACCTCATGGAAATAACATATGACAGGGGTCATTATATCTTGCTCCATCATGGCATCACAGGTCTCCATATTGACAGTAGATAAGTTGCGCAGAGTACCAGCTGCAGCATTCCTTACAGAACTAGCATGGTCAACCAACAACGGAGCTGCTACTTTCACTAGGCCACGCTCCAAAACTTGGGGCACATTGTCTGGACTTTCTATCATAAGTGCTAACGTTTGTAAGCCGCAATATTTTTCTTCCACATCAGCAGCCTGCATCAACAAATGTTAATATAATTTAGACAGTATAAAAGAAACATGATACAACGAACACTATTAAGTATTAAACTTCACACAGTTAACGTAAAAATTACTGATTTCAACGCGAAAACTTGAAGAAAACACAATACACAAAACTAACCTGTATCTGATCCAATATGGTTTGGATTGCATTTTCCTTGCTGTCAACTGGAAGTTCTTCTTCAACATCATCAACTTCAACCACAGGTAAGCTTTTCTTTGCTCTGGTAGGCTTAGATTTTCTTATTTTCCCCATTTTAATAATATTATAACCTTACGAAAACACACGCCGCGATTTAACTATCAAAATCAATTGACACTATTGACACTGACAGTACTGACAGTCTGACACTGACAGTCTAAAGTAGCTTGGCCAAGCTTGGCTCTTTGAGAAAAGATTATTGGAGAGGACAAATAGTACCTATGGATACTTTACATTATAGAAATATATACGAAATCGACATAAAGCCACCAAACATAGTATTGTCTCGTTTTGTCTTAGGGATATCCCTGTCAGAAAAAAGAGATAGCCATAGTTTCCTGAATACAATCATCATAATGTCAATCGTGCCAGTGTCGCCATATTATTCGACAAGTTTTGTGGTACATCTGCAGCATCTGCTGTCAAATCGTTGTGTATCGAACATAATAGTTTTGTTTTTGTGCATAAATATGTCTAAAAACCAGATGAATCAGTGCTTCAGGCTTTGCTAGGGATCGTAAAATTCGTAAAATCATGCCTTAGTGTTAAATTGAACTGTGCAGTGCAAGATAGAGCTATAATCAACACAAATGTACTCTTCACAAGTAAGTAACAAGTTATGACTTACCTATATTGTTGAATTGGATTAGTATTTGTACCAGTGGCGTAGCGTGGGTTTCTGCCGCCCGGGGCCGTCCAGCAATTCGCCGCCCCCTTTTTACCCCAATGTTTCCGCAAGAGTACCTATAACGTTTTCGGGTTTTGGTATGTTTGTATGTTTATCAGTATGCCCTTTAGTTTGGCTTTACACGCTGAACGGCTTAAAGGATTTAAAAAAAATATTGTCATTTGATTCGTCTCACTTGCTCGAATATCATAGAACATACGGTATAATAATTTTACGGCAAAACGTGGCAGCTCTCAGCGGTGTTAATGGGTCGCGCACGGCAGCGGCCGTTTCTCTGCTGCAATATACCTATGTATAGCTTAGTCTAGGCCTAGACGGCTTAAAGGATTTTAATATGTTAAATGTCGATGAATTTCCGTCAACACTAGATGCTTTGTTGTTTTTAAGAGCTGACCACACCTCACTCTGTTTGACATTCGGGACGGCTTCGGTGGTCAGTAGAGCACTGTGGTCGTCGGTCTGCCTGCGAGGTAAACAAGTGTCGATAAAACCTTTCTACGTCTTCGAGAATCTCGAACTAGTCTCGAGTTCACGATGCGGCCATCCACGATTGTAGTGTTGTTTAATTGTGTCGCCTCAACTGCAGAGCGAAGACTTATGATCCCCGGGGTTTTCTCGATCGCAGCCTCGATGGCCCAAATGTTAATGCGTGGTAGGTCTCGTTGCGTAAGATTTCGTACCTATTTGTCGTTTTACGGCCTGTCCTTCCAGCGAAGACAGGCGACAGGATGGCATCTCGCGTCTTTTCCTCATCAGTCCGAGAATCTCGGCTGGCAGTTTAGACTACTTGTTTTTTTGTCTATGCGGAGCAGATCTTTCGAGACGAATCTCCTAATACCATGACCACTGTGGCCGTCCTCTGCTTAATGCTGTCGGTGGGAGGAGCAATGTAAGTCTGAGAGAAGGCTTCATTGACTGGGCCCTTTCAGTTCTGAGGTTTATATTAAGAGAGCCTCGTATTCGTCGGTGATCGCTTCAGGTGTTTATCGTATTGATCACCGTCTTTAAATATGTGGTTTTGGTCCGTCTTGATATAGTCATTCACCTTGCTTGTCACATTATCGCGGTTTGGCCACCACTGGCGTCTTGGCGTCCACTGCCTGTGAGGCTTCTTCTTACAAAAGGAGTTCATTAAGAAAAGGCTCTCTGCTACGAGGTATGTAGTTAACTAGCATTCGGTCATATGATTCTCGTGCCCCATACCACGCCGTGGCCTCCGATTTTTGTTTCGCCGCGTTCTTGTACTTCCACTTTCACGTGAAGTACTGAGCATTGGTCTTACTAGGTATTGCCTTAACAGTGTCCTGGTACATGGCCTCGGCCATCTCATAAGGCTGAGTTGAGTTGCGCGCATTTACTTGAATCATCAGCTTTAGACCGCCCCTATAGGTGAGTTTAAGTACGAGGTACGCTACCCGGGTCGACACACTACCGACTTCCACAAACTGTTCCTCCTGAGCAGGAAACTGACGCCACACCAAGAGTAGGTCGCCTTCTCGATGGTAGCAAAAGTCACCTGACTCTAGATTTACCATGTCCTCCTCCTGTCATCGGACTTCTGATAACCGCAGTAGGTATGTGCCACGTTATGTGACTTAATTCTACCTTGAGCTCGGCGAAGTGTTCTTTTGCCGTAGATTATGTTCGTTATAAGACGCAAGGTATACTGTATACTTGATTTTGGGAGCCTGCCGTAGCCCGATAGTCTTACAGAACACATGCACCGCCGTACCCGCCACCACGTCATTGGCCGGGAATAACGAAGCTGCCGGGAATTGGGGCAGTTGCGTCCAAAAATTAGCAGAAGGCGTTTGTAGTATGTGAAATAATCGGCTTTGATTTTAACGCAAATATCATAAATATTGGAGTCAACGTTCAAATAGCGTAGGTATAGGTAGTTAAACTCATAGAGTTAAACCGCAGGTGTGACTATTGTCTTAGGAGACCTGTACCTGCTTTCTTCCCTAGTCAACTATAAAGATTATGTTGTATTATTTTATCTGGCACGCGTCGCCCCTATTGCCCTGGCGCCTGTGTGCGCCAGTTGCGCCATGGCATGGCTCGTGAGAGTATAGTGTTCTGTGCAATAGGGGCGGCACACGTCGCACACAGGGGCGGCACTCCCCTGATATAGGGATTTATTAATTACTCATAACAGGCTCGCAGACCACCGGAATATTGCAACCTATTCAAGAAGAAGAGATTAAGTCTTCACGTAATGAAAATCATTATGATTTTGTTTTTGATTGTTGTTCTTTCTACTGCGCCCGCGCCGCCGCACTATTCCACTGGGATGGTGTCAGTGCGCGCGCCAAGTTTTAAAAATATTTTTTTTCGCGGCCTTTTTTGCCGCCCCCTTAAATGTGCCGCCCGGGGCCATGGCCCCCCCCGGCCCCCCCCACGCTACGCCACTGATTTGTACAAAATATTGTTACAAGAGGTTCTTTTTAAAGTTAATTTAACAGATTTTGGCTACGTTATGGCCTAAATGTTCTTATTTTCGTAGTTTGGAAATTTCCATATTTACGTATTAGAGGTTAATGTTACTGCCACAGATGTGAGAAGTATCAGATATAGCGCATTCGTCCAACTAAGTGTGGCACATTGACAGCTATGTGTGCGTGACCTTTGGTGACTGGCACTGTACGGACACGCGCGTCTATGTGTGTGTAAAGTTGCCAGATTATGAATGATCTCCCAGTATTTTGCATATAGTTATGTAATATTCTTATATTCATTTGCGGTTTTGAAGAATTTACCATGGATTTAATTAATGCTTTTATAAATACATTTCTAAAATGTAGGTACCGAGTTAAGTTTTAACTATTTCGTAAATCTGTATATATAAAATCCTTGCGTTACTGACTGACTGACAGACAAGCTACAGCCGAAATTGCTCGGCGCATGAAGCTGAAATTTAGCATGTATGTTTCTTGGGAACCATAGGGGTGCACTAAGACGGGATTTCTCGAAATTCCCAAGGGATCAGGCAAAACGAGAAATACGAAAATATGTGCGTGCGAAGCCGCTGGCGTCGATTAGTTGAGAAATAAATAGTATGTATGTACACACGGCACCAAGTCAAGCTAAACAGTTGCTGTACGATTTTGATACTTATTCCCTACGCCATAAGTATGTATGTACACACGGCGCCAAGTCAAGCTAAACAGTTGCTGTACGATTTTGATACTTATTCCCTACGCCATAAGTATGTATGTTCACACGGCGCCAAGTCAAGCTAAACAGTTGCTGTACGATTTTGATACTTATTCCCTACGCCATAAGTATGTATGTACACACGGCGCCAAGTCAAGCTAAACAGTTGCTGTACGATTTTGATACTTATTCCCTACGCCATAAGTATGTATGTACACATGGCATCAAGTCAAGCTAAACAGTTGCTGACTGCTGTACGATTTTGATACTTATTCCCTACGCCATTAGTATGTATGTACACACGGCGCCAAGTCAAGCTAAACAGTTGCTGTACGATTTTGATACTTATTCCCTACGCCATAAGTATGTATGTACACATGGCACCAAGTCAAGCTAAACAGTTGCTGACTGCTGTACGATTTTGATACTTATTCCCTACGCCATTAGTATGTATGTACACAGGGCGCCAAGTCAAGCTAAACAGTTGCTGTACGATTTTGATACTTATTCCCTACGCCATAAGTATGTATGTACACACGGCGCCAAGTCAAGCTAAGCATTTGCTGTACGATTTTGATACTTATTCTTTACGCCATAAGAACGGTGCAAAGGTCAAAGTTTATAAGCTTGACGAGTAGCAGGGTGTACACGAATATTTGGATCGTTTGGGGATCGAACTCAAAACAATATTATGTAAGGTATATACTAATGGAAATTGAAATTCTATTACTATATTTATGAGAAAGAAGATATATCTACAGTATACTTTTATAATACGGTAATGTATTTTTCATTAACATGACAATCATTATCACATAATCAATTGACAAGTGCATTTTCCCTAATTCAGGCAGAACGGCGTCGACAAAAACTGGCAACACTTACATATTTCTTGCACAAATACGAATTTTATCGAAATTAAATTAGGAAACAGTCAAATTATCAATAGTTACCTGTGAAAAGATATTCCATTTTCCTGTTTTTGTTTTTAGGAACAACTTTTACAGTGTTTAAAGAACACAAGACGGCATTTTGAGAATTTAAAAGTTGACGTGATCGTGACGCGTGAACTGTACGATGCTTCGTAGCGCACTGAGACGAGTTTGTATTCGCTTTTCAATTTTGTATTTGCTTTAGTGGCCGCACGCAACTGTGCCGTGCGTTACATCTGATACTTCTCACATCTGTGGTTACTGCTACTGTCGATATGGGTTATCGATATATCCATAATGTACCTATAGATACTTATACAAACTATAATATTGTTAAAAATATCTCTTGTCTGTAAACGGAAATAAATGAAACATTCCACCCATTTTGTCTGTACCTAGTAAAGGAAAAGCGATATTTGACTAACTTACTTTACTTAGCCCTGATTACATAAAACCCAAAACCGCTGCATCCTGCCCTATGTTGAAGAAAATGAGGAGTTAAAATAATTATATTATGTTTTTTGCCAACAGATAACATATGAACAGCAACTGTATGCGAGAATTCCTAGCAATGAAACGTTGAAGAAAATAATTTTGTTTATAAAGAGGACGCCCGCAGCTACACCCGCACATTTTTTTATTTGACTGTTTCTGTCCGATCCCGTGGGAATATCAAGAAACTCCTTCTTAATGCACTCCTGCGATCCCCAAATAACATACCTACCTACATGCCAAATTTCAGCTTCCTGCACCTTATAGTTTTGGCTGTAGCTTATCTGTCAGGCAGTCAGTAACGCAAGGATTTTATATAAACAGATAAAAACAAATAAATAAAATTTATTAATCAATTTTGATTTTTCTTACCCCCTCATGGCATTTCAGTGTGGCTGTGTGTTTCATTACGGTATGTATGGTGAACTTCATGTCCGGTACTTTCACAGTGACACAGTATCGATATTGGCCACCAGAGAATATTTTGTTACATGTTGATACAAGGAACGTTTTTCGCTTTATCATGTTTGCCCGCATTTAAAAATAAATATTGTCATCCGTTGTTTACAGTGTTTCTATTCGACACTGTACATAGCAGCTTTTGTCTACTCCCTACTCTCCCTAGTCTCTGCCACAGTCTCTGCACCGATTCTTAAGAAGTTACAACAATTTCAAAACGGGTATAAGCAACTAGAACCACCGGGGAAGTAAGTACTACCCTCTCACAGAAAATCGACGTAAAGTAACAGTATTAACCTAAACTGTTGCGTTTCGTTCGCTGAGTGAGAGTGCCGGAGGCCCTATCCCCTATTTCCTTCTCCCTCCTCCCACTCCTTATCCTATCCCTTTTCACAACCCTAAGGGGCGGCAACGCACTTCTGACTCCTGTGGTGTTGCTTGTGTCCATGGGCGGCTTACCATCAGGCGATCCGTCTGCTCGTTTGCCGCCTATTACTTTAAAAAAGGTAGTAGAGAGGTTCACGTCTAATGCTTCGGCACTAGGCATCATCTCGATTCGACATTTCACATTGCAGTTCGACTTTTCACATGCTGTACTGTACGTGTGCATGTTCCTGTTCTATATGGTGTCTTGTTTCTTACCAGTTCTCAGTGTTGGCTTCAAATGGCTTCTAGGTAGGTACAACAAGAAAATACTGTATAGTATTTTCTTGTTCATTTCGAAATCCTTGTGGAGATACCACAGACTGTCATGCAGGGGATCGGGTTCGTAGGTGCGTATTCCGTTGATTAAAAGCACGGTCCCGGTCATGCAGATCTTTGACAGTCGTAAAGGTACTGTTACACATGCTCTAAAATAGCATGCTATAAAGCGTGCTATTGCATATGCTCAATACGAGCATGCTTATGAGCAGTTTACATTTGCTAGCAATAGGCATGCTAGTTTTAAGTATGCTCCTGAATAAGCATGCTCAAAGCAAACATTCCAAATACACATGCCATTTTATAGCGTGCTTTCTCGCTCTCTGTCAGTTCAATGAAAGTCATGGACAATGAAACAGCTATCCGTATGGAGCTGAATAAGATCATCCTTTTGCCCACGATGCTATGCATCCAAATTTGAGCATTTTTTTGTCGCCCAGCGAGACATTTTGCGTGTAATTGTGCACGCACACCTGTTGCGAACGACTGATCAATACTAGCATGCTCAATAAGCAAACCTGTTTAGACGCGCTTAAAGCACGCCCCCTTCCACCCGCGCCGCAGGTAGCATGCTCAAAAATCGCACGCTTGTCGATTTTTAAGCAAACTCGAAATGAGCATGCTAATTTTGAGCAACATTCCGACACACATGCTACTAAGTAGCAACTGCTCAATAGAAGCATTCTTTCATGCTTGAAATGAGCATGTGTAACTGTACCTTAATTTTATAGGGTGCCAGTAGGTACCTCTGAACATGTGCGTCGCCAAGGGGGGGCAGGCCCCTGCCTTTTTAAAATCCAGGGTGGGCAGCTACCCCTGTAGCTGCCCACCCTGGATTTTAAAAAACCCTACAATTTATACATTTTTCAATATTTTTCTCTTTTTACATATCAAATTGCCTCCTCCTAGGCCATCGGCTGGCGTCCTTGAAACCCCTCCTCACCCTTGGGCAATCGGCTGGCGACGCCCTTGCCTCTGAATAAACTGACAACTGGTCTAAACCTGAGGTCTAAACCATGGAATCTCGCTATGCCTTTCTCTCTGAGATAAAGTTTATATTCAGTCGAATCTGGTTAGACTGAGCGGACCCGGGTTGCCACTGGATTAACGCTAGGTGGATGATCTGATATTTGTTTAACCACACGTATTTTTATTAAAATATCCCCGCATTCATAGGAGGTGAAGTCGCTACTTCTCTGATTGGAAAGCCTGTTCGTCACGTCGTACTACTGTAAGGTTTTTTCATGTTTTACATGGTAATATTAAATTATTTTAAATGTCACTAAAATTTATTTCTTATACCTTTTTTTAACAAACGGTGCATAGTTTAGGCATAGTTACTATGGTTTAGGCACAGTAGGTGTTGATCTGCAGACATTAGATACATAACGCTATCGACAGACTTTGATGGGAGTATGGACCTACATAATATGTAGGTCACAAGCTATTGGTTGTTATTGATGTCTTGTCGTATATTTAAGAAGTTGGTATGGTACCTAGGTACCTATCTAAGTTTGAAAGCAACCCTAACTGAGCTCTTTCCTGAGTTACCAAGTCGTTAGTTAAAATAATATTAGCTGACATTATAAAAATTACACAAATATGGCAAATCTGCTCCGATCTGATATTTGAATTTGAACTTGAAATAAAAGTAAGTATATAAAAGTCGGTAAAGTAAGCTTACGAAAATGATCGGAGTGTGAAAAATCACCAAAGTAATGGACGAACTTTATAAAAACTTTTCTTTAAGTTAAACTTAATCCTGTACTCGCGGGGACGACGCGTCTGCGATATCTAATCTCTTGTCGCCATAATTCGGCCGAAGGACTCATCAAAGGTGTCAAAGGCACCGCCCAATCATGCGGCGCTTTTGATGTGTTCTCTTTGAAAGCCTTTGTTCTCGCCGCCTACTGGCTTGGAGTAGGTAAATACTTGGAATTACGTTGGCAGTTGAAATACTTGGAACTGTTTTGATTTTTGCTGTGAATAGTATGAGTACATGGAAGATAAATCTACATTTTTTAACATTTATAGAGCCTTATCTAGAAGCTAATTTAATTAGAACTTATCGGATGTTAATGAAACAGGTATACACTTCACATATCGAAAATGTTTCGTAAATTGCATAAGCAAATTGAAATAGAGCGCAATATACCGCATGCAGTTCCATTTAAGTCGGAGGCGTGTAGAATCAGTAGGTAAACAACTGCCAGTGAATGTTCAGCATTTAAGCACAGTCAAATATTATACTGTGATTTAAGTATATTTTTTTAACAGGCGCTCTACAGAGTAGGTAACTATACGTAACAAAAATGACAGATAAGTGTGCCGTATGTCCAAAATTCATATTTAAAATCTAGTCTGGGGACAAGTTTAGTCAATTTCAATTTTTTACAAAGATTCTTCAATTTCCTATGATTAGACATAAGTTCGTTAGGTTCAAGCCAAAATAAGCCCTATACCTTACAAAGTTGTGGTTCCGCCACTGTGCTTATAAATAAGGTTTATTTATTTATTTATTTGAGGACCACCAGTGACTATACAACAGTACATTAATAACATACACAACAGGTTTGACATATATTGGTTGTATAGTCTTTTAAGGTAGCCACTGCATGCACTAATTAAATGAGCTTGAGAAGTAATTGTCAGAATATGAAATTTAAACTAATAACACATTCCGACAGATTGCATGTTGTGGTAAATTCTTCTATTAGGTACTTGATTAATCTTTTGTACCTAACACTTCATTAGGTGGGTCTGGTGGGTACCTAATATTTGTTTGGTACCTACTCCAAAAACGTGCGAAGAGGTTGAGGAGGAAAATGGGAGTGAAAAGTTTCAAGGGAAAATGTTGTGATTTATACGTCTTATAGATAGGAATGGCTGTGTTTTGTAAGTAAACATCGAACATTCACTTCTCCACTCCATAAGCGGCGTCTCGTTAAGTGAATACTGATTGATTCGGTCGACAGGGGTGACGACTGGCGAAATTCAGATGGTAATTGAGTTTTAGCTGACGCTGAATCATCAATCACTCAGATAATGGAATTCATTTATTTGCCGCGTCCTTATTACACGGTACGTTAGGTACCCACTTCGGTTTTACAACATCTATCCTTTCAACAAGAGTACCTAATAGTAATGAAATATTTCTATTGTATTAGGTACCTACTTCTGATTTGCCTGTTACAAGATTGTTATTTTAATCTGATATTCTTGTGGCGCCTAATTGCCTAACTGGCTACGATGCTTTCTTATGTGGCGGTTCTAAGATAGAAGATTAAAGTTAAATATCATTAATTCATTAGTTATGGCGTATTCTACTTACAACAGCCATATCAGAATTCTATCTAAATTTCAAATTCAATATGCTAATTTAATTTTGTTCCTTGTCTTTCACAAAAGTAAACACTCCAAGAACGTATAGAATCTGGCAGATAGATGTTGTACAAACTTTACAGGAAAAGGTCGAATAGAATGTGCAAACATGGAAGCGCCCGCTCGGCGCCAGCGCCAACCAACAATCCACTGCGCTAACTTCGATAACTTGGGAAATGCACAGTTCGATACTACCCCATATCCACCCTCAAGAATATCCATTAAGAGAATTTGTTTACTTCTCTCGTAAGTAGGTAGATATTGGAAGGATATGCTTAGTGGGATGTAATATTGTGTACTGTACCTACAGTTATAGTGCAATCTACTTCAGTATCACAATACCTATAGGTAGTAAAGGTTACTTACCTATAATTATACTAAACCTACCTACCTATTTTTCTAGGTCTACGAAAGGTCTTTTCGGGGGTACCTACTTAAAGTCGTCTAAATAAAACCTTCCTGGCTTATTCACAGCTAAATAAACTCAACTGGCGTTTGTTTTTATCCGTTCTACATTGTTTAACCTCATTGAAACTTTGTTATTTGTTGTACAAGGTGACAAATAATAAACTTGCATTAAACACTTTCGTAAAAGGTTATTGAATCAGTCAATTCATGAATTTCTACAGCATAAATTTAATAACACCTGTCTCAGTGCCACATCCCTTGTTTCGCTACAGACTTCACTGTCACTTGCCGGCGATTAGATTCTTACTAGGTACCTACTTACAAATTTGGAGCTTATATGTCAGTTATGTACCAATAGTACTAGTAGTATCTAATAGTAATAGTAACCAAATCCATCTATAGATCGAATATTGAAACCGCTCATAAAGCGATGACTGTCAACTGGCTCCAGTGTAAGTAAAACGGTGATCAGGTAAGCTGAAGAGTCAACAATAGTATAGTTACTGAACGATACCCATGGTTTTAGATATTATATTAGATACCTAACTTTTAAACGCTTGTACGTTCAGTGCACACAAGCATATGGCTAAGATGACACAAGAAAGAGCATTTTCGTACCAAATCGAACTGTTCAACACGGTTTGCTTTCAAGAAATACTAAATTATGCCCTTTTCTAAAAGGATTCATTGATACAATAACAAGCTGCCACGCGGTGGTCTCCAATACTCACGTTGTTCTAACGAATATGCGCGCAGGCTGCAAGGAGGCTTCTCACACAAAACACGTGTTTGCTTAAAGATTAACCAAGGGGGTAAAAACAGACAGCATTTTTGAAGGCTTATGAACATTATTCGTCGGATTAGTAAAACTTGCTAGTGCATTTGAAACATCTGTTCAGAATTTCTTCTGATTGGGAATAATCCGAATTTGTTGTTTTTTGGATTACTTAATAAGTAAACGCCTGTAAACCCGTTATCTAGGATTGCTGCAATGGAGGAAGTTTAGGTATGCCAGAATTGTTAGTTTTACTTTATTCATAATATAATCCAACGATAGAGATTAGGGTATATTTTATAACTTCATGTTCAAGTTTCTGTTCTGCCACTCGGTATTTATTGCATTCTAAGTAATTAATTGTGTCTTATGACTCTTAGGAGTAAGTACTAAGTAGGTACCTATCTACAGTTAGTGCTGTAGGTTGCAGTATCAACTTATACGCTAACAATAGATAACATTTCAGTGAAGCTTTCCAAAATCCCTCAATTAAAATTCAATAGTTCAATCTTAATCTGCAATAATTCATTTAGGATTTTTTTATTTCACATAAATGTAAAATTAAAGCGTAACTAATAAAAGGGCACGGCGCGCTCGCTCGGCAGATGCGGCGCGGGCGCGGCGACGGCGGAGCGGAGCGGCGTCTTTGAGCCGCCCGCCTCATTTACATAATAATATGTTTCAAAATCTGGCCGCGGGACGACTGACTTGTCGACTCCCTGCTAGTGCTGTCTGACTTAACACCTGTCGACAATTTAAATTTAAATAAATCTCATTACGGTGCACTCTCATTATATTTTCCATTAAAAAATCTAAGTGATTTCGTAATATTATGTAAATTTACAATGTGTTGCCGTTGTCTCCGTAGGCAGTGTAACTTGAAAACGGCACAGTGGGTATTTAATATAACAATTAAAAATCTTTCCCGTAGTCCAAACACAATGTCGTTTGCATAATAATCAAGAAAAGAAAATTGAAGTGAGGTTTTAGGTTTCTCATGACCCTGAAGACAGATATAGCTATATAGATGGAGCCCTGCTTCTCGAGGGTGCTTCGAGAACTCCATAAACACCTACCTATTATTGTATTCCCTTTGACAAATACTATGTCAACAACATAAAGGAAAATTACCAACCTAATTGCCACACTTTTGTCCTTTGCTGTCTATTTTAACATCATGAAAGTCTAAAGAGCAGAGCTTACTATCTCCCTGCCTCTTAATATTAGTGCACGATCGACGAGCTCCGACATTATCACAAAATCAACAGTCATTAAATCTACGAATGCCAGTCTAGAGATTCGGAAGTAGAGCACCAACCCCAACCCATCGACGAGTCTACATACAGTGTTAAATGTATAATAAGTGTGAAACCAGTGCAACACACAAAATTAAGTCAACTCGATGGTGTACTGTACGCCGAAGCTTGCACTCCTGTTTCTAACACCAGATGTCCAGTAAATTAGCAGCTGCGGTATCTTCTTACGAAACGGATGATCGATTTTTAACGTTCAAAGTACTTTAAAGAAGATGAATCAACAAATGGAGATCATTGACTTGAAGCACGAAATAACCGTGCCGTGGAATTGAGTTTCATCGGCCGCAAGTCCTCTTTACATACCAGCAATTTTACTATGCCTGAGTAGTACATGAAGCGATTGAAATATGAAAACACAAGACATTTTATTGAGAAGATCGCTTTACATTATCACCAGTGATAAAATCAAACCCGCTATAATATGGTAGGTGTGGCACAGTTAAGTCTCAATCTTTGAAATTTTATGGGATTTTGCATTTGACAGCCCAATTATCAAGTAAGTTGGGCTTACTTATCACGTTACGGTTATGACCCTTACGCGTTGAGCAAAAAGATAAAGTTAGAGCTAAGCAAGCAAGAGGGTAAATCAGCGGGTGAAACCGCGAAACACAGGTACTTATAAAAAAGCTCTCACAATTCAATTCTGTTCATTGTGGTTACTCACCGTGATCACATTTCGATTTCGCTCCGTTTCGGTGGCTACTCGCAACCTAATCAACTCGCATCTTTCTTTATAAGGTTGCAGCTATTGAACTTTGAAAATGTTGGGCCACTTGATTCGACATGACACTTTTATAAAGAACATCTTGGAAGGAAAAATAGAAGGCTAAAGGGGTAGAGGAAGGCCAAGAAGGACGTTCATAGATCAAGTTAAAGAAAAGGTAAAAGTCGCGTTAGGGTAGTTTCACGTCAGGGTCAAAATAATTACATTTTATTTAGTCCGTATTTTAGATTATAAAAAAATATTGGACACGTATTTTTTCTTTTTTCGATTAAATAAAAAATAACAAAGATATAGCCCATTAAAGTTACGTGTGAGGTCATCTAGTGCGAAAAAATGTAGCACGGCGTGACGTTATACGTAACTTTAATGAGCTATATCTTGGTCATTTTTGGTTTAATTTACAAATAAAAAATACATATCGCTTATTTTTTAATAATCTAAAAGACGGACTTATAACATTTTTTTCGTCAACTAGCCTATTCAAGTCAGTCACTGGCTGAAGATAGGATATTATGGAAAGAACTTCACCGACAAGAACTTTGTTCTGAAATTGAAGAGAGAGCTATTGAACTGTACAACGCCCCTGAATCTTGGGATGATTAGGGTTGCCAATTGTAGATAGCTGCCGCAATAAGTACCTACAACCGAATACCTAATTTGACAGTAAGAAGCTTTTAAAATAGTTGGATACCTAGTTCATTGGCGCTTTGTTAAAAGTGAAGGCTTCTTGATGAAATCGACATGCTGGAGATTTCTTCGTTCTTAATTCCTTCCTAATATAGCATAGTGCGAAGAGGCTTGTACTCTAGGCCCAAAAGTAAAGAACCTTTTAATACAGGACTCATAAAAAATGAAAATAGGTACCTATACTTTTTGTAATGACTAGAGTTATTACTTAGGTTTTGCAGCTCTAGCGGCATACATTCTCTACTTTAATCTGCGAGGACCCAATAGATGAAGAATTACTCCCTAACTCTACATCGGAGTCAAGCATTACGAAAAAAGGCTATATACCTTTATGGCCTGGCGCTTTATGCCTTAATACCTAGCTAATTCGTAGATATATACTAATTTTGATAGGTATCTTCAAAGTTGTCTCGCTAAATATTAGCATAACTAGATACCTACATTAAAGATTTAGTTACACATTTCTTACCAGACAAGGAACGCAGTAGCACAAAAAACTGTCATCAAAAAGGATGATGCATGAAGCGAAACGAGTCGATGCACACGATGCACAGAGTGGTAACTTCACTAAGGTGCGACGGGCTTGGTCCGCGCCCCGGGTCGGCCGGCGAGGCGCACGGCTCGGAGCGCGGCGCCCGGTAGCCGCCTCTCGAGCTTTCTTCATAAATCAAAAAGTTGTTTTTGTGTCTTATCGGCGGATAATCGGCGGCTGCTACCGAGCTGCCACTACCTCTCCCCTCACCACCCTTCGCCTCCACTGCTATCGCCCGGATGGACATTAACTTTTTGTCGAATTTTAATGGGAATTAAACATAACGAACCGATAATCATTAGGTCCTCCGCCACTATCGACCGTTCTCGATGCCGCTAAATGGAAGCTATTAAAGGATTTTAGTGTAATAGATAACAAAGGGTAATAAATAGAAAACATGAGGCATCGTTTGGAATGTGAAGTGACTGTGTCATGTCAAGGTAGAGAGACAGATGTCTTTGTTGTTTAACAATAACCAAAATGGAAGGCTTTTATACGAAATAGATTTCCTTGTAAAACTTTGGCTAAATCGAATTTCTAATAAAAATAACGAATCAGATTTTATAATTATGCCTCTAAATAAAATTATTAGGTATAGATAGATATTACGGGGAGGTACATAATAATGTTTGCATCCAAAGTGCCTTCCTTATTAACGTCTTTCATCCTATATGATATACCTACTCAGAAGTTGGAAAAAAGTTTGCAAAGAAATTTGCCCGACTTGGCTAATTTGGCTATCAGATTGCTACCTCACGATCGGCAAATGTGCCTCTATTCAAAGGCGCTTGCGCATCAGTCGCTCTAACGATGCATACCTACAGATGGTTTCAAATTAATTACCCTATGTCGTATGTAAACAGTTCAATAAAATATAAAGATACTACTAATAAAAAGGTACTCGTAACTGACGGTAGAGTATGGTAGAGTACCCTATACTACCTATATGATATACCTAGGTACTCAGAAGTTGGAAAAAAGTTTGAAAAGGAATTTGCCCGACTTGGCTAATTTGGCTATCAGATTGCTAACTCACGATCGGCAAATGTGCCTCTATTCAAAGGCGCTTGCGCATCAGTCGCTCTAACGATGCATACCTACAGATGGTTTCAAATTAATTACCCTATGTCGTATGTAAACAGTTCAATAAAATATAAAGATACTACTAATAAAAAGGTACTCGTAACTGACGGTAGAGTATGGTAGAGTGCCCTATACTATTATCTTGCATATGTGTTGTTTTAATTATTCTCCTTTTTTCATATGAAGAAGCAGCAAATTTTTCATCATACATCAATCAAGAACTTAGTTCTTCCTACTCAATACAACAAATAATTGTGATCCTTCGTTTGTAGGAATGCATGGAGCACAAATGTTGGTTTTGATATTTTTAAATACTAGGTAGGTAGGTACCTACCTACTTATTTTTTTTTTGCATTTGCATTCTTACCTAGAATTACGCTTTTATAGTAGCCCAAAAACAGCCTTCGAACGGCGACGCCGTGTGACGCCCTGTCATCTTGAGACGAAGCCCTATAGAGCTGATAAGTGTGCGTTGCAAAAGGTAATTTCATATCAAGAACACTTCTCCACTCGAGATGAACGACGCCTAGCCGATTCAGAGTCGATTTGGCCGATATGTGTAATGTAAGTAGGTAGGTAAATATATCCTATAACCATGAAAAGAAAACTTACAACATCTTTCTACCAAACAGGCACATTTTATGATTAGGCTACCTAATGAGAAATTTCTCACAGACACAAATCCACCTGAACTTTGACATCATGTTTGATGCAACCTCAACGCCAAGCCAGGGCCAGCAGACTTATTAAATTAGGCAATTATTTTTTAATTATACGAGTGAAATTACCGCATTGTTTTGTGTTAGGTCTGAAGTAGGTATTTCTTTTTTGTAAAAAATGCAAAAACAATGAGTAATTACAAAAGGCCATTAACTCACTTGATTAGAAACAGTGGCGTAGCGTGGGGGGGGCCGGGGGGGCCATGGCCCCGGGCGGCACATTTAAGGGGGCGGCAAAATAGGCCGCGAAAATAAAAATATTTTTTTAAACTTGGCGCGCGTACTGACACTATCCCAGCAGGATCCCTATCCCGCATGGCGGCGCGGGCGCAGTAGAAAGAACAACAATCGAAAACAAAATCACAATGATTTTCATTACGTGAAGACTTAATCTCTTCTTCTTGAATAGGTTGCAATATTCCGGTGATCTGCGAGCCTGTTATGAGTATTTAATAAATCCCTATATCAGGGGAGTGCCGCCCCTGTGTGCGACGTGTGCCGCCCCTATTGCACAGAACACTATACTCTCACGAGCCCTATTGCCATGGTGCAACTGGCGCACACCGGCGTCAGGGCAATAGGGGCGACGCGTGCCAGATAAAATAATACAACATAATCTTTATAGTTGAATAGGAAAGAAAGCAGGTACAGGTCTCCTCAGGCAAAAGTCACACCTGCGGTTTAACTCTATGAGTTTAACTACCTATACGCTATTTGAACTTTGACTCCAATATTTATGATATTTGCGTTAAAATCAAAGCCGATTATTTCACATACTACAAACTCCTTCTTGTAATTTTTGGATGCAACGGCCCCAATTCCCGGCAGCTTCGTTATTCCCGGCAATTCCGGCCAAGGATGTGGTGGCGGGTACGGCGGTGCATGTGTTCTGTAAGACTATCGGGCTACGGCAGGCTCCCAAAATCAATTATACTTACAGTATACCTTGCGTCTTATAACGAACATAATCTACGGCAAAAGAACACTTCGCCGAGCTCAAAGTAGAATTAAGTCACATAACGTGGCACATACTGCGGTTATCAGAAGTCCGATGATCAGGAGGAGGAGTCAGGTGACTTTTGCTACCATCGAGAAGGCGACCTACTCTTGGGGTGGCGTCGATTTCCTGGTCAGGAGGAACAGTTTGTGGAAGTCGGTAGTGTGTCGACCCGGGTAGCGTACCTCGTACTTAAACTCACCAATAGCGGCGGTCTAAAGGTTGTTTGTTTGTTTTTCGTGTGAGTGTGTGGCCAACTCTGGTGTCGGAGTTTTCAGACCGCCCAAAGGCCTCCGACATGGCCTAACGACCCTTATCCATAGACAAGAGCCGGGACCGACAGCTTTACGTGCCCTCCGAAGCACGGTAGCGCTCAGATGAAAATGCCACATACGGTCACCCACGGTCTAAAGGTGATGATTCAAGTATATGCGCGCAACTCAACTCAGCCTTACGAGATGGCCGAGGCCATGTACCAGGACACTGTTAAGGCAATACCTAGTAAGACCAAAGCTCAGTACTTCAACGCGAAAGTGAAAGTACAAGAACGCGGCGAAACAAATATCGGAGGCCACGGCGTGGCGTGGGGCACGAGAATCATATGACCGAATGCTAGTTAACTACATACCTCGTAGCAGAGAGCCTTTTCTTAATTAACTCCTTTTGTAAGAAGAAGCCTCACAGGCAGTGGACGCCAAGACGCCAGTGGTGGCCAAACCGCGATAATGTGACAAGCAAGGTGAATGACTATATTAAGACGGACCAAAACCACATATTTAAAGACGATGATCAATACGATAAACACCTGAAGCGATCACCGACGAATACGAGGCTCTATTAATATAAACGTCACAACTGAAAGGGCCCAGTCAATGAAGCCTTCTCTCAGACTTACATTGCTCCTCCCACCGACAGCATTAAGCAGAGGACGGCCACAGTGGTCATGGTATTAGGCATTCTGTTCTGAGATATTAGGAGATTCGTCTCGAAAGATCTGCTCCTCATAGGCTAAAAAAACAAGTAAGTAGTCTAAACTGCCAGCTGAGATTCTCGAACTGATGAGGAAAAGACGCGAGATGCCATCCTGTCGCCTGTCTTCGCTGGAAGGACAGGCCGTAAAACGACAAATAGGTACGAAATCTTACGCAACGAGACCTACGAACGCATTAACACTTGGGTCATCGAGGCTGCGATCGAGAAAACCCCGGGGATCATAATTCTTCGCTCTGCAGTTGAGGCGACACAATCAAACAACACTACAATTGTGGATGGCCGCATCGTGAACTCGAGACTAGTTCGAGATTCTCGAAGATGTTGAAAGATTTTATCGACACTTGTTTACCTCGCAGACAGACCGACGACCACAGTGCCCTACTGACCACCGAAGCCGTCCCGAATGTCGAACAGAGGGAGGTGTGGTCGGCTCTTAAAAACCACAAAGCATCTAGTGATGACGGAAATTCATCGACATTTAACTTATTAAAATCCTTTAAGCCGTCTAGGCCTAGACTAAGCTATACATAGGTATATTGCAGCAGAGAAACGGCCGCTGCCATGTGCGACCCATTAACACCGCTGAGAGCTGCCACGTTTTGCCGTAAAATTATTATAACGTATGTTCTATGACATTCGAGCAAGTGAGACGAATCAAATGACAATTTTTTTTTATCCTTTAAGCCGTTCAGCGTGTAAAGCCAAACTAAAGGACATACTGATAAACATACAAACATACCAAAACCCGAAAACGTTATAGTTACTCTTGCAGAAACATTGGGGTAAAAAGGGGGCGGCGAATTGCTGGACGGCCCCGGGCGGCAGAAACCCACGCTACGCCACTGATTAGAAAGTGACGTTACGCGTTTGCGGTGCGGTTGAGTCATCAATGTTCACGTAAAGTTACGGTGCATCATTATGCGCGAGAGATAATTCGGCGTGCCGTGATGTGATGAGCGTGGCGTATGCGAAGCGGCGCGGCGGCGACGGTCGGCACGTTCGTGTCAGCACATCTACTTCGCCTAATTGCACCCCCGCAGCGTGATGGATGGTCCGCGTCGACCGGCCGAACCCCTCCTCCTTCTCCCCCTCCGCGCCTCAACCCCGCACCACACCGTCCACACCCCACACTCACAAGGGTTGTTCCCAGAAATTCCATTATCATCCGACTCGCCGCGTGGGCCGCTTCATTTAACATTGACAACGCGCCGACTGTAACAATCGTCTCATTGTGTTCGACACACCAGTTTCTGAAATTCCACAGTTTCGTAGATCAAATTACTGAGAAAGACATGCCTCTTCAACTAGCAGCAGGCTGCCCACATAAAGCTAAATAAGCATTTCTTAGTCTGGCCTAACTACCACGAAGGTGCGTAATTATCGGACTTTGATAAAAAAGGGTGATTTTTCGAGACTCCTACAATAAAACTGGGAACACAAAGCGGACCTAGTTTCTTAGGTTTAGTTAAGAAAACACAATTATATCTATCTACTTTTGGCTTTGGGCTGAACCACACAAAGTAATGGATCAATTTCTGTGTTGAACTTGAACTCTACCTAGAGATTTTTACACCACGTATCAAAAATCTACTAGGTACTTGATCTCCATATTGTATCATCAATCATTAAATATATTAAACAAATGCGTGAAGAAACAATTTTTTATGGTGCGTTTTATAGTGCACAATGCTGATCCCGATTCCTAATCGATGAGACATCCGAAACCGACCCCTAATCGCCATTTTAATGTTATTGGTTTTATGTTCTTCAAAGAAATAACAAACGCTAAAGGTTCCTTAGAATTCCATGATTTATAAACGTCGTAAAGGAATATTTCATGGTACACATTAAAATATAGTTATATATACCTAGGTATAAAAACTAAAAAGACCGAACATCGATCAAAGCACTTTGTGATCAAAGTGGATTAGAGAAGCGCCGGCATTACACAAAAGAATAGGTACCTACCTACCTTGGTATTATTTAATAATACCGACATATATGTGCCTACTAAGGATGTATCAAGAAAATATGTTTATCCTTTATATTCGCGATCAATTAAGACAATACAATGAAGAATTGTATCGTAAGATTCAATTTACAGATCGGAAATGAGTTGCGGCTTGAGTTGCATTGCGTATTGTTTCCTTTGTCTGAATAGTTCTTATAACTAGGTACCTATAGGAAGTCGGTAGGTACAATACACGCTCAGATTAGAGAAATACACGTATATGTCGTGTAATAAAAGGGGTGTTGGAAGAGTATTGATTACGAGGCTGTCGACAAAAATCCACCCTTTTCCGGTTGATCGTATGAACGGAAGCGAAAAAAGATCAATATTTGGACAGAAATGATTATAACGCGCACGACCGGACGCGAATACGCTCACCGGCGCTAATAAAACGTAAAGAACAGGATGCGATTTTCGACGGAATCATGTTAACTCGTCTGTTCTCAGCGTTCTCTTGTCACAACAACGTACAGTTTTTTAGTCGAGTTGAATGCGATTCAATTGAATCGGATATCGAGCCCGGCGGCACACAATCGGTGAACAGTTTGTATGGGTCGAGTTGCGTCCCGAGCCTGCGAGCGCATTCTCATTGAACCGGCATCGCGCACTTCCGCGACACAATCTGATCCTGCAGCTATTCAACATGATCATAATATGTGTGCTCTGTAAGTATTTACCTGAATCGTATTGTAAATATCAGTTTCTGTCGGCTTAAAGATAAAGTAGAGTCACCCTATAAACTCTATAGGTACCTACGGCATAGGGTATAGGGTATATAGGTACCGTGGTTATTTCGAGAAAACCCTTCTTAGTGCTCCCCTTAGGTACCCAAGGAGCATACATGCCAAAATTCAGCTTTGTGACCGATATTTATGGCTGTAGCTTGTCTGTCAGTCAGTCAGTAGGTCATCATCCTCCTAGCGTTATCCCAGTCTCAACCTGGGGTCCGCTTTCTAGTCTAACCGGATTTGGCGGAATATTAGCTTTTCCATGGAGCGACTGCCTGTCTTACCTCCGCAACCCGAAGGGATAGCGATATTCCATGGTTTAGACTAGTGACAGATTATTTTAGAGGTACTGACGCCCTATAACGATTGTCAAAGATCTTCATGACAGCCAGGGCCGACGGCTTTACGTGTTCGCCGAGGCACGAGACAAGCGATGATTAACAATTCAATATGCACATAACTCCGAAAAGTCAGTGGTGCGCGCCGTGGATTCGAACCCGATACCCTCTGCATGGCAGTCCGTTGGTATCTCCACTAGGCTATCGCTGTCAGTCAGTCAGTAGGTAACGCAAGGATTTTATATACCTATACAGATAATAAAGGCAGAGTAACTTATAACAAAACTGGAATAGTGAATAATCCGTTGCGCGTTGTTAAGAAATCCACCCATGAAAGCTTTTTACATCCCACAAGCTGTACGAATAATAAAAATTATCAGCGTCATAAAATAACAAGCGCTGTTTAATGCATCTTCGGACGTTTCCGAACTGTGTTACAAGACTAATGCGTCTATAAAAAATAAATAGAATGTTCATCTGTAATTCTTTTTGTTGTATTTACACTCGGCCGATAATAATTTCTTCAAAGTTTACACTTGCTTGATAATAATTCTTTCTTTATTTACGCTAAGGCAATGATTCCGGGTTATTTACACAAGTTGATAGATAAAGGGCGATAGGAAAGCGGTGCTCTTGTCATGAGAAAGAAAAGTAAACAAATAAAGAGATCGTAGTCGCGAGTCGACTGTGTAACACCAGGGGTTGCTTTGATAACACAAACAAGGAGATACTAAAATTAGATAGGTACTTTGTTCGTTGAAAACTTTATTGAAATACCGCTTTGTTTGTCGGTCCGTACTTCAGAATAACACGCTCTTTAAAATGTTGTAACTTGTAATAATATTTGTCGCCAGATTAGATTACAGTTTTCACTTTGTTTGGGTGCCGAAATGGTATTTCTAATAGCGTTGCGAGTGTTTTACGAGAATTTTACTGTATGTGTAGAGACATTTCAGACATATGGGTTAAGTACAGTTGGTACAGTCTAGAAACAAAAGCGAATAAATGTTTCTAAATAGATCCATAACGAAAGTTTTGAAACTGACCTCACTGTATTTTTGTCCCGCTTTGCGATATACCACCTTACATATAATAAAAAGAAGAAACATATAAGAAAGAAGAAGATAAGCGCCATAAAACGCACCGCTGAAAATATTTTTACTTTATATATATGTACAGTCATCTACATAAATCCATACACATTTACGTAATCTTGAATGGTTATAATATCCGAACAAATTATTATTATTCTGAATATCTTGCAGGATTTTTAGAAAGAAAACTTAGGTACTCAAATCATAATTTCTACATTTATAATCGAGGAGTTAATTCATAAAAGATTCGGCAAAGATTAGTTGACTACATACATATACTTAGGTACAACAAACAACATGTCAAGTATTATATTTATCTATGAACATGTCGAGAACAGAGCAGTTCTGGAACTTGGATAAACACAGCCGGATAAGTGTGTGTGAACGATATTGAACTCTAAAAAAGCAGTATTTTATAGTTATAACTGTTGTTATTACTTACTTAATTATAAACAGTTTTATTCGAGTTTAGTTACCTGCCATCACAGATAATAATTATAATGGTAGGTATACTATGTACTATTAAGGATTGTTTTTACCAGAAGAGGTAAGTACCCAATATATCGTGAATTCGTGAATAATGGCTTCCAACTCATAGTATTCACTGGCCATTAGGACCGCTGTGTTGTTACTAAAGATTTTAGAAATTGCCTAGAAAGTGGCCTCACTTCGGTCAACCCGTAAAACGACTGGCTACAAATTCAAACTTGTAATTTGAATATGGAAGGCGGCGCGGCATGGCTGGCTGACTGCACTGCCGGCTGTCTCATTAAATACGGCACGTGAAACTAGCCCTACTGGAAAACTGTAGGTACCTACCTACATTTCGACATCTGCACATCATTATCGTATCCACAAAGGAACAACACTAAGGCTCGATTGAATGACCTTAGCATGTCCCTACTTTTATAACTTAATGTGTTAAGTATCTGATTACCCATCTATCTACCATTAGTAATTTATATAGGTACCTAGTCATTCAATACTAGATATTAATATTCGTCCAAGTCTGCTTACATAATGAAAACGTGAAACATTCGACGTTGTTTTATCGAGTGTCAGCGTCAGGCAGCGAGTCAGCGACGAGTACATTAATGGGCTAGTTGTTATTGAAGAAGACACATTCGTAGAATGTCGGAAATAGCGCTTCCGAGTAACTCTTGCATTGGATCTCTTGTCGCTCGTCCCGTGTTTATTTATACAACTTCTGTAATCTGATGGCGGCCGCCGCCGGCTGCGATCAGCGATCGTATCACTTCACGACTAGAATAACTGTCTTAACATCAAAGAAGGTCAATCTGTTTTGTAATGTTGAGACAAAGTTTTAAAGTGTTGTTTATCTGAATGCTAACCGAACTAGGCGGAACAGGTAGGTATGCAGGTACCTATCTGAATGAAAATTGTTTATATTAGGCATGTAATGAAAGAAACGGCTCAATACACGCCCACACAACTGTCTTGAGTACGTTCAAAATATTATCTACATTGAAAGTTATTAGAATAGATAGATGTACAAATTAGGAACCAACCTTTTGAGTGGCGTTCACCTACAGCCTCCTACACAGAGATATTAATTGTAATGATACCTACGTGTAAACTGTGCGTGGGCGAAGGTAAGAGATAAGACGCGTGGAAGGTAGGTACATGTGTGTGGTAGGTAAGTGGGAACAGATCGGAGGTTTGCGGCACGGTTTGCGGCATCGTCGGCGGCATCGACACAGTGGCCGGGCGCGGCGCGCGCGGGCGGCTCGGCGCGGCCGCGGCGGCGAGATCAAAGCTCGGCGCGGGTCGACGCACGCGGCTCTCGATCGTCGCGTCACGTCCCGCGCGCGCCTCTCCGGCTCGCCCGCGCCGCGCGCCTCTTCCACAACGACCTCAACTCAATTCGTTTGGCCGACAGTGAGATGCCGCCCTATCAGCACTCGACGCCGGGTGTGCGCAAAATAACACTCAAAGAAAACCTACCTACCATCTTTGAACCGGTTATTGTTTACAAACGACCAATGTTTAATGGCCATAAATTGCTTGAACGAAATATCGCGGCCTTGTTATTCTCCGAGCGTGTTCCTTCCGTATTACAGCCACTGTGAATACCTAGTATCCAACAAGGCGTTCACTTAAAAGTGGAGCGATTGTTATGATAACTTTTATGTGATTTCATCGAGTCGTTTGCTCCAGCTTGCCTCAACATTTGTGTAGGGCATCGATTAATATAACTTTGAATAGATAAGGTTTTGTTTTAAACAGATACTCATCATGTTGCGATGCATCTGCTTCTTCTTAAAAGTGAAACGCATGCTTTGGGAATAAACAAAAAGTATGAATTACTTACCTAAGTACCTAGCTATAGTAGTATTTTTGTCATATGGACATCAAAGCAACTAAACTCAAAGCAGAGCAATTACGAGGTCAATACTTGTTCAGTTCAAACTATTTTGAAAATAAAATATACCTATTACCTATTTGAAATGTGTGTTTAGGTCAGGGCCGTATATAGTGTTGGATGGTATCAATACCAAACCAACCTATAGGTTGTTTGCCACTTAATTACATCGCGTGACTTTGTTTTACTTAAGCGAGGTGGGGTTACTAACGTGACTTGGCCATTAAGTTCCACCCTCGATGAAAAGTGCGTTCCTAATCGCCCTAACGAATAAATCGCGGCAAAAAAACAAGTCAACATGGCAACATTAACTACCTCGGCACGATACGAACTTATACATACCGTGAAACCTGCTTACATTGCCACTTTTTCAGGTGTCAAAAAGTTTGATTCGTTTTAAAAAAATATAATTATATGAAAACGATATGAGTAACCTACACCTAGACGTAGTAAATTTCATAAAAATTTATATTATTGCCAAATATCCATTTCATTTTTGAAAAAAAAAAGATTTTAAGCATAAAAACAAATATGGCAAAGTCAGTTGTCACTTCTGGTAAATTTGCCATATGGAAATAAAAAATATTTTTTTGGAGTTTATGAGGTTAAAAGGAACTATATTTGCACTCTTCCTCTTACCCTTAAATTAAAAGTAAAAACTTTATATTATTTAGCACTGGTAACTAAATTTTCTAAGAAGGTGGCAAATTCACCAACCTTTCCAAAATATTTCATAGTAAAAAGAATACAGGGTTAGGGTTGTCAAATAAAAATGTTTTCATAATAGGAAATATATAATAAAAGTAAAAAAAGAACATACTCATTTCTCGTGAGATCAACACGCAATATTAGTCGTTGTGACTAGGTTTTGATTAATATAGGTTGTTAAGTAGGTAGGTTTCTGCCTGCCATCATATTTAGCTCGTAAATTGCGCAAATAAGTAAATAACTTAAAAAAAAATACATTTTAAATTACCCACCACCCTGTGTACGTGTTGTAAAACAACCTTCACTTAAGCACATGTAATGTGTATTTCATATCTGGGTACCTAACTACTTATATTATAAGTAGGTACCTACAACGACAGTTTAATTAAAATATTCAAAATGAAATTTAGCGGCAGCCCTAACCTCCAACAAAACATGGCAAAGTCACCATCACGGACGTTGTGTTTGGGGTTTTGAATTTGCCAACACAAATTGCGAACTACAGGTAGCTTGTAGCACAGTAAATCAGCTTTTGTTTAGATAAAGAACATTATTCTAACATAATATCAAAAATGTGCTTACGTAGGCAATGCCTTTCCCGTTTGTTTTCGTAAAAGTTCCGGAGCACTAAGTTTTACGCCACCAACATTCGAAAAAAGTAAACGCCGAAAATGACACCTAAAAAACAAGCTGGGTTCCCACATCTCACTCGGTGCTGCCAATTAACTCATAAATTTTACCATTAAGGCATGTATACATGACAGAAAACTGTTATTAAGATGTTACTACACTTTTTCCCTCAAAAGTTGGCTATGGCAAACTCGGCAACCGTTGGCAAAGCTAGCAGGTTTCACGGTAATTATGTAAGTAAATGCAAAATCTAAATAGGTATAATACAGGTACGGTTATAGGTACATCCAAATGTTCATCATTCTATCCAGTCTTAGACTTTTTTTAATAAATAGGTAGCTAGTTTGGAACGTAGGTACCTCAATCTTAGCGTATTAAATTAGCTGTTTACAAAGTCGCATCATAATCGGTTTAGTAGTCCAACAGTTTTTGTTTAATATTAGTCATTTTAATATATTTATGTACGTAGGCGTTAAGTAGCATGTTTTATAATTTTTGTTTATCATTAGGTACCGCTTGGCGCTTCGTGATTAATTCACAAAACACTTTGAATGTTATATGAGTTATATCCAATACCTATAGCTAAAATAATATATATACTACTTATTTCCTGTTAGGCAGGTATGCAGAATTGTACTAGCAGTATTGATAAAAACACGACTATGCTAGCACTAATAAATCTAACCGACTGTTATTATTGTTTAGTCTGCCACATAGCTAGATATCTAATAAGTATCTATGTATCTCCTTCGCAAATCAAAATAATCAATATTCAATAGTTACACTCATTTTTAAACAACTTCATGAAAGAAAAATGGTTGTGTATGTAGTAGGAAAGTATGATTTTTGTACTTAGTTACAAAATCAAAGCTGCGCGGCGCGATGTGTCGGCACGGCAGCCAGCAGACGGCACGCACGCCGCGGCGGCACGTTGCCGTTGCCGGCACGGCAGTAATGTGCGGTGGTGTCTGCCGTATGCAGACACTCGGCAGTCGTTGGCGTGTCTGACGGGCATCGTAACGCAACGGGTTGAATTAATTAGTAGTGCACAGCTCGGCGGCCGCGCCACTCACTGTCTTTATAACATAATTTGCACTTCGTGCGGCGAGATCAAAGCCGAGGCCGTTCAATGGCGGCGCCTTTGATCACGACGAGCCTTTAACTGCCGCCGCCTCCGCCGGCCACGCCTCAAAATAGTCAATTTGTCGTTGGTTTTTTTTCACGACACGAAGCGGTAGATAGTTTTACACGCGGTTTACATTTAGGCATATTATTTATGTGTGCCGTAATACATACATAGGTATTATATTAGGTACCTACCTAGCTACTTAGTCACCAAGTAAACTAGAGTAAAACAATATATTAATAGGTAGATAAAAATAATATTATATATTTCTTATGATTACCTCATAAAAGCGGCGATATGGGTTTCTACAAACGATAACATAAATAGTCTATTCTTGTTATAATTGGCAAAATATTATCTAATATCATCACAACAATTTAAGCGATTTCAAGATAGGTAAATTGAAAACGATTCTTTGTTATGGTTATGGTTATGGGAATATTATATACTCAACATGAAAGGCAAAGGGAATAAGTGGAATTACCCTGTCTGAAGCTATAAGGACATCTAGCATAAATCACAACACTCATAAAATTCCATTCTTCGGTGTCTTATTTTTAAACGCGGCCATCAAAGTATGTTGTTAGTACATATTCTTCATTCGCTTTTCAAGTCGTAAGCCCGTTACAAAGTTGTAACTAATGCAATACAAAATTTCATTAATATTGTAAGTGAAGTTACCTACTGTAGTTGTAAGCGTATTGGCAAGTTGGTAGAGCGAGCCGACAAACAGATGAAGCATGGTGGTACCTAATCAATTTGATAGCGCAAACTATTGACCGGCCGCGGAGATTATATCGCGAACCGCTCATTTGATCGGCCTCACTACGACTGTTCACAGACTTAGCAGCTTGGATTCTATTACACGAATCAAGATATGAGTATCGACCAAACTAAGAATCATCATTCTTAGGTTCATATCAACGTACAACGTCATTTACTTAAACAATGTATAGAATACAACAATTAAATTAAATAATGGTTTTAGCAAAAACAGGAAACGATGGTCTATAAAAAATCTAAATTTATTAACTCTACACATTATATTATCTTTTCTTATTACAATGTATGCCAGAGATTTGAATTACTAAAATATTATTTTGAAATTTTAGTTACTAGAAATAGGTAGGTACATATGTAGGTACTTACCTATTTCTAGTACTAACTAATTACAAGGTAAGTTTGAACCTAGATCCCTGTGTTGTGTAACCTATAACAAAATGTTTTCATCAGTTTCAAGTTTAATGAACTACATCTGTATTGTTCACGAATTCACACTACCTGCGTAGAAGTACCTACCTACTATTGTACAACACCACAGTATAAAGAGAACACAGTCTTAACAAAAAGCATTGAAGCAAACACAGAACAGAAAAAATCTATATTTTCTGTTCCGTGGAAGCAAAGCACAAAATAAGTAAGTACCTAATTAGTTGGCTAGTATTCGTTGGCACATCGCGGGTACCTATAAGTTTCGGAGACAGGCAACATTAAGTACCTACTTATTACCGGTAATATTTAAGTACTATGTGGTGCTACGATATAAAAGAACATTATAGTGGTATAGTATAATTACGAGGAGACGCGGCGGTGCCGGTGCCGCGATGCCCGTTTCGAACGCACCGTGCCAGCGGAAAGATCAAAGACACAAAGATGAGTATCGTATCACTGGCCGGCGGCGCGCGCGGCCAGCCCGAGGGCCCCGCGTCCTTTATTTTTTGTATATTTTTTAACAACTTAACGCACAGTTCTCCATTTACAAATATCTGCATTTAAAATTCCCTGCGGCTATGTTCTGTAAGCAGGTTCTACCTACACAAATCTTAAAACAGATTTAATTCGGCCATCTATTGTGTACAGCATTTCAGATAAGTTATTTTAAGATAGGGTATCAAAAGCAAGCTATATCATCACTTTTTGTGACTATAGACATAACTTCTGCTTATCAATGTAGGCACGCTTTTATCCTTTTATACACAAAGTACGTTTCTCTTCCGGCGCATATCTATAGGTGTAGGGAGGGCTATTTTATCAGTGCTATTACTGACTTTAAAACAAAAGAAATAGGACAGGATAGGTTCGACAAGCAAAGTTTCTCAATTTGGGTAGGTAGATATATTACATTTTCAATAAATATTGATCATAATGGAAGTACCTATAGGGATACTTATGCCGCCTCGCGCCTGTTTAAATGAATAGGTAGGGTCTATATACCTAGCTACTTATTTATATCAAAGGTTTAAAATGCGTCCCAATTTAAACGTTGCCACCACTTTAGCAGCCGTGTGGGGCTAACGTGAACATCACCGCGCTACACCAGAAATAATGATGTGGCAATAAGTTATGTTATGCAATTTCATTTAATTTTAGGAGAGCATGGACTGCGCTTACCACTCTGACCAGTAAGTTTGTGCCAGAGTGATGTTGGTTGTTAATTTTTAGGAGACAACCGATTTTAATATAGCTTTACTCAGCTTTAGGGAGGTCACATTTTTGTGTCGTGAGCGAATGTGAATGATCGGCTCACTCAATCATACCAATATTAGTAATATTGCATACGTGCTAGAGTACTTACATCGATCATACATAATAGCCATTGGCTATGGCCACGAGCAAAATGTCACAATCTTGCCAAGGCTGAGCGATGAGATCTGTCCCAGAACTAGGTACCTAATACAATTTTAATAGAATGGGTTTCAAGACAAATGAAGCCTATGTGCTCTTCTGATGTAGGATAGGTAGGTATAAGCTGAATGAATGAAAAGTTGTATTAAAATCTGTTTTTGCGTGATAGAACCTTACCTATCTAACCATTCATCCTCACTAACTTTCAAATAGGTCCTTACCTAGTAAAATAATAGGAAATACCTAGTAGGATAGGATAGGACCTATCCTAAGAAAAACTACACAAAACGAGTGTAATAAATTTACCGCAAACAAAAAACAACACATTAGGTATAAAAAAGACTTAATTCTAAATGATAGGTAAAAAGTTATACGATCTTCACTCCACATAATAAACACTCTGTGTTGGAACCAAATAATTTTCAACAGAGACAACTACAAAGCTCGTCTGTTAAATTTAGTTTGTAAAATAATATGTCTCGCTCACATACCTACCTAGCTCCACCAGTCTTCAAACGTTGCGCGTTGTGCCTAAATGAAACGAAAACTCCTTTGATCATTCGACTCAAAAATGAGTAAATCTGAACGCTACACTTTTTCTACCTATTTGCAAAGAGGCTGCCAAACGATGATGGCACGTGACGCAATAGCCGGCGGCGCCTTTGATGTCCGCTTTGTATCCAGTAAATCCAGTAATGGATCGGCGGGCAGGCAGAGTTGTCGCTTGTGATGTTGCCGCTCAAGAGAGCGCCGACAAAGAGCACCGCGGTAGCACAAAGCTATTGATATCATTTAAATCCCTTTGATAATCACCGACACTGTTACTGTATCCCTCTGGGAACTGCACAATGCTTTACCTAGCCCCGCTGTGCATAATGCGTAGCCTAGCGTGGATGTGTGTGCGTATGTTACTTGTTAAGTACGTACTTACCTAAAAATATACTTTATTCTTAGTATGCATATAGTAGTCATATTATATACAATCTAATGATTAAAAAGTAATAATATTTAGATCCATATCCACCTGTCTCAATATCTAATATTGTGTACCAACCTACTACCTATGTAGGTAAATAATACCTATGTAGTACATGTACCTATCCATTAATTCCTAGTAGTTATTAGTATTAGTAACAAATTCACTAATGAAAACAAATTGAAATGTTTTGTTTAATTGAGTATATCAAATGATCAAAAATAATAATTTCACCAATTTAGTTTTCGTTATAGTCGTAACGTTTAGTGAAGGTTCCAATTTGTTATTAGCGGCTCCGTCTACGGAATTCTCTGTTTCTAAAATTATTGTTTTAAATCAAACCTGTTATTAAAACGTTTTTTATGTATCATTCACTCCATCTGTGTATAATCTTTAACACGTACCTTCTAATAATTTAATCACACTTTGTAGCTATTAATTCGGGATCACTTTTTAAGCGTCCGATATATGAGAAAACAGGTTTTATAGTAGGTGAATGTTAAAGAAAAAGAACCGTTCATGCCGTAAAGTATAAGGGGATAAAAGAGGATACGTAATCGTATGTTATTATTTCTTTGAAGTACGAAGCCGACAAGCGATACTCGGGCTTCTATAAATTGCATCTGCGTTGGGTTTTGCTGCCCTGGGGCCGCGGTGCCTTCTGTGATTGTGAAAAACAGGGTGCGTTTGTAAATACTAGAGGCGTTTAGTAACACCATGTTTCGTGTCGGGTACGGAGTACCTAACATATAAGCAGGAGTAGTAAACAAAGTAAAGCCTCATATCCTATGCCCTCGAAGCACTAATATAAGTACCTAAAAGTATTAAAAAATATTCTATTGATTTTACTTGACTTTCTAGTAGGCAGGTACAATTTTAAATTCTGGAGTAACAGCCTTCCTTATCTCATACCGTAGATAATGACTTCCTAATGATGATCTAGGTTATGAGATAGATAGTCTGTTTTCTGAACCATGTGGGTTGGTTGGTAAATGGTGTAGTTGTCACGTGCTCAGTTCTGTTTAGTTCATATATCAACACGGCGCGGCGGTCGTTGTGTACATGGCGGCTCTTTTATAAGAAAAGCAGAAGATTGAAGGAGTGTGATGAAAATACGTGAGTGGGCATTGCCCACGCGACGCGATAGAACTCGAGCGACCACATCTGGCGGCGTGCCAGCCGACTGAATAGCAGAAATAACGCCACTATCAACATTCCAGGTCACTTCTTATGATTATCTTTTTATTATATGCGTATACAAAGATCTGATCCCCCATCAGATAACTAAACAAACATCTTGTTGCGTGCATCCGCGTTCGCACGTGAGGGAAACGTCTTTCTCTACACGCATTAGATTCTTTAGTTCATTAATTCTTATAAAGTGACATCATTTAAAAATAAACGATCGACCCACATTATGCTTGTTTACTTAGACTAAATTCTTGCGAAGGTATTTAGCTGGCTGGTTTTAAAAAAGTAACGCCATTTTATTGACGATATTTTGAAGATCGGCTAGTATTGCCATCAACACTATTTCGTGGAACACGCCACCCACGTAGAGCCTGCGCGCGAGACCCTCCGCTGACTATGGTCATCTTATTGTAACGTCATCCGATAGATACGTTTTATGTACAACTAATACATCTATAATACTATATCTACAATAACAATGTAAATTGTGTACATTAAATTTGTGGAGTAGGCACAAAAGTTACCTAACTTTAATTGTAAACACTATTACAATGTAGGTTAGAGCCGGCTTACAATTTCATCAAATTATATCTAATGAACCCAAGAACGCCATTTTACGTCTTCGTGAAGATTTCTTTATTACACACATAAAACTTACATAAAACACTGTTTGTTGTAAGTCAGTTTTGGAATACGACCTCATCTCGGTCGACAATAACTCCTCGACAATAAACCTAACACGAAGAGGCCGTAAAATTCTAATTTGAAATGTTCTGGCTGTACCACATCCCTGGCTGGCACCCCACAAGGCGGCGCCCGCGCCCTCCACCCTCTACTTTACAGGAAACGTTGGACAACTATGTTACGTTCCAAAGTAATGACTACCTACGAACGGAACGTGCACTCTACCTTCCAGGAAAAATAAATGTAATTACGGCTCCAGTACAGTCCCACTATATTACAAACAATTTTTTTTTCTAAACTTACAAGTAGGTATAGGTAGTACATTCTTAATATTCTGTATTGTAGTGTAATTGCATCCAGCGGTGATGAACATAAATACTCAGGTAGATACACAAATTGCATCATTATAAGTAGATTTAGCTCCCATACATTACTTTGCATTACTTTGTTTACTAGTATTCTCATTGAGGAAGCAGTGCGATTTGTTTAATGACATGGATCTAGTAACTAGGCAGTAGTGAGAGTGACCGGTAGCTCGAGTTATGTTTCATTTCATAGCTGGTCACATGGCGACATTCGGGCAGAGGTTTGCCACTAAGCAAGTACCTACTATCTACCTTAATCTTTTTTGTAATCGCTTACACAGGGTCATCGACCGCATGGAGGCTGCCATTGCCAACGTAGCGGATGCGCGCTCACCTTTCTCTCTATTACTGCCCTATAGGTATTTAACTACTGCTCACTTTCTTTGACAAGTAAAAGTTGCTATAAACACGCGATATCATTTATCGGAAACAAACTATTCGTGACCTCTTTCCTATGTAGGAGACAGGATGTTGATCGACATATTGTAGGTATACCTACCTATTGTTAATAGTTACTGTCTATTCCTTTATGGTTTTCTACGTGTTGTCGGTCATAATGTTAGTAAAAACAGCTAAGCAGACACCAGCCTATCATAATATTATACTGCGGTGGACCTTTTACACTAATTATTAATTTATTTATTACTAGCATCGTAGGTAAGGCCCTCAGACCAATATTAGACCAAATTATTGGCCCTTTGAAAAAAGTTGTGTTTGTGACAATTAATTAATAGCAAGACGCTGCAAGTTTTATTATTAATTTATTCTACGCATGCGTACACGTGTTTAAGATCTGTTTGTATTTCTTTGCCACGAGCTATACAAAGGTACCTACTTGAAATACGAACTTAAATGTTATAAATCAATGAAGATACAATGCCTATAAAACATAATTATTGCTATTATCATGGATGGGCACATGGCACACACAAATTAACACTTATGTTGCAGGTACATACATAATAAAAATAATATTATACGGCCATTAAATGTTTTTCTATGTTTATTAAGTACAGTCAGCGACATATTTATGGTTATTTAGGCATCTCTACATTTTATGTGATGTTGGTAATTAGCCGTGTGGTTGACGGCATAGAATACAAGTGTCACCACCCCCTATCTTCTTGTGGGTGTCGTAAGAGGCGACTAAGGGATAACACGATGCAAATACCATCTTTGCGTAGAGACGGAAAACTCGACATCAAACCCTATACGACTGCCTCGTTGGTCTCGCGGCATAAATGTGCGCGTGGGATCGGGAGGTCCCGGGTTCGATTCCTGGGTCGGGCAGTTATTGGGTTTTTCTGTAACGAAATTCTCAGTAGCAGCACGGAGTCTGGAAATGTGCCCGGTACGGCAATAGGCTCGCCCCCTTATTACGTGGGACTAAATATATATATATCTGCGAAAAGTGGGTGTAGAAATACACCTCTGCCTACCCCTTCGGGGATAAAAGGCGTGACGATATGTATGTATGTATTTATGGTTATCAGCCGAGCTAATTATGATTTTAATATGGATTTTTAGACAGTGAAAACTTACCTAAGTCATCATAATATAAAAAAATACGATTAATCAAAATATTTACTTATTCCTAAATGTTTCACTTTCACGTTTTGAGGTCTGTAGGTATCTGGCGGCATTTTCTGTTGTTTTGTCATGTAATTTTACAAATAGGTACCTACTTACTTTGTTTTTTTTTCAGAAAATGTTAATACTTACATAATGTGCTAAACAAACCTATTACCAACACTGCTTTCTTATGACGAGTGCAATTCAAAATTGAATGCAACAAGCAGCAGTAAATAATTTATAAAATAAAAACTCACGAATTAATGTTTTTCTTATTTTTTATGTTAAGTTATAGGTACTTACTTAGTTATATTTGTTTTTTGCATTGTTGCTTTTATTTAGATACAATTATGTATGGTAAACTAGTTAAATACAATAGTTTATACTTCTATAGATATGCTTAGGTCCCAGACCATTAAAAACTTCTTAAAGTTTTTTATTGTTCTGAGGCTTAGGTATAATAATTATGCAAATTATAAAGTTTCGGCATAAATAACTTGTTAAAGTACCTATTTAGAATATCTAATTATTGTCCTTTTTTGTTCCGTATGTGGATATGAAGGTCTCGATAAAGCTGCAAGAGCCGAGAGAAGGCTCACGGTGCCGACGGTGGTCTGCTTCAATCGCTACTCGGCGTCTCGGCGTCACGCATACGGTAGTATTTTGTACGCTTGCAGGCGATACATTTGTTTCGCGACTGCGAGACAGCAGCCGTGGCCGTGCCGCGCCGCCAGTGCCGCCGCCGCCACAACGCGTCGCTCGCACTATCCCGCGCCCTCGCCGCCCCTCCCTACTCCCTTCATCCATCAGTCAGTCACTTTACGGCACGCGAGGGGGACGGTCGCTCGGTTTCTCTCATCGCCCAAAATTCACGCGGACAACTGGGTCAAAGGTTTAACGCTAACATTGAATCGTATCTCGTCCTGTGTTGTGATCGATTACAGTGCAAGTGGATCAGAATCGTTGTTAGTGCCAAAATATAATAAAGTTGCGGCTCTTTTGAAGTGTACGGGATGCGTGCGTGAGCGCAGCGCATGACGTGCTACGAAACGTTGAGAGCTCCGGCACCCGCCGCGGACGCCCCCATGGCGCACCACTTCGTCAAGTGGTGGCGCAACAAGTTTAGAAATGGATACAAGAAATTTAGCAGTAAGTTATTACCGACTTCACTGGCATTCTAATGAAATACCGACTTATTACATCCAAAACAGTACTTACAGTTACACTGTTGTGCTGACATTGCTGTTTGTATGTGTGAAACAGTTTGCCAGTTTGTGAATAAGGTACCTACCTATACAACTGAACCGATACAGCTGACGAATAACAATATTACAATGTAGCAAGAAAAGAAAGTGTTTGTCGGTAGTTATTTCAAAACAGGCCGAGCAAAACTTTGAGACTTAACAACTATGTGATACGAATAGCAAACTTCATAATATTATTATAAAAACCGGTCAAGGGCGAGTCGAAATAGATGGAGAAGGGTTCTATACATCGTGTTGTTTACATCTAAAACAACGCCATCTATTGAGATTTGAGCTGTTGCATGTTATTTTTTTATCTGGTTTTTCTGAAGTATTTTTATTGCACCTTTGCAGCAGTAAAAAGTAATATTGCGAACATCGACGTATTTGATCCTACTTATTTCGTCTACTTCTTGCTACTAAGAATTTCTTGCTACTCACTTAAACCTAATTAACACCATAGGTACTTTGCCTATGTACCTAGGTACCGAAGTAGTTTCAAGTAAATGTATTTATTTATCTACTACTCACACTACTTAATCGGGAATGGACACCAGATTGTTAATGAAAAAACCACCATTTGTTTATTCAAGAAAGCAGGTACCTAGCTAGGTAGATTACATCTACAAAAACATTTGGTTACTTTTTTCGCACTAGTTCACATAATTATAATTTCAAAAACCTACATTTTTGAATCATGAATGCATTAATGAATGTTATCTTCCAAGTACAAATTCGACTGGGTGTAATAAACGTATTAAGTTATTAACGTAAATATAAAAACGTGAATGTGTGATACGAGCTAGTAGGTAAATTATGTTACTTATCTTGTTCATTCAATTTATGTAGAATACCTAATGTAAAGTATAAAATACCTACCCGTATCGTGCTTATTATAAGATTTTACGATCTCTCGCGATGTTATCAGAAGGCGGCGAGATCAAACGCGCGACGGCGACGACCTGCCGACCGGGTGATTCGTACGCGGCAACATGAATTGAATGAAAAAAAAAACAAATAATAGGACGAGTCCTCGTCTTCCGCTACACGGGGCGTCGCAGCCCACGTTTAAAACTTCGTTACTTCGACATTGGTAGTTTGTTTATTTAAAATTAGCTTCGTATTACTCGTACGACGCGACGTGAGAGAAAATTAGCGTTGTGGCATAATGAGAATACAACTAAGCAGCACACATCGTATTTGATGCTATGTTAAGTAGTAGTGTATCTAATTGTAAGCAATAGCGTGACCTTCAAGCTTTAACAGTTAAATTAAGGTATGTTTCAAATACCATCCAAAGCTAATATTGACGTAAAACATTTTTGAGGATAATATTAACTTATGAAAATTGAGACTGTCATGGCATTTTTTACTGCTGGACATTATGAGGTCCAATAAACTGATGTAAAACTAAGTAGGTACTTACTTCAAAACAAACCTATACATAGATAGATAATGAAATCACTCTGATTTTTGGAGTGCCTATTCAAACACAAATATTTTATAATAGTTACATTGCATATTTTCAGTATAAAACCTTTTTCATATAAACTACGTTAACTTAGTAGTATTTCGATTTACCCAGCTTATATGAATTCAATATTTCGTTCACAGTAAGGAGGGCATCCTAAAAAGGAAATATTAAAATATTGTTGCTTATTCAGCTTAAAAAACGTAGTGGGCAATGCGTTAAAAGAAGGTTGTGCCTGTAGTTCGCACCTAAGTATTCGTCAAGGACGGTACTTCTAAAACAAAGCCGGTAATATAATACTTGTCTTACTTTAGTACAAAAAATGTAAGCCGGGGCACAGGTAGATGTATTAGATAGTGGATTATTTTATAATCGCGACGGTGAAACAAGCTAATGTAAAAGCACATCGTTTAAAATTAAAGTGCTCGTCAAGGTCAAGTAACTCTAGGACAAGGCGTTAATCAAACGCGGTTAATCGTTATCATTTTGTTTATAGTTAATAACACAACATTATGTTGTATGAATGAATTCATTAAGGAAATATCTACATGATATCAGATACGTGTTATAGTAAATATACCCACTTGCTAGGTCAACCGGGACCAAAATGTAAATTACTTATCTTTCTTCTTTATCTAGTAAAACTAAACATACATACATACATAGACTCACGCCTGTTTCCCCGAAGGGGTAGGCAGAGGCATATTTAACGCCCACTTTTCGCCAGTGTTTTGATCCCACGTAATAGGTGGCGAGCCTATTGCCGCTTATCGGGATATTTTGTTTGCCAGAGCCTCGTCCGTTGATCGGCAGGTGCACCACTTGCAGGTGAGGTTGGCTTGGGACCCTAAGTTCTTGGTGGGAACCCAATGCACCCTAAAAGAAAACTAAACTACATAGCTAATTAGCTACACTGCCAAGATCAACTAACCTTCCTTAAATCTCAACTAGGCGGGGAGCATAAAATCCACGGACCCCGCTGTCATGCTCAAATCTGCCACTGAAAGCTAAACCAAACCAAACCAAACCAAACGATACAATTATCGCTGGAGGTTACGGAGGACGATAGTCCATTTCAGTTTGGAGGGATGGCTAATTACCTAATATGCCGTAAAATCTGGTAAAACTAGAACTAGTGCATTCAAGACAAAAGTTTGGAACGATACGATGATTTTGGTTGTAACAGATGCGTCTCATGAAGCGTGAACTTTTTTACACTGCATCTTTTGATAGTATAATTTTATTATGACAGACGTGACGCAATCCTCAAACGGTATGTTCGAAACAGACAAGCAAGACGCCGCCGTATCATTTTAACAATAGTCGGCAAACATCCAAATTGGATTAGAGGTATGTAGGTGTTACAAACATCCGGTACGAATCCTTTATTCGAGTGTAAAGTGTCGAAACTAGGTGGATTTAATCTTCCCTTCGTTTCCCCTGAGAATTTGAGCCCCTTTTACTACAATATGTTAGCTCCACGTGTAAAGGTAGGTCAAACAATAGTGCCTTTTTATTAGGCGTTACGTCACAGAGACATGAAAACAATGTTTAAGCCTTTCCGACCATGTTTTTATGTTGCCTGCCTAAAATATAATAGGTAGTCTTAACTTTGTCCGTTATTTACGAGTCGTATTAAATGGAATAGCTCTATAAACTTGAACAACCCGAATTACTGCGCCAGGAATGTGGTTACAAACAGTCGCTTTAATCTACAGACCAGAACTGTTAAACAAGTAAAGTTCTACAGTTTAAAACACATAGGACTAAGCCAAACAACTAGCTTTTAACATCTAAATCGAGAAACAAAATGGTTAGCAGAAATCTATCCTCAAATTTATATAAAAAATACATTTTGATTGCTACTATCCAATAATAACGACATAATGATGTAACATAATACATATACGCTATAATTGGAAATTTCGACTTGCAAACCTTACGTTGTAAGGCGGATGAAAGAAATGCCGCCTCTTTTGAGAGAAATAACATTAGCGGCAGATGTGCCATGCCACGGTGGATCCCAAACGTTTCAACCGACCCACTCACGAAGCCTTCCAGGAAATGTCTCAACGCTCCCCGTAGTCTTGTGTCGTTTACATCTCTCGGTCGGTCCGCATCACAAAAACTTTTTGATTTTCACCGACAAACTTTTGGATATACAGTTTTTATTTTTCATGCCATTGTATTACTCGCATTGTGTTTGTTCCTTTGCCAATGATTACAATGGTTCAAAAAGCTTGAAATACGCAGCGGAGGTAATACACCTTTACAATATTCTACTAACAGTCGTACCTGTTGTTGCACGTCCCTGGCAATTGCTCATTAATACTTAAAAATTAATTATGTTTTATCTTTGAAAAGATACCCGAAGGTTTAGTTTTTAAAGGAAAAATTCTTAAATACAGGATAAGCTGAAACATCTTCAGCTTATTCTATTCTGTAAGAAATATCTTCACAAAATTCAAAGAAGGTTTATCCGAAATGTGATATGGCGAGAAAAGAAAGAAGTCAACTTCAAGATAACGTCTGGTATAAATAAAGAGGACTTAGAGTGCACAATGGCACTGACCCTAAAATAAAACTTGATCAAGGCGGCGAGATGAAAAACTGGATTTAAGTTTTACATAGGTAGAACAAACAATTGGATACAAAATAAATGCAATGTTTTGAAACGAACTGTTAAACGGGTAACTAGAAATAGCACACATTTAGCCACTTTTTTTTTTTTTTTTTTTGTTTTACGAGGTGGAAAATCCCTTCGGATCTCCGACTCTTGGGGGAAATAAGAGCCGGAGTATGTGGTGTTTCCACTAAAAACCACCTCGACTGCCGCCATGTACCCGTGTGTCGGAAGGTGGGGCATCACCTAAGCACTCGTCGCCACCCTCCGACGGGTATTGGCCCGCCAGATGGTCAGGCGGGCCCCGAACAAAACCCCCTTGGCGACGGATTAAGGTGTTGGACTCCGCCGCCAAAACGCCCAGCGGCCGCAGAGGATAGGGAGGACGGCAACGCAACACCGCATCTCCTCTTCCTCTGCGGCCCCACCGCGACGCATCGAATGGTGCGCCCCCATTTGGTCGCGGGAGATAGGGCGCGCGGCAACGCAACACCGACACGCCTCTCCTCCCGCGACCGCACCCGACTGCGAGGGACAGACAGAACTGTCCCCCACACCCGCACCGTTGGACGCATCCTGCGCAGGCCCCTCCAAGCCCACGCGGAGCGTCCCCTCCTGGATCCCTCTTAGCTTCACCGCGGGTGACCAATCCACGGTTACTGAGCCCCCCCACCACGACAAGGTGGAGATCCCACGGGGGGGACACATTTAGCCACTAACCTAACCTAACCTAACCTAATGTAAGCTTGTTACGATTCGTTGTTACTTACCTAACTACCAACTACCAACTTACCTGATTGAGCGTGACTTTAATTGGTCAAATTAAGAAAGTTAACTAGCTCCGAAAATCTAATATTTACGTGATTATCTATTTTACATTGTTGAATTATTAACAGTGTCGATTTTGATTATGAGATTTATACGCAAACTGCCTCTGATATTGTTGTTTATTGAAATCTGTTGGAGATATTCACTGAGAAATCGACGCAGTGCAATTTAATTTAACTACAATGGAACAAATTGCACTGTTGTAACACATTCAAAGCGCGCCTTCACTCTACTCTCAACTATTCTTGCCGAGTCGTCGCGTGGTATAATGAAGGCCCATGGCTCAATGTGCATGACGGCGGAGAACGTGTTCTCGTTGGAAAATGATTAAGAAAACGTGATCGGTATTTATTTAGTTTACATCAACACACATGGCTGCGGATAGCCGCCCTGGCGCCATACACCAAGGCTGATGTCTGTGAATAGATAGTACAGCGTCGATATCAACACGGATCAGTGCGGATAGCCAACTCTCAACACAGATGACCGCAGTTATTAAACACTGGTAGCCTGTTAACTGGTCAAATAAAATATATTGAAGGCCGCAAATATCAGGTCAGGGAAGCAGTAAGTTCAGATATCAAAATAATATTTTAAGTCAATTGGAGGATTTGGCCTTATATAAGTACCACCCTGGCTATTGTTTACTAAATCAATATCGCCAAAAGAATAATAATCAAATTCATAGATAGTAATATTTTGCCATTAGCCATAGGATTCTATTTCACACAAGAATCAAGGAAACAAGTAGGCAAAGTGCGCAAGCTTGCTGAAAGAGGGTGAGTCCCAACTACCATTTATAATATTATCTATGCCAACTACCCCGGTGACCTGCCCCGGCACCGGGGCAAATGGGAAAAATTGTTACATCTGCCCTGGTGACGCCGTCTTCGCCGTCCACCGGGGTACATGACACATACAGTTGGCGCTTCGTAATCCGGCGCTCGCCAATCCGGCACGCTCAGTAGTCCGGCACTCAGCGACGGTAACCCGCTTGATAATCCGGCATTTTATACAGCCGAATGCCAGATTACAGAGCCGTCTGGTCTCTCATTATGTAAGATATATTTTACATCTTATGTATAAAAATTTTACTTTCCATACAAATTCGATAATCCGGCATTTGCGATAATCCGGCATCGCCGAAAAAATATGCCTGCCGGATTACCAAGCGCCTACTGTATTTAGTTGCATCTGCCCCGTTGGCACTGACCATGTCACTTAACGGGGTAGATGACACAGATTAAGTGTCACCTGCCCCGGTTTGCTTTTAAGGGGCCTACAAGAGCTAAACGCAACTTTTATAATGCTTTAAAGTATATGATTCAATGCAGTTAACACAATCAGAAAAATATATGATATTCTTCAGGATATAATCTAGTTAAGTACTGTGTTGAAAACATAATACAACTAACTTTATTCGATAGAAAAAAATTACAAAGATACCTCTAAAAAAATTTTTTTACGAATAAAAACCATATTAAAATACATACAATAATTATTCAAACATTATAACAAATTATTCAACAAGCAACACACTAACGAAATACTGTTTTATTTTTTTAATCCGATCAATACATTTTCTGTAATTAATTTATTTTATGGTTTGTAAAGCGTTCTGAACGTCCCGTCGTCGTCGCGCGTCTCTTTCTTATGCATACAATCCGACAAGGACAGCGAAGTTAGCTCTTGTAGTCCCCTTAACGGGGAAGTAAAGTGACACTTCCCACCGGGACAGATGCAACTAAAAGTGTGTTAACCACGCCTTTGAAAGGTGATGTTAGCGCCACCGGGGCAGATGCATCTAAATGTGTGTCATGTGCCCCGGAGGACGTATGGGGTATATGCAACAATTTTTCCCATTTGCCCCGGAGCTGTGGCCAGCGACCGGGCTAGTTGAGACTCACCTCTGAAAGAGTGGCACAATTCTCAAAGATCTTTATAATATATTTTGTAATTGTGCCACTCTCACACTATAATTAGGACAAATACCAATAAGCCAGCGATCACTGCGACAAAATTAACGATATTATAAGATACGGATGATGTTGTGTACGTTGCATACAGTATGCAACATATTATGCTTAAGCATATTACGAATGTTGTGATGGACGAGTTACCTCTTTGCGTGAATTCAGTTGTAAATCGTTTAAGACTACAATCTGCTAGCACACTGACAGAAAACACAAACGGATGACCATATCTAGGTAGTATCAACTAATTTTTTGATGTTCCTTCCTTGTCTGATAGATGAATAACGGGACGATTAACAAAGATTCGTTCCGTCAGCAAATAACGACCAACAAAGATATACATATAAATCAGCAAAACTCATTGTACATAGGTACGTATTTGTGACAATCTAAAAACTACTATGCTACGCAGAAGATAATGTATAATTATTTTAAACACCAACTAACAATAACCGGCGTCTAACAGACATAATATTAGATATTAGCTTACAGATGTTGTGTTGATTTGGTTGTGATGTAGGTATGTCTAGTGAAGCTCGCCTTGACCGGTCATGCAGTGATGTCTACTCTGAGACTGGAATCCTAATTGTAACCGAAACCTAAACAATATATGCATACCTACACTAGTTTCTAGAGTGAATGGAATTTGCCGACTAGTGACCTAGTAGGGAAAAACAGGCCAAAACATTGCACGCGTGAAAACGCTGCATGAAGTTTTCTTTTAAATATACTAAGATGCTCTGAATGCACCATTAAAAACACGCAACACAAGAATCATATGATATCTTTCAGTTTATAAATAAAACCAAAGTTTGTTTGTAACTTACCAAGTTATTGTTTCTATTTTCAGTTGGTACGGAGAGCGAGCGGACAGATACGGAGGAGCTTGTGGGACGTGCGGCTTCTCAGTGCTCCGCGCCTCCAGACCTACTGCCCAGCGAAGCCAGAGCCTTGCTGCAGCCCAACTCTCCGCTTACAACTCCACACCGTTCCGCGCATGAGCCTGCTTACAAACATCCATCTTCACCTAGCCCTGCTACTGAACATAATGAGGACAAACAGCCTCGGCTTCGGTTTGAGGTAATCTAATAAGCTTATTGTATCACATGTCAATAAACTTGCCTACATACAGCAATGTACGTGCAGCAACCGTTGACTGTTCTCAGACTACCCCACAAACCACTCGTGTAGTAGGTATGGGAATTAGAAAGTGGCTATTAGTAACCAAGCAAGTCGTGACTTCAGATTTAATCAAATTCATGTCTTTACAATCTACATACATTATCATGAATTCCTAGAGAATATAAAATACCGTGGCGGCACAAGGCGACCTTTGTAGTTCATTCAAAGTTTGTAAAGAGTTCCCAGAGTTAATTTCAATAAGTCTGACACACGCTACATACATGCCTTTTAATGAAGACTCGATCCATAGATACCTACTTGTTTCAAACCTAGATAGTTTTAGCTATGCCTCGCGAGTAAATGTCCGTTAGATTCTGAATGGAGTAATGAACATTCTATTCACATAAGTAGGTATATCCAGCGAAATATATTTTTGATTTGTAGGTACCTATCATAATCTTGCCGCATCAGCATTTAATTGTTTAACTTGTAGATGTAACATACATTGCAGTACTAATTACGGATTACTGAAATGTTCATAGATTTTTTGTTAAATAGTAATTAATTATTCACCCACATAATTAAACAACTAAGCAAATACTACTTACGGTCGACACGTTTTTAAACGTGCATTATTTAATTAACATTTTCAAATATCAAGTTGGTGATTACTTGCCAGAGCAGATTAAATTTCAAGTATTGGTGTCATACTAATCAATTTAAGTAGTAGGGATAGTCACGGGGAGATCGTTTTGCCATATACATTTTTGATCATAAAGGCATTGCTAGTTTCCTTATAAAGCGTCGGACAAGAAGGACGCCCGCCTTGTCGTCCGCCACGCGCCCTATGCCCGGCGCCACTCGCCGCTAGTATTCATTACATTGTCTATTACCCAAAGCAATCTAATAAGGTATGGACAGTCAATGCAGGAACTATTATTACTTTGAATACTCAGTAGTTTGTATAGTATTGATATCCTTTTGGGTATTGAACGATTGATAGTCGAAGTCATTTACAAGTTCTTAAGGCTTAGCGGCTTAGTCACACACAGTCATTCAAGATTATGTCGTGGTGGACAAAGCGCGGCATTTTTAGGAAACAGCGTAAAAAAGTACAATTAATGCATATTTCATTATATTTTTAGGAGCTAACGTGTGATGTGGAGCTACAACATCCAGAACCTTCTAAACAAAAACCGTTGCAGTTTTCCTTCACTCTCTACGACCTTGATGGACATGGACGTATGACTAAAGATGTAAGTATTTTGAAGTATCTAGTAAATGAAGCAAGTACTTAGGTACCTATTTATAAGTTTGAATTATATAAATAACCCCATATCTAACGACTAATGTTAAATATTTTGTAGGACATCGCTGGGATTGTCTCAACAATATACGAGTCTATAGGAAAATCAGTGACGGTACCCCACTATGGATCTAAAACAATACAAGTGCGATTGACTGTAGTGCCAGAGGATGGCAAGACGAGAAGTCAAAGGGAAAGGCGAGAAGGTCGACGACGTCGACGTAGAGAATTTACAACTAGCACAGCTGTCAACAATACACCACCAGAATGTATAGACCATAGCGAAGACGAACAAAGAGAGAGACTATCTCCAGATGACGATGCTTCTTCCAAATCATCATGTTCAGGCGATCGTCGGCCAGCTCAAAGACAAACTACTTACAACCAATCTCGTCCCCACCGCCAAGCTCGCAGGGATCATCGCGAACGCAAACACGCTAAAAAGCGTTCTGGAAGCTTACAAAGACGCGAACTATTAGAAATAATTCAAGCAAATATGGAAAAGAACCATCTGAGCTTTCAAGCCGCGAGGTAATTAATCCAAATTTTTTATAGTAGAATTAATTCAGAAATTAGATAGGAATGAATTTTATGACGTATTAGTCCACACAAATCACTTATAAACATAAAAAACACCGTAATATTTAGACTACACGGTAGAGTCTTTACTACTACGTTTTTCTGATTAAACTCTGCATCAATCTCTATTTTTTTTTTCGATTTAATGGCGTTCCTAATTTCCCATTTCTTATAATTTCAGAAAGCCCTGTGACACTGTTGTCAACGACGAAGAATTCCCAAGTAAATATCAGAAACATCGGAATAGATCTCACACAATAAGTGAGAAGCCCGTGAATGCATTCCAAAAATTGAAATCTGAAAATTCTGGCAACGGATACTTAGATCTAGCCAGTGGTGGCGACTCGCATTTGTGCAGGTACGACCGTTATTTGCACGCAGTAATCTGTTCATCGGCCCGGCACGCACATACAGGGTACCATCAGAAGCAGAGTCAGATCCCGCGGCCGCAGCGGACGCCACACGTTCACCACGGCCGCTCCAGGTCGCACGATCTTCCTGCTCAAGCACAAACGCAACAGCCCCGAGTGTTACAAATCATATTCTTATAGAATTTATGAAAGGGCAACTCCGGCGACGGTGTTGCCCTTCTCGTTTGTTGACTACGATTGTGGAGTGAGGTTTACGACTACTGTTGAGTTACCAAGTGCTGTATTGAAAGCAATTATACTCTAAGTGACAAAGATGGGATCCGTTTCCCAAGCTGATAGAAAGCATTAACATGACCCTCAAGTATTAACATTAAAATATTATACAAGAGCTGCTGATAATATCTACTAAGTGTGACTTATTTACGAAATAAGATTAAACTCAAAACAATTGGTAATTTAAAGGATTTTCCTAGTGCAGAGTTTTCTCTATTACCATGAATATTTACTTATTTAAATACAGATTAAATATTACGGCCTAAATTATTTTGTCATCAAAGTGCCTTTTCTTGGTAACATTGGTGTTAAGTGTACATGCAGGTATAGCAGAGTTCATGTTGTAATGTATACTGATAGGTGATAATGCTCAGTAGACTATGTACCTATGATAATTCAAAACTCATTTTAGAGTTTATAGACTGATTTTAGGTGTAAGTGTTAGGTACTCCGAATATGATAGTTTATAACATTGTTACGTAAAAATGCCAAGTAAATAATATTGCTCATTTTTTCCTCTTTACAACAATAATTTGCGAAATTTCCATTGTTTGTTTTTCGTCCTCCCACATTACCAATATCAGTATTCGTTATTTTAAGTTAATGAAAGAATCTCTATGTTTTATCTACCTCTTTTTTGCTTTCAAAATGTATTTATAATTTATTGTGGATGGTTGAATTGTAAGGTTTTTAAATTAAGATGGTAGGTATTTTGTGATAATTGTTATGTTAAATAAAATGACGGTATGTAATGATTTCAACTGAAACAGTTTAGTTGTCAATGTATAATGTGTACAAAGTGCTGTATCTTGTCAAAAATATTTATTGTCAAATATAATCCGTGAGATTAATTTACACTCCTTTGTTTCATTTGCGGCACTCTTAACGAAAACTGCGTTGGTCTCGGGTCATCTGCCAACACGCCTTCGCATTGTTTGCCAAATCATGATCAATAACATAATGCCCGCAGTCAGAATAATTGTGGATTCATGGGGCAGGCCACATTTATTAACCATGTAGTCATCTGGTGTAAACATCACCTAAAAATAATGATCAAGAATTGGTATAATGCAATATTTAAAGTGTGGTATTTATATGGTAATTATTCTGACTTATTTAAAATACGACATAGTTTTTCCATTATAAACACTCCACTCAATACAAATGTACTTTTTCACATAGATATCAATATTGTAGTCTCGTACCGGGGCCGGGGGCTGGACGTTGGTAAAGCCGACGACTAGCCCATCAGATTTAAAAAAAATGCAGAGATATTATAGCTTGTATAGATATAGAAATAACAAACAAATGGCTATTATCTTAATATATAAAATCCTTGCGTTACTGACTGACTGACAGACACGCTACAGCCGAAACTATTGGGCGCAGGAAGCTGAAATTTGGCATGTATGTTGTTCCTTGGGGACCGTAGGGTGCACTAAGAAGGGATTTCCCGAAATTCCCCCGGGATCGGCCAAAACGGGTAAATTTTTAAAAAATGCAGGCGTAGCTGCTGGCGTCCTCTAGTTTTGCATAAAGTAAAATCGAACTCACCAGCATGTATTTAGGATTAGGTCTATTTCTCCACGAAAACGAAGGCACTGAATATTCTTGAAATTCGAAAGGTTCAGGCTGTTTATATGTGTGGTGCAGCAAACAACCATGATGTGTATGACCACCAAATACAGCTCTTGGTTTGATGTGAGTTGCAAGGAACTCTGTGGCTTCCCTTGATATTGAATCAATTTTTGTACGAAATGGTATATTCCTCTCTGGAAGTGGTGGTGCATCTGGTTCAGTACATTCTTGGTCTGACTTTCTATACAGCGGAAAATGCTACAAATAAAGTATGAAATGAATACATGCAAACTGAATGTTGTTTTAACTTATAACACTTTTTTATCGCAATACAACCTACCTGCATAAGTATTGGTCTACTATAATTGATTTGCTTAATGTCATCACTACACAGTGTTCTATTCTCTGCACACTGCAGTATTTCTGAAAGAGTCATAATTTATAAAAATTAAAGTCGATCTACTATTAGGTGGTCCAAATGAGATGTTATAAACCTTACCAAGATCAGGATGTTGTGATACAAAATAAGCCCTTCCAAAAAAATCCTGGTCACGCCACTGGTTACATACACAAGCCTACAAGCCAAGAGGGTTACATTCCAGGGTCCACGGAACAGTTGTGCACTATGTAGTGCAATAACTATTCGAAAAGGTTATCGTATTTCGACTAGCGTCAGTACAGAACTTGACATAAAACGTGCTGCTAGTTTTATGACAAGTGCTGTAACGCATGGTAACTCTAGCAATACAAATACTCTATCAGCAGCGATAGCGGAAATACCAACAGACTGCCAAGCAGAGGGTATTGGATTCGAATCTACGGCGCGCACCAATGACTTTTCGGAGTTATGTGCGTATCCCTTTGGGACGCAGAGGTCAGACAGGCAGTAGCTCTTTTGAAAACTAACCTTCCTTGTGGAAAAGCAAATATTCAGTCAAATCTGGTTAGACTAGTAAGCGGACTCCGGGTTCCAACTGGGATAACGCTAGGAGGATGATGACGATGAGTGATGAACTGATGACTCTAGCAATACAAAAACAAAGGGTGGATGGAGTTTACGGGCGCTCAGTTTTCGATAAGTTAATTACATTCAAGGCTAATTTCAAAACAGGGTCGCTTTGAAATTAAACCGTTTCTTGCGCGCTTTGTATTCATGAGTTACTAGTGAGTTTTAAACATAAAGGACAAATATTTTGCTTTGTTACGCGAATCGAATATTGAATACGATCCTGAAATCTGTTTGATGACTTAAAAAACATCAATCATCGACATATATTCCTACTGCTGTTTTTGATATACACAGGGTTTCGATTCTTTGACTATGAAAAAATTTGCCAGTTAAGTTCTTCTAAGTCTTACTGTTGAATCGAAGGTCAGTGCATCAGAATACTCGAAATTATGCCGTTTAACAGCAAAGCAAAATTAAACTAAAAAAGGAAGGTGAGTTATCAAAAACTAAATAATAAAAATGGGGTGGCTCAGGGTAATGTAGTCTGCCCTAAACTATTTACATTAACACCTAACATCATTAGAGTTGAGATCAATTAATTTATGCAATAAAAATACATAATGTTTTAGATTCATTTAAATAAAATGACACAAATAAAGATTAGGCTTACCAGAAATTTCTATAATATCTTGTCTAGCCCTTTTGCACATGTTACAGCGATCACCTTCCATGGCCATAGAATTAATAAGTATGAAGTGATTCTCTTTTAAACTTATGAACTGAACTATTGAGCTATTGAGCATTTTTCCGAATCTGTGTACATCAGATATCCTTATACTGAAAAAAAAAAGAATTACATTGTTTTAGAAATACAATTGAATGCTTTTAACAACAACATCATAATTCAATTGGAGATATATTATACAAAATATGAATCACAATACAGAATATTTAAATAAATGAATATTAAAAAGCTCAAAAGTTGTTTGGCTGGACAAACTAATCTCAGAACAACTGATTGGATCTGAATAATTATTTATATGTTGGATAGTCCATAATTTATCAAGAAATGCTAAAGGTTTAATATCACACTATTGATCACCATGGGCTTAGCTAGAATTTAAATAAGAAGTTAAATTCAATAACAATAAATTATTTAAGAAGCACATGATAGAGTATCCAAATCCTTGGATATCATAATATGATGAAACAATAATACAGATTTGTTACAATTAGATAACATATCTCTAGGACATACTTACGCATTATGAAAACCTATATCATGATTCCCAGCTACAACATGCATCACAGCATCTTGTGGAGTTGGGAATATTCTGTGGAATCTGTCCACATAAGCGCTAAATTGTTTTTTGTTACTCCGCTCACCCTCATCAAACAAATCACCTGTAATGAAAACAAGGGCTCTTCTAATATATGCTGAAGAGTTTGTTTGTCTGCTTGCTTGAACACAATAATCTCAGGAACTCAGGGTCCTATTTGAAAAATTCTTTCAGTGTTGGATAGCCCATGTAGAAGAAGGCTATAGGCTATATAACATCATGCTATGAGTCACAGAAGGGATGTAATGAGGGCACATCTAGTAAGCCTATAAAATCTAATTGTAATCAACAATAATTATATTAAAACTGTTAGGTACCTAAAACAAATATCACATCTGGTTTGTGTAGTGATATTATTGCTTGGTAAGCTTGTCGCATCTGCCATTCCCGTCTCCATTTGTCAAGCCAGTGGCCTCTCCGTGGTCCAAGTAAGTGTGGATCAGCGAAAATAAACGCTTTTAGAGCTGTGCGATTGTCTAAACTCTCTGTAGTTGGCCAGGAGCACTGCAATTCAGAATATGAAATGAATGCAAAGTAAAATATCAATATAAATTTAAAAATTAAGTTACAATGGTGAAACAGGGATAAGATTAATATATGACGGTACACGATAATATTAAAAGTTAGGTACCTGCGCAGCCACAATATAATAAATAAGATATTCACAATAAAAATATGTGAAAAACACACCAAACAATAATAACATCAACTTTTTCGTGACACGCCGCATTATTCATATTAAATACCTATAGGTACAAAAAAAAATATTTGAATATGCCCGACATTTCATCACATGCATTATAACATAACAAGTAAAATTGGCGAGATCCCGAATTCACCCGAATATTGTAAACTATTTTGTTATCACTTATCAGAAAATTCAGAATAAACTTATCAGTTATCTTTTTTTTTTAATTTTATGACCTGGTAACTGAACTTTTAGGTCAAGTCTTCTTTTATTTTAACGACACTGCACTATTACATATTTTTAAATTGTTTTAACAGTATTTTTAATGTATTTATACATCGGTTTGTAAGTATTTTTGTCTTTATACTTACAAACCGATATATAAATACATTAAAAATACTGTTAAAACAATTTAAAAATTAAGTGATTGTGCAGTGTCCGTTAAAATCAAATAAGACTTGACCAGTCCAGCTACCAGGTCATAAAAATAAAAAAAATAAAAAATATTAGGCCGATTCACACATATCAGTGAAGTCTCAGTTCCGGCAACGCGTGCGCACAAGTCAGTATCAGTGCTACAGTGATGCGGCAGTGCTTCAATTCACACATGTATCACTGCACGGATCGGACGCACTGAAAACGGTGCGACGATAGTTGGTGATGATTTTGGTATGGCTCTATTCAACGCTACGGAACTAGCAATGATAGCCATTGCTTTAGACGAAGAAGAAAAAGAGCAGCATCAAACTCTGATGAGTGAATCGCTGAATGTGTTGCTAAGCGCATATCTCGAGAGCAGTTGAAACGATTTCGCTAATTCTTTTTTTATAATATTCCTTGAAGTTTATACAGAAGCAAGCGATAGCCGAGTGGAGAGACCGACAGGCTGCTATGCAGAAGGTCTCGGGTTCGAATCCACGGCACGCATCAATAAATTTTCGAAGTTAAGTGCGTAGTAAATTGTTAATTATCGCTTGCTTATCGGTGAAGAAAAACATCGTGAGAAAAACCTTCGTGCCTCAGAATTCTCCATGATGTTCTCGAAAGATATGTGAAGTCTACCAACCCGCACTTGGCCAGCGTGGTGGACTATGGCCTTACTCTTCTCATAGTGAGAAGAGGCCCGTGCCCAGCAGTGCGACAGAAGGCTGATGATCTGAAGTACATATACTTTGAATGAGACAAATCATACAAAAAAATATTTTCACGAATTAATTCTATCAGTCGCGCGTCCTCCATTTTGTTTTACGGACACCGTCGTCCGTGATCCGACAAAAAATATCGTCGCCACCGATTACGTCCGTGATCGCCGGCACTGTCACTGAGAGTACTGTGTCGTCACTGACACCGACAGGTGTGGATGCGTTTATAGAAAATGTATGAAAGAATAATTATCACTGTGCCGATACTGTGCCGGAGCTGTGACTTCACTGATATGTGTGAATAGGCCTTTACAGTTTACCGTTACCATAAAGCATAGGTAAATCTGTATTCATTTACGGTCTTCTTGGGCTATTGCACCATAGAGATGGCACACAACTGGTAACGTAACGTTAAGGCTCCAGTACACAATCGCTCATGATGGGCCACTGCAGGCCATCGCCGTTGTATACACACGCCTACACACCAAACTATGCTAAACCAGTATAAAATGATCGTTTAATGTGCGGAAAGATCACACAAAGTGAGACCATGATAAACTGGTTTTACTTAACTTGATGTGTAGCCGTGTGTACACGGGGTACGGCGATGGCCTGCAGTGGCCCATCATGGACCATTGTGTACACGGGGTGATGGTAGACAGTGGCGGGCAATTGTCAATCGTGGCGCGCAATCGGGATGTTGTCGGTTTTTTGGGCACACTTCAAAGGAATCGTGGCGTAGCGTGGCCTGTGGTGTTCACACAATGGCCCATTGTTTAGTTCGTCACCGACCGCAGACCGGGATAGTGCACTTTTTGTTTTATGTATATAGAAGGCAGTAAAAGAAACTGTATATTGAATATATTTACAAAATAATTATACAGTTATGCTATGAATCAGTAATGGAGCAAAAATCTAAAAGAAAGAATTCTGTCGGTTTGTCTGTTTGTACACGCTAATCTCGGAAGTTACTGGGCGGATTTGAATGAAACTTCTTTTTATTATATTGCTATTAGGTCAGGCGACATATAGGCTAAAATTGATTTTAGAAAGTGGAACATCTGATGCAGAACCACAACAGCCCAGCGTAACTATAAAGGCTCCAGTACACAATGGTCCATGATGGGCCACTGCAGGCCATCGCCGTTGTATACACACGGCTACACACCAAATTATGCTAAACCAGTATAAACTGATCGTTTAATGTGCGGAAAGATCATACAAAGCGAGACCATGATACACTGGTTTTTTCTAACTTGATGTGTAGCCGTCGTACGGCGATGGCCTGCAGTGGCCCATCATGGACCATTGTGTACACAGGGTGATGGTATACAGTGGCGGGCAATTGTCAATCGTGGCGCGCAATTGGGATGTTGTCGGTTTTTTGGGCACACTTCAAAGGAATCATGGCGTAGCGTGGCCTGTGGTGTTCACACAATGGCCCATTGTTTAGTTCGTCACCGACCGCAGACCAGTAGGCCTATTGCGTATCTCAGTTGACAACTGAAAGTGATGATCACTTGGCAAAGTGTACATCAAATAACTGTCAAACAGCAAAATTCGTATCGGCTAACATCAGTGGCTAACTGAGATGACGTCATAGGCACCCGGTGTCGCTGATAGCCACTGAACCTTATTTTGACAGATGATTGTGTATCGATAATTTAATATTGCGATTGTCTAAGCTTAGTGGGCATCAAATTGATAGTCACTTCGGTTGAAGTTGCCTTCGTGAAAGACACCACTCAAAGGTAGTGTTTTTCGAGTTGTAGTGTTTATCACTGAAGCCTATATTGCACGGAAACATTTAAAACTTACTTTGTTTGATTTATATAGTGTTCTTTGTAAACTTTGTAGATATGTCACGACCTTCATTGCTCAATTTTGCTGAAGAACAGCGGAAAAAGAAGTGAGTTCGCATCCAACGACGCTGTCTACGGGATGTTAGTGACCCACTCATGCACAGTTGCCAGAAGGCGAATTTATTGCCAATTTTCGCTTGAGCAAAGTTGGTTTCCAGCAAGTGTTAGAGAAAATTAATCCTCTCATGCCACAAGCTCAACGGAAAACAGCTGTGCGCAATAAATTATTAGTAAGCACTAATTTAATTTGAAAATATATGGTTTACTTATACCTATATTTAAAACAATAATGTTTAACATTCCCGACTTGTTTGACTAAGTAACTTACCAATTGAAATGTTTGTATTTTGTAGATTTGTAGGTTTGTATTTTTTTACGCCAATGGGTCGTATCAGAGGAATATCGGCACCTCATATTTATGCAATATGTCTCAAGGACCAAGGTACATTTAGCAAGTGCCTAGGTATATGAATTAAACACAAATACTTACCTATTTAATTTAAGTAGGTACGCAGTGCAACAATACGTGATATAAGTAAGTACAGAATTAAAGTGACGAAAGTTTACGTTTACCAATTCATAGCAGACTTGTTTTTGTTATAGGTACCTAGTCTTTAAACAGAACATAGTGGTATCACCATTGCATGGTTGGTATCAAAATTAACTTGTATTTCGTAAACTCATTACATTACAATATCACAAAGTTATTCACTTTTCACAGTATCTACATAATATTAGTTTAAAAACAATAGATATGAAACAAGAATACTCAAAAACGTTAAATAAGTAATACTAATAACACTTACGATGAATCTTGTTTTGCCAAAATTAGATTGGGCCTTCACAAGCGAATAGCTACACAAAATCAAAACAAATATTTTTCAACTGTTTATTGGACAATGGATGCTGACATATTTTCCAACAATTCGCGCCAAATTCATGTCTCAGAAGCGAAATTTATTGCTAAATTAAGAAGTCTTATAATCCATATAGTTTTAATGGTCCAATGGGTATTTTTAAATCAGTCGCATAGTGTCGATAAAAAATAGAGCGACTAAATGAAGTGTTAACAACAATTTGATAGGCACTGACAATATGTGTCATACGCAATACCAAATGAACCTTAATCTCGGTTGACATCAAACTTCGGTGTACATCGAAGTGGCGATGGTAACTGTAACTGTCAAAAATACGCAATAGGCCTGCAGGATAGTGCACTTTTTGTTTTATGTATATAGAAGGCAGTAAAAGAAACTGTATATTGAATATATTTACAAAATAATTATACAGTTATGCTAGGAATCAGTAATGGAGCAAGAATCTAAAAAAATAATTCTCTCTGTTTGTCTGTTTGCACACGCTAATCTCGGAAGTTACTGGACGGATGTGAATGAAACTTTTTTTATTATATTGTTATTAGGTCAGGCGACATATAGGCTAAAATTGATTTTGTAAAGTGGAAGTTCTGATGCAGAACCACAACAGCCCAGCGTAACTATAAGACATAAAAATTGCGGTGCGGCAAAAAACATTTCACATGATGAGCATTTTATGATAAGCGATTAAATTTGAAGATTTCGGACATCTGATGTGGAACTTATAGAGCCCATCTGCACTATAACATACAGGCTTGCCTTTTTAGCAAAACTTGTTCAGTCTGATGAGCATTTTTTGTTGACTTATCGAAGATCTGAAACATCTGATGATGATCTATATGAATCCATCTGCACTATTCCATACAGACTTGACGGCTTTGCAGCAGTTGTCCAGTATGACAAGAATTTTCTGTTGAAAGATCAATATTTATAACTAACTAGAGGACGCCAGCAGCTACGCCTGCATTTTTTTTAAATTTACCCGTTTTGGCCGATCCCGTGGGCATTTCGGGAAATCCCTTCTTAGTGCACCCCTACGGTCCCCAAGGAACATACATGCCAAATTTCAGCTTCCTGCGCCCCTATAGTTTCGGCTGTAGCGTGTCTGTCAGTCAGTCAGTAACGCAAGGATTATATATATTAAGATTATTCGATCAATCAAAGACCCGAGGAAGGACACAGGATACTTTTCATCGCGATAACTTACATCCACGCGGGCGGAGCCACGGGCGACAGCTAGTATATATATTTTTTTATTTATAGTCTCACGCCTGTATCCCCGAAGGGGTAGGCAGAGGTGTAAATATTACACCAACATTTCGCCATGAATTTTCAGGTCCTACGTAATAGAGGGCGAGCCTATTACCGTTACCGGGCACATCACCAGACTCCGGGCTGCTACTGAGTATTCGGAAAAACCCAGTAACGCTTTTGCCCGACCGAGGAATCGAACCCGGGACCTCCAATCAGTAGTCACATATGCTATGCACTGGATCACGGAGGCAGTATATAATAATTGTATGTAATGTATAATACTTGTATGCAGTATATAAATATACTAGATGAGCCCGCGGTTACACCCGCGTTATTAAAGTCTTTGTACGCTATCGTGGCTCATAGCGTGATGTTATATAGTCTATTAGATAGCCTCCCTCGATAAATGGGCTATCTAATAGCGAAAGAATTTTTCAAATCGTCCGATTTCAGTAGTTCTTGTATTAATCGCAAGATTAGATAGCCGTGGCCGCAATTACTTCCACGTCCATCGCAAGTGATTCGCCAGGCAGCAATGAGCCATGCGCCATTGTGTGAACACCAAGTGATCGTGGCGATGGCCTGCAGTGGCCCATCATTGGCCACTGCAGGCCATCGCCATTGCGTACGGTAATGGCGATACATGTTCACAATGGCGGGCGATGGCCTGTAGTGGCCCATCATGGACCATTGTGTACTGGGCCCTTAAGACATAAAAATTGCGGTGTGGCCAAAAACATTTCACATGATGAGCATGTGGAGGATAAAGGTGTGGTGTTCCTCCAACTAGAGGGAGGATCCTCTAACCAGGCTGGGTGATCTTGCCTAGTGGACTGTCAGTCCGACGGACGTATTCCAGATGTTGTATATATACAACTCGGCGCGCAAACTCTGCTTGTGCGATTCAGCACCTTGTTTTCCGTCGCATTGTGTCCGATAGATGTCGCCGGATTGTTGTTGAGAATTTCGTCGTCGCTCGCTAGATGGCCTGAGTTTTATGTAGCTACCGCTACAAGCATTTTTTGATAAGCGATTAAAATTTGAAGATCTCGAACATCTGATATGGAACTTAAAGAGCCCAGCTACACTATAACATACAGGCTTGCCTTTTTAGCAAAACTTGTTTAGTCTGATGAGCATTATTTGTTGACTTAACGAAGATCTGAAACATCTGATGATGAACTATATGAATCCATCTGCACTATTCCATACAGACTTGACGGCGTAGCAGTAGTTGTCCAGTATGACAAGGATTTTCTGTTGAAAGATCAATATTTATAACTAATTATTTGATCAATCAAAGACCCGAGGAAGGACACAGGATAGTTTTTATCGCGATAACTTACATCCACGCGGGCGGAGCCACGGGTGACAGCTAATATATATATATTTTTATTTATTGTCTCACGCCTGCATCCCCGAAGGGGTAGGCAGAGGCGTAAATATTACACCCACATTTCGCCATGAATTTTTAGGTCCTACGTAATAGAGGGCGAGCCTATTGCCGTTACCGGGCACATCACCAGACTCCGGGCTGCTACTGAGTATTCGGAAAAACCCAGTAACGCTTTTACCCCATCCAGGAATTGAACCCGGGACCTCCGATCAGTAGTCACATACGCTATGCACTGAATCACAGAGGCAGTATATAATATGTATAAATATACTAGATGAGCTCGCGGTTACACCCGCGTTATTTAAGTCTTTGTCCGCTCTCGTGGCTCATAGCGTGATGTTATATAGTCTATTAGATAGCCTCCCTCGATAAATGGGCTATCTACTAGAGAAAGATTTTTTTGAGATTAATCGCAAGATTAGATAGCCGTGGCCGCAATTACTTCCACGTCCATCGCAAGTGATTCACCAGGCAGCAATGAGCCATGCGCCGTTGTGTGAACACCAAGTGATCGTGGCGATGGCCTGCAGTGGCCCATCATGGGCCACTGCAGGCCATCGCCATTGCGTACGGTGCGTACGGTAATGGCGATGCACGTGCACACAATGGCGCGCGATGGCCTGCAGTGGCCCATCATGGACCATTGTGTCCTGGGCCCTTTACCACTTGTGTGATTGTGTCTGTGTGTCAACTGTCAGTGTCAATCAAGTGTCAACTGTCCAGTGTTTATCAAAGAGTATACAAATACTACGTTTATTATACTAGTCGACCAAGCCAACTAGACGAATGTCAACGTGACAAAATTCAACATAATTCAACAATTATAATCCAGAAATTATTTATCGTAACGTGCGAACGCGGCGTGTGAACGTACAATGCACCTGCAATCGGTACTAGGAATTTCTGGATTATAAAATATATTGAATTATGTTGAATTTTGTCACGTTGACATTCGTCTAGTTGGCTTGGTCGACTAGTATTTGCTATTTTCCGAAAGTAATTTGGCATAAAATACGTTGTAAAATGTACTCGTTAATGTCTTCACGTGAGCTTCGACGTGAGCTTCACAGGAGAAATGCCTTGACGGCTGGTAAAAAGGCTGCTTTGATCGAAAGGTCAGCATTGTGAATATTTGTGGTTAGCTTTTTCTCCTTCATTTTTATTTAAACTAACTTTTTTACATTTTCTTAGATTGAAAGCCCATGACCGGCATCAAGATTTTGGTGTCAACTTGAATGTTCAAGAGGACAGTACATATACAAGTCCACCTGCGGATACATTCAAAGAAATCAGTGTCGATTCACCTATTCCAAACATTAGCAAACATGACATTCAAGAATATTTTCAAAGGTATGTTTGTAATTGTTTTTTGTTCTTAGCGATATCTGGGATCGGGAACGAAAGTGCTAGGCCATTGATGACTACTATTTTCCATATAATGTGTAATTACAAATTGACAGTTAGCTCTGCATTCTAATCATCGTCCTCCTAGCGTTATCTCGGGTAGAACCCGGGGTCCGCCTTCTAGACTAACCAGATTTGACTGAATATTAGCTTTTCCATAATGCAACTGTCTGTTTGACCTCAGCAACCCAATGGGATATTCCATGGTTTAGACTAGTGTCAGTTTATTTATAGAAACTGACACCCTATTACAAAGATCTTCATGACAGCCAGGACCAATGGTTGAACATGCTCCTCGAAGCATGATGCCTTGGATATGTTCAGCCATATGCAATAATTTACAATTCAATATGCACATAAGACAGGCATTATTCTGTGTGGTGATGGATTAAGAATACGGAATGTCACCACCCCATATCATCCCATGGGTGTTGTGTTGTCCAAGAGCCGACAGAGGGAGCACATTATGCAGAGAACAGCACTGTAAGAGAAGGAAATCTTGATACAAACCCTATACCCACCCATTTGGCCAGCGTGGTATAGTAGGCCAATTCCTCCTTTCAAAGGAGAGGCCTAGTCCAGCAGTGGACTGTTCAAGGCTGATGAATGATGTATGTAACTCTGAAAGTCTTTGGTATGTGCCGAGGATTCAAACCTGATACCCTCTGCATAGCAGTCTGTTGGTATCTCAATTAGGCTATTACTACCTGCTAGCTCTGTAGTCAAATACATACTACTTAAGTACATTTATTTTTGTAATTTTTATAAAATATTAATATTAACACTTTCACTCTCCACGCATTACATGTAATGCACTGATGAGTTCGCTCCGTATGTCCGTGCATGACATACAAATACAATACACTATTAACCACCAAGAATAGTGTTGTTCATGAGAAACTTGAAAAATCAATCAAATAAAAAAACTGATAATTCTTTCAACCTGTCAAGTACGTTATCTGGCTCTCTAGGTTGCCATATCTAATATGTAAAAAAAAAAGTAAAACTTGGTATATTTTAATCAAACAAAAATAAATATGGTTTTTCTTACTAAAATCAACTTAAATAAAACTTTTTACAGGTCTACGCTAATAAATTGTTCTTGAGACATAATAAGTAACCTCCATAGTCAATACAATATACTGCATTTAGTGCCACACAATTAACTTCACCTTCTTCACAATCACTATCTTCTAAAATACGCACTAAATCATCCCCTGATACAATCCGAGTCATGGTTGATAAAATGAACCAAGACCAATAATAGAAAATATTATAACTATTCACCAATATACACAAAATCAAAAACAAAATAACATTGTCAATGTCATTTCTATGCAATTTACTTATTTATCATCTTAATATATAAAATCCTTGCATTACTGACTGACTGACAGACACGCTACAGCCGAAACTGTTGGGCGCAGGAAGCTGAAATTTGGCATGTATGTTCCTTGGGGACCGTAGGGGTGCACTAAGAAGGGATTTCCCGAAATTCCCACAGGATCGGCCAAAACGGGTAATTTAAAAAAAAATGCAGGCGTAGCTGCTGGCGAACCTCCTCCTCTAGTGGTACATAATTATCTCTTTCGTTTTCCTCGTAGAGGTTTATCAATGAAACAGTCCGCCAAAATATACACGAGATCAACGATTTGACCATGTTTGTTACCTATTCATCAATCGTGTTTCGACGTACTTGGACAACGCTATTGGTCGGCGGTTGAAGTTCATACGTGCATGCATTGTATATAACGCACTATTGGACGTGCAATTATTGTATTGATAATTGTCTTAGGACAGTGAAAGTGTTAATATTAAGAATTTTGCATATTGAATGCAAAATTCTTACATTACCAACTAACTGACAGACAAAATTAATAGTTGCTATAATTAATATAATGTTAATACCCAGTACCTACATTTTGTTACAGATTCAAAACTCGACCAAGAGGTCAACTTCTTTACGAGTCCCGACATCTTTTGAACGCTCGTTTTTCATCTGATGGAACTTATACGTATTTGCGTGGACTCTGCAGAGCGAGTACAAAGAAAGTTGCTTACAGGGTAGATGCAAAAGTAAAATTTGATGGTTCTATAGAAAAATGTCATTGCAAATGTGCTACAGGTAGCGGTACAACAGCACATTGTAGGCATGTAGCCGTGCTGTTGCTCGGAGCTCATGACATAGTCAACAATAAATATATTTTACTTCATCAATCTGATCCACAAAAGTTGAAGACAGTAAAAATACCTGAGAAGATATTTGATAACTCCCCAATTGCAGCTCAAAACATGCCTAATATGAAACCGAATTGTTGTAATTATGATCCACTTAATGAGTGTGATATAATGGACAATTATAAAGATTATGTCCGTAACTTGGTCATAGGATATGGTGATTCTTCAATGCCTTTACTGCAGACATATGAACCTGCCAATCGATATGCTGTCAAATTAGATCACACTTATGTAGGTAAGTCAAGTAAGCCTATTATTGGAAAGGTTATTACTGGAAAATAACGAGGGGCGGCCTATAAATTCGCGACCGAAGGTACTAAGCAATAAGGTGTCATCTCGTTACACATTACTTGCGGCACTAATTGATTGATAGCATAAAAATAATACCCAATTGTTCAATTTCGTTCATTAACACTTCATCCATGGAATATGCTACAGCATCATTTCGACCGAAACTGAAAATCCTGGCAATTTTGAGCCCCGCGCAGTGAGAAAGGAAACTCGCCGAAAGACATTTTTGAATTAATGTCATCGGTTCTTCAGGATTCTGGGCCATCATAAACCATGGTAAAAATGGGTACGGCTTTTTCCACAAGGAAGAGAGAGCTTTCAAGACGACCCCCGGCCCGCGCCGCCCTGTGACAGTAACCGAAGAAAGATTTCAAAAAGTTAAAAATTTGTATTGGCCGATCGAAGAATAAAACTGTGGCAGATAGCTGAAGAGTTGGATTCGTGAGTATGGTCCGGTGTCCAAACAAGAGTCTATGCAGTGCATAAAAAAGGAAAAAGACCACCAAAGAAGTTTAAAGTGGAAAAGTCGGCCACTAAGATTATGGCGACCATTTTCTGGAATAGCGGATAATTTTGTTAATTGATTACTTGCCTAAAGGAACTGCTATGAACGGTTAATACTACGCCAATTTATTGGGTCACTTCACTAGCGTTGCGTTGGGCTGCCGAATGAAGTAGTCATCCCCCTTATAGTTCCAACCAACCCGGCTCCCAGTGACTTATTCCTTTTTTTCTAAACTGAAAAGGCCGTGGGGAGTAGGGAATGAATCTCGTTCTCGCGAGATCTCGGGCTTTTTTAGCGAAATTGATCTCGGACGAAAAAGGGGGAGATCTCGCGAGTATAACGAGATTGCACTCGAGCATAAAAACGTCTTATTGACACGGCCAGAGTTGCGATCTGTCGATATAGGAATTCATCAAATAGGAAATGAACTTATACGAGTCCGGGGGGTCAAAAGGCGAACTTTTACAGGTCGTGGATAACTGTCTGAGATCTGTGGTTCCAACTAGCGTTGAATCCGAAAGAGCCTTTTCAGCGGCTGGTTATCTGGCCAACAAAATAAGAAGGCGTTTAGCAGACGACTCTTTCGACATTTTGTGTTCCTTAAGGAGCTACTTTTAAAATAATTCGGAATAATGTTTGATGCATAAAAGTCTACTGAAATTTTTGGGAATATAAATGTTTATCTTATAATACTCATCATTTTTCTATTTTTTCCTAAATTATTCAAATATTGTGATTATTTGCAAAATAAGCACTTACCTATATATAACTGCCAATCTCGCCAGATCTCGAAATTGGCGAGGTCTCGCAGTATTGTTATTCATAAACTCGCGTGATCTCGCTTAACTGAGCTCCAATGGCGCGAGATTTGCATTCCCTAGTGGGGAGCCATTATCAAGAGAAATCTTCCGAATATTATTGAAATTAAAGGCATTGTATTCGCGCCGCGAGAAGTGTATTTCACTTGATCCCTCCGGTGAAATACACTTCTCACAAGAATATATTGAAAATAAAAATTAATAACACTATAGGTACTTTTCTTTCATACCCTAGGCTTCAAATTTATCTGACGCCTCTCGTAAGTTAATAAATTATGAGATGTGGGTGTGGGTCCCCATAAGTAGCAAAGGTGAATGGAGAGTACCATCTCAAAAACGGGCATCCATAGTGGTAGCGCCATCTACCTTCCTATCTACAACTAATCGCATCAACATGAATCGTTCCACGTCTAGTGCGAGCGATATCATATTTCCGTCCCGCTCTATCCCACTCCCTGGAAGAGGCACTGCCTTCCGCCTGATTCGTCGCCGCGAACGTCGACGCGAGTGACAGTCTCGAACATTCCGCTCGCTAAGAACGCCGTCTCGATACCGCTCCGCGCCACACCGCTGTATGTGATTTACCGCTTCCACCAAGGAAAACCCGCTCGTGAGTGAAGTGAAAACAAGCAGCCGCATCACGAAAACACCAGGAGGAGAAGAAACGAAGAAGGCTGTATAAGGTAAGTGCCTTCCATCCTGGAAATATCCTATACCCACTCAATCACCTCCTCTTCCCTTATTCCTTTCTAGGCGGCGAAGAACCGCTATCCTCTGAATACAGTCCATTTCCTTCTCCAAGTCGCCTACCCTAATCGGTTTCGGTGTATCGCCGAACCATTTTTTTTGGTCCTTCGAGCCGGATTCATTTACGTTTTATACGTTATACCGCTATACCTAGACAGTTATAGCACCTAGCTATACTCCTAATACATTCACATAACCGTCACATGGTTATTTCCGCCCGCATTAGTAGGAAAACTTTTATGTAGCTACCTACTTATTAAATTATTATTTCTGCAACTATCATAGTTGTCTTATAAATCTCATATTTCAATCAACTTTTATTTCCTCAGCTCTAAAGTGTTGCCTACTTAGCCTACTTAGGTAAAATAATAGATACATTAGATATTCTTATTTGGTTTCGTTCTCATTAGCTTATACTTACGTAAGCATGTCACAACAAAAGAAGTCACGCGTGTCGGAAGACAAAGAGATGACAATCTTAGAAGCAAAACGCAATATTTTATTTGAGCGCATTCAAAATATCTATGAAAGATCAAAAACCGCATCGATGTCTGACAGTAATAGCGAAGCATTTCTCAGTTATTGTACAACAGTAGATAGTATTCGAACAGATTTTCATAAGTTGTTAGACGATTATAACGCAAGATTACTTTCTATCAATCCTGATGAAAAACCGAACTATTATTTCGTAGGCGTATACCTCATTCGAAGATCTTTATTGTATTATTAAGCGTATACAATCGCAATTGGAGGGTAAATGTTCGGCAGAGCCCGTTGCCCGCAAACCGAGATTACCGCCAATCGAGATTATGTCGTTTGACGGAGATATACGAAATTGGCCGTTATTCTATGCAAGTTTTAAGTCTACAGTGCACGATAATGGTTCTCTGACAGATGCTGACAGGTTGTACTATTTAATAGGTAAACTGTCACCGAAGGCCCAGTCCGTATTTGCAGGTGTCACACCCAGTGCTGAGAATTATCAGGTCATATTTCAGTCACTACTTGACAGATATCAAGACACGCGCGTCCTAGCGTCTACGTACTTTGACCAAGCTTTAAATCTCAAACTGTCCGGCAACGCGTCTGTCTCGAATTTCCAGCTGTTTATTGATAACTTTGTTACCGCAGTTAATTCTCTTAAAAACTTAAAATTAGAAGATCTTTCCGACTTTATGTTGCTTCAACTCGCTTTAAAAAAGTTTGACACTGATACAATTCGCGCATTCGAAATGACGGAACGCAATAATAAAATACCTACACTAGATAGTTTTATTTCGTTCATCAAAGATCAGTGTCGAATATTTCATAATACGCAGTCTGGTTCACCTGGCCCGTCTAACACTAACAACAACAAACAAAGGTTGAATAAATCGCGAAATAGTAATAATAACTCAGTCCCTAATCCACAATCTTACGTAACATGTTCGGAATCTAATAGTAATAATTCACAGAAGTGTCTGTGCAGTAATATAGTGCACGACCATTACTATAAGTGTCCCACCTTTAATGATTTAAATCCAATTGCTCGTTTTAAAAGCGTAAAAGATAACAAAGCTTGCATTAATTGCTTAAGCATAAAACATAAAACGAGTAATTGTTCCAGTAGAACGAGATGTCGCACGTGTAAACAAAAACATCACACACTGTTACGTTTTGATAAAAATAACCGGTTGTCAAGCCAAGCCGCTAACCTTGACACACTTGCGCCGCAGGTGCAGCAGACCACGGTAGCTGCGCCTTCCGCGTCTGAGGGCGAAGTATCGTTGTGTACGACATCCATTGCGCGGGCGACGCGCACGCGAGGATGGCACTCGCGCATCTATAATGATCCGCGCAGGGCCAAAACGCGATGTATGGCGTCTAAGACTGTTCTGTTAGCGACGGTGCAAGTTATCGTTTATGATGTTAATGGGTCGCCGCACATGGTACGTTGTCTGCTAGATAGCGCATCTCGGACCAATCTAATAACATCGGAATGCTTCAAACGCCTCGGATTATGGAATAACTTTAAAAATACTAACTCAACCGTCAAAGGGATAGGCGGATCAGAAAAGCATTGCAAGGGTTCCGTAGATATTAAAATACATTCGCGTTTTGATAGGAATATTAATTTTAACATTTCTTCGCTTATCGTGGAGCGTATCACGGACGCATTGCCGAACGCTAATGTAGACGTAGCATCACTCACTCATCTCGAATCATTGCCGCTAGCCGACGCGGAGTTTGCGAATCCGGCAGGCATTGATCTTTTGATCGGAGCTTCGATATTTCCGCACTTGCTATTAACTAACATAGTTCGTAGTGAGCGATATAATTTACCGCCCGCTATTGAGACGGTACTTGGGTATGTGATTATGGGTACCGTACCTACGTTACATACTTCTCATTGTATTACGTCTTGTTGTTGTTCTGCTCTTCAAGAGATTAAGGTGGGTGCTAAAACTGTGTGTAAGATAAAGCACTAATTAGCTATGCTATGCTACGCCATGCTATGCTACGCTATGCTACGTTATGCTACGCTACGCTACACTATACTATACTACACATCCGCTTTGTATATAGATGACATTGCCTAATGTCATACCCGCTCCGCTAGCAATTTCGCTTTGTGAAGAGCTTATTCAGCTTTTCAAGCGAGGCCAGTTTGATCTTGTCAAATGGACAAGCAACTCTAAGGAGGTTCTCGCACGCATACCAGATTCTCATAAGGCTTCTCCAGACATTGAGTTTGAGAAGTCTGTACCGCATAAGGTTCTCGGTTTACGCTGGGACAAATCCTGTGATAGTTTTCGGTTTGACGTCTCACCACCAGATGATAAGTGCACCAAACGCACTATACTGTCCACAGTGGCTCGACTATGGGACATAATGGGTTTTGTGGCTCCCACAATTTTGTACGCCAAGCTCTTGATCAAGGAGCTTTGGCTATCAAAGTGTGAGTGGGATGAAACACCCCCTGACCATATTGTCGCCGCTTGGGGCCAGTTTGTGTTGAGCTTAGCGCTCAATCAAATTACTATTCCGCGTCATCTTGGGTTGGTAGATGGATGTACCGTCAACTTAATAGGTTTCGCTGACGCCAGCGAGCGTGCTTACGGCGGAGTCGTATATCTGCAAGTCCGCATTGGTACTAACTACTCGGTGTAGTTAGTTTGTGCCAAGTCTAAGGTCTCGCCTGTTAAACCATTTCGGTTGCGAGACTGGAGTTGTGCGCGGCCATTCTGCTGTCTCAGTTGCTCCACAAGGTTCAAGACACAGTTTTGCCCCACCACTCTATTAATAAATATACGCATTTTCCGACTCCAAGGTAGTGCTCGCTAGGATTTATTCTTCTCCTCACCGCTGGCAGACTTTGTCGCCAACCGCGTTAGTAAATTGATTGAACTTGTTCCCGCTACTTGTTTCAATCACGTCGCGGGTTATCGTACTCGTCTTCAGGAAGAACTTTCCATAGATCATATTGACTGGAAGTTTATTCCCCCAGCATCACCACATTTCGGTGGATGTTGGGCAAGCATGGTCAAAGTAATTAAAACGCATCTCTTCAAAGTTATAGGTCAGCAGATCCTCTCTTACGAAGAGCCTTTAACTGTCCTTGCACAAGTCGAGGCACTGATCAACTCGCGTCCGCGTCCAACTCAGTGAGATCTAGCCTGAAGTTGGACTTACCTCTTAGTTTAAGTATTTAGTTAGTAGTTTTCGCTATTATTGCGTTTGTAGTTTTCGCTAAAGTTAATTTAGATTAATTTATTGTCATATCGCTGTCTTAGCCTATTGATGGGTTATGCGGTAGTACACCCAACATAGCTAAGTTCAATTCTATTTTTTTTAAAGGCAACCCTTTAGGGCCGGGGGGATATGGTAGCGCCATCTACCTTCCTATCTACAACTAATCGCATCAACATGAATCGTTCCACGTCTAGTGCGAGCGATATCATATTTCCGTCCCGCTCTATCCCACTCCCTGGAAGAGGCACTGCCTTCCGCCTGATTCGTCGCCGCGAACGTCGACGCGAGTGACAGTCTCGAACATTCCGCTCGCTAAGAACGCCGTCTCGATACCGCTCCGCGCCGCACCGCTGTATGTGATTTACCGCTTCCACCAAGGAAAACCCGCTCGTGAGTGAAGTGAAAACAAGCAGCCGCATCACGAAAACACCAGGAGGAGAAGAAACGAAGAAGGCTGTATAAGGTAAGTGCCTTCCATCCTGGAAATATCCTATACCCACTCAATCACCTCCTCTTCCCTTATTCCTTTCTAGGCGGCGAAGAACCGCTATCCTCTGAATACAGTCCATTTCCTTCTCCAAGTCGCCTACCCTAATCGGTTTCGGTGTATCGCCGAACCACATAGCCAAGTCCAAGGATAGCTTTACTACTCTAATCGAAAATATTGTAATTTTACATCTTCTAGAAGATGTAAAATTACAAATATTAAAAAATATATAAATAACACCTTCATACACACATCAACAAAGTCTAGGGATATCTTAATCCTAAATTATTTACGAGTTTATAGTTTAGAACCTTGTTAGTTTCCACAAAAAGTTTATATACAGATTAAAACCTCTTTTATTCTATTTTCAAAATTTGAACATGGAAAGAAAAAAAACAAAATAATAAACAAAATATGGCGGCAAATTTGCTAGTAATTCGTTACATTAAAGAAAGTTAAAACTGTTTTATTATAATTATTAATGAAAAGGGTTTTTAATTGTTTTTCTTTTTTAATTTAACGTGTCGTACGAACTTTAAAAGTCATGTCACGTCGTCATTTGAGTCGAGATGAAATGTTACGAGCCGTGGGCATGTTAGAAAATGGTGCAATTCAACGCGTCGTTGCTGAGGCCCTACATACCAGTCAAAATGTGATATCAAGGTTGTGGTCACGTTATCGCAGTACTGGAGATGTGGCCGAACAGCACACAGGTAGATATCGTGTTACTACGCAGAGACAGGATCGATTTCTCCAAATGACCGCCAGAAGACAACCCAATATCACAGCGCTGCAACTAGTGCAAAGGCTCCAGGAGGACCACCAGCTGCTGGTAAGCGACCAAACCGTGCGAAGAAGGTTACATGAAGTTGATCTTCATGCTCGAAGACCATTGCGTGTTCCAGCATTGCGACGTGGCAATCGCGGTCGGCGGCTTTCGTGGGCTCGGGAGCATTTACCATGGAGTGACGAACAATGGTCTTTGGTGCTGTTCACCGATGAGTCCCGGTTTGGGTTTCACCCGGATTCACGAAGAACACGCGTTTGGAGAGCTCCAGGGAGAGTTAGCCGTCTACGGCACCCTCAGGAGGTCCACCCATACCAAGGCGGGACAATCATGGTGTGGGCAGGAATTCGTCTTGGCGGACGAACCCAACTCGTTTGGATCCAAGGCAGCATGACTGCACAAAAATACCACGAGGAGGTAGTAGAGCCCGTTATTGTCCCACACAGAACTCAAATAGGCCATGAATTTCTACTCATGCACGATAATGCTCCTTGCCATACGGCGCGGCTGGTATCGACCGCTCTCCGAGAGCACGATATTCAAGTTTTGGATTGGCCTGCACAGTCGCCCGACTTAAATCCTATCGAGCATGCCTGGGACATGTTACAACGAAAAGCTTTGAGAGATTTTCCACCAAATTTGACGACTGAACAACAACTTTACGAACACTTGCAAAGGACATGGGACCTCATACCGCAGCAAGACATTGACAATTTAATTTTAAGTATTAACAATCGATGTCGATGTGTAATCAATGTAAGAGGTGGCAACACTGATTATTAATGATTAGATTTTACAAGATTTTTTCCATTTTTATTAAAATTAATAGTTTTTTAAGAAGAAATGTTTGTTGTTATCATACTAATTTTCCATGATGATTAAAAAACTTATTTTTTTTATTTAAAACAAAAAAAAAACACGAAATGTTTTTTATTTTTATTAAAGACCTTAAAATAATCTATGATTCTTCTATTTACTGTATCAGAAAATTCTTCATAGATTTTTAGATATTTGATGAAATATAAAATATCCCTAGACTTTGTTGATGTGTGTATGTTAGAACATAATATGAAGGTGTTATTTATCATAAGAGATGACTCATTCAATAATGCGATGATCTCATTAGTCCACAATCTAGTACCAGCATTTCTTAGAAATAGGTACCTAAGGTAAAGTACCCAATGCCCGACAGACCACCAATGTTCGACACTAAAAAAGTAAAAGTGAATAAATAAGAATATTATCGAGTATCCGACCGTGAAGGAAGCATGAGTCATAGACAAGGTTCATCTAGCTGTCATTGCAAGTGTCATTTTCAAAATTCGGTCATTTTGCTAAAAATGGCGTACCTCTGAACATCGATCGGCGGAGGTCGCTCTCGTAAATCCAGTTTTATGAGCGAAATCACTAAGAAGGTGAGTAAGATTTATTCCTCATAACTTTTATTCGTTTTGTTTTACCGAGAGTGCCATTTATTTCTTAGATAGGGACTCAAATTCAACACATTATTATTAATTTCTTAACATTATATGGTTATGTTAAAATATAATAACATGTGTGTCGATCATTGGTTATTTTTATGCGCATGTTCTAGTATTCGACTAATGTCGAGTTTTTTCTTTTTTATAGTCTGTGCATTTTACTTCATGTGATGACTAGGTTTATTCTGCACTTCTAAAATAAACTTCTTACATTTAAAACTTCGAACCGTTTCCAATGATCGACAGGGGTGTCGATGATTGGGTATTTCTTATGTTCTGATAATCGACATATGGCTCTTTTTTGCAGAAATGGCACCGATAAAAAATTACACGCCTTTCCAAATGGCACAGGCGATAGAAGCAGTAAAAAAGGTGAAAAAATTGCGACTGCAGCAAAAAAGTTTGGTGTGCCCAGGATCACAGTACATGATAAAATAACGGGCAAAACTCCAGTCACATGTTCAATGGGCCCGGGCACGGTTTTATCTACAGAAGAAGAGGCTATATTAGAAAAATGGATTCTCGATATGGCTGATAAACATATTCCTATTACCAAAGATGAAATTGCTCGACAGTGTCCAACGCATCATCATTGACCAGCAGAAAAATACACCTTACCAACTCGGTTTCTAAAAGAGTCTACCATTTTATAGTTTTAAGTAATTATTAGATTATTAAGTAATAATTCTGTGATTAAAACTGCCTTATATTTTGATTATTACTATTATAAATAATTCACTTAGTTTTGTGTGCCATTGATAAGATCTCATAATTGTAAAGACTGGTTACTACTAAATAATTAAATTAATAGTAGCATAAATATATCTATTAAGTCTGTGATTAAAAACATCGTAATAATTAAGAAAAATATTGTATTAGCAAGTACTCCTAAACGTTTAATTAATATGATTAAAAGACTGATTTAAACTTGTTTTTTTTTCTAAATCATCACAAAATGTATAATTACAGCCAAGGAGTGTTACACAAAACTACAAGTGACAAAAATTGTAAATTAAATATCAGAACTAGCGAATTATGCGCATGTCGTTGGACAAAAGGATCAATGTTACCATTTCAACCAAAAATTGTTTGACCTGTAGCTTCTTGAAAATCTTGAAACGTGCCCCAGGGAAATGCCATCAATTATAACTGGGTTAGGAAATTAGGATTAAAAATGATTTATGGACACTGGTTGAATACTGGATGTCGATTAAAAGAACATGTCGATTAATGGATCTCGATCATTGGAACACGTCGATTACCGGTTGTCGATAAATGGATTTCGGCAGTCGATCATTAGGAAAGAAAAGACATTAATCTATATTGGTATATTTTTTCAATTATTTAAATCACACTTATTTTTTATTTAAAATATTATGCAAAAAACTCTGAACTTTTATTCAAATCATCAAAGAACTTTACAATAATAAAAACGAACCAAATATTAAAAAAAAAACCTTAAGTGCCGATGTCTTAGATGAGAAAAATTACGAGATACGTCATCCTGAACAAGCAATTGAAGCCATGTTTATTTACATGTGTTAGTGAAAAGTGCTGCCACCCGTAATTTATAAAAGGTCTAAATTGTAGAAAATTACCATAGAGAATGCAATAAAAATAACAAAAGCAGAATTTTATTAACAAAATATATTTATTTTATATATTTTAACATCAGCATTTAAGTTTTATACACTATAATTAACAAAGTTGGTACCATTTTCATGTATGTGTGGTTATCACACTAAATCAAATCAAAATCGTCATTAGAAAAGCGTGTAACATGCTCAAATTATACACATTATAAATTTACTATGCAGAACATGGTCAACCAAAGCGACATTAAATGTTTTGTGGGTAGGTTTACGCCAGTAGCGCAATAGGCGCGAATAAAACACACTATCGTTTACAAGATTTTATTTGGATACTTAAAACCAAATGTAAGTTTCTCATTGAAATCAAACTACGGTTTACAGATTCTATCGCGATGGTTTTAGTTAAATTACATTTAAACCGAATGATCTAGAACTACATTTTCTAATTATTACTAGGCGACATATATGTTTCTATTTGAAATATCCATATGAAATATCAAATATTTTATTTTTAAATTGCATTAACCAAATGGCTTGTGAAAAATAATAGAATCATGGATATATCTAAATAATAAATACAGTCATGTAGTTATTCTATTAGGTTCGCATAGATAATAGAGATGTCAGAAGGCACTGTAGATGCCACTAATTGAAATTGTTTAACTTTCACAGTAATCTTATATAATGCACAATTTTTAGTAACATGACCGTTGATAAAAATATAACAGTTATAGGTAAAACAAGTAATAAAACTATAGTAGCTGTGTTATGCATGCATCAGCTCCGAGTAAGTTTAAATCATTTTCCAAAGGTAACAAGTGGACAATGATTGGAACACATAAAAAAAATTATAATTACTCGCTTTAGACACAAGCTTTCACGTGGTACTTATGCATATAAAAATAGTTTCTGATCAAACAGCTAAATATTATTATTCTTCTTTATTAAAGATGATAAAATGTTAACGTTTTATCAACTAAAAGTTCGTTAATCGTGAAATACCCTTATGTGAAAAAAGCTCTCTTTATTGCGGTTTGAATTATTGTAGGAGTAAATTCACAATTCCGATGGTAATCTTTTGAAAAACCGAATCCCGCAAATGATTTATAGACTTCATGGAGACGGGCAGAATCCCGTAAAAGTATATCGTAAGAAAACCTAAAGTTTACCATAAGAAAAAAACACTACTACTACTACCTTTGTTTGGATTAACCGATTTTTCGACACCGTTGCATGCGCCATGTTCACGGATGTATTCGTGTCTTTATCTGTGAGTTTGACCAGTCTATCTGCGAGATCTCTAAGACCGTATCTCGCACTTGGGCCCCGTGGCCTTAATGTTAAGAGTCCAAACGCCAATGTAAATGAATAAATGTAACTTGATGAAGTACACGTCAACACGTAGTTCACTTAGAATCCTTTATGCTGTATAAGCTTTCTAAATTGTTGTCGTTTTGAATTTAATGTCATTGTCACCGTATTTGTTTTTGATATATGATGCAGTCTAATATTTAAATATTTCTCAATTACTAATCTAATTAAATTAACTTTATGTCCGTGACCAGGGCCTCAAGTCTGTTATTACAATAGTGCCAAAATGGTCAATCACTGACTTCATAATTGTTGATTTTGACAAGTTTGGTAGTCTACTGTTACAATGGTGTCATTATGATTTTCCGATGGTCAACCACTGACACTCCATTGAAAGACATGGCATAGATTGGTAGTCTCGTACATAATGACAAATCGATGACTGACGTATGCGGTAGTCTGGTAATATTTTGACAGTTCTTTTCAAAGAGAATGTAAAAACTACCGTTTTAAGAGACGGGAGTGCCATACAAAAAGCCTAAACTCGTATTAATATGAAACGCAGGCGAAAACATGCTTGCCAACATGAAGCCGCAAACATAGGTACATGCATGACATAATGCCAACATGAAGAACACAATAGGGATGTCACTGTCGCACTAATTATCGAATTATCGATAACGATATTTAAAAAAAAAAAAGCTGTTAGGGTCTCCGAAGGTAATGAACCGATACCATTTTTTTGTAACAAATCATCATCATCATCAGCCTTTAACAGTCCACTGCTGGACTAGGTCTCTCCTTTGAAAGGAGGAATTGGCCTACTATACCACGCTGGCCAAACGGGTTGGTATAGGGTTTGTATCAAGTTTTCCTTCTCTTACAATGCTGTTCTCTGCATAATACGCTCCCTCTGTCGGCTCTTACGACACCCATGGGATGATATGGGGTGGTGACATTCCGTATTCTTAATCCGTCACCACACGGACAAACAATTAAATAACAAAAGTGTATTCAAAGAATTTTATTTTCTTCAAACTGAAACAGTCTTGCTAATTAAGCATAGAAGAAAAATGCCGTTTCTTCTCTCCAGGCTGTGCTCCAGGTTGGATGTTCTGCAACACAAATAATACAGCTAGTAAATTTAACGGTGACTAATACGAGGGTCAAACTGAAAGTTCTTAGAACTGGCCACTTATAAACAATATAATAAAAAAAATATTCTAAAATTTGAAAATAGAACTCTTTGCCAATATTACTGAGTATATATTTCATTCATTTGTCATTTGTTTTACGATTTGGCGGCAAATTGAAAATTGTCTGTGTCACGTCAACATGAATTTAACACGAGAAAATTTTCGTGCAATGATTTTTTATGACTTTCGATGTCATTTAAGTCAACAAGAAAGTTATGATAGACTACGATTGGCCTTTCACGATGAAGCCCCATCTCGTGCGACTGTTTACAACTGGTTTAATGAGTTTAAACGTGGTCGCACTAATCTCACTGATGATGTACGTGAGGGACGGCCTTCTACGGCGACGACTGAAAATAACATCTGTGTTGTGCGGCGTATGATAGAGACTGACAAAAGAGTGACCTATCAGCAGATTCGGACAAGCTTAGGCATCGGTATGAGTCAAGTGCACAAAATCCTCCACGAACATTTAGCGGTCAGGAAGCTTTGCGCCCGGTGGATACCTCATAATTTGACTAAGGCTCAAAAACTCCATCGTGTGGATTGGTGCCGTAAAATGATTGAAAGATTTAACGGAGGTGACTCAAATGCTGTGTTCGACATACTAACAGGTGACGAAAGCTGGATTTACTGTTATGATCCTGAAACCAAAAGACAATCTGCTCAGTGGGTGTTTCCTTTCGAGGAGTTGCCAACTAAAGTGAAGAGAGATCGAAGTGCGGGAAAAAAAATGGTGGCCTCGTTCTTTGGAAGGATAGGTCATTTCGCAACAATTGTGTTAGAGGATCAAAAAACAGTTTCTGCAGAATGGTACACTACCAATTGTTTGCCACTTGTCTTGAAAAAAGTTCGAGAGAAACGACCTCGCAGTAGGATCCTCCTTCACCACGACAACGCCTCGTCGCACACCGCCAAGCGAACGATCGACTATTTGGCGACATCAAACGTTGAATTACTGGGTCACCCGCCGTATAGCCCCGACCTCGCGCCTTGTGATTTTTATTTATTTCCAAAAATTAAAGAAAAACTTAAAGGAAAGCGGTTTATGAATGCTGAAGAAGCGGTGGCTGCGTATCGCGATGCCATTGAAGAGACCCCTAAGGACGAGTGGGCAAAGTGCTTTTCCCAGTGGTTCCATCGCATGCAGCGGTGTATTGACGTCAATGGACAATATTTTGAACAGATATAATAAAACTAATAACTGGCTAATGTAATCAGTTTTTGATTTTCTAAGAACTTTCAGTTTGACCCTCGTAGATAATAATTAATTGCTAAAAACAGTGTTAAAAAAACCTATAAAAAAAAAAACCGAGTTAAAATGTATCTGCTTGTCAGCTGAAACCGCACCTTTTACAGTACATTGGAGATTCTTGTTCCTGCAATCAGCACTCTATTAAAGCCTACTGTTTTAAAGCCCCTGAAACAAAGATGAAAATATTGTTATTGCACACAAATGACAAAGTAAAAATCTATCTGTTTGTCAAGTGAAACCGCACCTTTTATAGTCCATTGGAGGTTCTTTGTTCAATTATCTTAAATAATATAGGTTACTCCAAACAAAGGTACGTGGTATAAATCCCGAAAGACAATTTAAAATAATATTTATAACAGTTCCTGCAGTCAACAGTCTATTTTTAAGTCCCTGAAATAAACATGAAACAATTTTATTACAAAATTATACGATAAAACTAAAATAAAATAACAGTGTAAAAATCTATGTATCTAATGTATTTGTAATAAGGTGGTACGACGCGACGTCATATCGTGTTTATGTGTGGGAGCCCCTATGCAACACAAATAATCCTATGATATTTTAATTGTACGTCATTTAACCAGTAGTTTAAGCAAGTACCTATTACAATGTTAGTGACCAACTCGACTTACCATATTGACAAAGATTATTTTATTTTTATTTGAATTCATTTTACAAAATATACTGTCATTTGACATGATCTGCAACAAACGTGGAATGTTGTTATTGAGTATACAAATAAAAATAACAGACGTGTCTCAAAAACATGCTTAGTTGGAATTCATATTTACAATATTACTTACAGAAGTAGTTACCAAATTTGATTTTTATTTGGCAACACTCTGAAGCTGCGCCTTCTTTAAAGAGTCCGCAGAAGATTCTTCGTTTAATGCGAAAGATATGTTAGTTATTCTGCAATAATTGCGGATTAATAGCAGACTCACACGTTGCAACAGTCGGTCGACCATTGTATATTTGTGATCCTCACATAACCAGGAAAAATCCAAATTAGCTAGCATCTGGGTCTTGGAAAAAGTATTTATATCTTTTATAAAAATGCAAGGTTTAATCTTGTTATCGAAAATATTTGTAGCAGTATCCACAGCATTACATAAATGCAATGTAGGATAAGTTAGGGATATCTTGTCTTGCCACCATTCCCTCAAAGCTATATAGTTGTACATTGAGTTGTTAATAGGGTTCTTGACTTTAACTGCATTTATGCATGTTTGGCAACTCACGTTTTTCAAAAGAAGCTTTGCTAAAAATCCAGCTACGTATACAGTAGGCTGCTTCTCAAATTTCTTGAAAATTTTTTCCATCTCTTCTATATCATTTTCTATATGTTCTTCATCAGGAATATGTAAAGTAGGAATATTATTATCCTGATCTAAAACTTGGATTTGAATATTGTTACGATTAGAGTCGTTTTCCTTTCCCTTTGACTTTTGTTGGAATACAATTTCTTGAAAATCAAATATTATTTCATTTTCGTCTTGTTGGCAGTTGGCGCCTCGACTTATGGGTGCGCTAAGTCGGGAAAGTATTGCCGACTTTAATGCCGAAACAAAATGATGGCACGTCGGGTTTTTGTTGGTAGGACAGTGTTGTCTTATAAGCCCAAATAAGTTTTCCAACGCGTCCTGATTACATTGACGTAGATTCAAATATTTAAAATTTTTTGTATGTACTACTTTCCAAATATCTTGCAGGGATGTCATTGTTATTATAAATCCGTTTACACACCTAACGTTTCTGAGTCTAAGTTGACTGCCCGACTTTAAAAAGGTAAGTGTTTTTAGTTTTCTTTTGTATTCTGGCCAACGTTCATGATGAAAACTTTTTATGCTCACATTTTGTCGTATACCTTTCTTTATGTCTTTGCTTGAGGCAGGTCCGTTTGTACAATCAAACAATTGGTCAAGATCTTCAACGATATGTGCAGTTTGCAAAATTGCTGTTGCTTCTTCCTTATTTTCTAAACTTTCTGCCAGTAATTTTAAAATTGCGGCTACTGTATTACTCAAGATTTGAGCAGCAAGCTTGACTCTCATTTTGGATCTAAACTTGGGATCCACGTGTAGTTTAGTAATTTTTTTAAAATGTAGAGTAGTTCGGTTTTTTTCCTCCAGTTTTACTAAATGTTCCCATTTTCCTCTTTTGTTGTCCATTAATATTTCGCCACTTTGATAGAAATTGTTTCTTATAGATTTGAATAGATGAGGAACATCAAAAATAATAAATACTTTTTCATTGTCCAGTAAAAAGTAATTACAGTCAGCAGGCAGCCCACTAAAATTCTTTAACAGATTTAGCGCTCCTACATTGGTTGGACCCTGGTCACAGACTGTACCAAGAACAGTGAAACCAGCCTTAGTTATTGCTCGTATTGCTGATTTTATAATAACAGTCAATTTTTCTGCGGCTATTGTACCTTTGACAAAATAATAAGCAATTGGTTGTTTAATTTTTTTATGAAGTCCTTGGAGCATTAGTACCAACGCATGATCAGCTATTTTTGCTGTTCGTCCACCTTCATCGCCTAAATCTTCATAACCATCTACCTTGTCGGTAGCTGGATTATATATTAGCCTTTTCTTTAACGATATCTCGTCAAACAAGAGTACGCATAGTTTGTCGGCGTCTGATAAGCGTTCAACTTTTTTTTTCAAATGTGTTAAAGTAGTAGAATCAATTCCAGGCTCCATTTTCATATTTTGTAGGACAGTTTGTAACGTCCTAATACTCGGCATAGGTAGAAGTGTGCTCAAGTACTTAAAAGCTTTAGGTGATTTTTTATAAATAGCTAAAGCTACACTTTTGCTCAATTTTGTATAACGTTTTCCTTTAGGTTTGCGTTTTTGATTGGCTATGGAAGACTCAATTAGGCTTTTAAGCACTGGAGAAGAAATTGTCTCCATCTGATTCAATTTTTTCTGCATGTTTTTCATTTGAATTCTAGTTGTTTTTAGCTTTTTCATTAATTTCTGCTTCCGTGGTGTTAAAAAAGCTGGTTTTTCTGAAAATATCGTGAAAATTTGGATGTAAGGCAATTATTTTTACATTAGAATTAAAGGTTAGAGACTTATTAACAAGGCAATCTTTGTATAGCAAGATTATTCTTTTGAAAAATTGTAATGGTTTTTAAACTTTCGTGGTCACTGTTGCAAGCGCCATGTTCACGGATGTACATCCGTGAACATGGCGCTTGCAACAGTGCCGAAATATCGGTTACTCAAAACAAAGGTACGTGGTATATATCCCGTAGGAACAGTAAAAAGTAATGAAATGGTTTAGTCCAAGAAAGCATTTTCATATATATGAAAATGCTTTCTTTGACTATGTGAGCTTCTCTTTGAGTCACTTTCAATTAAAATTTCTGAAGTTGAAGGTTCTGCAGCACATAAGAAAATTACATATGTCAGTGGCTGGTTAGACAATATTAATTTAAGAAAAGTAATTATTAAAAGAAATAAGTATTACTTAAATCTATAAAAATGCTTACTTGGACTATGTGACCTTTGTCCTTTAGAGTAACTTTCAATTAAAATTTCTGAAGTTGAAGGTTCTGCAACACAAAGAAAATCACATATGTAAGTTGCTGGTTAGACAATATTAATTTAAGAAAAGTAATTATTAAAAGAAATAAGTATTACTCAAATCTATAAAAATGCTTACTTGGACTATGTGACCTTTGTCCTTTAGAGTAACTTTCAATTAAAATTTCTGAAGTTGAAGGTTCTGCAACACAAAAGAAAATCACATATGTAAGTTGCTGGTTAGACAATATTAATTTAAGAAAAGTAATTATTAAAAGAAATAAGTAGTACTCAAATCTATAAAAATGCTTACTTGGACTATGTGACCTTTGTCCTTTAGAGTAACTTTCAATTAAAATTTCTGAAGTTGAAGGTTCTGCAACACAAAAGAAAATCACATATGTAAGTTGCTGGTTAGACAATATTAATTTAAGAAAAGTAATTATTAAAAGAAATAAGTATTACTCAAATCTATAAAAATGCTTACTTGGACTATGTGACCTTTGTCCTTTAGAGTAACTTTCAATTAAAATTTCTGAAGTTGAAGGTTCTGCAACACAAAAGAAAATCACATATGTAAGTTGCTGGTTAGACAATATTCATTTAAAAAAAGTAATTATTAAAAGAAATAAGTATTACTTAAATCTATAAAAATGCTTACTTGGACTATGTGACCTTTGTCTTTTAGAGTCAGTTTCAATTAAAATTTCTGAAGTTGAAGGTTCTGCAACACAAAAGAAAAAGACATAAGTAAGTGGCTGGTTAGACAATATTAATTTCAGAAAAGTAATTATTATATATTATAGTTTCATTATAGTTTATTAGGGTGTTGTTTCACACACTAAAACTACATTTAAAAAGTCAGGAGTAAAAAGCACAGGCATTACATATTTCCAATGATATTGTTCATTCACACATATTTATATTCAAAACTATATTTTTACATGTTTTCAAATCATAACAAATTCCAAGACTCCAAAACAAAAGCCTCTCATTTTTATCTTTTCGCACCCAAAAACAACTCAATGCAGGTAGGCCTATGAAGGTTGTATATATGGTAAACGGATCAAGGAGTATTAATATAAATATTTAATATGATACAGTATTTATTGGTATCTTGTATAAATGTAAATAGTTAATGTTAATGTGTATATATAAATATGTGTAAGTATTGTGTGAATACTTACACAATATGATAAGACAATATGACCGGTATGTGTGGAGAACCTTGGGGGAGGCCTATGTCCAGCAGTTGACGTCGTTTGGCTGATATGATGATGATGATGATGATTGTGTGAATATAAAAATCGTAAATAAATGAACACATATATTAATAAAATGAAATGAAATATACACATGTGATATGATAAATGTGTGTGAGGTATCCCACAAAAAGAAATAAGTATTACTTAAATCTATAAAAATGCTTACTTGGACTGTGTATCCTTTTTCTTTTAGAGTCACACAAAATTTTTGAAGTTGAAGTTTCTGCAACACGTAAGAAAATATATTTTTTAAATAATTAAAATGATTCATTAAAACATGTTTATGTTATTTGCTGTATGACAACCAATAAAATAAATTAAACATTTGGAATTGTATGTTTCACAAATAAAAAAAAATCTAACCTCGATCACTAGGGCTGCAGTAATTATGATCACTTAAAGCATTATTCCATTTGTCACTTTTAGCCACATATTGGATGTGTAATGGAAAACTCTGGAACATGTCATCTGTTAATGGATTTTTAGCAATATTGATATGTGGAACAGCATTTTTCTTCAATTGCGTTTTCTTTTTCTTGAAATCTTTTGTATGAAAATGCTTGCCGCAAATGTATTTTAATTGATTCAATTTTTCTATAGGCATGTGAATCAAGTTTTCATTTCCAGTCGCCGCTACCCATTGTTTACAGCTGAAAAGAAAACTAGGTTAAAATTTGCATGCATGCTAAGAATTATATTTTTTAATAGGTACTTAAACTATTATACCCAGAAAATAGCAAAAATATTTGTTTGACAAGTCTAACTCAGACTGGCATAAAGAGTAGTGGTAAGTTAACAATGTTTTATCCTCTTCATCTGTGACGGCTTTAACAAGTGAGAGAGTGTGCTAAACAAAAAACATTATTCAAGTGCATCCTTTTGTATACACATACGTACCTAATAGGCGTTTGCATGTAAATGTATGAAACATATTTCGTTTTAACCCAGGACTTTTTCACTTAACGTCAAAACTATCGATAACACTTACAAGCACCACTATTGTTTACATGCAAAGAAGGTTATGTATTATTTTACTCAAATAATCAAGTTATCAATGAAACTTATGATTAACATGGTTATATCACGTAGTAATAAATTATATTCTATAATCTGTACTTACCGATCTTCGTCTAGTGGAAATCTTGCCATAAATAGTCTTTTTTGACCGTCCATTCGACACGTTTTTATTCCACATATTTCGCACTTTTTCCTTTTGAATCCACTCATATTTTTTTGTGATTGTCTTGTTTACCTACCAGATGACCGCCACACACAAAAATATAGCAAATAATTAGTTAATTAGATTATTTGAGAAATAACACATAGGCAGAGTACATTTATCAAAAGCAAGAGAAACGTCATTATTCATTAACGTCAATCAAGATGACATGCGCCGGTTAAAGATGGCGGCGAATTACATTACAACCCGTCTAATTTCGAATGCCGTCAATTCTCTACTGCTTTGTAAGTTTCAAAGTTCTTTCAAACTTAGACAGGTAAAAAATTCGCCTCCGTTTCATATAGGCGTCGTTGATCTTGACAGTTGCGCGAGGCTGGTTCTTTTGATCAGTGACCTACCATCGTAACGCCATCGTGCAATCATTGCTTTTGTCTAGTGTTTGCTTGTGAAACAGTGATAGACAATCAAAAAGTTTAATGTACTACAAAAAAGAGATAATGTATTAACTGCGAACTAATATTCTCGAGCTAACTAACAAGCCCGTCGCTTAACGAGGATGACTACAAACCCTTTTACGGATATTCCCGAGGCGAAATTTGTAAAAACGTTTCATCTTAGAGAGGAAAGGATTCAGTAAGGGAGTTATTTCAAAAACTCATTCCCCTTAAGGCCAGACCGCGTCAAAACGATAGCGTATCGGCAGAAATAAAGGTGAGAAAACTAAAGTTAATATTGATTTATTATTCTATTCCTTTAAAGAAGAAATTGATTAATTAAAGTTATATTTTTATTGCTGATTCTGGTAGCACTCATTTTACGCATCAGGATCTTACCAGACCTTAATTGGACAGGGTGCCCTCCATGACATTTCGCCAATTACTGTGTCGCAGCCCACTAAAGAAGTTACAGAGGCATTATATAAAATATACCATCAATATATTAAATGGAAAGGAATATCATAGTTCGCCTAGTTCAGTTTGTGGTTTTCCAAATTTGATGTTCAAGTGTCTACTTGAACATCAAATTAAACATGTACATTCTGCCTTCTGAAATATACAAGGACGTCAAAGCTAAATACTCATATTCCAAACATAAGAAACAGGAAATTAAATCATATTTTCAAACGTTGTAGCTGTGCTTTTAACCCAACTATGACAGAACTCAGATGAACTTAGTTCATCTGAGTGACGGAGCTAAAAAGAAAGAGTAATGTTTTTACACATTGGGAATGGAAGTGTTAGTAGTAGATAATGATATGAATATAGATAGTGACCAGCAGTGGTTTGGTACTTAAATAAATGATAATGTCATACCTATGTGATAGTTTGAAGTATTAGTACAATAAGAAGTGGTTTGGTACTCAAATAAATGATAATGTCATACCTATGTGATAGTTTGAAGTATTAGTACAATAAGATCTTCCTGCTTTTTAATATTGCCATACCTACCTGACAGGAACAGTTATGTTAATGATGACTAGATAGTGACCAGGCTTTATATAATGTTCCTAATTTATCAATATATTCTACCTACATTTTATGGAGTCTTGTAAAGAATTTAAGTACCTACATAATTCAATTAAATAATGTCTGAATTATGATGAAAAGTGTTTTTAAATTAATTGCATAGTATAGAAGATCTTAGTATAAAAGAATATGATGTAATGAGTGGTGTGTTTCTAAATATTTACTTATCTCTCTTACAGATACAAAATTCAAGCAAACGGGAACTTCTTTATGAGTTTTGTGACCGCTCATATCCATCTGTTTGAGACATACATATATGTGAGGATTCTGCAAAGCCAGTATGAAGAAAGTTGCTTTGCTAGTAGATGCAAAAGTGAAGATTTATGATAGTTAGTATATGATAATAGTGTTCAATTTTTGTGTCTATAATTGGAACCAATAATTCTTAATAAATTCATGTACCTACAGAAATTATTTATCTTTAATAAAAAAACATTGTTAATAATAACACATAATTATGAGTTTTATTTTCCTTCTTGATACAGTTACAACACATGAAACACAAATAATATTTTAATTGTAATAGGAATGTATCTATGATTTAACTCAATCTTCAATATTTTATGTTTTGGTTATGCCAATTCTTCTTCGAATATAAACACCTTTAGTAGTTAACTCGCTATCTTTAATTATTGTATTTACTCTTGTCGATATAATCACTTTTCTATGAGGTGTGAACTGCATAACCTTGCTGTATCATTTCCTTTGGAATTTGTTATCCATAGAGCATTTTCCATTGATATCTTCGTTTTGGCTCTAAGAGAAACATACGAGCTACTCGGTATTTAACAATTCAACGCAGTGCATTGAGATTATTGAGAAATATAACAAACTAGGACTTTGTTTACAAAAATTTATGAGTTTTGAACTTTTGACAGTTCTTACGTCAAAACATGATTTGACTTTGACAGCTAAACAGAACAAATATTATTGAGTTGAATGGTTAAATTCATTGTTTTTTTGCTATTTACGAAATTTAATACAACTTTAGAGTGCTTATAACACTAGTAATGAATATTTAAAAAATATATAAATGAAATCTGGCATGAAAAATGATCAAATTTCATGGTAGTTTTTCAAAAATAATTTCTTCTAATGGTTTTTTTTATCTATGGCAATACAACAATGCCATTCTGCCACCATTCAATTACGAGACCACTGATCGATCACTGAACTATCATGATGAATTACCAGGGCCTCAAGTCTGCTATTTTAAACACATTCGTCATTCCAACACGATCCCATTGTCATTTTGACAAAAGTTCGTAGTCTGGTAATTCATTATGATAGTTCAGTGATCGATCAGTGGACTCGTAATTGAATGGTGGCAGAATGGCATTGTTGTATTGCCATAGATAAAAAAACCATTAGAAGAAATGATTTTTGAAAAACTACCATGAAATTTGATTATTTTTCATGCCAGATTTCATTTATATATTATTTAAATATTCATTACTAGTGTTATAAGCACTCTAAAGTTGTATTAAAGTTCGTAAATAGCAAAAAAACAATGAATTTAACCATTCAACTCAATAATATTTGTTCTGTTTAGCTGTCAAAGTCAAATCATGTTTTGAAGTAAGAACTGTCAAAAGTTCAAAACTCATATCTCTTTGTAAACAAAGTCCTAGTTTGTTATATTTCTCAATAATCTCAATGCACTGCGTTGAATTGTTTAGTACCGAGTAGCTCGTATGTTTCTCTTAGAGCCAAAACGAAGATATCAATGGAAAATGCTCTATGGATAACAAATTCCAAAGGAAATGATACAGCAAGGTTATGCAGTTCACACCTCAAAGAAAAGTGATTATATCGACAGGAGTAAATACTATAATTAAAGATAGCGAGTTAACTACTAAAGGTGTTTATATTCGAAGAAGAATTGGCATAACCAAAACATAAAATATTGAAGATTGAGTTAGATCATAGATACATTCCTATTACAATTAAAATATTATTTGTGTTTCATGTGTTGTAACTGTATCAAGAAGGAAAATAAAACTCATAATTATGTGTTATTATTAACAATGTTGTTTTATTAAAGATAAGTAATTTCTGTACATGAATTTATTAAGAATTATTGGTTCCAATTATAGACACAAAAATTGAACACTATTCTCATATACTAACTATCACAAATCTTCACTTTTGCATCTACTAGCAAAGCAACTTTCTTCATACTGGCTTTGCAGAATCCTCACATATATGTATGTCTCAAACAGATGGATATGAGCGGTCACAAAACTCATAAAGAAGTTGCCCGTTTGCTTGAATTTTGTATCTGTAAGAGAGATAAGTAAATATTTATAAACACACCACTCATTACATCATATTCTTTTATACTAAGATCTTCTATACTATGCAATAAATTTAAAAACATTTTTCATCATAATTCAGACATTATTTAATTGAATTATGTAGGTACCTAAATTCTTTACAGGACTCCATAAAATGTAGGTAGAATATATTGATAAATTAGGAACATTATATAAAGCATCATTAACATAACTGTTCCTGTCATTTAGTTATGGCAATATTAAAAAGAGATCAGGAAGATCTTATTGTACTAATACTTCAAACTATCACATAGGTATGACATTATCATTTATTTAAGTACCAAACCACTGCTGGTCACTATCTATAGTCATATCATTATCTACTACTAACACTTCCATTCCCAATGTGTAAAAACATTACTCTATCTTTTTAGCTCCGTCACTCAGATGAACTAAGTTCATCTGAGCTCTGCCATAGTTGGGTTAAAAGCACAGCTACAACGTTTGAAAATATTATTTAATTTCCTGTTTCTATGTTTGGAACATGAGTATTTAGCTTTGATGTTCTTGTATATTTCGGAAGGCAGAATGTACATGTATAATTTGATGTTCAAGTAGACACTTGAACATCAAATTTGGAAAACCACAAACTGAACTAGGCGAACTATGATATTCCTTTCCATTTAATACATTGATGGTATATTTTATATAATGCCTCTGTAACTTCTTTAGTGGGCTGCAACACAGTAATTGGCGAAATGTCATGGAGGGCACCCTTGGATCTGGTAAGATCCTGATGCGTAAAATGAGTGCTATCAGAATCAGCAATAAAAATTTAACATTAATTAATAAATTTCTTCTTTATAGGAATAGAATAATAAATCAATATTAACTTCAGTTTTCTCACCTTTATTTCTGCCGATACGCTATCGTTTTGACGCGGTCTGACCTTAAGGGGAATGAGTTTTTGAAATAACTCCCTTACTAAATCCTTTCCTCTCTAAGATGAAACGTTTTTACAAATTTCGCCTCGGGAATATCCGTCAAAGGGTTTGTAGTCATCCTCGATAAGCGACTGGCTTGTTAGTTAGCTCGAGAACATTAGTTCGCAGTTAATACATTATCTCTTTTTTGTATAGTCGTATTTTTAATTAGACGAAGCCAACTGACAGTAGCTAATGTCACTTTGTAAAATAATGTTGTCATATTTAAAGTAATAGTGATGCGTTTAGTTCTCGTTCAATCAGATGAACGAACAATAAGTGTGAATAGTTAATCATTTCAAACTATAAAATAATATTATTTCTATTTTACAATAAAAGTGCTCTGATATAAGTTACTAATAGTTATGTAAGTAGTTACATCAGTTTATTGACGGCTTATTACAAAGCGCGGCGCGCGTTGGTCGCCATTTTGTTTGTTATTCATTCGGCTTCTAACTTCTGGTCTGATAGCAAGAATGTTTTTTCTGCGCTCACGCTGTTTAGTGTTTAGTTATTGTTTTTGTTAAGTTTTCCGTTACGTTGTGTTTGTGGTAATTGTTGTGTTTATTTGTTGCTATAATGTTTCGTAAATATGTATGTTGAGGACGACATCGCAGCGCATCATGGGATAATTGTTTTACGTCTGCCTCCATACCACTGTGAGCTCAATTCCATTGAGATGGTATGGGCGCAGACTAAAGGATATGTTGCAAGAAATAACAAAACCTTCTAAATGACAGAAGTAAAAAAACTTTTCGAAGTAGGACTTCAACATATCACTCCTGAAAAATGGAGTAGCTGCGTGTCTCATATAATTAAAGAAGAAGACAAAATGTATGGTCTCGACTATATGATCGACAATGTTTCAGACAGATTTATACATCTATAGTTTCAACTACATGATGTATTGAAAATAGAACAGTCTTACAAGTTTCCTCGCAATGTTTTCCTTAATGTTTAAAACACTCGGTATTCCGTATAGGTAAATACTATAGGAACATAGTCTTCGAAAACTCGAACACCGTACCCGATATCGGCCGTTCGGCACACTAACTATTCACTAGACAATCGAGACAATTTCATTCATTCAAGAGATTTTTCAATCATTCACTTTGCCACAACACTATTTTTATTTCATCATAAACTGACAACACAGTAAACGTCAGTTAGCTTCGTCTAATAAAAAATACGACTATAGTACATTAAACTTTTTGATTGTCTATCACTATGTTTCACAAGCAAACACTAGACAAAAGCAATGATTGCGCGATGGCGTTACGATGGTAGGTCACTGATCAAAAGAACTGTCAAAATATTACCAGACTACCGCATACGTCAGTCATCGATTTGTCATTATGTACGAGACTACCAATCTATGCCATGTCTTTCAATGGAGTGTCAGTGGTTGACCATCGGAAAATCATAATGGCACCATTGTAACAGTAGACTACCAAACTTGTCAAAATTAACAATTATGAAGTCAGTGATTGACCATTTTGGCACTATTGTAATAACAGACTTGAGGCCCAGACTACGAACTTTTGTCAAAATGACAATGGGATCGTGTTGGAATGACGAATGTGTTTAAAATAGCAGACTTGAGGCCCAGTATGAGTGTGGCAATTTTCTAAATCATTAAAGGTTTTATTATTACCTATAAAGCTGTCTAATATTTGTGTCACTATAAACAAATGCTGGCTTTCTCTGACTAAATTAATATTTTTAATACATATTTTTTTTAATATGACTTCACAAGCTGCGCAAATATCAAAAACATCTTGCGTGGGAAAACAAAGTCCACCTTTATTTCTAGCTAATATTAATTTGTGAAAATCATGTGCTTCCTCAGCTAACAGAAAATTTAGACAAGTAGTGCATTTTAAAATTTTTGTTATGTAGTGTACGGTACTACCAGCTATGTAACCAATCACAATTTTTTTATAGTCATCTAATTCTGGAACATGAAGCGTTCGAGCTAGTTCTGCCGTATCTGCCCGAATTTTGCGAAGAAACTCGAGAGAAGCTTCCTCACTCTCTCTTGTATAATCCTCCTCATTATGACGATAATGTGATGTTGTGTTATTTATAACTGTAACTGGAGTTGAACTACAATTTAAAATAAGTACGTCTTCTAAGGGTACGCAGTTGCCGGTGCTTAAACATTTAAGTTCGAGGTGACATAATAACTTTTTATACGCACCTTTAAATTGCCGCACATTTGGGTTATCATTAAAGCCACCTTGCATCCTGATAGATGAGAATAGAATCTCTAGGTGGTCCTGGCTAAATTTATACACAGGGATGTATAGAAGTAACTTTTCGCGTTCGATTAATCTATAATATATATTTTTTAAACTCTCTATGTTTATTAATATGCCCAAAAAACCTCTTTTACATTTTGCAAGGACAACTGGTTTGTATTGCCGGGTTATTGTGTATGTAGGTCTGCCATCTCGTATGATTTTACGTTTACTTATTGATGTTAGTTGTAAGTTCAATATATACTTCTTCAACTGCTCCAAAAATTTAAAAATGTTTGCCACATTGCCAGAATTTAGAGGTTTTTGCAAATCGAATTGCCTCATGGACTTAGAATTAAAAACATCGAACATGTTATTTATTATTTGCACAAATTGCTCCGTAGGTTCTGCGTCAATAAAATTAGGCAGTGCTAAATGTTCCCTGCAGAGATTAAGAGCTGTAGCCACACTTCTACTGAATAACTGTGTAGCCGGTTTTACTTTCATAATCTGGTTATGAAATTTCATATGACGTTTTGACAATTTATTGCCTAAGTGAATGCCTGCTTCGGTTTGTAATTCATTCAAATTAACTAAATGTTTCCATGAGACTATTTTATTAATTTCGTCTAAAAATTCTTTTTTGGATTCAAATTGGTTTCTAACCAGTTTCATAACGTGGCTGGGATCTACAAAACACGCAACCTCAGAGCTAGTCACTGGATGTTGGAAACCTGTTTTGAGATCACCCGGATTTGTGAATCTACAACCTAGTAATTCAGCAGCTGTAAAATTAGTGGAATGTCCATCAAAAGTTATTGAAGTGACATCGACGTTCACTTCTGAGCACTTTATAAGGCATAACTTGATAAGGTTGGCTTTTTGTTCTCCTGATGCAGAGTTTATAAGAAAATAACCCAAAGGAATTTTAAACTTTTGGTTTATGCCAACTAAAAGAAAGACTAGAGCCTGTGTAGCCAAAGGAGCCGATTCATCTACTCCTGTACCCATGTCTACTAAACCTATGTATTTTTTTCCATCCCATATTTTCTGGGCTCTAATGGCCATCTCATCGAACACCAATGAACAGATAAGTCGATGTTCACTTACTTCGGATTTAGCTTTTAAGGCCTGGAAAGATTCTTCTGTAAATCCAGGATTTCCCTTAATGCAACCGTACCATCTAGTCAACGTACTTGGATGTGGGAGACATGTATTGAAAGTGTGCCTCACATACTCATACGCCTTAGGAGAATAATAATTAAGCGTAAGACAAAACTTTTTTAGAGCTGGTGTATATTTTATTCTCTTTTTCATCTTTTTCCTGTTTAAATTATTGAATAAATCTATTGTTGCCATATTTTGACTTAATGAATTATATAAATCTGCATCAATAAAATTCTCTGATTTTAAGTCTTTAATGATTCCTTTGAGAGATAAGTTTTTGTTTTTGAGTCGTCTTACTTTTTGCTGTAAGATTTTTACTTTCTTTTTCTTCAATTCTAAATTAAGTGTCAGTTTTGTCAAAGACTTCCTTAATTTGTGCTTTCTTGGCGTATCAAAGATTGCCTCTTGGTCAAAATCCGCTTTCTTAGGCTGGCCCTAAAACAATAAATACCGCTGAAAATTACTTAATGAAAAGCTGTTTATAATATATCTGGATGTTTAGTACTTACAGTAACAGACGTAGAAGATATATTTGATGAAACAGAATTGTAATTGTATGTAGCCACATTAGTCACCATTCCTGAGTCCTTCAAGGAAAATAATAAATTGTTATATAAAATATATAGTTTACATGAAAAAGAGAAAAATGTCCAATGTCTTACATGGAAGGTCAAGGAAAAGCATGTTAATATGTACGCCTATTCATGAGTATTGACTCCGTGCCTGGGTCCACGTCAGCAGTACAATGGGTAGGCATTAAACTCACGACCTTCCATATTCGTAAGTGTAAATTGTCTTTGTCGACCAACCACAGTCCAGTACTTACATGAAGCGCTGATGATGACGTACTTGGTAATACCAAGTAGTTTTGGCAATCCATGGCTGCCTCAAGCAAGACTGGTGGGTTCTATAATAAATATAACATTCATGAAGATTTCATAAGTCAGCATTTAATAATTAAACATGTCTTTGGACGACCAACCACTGTCCAATACTTACATGAACAGCTGCTGACGATTTACTTGGTAATATTACGAAGTTTTGGCAATCAATGGGTGCCTCAAGAAAGACTGGTGGGACCTACAATAATAAATACAACATCCATGACCATTTCTTAAGTCAGTATTTACCAATAGGCTAGTTGACAAAAAACAAATTATTAGTCCGTCCTTTTAAATTATTCAAAAATAAGCGATACGTATTTTTTTATTTGTAAATTAAACCAAAAATGACCAAGATATAGTTCAATAAAGTTACGTATAACGTCACGCCGTGCTGCATTTTTTCGCACTAGATGACGTCACACGTAACTTTAAAGGGCTATATCTTTGTTACTTTTTATTTAATCGAAAAAAGAAAAAATACGTGTCCAATATTTTTTTATAATCTAAAATACGGACTAAATAAAATGTAATTATTTTGACCCTGGAAACTACCCTATTACATATTATGTCTTCGGACGACCAAGCAGGGTCCAATACTTACATGAACAGATGCTGACGTTGTACTTGGTAATACCATGTGGTTATGGTAATCCATGGCTGCTTCAAGCGAGGCTGGTGTACCGTATAGTAAACATAGCAACCATTACAATTACAAAGGTCGGTATTAAAACCCGATAGAAACGATTTTTCTCTAATAATTTTGTGCACTTACATAACCCAATGGAGAGTTCGTAATAAGATCAACATTTACTCCAGGATTTACCAGTGAAAGTAAGTTCTGTAATGTAATAAATACGTTACCGTTTAATACATGTGTAAATAACAGTTCACATTAAATCAAATATATGTATAATAATATTTGAAAATAAATGCTAACCTTAGAAGTATATATATTTTTTTAAAGATTACTAGTAATTTCGTTTACAAATTACTAGTATTCTTGTTAACCCATCCAAGCTAGGGTAACTTACGTAAAATCATAGTACAAACAGAATAGTAGGATAGCTTCATACAAATCGGCCGCCGCCGCCGCCGCGCTGGTGTGAATGTATGCGTGAGTCCCCGGGGCGGCGCGGCGGCGTGTACGCACGCACTTTTCACGCACACAATCTCACGAGCGCGGAACGCTCGGCGCGGATTCAGTACGGGATGCGCCGCGCGTCTGATCGCGCGCATGCATGTAGGTACTACACTGCTCGCCCGCGACCATTGTTTATGTACATTCAGTTTTGTAATAAACGTTATTAATATTATACAATGTGTTAAACGACAGTAAATTAAACTTGTTACATTTTTCTCGCTATAAAGGGCATTTAGATAGTTATATAACGCTTAGCTAGTCAGCAGGTATTTGAAAAAAAAAATATGCAAACTTAAATTCTGTAGTATTCAGCGCAATCACTTTAAAAAACGGCGAAATAGCGCGCGCCGACAAAGCCGGCGGCGCCGCGGTGTAAACACGTGACAACCCGTGCGTCATCGCAAGAGTAGGCAATTAACTCGCCGAGCGGCCTTAGCTAGCTTACTATTCTGTTTTTACTATGGTAAAATGCCTATCACGTTACCCAATTTTTAGGGTTCCAATCGAAATGGTTGGCGGGTTCCTTTGTTATGGCCGCGCTTATCAAACTAAGTTGACACGGTGTAGCATCGTTAACCCTCTTTACCGAAGCTTCACTATTAATATTGTCAGGCTGAAGGAAGTAATCCCGATCGAAACTCGAGGCCCTTACACATTATTACAGCCCTTAGTTATTGCAACGGTCTCTTAAAATTGAGTAATGTAATAGGCCTTTAAGGAATGGGTCCACGTCAGTAGTACAATGGGTAAGCATTAAACTTACGACCTTCCATTCGTAAGTGTAATCGTTTAACCATTGGGCTACCGCCGCTTAAAATACCTTCTTTGGAACTGCAGTTTTAGTTATTCGGCGAATGCCACCGTTAGTAGAGTAAATGTCGGCATCATCAAAATGATTTGAACAAACGACACTACATGAAGATGGTTGCCATTGTGGTTCACCACGGTTCTGTCTAATAATCGCCACCCATTTGTTTCTTTGAAATGTATTCTTCGGAAACCTAAAACGATAAATTTAGAAGTTAACAAAATAATAACGATGAAAACATACCTAATAATATAACATTATTCCACATACATATTTTATACTTTATTTTGTAAATACATACATACATAGTACATAGAAATAACTTTAAAGTAATTAAGATAACAATATACAGATATTGAAAGATTGTGACAAAGTAAAGCGAGTTAAATAAACAAATAATACTGTTCTCAATTATTTATTTAGAGAATCTGCCTACCAATTTAGTAAATTAATTACTGGCAACATTCTCCAGTCGTATATCTCTATGTCTATGGTCTTGACTTTGGTTTTGTCTATGGTCTGACAGCGGCAATAACCTCAAAATATATTACAATAACATATACAAAAGTGCTGATATTTAAATACTTACTTGTGAAGCGATATTCCTTCAGTATTATTTTTTAGTTTTGAGTTGTTTTTGCACCGTTGCACTACACACAACGACATATTTTTACAACTTGTTGTTTTTACGACTACGACTTAATGTTTGTTTACTTGTGTACTGCGTTTGTGTGCGTGGCTAGTGTATTTACAGCAAAATTGACAAGAAACGATTGCCCGCAATCGGTTTGCTGCTGTTTTTGGCTTCAATCAAATGTAGGGCGTGCTTTGTCTGTTCTTTCTGTTCGTCTATGGCCGATGTTGAAGTGTCGATGATTGGGGGTTTTACCTTACATGTATAAAAATTATTTATCTTAAATAAAACAAAATTATTAACACAAGCATTTTTTATTATCTGTAGATAAAAACACATGAATATAGTACGTTTCATTTTAAAGTTCTTATACCGTCATCATTGAATTATTACCTACAGAAAGTCAGTATTCAAACAACGCGAGCTCAGAATCTAAGCCGAAAATTCGCTATGTGTGCGGCACTGTGCTGTGTTTACTTGCTGCATCACGCACACAGACGCCATTGTAGAGTTGCCAGTAACAACGTCTCCCCTAAAAATAGGGTAAATTCATAATTTTTGCATGAATATAAGTAATAGGCTTGTGTCCACTAAGAATAAATCGGTTTGATTGTAGTATCTATAGATTCATTATGATTTTAAGATGCCAATAAAATTTATTATAAGAAGGTAAGATTAATGTTATTTTTAGGATTCTAAAACTAAAAATAATGTACTTACCTATTTATTCTTGTGATAGTGCACACCAATCAGAGAGCATTACGTCAAACAGTACGTCCGCCATTGACGTTGTTGACGTTTTAGTAGTAAATACAACTAAAATGTCAAAATTTCTACCTGTCAAATCGAATATAACAAAATAAAAGTGGGTACACCAGACCACACTTCATTCGTGAATTGTTTTGTTTTGAACTTTGTAATATCACTCAACCGCCATGATGGTTTACAGCGTTTTCGTGTCAAATTCAAAAAGGTTTTTAAAAGGCGTAATTAGTAATGTTGCTGATCGATTTTTGAAGAAAATATCAGGTATTTCAGTTTAACATCTACTAAAGGAACAAATCAATCGCTAATTACATTTTAGGACACAATCGTATTGTATATTATAAATTCTAAAGCCACACTGTCTGCTTTTTAAGTTTTTACGATGACTGACTAACGATGGTTAAATCAATCTTGACGAAACTTTATGCGCTCAAACATAAGCACTAACAAGTGCCGAGTGATTCCCTAGTTAAATGCTCTCAGTACATAAAAGTATTTATGTATGTTTGTGAGAAAAATTAACAAAAATCAACAGCGTGTACTATGTGTGCGCCGTTGCGCTATGGTTACCAAAAAAGGCGACAAGTTTAAAAATTATAATATAATTCGGTCGGTAAGGTCATTCGTTCAACAACGAAGTTAGCTACGCGTACCTACATTACAAGACAATACTAGACTTTAGATACAAGCCTTTCAATACAAAAACGGAAAAATCGAGTGCTTTGAGACGATGTCGTCTTAGCCGAGCTTGACGTGACAAAATTGTCGTAACCGATTGGTATGTACCAGCCAGCGGTGTTTGAAAGGTTAAGTTTATATATGTAACTACATAATTCTTTTTCTTTATTATTACTGTCAATAGACTAAATTTTGGTAAGGAATGTGTTAATTAAACTAGGACAATTTAACACCCAACTGGCAACACTCCGCTCGTACTTAGATTTAGTTATTATGATTCACTGTATTTGAATTATTAGACAATCTACGTAATAAAATAGATGTCTGACCGGTGGAATGATACTCCAGCAACCTTATAATCTTTTTCTGAAGCATTGTGGCACAAAAACACTGTACAATATGTCATAATTTCGATTATTTTGCGGGAGATGCTTACGCTACCGTGCGACTCGGACCACAGACAACGCGACCGCCGATTGGGTCAGATTCTGACCCAAATGAACGGCGCCTGTTACGTGCGCGTACCTACTTGGTTTCTGTAGGTAATAATTCAATGTGTTTAACATATCCATATGTTTTGTGGGTGTTCATTATTCTTCTAACCTTGAAAATACATTCTAGATTTATTTTTGTGTAGTAAATTCATTTTGAATCTTATAAAAACATTTCTGAAGTAAAGATTAAATTCTTACTATTTTATCCCTTCTTCAGGCGCCACACAGTGTGACGCCCCATATACAAAAATAAAAAATGAAGTATTTATTATACATGTTTAAGGTATTTTATATCATTAGGTAGAAACCAGACAACCTAATGGCAACACCAAATCAAAAAAATTTAAGGTAGGTGTTCAAAATATTATTTCAAAGTACACACTTTCGTATCATTTAGTAGACATCAAAATAAATTCGCTGTTGAATGTGGCTTACTATTGATTCTTGTGTTTACATAATTATAACGAGTATCGCATTTTATTAACAATATTTATCTATTGCTCAGTGCCTTGACATAGTTATTTGTTAAAAAATCTATTAATATGGCTGAGTATAGATCATTAATGAATGTAGGGTAAAAAAAATGATTTGTAACTTTATTGAAGGTTTAAAAAAAACACCTCATTATACCTTTTTACATTTTTTTCACGCATAGAAACACTATTGTTAATTTATATTACATTAGTTTTATTTGCCGAATCTTGCCGAAATAATAGTTATATTTTTTTTAGCGAGTACGTCGAAAGTGACTTTTAAATCTTGTTTTGAAATCACTGTAAATATCGCGAAAAAGGAAAAAGTAGACGTGATTACCAATCAAAAACAAAATGTTTTTTGTTTGAATGACATCCCCGACCACGTAAAAACCAGTCTAGCACTCTTATTGACATCTGATCCGGGTATTGCTAAGTATCGGAAGATAACTTCTAATAACAGGAAATTTAGTAAAGATGTTGAGGCCTACATCGAAACTGACGAAACCGCGATATTTCGCTATCAGGAAGTTCATCAAACGAATGAAACTTCTTCATCAGATAGTGAATGACTTTTTTTTTTGCTATCAGTGTTATCTAATCGTGCGGTACACCGGGTTCGGTTCCCGGACGCGTCAAAGTGTTAAAATACAGCTAGAATAGTGTAAATAGTTAAATCATTAATACCTATAAAGTACTATATAGTACATGGACATTAGTCTAAAACTTGTGCTAACTGTAGAGACCTAGATATCGATCATAAATAGTGTTATCAGTTGTAACAGATAAGAACGAATACTTCATAAAATAGCTGTTTGTTTACATATTCGTTTTATAGTTTTATAAGTGTTTTTTGGCTTCATATAGGTTTGAAATCATGTCTAGATACTTTCTTGTTGCTAGTTATTACCTTATATAGTTAAAATAAACATAATAATAAACATTTGCATGTTTATCATAAACTTTGTTTATGTACGATAGTGTTTACTTAAGAAATTCTGTAATTTTTCTTATGCATCATAGGTTTTCATGTAATGAATTCGAATTGAATAAAGATATTTTCATGGTGTTTGTTTTAATAGATGCCCCATATAGCTGCACACAACGGCTTACCAAAATTACATATATAAATTTAGTATATAATAGTTTTTCAATAGAAAATATAGTGGGTGGGCCCTTGTGTGACGGCATTTTTTGGGAGTTTTTATGGAATAACTCAGTGACGCTAGTAGTTAGGTTTAGGTATTGTATACCGATAGATAGAACTTAATAAGACCTATCTAACGATGTATAGCACACATATGTATGTATCGTAGTACCTAATATAAATAGACATTTGTACTGTATATGAAATTAAAAATAAACCAAGATTCTCTGTGCACGTGTTCGGTGCGATGGTCGTCGTTAAGGTAAAGTTCCGAGGTACCTAAGCGACCATGTATTCCGATTCGGCCAGTTCGTTGGCGTCCCAACCACCATCTTGTGACCTATGTAACCATCAAGCACCGAACACCTGAACAGCATCGCTCTCAAAGTATGAAGATGTTTTATTTCTGAAGCCCCAACAATCGAAGCCATACAGTCCACACATTAGAAGAACACGCATCGTCGTAAGCACACGTCAGCAGCACACTGTAGCGGACTAGCAAAGGTTCGATTCTTGGCATCCGTTACACCTTTCCTTAGTTTGTACCCGGGGGGAGAGGGCAATAGGTAATAGAAACGACTTAATAGTTTACAAATTATAATATGTCCTTAAAATGAACTTATGATTTTTGAATGTTTCTCCCATACATTCGTTACACTGTGCGCCACTGACAACTTTAGGTGTCGGATAGTGATGAGGTAAAATCGATAATTATTTATTTATTTCATTAATTAGAAAAAGTTAAGAAAGGATTCTCTAGGCTGTCAAATGGCCGTGTCGTGCATGAACCTATAACTAATTCTCCTACTCTGTCCGTAGGTATGCCACAGATTTGTACGTATGTTCTGAATTGTAGGAATTTACACTACGTCGACGACGTAAGTTTCACCACAATTATGTAGTTTTTAGGTATTAATGTAGCAGTGACATTAACAAGTACAAACAACGTTGTAGGTAATTGAATGTAGTACATCCTTAAAATATTTTAACATTATTTTAAAAGAAAGTTAAACTTCTACTTGTTTCAATATTCTGGCGACGAGCAACTTGACTCTACACCACTATTTTTTAATTAGTACAAAAACTTTAAGGACAGATTAGCGAAGATATTATTATCATATATGTGACGTAAGAATTTCATAATATCAATAAAGAGCAAAGTTATTATCATTTGTTTATTGTAGAAAATCTCACTTAAATCATAGTCATATTTTACAATCCATTCGCTAATTCATTGTAATATTCCTTCCTGCTCATTCGCATTCTCTCTGTCGTACTTATGATGTAGGTAGCCATAGAAAATAAAATGAAGGAAAATAATAAATGTGGGTAGTTATTTTTTAATTTTGTTAATTCTACCCTCTCCTTCATACTTCATTCGGGCTTAGGACCGGTAAAATTTATCGTTTAACAAGTAATTAAATACGGAGGTATGTAATAAGAAAGCAAACAAATATCAAAATAAAAGATGGTGTTCTGGACTAAAAGAAAAGAGTAATTTTGGCGTATTTATGAAGTTAGAATCATCTGCTATTTACAAATTATTTTATCATCATCATGTCAGCCTAGAGACGTCCACTGTTGGACATAGGCCTTCCTCAAGGTGTGTGGAGAACACAGACCGATTTTGAGCCGCCCGCATCAAATTATTATTTATTTAAGTACGTATTATTTACTAAACTTACAAGTATTTCCATTGTCCTTCGAAATGTCCACCACCGTTGTCAAAAGCATCCAATATGCACTGTTTTAATTGTTTGACACTGACCCGGTCACTTTTGTACACTCACAATACGATGTCCATGGGTACACAGCTGCATTCGCGATTTTTCCACTCAAAAAGTACGCACGAAGCATAGCTACATACTCCCGTACTGTTTGTCGCATCTTCGGGGCGTGGCGCAGACGCAGAGGGGCGGGGGGGAGGTAATTTATCAATGGTTAATTTTACTATGATAGTACACGGGTCGGTCATAGTATTAGTATTGCATTTACCAATTATCACGTATTTTTGTGGACAGTTTTGAGACAGTTTTGGGACTTAGTGTTTTTATTTTTCAACTACATAAATATGATCAGTTAAAGATACTTAGTGCCCTGTTAACTTTTTTGTACTAATTAAAAAATAGTGGTGTATACTGCGTTCACCCCTAACCTCGCGAATATAGTTCAATATTTTCACGTAAACTGATGAGCGATCCTCTGGGTTTACCTTCTCTATTTCAAACGCGATTAAAGCAGCAAAATATTTATTCCGGGGATCACGAGGATGTGGATTGAAAAATGGTGCATCTTCAATATTTATCATGACCGCACGGAAGTCGTCCTCAACGACTTTAATATATTGTGTCTAACTACCATCTGTTTGTGAAGCTTTGCCTTCTCTGATACTCATTTTCTTTTTCTGGGATACAAAACTGATGGGCAACTTGGACTTGACTGTCTTCAATAATATCAGGGTTTTTTTACTAAAAAATATTTTGTATTAATCGATATTATAGTAATCCCAACTCTACTTTTTCCTAAATTATACTTATCTGTCACGCCGTAGACTACTATAGTTGTCATGTAGTGTTGTAAAATTTGCTATGAAAATAAATAAAATGTAAAAAGTATTTTTCCATTTTCTTGATGTATTATTTAAATATGGAATAAAATGTGGTCAAAACAGTTATGAAATTGTGTTTTATTGTAGTTTATGTAGTAAAAATTATTGTTCACTACCATAAATCGCAAAAATATCCTAGATAATAATTAAGCATGTCCCATCACTAGTGAAAATTGTTGTTATGCCGCATTTACACATTCGTGCGAATAACGAGGCGAACAACGAACACGCATATGTATACACGGCATTCGCTATTCGCCTCGTGATTCGCTTCGCGATTCGCGTGTTCGCGTTGAGAGCGGTTTTTCGGATGCGAATCAAAGGGCACGAATGGCGAACACGAACTTAGTGTTTACACATTCGTCTGCATTCAGTTGACAGCTAGCGCCCGACCCAACCGGATGTGTTGTCAAAATGGAGTGGAGTGAAGCGCGAATTATAGAATTCCTTGAACTATTTCAAAAAAGAAGAGCTCATTTGGAACCCAAAACATCAGAACCAGAAACATAGGCAAAAGATAAACGATGCTTGGAACCGTATGTATTGGGTTGCCATTAAGCACATAATTAAATATAAAAAAATCATACATTGGGTAAAACAAAATTGATTATGAACAAACATAGTAAAAGATACGACTCCCTCGTTGGTCTCGCGGCATAATGTGCGCGTGGGATTGGGAGGTCTCGGGTTCGATTCCTGGTTCGGGCAAAGTGTTATTGGGTTTTTCTGTTAGGAAATTCTCAGTAGAAGCACGGAGTCTGGTAATTTGCCCGGTACGGCAATAGGCTCGCCTCCTATTACGTGGGACCTAAAAATTCATGGCGAAATGTGGGTGTAATACTACACCTCTGCCTACCCCTTCGGGGATACAGGCGTGAGTCGATAAATAAAAAATAAATAAATGAATTATTTATATGAGTACCTAATTCTCAAAGTAATTCAATAATTTACATGCTCAAAAAAGAAATCGTCTGTGACGATGGCTTTATTTTACTTTTTTACGCAGGATATCTAAATAATTATATTATAATTTCATTAAATGTAGCGCGCACGCTGCGATTATTTTCACGTCCTGCATGTTCGTGTGCGAATTTTAAAATGATTCACTCCGCGAATGTGTGAACAGTAGTTCGCGACAGCATTCGTTTACGAATGTTTCGTCGAATATTCGTCGAGTGTCGAGGCGAATGATGAACACGAATGTGTAAATGCGGTATTACAGGCGTGTTTATTAGGCTTGGCGTCAGGCGTGAAGTAACGTCAAAAAGCGCTGGCGTGCAAAAGGTTAAGAGGTATGCCGACCCACTAGTTTGAAAGCCGGGCCATTTCACCGGTAGCGCGAAGTAAAGGTACCAAAAAAACATACTCACCTACGTTAAAGTAGCAAAGCTGGTATTCAAATATGTTTTTAAAAATACTGTCTAAAATTGAAAATCATTATTGCCAGACACTTGCCGTGGTCCATTACCTACTTCTGCCAGACGTCTTAAAGGTTACTTAAAAATTATGTACTAGTCGACCAAGCCAACTAGACGAATGTCAACGTGACAAAATTCAACATATTTCAATAATTATAATCCAGAAATTCCTAGTACCGATTGCAGGCGCATTGTACGTTCACACGCCGCGTTCGCATGTTACGATAAATAATTTCTGGATTATAATTGTTGAATTATGTTGAATTTTGTCACGTTGACATTCGTCTAGTTGGCTTGGTCGACTAGTAAACTGCCAGACGCCATGAAACTTTCCCTGTGAGTGCGAGCGTGCTGCCATTATTCATACCTACGCATGAATGCGTGTGAGTAGTTGAGTACACTACATTGTCCCAAAAGACGGAGGACGGACAAAGGAATATTATTTTGGGTATTATTACAAGAATAAAAGTGTAAAATATATTTTTTCACAAAAATTATATTCATTTCAAATGTCATTTACATCGGCATCTGTAGGTATATTTATTGATGAAAAGCTGCAGCCGCGCAGCATCTACATTAATGATTCCAGAAATTAATGCAATAAACAATATAATTAATTATATTGTTTATTAATTAAAGAATATAATTCGCAGACGAATTTTTGTATTGTATCTTTTTATTTTGGAACTTTTTATCTCCCGCACCAGGACTAAATCCTGTGTCGCGGGGGACTTTACAAACATATATCTAACGGACATGATGAACACCCAGACTCGAAACAACAATTTATGAATCACACAAAGTGTGGGAATCGAACCCACAACACTCAGCGTAGTGTCAAGCGGCGAGGCTGCCGCTTACACCACTACACCAACCGTGCAGTTAAATCGTGCAATAATTTTGTTTCTCATCCTTCATACAATATTATTTAGTGGGTCTTAGTCGCGATAATTTACTTATTTAACGTAGGTGAGTATGTTTTTTTGGTACCTTTACTTGGCGCTACCTGTGAAATGGCCCGACTTTCAAGCTAGTGGGTCGGCATTTCTTAACAAGTTTGTATACCTACTAATAATCTTCAAAATCTCAGCTTTGCTAAAATGACGTACATAGGTCTGGCGGCTCTGGGATCTTGGACTATTAATAGTGACGTACGCAACTGAAAGGTCAACAAAGACGACGCCTGTCACTTCGCCCATCTCTATACCGCCCTCGATATGCTGAGACTATACACAACATATTAAGGTTAAGGGTTTGGCTGCAGCAAGACTCCGGGACGGCAACCAGATTTTTTTTTTTACTCTGGGATGAGTTTAGGGTCTACGATGCTGGTGAGATGTTTTTTTAGTGGGCTTTCGAATACCTAGTTTGAATGTGTGACAGAGGAGAAATTGGTCTGAAGTTTTTCGTTTTGTCAGCTGATTTCTGAGGTTTTAGAGCGGCAATTTTTTAAAATCTTGAGTCTGTAAGGGGCTTGTTCTTCATTAGAAGTTGAAATACGACCTGGTTTGCCAGTACTTGAGCTGCTGGATTAGCGTGTGGAATATTCCTGGTGGGCCTCTGGATGGTTTACCAAGCTTTTCCTCTGTTATGAGTTAAGATTATATTTCTGTAGGTATATCTAGCCATTTAGCGCATCGATTTTCCTTTATTTCTGCAAGGAGTTTCTCACCCAGCTCTATGGTATCATTAGATAATGGATCGCTGCTGAGTAGGTCTTCGTACTGTCTAAGGAGTTCAGCTGATGTAGCGGACAGACCTGGTTGGTATATATGGGGTAAACAAAAGCTTCCATCATAATATCGTGGAACCGAGAGTTCTAACTGGACCTTAGGAGTCGAGAGAATGGAGTCTCGCCAAAATACGAACTTCAAGTCGTACGTGGTTCGGGTGCTGACTCATCATCTTGACACTTTCATCAAGGAAGAGTTTTGGCCGAAAGGTTTATCGGCGTTTTTACGGGAGGTTACGAAGTAACACTCTGCCTAACTTGAAAACATTATCAATAACAACACCTGTTTTATTTTCTTATTTTATGTATCTTAGTTTGTAAGGTCTAGGTATATCTGTATAGGCAAGAGCGTCGCCAGCCGATTGCCTAGGAGGGAGGGGGCAAGGTCGCCAGCCGATGGCCTTCGCAAGTTGATATGGAAGGAAAATTAATTGACTTATTTATTATTAATTAGTTGGTTATTATTAGTTTGTTGTGCATAATTATTACATTTTATACTTAGAAGAAATGTACAAATATGTATATGTATTGTTTTTTCATGTGTAACATTACAGTTCACCATGTTATCTGCCCCACGCGTTAAGTCTTCAGACTCGTTAGGCAAATAGCATGTTCATCGACGCTATATTAACCAACTTTCAAATATGGATAGCGCGACAGCGCGCTAACGGCCATTTTCAAAATTCGAACTATATATAAATCTGTAGGTTTTAGATTCGTGTTTGACATATTTTGTATGGAGCTTATGTCAAAAAATGTCAAAAACGAATCTAAAATCTACAGATCTATCTATAATTCGAATATTGAATTCGGTTAGTAAATCGTACATGTGCTAAAACTAGCGGTCACACGAAGGGTGTTGACGCTTCGCACGATAGCATGCTATATTATAGCGATGGTTAAGAACCAATACCGCCTAACTTCACTTTTGACCATTTTTAGGTTTTTATGTAGATAGTGTTATAGTTCAATTTTACGCCGTGTAGTAAAAACAGTCATCTAAAAATCAGAATATAAAAGAAGTTATAAGACAGTGCCAATATCGCCTAAGTTACTTGACGTGTTTAATTTCTGGTAATACAGCCTATCTAAATGCGTACGCATGTTTACCCTCCCATTGCGCCCGGCGAAGTGAGCTGTTGGGCGTTAGAGTGTGATACAAATAAGGCGCGAGAGAGAGGGGTTGCGTGTTGGGTGCGGGGAGTACGCGATTTCGTAACATTCGCTCTTTCAATCAACGCAGTCCACTGCTGGACATAAGCCTCTCCCAACATGCGCCACAATGTCTGATTCTCTGCCTTCCGTATCCAGCCCGTCCCAGCCACCTTTTTAGGTCGTGGGACCACCTAGTCGGGGAGCGTCCTATTCTTCGTTTGCCGAAACGTGGTTTCCACTCTAAGAATCGTCAGTTCCATCGGTCGTCGGTCCTTCGGTAGACGTGGCCAGCCCATTGCTACTTCAGCCTGCTTATATGGCGAGCTATGTCGGTAACACCAGTTCTCTTCCGGGTGACCTCGTCGCGAATTCTATCCTTTAGAGAGACTCCGAGCTTATCTCGTTCCGCACGCTGAGCGACTTTAAATCTATGGACCAGCCCGACCGTGAGTGTCCAGGTTTCGGCACCGTACGTCATTACTGGTAGGACGCATTGGTTGAAGACTTTTGTCTTGAGGCTTTGCGGAATAGGCGACAAAAAGACCCAACGTAGCTTACCGAATGCTGCCCATCCCAACTGAATCCTCCTCTCGATTTCCTTCTCGAAGCTGTGTTTGCCCAACTGTATTATTTGCCCTAGGTAGACGTACTGTTGCACAACCTCGAGCAAGGAACCGTCAATGCAGATCGGTCTCGACACGACGTGTTCATTAAACATGACCTTCGTTCTATCCAGGTTCATGCCGAGACCAATCCGCCGGGAGGCTTCATTAAGGTCCTACAGCATTCTGCTAAGCTTCTCCGACGTCTCTGCTATTAGGACGATGTCGTCAGCAAACCGAAGTTGTGAGATGTACTCGCCGTTGATATTATTACCCAGTCCAGGGCCTTGAAGACATCCTCCAGTGCGTTGGTGAACAGCTTGGGAGATATTACATCCCCTTGCCGGACTCCCCTACGCAGCTCTATGGTGTTTGTCCTTATGTCTTGGATCTGAACGGTCATGATCGCGGTTTTATACAAACATCTCAACACCTCGATATATCGCCATTCAATGCGACATCGTTGCAAGCTGTCAAGAACTGCTCAGGTTTCGATAGAGTCGAAGGCTTTCTCGTAGTCCACGAATGCCATACACAGCAGCCGGTTGTACTCGTGGATCTTCTGTACAATCGGTCGTACAGTATGGATGTGGTCCACGGTGCTGAAGCCTTTTCGAAACCCGGCTTGCTCTGGTGGCTGGAAGTCTTCGGGTCTCCTACCGACACGGTTTGTAACAACCCTCGCGAATAACCTGTAGATATGGCTCAGGAGTGAAATGGGTCTGTAATTCTTCAATAAGGTTTTGTCGCCTTTTTTGAAGAAAGGAGCCACCAGACTCCCGCTCCATGCCCGTGGTGTATGTCCATCTGCTTTGAGGAGTTTTGCAGTGATACCGTCATCACCAGGTGCTGTGTTCTTGCTAAGTTGCTCAAGGGCCGCTCGTACCACACTCTGGTCGACATCCGGGATGTCTTCAGTAAAGTGGCGCGTCAGTGGGGCTCTATGGTCATCAGTACTAGGTCCAGTTGGTCTGTCTACCCGCGAAGTATACAAGCGTCGATAGAAACTTTCCGAAACGAGGTTTTTAATATATATAAGAATAGCTTAGCAGATTAAACTCATTTAAATGTTATGATCATTATTGTTTTATTTATAAATACCTCCTACCTAACGTACCTAATCTACGCAAATATTTAAACCAATACCTCCTATCTACAGTATCTCTGAAACGGCCACAGCTCTAATAAAATACATTTAAACATCTGTTTTCCAAAGCCTATCTCATATTTATTCAAGCAATAAAAAAAAACGAAGTGTGAAAAAAAAAAACGTTTTTTCCTCCTCCTGTAAAATCGATGTTTTGTAGATAGAGGATACTGGTTCTTAACCTTCGATAGCATTTTTATAGCATGCTAAAAAATTAGCATATAGTTCATAGCATGCGATTGATAAATAGCGGATTCGAACATCATTACTCGCGGGGAAGGCCAGAGCATAGGTTTCGATCTACGGAACGGCTTTATGTCTACCTCTTTATCATTTATGTAGTCATAAGATTATTTTATTCTAACGAATAACATGTCCTAGTACGGTTAAGTCTGCTAAAACGAAATTTACGGACAAATCAAATGTTGTGCTTCAAGTCATTGCTGAAAATGTAGTCACATGTATAATTCTTCACGACGTTTAGTAGATATAATATTATGTGTTGCAATCTTGCAATAGTTATAAATTTTATTCGCTTTTATGGTACCTATCAATATAAAACAGGAAGTTACTAACTCACAAATTAACTAATAAAATCAATCAAGTCAAACCCAAAAACTTCGGCTGTAGTGTAGAACTGTAGACCTTTGTTTTGTTTTGGCGGTGGGAACTCTGCCGAGTTACCTTCGTACCCGTTCCCTTTAGGCGTCCATTACACGATAGGTTTTGCTGTCAGTTTAACCATGGTCAAAGCTTTGCCTGACGACCAACCTGCCGTCTAATGCACTGATTGATGGTTGCATGACGGTGATTGACGATTATCTGGATATTTTGATATTTTCGTCATGCAACTCATGATTGATGGTTTTGGGTGACCGTGTAATGGCATTTCGTCAATCATCCGTCAGTCAGCGCGCGGGCAGCGATGGAGTCGGAAGCCGAAATCAGAATACGATCAACGGACGAACAGGCGGCGCCGCCGGCTGGGCCTGCGAGATCGCGCAGCCAATCACACGCGCTCGCTTCTAATGTTTTAAAACTAGAAAAGGATTTTATTTTAACATATGAGATTATTCCTGAGTTATGGGATACTACTAATCTATAGTAATATAATAAAGCGGAAGAGTTTGTTTGTTTGTTTGAACGCGCTAATCTCAGGAACTACCGGTCGGATGATCGGATCTGAATTTTTTTTTGTATACGATACAGTTATTCCGGAAGGCTATCTTTCGTAATATATAAAATCCTTGCGTTACTGACTGACTGACAGACACGCTACAGCCGAAACTATTGGGCGCAGGAAGCTGAAATTTGGCATGTATGTTCCTTGGGGACCGTAGGGGTGCACTAAGAAGGGATTTCCCGGAATTCCCACGGGATCGGCCAAAACGGGTAAATTTAAAATAATGCAGGCGTAGCTGCTGGCGTCCTCCAGTAGTCTATATAACATAACGCTTCGACCCTTTGGGGCCGGGCAAAAGGCTAAAAAGGCTAAAAGATAATGTAGGCTAATCTCAGTAACTAGCAGTCGGATTTTAAAAATTGTTATTGCCTATGATAGCCCAATTATTCCGAAAGGTTATATAAAATTACGCCACAACTTTTAGGGGCGAGGGGCGAGACAAAAATAATAAAATGGTCAAACGAGAAGGGGAAGAGTTGGGTCAAAGGCAAAAAAAGGCTAAACGAATAGGATTCTACAATCTATATGGGTATCATTTTCGAGATTTTTGGGACGCTGATTAATAATATAAAATTTATTTAATGATCCAAGATGGCGGACGGGAAATCAAAGATGGCGGATGGGAAAATTAAAAAAAAACAATATTGGTATCGCCTGCAAATTTCAAGGGGTGGGGAATCGAAATTGAACATCTATTTCGTTCATTTTCACTCGTTTTTTAGTTGACAACGCAATCAAAATTGCAACACTGGCCTTTTTTTTATGAAAATCCATGTTTTCCGTGTGTTCACCGTGAAATATCGGGTCTGACTGAAGATCAATCAGAGTGATCGTGTAATGTCGATTAAATTCCATCAATCACGGTCAATCATTCGTATTCCTGCATGATGGTTTTGATTGAAGAATAACCTAGCGTGTAATGGACGCCTTACCGCGTGAGGTAAAGGCGCTGACAACCGCTATTAAGTTGAGCTGTTGCTGTCACTGTCGGATTGTATACATAAGAAAGAGAAGCGCGACGACGAAGGGACGTTCAGAACTTTTTACAAACCATAAAATAGAAAATGTATCGACTGGATTAAAAAATAAAACAGTATTTCGTTAGTATGCCGTATGTTGCTTGTTGAATAATTTGTCAAAAAATCAGAATGATTGTAGGTATGTATTTTAATATGGTTTTTATTCGTTAAAATATTTTTTAGAGGTATCCTTGCGATTTTTTTCTGTCGATTAAAGTTAGTTGTATTATGTTTTCAACACACTACATAACTAGATTAGGTATATCCTGAAACATATCATATTTTTCTGATTGTGTTAACTACATTGAATCATATACTTTAAAGCATTATAAAAGTCGCGTTTAGCTCTTTTAGTCGCCTTAACACCAACCGATTCTTCTCCTTTTGCCTGCCCTGTTCCCATATTACTTGGGGTCGGCGCAGAATGTCTTTCGCTTCAATTCTCACCTATCAGACGTCATCTGATTATACACTCCCTTTTCATTCATGTCACCCTTCACACTATCCATCCATCTTTTCTTTGGTCTTCCTCTTATCTTATATCCCTCAACTCTTATATTCAACACCTTTCTAGTCACATGCTTTTCGTCCCTCCTCATCACGTGCCCATACCACGCTAGACGATTTCCTTTCAGCTTTTCTTGCACTGGTACAGCGTTCAAACTTGCCCTAATATAACTACTCATTTCTAATTTTATCCTTCCTTGTCATTCCACACGTCCATCGCAACATCCTCATCTCTGCTACATGCAATCTTTTTTCTTCCGTCTTCTTTACAGCCCAGCATTCCGATCCATACAGTACGACAGGTCTTATGACGCATTTGTAGATTTTGCCCTTTAGTTTAAGGGGCATCCGTGGGTCGCAAGTTGTTCCTGTGACGCCATTTCATCCAACCTGAGTTGATCCGGTGCGTGACATCACGGTCTATTTCACTGTCCCCTTGAATAAGTGACCCGAGGTACCGGCAGTTGCAGCAGACTGATATGGGCTCTGCAGCAAAGGATATGGCCACAGGGCTGAAGAGACCGCCGAAGTTGCAAAACATGTACTCAGTTTTGCTTTTGCTGCGTTTCAGGCCTACATTCTCCCGTCTTTGCCACCAATTTGTCAGTCTGCTCTGGAGCTCAAGGCCACTTAAGCCAGACCGATTGACGAGAGGATTAAGAATCATGGGTGAGACCATTTGCGTCCCGCAGTTCATCAAGACCGAAGACCGAATATTGCAGTTATGAATTAAAATTATGACAGAAGGGGTCAAGTTAATATATTAATATACCAATCGATTTAGCCTCATTTATTATAAAACAAAAAACTAAAAAATACTGAATTTGATTGTATCACTATTTACATCGTTAGCACACAAGTACAAGAAGCCAGTAAGCTTTAAGAATAATAAGGACGACCAATAAGTCATATCATATCACAGTCTCTTGTCAAGTACTCTAGCTTCTAAACTATTAGAAAGTTTTGAGTGAATTGAATTAGTACAATATTATTTTAGAAAATTACATTAATGTCATGGTATGCTTAATGAAAATAAAAACAAATTGATAACATACACTCGTAAATGATAATATAACTAGTACATAAAGCAACATTTCACTTGGAGTAGCGTATTCGTAAAGTGGTGTCGTTTTTATTATGATAAATACTTATGAATCATCAAATTTCCTTCAGTCTCTAAAAGGTATAATGTAATCATCTTAACATGTCGCAGCCCACTAGCTTAATCAGCCGTTCAATTAATAGCCTAGCTGCTTTATTAAACGAAGCTGTTCAGGTAGCGGCCTCAATGACAATCAGCTAAGCAAATCATCTGGATCTATGACAAATTACTACTTTCCAGCTAAGTTATTAAAATGTATACAACTATTTTGCCCGAACTTTGTTATTTTTCCAGTTAAATACGGCATTTTGAGAAAAGTTTGGTATTAAAGTTGTAATGATCTGACATAATTATTATCACATGGTCTTTCCAGAGAAATTTTCCTTTTGTGACATAGCCATCCAATGATGTTACAAAAGTAAAAAGAAGTAGATATTTTATAGGCGTACCAAAAGCAGCACAGCAGCATCAACACAAGCCAGTTGGCAAGTCTGACCTATGTGTGTGTGAAGTCGCGAGCAGGCGTCAAAGTGAAACTGACACATCTTGTCAACCGAAAATAAAATATGGAGTTATCGATGTGTGCGTTAGTGTACCTTTCTACGGATTGATTACTACGTATGTAACGTATCTACCTCTTTCTTGTAATATCATTGTTGGCGCCCACTAAAAGAGGATTTTTAATATGGCACCCCTCACGGGTAAAATAGAAAATTGACATTTAGGAGTAGCGAAGCCGCGACCACACCTAGTATAATTAATAGGCTTGTACATGGAGATCTAAAGGATAGAGTGGCAGAGAGGGGCCAATTTGTGTCCGTCGGTGCGAGAGAGAACGCTACAGTTAAAGGCCCCCTGCATCTCTCTCTAACAGTACATGCACAACATCAACATTGCGCAATGGCGTGGTACCTGTAACTATTATTTATATCAGTTTATCAGTAATCAATAGTTTAAAAGTTGTTTTTATTGATACAAGAATATGGCTTGAAATGACAAAGAAGTGTATACAGGGTGTTATGAAACACACTGTATATTGTAAAATTTGATCATAATACAAATTCAATGTTTGGGGACACAACGACAACATACTTTGACAGTTGCTAACCCCATTGTAGAATGTAGAGCATGCGTTATTAAAGAGAGATGCAGGGGGCCTTTAACCTGTTGCGTTCTCTCTCCCACCGGCGGACACGACACAGTATTGAGTTAGGTACTATTCTGCCACTCTATCCTTTATATCTCTATGGGCTTGTGTCCACTAAGAATTAATCGGTTTGATTGTAGTATCTATAGATTCATTATGATTTTAAGATGTCAATAAAGTTTATTATTTATTATAAAAAGGTAAGGTGTATTTGTTCTTGTGACAGTGAACACCAATCAGAGAGCATTACGTCAAACAGTACGTCCGTCATTCATGTTGTTGACGTTTTAGTAGTAAATACAACTAAAACGTCAAACTTTCTACCTGTCAAATCGGATATAACAAAATAAAAGTGGGTACATCAGACCAGATTTCATTCACGGTTTGTTTTGTTTTGGACTTTGTGTTATCACTCAACCGCTATGATGGTTTACAGCGTTTTCGTGTCAAATTTAAAAAGGTTTTTAAAAAGCCGTAATTAGTAATGTTACTGATCGATTTTTGAAGAAAATATCAGGTATTTCAGTTAAACATCTAATAAAGGAACGAATCAATCGCTAATTACATTTTAGGACACAAGCCTATTATAAGATACTCATTTCATTGACTTAAAGTTTAAGTCAATGAAATTAGTTTCAAGTCTTAAGGCGAGGTTGCAGTACTTTTTAAGATTTTCGAACGTCTGAAAGTCCCATGAACTATGATATTTTTAATGAATAAAAATTAAAGTATAAAAGTTGAACATATCTTCTAGTAAATCGTAAAGATAGAAACACGATTTGGAATGATTGGTTCGATAAAAAAAAATGTCAAACATGGCACTAAATCACAATTTTAAACGTGTACTGCTTAGAGATTCCATAATGAATTTATATGAAAGTATTATCAATAGAAACAGCTCTTTATTTTAAAATAAATGGTAAAAACAGATTTCGTAATTTCGTTATCATTTTTCTCCAAGAAAAAAAATAGTCAAAATGTTGGCATTATATCGCTCGCCGGCCGTTCATCAGTGCCTGTCTAGGCGTGATTGAGGGCGGACGTACGTCGTTGCTCCGCAAAATCCCCCTCCACCCCCGCATGTACGTTTTCGCAAAAGTACAAAGTAATTCGTATTCCAAACTCAATCGTTCAAACCATAGACATACTAGTAAGAAACCGTAGACAGGTTACTGACAAGGTAACATGACGGAGCTTACGAGTGGCACGCATCGCGAAAAGCGTACGCACACTAATATAAATATGTCAAAACGACACACTAAGAATTAGATAAGAAGTGTAAGTGAGATAGCACATCTAATCGCAAGCGCGAAATAGAGATAAACATATACTCTCTGGACCGAAGCGCATTGTGACATCATGCTGACCGTTTCACAAACAATAATTTGACTCAGATGCGACATGATCAATTTGTCTGTCTTGAGTAAATTCAATTCGCCTCAAAGTAAATTTGATTAATTCATTTAAGGTAGGGAAATAAAAAGTCGATGTGATTTATTTATAACATTTATTAAAAAAGTACATTTCATTCAATGGAAACCTAAAACAGTACGTTAATATAAAAACTGTGCGCTGCGGACCCACCGTAGCCCTGGCAATACCCCTGGGGGTATCGTAGGTCTTTTAAAGCTTAACCGTACTCCTGGCTGAAATACTCGTATTGTTATACCAACGTGGTACGTGGACATTAAACTGAACAGTGTTATCTCTCGTATGACTTACTACTTACGTTTTTGTATTTTTAGACAAGCGAAGACAAGCGCTAGTACGATGATATAGTGCAACAAGGAGATAAATTAGAGAATAAAACGTTTAGGTATTACTGCTAATGGTTATAATGCTTTGTATATTATAGGTATAATCTGTGGTACTGTTGAAGACCCGTCATCATCATCATCCTAGCGCTGTCGGATCATTCCCACTAGTTCTATTGAACAGTTCTATGATAAAACTAGTGATACTTTTTTTCCCACTAGTTCTATTAGCACAACTTGATGAGAAGAATAGAACTAATGGGAAACAGTTATAGGAAATTTCCCACTAGTTCTATGGATGTTTTACAAGGGTAGTGTCACAACATCGCGCTCACAAATCCGAATAAATATGTATTTATAAAAATGTGTTAAACGAATGAACGTCTACAAAACAATTGAAAGTCTACAAAACAAATGAACGTCTACAAAACAAATGAACGTCTACAAAACAAATGACTACCAGAAAGTGATCAGCTATCGATAGTGATTGCAAAAAACAGGTGCATGCGATTTTCAACCTTATTGATAATTCATGATTAACTGTTTTTTTGTTTTTTCTCGCTTTCTGACAATATTAGGGCAATAAAATTATAAATTCTGACTAATGTCAATTAGGTTGAAAATCGCATGCACCTGTTTTCTGCAATCACTATCGATAGCTGATCACTTTCTGTAAGTCATTTGTTTTGTAGACGTTCATTTGTTTTGTAGGCGTTCATTTGTTTTGTAGACGTTCATTTGTTTTACACATTAAACAAATGAACGTCTACAAAACATATTTATTCGGATATATGAGCGCGATGTCGTGACACTACGGATCATTCCCAGTAGTTATATTGAATACCCTTGTAAAAACATATGTACATTGAACTCGACTGGGACATTTCCTATTACTTATCCCATTAGTTCTGTTCTCCTCATCAAGTTGTGCTAATAAAATTAGGACAGTTCTATCATAGAATTGTTCAATACTACTACTATACTGGGAATCATCCCACAAAATAGTAGAACTTGAAATTAACGAACTGAAATTAATAAACTAATTACACAACAATATTATCTGGGAGTACGGTTAAGCTTTGAAAGACCCACCATACCCCCAGGGGTACTGCCAGGGGTACGGTGGGTCGGCAGCGAAAACTGTGCAGTACAATCTACTTAGTTGTTTAATACTAAAAGGAGAAAAACAAGAACAAGTGAATGGACTTTGATCATCCGTCAATGTTTGTAACTTACGTATGATTTTGTATTTCTATAATAATAATATATTGTGTTGATTCAGCCTCAAATCACTTTTATTACTTGACAAAAACACACATCAGTGTTTTATTATTACGAATGTCCCATCTGGATACTTTGTTTTTTAGTCTTTAAACATGCACAATACTGCTTCTCTTTTACACTCACTAAATGCCAATTTTTTATTCACTCTATTATTTGTGATACTGAATTTATTATAAATTGAAAATAAAACGTTGTAATATTGTAATACTCATGAATGAGAAGTGATTCCATTACTTTTAGTCATTTTCCTACTATAGTTTAACTATTTTAGCAAAATCTCATTACACACGACGGCATTTTCAAATGTAACGTACACACACGCGAGAAAAAGAGCGAGCGCTTCCGACCGCAGCGCGTACGCGACTAAAGCCAAATGAGACATTTAGAAAAAAAAAGTTTGTCATGAATTTGTCAGTTTTTAATGTGCAACTTTTGAAGTTCGCATAACTCATCTACAGTTTTTTTACGCTGCGCTGTGGCACACGCACACATGAAACCCCCCCTCCCCTCCCCCCGCTCACTCGCTGACGCCACCGCCGTGTTTTTGTTTTTGCGGGGGGTGAGGTCGAGCTACGCACTGTACTGCAACCTCGCCTTAAACTATTGATTTATTTAGGTCTAGTAGCACGATTTTTATTTACGAAACTATTCAGATCACCACATAGTTGCCTTATCAGTATAAGACAAAAAAAATGAATACGATACACCAAGTGGTAAAGCTAAATGAAAATTAAAATAAATATAACTTTTTGGTATAATAATACTTCATCAAAATTTTGGACATTTGGGTTGTGTACATAAAGATTAAGAATTCTATCGATGGAAACCATAGACATAAAAAAGACTTAATTATGTGTGAACTGCACTCCTTTGATAAATATTTTTAAGTATGCATCATTTGTGCCTCAATATTGGTCTATGTTCTTCCTTGGGTGAGGTCTATCGGCCGATGATGCATTATTTCTTTCTTACTTTAGTAACTACATACGAATTAATAAATTTTGTTAATGAGAATATCCGAACTTAGTATCAAAAGAGCAACAGTATGTTAATCCTAAGTTATTACGACTTACCATAAAACTTACTATTTAACAAGAAAATTAAAAGATTAACATTAATTTTTGCTTTTCCAAACATGTCCATGACAGCACAACCTTCGTATTGTTTTTGTAATAGATCTTGAATGTCTACTTCAATAGTTTCCATTTCGACACCCATGAATTTGCCTTTAATTGTGAATACTCCATTGTGATCAGTCGGTGTGATGTCGAATTGTACGTTTTTGAACTGTGTGGGTGAGAGTCCATCTATCTCAAGAAGAACGCCTCTCTCCAGCAATTTCGCACCAGAGTACTTAACAGTCAGCTTAGATTTTAGTTTCTGCATATCTTTGCCCGATCTTCTTAAGCATGCATGAACACTCCTGTAAATCAAGTCGTGTTGTATTTATTAGGATATACGAAATTAAATTTAACTGTACTATAAAAACAATATTTGTAATGTATTATTGACAGAGCCGAATCTGGCGGAAGGACAAGCCAAGGTCTCACAATATGAAAGTGCTTTACTCTGGGAGTTACATTTCAACGAAAACATCAAAAACTAAAAAAAGCACGTAAAATCCAAGCGTTAAACACGGAAATTTGATAAATAGAAGTTTACTTGTGAGTTATTACTTCATTATTTGTTTAAATTATTTTATTTGTTGGGGAAAACTTGAAAGACGCGATGCAGCAATTGGATGCTTTTCGGTTAAAACTTTAAAAATCTTCATTGTCCATAGGCCAGACCGGAACATTTGGTACCGATTAATGATAATATCAGTTCTACTTACTTTTTGCCAGTATGAAGATTGGCTAAGCAGGATTTTATATACTGATCATAGGATTTGCATTTTTCTTCATAGTACTTAGTTTTTTCTTGTAAGCTTTGTTTGGTTCGTGTCAGTGTTGCCAGCGCCCTTCTCTGAGCTTGTCTGTATTTACCCTTATTGCATAGGTCGAGGGCGATGGAAGTTACTAATGCTTGGTAGCCGTCCTCACGCGTAACGTAACCTTCATCCTCAAGCATTTGCAAGTTCTTGCGTAATTTGGTAATATGTTCCCTCAATGTCATAGCTTCGTCTTGCCGCGCTTGCCCGGAATAAATCTTGCGTTTTATTCTCTCTGCATATTGCTCCTGTTGCGCTTTAGTTGTGCCGATACATAGCGCTTCTAATAGATGTTCACCTTAAATTAATGGTATTATTATCACTTTTTGTCTTAGAAATAAAATTATACCGGTTAACTGATAAGTGTCTAAACTGAACCAAAATACATGTTGCCACTCAATTATAATTATCAGTGAGTCATCACTTCATCAGACTTATTTACATAATATTTATAAAAATATATTTAATTTTAAGAAATGAAGTCATCTTGCTATTTGAATAATTGCTTCTTGGGTCTTAATCAGTGTTACGGGTAAACCATTAATCCCGCACCTTGACGACATTTACGTAACAATTAGAGGTTTTAAAATAATATACTTACCATTCAGGAATGGAATTATAGATACACACAACTCTTTGGTTTTTATGAACAGTTTGTTCAGGTCCGTCATATCGTCTGCTGGCGCTTGGAACTTATTCACGAGAGCCAAGCATACTTCTAACCTCGCGTTTTCTTCAGTAGTGTCGCCCATTTGCTATAAAAACATTGTACAACTGTTAAATTACGCGCATTGCTCATTATTTCATCACCATCACATACAATAAGCTAATTTTCACAAATGTAAAACCATACAAGAGTCCTGTTTAATAATACTTCACCACATCCCCTATTTATGTTTTATAGTTTTTAACACATCAGTATAAGGTACTTTATTTTATTACAAAATTGTATTCATAAACATGTTCCCGATGTATTTAAGACAGACATTTTTTTTAATAACTTGATCTTTCCACAAACAAGGCTGGTATTTTCTACTGATACAATGTAACTTCTGGTTCATTTTGATCTATAAAATAATTATGGTAAAGGCTGAAATTTCCTTGATGTTTCCAAATAATAATAAGCCAAGCAATTTTTACTGTAATATTTTGCAGGCATTTGCGTTGCCTAAAATCACGCATCTTAAAGACTTACCGCATCAATATCTCTTGAGGCGAGTTGTGCTACAGACGGCACATCGCCTAAATCGTCCAACAGATCGTTGAGCCGATCGCGAGGATCGGGCGCTATGATGTCTTGATATTCGATCAGGAGTGCATGTGTGTCCACAATTTCCTAAAACAGAGAAGTATTTCTTTGATTATGGTGTACAGATATTACCTCAGTATAATTATGATGAAACAGAAATAGCATAGTGAGGGTCCTTCCAAACTGCTTTTAAGTTATACAAGGTTATTTAGCGGGTCTTACTCGCGATAAAAATTACAGGGTGCCACAAGACCCATTACCAAGCCGAAGTCTACTGATTTTGCACATCATGCCAAGTCATACTACGCGAAAATAATACCTGGGTACCTAACGAAATTCTTTTTAAGCTAAAAAATAGACAATTTATAAGCCGCAATGTACCTATAGCGCGCGCTTGCAGAAAAAAATGGCGCGAGAAATGCATCGTGCCTACACCGGCCGTTTCTACCTACGGACGGTACCTAAAGGCGGTTTCAGATTAGAGTATTTTTCTGCGCGTATACGGTCGGCGCGCTACATTACGCGCTTCAAAAAACCGGACTCGCGTAAACGGGCATATTTCGGTATGTTCGCTCGAAACGGTAGTGACATCGTGTCAGTGTCAACATGGACTTTGACGGCTCAAGCTTATACGACCTTAGAAGCGCGTCAACGCTCGTACGAATTGCGCGTGGGTCAAAAGGCGCGCCTATACACGCCTACATGCGCTTCCAAAAACGAGCTTATACGCGCGAATAAAATGCTAATCTGAAACCGGCCTAACGGCCGCAGTTTATGATTACATGGTCGCGCGGCCGAGGGTAATGCCCTCGCCTACGGCGCAGCTGATGGCTTGTAGCGCATACATTGCGTTTAGGGAACTTTAAAACCGTTTATTTTAGGAAAATATTGAATATTTTGTTTATGTTTATTTGGAATAATTAGAAAAAAAAAGTTGTGACTTTGAGCCTCAATATCTCCTGAACCAGTAATTGCCCAGGCATGGTGCCGAAGTAAAAAGGGTATTTTTACACCCTGTATATTTAAGGCATAAATACCTCGGTATTTGCAAACGTTTGGGCTGACTTGCTTCAGCCGTGGTCGCGGCGGGACTGGTGAGCTCAGCGCCGTCCTTGTGTTGTGCGGGTTTTGGTACCTACCCTCACCTAATTTTCGTTTTAACCGCACTGTCGGTACTTCGACAAACTACACTAATGACGTCTACACACTGTTGAGTTGTATCACTGCGGCGGTGTTTAAACTTATTGATGACTGGATTCCAAGTTGTTGATAATCTAAACCCATCCTCCTGGTTGAAATTGTTGTGTTTTTTTTTATTTTAACCGCTTCACGAACTATCGTGGAGTGACCAGCTATAACATTTACCTGAACTGTGATGTATATGTGTGGATGATGGAGTAACGTAGCCTCGGTATACTCATCGACCGCGAAGTATTCTTCAAGAGTAGGACCTCGGCAACATCGTCGGAACAGTTCCTTCATTTTTTCGTGGCATTCCACAATAAATGGATTTAGACACCGTAGATGACTTGATTCCTCGCCAAACTTGAAAAACAATAATATTGATAGAGTTCGCGATGAACTTTATGATGAGTTAGAAGAACCTAGTGTGTCCCAGATCGTGATCAAAGACACACTAGTGCTTGCTTCTACTTTTAGTTTCACAAATTCAGGTGTTAAAGTTAAGATTGTCGCCTGAAGGTCGCAGTCGCGTTATAAACTTCACAATTATTGTCCTGAGACAAGAACCACAACCGACGGCTTTTAATATCCGCTGAAGAATCGTAGAGGTTAATCTGATCTGATGTAAATGCAACAACATGCGGTCATATATCCAAGTAGCGACCGCTAAACAAATGAAGTTTGTAGATTTTAACTGAACACATGTATTTACAAGATAGTAATGGAAAGTAAAGAATGAAATTCTATTGTATTCTCATTCAGTGTTCAAGTTATGAATACTGTTTGGATTAAGTAGGTACCTAAAGCCTTGTATTCATTAGGCAACATTTGTTGATAAACAGTTTATGACGTGTTTATCATCAAGTTTACCGTAAACACTGTTTCTGAAACATGGCCGTCCACACTTATCATTTGTTGTTAGGATGTCGCCCGATGAAGTAGTGATGCTCGGTGCTGCTTGTGCTTACATTCATAAGAGTGCTACTAAAAAAAAATAAGAAAAGGTGGTGGATTCGGAATTATCTCTTAAATAAAAAATACGTACTTCATGACCTTCGTGAATTTGATGGTACACAAGTACAAGTCTTTTTGATTTGGTATACAAGTACAAGTCTTTCCGACGACCTCAGCTTTTTCTTTTCACGGGAAAATTGTGAGCGTAGAGTATGCAAAATTGTGAGCGTAAAGCTCTATGAGCATCGAAACTTGGTTGATGGACCACACTACTTCCATGTTAATAAACTCGCGCAACACACGTACACACCTGTTGACTTTTGCTTATAAACAAAATGTTTCGGCTTGTTCTCCGTTTGATTGGGGAACACGGCAACATGTTTCAGAAACAATGTTTCATCACATTTGTTTATGAAATGTTTATATACTGTATCCAGAGCTAATGAAACACTGCTTATAAACTGTTTATAAACAGTGTTTATCAACAAATGTTGCGTAATGAATACAAGGCTTAAGTGTATACCACAAAGTGTATACTTACTCCCTTTTTTGCAGCTGAGAAATGCAATATTTTCGCAACCGAAGCCAGATTCTTCCGTTGGTCCGTCGTTAGCCCAGTACCATTGGGCAAATTAATTATATGAAATGCATCGGGGGCCACAATCGCGGCATTCAAAAACTGATAGTATACAAGGTTCCCTATTACCTGCGAAAATAACAATATTTATTAACCACAATTAAAGCTAGTATTACACAAGATTCTAAAAATATACTAAGCAGAAGCTTGTACTATGGGTACTAGATAATGGATAAACATACATATAAACTTCTTTTTTGTAAATACATACATATTATACATAGAAACACCCAGACCAAGACAAACACCCATGTTCATGCACACAAATGTTTGACTTGAGCTGGAATCGAACCCGCGACTTTCGGCGTAGCAGTCGCTTACACTCCCGCTGCGCCAACCGGTCGTCGAATTAAAATTAATTAAATATGTTGAATCACCTTCAAGATATCTTTTTCAGGAGTATGAGGAAACTTGGAAGTAAGAGCTCTATGCAAAACTCGTGCCATGTATGTAATGCAAAAAGGTAGAAGCTCAGTGGAATTAATAATTTGATCCAGAAACATTGCCACAATAGTTTTCAGTTGTGTCAGAGCTTTTTCCAACCGCGACTTTACTTCAGAGTATGTCAATGCCTCTTCTTGTGTTACAGTGTAAGGCAGCTTCCTGTAAAATAAAGGTAAATAAAGGTAATGTTGTATTTTACATACCTTTGTTCGTAATAAATGTTGTTTCTGAAATAAAATTAACTCACGATATTTGACCAGTTTTCATTTCAGTTTCATTCCTCCAAGCCTTATAAATCTCAACAGGTCCAGTCTCAATATTCAAATCTTTGTCCTTCAACATCTTATCAACAAGAGGGCCAATTATAGTTTGTAAACTGTTCAATCCAGACAATTGTCTAGACAAACTCACAGCCATTTTCAGAACCAACGGCGTTGATGCTATTATATCAAATGGTTTAACAACTTTGCAGCTTATCTCTTCTTCCAAAGTAAATCTGAACAACTTTAGCAGTAAATATTCATCTCTGGCATAAGCGCCGAAATTGTACAAGCTTAGCACCACATTTTGAAGAAAGAAGTTAGTTTTATTTTGTGGGATACAGAATAAAAGTTTGGATAAGTAAGTTGGGTTTGTTTGCAGCTCATAGAAAAGATGTTGGTAACCATCAAGAAGTCTTTTGCATTCTTTGGTGAGAGACTTCAATCCCTTAACAGCTGTTGATACCGTCATTAAAGTTCCTTTACTGTCAGGGCGGCTTTCTAACACCAGCTTGGTCATGGAATTGTGCTTGACCAGATTGTTTAGCTTCAAGCCATGCGCAGCTACTTCCTGTAACGCAATACGATTTTGGACTAGAAGTCCAATTTTCAAGTCCATGTCATCAATTTGTTTAGATAGTTCTTGGTTCTTTCTTATAGACTGTACAACTTCCGACTTCAACGACTGCAACTCAATTTCTCGATCATAATCTTCGGTAGAGAAGTCTAGCATTGGTATGAACTTCTTGACCACTTTCAGTGGCGGGTTTGTAGAGTGGAACAATGACGTGAATGCTTCACGGGCCCGACGCCCTCTCCAAAGCGCTTGTATCTTTATTATCTTATCTTCCTGTTCATAGAAAATCATTTCTGAATTATTATAATGATGCACCAGATATTTCAAATTACTATTATATTCTACAAGGTTCTCTACTTTTAAGGTAGATAGGATAACCGACTTTCTCGATAACTCGGTTTCATGGGCAACATGTTTTGTAGTTTATGAAGTATGAGGGATGATAGTACAAGATAGGGTCTAAGGGATCTATATTAGAATGATAGTAAGTATAAGTAACGTGAATATTCAGATAAGGATATTTTTTACCAGTTCATAAAAAATCTCAAGGTACACTAGTGATTAAAAGAACTTTAATCTTTCACTTAAAATACTAATTGTATACCTAATATGCCGATTGTTCTACAAAATATCCTCTAATATGAAAAGTCTCGTTTGCTTGAGAAAAACATAATTTGATGCACAATTAGTATTTTCGGTGGAGGCGTTTATGCTGTAGTAGAAATCAGGAATAAATTGAGGAATAGTTAAATAATAACTATTATAATACCTATCCATCCAAATATAGGTATATCTTGATCCATGAAAATATTTCATGTGATAATGTAATAGAAACATTTGATATATTTAGTATTTCATGTAATAATTAAATTTACAATATATATTAACTATTACCTGAATTTTATACCACGCCATTGGATTTTCTTGCCTCTCCCTTCTCAGTTTGGCTTCAATGGCCTTCATTTTTATCAGAGTACCATATTTTCTTTTAATAATTATTTTTCTCCACCAAGCTTGGATTTTTATAACATACTCAACATTATCCTCAAAGAATTTGAATCTGTCATTGAAATATTTTCTGACTAAATATCCTCTACAGTAAGCTTGCAATTTCACTATTGAGTTCTCCAAAATAGTTTGCATGTATTTGTTGACATGGTGTTTGTTAGTTTTCTCAATAATACCCTTAACATCTCTTCTAGTCAAATAACGCGCGTAAGGCACGAAATCTTTCGGAGTAGTCCAACTGTATGCATATGATTCTACATCTATATAAACTGTATTGCCTGCATTTGTATGACAAACAATCCATGGACATATGTTCTGACCTTTTTTCTTCAAAGCTTTAGAAAACATTTGGAAATAAACATCTTTACAAGAGCTCTCAATCATCTTAGAAGTTGATAAAACAGGATGTAAAAGAGCATTCCAAAAGTCATCTACATTGTTTTTCAAGATGGCTAAGTTAAGTTGAACCAATGTTTCTGTAAGTTCCCTAACATTTTGTGATTCTGTATTGACTTCATTAACAGTTTGAACAATATCATCATACCAAAGATTTTGAGATTCTTTGTGAACTAAAACCTTTTTTAACAAACGCAAATAAAGTTGGCTCTCGTCTCTTTGCAAAGGTGTAGACAATTTAAGGCTGGAGTGTTTCAACATAATCATTAATGTGTCAGCATCTTCATCTATAACTGCTTTGTTAATATGTTCTATTACTGAAACCACTGGAATAAAATGCATTACATTATTCTTTATCTTCAAATGATTAGTCATAAAATAAAATATGTACTAATAATTAAGCTAGTACTTACATTCCTCATTATCATCATCTTTCATGTTGACCATATCAATGGAGTCCCTGATGTCATCTAACGTTAGTAAGGGGCAGGCACACTGTTCTCTTACTTTCACTTGAAGAGCTGTCGCTAAGGCTGACAAATAACGACGTCGGCAATGTGGCCGTAAGCCTTCCAGGTGCAACTGTTTAGAGTTAAGAGCGCTCCATACCGCCGTATCATCACCTCTATCAACTGCTTCAGAAACCACAGCCACAGCTAATAGATATGACACAGAAGCTGCTATCTCACTTTCGTTTAAATTCTTTTCTAATTCACATTTCTCTAACTTCATTTCTTCATACAACAGAGGTACTGCATACTTTTCTACATTAAAGTTTAACTCAAGATGAGGATTGTTTAAGGCCACATACAAGTCTTCAGGTGTTCCCTCATCTAAAGCTTGGTTGACATCATTGATTGCAGCTTTATGGTCTGTATGTTCTAATGATTTGCGGTTCCCTTCGTTAATTATGTTTTGAAAAATTTTATGCCAGTTTGTAACACTCTCTACATCAACATCTTTATTGTACTCATTTAATTCTTTTACAACATCACAATAGAAGTCTACATTTAATGGTTGAAAATCTTTAACCTTCACCCAATCTTCATTGAATATTTTATACAAACTGTTAACATCACCATTTTGAGAGGCTGAGCACAATTTCTTCCATAAATATTTATAATTTACAGCAGTTATGTGTCCTTGAATTTCAACAAGGGTAAGTAATTCATCATAATCATCAGGGATGTAGCTGTCATTAAGGGAATGATTGTGAGCTGCTTGCATTTTCTCACATAATGCAGCTTTCAACACCTTCCTATATTCATCTATCAGTCTGTTTTGTACATGTTTTAACTTCAGTTGTGGATTTAATAGGGCTGAAGTTATTGACTTGTCTTTCTGTAGGAGAGTATTCAACTCAACAACAGCATTATGTGAAGTGGCTCCATTATCACCACTATTATTTTTGGACAAAATTCCGCCTATCTTTTGAAACATTGGTAATGGGTGAGCACATTTCTGTAAATCCTTAGAAACAGAGTCTAACTCTTCATCTAAAACGACAGAAAAAATTATAAATAACCAGGCAACATTTTCAAAATCATATACGAAGCTGTGTATGAAAATCATACCTGTGAATATGACCTTGCCATAAACATCATGGATGAGTGGAGCTTTGCCAAGTTTGAATAGGTGAGAACTAAGAGCATGAATGCAATATATTACTCGAGGCATATTCTTATTGTCGTAAATGTCTGTAGTTTCTGGTTGAAAAGTCTGAAAGACAGTATGATTTAGTATATCAAACAAGACTGTTAAATACTCATAGACCCGAAAAATCTCATAGAATTGATTTGACAAGATATGGTTATATCATGACAAAAAGTTACATAAATACAAATATATGTAGCACTTACCACTGGGAGTTCCGTCTGTTTTAAAACTTGCAGAAATTTATTTATGTTGTCAGTATGCTTAAACTGTAGACCCATGACCTGGAATGTAGAAAAGATTTGTAAGACATTTTTTATAAAGTCATCTCATCACCTAGCTATTAGAAGCGGCGTGTATATAGCTGGTCGTAGCTGACGGCCAACATAGCCCGCTACTGGGAAGCAACCTGACATTAGCATTCATTGGGCTATCATATATAGTAGAAAGCGGCGATAGCCCCGTGGTGTACCTAACAGACTGCCGAAACGATGGTCTCGGGTTCGATGCCCAGGTACGGCGCGCACACACCTCTGAGTTTTCTAAGTTATGTGTGCATTAAACATGTTAATTATCGCTCGCTTAATAATGTGCCCGGTAGATGGCAATAGACTCGCCCCCTATTACATTGAGACCGAAACATAACTGGCGAAGTGTGGGTCGGTAATACGCCTCTGCCTACCTTTTCGGGGATAAACCGGATAAAGGTGTGAAGTTATGTTATGAGTTATGAGGGCCATATAGCAATTAAACGTGATCATTTACCAAACATTGATTTGTCAAGTCAAGGAGAAGATACTTCAGTGCGTATGGCAATCTTACTAGGAGTACCGCAAGGCACAGTGATGGGACCTGTATCCCTTTCATGCTGTTGTGTTGACTACCTTATTAGGGTGTGTTCTCTTTGACTTTTGTATGAATTTTGTCAAGTTTTATATGATAGGATTTATTCATAGAGCAGGTATCATAAAAACAAAGAAATGTACTGCTGCTTGGAAACTAAAAAACATTTAACATAAAATTGCAGCATAATAAAAAAAATGGCACATTTGTCTACCAGTGATGACACTAAATTGTTTTCAGGTTCCATAATTGGAGAAAGTAAAACAATTACATTATTCCTATACTGGAGTATTAGTTTAGATTATACTTTTACTATTAGATTATACTTAGCATAATCATCTATCATAGAGAAAGCACATACATATTCACCAAACAGCAAGCAATGAGATGACATGTCTATGAAATGTATTACATAATTTATAATTTTATATATTTTCAAATAACAGTAACACTCCAGCTTTGGTTGAAAGATATATCTTGATGTTTAAGCTTAAGTCCTATTATTATAATAAAAATCACATCTAAAGTACAACAATTTAAAATAATACATATTCCCATTTAGGATGTCCAATAGGGTTGCACCTGCTACTATACTTACTACAACCTACTTTGAAACTAAGTTAGAGAAAGCTGTCTTGTCCCAGCTAAGTGTTCTTTGACCCAGCTGTATGGGGCTACAAGCAATGCCATAGCTGACACAGATTACTGGTGGGACATAATTTAAATAGCCATTGACATGACAAGTAAGAGAAACAAACCAAAACCAAATGAAAAGGATGAATGCAACTAAAGCACACCATGTAGAATAAAACATGTCACTACCCCATCTCATTCCATGAGTGTTGGAAGAGGCAACTAAGTAAAATATATACTAAGCAAATTGTATTTTACTGAATAGTTAGAAAACTTGAGATTAAACCCTATACCAACCTGTCTGGCCAGTGTGGTATTGTAAGCCAAACCCTCCTATGGCCTCCTGATTCTATTGTGAATTTGTGACGAAAATTATGAGAGGTGTATGTCTAACTGTGGACTACAAAAAGCTGATGATGAACTAAAGCACTCTACATAATTTGACATAGTACACTAACACAGGAATGACAGTAGTAGGTATTTACTGATGTAAAAACTGCAAGCATTAAACAATGTGTACATTTTGACGCATCAGTAAATGGTAGGTAAATTTTATCAAATGTAACAAAGTAGCTATTTGGTAAAACATAATTGTTAATTCACTTTCCAACTAAGAAAGTAAAGAGAAATAAATAAGACTATAAGTTATTTAAACTTGAACATTTACAAATCACTTCTATATTAAATTATGTTGTTTATGTTTGGTAACTGACTGATAGCATTTTTTTATGACAAAACCATTTTTATTTCAATTAATGTTAGCAAATGTGTGATTCAACAGTTATACTACTGAGTAAGAATGAAATGGTATGTTTACAGGCTATAATTAATTTAGCATCCCTCAAGCCATTCAATCAAACAGAAACCACTTAAAGAAAGCCATGCTTCAAGTAGGTTAAACCATTGTTTTAATCTATGTTATGGACTGATTATCATTACAATGAAAATGTTCACATATATTAATTTGACAACTAAAATAACATACATACATATAAGTACTCACACCTTTTTCCCGTCAGGGTAGGCAGAGACAATGGAACTAAAATAATATGTTTCTAAATTCAGGTTACAGTTTAGTTATAGAATAACTACCTATCTAATGATTTAAAAGTCAACCCTTATACTCATGGAACCTTTTAAGTAACACATAAAGATTGAACAAAATATCTTAATTAAAACTAAACTTGATTAGACTGTTAAGTAAGTAAGTAATTCTTTATTGTACACCACAAAAATGCAAATAGTGTAGTGGTGAGTAATTATAACTGTTAAGCTGAAGGTTGTGGGTTCAATTTCCACTCCAGACAAATCTGTGTCATGACTATGACAAATTTTCTGTGTATACACATGATTAATCCATTCAATTTACTAAAGAATTAATAAGTATTATTGTCAGATAACCGGGTGCCATACTACAAGCTCTGCTTTAAGATCAGATGACAGTGTGAGTTAAATAGCTACTTACATATTAAAGGCAAGTTGAATCATTCAAATAAGTAAAGGCATTTAAATTCAATTTACATGACACCTATTGATATACCTTATTGGTTTATTATTTAAATTCTTACCTTGTATCGCTTTTGATCAATATCATAGATTTTGTTGATAGGCAGTAAATCCGGAGAAATGAAATGTCCAAGTTTTGCCAAGTACACTCCATTTCGTAAACTTTCTTCAAATTCTGTAGCTGCTGGAAGTTTTTCTTTTAGACATGCTTCCATCCAAATCTTAGCTTCTTCTAATCGACAAAGATATTCGTAAGCTATCGTTCTTTGCCTTATCACATCCATTTCTTGTCCTGTTTTACGAATATCGGAATCGCCTGCAACAAGGAATAACATTACTAGCAAATAATATATGTGCGCTTGAATACAAAACCAATGTAAAATCGATAAATTTATAATTGCGACGTTGCTTCGAATTTACTTACAGTCGTCAATTTTCCCAATATGTATTTCTTCACTACCTTTTCCCATGTTGTTGGATTCGCCGCGTTTATTCCAATTACTAATGATAACATTTAAAAGCAATTATGTAGCTTCGCTCTTTAATCGCGGAAACTTCTTGATTATTATAAACTTTCAAAACAAAGCAGTCAGTTTATCACGGTTACGATTTTCGAGTTCGGTTATCTCAGTAATAATTCGTTATTATTTGAAGTTTGACACTATTGACATAATATTATGCGTCAAACTCGGGCGTCAAATTGGAAAGCCCACCGAGTAAAGAGACTATATGGAGAGGACATATTAAACATATATAGAAAAAAATCATTATACAAATATGTCCGAAATCGACATAAAGCCACCAAACTTAGCGTTGTCTCATTTTTTCTTATCGATATCTCTGTCAGAAAAAAGAGATAGCTATAGGTTACTAAATACACTCATCATCGCGATATTTTTTTTGGAAATGTCGATCGTGCACAGGGCCGGATTTAACCTTTTGGAGGCCTCGGGGTAATTTAGCTGTGGAGGCCCCTATTATTGTCCATATGTCTATTTTTCTTCAAACTATTTGAAAATACACTGTCAGCAAATTAAATTCCGCTAAATAAAAAAAAAATTCCAAAGCAATTTATTAAAATCCAAATAACTCAGCACCTTGCGCACTTTTTTGAATGAAAAGTCGACGACTATTTCTCTGAATAAGTCACTTTCAATAGGTACTAAATAAGGTTAATTTCGATAGCCGGTTTTGTCCCATCGTCGTTCCGAGCCTATTCTTGACTATTTTAGTTTTGGAAAACGAGCGCTCTCCGATGCAATTGGAAACCATTCAAACCAAGTACATTCCTAATGCTTTGTTCGGGAAAATAGCTCGGAAGATCTGATTTTTAAGAATGCGATGATATAACAGTTTCTTAGATTGTTTTTTTTTTTTACAGTCTTTTTTGTACAAGTCTATTAAAGATACAAATTGATCCAACTCATTGCTAACGCTAGGTTCAAAATCGTCTCTGTAAACTTTTACTAATTCCTCTGCAGCGGGCATAGACGAAACAATGAGGCAGCGGCGTATAAACTTGCGACTATTTCCTCTAAGTGGTTAAGAAATCCAAATCTTTATCGAACTGCTTCGTATGCTTTCTTTCTGTGAGAGAAACACAAAGTTGATCGATAAATGGGATAAAATCAGTCACTTCAAATTTTTCTCTTGGTGATACATATGCTTTTAGTGTTTTCATGTAATCGAGCGCTCCGCGTTCAACGATGAATTTCATTGTACTGACGACAATTTTAAGGATTTTTCGCCTGTCGCTAGCTCGATACCTGCCGTGACTTCTCCCCGTTGCACTAGATTCATCACTGACTCCAAATGGGTCTTCGATATCTCGTGCTCTTATGGGAGCTCCGTTGCATAATTCTAGTCCCTAACCCTTTTTAGTCCCTTTTTCACTTAACCTCGTTCTTTGATTGGACATTAGTGTACAGGATTAGCAATATATGTTACCCGTAGTTGACAAAAACAAAGCAAGAATCGATTGACAGTCTCTTGATTTTGATTGCGACGGATAAACATGTTTTTTGTAGATTTCCGAACAAAGTTTGTATTATCTCGCAACTGACCTTGGAGGTCAGAATTCTGGAGTGAGACTTCATCACAATTTTGCAGTTTTCCGGAACCGTTCTTCGTCCAATATTTGATCATTCCTTCAGTTATGACGTCAGGCCAAAGACCAATGTCCTTTTTGAAACCATTGTATCGATATTGGCTACCAGAGAATAAGTATTTGTTAAATGTTTGATACAAGGGACGTTTTTTGGCTTTACCACGTTCGCCCGCATTTGTATTATAGAATAAAGAATAAACTAATCTAGCAAATGATCTAAAGTAACTTGCTACAAATATCAATTTGTATTTTTTTTTTCTAAACCAGTGATGTACTTATTATTTACCTCTCACCTGCTAATGTCGATATAGATGATATTCTGGAGTACAACCCAAACAGCAGCCATTTTATTCGCCCAACGTTTCTTAGGCATGCACGTTAATTTCGTAGGTATGTCCAAACCATATCATTCCCAGATCGGTGGAAAGCCCTTAAGATACATTAACCCCCGTCAACTAGGGGTTCAAAATTAAAGATTTCTGAGATATCACGCTTTTAAGACTTTTTAATAATTTGCCACTTTGTCATCAAAATAAACGAAATTAAAACGACTTCACTTTACTCACTTTACTTTTTTTTTGTACTGTTAACAAGCAATAGATATAAATTAAGAGGAGGAGTTCATTACATATACCTCCCGCCCCCCACCCCGTGCGATCTCAACCTAGTCGTGGTGGGGGGGCTCAGTAACCGTGGGTTTCAGGTACACCCACGGTGAGGCTAAGCGGGATCCCAAAAGGGGACGCTCCACGTGGGCCTGGGTGAGGCCTGCGTAGGATGCGTCCATAGGTGCGGGTGCGAGGACAGTTCTGTCTGTCCCTCGCAGTCGGGCGCGGTCGCGGGAGGAGAGGCGTGTCGGTGTTGCGTTGCCGCGCGCCCTATCTCCCGCGACCAAATGGGGGCGCACCAACGTTGCGTCGCGGTGGGGCCGCAGAGGAAGAGGAAATGCGGTATTGCTTTGCCGTCCTCCCTATCCTCTGCGGCCGCTGCGTGTTTTGGCGGCGGAGCCCAACACCTTCATCCGCCGCCAAGGGAGTTTTGTTCGAGGCCTACCTGACCATCTGCGGGCCAATACCCATCGGGGGGTTGCGAGGAATGCTTCGGTGATACCCGACCCTCAGACACATGGATACATGAGGGAAAAAAGAAAGGAGAGGTTCATTACCTTTTGAAAATGGTACAAAAATAGTCCACTTTTTTAACAGTGGAAAAATACCCCATATGTTAACAAAAGTAGAGATTTCTTTCTTTTCTTTCGCTCTTTTATAACAGGGTCGCGCCGACCCAAACTCTAGCGCATGTGTGCGAAATCTATAAAGCGCCCCATTTTGTCATCCCCTTTTTCGAAAGGAATTTTTATATTATTGTTAATAATTAACGCATTACACCCAGCACGCGGCGCCCCCATTATCCTGGTGCCAGTGGCACCTGTGTGCACCGCGCACATTCGACATGGAGGCGGCTCGGCCCTGCGATAAAAACTCCAGGGACGAACCAGAGATTTTACCAATTCTCTTGGTCTCATGGGGTTTCAAGAATTTTGAGTCCGTTGTTCGGACAGGATTTGCCAAGCCTACACTGAAGTCGCCTCGTTATGTCTGTGAATCGTCCTCATCCGGTGCGGACCCACCCAAGTATTCAATTCTCGAGCGGCGACTTCATCAAACTCAACCGTTTGAGGCTCGGTGATCGACCTATTAGTCGGTAATCCATTTCCGACAGCCACACTACGATACGTACTACACACCTATATTATTATTATTTTTTTTTATTTTTTTTTTATTTTATTTATTTTAGGACCACCAGTGGTTATAACAAGAATTCATTAACATAAAGCAATTAAATCAGTTGATAGTCGCTTGCATAACCTTTAAAGGTAGCCACTGCATGCACAGATGAGTAAGTAATATAATATAAAGAAATGTGTTAACTGATAAGAGAAAAAAAATAAAAAATAAGGCAGGCTGCTAACTCTTAAAGATTTGTTATTAAAATTTGTTTTTCTTTCTCGGCTATTCTTTTAACTTTTGATCTTAAAAATATAATCGGCCCTTTGGTAGGCGTAAACGGAGACATGCGTCTAACACGCAGAGGCCATTTAAGAGTTTTAATCTACAAGGTAATGGAACACTTACCTCCATGACTGCACTAAATTAAGACGAATACAGTCACAGGTTAGGGAGAGCAGACTTGTATGGAAACAAATTATTCTGGACTATTGCTGTACGGTGCATCCGTACATTTTTGTTATATCAGCACCTTTACGCGACACGCGTGTTTCATTTAGTTTTATATTCAGTCCGCGTCGCGTCGTACCATCGTTAAAGTCGGATCATATCATTCTAGTTATAAAACATTTAATTTCAACATACAATTTTTACAGTCCATTTAGTAGTTTCAATCAATATCAATCATTTACTAAAACATCGATAAAGATTGTGTGGTAACAGACCATACAAATGTGATGGATGTTTTGCGGATTAGTCCAGGTGCCACTGTGGATAAAAATCTGCGCCTGCCTTAAATACGCATAAAGTATTCTTACGAGCTGGGGTTCAACGATAAATTAAATGTAGGTACTTTACCTGTTAACTGTTCTTTATTTCACCAACACAAACTTAATTTCGCACTTCTGACTCACTAGTCCTTCGCTGATCTTGATCGCTCTGTTTCTGTTTTCAGATCTGAAGTGAATTAACCGTCCTAGTCCGCACATACGAGCGCTTATATATCTCTGCTACAGTCCAGTTTATTCGAGAACATTGGCACATCATTCCAAAACAGAATCGAAGATTCTAGTCTCACGTAGTATTTGATACTCTTTGGATTCTAGTCGAGCAGCAACGCCATCTAGTATGGAAAAGATGTCTTCCTCTACTTGCCACTAGATGGCGCTATTTTTTTAAATTCTTCCAGTGGACGATAAATGGCGTTATTCTCAACAATTATTTGCTTTCGGATGATTTCTTTTAGATCGCGATAAGTGTCACCATGCGTATTAAATAGTAAGTATGTCGAAAACAGACAGAGGGTGATTCACCGAGTCACTGCATGAGCGCTCTCATAAGGCAAACAAACTTTTTCAGTACTAACTCAACGAAACTCCATCGATCTGGAGGTAATGTCCGCTCTCTAAGGCAGCACACAACCTGCGTCCCTCAAAGGACGTCATTCGTCTCCATACACCTGGCGCCTACAAAGTCGAATGCAGCTAGTGGTACACCGATATAATTCATATATCGGGCAGACTAAGTGTACAATCGCTGAAAGAGTAAAGGAACATTATCGCAGCTGTAAAAAACCGACATATTAATAAGTTGGCTATAGCTGAGCTTTCGTTGAAGTCTGGACCAAACCACTGGATAGAACTGCATCAACCACAAGTCTTATCCACCGATCGTCACTATTACTCCAGGATAGTACCTACGTGAAGCGGTAGAAATCAAGAAATATAGCAATTTCAACCAGGAGGATGGAGGATGGATATAGATTATCGGCTACTTGGGATCCAGTCATCAGCAAATATAAACACCACCGCAGTGATAAATCTCACAAACAACAGTGTGTCATTACCTAGTGTAGTGTGTCGGAGTACCTACCAACAATCCGAACTTAAATACAGACCAAGTGAGGGTAGGTGCCGAAACCTGCACTTCCACAAGACGGCGCTGAGTCACTTCGCGACCCAGCTCGGTGCAAGACGAGCGAAACGTCGGAAACAAATAGGTATTTATACCTTAAATAAGTTAAGTTTATGCGATTATGACCCGCTAAATTATTTTGTATGATGTAGCTTTAAGCATAGCTTAAAGCGTAGCTTAAAGCATAGCTTAAAGCTACATGTTTTTAGCTAAGCTCCAAAGCATATAGCTTAGCTTTGGAGAGATAGCTTTAAGCATAAACAAAAAACCTATAGTTATTTATTTTAAAATGATAGCCCCTAGTCCAACCCAGCCTGGCGCAAGTTCCTAAGAAAAAACCGAATGTATGAAACGTGCTATCTTTTTAATGGCTACTATTATATGTATAAAACGTGAAGATAACATCCTTCACTATGTACCCTTGGAACAGTATTATTTCAAAGTTAGACGGGTTATACGTACATCACCGCCTTGGCTGTCAATAGTGTCAAATGTCACAACTGTCACATTATTATCCAGATTGAACTTTGCCGCGTTATGTAGTTTGTTTATAAAACGTAAAAAACATACTGTAAAAGTGCTTTGTGTATACCAAATAAATGTGATTTTACACTTCTAGTGTTAGTGTGACTATATTTATTTGATTAGCATTGAAAGGAGCGCAATGAAAACAAGCAAAATAACGTGCGAAATATGACATACAACAACATGCCGGTCAAGCAATGAAAAAAGGGTAGGTATTTATGGCAAAATGTCCCTAGATAAAGATCAATGAATATTTATAATGTTATATAATGTGATATATTTCAATGAAACATAAAAAATAAGGAAATATTCTAAAGTTTCATATCCTAGTACTTTGTAGGTAAACAATAGTGCTGCCTGTCAGTTATCGATAATCCGTTATTAGAAATTGGCACAAGGACTAAAAATTCTATTCTTTTTTTCTTTTTAGATGTAAAAAATGGGTAGCTGCAACTGGAAACCAAGACTTGATTTATGTGCCCATTGAAAAATTACATCAGTTGAACTATGTGTGTGGCAAGCATTTTAAGCCGAATGACTTAAAAAAAAGGGAACTCAAGTCAGAAAAACAGCTGTGCCTTGTATCTATAGACATTTCTTTAAATCCTTTACAGAAGAAATGTTGAAAACCTTTCCATTACATGTACATACATATATCTTTTAGTTCTGCGTATTTTTCTTCGCTAATCTAGAATAGATTTATAGAGTAGGCTAATTTGTTTGAATAAACACATAAATATTAAATACATCTTTTATTTGTGTTGGAAAAGTATAATTCTAGTCGAAACATAATTATAATTATTTCTTACCGAATATTATCGATATCGATATTTCGTTAATCACTAGAGGGTACATCCCTATATTGACAAATATGACAATGCTGACAACATAAAAACGGTGTCAATTAGTATCTTTATGTTGGTACGAGTTCTCCCTGCCCGTTTCATACAAAGCTGAAAGTCTCGCATGATCTATGGCACATCCGCCTCTTCTTACGTAGTATTTGTATACTCTTTGGTCCAACCTCTCTGGATAGCTCCATGACTAAAAACAAAAGCATATTATTTAAGACGTTAATGGTCATACATTAAGAAAACGAAAATATAATTATATTCTATTTACTATTACATTATACATACATCTTCGAGAATCTTTGAGGTAATAAATGATGGAAAATGATAATAACAATTCAGAAAGGAAGTCAGAGCTTTTATTGGATGAAGAAGATGTTTTTGGATCATATAAGGAACCAGATTACGTACCGTCACCCTTATATCTTTGTAAATGTCTTCTAAGCGATGCCTCCTCAGAGCAAGTCGACCCAGTGTCCCCAAGAAAGAAAAAGATTTTGTCGACAGTTTCTAGAACTGAAGAATATTTGCGCGAGCGTCGAATTCCTGAACTTATAAGATTTCTTCTTACCAAAGTAATAGCTCACGCCCCTTCGAGCCCAGTACATTTTTTGCAGCAGTTAATGGACGACTGTATGCTTTTCAGAGCAGGTCATGGACATGCCCCTGTCTTATACGAAGAGAGGTATACTGTTACATAATATTTATGTTAATATAAAAATAGCATTCATGCAGATGATTTTAATCTAGCCGCACTAAGTAGGTTCTAGATGTACCTAGTCATTAGACTGAAAAATATGTATATAAGGTGTGTAATTTACTGGGTTACATTAGAGCACAGAATACAAGAAGTAAAATTCTGTGCATTAGAGCTTGGGGTGAAACTCTTGCCGAGCAACGATCGGGCAGGACCTGAGATTAAAAACATACACCTCGTTTTATTTAATAGTTGTTTATCCTAAAGATCAGGAAACAGACGTGTTTTATAACATAATTTTCTCTACTAACTACACACATATTTCAGACACTTGCAAGCTGTTGTTAAAAGTTTTGATCCGGGGAATAGAGGATGGCTTAGTGCTGGACAAGTACGTAGAGCGTTTACCACTCTAGGACTCACTCCACCAGAATCTTTAAGCGACAGGATACCCTGTGATGAAGTATTGAAAAAATTAAAGGATATTCAAGAGTCAGAATTATTTCATTTAATATCAGCTGGCTTTGAAACCCAATACGGATCTAGTATCGATGATATACAGTTGACCAGTAGCGGTTCTCACAATAATGTTTGAATAAAATAAAAAAGATCCTTTTATTTTACAGTTGACCAGTAGCGGTTCCCACAATAATGTATAAATAAAATAAAAGGATCCTTTTAATACTCATTCATTTTCATATTCATAAAAATATATCCAAATTCTAACAAGTACCTACTATAATTTGTAATATTCCAAGTTACGTTACACACAGTGACAAGTCAAGATATACAACTGCGGTACCTATGATTCTAACACTTATTTCCCAGATCATAAGAAAGGTACCAAGGTCAAAGTGTTTAGCTTGACGAGAAGCCGTGTGTATCTAACCTACTATAAATTATTTAAATTTACCCATCTTCTTCTTCGCGCCTGTATACCAGAGTATTATAAATATTACATCCACATTTCACCTTATGATTTTTTTAGGTCCCACGAAATAGGGGGCGAGCCTATTGCCGTTATAGTCTGTGCGGAAAGAGAATGGGCGTGGCGGAAATTGGAACTAACAATTTTACAATTACCTTTAGTAATTTTTAACTTATGTACGTACGATTGAAAACCCTTCTGTCTGTCTGAGTAACACAGGCTCAACAGATCAAGATTTTTAGTCGCACTATAATAAATTGACAATGTTAAAAACATGAGAAATACGGTATGTACGTATTGTGGCGCCCTCAAAAATACTGTTCTCTTTCCGCACATACTATAGGGCACATTACCAAACTCCGTGCTGCTACTGAGAATTCTCGCAAAAACTCAGTAACTCTTTTGCCCGACCCGAGAATCGAACTCGGGAATACCTAAATGATTTTACAACTTTGTGTTTATTTAAAATTTTACGTGTTTAGATTACGAGGATGAATAATATCTTAGATATGTTTTAAAATGTTTACACGTCTGTATGTCCGTCATTTACCTAATTAGTCCGGTTATGCCGTTTTAAGAATACTCTGGAGTATTCTTTGGAACGCGCGGATACTTTTTACGGATTGACAGATTTAAATAAATACTTATTCACTAGAAAATAAAGGAGTTTTTAATAAATTAATAACGAAGTTTTATTTACTCAAATCCAAGCTAAAAGCTATCATCATCATCATCATCGCCCTAGTGTTATTGCGGTTGCATCCAAGACTTAGACGCCTTAGAGCTTGGAGCCAAGGTCCGCTTACTGGTCTAACCAGATATGACAAAAATATCAACTTTTCCACAGAGCAATTGCGTCTGACCTCCGCAACCCAAAGGTATAGCGATATTCCATGGCTAAGACCAGTATCAGTTTATTTGAGGGTACTGACCCCTCGTATCGACTGTCAAAGTCTTCATGACGGCTGGGACCAATGGTTTAAGGTGAACGCAGACTTGGCTGCACCGCACGCGCCGCAGTATTCGCATTCGAATTTTTTATATTAAGTTCTATGCAACCTCGCACACCCACCCGCGTCGCAGTCGCGCAGTCCCTGAAACGACCGAACTCCCCAAGTCGCAGCTGATGACGTCACCAACGCCGGCCCGCACGCAGCGGACGCTGTGGCTAGTGCGGCGCGAAAGACGTTACTCGCATCCACGGCGCGAGCCGAACCGGAGCTATTTTGTGATTCTGCGATTGATTTATGTACTTAGAAGAGCTTACAAGAATGGACGATTCTACTTTAATTACGTTGGTTCAAAAATACAATGAGCTGTATATGTACAGAATCAAAATTATATGAACCAGCAAAGACGAGAAAACACCCTTGGTCCAATCACTCTTCTGAACCTTGTGTTTTGTCTTGTTACTTGTGGTTCTAATATATTTAACATCTGCATAAACTTAGTTCTAGTCATATGTAAATATTTGAAAAACCGCTTATCATCATTCAATAAATCGGGAAATAATGTATGAAATTCCCCAAATAGCGGCCGTTTTAAGTTGATGCTATGAATCTACATTTTTCTAACTCTTGTTGGTATTTCATTTTCTTCTTCCTCTAATAATAAACAACTGACAACAAATCGTTCGTCAAGAGCCATACCGTAATACACGCCCACTCTTAATTTATATAACAAACTGAATGAAAGAAATCAAGTGCGATGCGTGTGGCGACGGGAACGACCGCAGTGACTGCGATGCGGATAGATGTGCGTGGCCATAACAAAAAGCGATGACTGCGGGGTCTGCGGAGACTGCGGTGCGGCCAAGTCTGTGTTCACCTTAACAATTTAACACACATTTAAGTTCGAAAAGTGTTCAGTGATGCGCGCCGAGGATTCTTACCCGATACCCTCTGCACGGCAATCCGTTGGTATCTCCACCTTTTTTTTTTGTTTTACGAGGTGGAAATTCCCTTCGGATCGCTGACTCTTGGGGAAATGAGAGCCGGAGTATGTGGTGTAACCACTAAAAACCACCTCGACTTTCTCATGTACCCGTGTATCGGATGGTAGGGAATCGCATAAGCATTCGTCGCTATCCCCCGACGGGTATTGGCCCGCCAGATGGTCAGGCGGGCCCCGAACAAAACCCCCTTGGCGGCGGAATAAGGTGTTGGGCTCCGCCGCTGAAACACCCAGCGGCCGCAGAGGATAGGGAGGACGGCAACGCAACACCGCATCTCCTCTTCCTCTGCGGCCCCACCGCGACGCATCGAATGGTGCGCCCCCATTTGGTCGCGGGAGATAGGGCGCGCGGCAACGCAACACCGACACGCCTCTCCTCCCGCGACTGCGTCCGACTGCGAGGGACAGACAGAACTCTCCCCCGCACCCGCACCGTTGGACGCAACCTGCACAGGCCCCTCTAAGCCCACGCGGAGCGGCCACTCCTGGGATCTCTCTTAGCTTCACCGCGGGTGTCCAATCCACGGTTACTGAGCCCCCCACCACGACAAGGTGGAGATCTTACGGGGGGGTGGTATCTCCACCTGGTTATCGCTGTCTTTTTTAACCATCATCATATCAGCCGATAAAAACTAACAGTTCTAACCATGTTCTAACTAATGTTTTTTGAAGTACCTAGCAGTCTTTCGCAGATAGGTCATATCATGTGGGTAGGTAGGTATCTCTAGGTTGCCACATTTACAGTAATCTGTACTCACCTTACAAGCGGTTTACTATCGCAACGCGTACGAGAGTCCTGCAGCCTGAAGTAGCAAGTGTTCATCGGCGACCCGAAACCCATTCGTTGGCCTTCGATTTCCGAGCAGTCCGAGCGTGTACGCGCATGATAAAACAATAAAAAGCTTTGGAGTATGGATGGAAATACTCTCAGTATTGACGACCGCAGACGACCGATGCACACGATGTCGCCACGACCCTACTGGTTTCTATATTAGCGAGCGACACGTTGTTTGCCGTGTGTCGCCGCTTCGTTTCGCCCGAGCGCAGATCCGTACGGCCACTGCCATTGGTATATTAATTTTACAATACGTAAATTTTCCTCGGAGCTTAGTACGCTAAGCCGTCAGTCCCGGCTGTCATCAAAGGCATTGTAGTGTTTGTATAATAATTGCTCCTTGGTTTGTATCTATACATTGTCTCATATACACCAGAAGAGGTAGTAGTACCCACTTGACAGCTGACACTACGGGCAGTCAGTCGGTAGTTAGACACAGAGTACCTTTGGTGCGGGTTGGACGTGCGCTTGCGCTCGAATCTGTATGTAGTGGTGAGCCAGTGTTACATCGATTCGTATAGTGGTTATATTTGCCGTGATAGCAAATACTACAGGCATAAATATCTTTGATAGTCGATAAAGGGAGTCAGTACCTGTGAATAAACTAATACTCGTCTAAACCCTGGAATATAGCTATCCCTTAGGGTTGCAGAGATCCCCCCCTGTGGGATCTCCACCTTGTGGTGGTCGGGGGGCCCACTAACCGTGGTTAATAGGGTACCCACGGTGAAGCTAACCGAGATCCCGGGAGTGGACGCTCCGCGTGGGCTTGATGGAGGCCTGCACAGGATGCGTCCAAAGGTGCGGGTGCGGGGGACAGTTCTTTCTGTCCCTCGCAGTAGGGCGCGGTCGCGGGAGGAGAGGCGTGCCCTATCTCACGCGACCAAATGGGGGCGTACCATTTTTTGCGTCGCAGTGGGGCCGCGGGCCGCAGAGGAAGAGGAGATGCGGTGTTGTCAGGTTGCCGTCCTCCCTATCCTCTGCGGCCGTTTTAGTGCCTGCGGACGGCGAGCGCTGGGGTCAGACAGGGTTGCAGGGGTCAGACAGGTAGTTGCTATGTGGAAAAGCTTATATTCTGCCAAATTCGGTTAGACTAGCAAGTGCACCCCGGTTTGAAACTGGGAAGTAGTTACGAAGATAATCATTTTGTATTAGGAAATATCTACCTTCAACTAAAACTAGTCAAAGCAAATAATCAACTACCTACACCTATTTAACTTTTTTAAGAATTTTTATCACCTTTAATGAACCCAATGTACGTCGCTCGCTGCCGTCTCCGGTCGGATCAAAATCATGACTTAGGGCGTTTTTAGTGTCATGCGGATTGTCGTCCGCACGCGGATCTGGTCCGCATGCGGGTGATAATACGCTCCTGGCCAGACGCAAGACAAAAATTCCGTTTGCCGCTGCAGTGTCGTGCGTGTCGCCAGTGATTCCCTCTGTATCAGTTTTCATTTCTTCATTTGCGATTGTATGCGTACTATGACCATGCGTGCGACCCACTTCACAGTAAAAACAACACAGAACGCAAAAGAACACCGTCCGCATCCGAATAGTACGCACGCAGGCTGCGCGTCCGCAACCAATCCGGGTTCCGCGCGCGTGATGGGAAAAACATTTATGAAATGATAGGATGCGGGCAGCCTGCATGGATGAGGATGAGATCCGCGCGCGGATGATAATACGCTAAGCGACAAGTCGCGTACAGTTGTCGTTTGCGGTCGGCCACGATCCGGTACCTTTAGGGGCGGAACATATCTGACCGAAGATGCGTCGAACGTATCTTCGGTCGCGTCTATTCCGTCAAATGAATCGGTACACATCTGACGGAAAATGCGTCGAGCGTATCTGCACACATTCGCTGAAGTTCGCCGAAAGCGTGGCTATTATGCACACATATAAGTTTGTTCGTGCAGGGCTGTACTCAGGGCAGCTCAATATCTTACTGTCTATTCTTTTACCTAATAATTTTTCGTGTTACCTGATGTTATGTAGTCACTGAAGTCCTGTAGTTATTTATATTGCAATTCGAGTTTGACTATTAAAAATATGTCGAACTTCGAAGATTTTTTATAGTAGCCAACAAGCGTTCATCATCATCAGCCTTTAACAGTCCACTGCTGGACTAGGCCTCGCCTTTGAAAGGAGGAATTGGCCTACTATACCTCGCTGGCCAAACGGGTTGGTATTGGGTTTGTATCAAGTTTTCCTTCTTTTACAGTGCTGTTCTCTGTATAATAATATACTCCCTCTATCAGCTCTTACGACACCCATGGGATGATATGGGATGGTGACATTCAGTATTCTTAATCCGTCACCACACGGACAAGCGTTATTTGAATATAATTATATCCTATTTAGATATGGAGGTTCAAAAATAAAAGACGATAATACGATTTGGTTACGGTTTTTCACGAAACTTACACAAATTATTGTATAGAAGGGGTTACAGACTACAGTTGCAGAGCAAGACACAAAATGTTTTCTATATAGGTATGTATGGAAATTGTTCCCGTGGACCTTCACCTCATACCCAAAAATCGGCCCTCGATCCAAGCTAGCAAATATGCGTACACTCATAGCACATACTAACACTACATTATTCTACACATTTCGTTTCTGAAAAAACAAGTAAGGTCTGGCGGCCCTGGAATCTTCCGATCTTAAAATCACCGATCTGGGAATGACATGGATATGGTATGTCCAAAACCTACGAATTTAGCGTGCACACCTACGAAATTAGCGTGCACACCTACGAAACGTTGGGCAAATAAACTGGCTGCCATTTGGGTTGTTCTCCAGAATGTAATCGATATCGATATGAAGCCGGTTAGAGGAGAATAATACATTTTGTAGTAAGTTACGTTTGTTAGTTTAAATCTTTTGCCAGATTGGTTTATTCCATAATGCAAATGTGGGCGAACATGGCAAAGCGAAAGACGACCCTTGTATGAAACATGTAACAAAATATTCTCTGAGAGCCAATATCGGTTTTTTAGACATATTTATGCACAAAAACAAAATTATTATGTTCGATAGACAACGATTTCACAGCAGATGTATCACAAACCTTGGCGAAAAATATGGCGATAGCGGCATGAATGACATTTCTAATAAAATATCGTCATGATCAATTTATTCAGTAAACTATAGCTATCTCTTTTTTCTGACAGAGATATCCCTAAGACAAAACTAGATAACACTATGTTTGGTGGCTTTATGTCGATTTCGTATATATGTGTATAAAAAAAATCATGGCGAAATGTGGGTGTAATATTACACCTCTGCCAAACCCTCTGGGGATACAGCCGTGAGTCTATAAAAATATAAAATATAATTATATATGTGAATAATGTAATTTTTCTATATGTACCTACTATTTGCCCTCTCCATTTATATTCCTTACTCAATGGTCAAAATTCACGTGGTGCGTGGTGCGCGCGACGTCGACGGATAATCCGTTAGTACGCTCAACGTACTAACGGATTATCGGTCAGGTGTGAATGGTTGAACGTTTTTCTATACATTTGTATGTATTGGCGTTACGCGACCGATAAAACGCGACGGATCTTCCGTCAGATATGTTCCGGCCCTTACTATACTTACGCCCGTTTCCATTATTCTTGTCGATGGATTTGCCTTAGAGTACAGAAGAATAACTAATTAGAGATATTTGACCACAGAGTACATTAATTTGTTGTATTATTCTTGGTCCTAGGTTGTATTTGACCATCTGGCACAATTCATAGGAGCGCATAGTCAAATATCTATCAATAGCTTAGACTATATCCCAAAGAAATTGGTGCTTTACTTAAAGTTCAATAGTAGATAGTAGCTAAATCCCTACTTATAATATTATAAATTCGAAAGTGTGTATGTATGTATGTTCCGTTTTCACGCTAAGACGGCTGAACCGATTTTGCTGAAATTTTGTATAGAGATATATTGGACCATAGAGACGGACATAGGCCACTATAAGTTGCAAAAATTAAACTGGGAGGGATTGTAGGGAGGATAGAAGTTTGTACGGCAGAAATTTTCCTCTTTGAAGTAAGAACGCATGCGCGAATAATTGAGTGCTGCGCATGTGCTATCTTTCAGTAGGTACTGTCACATCCAAAGAGTATACGAATACTACGTAAGAGTCACATCATACATTTTGTCATATTGTGCACGGTGATTAACTGATTACATTGTTCGCATATCTAAACTAATAATTATATACTACGCTCCTTAGACAAATGATTGGTATCGCTTCGCTGAGCGAGACCAATCATTAGTCTATGCTACGCTCAAACGACTGAGACAATTTTCTCTACCTACTAAAACATGCTTAAGTGTTTATAGATAAGTAGGTATAATTATATTGGACATGTATTGAAACACGGCTTTGTCATAGATACTGACCGAGTTACTTTGTACCATCTTTGTACCGTATAGATAGAGCTTCTGTGCTTAGCTATAGTAGCGCGGGCAGCCAGCGCGCGGGCCGCGCGCGTCTTCGTGTGTCCGTAGTTGCGCGTTCGCGGGTGCGATGAACAGGGTTTGTCAAAAGGATCGCGGCTAGATGAATATGAGTTTTCAATTAGATGACGTTAACACTCACCATAGTAACACTATGTCAATTGTTCACCAAATTCGCAACTAACTGCTAACAATGCTGTAGCCGTGCGGATAATACAACCGCCTCACGGTCTGAGGGCATGGGTTCAAATCACATTTATAACTGTTATAATAATTTTGGTTTTTATGATATTTGGAAAATGTTTATAAATATTTGGCAAATATTAAAAATACGAATATTTTATTCAAATTGGAATATTCTAGTAACTTCAGGAGCGACTGGAAGGGTTAAAAAGAGATATGTGGTAATATTTTATTTATTTACATAAAACAAATTAGAATTTATATAGATACTTTGCATTTTTAAGTTCATCATTATATAATACTAGCTTTTGCCCGCGGCTTCGCGTGCGTTGAAGTCGGGGTAACATTAATTTACTTTCAGTCTCAAGTTGTGTGAGACTCCTGATTAGTCTAAAGAGTTCAGAAACTCTATAGAGTACAAAGTAATTCGGCCAGTATCTATGACATTATCTACCATTATATACAGGTACCGAATATATATATCAATAAACACTTTTGCATTAATAATATCAGCAGAGTATTTCTGAAGATTGACTGATATGTAAGTAACCCAACTTTAGGGTTCCCTAGCTAAAGGCTTAAAACTGAACCCCCGATAGATTCGCCATGTCTGTCTATGTATCCGTTTCTATGTCACAGCCACTTTATGCCGAAACTATTAAGAGTAAATATTTCAAAATTGGTAATTAGATGTATTCTGTAAACCGCTTTATGATTTATATACAAAAAAAATATATCTGTCCTATACTAGCGGGGTGCCTATGGAGATTTTTTAATTTTAATTTTGCTTCCCAAATCCCTTGGTGCTCAATATCAATAATAATATCGATACACAAATACTACGAAAATCAAAGTTATTTTTGCTGGCGAAAAATTGATAGTGATATTTGGCTAGGGGGCTATGTGATGCTTATGTTAAGTGAATCCCTCTACTACGTTAACCTTGATGAGCGAGTTCGACTCGCACTTGATTTCATAATTACTCATACTTAATATCATTGCTCATAAAAGTTTGAGATCCGCACGCTCCGCATTGTTTCCCGCTTGCCGCCCGCGCATTCACTACGGACACTTGTATGAAAGTCCTATGGTTTGAGTTGCCCGCGTGCTCCCCGCGCTGAACAGCTCGCGCCGCTCGCCGCGCCCGCCTTCCCACTACGGACACTCCTATAGAGTTCCATATGTTTGAGTTTCCCGCGTCGCGCCCGCACCCGCGCCCGCCTTTCACTGTGGCCGAGCACTCTCAGGGCCGGATCTACCTAAGGGCTGCTTGGGCTGCAGCCCAGGGCCCCGAGGTTACAAGGGGCCCCCAGACCTCGCTAAAAATAATTAAAAAAATGGTTGTCTGTAACGTCATAAAAAAACATTGATGAAAAATTGCATACTACTATGAATTGAGTTAAGGGGGAAATACGTGTAAAAGAATGTTATCATGCAGATTTTTATTTTTTTATTTATATAAAATAGTGTTATTTATTTAAACTTTTAGGTTATTTTATACATATATTCATGAGATTTTTTAATATTTAACAAAAATATATCTTAAAAAGTAGCGGAGATATCAACTGATAGGTACACATCGTAGGTTGTCATCCGACTTAGCAGTTGGTGTACACGATGGAAGCCACAATTTTGATCCGAAATCAATGGTACAGAAAAATTACTTTATTTTATGTGTTTCTTCTATATAAACCTCAATAAAAGAAATGCATTTTTAGGGGGCTATTAAAATAAGTCATATCTTTTTACTATATTTTCATATATTGTTTACTATAAAAAAGTAGTTAAAATAAAAATATCGCTTATGATTGAGGTTCATATTCAGCACAATTTATTGTATAAGGAAATTATAAACCAAAGGAGATCACCCAAATTGGGCTAATTTTGATTTTGCCGACCAATCAATAACATTGTGTTATTTTAATAGAATAGACTATTTCAAAGATTTTTTACTATTATAAACTTCAAGTCAATTCTCTGAGACAATACTAAGGCTTGAATGCATTTATATTATATCTCAAACTACCGTAGAGCAGTTTTGTTTTGTCAAAAGTGATAAATCTAAGAGGTGTAAAGGTGGTCAACTATAGGTACGTATTCAGCCCCACGTGAAAAACGTGAGACTTAAAATGCAATGGGCGCATAAAAAGAAGTAAGTTTTTTTTAATTCTACAGACCAAATATAAAAATATCGTTTAAACCGTAGGAATGTATATGACAGGCAGTCTTGTATATAGGCATAGGCCAATGCCACCATAGTGGCGGTTCTCGACATGTGGTTGAAGAGATGTCGCGTCGCGATGTTCTCACTTTCCATGGTTGTTGCGGCTCTTACTTGGGGAGGAAAGGCCAGGTGAAAACGCCTAGATGTCACAATTGTGAAGGCAGCCGCAACCTTGTCAGGAAAACGGTGCTGCAAACGTTGGTGGAATGCCCAAACTCTTCATCATCTCGAGCTATTCTCGACCATTTTGGTGTAGGCCTCTTCAACAACTTCCATTCCGGTCTGTTTTGGACAGTCTTCAACCAATTACTGCCCGCTATCTTTATGATGTCATCTTTCCATCTCATTCGCAGTATTCCAGTTAGTCGGTTACAATCCCACGGTCTCCATTACAATATTTGCTTGCACCATGCTTTGGGTTTTCTGGCTACATGTCCGGCCCACTGCCACTTAAGCTTCGCTACTCTTTTGACAACATCTGATACTCGACTTTCTTTCGTCTTTCTATCTCTTAGTGTCACTCCTATCAGTTTTCACTCCATTGCACTTTGAGCTACTTAAAGTTTCTGGAAAGCTGCCTTTGTTGCCTAAGTTTCGGACTTGATGACGGTTTGACCTAAGTTTCGGCTCCGTAGATAAGCACTGACAGAACAAACTTGTTGTTTTTTGTTGCTTCGAAATATTCAAAGCAAAAGCAAATGCCAGTTTGCCGAAAGCGGCCCAATCCAAACCGATATCTCTTTCAATCCCTTTCACCTGGTGTGCTTTGGCCATCTTTATCTTGCTCTAGGTATATAATTATATTTATTGATAAATTCCAATGGGGTACTTTCTACGGCAATTGTTATTCCGCTGGAGTTTCACTGGTCATGTTTCGAATTGCCCGTGAACTGGTCGCGGCCATTGTTACAGTCGTACAATCGCTTCCTGCCCTGTCCAAGGACCGGTGCGTGAGGGCTTGGAACATTACCGTCTCTTTCTGTGAAGTAGTAATGCTGATCAAGGAGACGGCGAAGCGAGAGAGGGAGATGATGCCAGCCATAGGGGCAGCTCCCCATCCGCCAGTAGGCTGAGGCGGCGGCGCTGTGAGCACGTGCGCCTCCAGAAATATGGATTAGCAAATATGACGTGCGAGGCGAAACCTGACAGGGTCATGGTGTACGTCACGATGATAACTGCAATTCGCGTGGCCGCCATCAAGGGACACCGTGGTGGTTATAGTGTGTAGACCCAACCACGCACCAAAGAAAAGTTGGCTTGCATATCTAATGTACCATACAATACACATTACATGGGACCAGCAGCCGATAGGTCTTCTGCCATTAAGGCATACTGAAAGAATAACAGAAAGCAAGCAGCGCACGCAGTGAGCGCAGTGCGAATTAGCACGAGACAGCGTGACAGATGCTGCGTCTAATGTAACCTCGCTCTTGGCTTACCTGCTATTACCTGATGCCATTTAAATTGCAACTTGCACATTATTTTAGGCAAAATATAACAATAATTAGGATTTATTTCACTAACAGAACAAATTCTTTGACCTCGAATATCTCACAGACTCTCTACACTTAGGACTTTGGCGTAGTAATAAAAAGCGTTTATTTCGTAATATTTTATAATAATTTTAAGTTAATTTTAGTTCTCCGTCACTTTTAGAATTAGCCCAAATTTGTAAGGCGGCCGGGTGATCTCCTTTCAAGATGATTGGTAAAAATTTTTTTTAGCTAGGGTGTATACCGTTTGGAAAAAATTGTTTCCTGTACCGAAGGGCACTTACAAAATCGTTTATGACTTCTGAACGAATAAGAATTTTAACTTGAAATTTTAAATCATTTTTGAATAGTTTTACAAGCGATTCGTGACAAAAAATTGAAATTCTTTAAGCCTCTACACGTATTTCCCCTCTTTATTGAAAATTATTTAATTTTCGATAAATTAATATTATTATTTTTTTGTGCAATAAAGAATATTTATAATACCTAATAATATATCATTATAGAAATAGTTTTTTGACATGGCTATTAGTTGAGTACTTAGATAGGCCCCTAAGTAGTTTCAGCCCAGGGCCCCACAAATTCACGATCCGCCCCTGAGCACTCTGACTCTTTTGAATAATCAGGGAGTATCTTCACACAACTTGAGACTGAAAGTAGATATTATGTGCTACACCCATCGATATATATGTACTAAAGTACTAGATGTAGCATTCAGAACATTTACTTTGTTCAAATGCTTTGCATGAACATACCGGCAAAGCAATCTAGTGTCACTTTGACTTTCCTGCGGTGTGGGTCCGCTTCGTTTATTGACGGTGTGGCGACGATATATCGATTAATTTGAATCAGAACTTGTATCTGTAGTAGCGTTAGTCAATATTTTTAATTATTTACGTAAATAAAAGAGTTAAATGTATCATAATACCACATTAAAATGTATTTCTTTATTTTTATGTGACGTCATTTACGATCATAGACTAACTACTATGCAGAAATACATTGAAAGTGATTGTAGGTAAAATATATGACTAAGACCAGACTTCGTGAAGGTATTGGTTTTAAAAGGTTTTTAAGTTTGATTAATGTTATAAAACCAATTTGACGTTGTATAACACTAATTCTGTGTTCTTTTTATTTTTTGGTATATTGATCGTAATAACCGTATTAACGAATATTTCAACACTTCATCATAGTATGTTCACATTTGCAGTTATAGAAAAATACGCAAAACTAATATTGAACCATGAGGCCGAACAGATCCTGATTTCCATTATCCGACCAATAGACAAAAAACCACAAAATTAATTGTGTTTGGTGGCAATTGAATAGTTATTAAAATATATTTTTGAGCATTTCTTGCTAGAGTAAATTTATCTGCAATTTAAAATATTTTTTTTAGGCAGGACTTCAACCCGCGTCCACGTCGATACCGTACCGACTAAGCTACTCAGGCCACTTCGTCATAGATTTTTTTTAATAGTTGGTTTCCTCATGGTAGCACATAATGCCATCTGCCACATGTGTAGGTTTAGAACTCTGTGGTCAGCAAGGGCATCTTTACAGAATGACAAACAATCCTGCCTTATATATAAGGATATGTTTAAGCAATTCTCATAGTAAGATAAATATAAAGTTTAAAAATTAGAATTATTCCTGAGGCAACTAAGGCAAGTCTTGAACTTACGCCCACAAATACATTTTTCTATTTTGTAATAAAAACATCTGAATATGTTTATAGATTCAATTTTTTTACTTAAATAAACCCCCAGCAATTAATTCCTTTTATTTTCATAAATAAACTGTTCTTATTATGTTGATGAAATATTGTAGGCAGAAAACATCTCTTCTGTGATGTAAATAGTCTTTGCAAATGGCAATAAGCAGCCAGTAGCGTTAGAGAACTATTGGATACTCATTGGTAAGATGTCAGGACTGGTTGTTGTTGATTGGCTATAATAATAACTAGACACTGTAAGTCATTGGCGCTGCTTGCGCCTGCGTGTTGCGCTAGTACGATTAGACGTCATACGTTGACAATTTGAACAAAATATTTATAGGGAATGCTCCGTCTATCATTAGAGTATATGTCAATGGCTACACCGAATATAACGCGCGCGAAGCGGCGGGCAAAAGCTAGTCCAAAGATAAATATAATATTGGTAACGGGCGATACGGGCGTAAATGAATCCCCACAATATACTTATCGGCTTCAGCGATATCTGATCATTATCACATCCTTATCTGTCTGTAGATCCATTGATTACAAGAGAATATTGTTCGTTTACTACATCAACTAAGTACATGTGAAGTTTCAGAAGTCGATGCCGCAATTTTTATCAAAGGAGGAATTTATTATATTTACAAACCTTTATTGGTATGCAAGAAATTTCGATCAAACACGCTATGATGCTACTCAGGCAGCACCAGTAATAAGGTTATATTTATTTGGGCAGCACTCTCTGATTTGACGAAACGACGAAATCTGGCACTTCTGGCAGCACATCACTGCGTCGCAATGGACACGACACAGTACCTATTGAGTTAGGTACTGTTCTGCCACCATAGAGATATTAGAATAGAGTGGCAGAACAGTACCTAACTCAATACTGCCGTGTCCGTCGGTGCGAGAGAGAACACAACATTAAAGGCCCCCTGCATCTCTCTCTAACAATACATGCACAACATCAACATTACGCAGTGGCGTGCTACCTGTAACTATTATTTAAATCAGTTTATCAGTAATCAATAGTTTAAAAATATATAAACATTTTTGTCACTTCAAACTATCTTCGTGTATCAATAAAAACAACTTTTAAAATGGCCTTTAATGTTGCGTTCTCTCTCCCACCGGCGGACACGCATAGGCCCCACTCTGCCACTCTATTCTTAATATCTCTATGTCTGCCACTCTATCCTTTATATCTCTATCAAAGAAATATTACCTAAGGCATAGAAGTAACACTAAATAACAACAGCGGTTGCTATGATTGATATCTTCTTTCTAATGGCACATGCAGTATGATAGAAAGAGCTGTCGATAGGTTTAGCAGCACGCTCCTATAGCAGAATCGTGGTAGGCAAACAGTAGACAAAACATAGAGTTAGGAAACCGAGTGTTGTTCGTAACAGTGATGATTTATCGATAAATATTTTTGGTCAAATGTCTAACTTTATTATGTGTCGATATATTTAAGCCGTATAAATAAACAACTAAAATATTGAAATTGTAGTTTTTGCTGTTGACGCCGGACAGTGCTTTGCAAAGACTTGCCAGACAGACAGTACTAAAAAAATCACGTGTTTAAAGGCCCGCACAAACTATCTGTCGCGACTTACTGTGGCGACACACTATGGTTCGTCTAGAACAAGCTAGCTAGACAAAATTATTTTATTTGATTTTTATGTCTAGATGCGGTTAATAAGCAAAGATATAAGGTTTTTGGTACTTTTTTCAAGGCAGTTTGTCATTTGAGCTGGTATCATGAAAAAAAAAACATTTATCGGGCATATGTGTATAATATATTTTTTGAACATTTTATAAAGTGATTTATCCCTCGACGTCGCTATAAAATCTAATAAAAGATGCGTAAAATATCTAAGAACTAAATCTATTACTCATTATCATCACTATCATCAGATGAATCATCCATTGAATAGTCATGATCGTGAGGGGCAGAACTATGAAAAGTAGAAATCATATTAACATTTTGTTCCTTACAGCTAGGTGGGACAATTAAATCTAATACTTCAGTTGGAAGCGTACCTATTTTCTTCCGAGGAACTTCTCGTAAACCGTTTATTACAGGGTCAGATGTTATCAATAACATATTAAGTAAATCTCTATTCGTAGCCTCCCGTGATCGCTTTCGTGTGTTGTGCTCACGAAATCTTCTGCAGTCCTTATTCCGAGCTTCCTGTGCTTCCTCGGAAAGCTGGCCTATAGGTAGAAGGGACGATCTAATTACTTCGCCACTGTGCAAAAGTATTTTGTGGACAGTAGCGGGCATGTAATACCATGAATAGAGATTTACATAAAGTTGTCTAGTTTCTTGAGCTAAGTTAACGAATTTTTCAATATTTATATCATATCCCGATGATAAAGTGCGAAGTAGTATGCCAAATTTTTGTATTAGTGAAACATCTAACCCTGTAATATCGGCACTAGCCTCGGGATTTCCAAAAAATCTTCGCGCGGTGTTCCCGTCATTAGTGTTACCGAACCCTGGTTTTGGTTTGTCTACAATCAAGCCCATTTCGCTTTTAAATCGTTTTTTAATGTCATCTGAACGTTGTTTCATACTAGCTTTGTCTTCGGCTGTTCTTAACTGCCATTTTTTTATATTTAGTCGATAGCTAATGTGAAGCAAGCATTCAAAGCACCTTATCCAAGCGTGCAACGTAGACAAACCAAAACCAAGATTATCTTTGTCCGCAGCAAACTCTTTTGACAGATCATTCATCATTGTTGGAGTTGCCCCACAAATAAAACATTTTTGTGAGGAAGAAGTTTCGGTCAGAGCATTGCAAACTTTTCCGTCAATCATTGTTAAAAGCATAACATGTGTGACAGATACTTCGGTCTCCATCACCTTGCAGGTTGTCGGCAATAAAGCGTTTATCTCTTCTAAAACCTTATTGGTTTCTTAAATCGTAAAATCTTTCGTTTCCTTAGAAAAGATAAACTTTATTGGCCGACAATACATTGTAGAACAGGGCCGAGGATTCTGCCACACAATATTACCACTTTCATCTTTCAATTGAAGAGGAACGAAAGAAAATACAAATAAAAACTCGTCACTATCGTCACAATTAGTGAATTTTTGTTTGTACATACTATGACCGGAACTTCCATCACAACCCCATTTACTGATTAATGTGAATGACGTGCAAGGTAACAGACTATGAACAACTTCTTGTTGTGCTGAAACTAAACGTTCGGCAGTCTTATCAAGAATTGCCTGAACTTTGATTTCAGCATGAACGCATGCTGAAATCAAAGTTCAGGCAATTCTTGATAAGACTGCCGAACGTTTAGTCAATGAAACGTCATTGACTGTAATTTGTTCACCTGACGGGTAGCAGGCTATTTTAGCCTTTCTAACACTGTACATTGACGGAAACACCTTATGTCCAGCTTTAATACTCCACTTCCGAGTCTGCTTATAGCTATGGCTACTTGATTTACTATCAACGTAGTACGCTAAAGCTTCCTCACTTGTTAAACTCCTGGGGGCACTTTCTTCACTCGTGGTCTTGGTTATTGAAGGATCACTAGTCACATCTTTAATTTGACGTGCTACACTTCTCTGACCCGAGATTCGAGCTGACACTTCAGCGGCGTAAATTAATTCACTAGCACTTCTGGACTGTAATAGATCGTCTACACGTCGTCTCTTCGTTTTGAGACTAGAATGTTCAAAATCTTTAGTAGGTCTTCCGGGTCCCGGTTCTCCAGATGTAGTTGGCAGAGATAAATAAACGGACACATCGAAAGATATGTCAAGACCCTCCAGCCACGTCGAATACTTTTGTAGGAATCGCTCTCGATTTCTTCCACAGCTGCTCCACTTTTCAGCAAATTTCGTTGAATATCTTGAGATTAGTACTTTAATATCTCGCAGAGACTGCTCCGTAACACCATCAAAATTATATCTCAAAGATATAAACCGAAAGAGCTCCTCATTCCGCGTTTCCTTCGGGTGTTTCAGCCATTCTTCGAAAAAATCCATTCTTGAGACGGTAAAAACTGTTGAAAGAAAAAAATAAACAAAAATTAGTTGTGCAAATATATCGCAATGAATTTTTTTACGTATAACTACTAGACACTTATGAGAATCGTATATGATAGGTTCTACGGTGGGGACAAGTGGGGACATGTTATTATTTGACCGATGAATTTGAAAAAATGAGTAAAAAGTGGGTGAAAATTCAAACATTTCATTTTATAAGACTAAAGAATGAAGTTCCCATGTTGAAAATGAAATAAAATATAACTACTTACCCTTACGTATACAATCCATCACAAAAACACTTTCACAAATTTCTTTTAGTGACATAAACAATGCTATCAAATATGATGTAAAAATGCAAATGAATGCCCTTTAAATAGTCAACATCTTATAAACATACCTTAATGACGCTCTTAATGAGGGTAGTATTGATAATTAATAGGTGTAATCCTCAATGTATAGGGGTAATGAGTTCGTAATAGTAATTAACTTCCAGGAATTTAAGAGTTGTTTTTGTCTAGCTAGCTTGTTCTAGACGAACCATAGTGCGACAGTAAGTCGCGTCCGAACAGTTTGCGTGCGCCTTCATTGTTCGTTTTAGCCATCAAATCTATTGACAAAAAGTATTAATAAACTAATGAGAAACTGTCACTTAGATTATGTATTGTACGAATTATACCAGATTGGCTAATGCGGCACGGCAGGCTTTGGCAATTTGTTTGCGTCGCATCATATCACGTTGATTTTTTTAGAGTTGTAGGTAATCCGACTGCCACGCCGAAGCTTGCGGGTTTGATTCCCGCTCAAGTCAAACATTTGTGTGCATGAATATATATGGATGTTTGTCTTGGTCTGGATGGTACTATGTGTAATATGTAATATATTTACAGAAAAGTATATATGCATGTTTATCGATTGTCTAGTACCCGTAGTACAAGATATGCTTAGTTTGGGACCAGATAATGTTGTGTGAATGTGAAAGAATATTATATTTTATGGTAGAATATTATGTAGCGGACTACAAGGCAAGACGTCTTTGATCAGTAATGATCAGTCAGGATAGCACTAATATGATAAATAATATAGAAGTAGGTAGATTAATTAAAATTGTTGTAATTATTATATTTTATTATTATGTTCAAACTAAAATTACACATTTTTTGTTTAGCTTTGGATAAATAATTCTACCGGGTGTGCAATGTCCGGGCATAAATGTAATGTAAGCACAGCTTTCGGTTTTAAACGACGCCAGGTGCTTTCTGTCTTTAAAAAACAGTATTTCTCAAAATGACGTGAACAAATATGATGGTACTTCTGCTAAATCAAACTAGGCCATCCAACGGCATTTATCCAAAGTTTTCTTGTGACGTCATTAATAGGCAACCTGTAATAAAAAACACCTTCTTAATAATGAAAAAATGCTACTCGCATCCCTAATCCATCTACTATTTTATAGATGCAGAAATGTAAGCCTACACACACGCGTTTACACTGGAACACTTGGCTTTAGGTTAATAGACGCTACTTTTAAGGTAGGTATCTAAGTAAATTATGTACATTAAACTGCGCTTACTATCAAACGCGCGATAGAAAATTAGACCGCTGGATGTCTTTGTTTATTGTCAACTTAGCAACCGCGGCTACCCGCTGTCGCTTCCAGCTACAGTTTTACATTGATGTCCGATAGTTAGTTTCCGTATTTATCCCTCATTCAAAAAACATCGATATCTCCTTTCACTGTCAAATCCCATCACTAAGGCTATTAAATCAATAAATGTACAAAATAACAATTTGTGAGTAAAATTCATAACACATACGTATGCAAGCTGTTCCTTTGATTTGCAATACAATGATATTGTGTAAACTTAACACTCACTATAGCATTAATACGAGAAAGTAGCGCTCATAGCAAGACTTGACTTGCCATTCGTAACAGATCGGCAAAGTTAAGCAACGCTTGCACAGGTCGCCACTTGGATGGGTGACCGTGTGTGGTATTTACATCTGAGCGCTACCGTGCTTCGGAGGGCACGTAAAGCTGTCGGTCCCGGTTCTTGTCTAAGGATAAGGATCGTTAGGCCATGTCGGAGGCCTTCGGGCGGTCTGAAAACTCCGACACCAGAGTTGGCCACACACTCACACGAAAAACAAACAAACAATACGAGAAAAGTAAATACATTTGTAGGAAAATTCCGACTCACTGCTAGAAGATAAAGTTTCTCCTGTTATTTCCGTTCCGAGAATAGCGGAATCCACATCCCGATATCACATACACGATGTGTATTAATTAATGAGTACACTATTTAATTATTATAAGCTTACTTACTATTTAAATGCAAAAAGTTATTAAAAATGTAAACACAAACATCCAACAAATTTTACACTGTTGACAGATCACAGCACGGCTATTTAGAGAATGTAGTCAAAGATATGAGTATGTAAAGAGTATATGCCTCTTTAAATGAGACGAGTAATTTGACGTTATGATTAACCAACTAAGACCAACTGACATTACATGTTGCACGTTCGGTATAAGGTTTATAGGTTTTTGTTTTTACTAACACTAGGTTAAGAACACTGTAACTAACAAAATATGGAAGTAATTCTGAATTAAAATTTTATTATTATTATTATTATAGGGCATGTTCTCTCTAGTCTAAACGTCCAACCTCTTTGATCTCTATGGTCGCAACATTTTGACATTGGTGACAAAACTGACAGTGATAAGTTGATAACTATGTCAAATTGTCAATGATAAGAAGTGACACCGACTCAATGGACTTACAATTTTTTATCAGTTTATCATAGAAATTTAATAAACATGTTCTGTAAACTTTTGGCACGTAGCAGGCATATATTATTTATGAAATTTAGCAAACGCTATAACTTACTCACCTACCAAAGGGCTGCAGAAACGTACAGTGGGGCTGGTGACAATTTTAGTGTATGAGTCTTGACTGAGTTGGTAATAAATGTTGGCAGTTTATAATATAAAAGACTTTCTTGTATTTCGTTTATCTATTCGGATAACAAGCTGCAATGTTTTTTTCTGGAATTCTTATTCACATTACATTCCTGTTTTCCATATTTGATATATATTTTAAATCGCCTATTGTTAAGAATGTAGTTCCTTACGAGCCTCAACATGAAAGCCTTGCCAATCGTTTGGTGCTGTTTGTAGTCGATGGGTTGAGAGCCGAATCATTTACTAACTACACAACTATGCCTTATTTAAGGTGTGTACTTATGGTAACTATAATAATATGGTTGTCACTGGTAATTATTTATAATAAATTATAGCAATTCAAAAATATTTTTTCAGGTCTGTGGCAAACACATATGGTAGATGGGGAATATCACATACTCAAGTACCTACAGAGTCACGACCAGGACATGTTGCAGTAATTGCAGGATTTTATGAAGACCCCTCTGCAGTTGCCAAAGGATGGAAAGAGAACCCTGTAGATTTTGACTCTGTCTTTAACCAAACTTCATACACTTGGTGCTGGGGCACCTATGACATAGTGAATATATTTACAAAGGCAAATATTGATGACCACATAGTCGTTCATGAATTTGACCCTTATGATCACACATTTTCTACAGATAAAGATACAAAATTACTTGATGCATGGGTCTTTGACAATGTCCAATCATTCTTTCAGAAGGCTAAAAATGACAGGGCACTTACTGATAAATTAAAACAGGATAAAATAATATTTTTCTTGCATCTCTTAGGAACTGATACTTCTGGGCACACCCATAAACCTAAGACAAAGTAAGTGTTGCATAGTTTATGCATTAATAATTAAATCTAGAGCAAGTCTTACTTGCCTATGAAAGGTTCCATAGTCGAGATATCCACTAAACATGCCCATTATCTGCACCTGTACCACCATCACTTTTTCGCCAGTACAAATACCTTTGTTTTCCGTGGTATTTGTATAAACAACAAAGTTATATTTGTGGTTTTATAGAGACTGCAGATCACAAGGTCTCAGGTTCGATTACCGGGTCAAACAAAAAGTAATATTGGGATTTTCTGTTACGAATTATCCAATAGAAGTTTGAAGTAAGAGTTGGCGGTATCACACCCCAATGCCTAGGCAAAGCATGTTAAGCCATTGGTCCTGCGCCCAATCCCTCTCCGGTTGTGTCGCTTGTGGCGTCTCATTAGACTATGAGAGTGAGGTAATAGAGAGTGCACTTGTGTATGTGCACACACTTATGCACTATAATATGTTCCGCACAGTTGCAAGTCTCATATATAGACAAGCCGCTGGGTCCGAAATCGGTCAGAACGACATCATATCTCAAACTGCTGACTACATATTGTTCAAACCAATTTCCATTAAAAGATTTTATTACAATCTACAGCATATATTTTGCTAGATTTGTCACACTTTTACTTTAAAACTTAGAGGGGTGCACACACTCATTTTGTCATTTTGGAAATAATTATGTATCTTTCAAATGATTGAATTTAAGAGACAATGGTTTTATTATAGAAGCCTGAGACATATTGCATGACAGATGAAAAAAAAATTCACTTCAGTTCTGTGTATGTAAAGCCTCCCCTTCTTTCCATTCCTTATCATTATATAAAAATCGGGAAATGGTTCTCAGAGACATCCACTTACCAATTTTCAAACATGTAGTCTTAATACTTTTGCTATAAAGTGGCTGTGACATATGGAGAGACAGACAGACATGGCGAATCTATAAGGGTGCTGCTTTTTGCTATATTTGGCTATGGAAACCTAAAAAGGAGTTTTTTACAGGAACTTTCTAGACACACTGATTCATGTTGATGAAGGCATCAAAAGAATGGAAAAGCTGATAAGAGAATACTATGGTGATGATGGTAGAACTACTTTTCTGATGACTTCAGACCATGGCATGACAGACTGGGGTAAATATTATTAACTTTTAATAAAATCATTCTCAGCAAATGCTATTTACACTGGCTGCTTGAATAATATTAATAGCAGCAGTGGTATTATTTTTAGCTTAGGTATAATGATTATTATGCATTATATTAAAAAAATGGTGACAGATGTTTTTTTTTATACTATAGTAAGACAAACGAACAAGCGGGTCACCTGATGGTAAGTAATCACCGCCGCCCATAGACACCTGCAATGCCCTAAGGATCACAAGTACGTTGCCTACCTTTTAAAAAGGAATATGCTCGCTTCTTGAAGATACCAATGTCGAACTGGTTTGGAAATACCGCTGCAGGTAGCTGGTTCCACAGTTTGGCTGTACGAGGCAGGATATGGCGTGTGAATCGTACGGTAGAAGAACGCCACTCATCAAGGTGGTGAGGGTGGAATTTTAATTTGTGGCGAGTTGTACCGTGGTGAAATTCTGCAGCGGGTATCAAACCAAACAACTTCTCAGAGCACTCCCCATGATACATACGATAGAGAACGCAGAGAGACGCAACATCTCTACGCAGTTCAAGATGGTCGAGCCGGTTTGTAAGGACCGCGTGACGCGTCATCGATGACTCGAGCCGCTCGACGTTGGACGCGGTCAAATGGAAGCAGTTGGTATTGTGGTGCCCCGGCCCAAAGATGGCAGCAGTACTCTATGTGGGGCCTAACTGGAGCTTTGTAAAGCAAGAGACGCTGCACCGAAGTGAAGCATCTTCTTGCTATATTGAGGACACCCAGTTTTTTGGAGGCTAGTTTCGGCTTATCTTCCAGATGACCGCGAAATTGGACGTCTCGCATTATCTCGACTCCGACAATCCCTATGACCGGCTTAATATCAAGGGAAGTGCTCTGAAATATTTGAGATTCGACAAAAGGGGTCTTTTTTTGCGGTAAACGCCCAAACCTGTGTCTTTTTGGGCTTAAAAGTGACCAGATTACGATGACCCCAATTGGAGACCAGGTCGAGTGTGATTTCCGTTAAAGACACAAGTTTGTTCCGACACTCAATGACTTGTGCCTGAGAGATTTTAGCACTACCGGGGTACCTACCTACAGAGGTTTGTATCAAATCATTGATATGCAGAAGAAACAGTGTTGGCGATAGTACACAGCCCTGAGGGATACCAGCATTCACGGGCCTAGGGTCAGAGCATGAACCGTCAACTACGACTTTAATGCTACGCTCCGAAAGAAAGCTGGATACCCATTTGCATAAATTCTCAGGCAGCCCATAGAGGAAAGTTTCGACAAATGCGCCTTGTGCCAGACCCTGTCAAAGGCTTTCGCCATATCCAGACTGACCGCTACGGCCTCCCCTTTGTTCTCAATTGCCTCCGCCCATCTATGTGTCAGGTACACTAAAAGATCACCAGTTGACCTGCCGCGGCGAAAGCCGTACTGGCGGTCGTTGATCAACTGGTGCTCCTCTAGATATCGCAGAAGCTGACAGTTAATAATGGATTCCATTATCTTGGAGAACAAAGAGGTGATAGCTATAGGCCTGTAGTTGCTTGGATCAGAGCGATCGCCCTTTTTGGGAATCGGGTGCAACGTAGCAGTCTTCTAAGACGACGGGACGATGCCAGTTGAATACGAGTGCTGGAAAAGACGCGTCAAGACCGGAGCCAGCTCAGGAGCGCAAACTTTGAGCACAATGGGAGGAACACCATCTGGCCCACTCGACTTCTGAACGTCCAAGGAGAGGAGAGCTCTACGAACAGATTTAACGTGAAACTGAATGTCTGACATAGATAATGTCTGACATTCCATTATTATGCATGGACTTTGATTAGTGTTTGAAATTGTATTCTCAATAGCATTCCATTAAATGTTTTGGCTTGAAGTTCCACACAACATTTACAATTTGTATGAGCCATAATTATACTTTTTGCAACAAGTAAGATACTAGCTGACCCTGTGGTTGCACCTGCATTATTTAGGGTTACTGCTCTGTTATGTTATATTATAGCCAATAGTCTTCCTTGATAAATATGCTATCTAATACAATAAGAATTATTCCAATCGAAACAGTTCCTGAGGTATGCATGTTCAACCAAACAAACAAACACTTCAAATTTATAATTTTAGTATAGATTAAATCAGTAAAATGTCTAATTTATGTTTTAGGTTCGCATGGAGCAGGTGATAATCATGAGACTCAAACACCATACGTTATTTGGGGTTCAGGAGTAAAACAAGCACAAAAAGTAAATGAGGACCCTGAAACTAATGGGATGTCCTTAGAACACAGGTTTGACATTAATCAGGTGGATTTATCTCCACTTATGTCTACTATCCTCTCTATTCCTGTACCTGTTAATTCTAAAGTAAGTATATTTACTGTAATCAGATACACATACTCACTGGCATATTTATTATTTGGCTATACATCAAGTGTGTGACTGTATAATATAATATGTTGGCTGACAAAGTTGTTTTCTTGAGGAAGTTAAGTAAAATCATTATTTAATTTGCAGAATTTTAGTTTGGGTTGTGATAGACAACATGCAACTTCTTATTAAAACAGAATATTTAAATATTAATACAAATATATGTACAATCAAACAAGTCGGCGCTGGACCAGTTTGCAAAAAAAATTCTTGGCTTACTCATAGAGTCGAGGCACACTAGAAACTGGTTTTGTATACGACTATCAATGTGCGTGTAAAGTAGCACTGTAAGCGACGATGTCTTGCTGAGCGATTCTCGCCCTTATGGTGGTCTAGATAGTGTTGACTGTACATCACATTTCTTACAATATGTCACACTCATATTTCCTATAGGATATGATGTAATATTACATCATATCCTAAGTGATTAATAATGTATTTGTTATCTTTTTAGGGAAAGTTATCTACTGAAATATTAGACATATCTTTGCCAAACAAGGCTAAAGCTATTTACAGTAACAGCAGGCAGTTAGCATCACAGTACAATAAGAAGAGACTTGATGTTGAAGAAAATGCTATATCACTACTTTACAAGCCCTTTGAGCCTCTCAGCAAAGAAAAGTACAGAGAACTTATTGAATTTACAGAGAAATTGTTATCTGAAGAGGAATATGAAAACTTAATACTTTTAAGTGAAGAAATCATACATTTGAGCCTTAGTGGTCTTCACTACTATCACAATTATTACCAGGGTCCACTATTACTTCTAGTAACTGCCTCGTTTTTAGGTTGGATAGCATGTCTAATAAAAAAAATATCAGAACAACAATTCAATACTCATGTAGAACCTTCTAGTCTGAAGAAACCTAACTCCTCGAAAGGGTTTTTGAATAGATTTATAAATGCAATATTTCTATTCATCTGTATGCTGTCATCATATTTAGTTTATGGTAATACTACTTTTCAAAGGTTCTTTCTCTTTAAATTAAATTATAAAATTATAATTGAATTAATGACTTTTTTGTTGCAGCCCAAAATCTACCAATCCAGTATTATTTGTACACATTAATGCCCATCATTCTCTGGTGGTATTCAATGTCTTCACTGTCATTGTGGACAAAAGCTTATAGCCAGTTCAGAAAAAATAATCAGTTATGTTCATTGGTGCTTCAAGTTTTATGTTACACTTTGGGCTCTTTTGCAATGGTGAGTCATATCGCAATACCTATGGCAAAATTGTATTCTTCAATCTTAAATAATAATTGTAATTTTTCAGGGCCTTTCATTCACTTACAGATGGATGTTAAGTATTCCACTTCTAGGTATGGGATTATGGCCTTTTCTATCTTCAACTAGACATCATTTACCAAGCTATGTACTTGTCTTCTGGTCAATAGGGTGTGGTCTACTAAGTATTTTCTCCTTCATGCCAGTTGTGGGCAAAGATGTCTTTGTAGAACTTGTGTAAGTAATCTTTATTTCATATTATTTTAATTTCAAGTTGCATTTGGTATTTGAATAGTGCCTAATTACATAAACAAAGGTTCATAGTGTAGATCCATGTTGGGGAATATTATTAAATATCTTGAAAGGACCTTTCAACGAAATTAAGATGTTAATTAAATGTTAACCACAATAGGTACCTACCAACATGTTTGGTCTGTTGTGGGATACATTGTCATGAGTAATTACTGATTATTCAAATTGCTAAATGTGACGATTTTATAAAATATCTAAGTTTGTTATTTCAGCATCACAGCAGGCATTATCTGGTTAATAGCCATTTGTGTATACATTCGTAAAATTCTACTGCCATTGTATCACAGCCAGTATGAGAATAAAAAAGAAATTGTAATGACAGTCTTGCAAGTTGCTCTGCTGATTATGTCTTTACAAAATATTTATGTACAATCTAAGAGATTTGAGAGAGGCACTCCTGTTTCCAATTACTATCAAACATTGGCTTGGCTAACAGCAGGTAATTTATAAGAGCCTTTATAAATTTTGTCATGCCTTGTAAAAGCTATGGACTACAAATAGTACAATGTGTCAATTTTTGTTTCAGCTGTATCACTAGTCATTCCTCTAATGTTTTCTAAAAGACTGATTTGTCGCCTATTAGCTATTAATACATCTATTATCAACTTCTACCTTTTGTTATCAGTTGCCCATGAAGGTCTGTTCATAGTAGTGTTGATATTCAACCTGTTTTGTTGGATATTCATAGAATTTAAATTACTGCATTTGAAAAATGTAAAGGTAATGTATAATATTTATTTATTCAAATTTTTATAACCAGTAAAAGATTGATAATAACAACTTATAATAATTACTGTAATTCATTTCCAGCTTATTGAAAGCAGTTTTGAAAATGATAATGTTGATGGATTAAGGTCCTTTACATCAATTGAAAGAGGAATAAATAGTCAAGATTTTAGAAGAGGATTCTTTTTTGTATCCTTTTAGTTAAAAACAGCTTTTAGCATATTGTTGAATACAGCAATTGCTAACAAGAAAAATGAGAAACATGTGTTGGAAAATCTATGTATCACAATTTTCCTTAACCATTTTACAGGTTTTATACATAATTCTAGCATTTTTTGGAACTGGCAATATAGCGTCACTAAATTCATTTGAAGTGAGATGGGTGACGTGTTTTATTACTTCATTCCAGCCATTTATAATTACCACTCTAATTTTATTGAAAACATTGGCACCATTTTTGAGTGTTGCATGTAGTTTTAGAGCAGTGCAGCATTTGACTAAGGTAATATAAAAGAATATGAATTAGTCTACGAATATGTTTCTTTTAATATAGGTACCTACAGAAATGATTTTGACAAATTGTCTTTCATGTTCAATCTATAGAATAACAGTACCTACATATTTTATGTAAGTATAGAATATTTACAGCAAACTAGGTGAAATCCTTAGCACAGGATCATTTTTATATAGACCATAATTAGATAATGACAAAATTTTGTTTCTTTTACAGGCACCTATTGGCTACCTCAATGTTATAGTACTGATATATTCAAATTTAATGGGAATACAGTTACTATACAATGTTCGGAACACAGGCAGTTGGCTGGAGATTGGCACATCTATATCACAATTTGTGATAGTCCAAGTTATTACTTTATTCATTGTTATTATAAATCTTATAGCAAAATTGTTAACTGATATCAGTATTTATAGCTTTGCAGGTAAAATATTTAAAAGTAGAAAAAAAGATGTTTAAGGTACATACATTAAAGTATTATATATTTCCTCTTAAAATTACTTTTACTTAATCCTTAACCTATTTACATGTAGAGTTCAAAATCTATTCTATTTGAAGTGTAAAACTGGCTGTCCTCTCCATGCTTCCTAACCCAAACACCAGTTTTGAAATAGCCTTCCTCTGACCATTTTTGCATTTGTGCAGTAGAGTGCGGCCCTGAAATATCATCATCATTTTGGTTCCATTTGAACTCCCATTTTACTTCTTTCTGTTCTTCTTCTTCATCTTTGTCTTCCTTGCTATCAGGATTAGACTTACCCAATACATTCTTCTCTTTCTGGTCAAAATCATCAGCATACATATCTAAATCAGCATCATCATTCTTCCTATCATGTTTAGCTATAGCTGTGTTTATCTTCTCATAAGTCTCTTGATAAATATCCATGTTACCCATTTTTGTTAAAATCTGATTAGCAAGTTCTGTAACTCTTGTGACAAATTTACTGTTCTCATCTACAATGCCGGCTTTTTTCCTCTTCCAACGCTCAGCACTGGATATTTTGGAACTGGCACCTTAAAATAGATAAATAACCTTTGTAAGCATATCAATTTCATTTCCTAAGACATAGTTGCCCAAGTATTGATTTTGGCCTTGGTTTCTTTGGAGTAGTAAACAACTCAAATGTTATAGAAGAAAGTTGTGTTTGTAGAATATCAGGGAATGGATTGGCATAAAAAGCATAGCTGAAGTCTGCTGCATAGCGATAGACAAAACCAAATATGCAGAGCACCATGAGAAGAGGAAGAAATAACTTTGTTATTAAATACTAGAATGAGTTTAGTGAGTGTGGCTTTTCAATAAGTTAGCATACAGGATAGTAAGATAATGGTAGTGAAGTACTAAATACTAAAAATAAATAATAAAAGTGGCATTATAAAAATTACCCAGCCTTTGTAAAGCCTTAGCAATTGTCTCGTTTGGTTTCATATGTTGTATAATTTCCTTATAGTTTTCCATCAAATTAAACTTTTCCTCTGGCTCTTCCTCATCACTACTAGATTCATCACCAAGTCCCTTGTTCTCATCATCTTTATGAACTTTGTATTTATCTTCTGGTCTACCTTTGACCTTGACCCAATCAATATTGTCAAGCCAACCATCTCTTATTTCCTTCTCTTTCTTCCAATGATAGTGGCCCTGGTTATCAAAATGTCCTTCTTCTAGTTCTTCTTTCATATTGAAAGGAGTGATGGTTATCTGTGGCAACAGAATATAATAATTTAGAATAATCAAAATTTTACCTTAAAAATCCAATGATGAGCTAATGCTAATATACTGTGTTTTGCGTACCTAAGTAGGAATTTGTAAATAATGTTATAAACACATAACATAACTTCACACCTTTATCCCAGAAGGGGTAATCAGAGGTGTATTACAAACCCACACTTTGCCAGTTATGTTTCGATCCCAATATAATGGGGGACAAGCCTATTGCCATCTACCAGGCACATTATTAAGCAAGTGAATTGACATTTTTAACACAGACATAACTTTGCCAATTCTGCGGTCTGAGCCCAGGTCACCTGGGGATTAAGTACATAGTCCATTATGTACACCCAATAATCTTTAAATTAATAATTGCAAAGCAGTGCCATACTAGGGCTGTGCTAAGAGTCCCCATGCACAGAGCGCAGACCCTGCAGGGTGCCAAAGAGGTGTATATTCATTCAAGGACACTGTTACTGAAGCTTGCACCAGGCACATATAAGGTTAGTGACTGCACTGTTGCAAAGTCATCGTGGTAAGTTCCGAAAACTAGTACTTAAATAAATACAGATTTTCTGTGTTATCGAGTACTTAACCCATCTTTGTTATCAGTACTCACTTCACCTTCCATTCCCCCGCTTCCCTCTTCCTCGCCTTCAATGTCATCAGCATTGAGAACATTGTTTCTTTCCTCCTCCGCACCACTGTCTTCTTCATCAGAATCTAAAGAGTGCTTTTTCCCTTCCTTTTTCTGTTTCTTTTCTTCTTCTAAATCAAACGCCACAGTAGCTGTACGTTTAGCCATAATTAATAACGACTAAGAAGATCTTTATGCCAAATATATGCTAAGTTTTATTAAAATATACAACGCTAAATATATATGATACAGGTTCCTATTTACTGAAATGAATTATCAAATAACAATATCCAAACCCTAGCCGCCGTAAACGTCAAAACTTAAACCACAGACTTAACCTTTAGATAAGAGATGTGTCTGTCACAGTATAAACTAGGTATACTAGGCCTGGTGTCTGTCAGCTCGAGACAGATCTGTGATTTACATGGATTGGACCTTTGAGAAAAGAATATAATATGGAGTGGACAAATAATACATATGGATACTTTACGTTATAGAAATATATATGAAATCGACATAAAGCCACCAAACATAGTGTTGTCTCGTTTTTACTTAGCGATATCTCTGTTAGAAAAAAGAGATAGCCATAGGTTACTGAATACACTGATCATAGTGATTTTTTATCAGAAATGTCAATCGTGCCAGTGTCGCCATATTGCTTGCCAAGTGTTTTTGGTACATCTGCTGTCAAATCGTTGTGTATCGAACATAATAATTTTGATTTTGTGCATAAATATGTCTAAAAACCAGATGAATCAGTGCTTCAGGCTTTCCTAGAGATCGTAAAATCATGCCTAAGTGTTGATTTGAACTGTGCAGTGCAAGATAAAGCTATAATCAACACAAATGTACTCTTCACAAGTAAGTAACAAGTCATAATTTATATTGTTGAAAAGGATTAGTATTTGTACAAAATATTGTTACAAGAGGTTCTTTTTATAGTTAATTTAACAGGTTTTAGCTTCGTTATGACCGTAAGTTAGATAGTTTGTGCGGGCCTTAAGGCCCGCACAAACTATCTGTCGCGACTTACTGTCGCGACTTACGGTCGCGACAGAAGGGTATCTGGACAAGGAAAATCCATTCAAGTGTGCACACTATCGGACGTCTGTCGCGGACGTGACCTTGAGCGTTCAGACGTCCGAAAGCAATCTGGGAAAATGACAGCAAACGTCCGCGGACGTTTACAAACGTCCGCGGACGTTTACTGTCATCCGTATATTGTCCATGGTACGGCCTTAATATTGATTTTATACAGAATATAGTAAAAAAATGTTAAATTCACTTTCAATTCAACAGTTCTGCTTTACTTCAAGATCTACCAATAATATAATCTAATAGTGCTAACTGCTAGTGCCCTGAATTAAGAAAATAAGCTCCTACCTAGCCATAGTGTATCGCATAGACAGCATGGCGTGTCTATGGTTGTATCGGACGCGGACGCGACAGAAAGCCGCGTCCGAAAGGGTGTGCACACTATGTGTCGCGACTTACGGTCGCGACAGAAGGGTATCTGGACAAGGAAAATCCATTCAAGTGTGCACACTATCGGACGTCTGTCGCGGACGTGACCTTGAGCGTTCAGACGTCCGAAAGCAATCTGGGAAAATGACAGCAAACGTCCGCGGACGTTTACTGTCATCCGTATATTGTCCATGGTACGGCCTTAATATTGATTTTATACAGAATATAGTCAAAAAATGTTAAATTCACTTTCAATTCAACAGTTCTGCTTTACTTCAAGATCTACCAATAATATAATCTAATAGTGCTAACTGCTAGTGCCCTGAATTAAGAAAATAAGCTCCTACCTAGCCATAGTGTATCGCATAGACAGCATGGCGTGTCTATGGTTTTATCGGACGCGGACGCGACAGAAAGCCGCGTCCGAAAGGGTGTGCACACTATGTGTCGCGACTTACTGTCGCGACAGTAAAGGCCCGCACAAACTATCTGTCGCGACTTACTGTCGCGACAGAAGGGTATCTGGACAAGGAAAATCCATTCAAGTGTGCACACTATCGGACGTCTGTCGCGGACGTGACCTTGAGCGTTCAGACGTCCGATAGCAATCTGGCAAAATGACAGCAAACGTCCGCGGACGTTTACAAACGTCCGCGGACGTTTACTGTCATCCGTATATTGTCCATGGTATGGCCTTAATAGTTTTTTTATACCGAATATAGTAAAAAAATGTTAAATTCACTTTCAATTCAACAGTTCTGCTTTACTTCAAGATCTACCAATAATATAATCTAATAGTGCTAACTGCTAGTGCCCTGAATTAAGAAAATATGCTCCTACCTAGCCATAGTGTATTGCATACACAGCATGGCGTGTCTATGGTTGTATCGGACGCGGACGCGACAGAAAGCCGCGTCCGAAAGGGTGTGCACACTATGTGTCGCGACTTACTGTCGCGACAGTAAGTCGCGTCCGAACAGTTTGCGTGCGCCTTTATTCTAACATTACGTTTGTTGCGTTAAGTTTTCTGCATTGGGTGATTTTCGCGCCAATATTATTGATTCGTAATAACCCCAACATCAATATCTTCTAATTCCGGTAAGTTATTTAAATAATTGTTTGTTTTTCTAATAGATTATCGGCTTTGCCGTATTTCAGATTGAAACACAATGTCTTAGTCCTTTTAACCAAATAAAACAGAAATACCCCAACGGGTTTATTACGGCATAACCACATTTCGCAATAACCCCACACAGATTTTTCATAGTAATGGACAGTGATTCTCTATCTACGTAAAAGTACCAATGAATTCAAGTAATTATAATGGTTTATACCTACATAAGTGATGTTGTAAAAAATATTTCTTACCTACTTATCACTTTGCTGGCTGCTTTATTTGTCTCGCGGCATAAATGTGCACGTGCGGTCCCGGATTCGATTCCCGGGTCGGGCTAAGTTTATTATAGCATTTACCTATAACACCCTATTATTTTTCAAGATGGTAATATAAGTCATCCGGTATCACCCCCCGTGCTACGCCACCCTGACGATTAATTCTTTTGACCATATTTGTTGAAATTTGACCTAGTTTCGCATAGAATAATTATTATACATAAACACTTACCTTCACTATTAATATATTTTGCAGAGTTATCATGCCCCGAACCTACGTAAGAAATAAAATCAAAACTTACACACAGAAGGATTTAGCTGTGGCAGTTGAACAGGTGAAAAATGGAGAACTGCGAAGAGCTTTTATGTTCTTACATACTAATAAAATATTGATTTTACCTTAAGAATCTTTTAATTTTGAAATTTTTCACTCATAATATAATGATAAAAGAACTCTCGATTTTTCTCCGTTCCGCTCTACCACAACCTATTTTGCCACGCTCTGCCCCGGCCACATCAACTTTTCCATCCTAAATAGATACTTTAGGAAAAATGTTGAGAACCTTGGATTTCTGAGCTTTGTTTCCTGGGGTAATTACGAAATATAAAGTCAAAAATATCGAGATTAGTCAAACTATCAATATATTGGACGTTGTTTTGGATATGGAGTGATAACGATTGAAAAAGACATGTAAGTCTCCTTCCAAACTCTAATAAAAGCGAATTTTGAACTATTTCGGAATTGCCCCGAGATAGTTCGTAATTTTCCCTATTCTTGAAATTCTTGAGCAGATACTTTACGTGCCATATTTTCAATTCTCATCTATATATTAAAGTATTTAACCTATAATTATCACGAATATTTTCGTTAATAACAGGCTGATGCAAAACTAACGGCAGTAAATGTAAAACTTCTTAGAATATTTTATCAAACTGTAAACCTTCAGTCATCTCATAGAAATTTCTATCGGAATTACCCCAATGCACCATCAGAACATCGTTTTCTTCCAAGGATGATACGAGAGGCTATTGAAATTAAAAAACACCCTAATTTCAATAGGGAAGATGGTTGGAATGTTCCTCCAGCTTGGGACCCTGTCATAAGGCTAATGAAACCCAAGAAGGACAAAGTCACCCGAAGACCTAAGGACACTGTGAGCTCATTCTGCGTAAACAGTAACACCAGTAGTTGAAAAATGTTCAGAGGGTCTAGTACGAGTTTTCCAACGACTTATCCGTTGTAGAGAATGGACAGCTCGATGTGCTTCACTCCATTTCGACTGATCCGCAGTACGAGCTCTCGAAATGGCACGGCGGGCAGGCCATTTCCGATCATCTGCACACATACGCACATAGGCCACGCCCTCTATTTCTCTCTCTTTTTAACTACTCGGAAAGAAAGAGATGAAGTATACGCATTCATTTTGACATTTTTGACACGACGGAGATGGCAAACCAGAATACCAGATTTAAAATACATGAGTGTTGACAATTTTTATATATTTTTTTGTAATATAATTAGTCATGAATTATTTTGATTATTTATTTAATTGTTTTATTTGCAACGTGAAATTAATCCTGCAATAAAATTAACAAAATCTTCTTATTATTAAATGTAATGTAATTTATATGGAATTTTGTTTTACGACCATACACGACTAACAATTTATCTAATGTAACAACACTGTAAAATCAGAAGTCTTAATTAATGTTGCCAAAGGCAATTATTTTTGGGAATTTAACTTTTAATTAGGTACATCTTTATCTTTATTAAATTATTTTATTTATTATTATATATATTATATATATATATTTCTTGTGTTCGTGTGTATGTCACTGAACTCCTCCTAAACGACTGGACCGATTATGATGAAATTTTTTGTGTGTGTTCAAGAGGACTTGACAATGGTTTTGATTCACAATTTAATGCAAATAATGTGTACCACATGGATGGTAGAACCAATATGCTTTGAGATATACATGACTATATCTGAAATGATACGTCGAAAATTTTCTTATTAATTTTAATTAGAACTCCAAGTCACTACTTACTCCGCGTCACATATTGTAAAAAACAACGTCTAATTATAAATTATATATTATAAATATAATATTATGAACTAGCTGTCACACGTGGCTCCGCGCGAGTGGATGTATGAGACGAATAATTTCACTCGGATATACTGATGCAATGGCCATGAAGTCGTGTTCATAATATAAGAACAGAATTAGTGAAATAGTAGAACCAACGTATTCGTAGCCTCATCACCTCATGTGAAATTGTTAATAGGCTAATTGCGAATCTATTACTGTGTTAATATTGTATATTCTGGTAATAGATTAGTAACTTAAGCCGTTTGTGTTATTCATTGGACTAAACAACAAAAATCTTCATTATTTGCTATCATTGAACAATAGAATCATCTGATTGAAGAATATAAAAGTTGAGTATTAAAGTTACTTATTCTAGTTATCCCGATTGTATATACGACTCGATTAAGTACCTATTTCTTATGTCATCTGACCTCCGCAACTTAAAATGATAATATGGTTTTGACCAGAATCAGGATATTTCAAGCTACTGCCGCTACTTACTCCTTACAAAGACGGTCAAAGATCTTTATGACAGAAGGAACCAACGGATTAACGTACTCTACGGTCACATTGCAGCACACAATAACCACAAAATAAAAAAAAAACGCTATGGTTTCGAACTCAAGTCTCTCTAATATAAGTTTCTGTCTCTCTTATATTATGTATACAATCTACCCATGTATTTGAAGATTAGAGAGGCATATTTGACAACAGATCCATACAAAATACATATGTCAATACTAGCTGTCGCTAACGGCTCCGCCCGCGTGGATGTCGGTTATCGCGATAAAAACGATGTCCTTCCTATCAATATGGATCTCTCAACAAGAAATCCTCTTAATATTGGACAACTAATGCTAAGCCGTCGAGTCTGTATATTGTATAATTATAGTATAGTGCAGATGGGATCTTATAACTCCTCACCAGATGTTTCAGATCTCTGATTTTTATTAGGCAACAGAAAAGCTCATCAGACTAAATAACTTTATCTAACACGTCATGGCTATATGTTTTAGCGTAGCTGGGCTCTCCGCATCAGATGTTCGAGATCTTCAAATAATCTCTCATCAGAAAATGCTCATCAGGCATAATGTTTTTTGCCAAACCGCATTTTTATGTTTTATAGTTTCGCCGGGCTGCACAGTGTTCGGCGTAGAACAAGCCAGGTGGACAAAAATATATTTTCAGTCATTATAATATATAATACTATATTATTAAATAAATTATGCCGTGTGGTTGACGGCATAGAATACAAGTGTCACCACCCCCTATCTTCCCGTGGGTGTCGTAAGAGGTGACTAAGGAATAACACGATGCAAATACCATCTTTGCGTAGAGACGGAAAACTTGACATCAAACCCTATACGACTGCCTCGTTGGTCTCGCGGCATAAATGTGCGCGTGGGATCGGGAGGTCCCGGGTTCGATTCCTGGGTCGGGGAGTGTTATTGGGTTTTTCTGTCACGAAATTCTCAGCAGCAGCACGGAGTCTGGAAATGTGCCCGGTACGGCAATAGGCTCGCCCCTTATTACGTGGGACTAAAGTATATCTGGCGAGAAGTGGGTGTAGAAATACACCTCTGCCTACCCCTTCGGGCATAAAAGGCGTGACGTTATGTATGTATACAAAAATTATAAACTGACATATATTATACAAAAATTACAAACTGACATATTTATACAAAAATTATTAACTGACATATTTATAAAAAATAATAGTCAATTCAAATCAAATAATAAATATAAAAAGAACCACCAAGATCACAAGATGTAGGCTCCAAGTTGTTTATTTGTTCCAAAACATTATTACTCTCGATTTTTGTTAATTCCGTAGTTTCTTTGGCAAAAATGAATTTAATTGAACGGCAAAACATCGTCGACGATGGATGAGGCTTTTGCCAGATAATGTTGTTACCTTCGTCGATTAACCTAAGAGAAACAAATGAAAAAACGAAAAGGAACTCATCAGTGTCTTCGCTATTGTCAAATCTCTGTTTATAACCACTATGATGATTTTGATGATAGACCACCCATTTACTTATAAGAGTAAACGAGGAATTGTGGAGCACGCTTGTGACAACTTCTCTCTGAGCTTCTAACTAACTGTTCTGCAGTTTTATTTAAAATAGCTTGTAGCTCAATTTCTGCTCGAGATTGTGTCACAACAACGTGATTCTCGGAAGAATAACACGCTTTTTGACGTGACAACGTCTTATAAATTGATTTGCCGGGTGACACTTCAAGAAACTGCGTTACGCTCCGCTCACGTTATGCGCTCACAATGAGAGCGAGTGAGAGGCACGCGTCCCGCCTAAGAGCGAGAGAGACAGATATAAAAAGTGAAAGGCACGCGTCTTTCATCCTTCTTCCTACTATACGAATGAATATTCACATTAAAATTATTTTACCACTCAAAGTCGTTGTCACGTAAAACTTTCGCCCGTATACCGACTTTACAGGCAACCAATTTTTTATTTAACAATTCATTCATATGATGGAAACACGTGATGTCCGACTTTCATAGTCCATGTCCTAGTCTGCTTGTATGAGTGACTTGTTGATTTTGAATCAATATAATACGTTAATGCCTCGTCACTACTCAGCGGTCTATTACTTTGCACAGCACTTGGTTGTTGAAGGCCAATACATACACTTACGGAAGCTGAAGCTTCTTTATAACTCTGGCAACGTTCTTATGTCCAGTTGACCATGCAGTTACCTCTGCTGCAGTCATTAATTCTCCAACACTTCGCGATTGAACTAGATCTTCAACTCTACGTTTTTTAGTTTTAAAAGACGAATCTTCGAAGACTTTTTTAGGCCTGCCAGGCCGAAAAAGGTCAGCGGAGAAGGCTGTGGTTGAGTCGATCGCATACAAAATTCTATCTCATCGCCTTCCAGCCACATCTTATTCTTATTAAGGAAACGCTCTTTTGACTTTCCTGAAGAAACCCATTTTGTAGAAATTTTCTAAGAAATACTAGCTAATTTCATCTTAATTTCCCTTTGACATTCTTCAGTAATGTCAAAGAAATCAAACTAAGATGAAATAAACTCAAATAAACGATCATTTCTATCGCTTTTTTCGAGCTTTAGCCATTTTTCGAAAAGCTCTATTTTACTAATAGAGTAAAGCTTTTCTGAAAAATAAGAAAAAAAATAGTTGTACTCAAGTGTGTTACGTAAAATACATATATGCCATAATCATCCATAGTCATGCAGCTAAAACATATCAAAACTTCAGCCTAGATACAAGAGGATACATGGCTTTTCCAAGCTTGATAAGTTCGAAAACAAAGATAAAACATCATTTTTCGCATTAAAAGGATTCTTACAAAAAAAAATATTATAACTACATAGGTACCTCCAGAAGTAAAATCCATCACTAAAACTTTAAACAAAATAAGAACTGTCGCCATGAGGTGTTAGCACAAGTGTAGCAAAATGCCACTGACCTATTTCTTTAATTGCATTTACCTCATTAGCTTACTTTAATAAACGATGACTCATCAGTATGGAATGTTACACGTAAACAATTCTTGGAATCAGGGGTTTAGGGGTGTTGTTTACAGGTAGAAAGTAACTAATTCCGGGAATTTGATAATGACTTCTGTCCACATAGCCTGTTCTAGGGCGGACACTGTGGGCTGTTGTGGTTCTGCATCAGGTGTTCCACTTTCCAAAATCAATTAATATAGACTATAATTATGTTGACCCAGACCCAGTGGCGTAGCGTGGGGGGGGCCGGGGGGGCCATGGCCCCGGGCGGCACATTAAAGGGGGCGGCAAAAGACACCGCGAAAAAATAATCTTTTTTTTTATACTTGGCGCGCGCACTGACACTATCCCAGTAGGGCCGTGCGGCGGCGCAGGCGCAGTAGAAAGAACAACAATCGAAAACAAAATCATCATGATTTTCATTACGCGAAGACTTGCTTGTGTCCGTTTATTAATTCTTGAATAGGTTGCTATATGCCGGTAATCTGCGAGCCTTTTATGAGTAATTAATAAATCCATATATCAGGGCCTGAGCCGCCCCTGTGTCGGGCGGGTGGCACACATCGTGTGCCGCCCCTATTGCCATGGCACTGGCGAATACAGGCGCCAGGGCAATAGGGGCGATGCGTGCCAGATAAAATAATACAACATAATCTATGTAGCTGCATAGGGAAGAACGCAGGTACAGGTCTCCTAAGACAATAGTCACACCTGCGGTTTAACTATACGCTATTTGAACTTTGACTCCAATATTTATAATATTTGCGTTAAAATCAAAGCGGATTATTTCACATACTACAAACGCCTTCTGCAAATTTTTGGGCGCAACAGCCCCAATTCCCGGCAGCTTCGTTATTCCCGGCCAGGGACGTGGTGGCGGTTACGGCGATGCATGTGTTCTGTAAGACTCGGGCTACGGCAGGCTGCCAAAATCAGTTATACAGTATACATTGCGTCGTACAACGAACATAATCTACGGCAAAAGAACACCTCGCCGAGTTCGAGGTAGAATTAAGTCACATAACGTGGCACATACTGGGGTTATCAAAAGTCCGATGACAAGGGGAGTACATGGCAACTCTAGAGTCAGGTGACTTCTGCTACCATCGAGAAGGCGACCTACTCTTGGGATGCCGTCGGCTTCCTGATCAGGAGGAACAATTTGTGAAAGTCGGTAGCGTGTCAGCTCGGGTAGCGTACCTCGTACTTAAACTCACCAATAGGGGCGGCCCGAACTCAACTCACCCCGACGAGATCGCTGAGGCCATGTACCAGGACACTGTCAAGGCAATAGCAATACCTAGTAAGACTAAAGCTCAGTACTTCAACGCGAAAGTGGAAGTACAAGAACGTGGCGAAACGAAAATTGTAGCCCACGGCGTGGGGAACGAGAATCATAGGTCCAAATGCTAGTTAACTTCCTCGTAGCAGAGGGGATTTTCTTAATGAACTCCTTTTGCAAGAAGAAGCCTCACAGGCAGTGGATTTGGCGAAACTGCGATAATGTGACAAACAAGGTGAAAGACTACATCACGACGGACGGAAAGCATACATTTACTGATGGTGATCAATACGATAAACACCTGAAGCGATCACCGACAAGTACGAGGCTCTCTTAATATAAACATCAGAACTGAAAGAGCCCAGTCAATGAAGCCTACTCTCAGACTTACATTGCTCCTCCCACCGACAGCATTAAGCAGAAGACGGGCACAGTGGTCACGGTACTAGGAGATTCGTCTCGGAAGATCTGCTACGCATAGAGAAAAAACAAGTAGTCTAAACTGCCAGCCGAGCCGAGACTCACGAACTGATGAGGAAAAGACGAGGGATGCCATCCTGTCCGCTGTCTTCGCCGGAATGACAGGCCGTAAAACGACAAATACGAAATCTTTCGCAACGAGACCTACGACGCATTAACACTCGGGCCATCGAGGCTGCGATCAAGAAAACCCCGGGGATCATAAGTCTTCGCTCTGCAGTTGAGGCGACACAATCAAACGATACTACAATCGCGGATGGCCGCATCGTGAACTCAAAGTTCGAGATTCTCGAAGACGTTGAAAGGTTTTATCGACACTTGTTTACCTCGCGGGCAGAACGACGACCACAGTGGCCTACTGACGCACCACTACACCGAAGCCGTCCCGAATGACGAACAGAGTGAGGTGTGGTCGGCTCTTCAAAACAACAAAGCATCTAGTGATGACGGCAATTCATCAACATTTAACTTATTAAAATCCTTTAAGCCGTCTAGGCGTAGACTAAGCTATACATATATTGCAGCAGAGAAACGGCCATTGCCGTGCGCGACCCATTAACACCAAAACCCGAAAAACGTTTTACTTTTGCAAAAAAAATTGGGGTAAAAAGGGGCGGCGAATTGCCGAACGGCCCCGGGCGGCAGAAACCCACGCTACGCCAGTGCCCAGACCTAATAGCAATATTACAAAAAAAGTTTCAAATCCATCCAGTAACTTCGGAGATTAGCGTGTACAAATAGACAAACGGACAAACAGACAGAATTTATTTTCTAGATTCATACTCCTTTACTGATTCTTAGCCTAACAGAGTATTTTTTTTCTAAACATATTCAATGTACAAAAATATTTTTTTTAGTGTTTTATTATATGTATGAAATATAAATATAATAACACAGTAGAGAGTAACGGAGTCTAGTGACGTGCCCGGTAAAGGCAAGGCTCGCCTCCTATTACGTGGGACCACTGGGACCTAAAAATTCATGGCGAAATGTGGGTGTAATATTACATCTCTGCCTACCCCGTCAGGGATACAGGTGTGCGTGAGCCTATAAAAAGAATATAGATATACAAATAATAGCGGATGCCGCAGCTACGCTCATCTATTTTATATACTTATGCAGTTTATCGGTTGAGGTATTCTATCGGATTTATACGGATGACACTGATTTCATCACGAGTGGATCGACCCCACGGAACAGACAAAACAGTGATTTTCTGTGCCGTGATCCACCCATCAAAGGAAATACTACGCTCTCACGGAATATAAACGGCAACTAATATAGTGCCTGAGATTAGCGTGTCCAATCAAACAAACTCTTCAGCATTATAATACTAATTTAGAAATTGCATCTGGCATCACTAAAATGACATTATAAATGTCAGTCAGATTAAGTCAGATAAGTCAGTTGAATTATTACCTTTGTTGTTTTCTTTCAAACTTAATTATTTCGCCTACATTATATTAAGTAAGTATTATTCTATCATCGTTTACCTATTCATTGTCAACGAGATACATAGTAAACCAATCCTATTATTTGTCTTTAATTCTCTTAAACTTACTCTTTCAGATCTTTCGTGTTCAGTTTAGCTGAAATAGTGCGCAGATCGAGTTTGAAACGTCTCAGGAGTGTAAGAAGCAAGTAGATCATAAGACATGTGGATAAAAGGACTTCAACACTAAGCAGTTTTGAATAAATTGACAAATGTTGAAAGATGTCGCACAATAAACAAATTGCAGTGACAAACCACTAGGTATGTATTCTAAAGATTAGGATGTTATTTTTATCTGTATTTATACCAATGGTTAGTAAATATAGTTACTTTGTGATATTTTCCCAAGCCAGTATTTCAAATTACTAAATGCATGTGGTTTTAAAGTCAGTCAGTTTAAAAACAAACAATATTCAGAAAATTTTTAGTTATACAATAACTAAAAATTTTCTGAATATTGTTCTGAAATTCATAAAAAAATTATAGGTAACCTCTAAGTCTGTCATAGTCTTAATAAATATATAATTTGTTGGCAAACTGAAATGATATATTATTATTTTGATAAATACAGGAGTAATAAAAAATATCATTAAATAAGGTCATGTCTTTTTTACTTATTTCAATGTTTAATAATTTCTTGTTTTTAGCTAACTACGGCAGACTTCAAGAACCGAGACTAGGCAAGAATATGAAGTGTGCAACAATATTAGTACCTACTGAAATAATGAGTCCACCAATTGGACATGTCTTGGTGTAGCAAGAATATGAAGTCTGTGGCAATATTAGTACTAAAATAATGAGTTGACAAATTGGACATGTCTCGGTGTAGCAAGAATATGAAGTCTGCAGCAATATTAGTACGGAAATAATGAGTTCACAAATTGGACATGTCTCGGTGTAGCAACAATATGAAGTCTGTGGCAATATTAGTACTGAAATAATGAGTTCACAAATTGGACATGTCTCGGTGCAGCAAGAATATGAAGTCTGAGGCAATATTAGTACTGAAATAAGGAGTTTACAATTTGAACATGTCTCGGTGTAGCATGTTATGGAACACTTGAGTTTAATTTATAGTAGCTGAGATTAGCTTTACAAGTTTATTAGGTATTGAATGTACCTGTGTATTGTATTGTAGTTCTTTTTTAACAGAAACCAGTTTTATGTTTAATCACTGGACTTAATATGCAGCAAGTATAGTTTGTGTGAATGTAAAAACGAATTTTATTATTAAGAGACATAATTAATTAGGACTGTCTAATAGTGTTTTCATAAATATACTCAATTTATGTAAAATATTTCCAAGATCTTACTTCTTACATGGATTGTTTTGTATTTATAAAATAATATTGTATTTCAAATAAAGGAAAAGCATAATATTGTAACATATATATATTTAGTGAATGCATAACACATATACAGAATAAAACATTGTATGTTGTTCTTTCTTTATCAAAATATACATATTTTTGTCAAGATTACATAATTTCATTTTTCCCTGCAACAAAACATAAGTTGCCTCAAGCAGTGAGATGAAGTAATTGCTTGTGGCAGTTTGGTCCACTCATTTACTGCCTTTCTGTAACTCTGTCTATACTGCCATATACATAACATGATTGAGACATGAATTGTCATATCATGTAAACAGCCATCAACGGCTCATCAATCTTGATGCAAATTCCAATTTGCCTGTTCCCATTAGATGATATTCCTCTTCTTCTGATTTGATAATTCTTCTGTAACAAACAATATTCAAATTTAATGATATAATTTAATTGACAAAGGTAGCTATACTCCCTATAATCAGCAATTATTATTTACAGTTAGATGAACTAACTTTTGAAATTTAGTAAAAAGGAGTAAATGTTAATGAGTCAAAGTGCATAGTACATATAAATTTGATGTAGTGCAATTACGACAATAGGTACATTTGATGCTTCATAATATATATTACATAACAAGAACATGAAAATATTATTTTCAATTGTGTGCCATCACATCAATGATTGAATGGTTTGAGTATAGGGATGTGTTGAATTGCTGTAGCTATCATCTTAATAAAAATAACCGTTCCCTGTTGACAATTTAGAAAACGTTTTTCAACATAAAAAAATTAACAATTACATTGAACTTTGGTGTGCGTCAGGATGGCTGGACCATGAGAGATTTTGGAGGTTTGAACAATACCAAACTTTTGTACCTATTTTATACTATTTGGTACCAGACATCAAAAATTTTGTACCTCGCTAAAGAGGGAAAACTATTACGAGGAAAGTGGCCAGCCATTCTGACTTCAGAGGGTCTAGTACGAGTTTTCCAACGACTTATCCGTTGTAGAGAATGGACAGCTCGATGTGCTTCACTCCATTTCGACTGATCCGCAGTACGAGCTCTCGAAATGGCACGGCGGGCAGGCCATTTCCGATCATCTGCACACATACGCACATAGGCCACGCCCTCTATTTCTCTCTCTTTTTAACTACTCGGAAAGAAAGAGATGAAGTATACGCATTCATTTTGACATTTTTGACACGACGGAGATGGCAAACCAGAATACCAGATTTAAAATACATGAGTGTTGACAATTTTTATATATTTTTTTGTAATATAATTAGTCATGAATTATTTTGATTATTTATTTAATTGTTTTATTTGCAACGTAAAATTAATCCTGCAATAAAATTAACAAAATCTTCTTATTATTAAATGTAATGTAATTTATATGGAATTTTGTTTTACGACCATACACGACTAACAATTTATCTAATGTAACAACACTGTAAAATCAGAAGTCTTAATTAATGTTGCCAAAGGCAATTATTTTTGGGAATTTAACTTTTAATTAGGTACATCTTTATCTTTATTAAATTATTTTATTTATTATTATATATATTATATATATTTCTTGTGTTCGTGTGTATGTCACTGAACTCCTCCTAAACGACTGGACCGATTATGATGAAATTTTTTGTGTGTCTTCAAGAGGACTTGACAATGGTTTTGATTCACAATTTAATGCAAATAATGTGTACCACATGGATGGTAGAACCAATATGCTTTGAGATATACATGACTATATCTGAAATGATACGTCGAAAATTTTCTTATTAATTTTAATTAGAACTCCAAGTCACTACTTACTCCGCGTCACATATTGTAAAAAACAACGTCTAATTATAAATTATATATTATAAATATAATATTATGAACTAGCTGTCACACGTGGCTCCGCGCGAGTGGATGTATGAGACGAATAATTTCACTCGGATATACTGATGCAATGGCCATGAAGTCGTGTTCATAATATAAGAACAGAATTAGTGAAATAGTAGAACCAACGTATTCGTAGCCTCATCACCTCATGTGAAATTGTTAATAGGCTAATTGCGAATCTATTACTGTGTTAATATTGTATATTCTGGTAATAGATTAGTAACTTAAGCCGTTTGTGTTATTCATTGGACTAAACAACAAAAATCTTCATTATTTGCTATCATTGAACAATAGAATCATCTGATTGAAGAATAGAAAAGTTGAGTATTAAAGTTACTTATTCTAGTTATCCCGATTGTATATACGACTCGATTAAGTACCTATTTCTTATGTCATCTGACCTCCGCAACTTAAAATGATAATATGGTTTTGACCAGAATCAGGATATTTCAAGCTACTGCCGCTACTTACTCCTTACAAAGACGGTCAAAGATCTTTATGACAGAAGGAACCAACGGATTAACGTACTCTACGGTCACATTGCAGCACACAATAACCACAAAATAAAAAAAAAACGCTATGGTTTCGAACTCAAGTCTCTCTAATATAAGTTTCTGTCTCTCTTATATTATGTATACAATCTACCCATGTATTTGAAGATTAGAGAGGCATATTTGACAACAGATCCATACAAAATACATATGTCAATACTAGCTGTCGCTAACGGCTCCGCCCGCGTGGATGTCGGTTATCGCGATAAAAACGATGTCCTTCCTCGGGTCTTTAATTGCTCGAAGAATTATGAATATGGATCTCTCAACAAGAAATCCTCTTAATATTGGACAACTAATGCTAAGCCGTCGAGTCTGTATATTGTATAATTATAGTATAGTGCAGATGGGATCTTATAACTCCTCACCAGATGTTTCAGTTCTCTGATTTTTATTAGGCAACAGAAAAGCTCATCAGACTAAATAACTTTATCTAACACGTCATGGCTATATGTTTTAGCGTAGCTGGGCTCTCCGCATCAGATGTTCGAGATCTTCAAATAATCTCTCATCAGAAAATGCTCATCAGGCATAATGTTTTTTGCCAAACCGCATTTTTATGTTTTATAGTTTCGCCGGGCTGCACAGTGTTCGGCGTAGAACAAGCCAGGTGGACAAAAATATATTTTCAGTCATTATAATATATAATACTATATTATTAAATAAATTATGCCGTGTGGTTGACGGCATAGAATACAAGTGTCACCACCCCCTATCTTCCCGTGGGTGTCGTAAGAGGTGACTAAGGAATAACACGATGCAAATACCATCTTTGCGTAGAGACGGAAAACTTGACATCAAACCCTATACGACTGCCTCGTTGGTCTCGCGGCATAAATGTGCGCGTGGGATTGGGAGGTCCCGGGTTCGATTCCTGGGTCGGGGAGTGTTATTGGGTTTTTCTGTCACGAAATTCTCAGCAGCAGCACGGAAATGTGCCCGGTACGGCAATAGGCTCGCCCCTTATTACGTGGGACTAAAGTATATCTGGCGAGAAGTGGGTGTAGAAATACACCTCTGCCTACCCCTTCGGGCATAAAAGGCGTGACGTTATGTATGTATACAAAAATTATAAACTGACATATATTATACAAAAATTACAAACTGACATATTTATACAAAAATTATTAACTGACATATTTATAAAAAATAATAGTCAATTCAAATCAAATAATAAATATAAAAAGAACCACCAAGATCACAAGATGTAGGCTCCAAGTTGTTTATTTGTTCCAAAACATTATTACTCTCGATTTTTGTTAATTCCGTAGTTTCTTTGGCAAAAATGAATTTAATTGAACGGCAAAACATCGTCGATGATGGATGAGGCTTTTGCCAGATAATGTTGTTACCTTCGTCGATTAACCTAAGAGAAACAAATGAAAAAACGAAAAGGAACTCATCAGTGTCTTCGCTATTGTCAAATCTCTGTTTATAACCACTATGATGATTTTGATGATAGACCACCCATTTACTTATAAGAGTAAACGAGGAATTGTGGAGCACGCTTGTGACAACTTCTCTCTGAGCTTCTAACTAACCGTTCTGCAGTTTTATTTAAAATAGCTTGTAGCTCAATTTCTGCTCGAGATTGTGTCACAACAACGTGATTCTCGGAAGGAAAACACGCTTTTTTTATTTAACAATTCATTCATATGATGGAAACACGTGATGTCCGACTTTCATAGTCCATGTCCTAGTCTGCTTGTATGAGTGACTTGTTGATTTTGAATCAATATAATACGTTAATGCCTCGTCACTACTCAGCGGTCTATTACTTTGCACAGCACTTGGTTGTTGAAGGCCAATACATACACTTACGGAAGCTGAAGCTTCTTTATAACTCTGGCAACGTTCTTATGTCCAGTTGACCATGCAGTTACCTCTGCTGCAGTCATTAATTCTCCAACACTTCGCGATTGAACTAGATCTTCAACTCTACGTTTTTTAGTTTTAAAAGACGAATCTTCGAAGACTTTTTTAGGCCTGCCAGGCCGAAAAAGGTCAGCGGAGAAGGCTGTGGTTGAGTCGATCGCATACAAAATTCTATCTCATCGCCTTCCAGCCACATCTTATTCTTATTAAGGAAACGCTCTTTTGACTTTCCTGAAGAAACCCATTTTGTAGAAATTTTCTAAGAAATACTAGCTAATTTCATCTTAATTTCCCTTTGACATTCTTCAGTAATGTCAAAGAAATCAAACTAAGATGAAATAAACTCAAATAAACGATCATTTCTATCGCTTTTTTCGAGCTTTAGCCATTTTTCGAAAAGCTCTATTTTACTAATAGAGTAAAGCTTTTCTGAAAAATAAGAAAAAAAAATAGTTGTACTCAAGTGTGTTACGTAAAATACATATATGCCATAATCATCCATAGTCATGCAGCTAAAACATATCAAAACTTCAGCCTAGATACAAGAGGATACATGGCTTTTCCAAGCTTGATAAGTTCGAAAACAAAGATAAAACATCATTTTTCGCATTAAAAGGATTCTTACAAGAAAAAATATTATACCTACATAGGTACCTCCAGAAGTAAAATCCATCACTAAAACTTTAAACAAAATAAGAACTGTCGCCATGAGGTGTTAGCACAAGTGTAGCAAAATGCCACTGACCTATTTCTTTAATTGCATTTACCTCATTAGCTTACTTTAATAAACGATGACTCATCAGTATGGAATGTTACACGTAAACAATTCTTGGAATCAGGGGTTTAGGGGTGTTGTTTACAGGTAGAAAGTAACTAATTCCGGGAATTTGATAATGACTTCTGTCCACATAGCCTGTTCTAGGGCGGACACTGTGGGCTGTTGTGGTTCTGCATCAGGTGTTCCACTTTCCAAAATCAATTAATATAGACTATAATTATGTTGACCCAGACCTAATAGCAATATTACAAAAAAAGTTTCAAATCCATCCAGTAACTTCGGAGATTAGCGTGTACAAATAGACAAACGGACAAACAGACAGAATTTATTTTCTAGATTCATACTCCTTTACTGATTCTTAGCCTAACAGAGTATTTTTTTTCTAAACATATTCAATGTACAAAAATATTTTTTTTAGTGTTTTATTATATGTATGAAATATAAATATAATAACACAGTAGAGAGTAACGGAGTCTAGTGATGTGCCCGGTAAAGGCAAGGCTCGCCTCCTATTACGTGGGACCACTGGGACCTAAAAATTCATGGCGAAATGTGGGTGTAATATTACATCTCTGCCTACCCCGTCAGGGATACAGGTGTGCGTGAGCCTATAAAAAGAATATAGATATACAAATAATAGCGGATGCCGCAGCTACGCTCATCTATTTTATATACTTATGCAGTTTATCGGTTGAGGTATTCTATCGGATTTATACGGATGACACTGATTTCATCACGAGTGGATCGACCCCACGGAACAGACAAAACAGTGATTTTCTGTGCCGTGATCCACCCATCAAAGGAAATACTACGCTCTCACGGAATATAAACGGCAACTAATATAGTGCCTGAGATTAGCGTGTCCAATCAAACAAACTCTTCAGCATTATAATACTAATTTAGAAATTGCATCTGGCATCACTAAAATGACATTATAAATGTCAGTCAGATTAAGTCAGATAAGTCAGTTGAATTATTACCTTTGTTGTTTTCTTTCAAACTTAATTATTTCGCCTACATTATGCTGAGTAAGTATTATTCTATCATCGTTTACCTATTCATTGTCAACGAGATACATAGTAAACCAATCCTATTATTTGTCTTTAATTCTCTTAAACTTACTCTTTCAGATCTTTCGTGTTCAGTTTAGCTGAAATAGTGCGCAGAGGGTCTAGTACGAGTTTTCCAACGACTTATCCGTTGTAGAGAATGGACAGCTCGATGTGCTTCACTCCATTTCGACTGATCCGCAGTACGAGCTCTCGAAATGGCACGGCGGGCAGGCCATTTCCGATCATCTGCACACATACGCACATAGGCCACGCCCTCTATTTCTCTCTCTTTTTAACTACTCGGAAAGAAAGAGATGAAGTATACGCATTCATTTTGACATTTTTGACACGACGGAGATGGCAAACCAGAATACCAGATTTAAAATACATGAGTGTTGACAATTTTTATATATTTTTTTGTAATATAATTAGTCATGAATTATTTTGATTATTTATTTAATTGTTTTATTTGCAACGTAAAATTAATCCTGCAATAAAATTAACAAAATCTTCTTATTATTAAATGTAATGTAATTTATATGGAATTTTGTTTTACGACCATACACGACTAACAATTTATCTAATGTAACAACACTGTAAAATCAGAAGTCTTAATTAATGTTGCCAAAGGCAATTATTTTTGGGAATTTAACTTTTAATTAGGTACATCTTTATCTTTATTAAATTATTTTATTTATTATTATATATATTATATATATTTCTTGTGTTCGTGTGTATGTCACTGAACTCCTCCTAAACGACTGGACCGATTATGATGAAATTTTTTGTGTGTCTTCAAGAGGACTTGACAATGGTTTTGATTCACAATTTAATGCAAATAATGTGTACCACATGGATGGTAGAACCAATATGCTTTGAGATATACATGACTATATCTGAAATGATACGTCGAAAATTTTCTTATTAATTTTAATTAGAACTCCAAGTCACTACTTACTCCGCGTCACATATTGTAAAAAACAACGTCTAATTATAAATTATATATTATAAATATAATATTATGAACTAGCTGTCACACGTGGCTCCGCGCGAGTGGATGTATGAGACGAATAATTTCACTCGGATATACTGATGCAATGGCCATGAAGTCGTGTTCATAATATAAGAACAGAATTAGTGAAATAGTAGAACCAACGTATTCGTAGCCTCATCACCTCATGTGAAATTGTTAATAGGCTAATTGCGAATCTATTACTGTGTTAATATTGTATATTCTGGTAATAGATTAGTAACTTAAGCCGTTTGTGTTATTCATTGGACTAAACAACAAAAATCTTCATTATTTGCTATCATTGAACAATAGAATCATCTGATTGAAGAATAGAAAAGTTGAGTATTAAAGTTACTTATTCTAGTTATCCCGATTGTATATACGACTCGATTAAGTACCTATTTCTTATGTCATCTGACCTCCGCAACTTAAAATGATAATATGGTTTTGACCAGAATCAGGATATTTCAAGCTACTGCCGCTACTTACTCCTTACAAAGACGGTCAAAGATCTTTATGACAGAAGGAACCAACGGATTAACGTACTCTACGGTCACATTGCAGCACACAATAACCACAAAATAAAAAAAAAACGCTATGGTTTCGAACTCAAGTCTCTCTAATATAAGTTTCTGTCTCTCTTATATTATGTATACAATCTACCCATGTATTTGAAGATTAGAGAGGCATATTTGACAACAGATCCATACAAAATACATATGTCAATACTAGCTGTCGCTAACGGCTCCGCCCGCGTGGATGTCGGTTATCGCGATAAAAACGATGTCCTTCCTCGGGTCTTTAATTGCTCGAAGAATTATGAATATGGATCTCTCAACAAGAAATCCTCTTAATATTGGACAACTAATGCTAAGCCGTCGAGTCTGTATATTGTATAATTATAGTATAGTGCAGATGGGATCTTATAACTCCTCACCAGATGTTTCAGTTCTCTGATTTTTATTAGGCAACAGAAAAGCTCATCAGACTAAATAACTTTATCTAACACGTCATGGCTATATGTTTTAGCGTAGCTGGGCTCTCCGCATCAGATGTTCGAGATCTTCAAATAATCTCTCATCAGAAAATGCTCATCAGGCATAATGTTTTTTGCCAAACCGCATTTTTATGTTTTATAGTTTCGCCGGGCTGCACAGTGTTCGGCGTAGAACAAGCCAGGTGGACAAAAATATATTTTCAGTCATTATAATATATAATACTATATTATTAAATAAATTATGCCGTGTGGTTGACGGCATAGAATACAAGTGTCACCACCCCCTATCTTCCCGTGGGTGTCGTAAGAGGTGACTAAGGAATAACACGATGCAAATACCATCTTTGCGTAGAGACGGAAAACTTGACATCAAACCCTATACGACTGCCTCGTTGGTCTCGCGGCATAAATGTGCGCGTGGGATTGGGAGGTCCCGGGTTCGATTCCTGGGTCGGGGAGTGTTATTGGGTTTTTCTGTCACGAAATTCTCAGCAGCAGCACGGAAATGTGCCCGGTACGGCAATAGGCTCGCCCCTTATTACGTGGGACTAAAGTATATCTGGCGAGAAGTGGGTGTAGAAATACACCTCTGCCTACCCCTTCGGGCATAAAAGGCGTGACGTTATGTATGTATACAAAAATTATAAACTGACATATATTATACAAAAATTACAAACTGACATATTTATACAAAAATTATTAACTGACATATTTATAAAAAATAATAGTCAATTCAAATCAAATAATAAATATAAAAAGAACCACCAAGATCACAAGATGTAGGCTCCAAGTTGTTTATTTGTTCCAAAACATTATTACTCTCGATTTTTGTTAATTCCGTAGTTTCTTTGGCAAAAATGAATTTAATTGAACGGCAAAACATCGTCGATGATGGATGAGGCTTTTGCCAGATAATGTTGTTACCTTCGTCGATTAACCTAAGAGAAACAAATGAAAAAACGAAAAGGAACTCATCAGTGTCTTCGCTATTGTCAAATCTCTGTTTATAACCACTATGATGATTTTGATGATAGACCACCCATTTACTTATAAGAGTAAACGAGGAATTGTGGAGCACGCTTGTGACAACTTCTCTCTGAGCTTCTAACTAACCGTTCTGCAGTTTTATTTAAAATAGCTTGTAGCTCAATTTCTGCTCGAGATTGTGTCACAACAACGTGATTCTCGGAAGGAAAACACGCTTTTTTTATTTAACAATTCATTCATATGATGGAAACACGTGATGTCCGACTTTCATAGTCCATGTCCTAGTCTGCTTGTATGAGTGACTTGTTGATTTTGAATCAATATAATACGTTAATGCCTCGTCACTACTCAGCGGTCTATTACTTTGCACAGCACTTGGTTGTTGAAGGCCAATACATACACTTACGGAAGCTGAAGCTTCTTTATAACTCTGGCAACGTTCTTATGTCCAGTTGACCATGCAGTTACCTCTGCTGCAGTCATTAATTCTCCAACACTTCGCGATTGAACTAGATCTTCAACTCTACGTTTTTTAGTTTTAAAAGACGAATCTTCGAAGACTTTTTTAGGCCTGCCAGGCCGAAAAAGGTCAGCGGAGAAGGCTGTGGTTGAGTCGATCGCATACAAAATTCTATCTCATCGCCTTCCAGCCACATCTTATTCTTATTAAGGAAACGCTCTTTTGACTTTCCTGAAGAAACCCATTTTGTAGAAATTTTCTAAGAAATACTAGCTAATTTCATCTTAATTTCCCTTTGACATTCTTCAGTAATGTCAAAGAAATCAAACTAAGATGAAATAAACTCAAATAAACGATCATTTCTATCGCTTTTTTCGAGCTTTAGCCATTTTTCGAAAAGCTCTATTTTACTAATAGAGTAAAGCTTTTCTGAAAAATAAGAAAAAAAAATAGTTGTACTCAAGTGTGTTACGTAAAATACATATATGCCATAATCATCCATAGTCATGCAGCTAAAACATATCAAAACTTCAGCCTAGATACAAGAGGATACATGGCTTTTCCAAGCTTGATAAGTTCGAAAACAAAGATAAAACATCATTTTTCGCATTAAAAGGATTCTTACAAGAAAAAATATTATACCTACATAGGTACCTCCAGAAGTAAAATCCATCACTAAAACTTTAAACAAAATAAGAACTGTCGCCATGAGGTGTTAGCACAAGTGTAGCAAAATGCCACTGACCTATTTCTTTAATTGCATTTACCTCATTAGCTTACTTTAATAAACGATGACTCATCAGTATGGAATGTTACACGTAAACAATTCTTGGAATCAGGGGTTTAGGGGTGTTGTTTACAGGTAGAAAGTAACTAATTCCGGGAATTTGATAATGACTTCTGTCCACATAGCCTGTTCTAGGGCGGACACTGTGGGCTGTTGTGGTTCTGCATCAGGTGTTCCACTTTCCAAAATCAATTAATATAGACTATAATTATGTTGACCCAGACCTAATAGCAATATTACAAAAAAAGTTTCAAATCCATCCAGTAACTTCGGAGATTAGCGTGTACAAATAGACAAACGGACAAACAGACAGAATTTATTTTCTAGATTCATACTCCTTTACTGATTCTTAGCCTAACAGAGTATTTTTTTTCTAAACATATTCAATGTACAAAAATATTTTTTTTAGTGTTTTATTATATGTATGAAATATAAATATAATAACACAGTAGAGAGTAACGGAGTCTAGTGATGTGCCCGGTAAAGGCAAGGCTCGCCTCCTATTACGTGGGACCACTGGGACCTAAAAATTCATGGCGAAATGTGGGTGTAATATTACATCTCTGCCTACCCCGTCAGGGATACAGGTGTGCGTGAGCCTATAAAAAGAATATAGATATACAAATAATAGCGGATGCCGCAGCTACGCTCATCTATTTTATATACTTATGCAGTTTATCGGTTGAGGTATTCTATCGGATTTATACGGATGACACTGATTTCATCACGAGTGGATCGACCCCACGGAACAGACAAAACAGTGATTTTCTGTGCCGTGATCCACCCATCAAAGGAAATACTACGCTCTCACGGAATATAAACGGCAACTAATATAGTGCCTGAGATTAGCGTGTCCAATCAAACAAACTCTTCAGCATTATAATACTAATTTAGAAATTGCATCTGGCATCACTAAAATGACATTATAAATGTCAGTCAGATTAAGTCAGATAAGTCAGTTGAATTATTACCTTTGTTGTTTTCTTTCAAACTTAATTATTTCGCCTACATTATGCTGAGTAAGTATTATTCTATCATCGTTTACCTATTCATTGTCAACGAGATACATAGTAAACCAATCCTATTATTTGTCTTTAATTCTCTTAAACTTACTCTTTCAGATCTTTCGTGTTCAGTTTAGCTGAAATAGTGCGCAGATCGAGTTTGAAACGTCTCAGGAGTGTAAGAAGCAAGTAGATCATAAGACATGTGGATAAAAGGACTTCAACACTAAGCAGTTTTGAATAAATTGACAAATGTTGAAAGATGTCGCGCAATAAACAAATTGCAGTGATATACAAACCACTAGGTATGTATTCTAAAGATTAGGATGTTATTTTTATCTGTATTTATACCAATGGTTAGTAAATATAGTTACTTTGTGATATTTTCCCAAGCCAGTATTTCAAATTACTAAATGCATGTGGTTTTAAAGTCAGTCAGTTTAAAAACAAACAATATTCAGAAAATTTTTAGTTATACAATAACTAAAAATTTTCTGAATATTGTTCTGAAATTCATAAAAAAATGATAGGTAACCTCTAAGTCTGTCATAGTCTTAATAAATATATAATTTGTTGGCAAACTGAAATGATATATTATTATTTTGATAAATACAGGAGTAATAAAAAATATCATTAAATAAGGTCATGTCTTTTTTACTTATTTCAATGTTTAATAATTTCTTGTTTTTAGCTAACTACGGCAGACTTCAAGAACTGAGACTAGGCAAGAATATGAAGTGTGCAACAATATTAGTACCTACTGAAATAATGAGTCCACCAATTGGACATGTCTTGGTGTAGCAAGAATATGAAGTCTGTGGCAATATTAGTACTAAAATAATGAGTTGACAAATTGGACATGTCTCGGTGTAGCAAGAATATGAAGTCTGCAGCAATATTAGTACGGAAATAATGAGTTCACAAATTGGACATGTCTCGGTGTAGCAACAATATGAAGTCTGTGGCAATATTAGTACTGAAATAATGAGTTCACAAATTGGACATGTCTCGGTGCAGCAAGAATATGAAGTCTGAGGCAATATTAGTACTGAAATAAGGAGTTTACAATTTGAACATGTCTCGGTGTAGCATGTTATGGAACACTTGAGTTTAATTTATAGTAGCTGAGATTAGCTTTACAAGTTTATTAGGTATTGAATGTACCTGTGTATTGTATTGTAGTTATTTTTTTACAGAAACCAGTTTTATGTTTAATCACTGGACTTAATATGCAGCAAGTATAGTTTGTGTGAATGTAAAAACGAATTTAATTATTAAAATACATAATTAATTAGGACTGTCTAATTGTGTTTTCATAAATATACTCAATTTATGTAAAATTTATAGTAGCAGAGATTAGCTTTACAAGTTTATTAGGTATTGAATGTACCTGTGTATTGTATTGTAGTTATTTTTTCACAGAAACCAGTTTTATGTTTAATCACTGGACTTAATATGCAGCAAGTATAGTTTGTGTGAATGTAAAAACGAATTTTATTATTAAGAGACATAATTAATTAGGACTGTCTAATAGTGTTTTCATAAATATACTCAATTTATGTAAAATATTTCCAAGATCTTACTTCTTACATGGATTGTTTTGTATTTATAAAATATTATTGTATTTCAAATAAAGGAAAAGCATAATATTGTAACATATATATATTTAGTGAATGCATAACACATATACAGAATAAAACATTGTATGTTGTTCTTTCTTTATCAAAATATACATATTTTTGTCAAGATTACATAATTTCATTTTTCCCTGCAACAAAACATAAGTTGCCTCAAGCAGTGAGATGAAGTAATTGCTTGTGGCAGTTTGGTCCACTCATTTACTGCCTTTCTGTAACTCTGTCTATACTGCCATATACATAACATGATTATAGAGACATGAATTGTCATATCATGTAAACAGCCATCAACGGCTCATCAATCTTGATGCAAATTCCAATTTGCCTGTTCCCATTAGATGATATTCCTCTTCTTCTGATTTGATAATTCTTCTGTAACAAACAATATTCAAATTTAATGATATAATTGACAAAGGTAGCTATACTCCCTATTATCAGCAATTATTATTTACAGTTAGGTGAACTAACTTTTGAAATTTAGTAAAAAGGAGTAAATGTTAATGAGTCAAAGTATTTTTTAATTTGATGTAGTGCAATTACGACAATAGGTACATTTGATGCTTCATAATATATATTACATAACAAGAACATGAAAATATTATTTTCAATTGTGTGCCATCACATCAATGATTGAATGGTTTGAGTATAGGGATGTGTTGAATTGCTGTAGCTATCATCTTAATAAAAATAACCGTTCCCTGTTGACAATTTAGAAAACGTTTTTCAACATAAAAAAATTAACAATTACATTGAACTTTGGTGCGTGATCAATGTTAGTTAGGTTAGATAGGTCCATAATTTGTAGGTTCTATTATTAGGTTATTCAAATACTACCTACTATGAAATAATAATTATAATCGCAGTTCAAGGTCCACACCTATAGTTATCTATCATCTTTAGATAATAGGTACCTACTAAATGTTAAGTATAAAGATGTAGTGTATCGTTTTTCTCGTATTTCCTTCTTAAGTTTATGGAACTAACACAACGATACCTACATTCCTACCTCTAAACAATTAATATCTACTTACAAGTTTGCGAAACAAAGGATCTATTGTTGTAATTAACTTGTTGTGAACCGCCCCGTTATTTTAATTAAATCCATTACATATTTAGGTATATATTTACGTTGCTAGCAAAGTAGACATGACAAAGATATGTTTAGAGAGCCTGTGTAACAGAAAATGTTAAGGTTTGATCACTTCAGAAGTAACTTTTAATATACATATTAAAACAATTTTTACTCACCTGCGTTATTTCTGGGAATGTTATGAGCCTCTAATAACACTCTATGACTCAACCTTCATTAACATTCCTTTGTAGAACCCAAAATAATATTGGTATTAACAAACGGTTGGTTGAAGACAATTTTGTACGTTATCTTCGATTCTCGCTCTTTCTCAGAGTCACACTTCAGCCACATCATCTTCCTGAGCCATTACAATAAGTTTTCAAGCAAAATAACATAAGATAATGATTTTCCTTAATTTATTACACTACTCACAACACGGGCTCACCGAAATTTTTTCAGTGACAATAGAATGCTCGTTTGCTTCGGATATGGACTCGATATGCTTTATTTGACTTGTCAAAAGTGCAACTTAAACTGCGGATTTGCCTATTTTGTTATCGTCGTCCATCATCGTCGTCGACTCGTCGATCAAAATGACACTTATACTCGCGATTTGAAAGTCGCTCCATCGGGTGACGTTCTTGCTACTCACTCCTAGGGGCGCTTTTAGAAAATGTATGGAAAATTGTTCCCGTTCGATAGGCTATCGTCCATCGTGACGATCGAGTGCAACTGGTACTAGACCCTCAGAATGGCTGGACCAAACCGGTTTCACCTAGTTGTAGGCGTTATAACTAGTTCATCTTTTCGTTAAAATATAGTACCTAATTGGTACCTGAACATATGTTTTTCTTATATTTTTTCGATAATCCGTAAATAAGTTACACCTACAAGAAGAATTCGCACTTGCCCGGTTTTTCTACCCGACTGCTGCGAAGCCCAAAAGGAGTGTTATTTAAGCCAGTAGTGAAAAAATATTGTGAAATTGCATGGAAAATCGAAATACAATCAAAATAGTAACAATTTTATTTTCCCATACAAACTGTTCCTACCACAGAACAGTTAAAAGGAGTAGAATGGCCTTGTGGGCGTGGCAGGCGCGCCTTACTTGTGATCAAACGCTCATATTTCGACTAAATTTGATTGACCGGTCAACAATCGCGCTCATATTGCGACAGCGTACGAAGCTCCGCGAAAACAAAATAATTATGCCATCTTGCGCTGTTATAACGTGTAGAAAAAGAAGCCAGGCATGTAATATGGCTCGAGAAAGGATTTGTTTTCACCGGTAAGTCCAAAAACCTTAAAATACAAATTATATTTGTAATTATTGCAATAGTATTATGTAGTTTGTAGACAAAATGATACTATCGCAAGCACATAAAAAATATACATTGCTGGCAATACGTGGGTACCATCTATTACTACGTAGGCGATTGCGCAATGTATTTCGTTCACTGCGAACGTCGCATGCGACTAGTCAATGAATACATCGCGTAGACCGGCCACTACTACTCGAAGCGGCCGGTCGACGCGTGTGAGCAATTTAGTGATGTGCTTGTGCAGATCTACTAACGTGGTCTATCGACAGCATTACAATGAATTAATTGCTTTTGGTTTACATATTTTTCAATTTGTCAACCGTTTCAACACATTCGGAAGATGAATTTATATTTTTACTTATTTTGATCTTTTTACAGTCTAGTATAGAAATAGAAATGCGTAACCAGCTTTTGTAAAGTAAGTATGTAAATTAAATTTAAGTTGATATACGGTGGTGTGTTTTTGTGTTTGAATTATTATAATATATGATATGCCTTATCCTCGTGCTATTATTATGGTTTTTATTTGATAATATAATAATATTCTACCATATACGCACATCACCATCTAGTCCTTAACTAAGGAGAGCTTGTACAATGGGTACTAGACAATGGATAAACAAACATATGTATTTCCTTTTTTTGTAAATACATTCATATTATACATAGGGACACCCAGACTACGATAAACATCCATGTTCATGCACAAGCATATTTGACTTGAACGGGAATCTCGTTTAATTTTGTGATTAACTAAATAATATTTTTAGCATCATTTTGTTTATTTTGATTATATTGTTATCTGAAAATTCCCTTCTTTTATTTCTTTAATTTACAGGGTACCCAAAAAATATTTTGTACAATTATAAATTGAAGAATCGATAACTTTTCAATTTAGTCAATCACTAGTGCATATGAGAGATAAATTGCTTTTGCACAGCACAACGATATCGTTCAATGTTCTTGTGTGAGTAAGTTTGACAGCGCATGGTAAATAAACGCTATGTTTGGCAGGATAAAGTCTATAATTGATTTTTTTGCACGTTCTGATTAAAAAATTGCAGGTGTGTGCGCGACTGTGTTTCTATTGATTTTACTAAAGTGTATGTGTAGTAGTAGCCGTGTGGTAGGGGCAAACTGGCGACAAAGGTTTCCGATACATTTTCGTCTAGAGGGCATATCTACTATAATTAATATATCTATTGTTCCTACCTATCAAAAATTTTATGCGTGCGTTCCGAAGGGATAGGTAGTAGGTAGGTAGTGGGTAGGCAGTAGGTAGGCAGTAGGTAGGCAGTAGGTAGGCAGTAGGTAGGCAGTAGGTAGGCAGTAGGTAGGCAGTAGGTAGGCAGGAGGTAGGCAGGAGGTAGGCAGGCGGTAGGCAGGCGGTAGGCAGGCGGTAGGCAGGCGGTAGGCAGGCGGTAGGCAGGCGGTAGGCAGGCGGTAGGCAGGCGGTAGGCAGGAGTTGGCAGGCGGTAGGTAGGTAGTAGGTAGATTATCGAAAAAAAATCATAACACACATAAATAAGTGGAGATACCAACAGACTGCCATGCAAAGGGTATCGGGTTCGAATCCACGGCGCGCACCAATGAATTTTCGGAGTTATGTGCGTATTGAATTGTTAATTGCCTCCGTGGTCCAGTGGATAGTGTATGCGACTGCAGATTGGAGGTCCCGGGTTCGATTCCCGGGTCGGGCAAAATTGTTACTGAGTTTTTCCAAGTTCTCAGTAGCAGCACGAAGTCTGGTGATGTGCCCGGTAGTGGCAATAGGCTCACCCCCTATTATGTGGGACCTAAAAATTCATGGCGAAATGTGGGTGTAATGTTACACCTCTGTCTACCTTCGAGGATACACGCGTGAGTAGATGATTGATGATGAAATGATGAATTGTCAATTATCGCTTGTCCCGTACCTCGGAAAACATGTTAAGCTGTCGGTTCCGGTTGTCATGAAGATCTTTGACAGTCGTTACAGGGCGTCAGTACCTTCTACAAAAACTGACACTAGTCTAACCTATGGAATATCGCTCTGCCTTCGGGTTGCGGAGGTCAGACAGGCAGTCGCTCTGTGGAAAAGCTTATATTCAGCCAAATCCGGTTCGACTAGGAAGCGGATAGCCCTAGATTGAAACTGGGATAACGCTAAGAGAATGATGATCGCTTTAAAAATAAGTAATTAAATTAAAATAAAACAAGTATTTAACTGCCTACTACCTGCCAACTACTACTACCTATGACCTACATAGTCGTCAAGTTTTCTTAAATGTAATTTCAATTTCTGAACGCACGCATAAAATGTTTGATAGGTAGGAAAAGTTTGTATGGGAAAATAAAATTGTTACTATTTTGATTGTATTTCGATTTTCCATGCAATTTCACAATATTTTTTCACTACTGGCTTAAATAACACTCCTTTTGGGCTTCGCAGCAGTCGGGTAGAAAAACCGGGCAAGTGCGAATTCTTCTTGTAGGTGTAACTTATTTACGGATTATCGAAAAAATATAAGAAAAACATATGTTCAGGTACCAATTAGGTACTATATTTTAACGAAAAGATGAACTAGTTATAACGCCTACAACTAGGTGAAACCGGTTTGGTCCAGCCATTCTGAAGTCAGAATGGCTGGCCACTTTCCTCGTAATAGTTTTCCCTCTTTAGCGAGGTACAAAATTTTTGATGTCTGGTACCAAATAGTATAAAATAGGTACAAAAGTTTGGTATTGTTCAAACCTCCAAAATCTCTCATGGTCCAGCCATCCTGACGCACACCTCTGTAATCCACACTGTTGATCGGTATTACCGGTAATGGTGGTTAATATAGCATATAGCACAATAGCACAGCACGCTAATTTTATTTCGCATCTAATAGCAAGTTCATTCGGCCCTCGTTCGTGCTATAAAATAGCATATAGCATATCAATCAAACATCGCGCCGACGCGACGGCACATCGCACTTCGCACGTTCGCAGCGCTGCGAATTGCGATATTTGCGATCAGTCTTCGCGTGCTAATGCGAGCAGCCAGACGTGAACTTGCGTAGCGTGCGAATATTAGCTGTTCGACGGCTCGCGCGATTTAAGTAGGCATATAAGTACGCGACTTATATTACGTTCTCAAAAGTTAAGTGTTTTGTGTTTGATTAAAAAAGACTGTGATAGGACACGTAATACTGTGTATCTATGAATGATCTGTGTAACATGTGTGTTAAAATGATTTAAATAACTCAATATAATTTATTATATACAGTCCTAAGCCTGAAAAGTATGAAGGAAAATTAATTGACTTATTTATTATTAATTAGTTGGTTAATATTAGTTTGTTGTGCATAATGATTACATTTTATACTTAGAAGAAATGTACAAATATGTATATATATTCTTTATTCATGTGTAACATTACAGTTCACCATGTTATCTGCCCACGCGTAAAGTCTTCAGACTCGTTAGGCAAATAGCATGTTTGTCGACGCTATATGCGCGAGACCTACGTTCAAATATAGATAGCGCGACAGCGCGCTATATCGTACATGTGCTAAAACTAGCGGTCACACGAAGGGTGTTGACGCTTCGCACGATAACATGCTATATTATAGCATTTTCAATAGCATGCTAAAAAAAATTAGCATATAGTTCATAGCATGCGATTGATAAATAGCAGATTCGAACATCATTAATTACCGGGCCCCCGTTTGCACGCTCTCGTTCAAAGAAGGTCCTCAAACGAAGCACTAACTCACGGCTTTGAGAGTTTAAAACTATATTTTTTGTTATTTTTGGCATTGTACCTACCAAATAAAACACAACAAAAAATCAGCAGAATCACAAACCGCATACAAGGCGCTCGTACTGACGTATTCGATCGCAATATGGCCGCTCCTATTCATCGATTTTATGCAGATTCAATGGTGCCAATCTCTACTGACAGAGGGTTCGTTTCATGCATCTGACATTTTGAGGATTATATTTTATTATATTTAAATAATTTATTTACAGTTAATAATAATTATAAAAATAGAGAGAGACATACTAGTATCAATTTACTTTGTAATTTATAGATATTTTTTTTTAATAATTGTTTTCTTTTGCCAATTTATTTAGTAAAGCCAAAATATAAGTTGAAAGTAGTATGCGTGATACGTAAAATGAGAACCTTCATGCATATCATCATACAGCGAAAATACTATAATATAGGTACAATTGGGAAAATAGTTGCAGATTCTTTTTAACATATTATTTAATAATTGTTCATTTAAAAATTTGCTTTTAAATACACCTAATACAAAAAAACTTATTTTAGGATAGCAATTAAATATGAAGCAAAGGTTAATCATGACGCTCAATGGATTTTCGTCATGTTCACCCACTGAAATGACAACTCTATCTGCCTCATTTACATTGCATGTCTTCATTGGTTCTAATATTTTTTGTGTACTGGCATCAGAGGGTCTAGTACGAGTTTTCCAACGACTTATCCGTTGTAGAGAATGGACAGCTCGATGTGCTTCACTCCATTTCGACTGATCCGCAGTACGAGCTCTCGAAATGGCACGGCGGGCAGGCCATTTCCGATCATCTGCACACATACGCACATAGGCCACGCCCTCTATTTCTCTCTCTTTTTAACTACTCGGAAAGAAAGAGATGAAGTATACGCATTCATTTTGACATTTTTGACACGACGGAGATGGCAAACCAGAATACCAGATTTAAAATACATGAGTGTTGACAATTTTTATATATTTTTTTGTAATATAATTAGTCATGAATTATTTTGATTATTTATTTAATTGTTTTATTTGCAACGTGAAATTAATCCTGCAATAAAATTAACAAAATCTTATTATTAAATGTAATGTAATTTATATGGAATTTTGTTTTACGACCATACACGACTAACAATTTATCTAATGTAACAACACTGTAAAATCAGAAGTCTTAATTAATGTTGCCAAAGGCAATTATTTTTGGGAATTTAACTTTTAATTAGGTACATCTTTATCTTTATTAAATTATTTTATTTATTATTATATATATTATATATATTTCTTGTGTTCGTGTGTATGTCACTGAACTCCTCCTAAACGACTGGACCGATTATGATGAAATTTTTTGTGTGTGTTCAAGAGGACTTGACAATGGTTTTGATTCACAATTTAATGCAAATAATGTGTACCACATGGATGGTAGAACCAATATGCTTTGAGATATACATGACTATATCTGAAATGATACGTCGAAAATTTTCTTATTAATTTTAATTAGAACTCCAAGTCACTACTTACTCCGCGTCACATATTGTAAAAAACAACGTCTAATTATAAATTATATATTATAAATATAATATTATGAACTAGCTGTCACACGTGGCTCCGCGCGAGTGGATGTATGAGACGAATAATTTCACTCGGATATACTGATGCAATGGCCATGAAGTCGTGTTCATAATATAAGAACAGAATTAGTGAAATAGTAGAACCAACGTATTCGTAGCCTCATCACCTCATGTGAAATTGTTAATAGGCTAATTGCGAATCTATTACTGTGTTAATATTGTATATTCTGGTAATAGATTAGTAACTTAAGCCGTTTGTGTTATTCATTGGACTAAACAACAAAAATCTTCATTATTTGCTATCATTGAACAATAGAATCATCTGATTGAAGAATAGAAAAGTTGAGTATTAAAGTTACTTATTCTAGTTATCCCGATTGTATATACGACTCGATTAAGTACCTATTTCTTATGTCATCTGACCTCCGCAACTTAAAATGATAATATGGTTTTGACCAGAATCAGGATATTTCAAGCTACTGCCGCTACTTACTCCTTACAAAGACGGTCAAAGATCTTTATGACAGAAGGAACCAACGGATTAACGTACTCTACGGTCACATTGCAGCACACAATAACCACAAAATAAAAAAAAACGCTATGGTTTCGAACTCAAGTCTCTCTAATATAAGTTTCTGTCTCTCTTATATTATGTATACAATCTACCCATGTATTTGAAGATTAGAGAGGCATATTTGACAACAGCTCCATACAAAATACATATGTCAATACTAGCTGTCGCTAACGGCTCCGCCCGCGTGGATGTCGGTTATCGCGATAAAAACTATGTCCTTCCTCGGGTCTTTAATTGCTCGAAGAATTATGAATATGGATCTCTCAACAAGAAATCCTCTTAATATTGGACAACTAATGCTAAGCCGTCGAGTCTGTATATTGTATAATTATAGTATAGTGCAGATGGGATCTTATAACTCCTCACCAGATGTTTCAGATCTCTGATTTTTATTAGGCAACAGAAAAGCTCATCAGACTAAATAACTTTATCTAACACGTCATGGCTATATGTTTTAACGTAGCTGGGCTCTCCGCATCAGATGTTCGAGATCTTCAAATAATCTCTCATCAGAAAATGCTCATCAGGCATAATGTTTTTTGCCAAACCGCATTTTTATGTTTTATAGTTTCGCCGGGCTGCACAGTGTTCGGCGTAGAACAAGCCAGGTGGACAAAAATATATTTTCAGTCATTATAATATATAATACTATATTATTAAATAAATTATGCCGTGTGGTTGACGGCATAGAATACAAGTGTCACCACCCCCTATCTTCCCGTGGGTGTCGTAAGAGGTGACTAAGGAATAACACGATGCAAATACCATCTTTGCGTAGAGACGGAAAACTTGACATCAAACCCTATACGACTGCCTCGTTGGTCTCGCGGCATAAATGTGCGCGTGGGATCGGGAGGTCCCGGGTTCGATTCCTGGGTCGGGGAGTGTTATTGGGTTTTTCTGTCACGAAATTCTCAGCAGCAGCACGGAGTCTGGAAATGTGCCCGGTACGGCAATAGGCTCGCCCCTTATTACGTGGGACTAAAGTATATCTGGCGAGAAGTGGGTGTAGAAATACACCTCTGCCTACCCCTTCGGGCATAAAAGGCGTGACGTTATGTATGTATACAAAAATTATAAACTGACATATATTATACAAAAATTACAAACTGACATATTTATACAAAAATTATTAACTGACATATTCATAAAAAATAATAGTCAATTCAAATCAAATAATAAATATAAAAAGAACCACCAAGATCACAAGATGTAGGCTCCAAGTTGTTTATTTGTTCCAAAACATTATTACTCTCGATTTTTGTTAATTCCGTAGTTTCTTTGGCAAAAATGAATTTAATTGAACGGCAAAACATCGTCGACGATGGATGAGGCTTTTGCCAGATAATGTTGTTACCTTAGTCGATTAACCTAAGAGAAACAAATGAAAAAACGAAAAGGAACTCATCAGTGTCTTCGCTATTGTCAAATCTCTGTTTATAACCACTATGATGATTTTGATGATAGACCACCCATTTACTTATAAGAGTAAACGAGGAATTGTGGAGCACGCTTGTGACAACTTCTCTCTGAGCTTCTAACTAACCGTTCTGCAGTTTTATTTAAAATAGCTTGTAGCTCAATTTCTGCTCGAGATTGTGTCACAACAACGTGATTCTCGGAAGGATAACACGCTTTTTTTATTTAACAATTCATTCATATGATGGAAACACGTGATGTCCGACTTTCATAGTCCATGTCCTAGTCTGCTTGTATGAGTGACTTGTTGATTTTGAATCAATATAATACGTTAATGCCTCGTCACTACTCAGCGGTCTATTACTTTGCACAGCACTTGGTTGTTGAAGGCCAATACATACACTTACGGAAGCTGAAGCTTCTTTATAACTCTGGCAACGTTCTTATGTCCAGTTGACCATGCAGTTACCTCTGCTGCAGTCATTAATTCTCCAACACTTCGCGATTGAACTAGATCTTCAACTCTACGTTTTTTAGTTTTAAAAGACGAATCTTCGAAGACTTTTTTAGGCCTGCCAGGCCGAAAAAGGTCAGCGGAGAAGGCTGTGGTTGAGTCGATCGCATACAAAATTCTATCTCATCGCCTTCCAGCCACATCTTATTTTTATTAAGGAAACGCTCTTTTGACTTTCCTGAAGAAACCCATTTTGTAGAAATTTTCTAAGAAATACTAGCTAATTTCATCTTAATTTCCCTTTGACATTCTTCAGTAATGTCAAAGAAATCAAACTAAGATGAAATAAACTCAAATAAACGATCATTTCTATCGCTTTTTTCGAGCTTTAGCCATTTTTCGAAAAGCTCTATTTTACTAATAGAGTAAAGCTTTTCTGAAAAATAAGAAAAAAAAATAGTTGTACTCAAGTGTGTTACGTAAAATACATATATGCCATAATCATCCATAGTCATGCAGCTAAAACATATCAAAACTTCAGCCTAGATACAAGAGGATACATGGCTTTTCCAAGCTTGATAAGTTCGAAAACAAAGATAAAACATCATTTTTCGCATTAAAAGGATTCTTACAAGAAAAAATATTATACCTACATAGGTACCTCCAGAAGTAAAATCCATCACTAAAACTTTAAACAAAATAAGAACTTTTGCCATGAGGTGTTAGCACAAGTGTAGCAAAATGCCACTGACCTCTTTCTTTAATTGCATTTACCTCATTAGCTTACTTTAATAAACGATGACTCATCAGTATGGAATGTTACACGTAAACAATTCTTGGAATCAGGGGTTTAGGGGTGTTGTTTACAGGTAGAAAGTAACTAATTCCGGGAATTTGATAATGACTTCTGTCCACATAGCCTGTTCTAGGGCGGACACTGTGGGCTGTTGTGGTTCTGCATCAGGTGTTCCACTTTCCAAAATCAATTAATATAGACTATAATTATGTTGACCCAGACCTAATAGCAATATTACAAAAAAAGTTTCAAATCCATCCAGTAACTTCGGAGATTAGCGTGTACAAATAGACAAACGGACAAACAGACAGAATTTATTTTCTAGATTCATACTCCTTTACTGATTCTTAGCCTAACAGAGTATTTTTTTTCTAAACATATTCAATGTACAAAAATATTTTTTTTAGTGTTTTATTATATGTATGAAATATAAATATAATAACACAGTAGAGAGTAACGGAGTCTAGTGATGTGCCCGGTAAAGGCAAGGCTCGCCTCCTATTACGTGGGACCACTGGGACCTAAAAATTCATGGCGAAATGTGGGTGTAATATTACATCTCTGCCTACCCCGTCAGGGATACAGGTGTGCGTGAGCCTATAAAAAGAATATAGATATACAAATAATAGCGGATGCCGCAGCTACGCTCATCTATTTTATATACTTATGCAGTTTATCGGTTGAGGTATTCTATCGGATTTATACGGATGACACTGATTTCATCACGAGTGGATCGACCCCACGGAACAGACAAAACAGTGATTTTCTGTGCCGTGATCCACCCATCAAAGGAAATACTACGCTCTCACGGAATATAAACGGCAACTAATATAGTGCCTGAGATTAGCGTGTCCAATCAAACAAACTCTTCAGCATTATAATACTAATTTAGAAATTGCATCTGGCATCACTAAAATGACATTATAAATGTCAGTCAGATTAAGTCAGATAAGTCAGTTGAATTATTACCTTTGTTGTTTTCTTTCAAACTTAATTATTTCGCCTACATTATGCTGAGTAAGTATTATTCTATCATCGTTTACCTATTCATTGTCAACGAGATACATAGTAAACCAATCCTATTATTTGTCTTTAATTCTCTTAAACTTACTCTTTCAGATCTTTCGTGTTCAGTTTAGCTGAAATAGTGCGCAGATCGAGTTTGAAACGTCTCAGGAGTGTAAGAAGCAAGTAGATCATAAGACATGTGGATAAAAGGACTTCAACACTAAGCAGTTTTGAATAAATTGACAAATGTTGAAAGATGTCGCGCGATAAACAAATTGCAGTGATATACAAACCACTAGGTATGTATTCTAAAGATTAGGATGTTATTTTTATCTGTATTTATACCAATGGTTAGTAAATATAGTTACTTTGTGATATTTTCCCAAGCCAGTATTTCAAATTACTAAATGCATGTGGTTTTAAAGTCAGTCAGTTTAAAAACAAACAATATTCAGAAAATTTTTAGTTATACAATAACTAAAAATTTTCTGAATATTGTTCTGAAATTCATAAAAAAATGATAGGTAACCTCTAAGTCTGTCATAGTCTTAATAAATATATAATTTGTTGGCAAACTGAAATGATATATTATTATTTTGATAAATACAGGAGTAATAAAAAATATCATTAAATAAGGTCATGTCTTTTTTACTTATTTCAATGTTTAATAATTTCTTGTTTTTAGCTAACTACGGCAGACTTCAAGAACCGAGACTAGGCAAGAATATGAAGTGTGCAACAATATTAGTACCTACTGAAATAATGAGTCCACCAATTGGACATGTCTTGGTGTAGCAAGAATATGAAGTCTGTGGCAATATTAGTACTAAAATAATGAGTTGACAAATTGGACATGTCTCGGTGTAGCAAGAATATGAAGTCTGCAGCAATATTAGTACGGAAATAATGAGTTCACAAATTGGACATGTCTCGGTGTAGCAACAATATGAAGTCTGTGGCAATATTAGTACTGAAATAATGAGTTGACAAATTGGACATGTCTCGGTGTAGCAAGAATATGAAGTCTGCAGCAATATTAGTACGGAAATAATGAGTTCACAAATTGGACATGTCTCGGTGTAGCAACAATATGAAGTCTGTGGCAATATTAGTACTAAAATAATGAGTTGACAAATTGGACATGTCTCGGTGTAGCAAGAATATGAAGTCTGCAGCAATATTAGTACGGAAATAATGAGTTCACAAATTGGACATGTCTCGGTGTAGCAACAATATGAAGTCTGTGGCAATATTAGTACTGAAATAATGAGTTCACAAATTGGACATGTCTCGGTGCAGCAAGAATATGAAGTCTGAGGCAATATTAGTACTGAAATAAGGAGTTTACAATTTGAACATGTCTCGGTGTAGCATGTTATGGAACACTTGAGTTTAATTTATAGTAGCTGAGATTAGCTTTACAAGTTTATTAGGTATTGAATGTACCTGTGTATTGTATTGTAATTATTTTTTTACAGAAACCAGTTTTATGTTTAATCACTGGACTTAATATGCAGCAAGTATAGTTTGTGTGAATGTAAAAACGAATTTAATTATTAAAATACATAATTAATTAGGACTGTCTAATTGTGTTTTCATAAATATACTCAATTTATGTAAAATTTATAGTAGCAGAGATTAGCTTTACAAGTTTATTAGGTATTGAATGTACCTGTGTATTGTATTGTAGTTATTTTTTCACAGAAACCAGTTTTATGTTTAATCACTGGACTTAATATGCAGCAAGTATAGTTTGTGTGAATGTAAAAACGAATTTTATTATTAAGAGACATAATTAATTAGGACTGTCTAATAGTGTTTTCATAAATATACTCAATTTATGTAAAATATTTCCAAGATCTTACTTCTTACATGGATTGTTTTGTATTTATAAAATATTATTGTATTTCAAATAAAGGAAAAGCATAATATTGTAACATATATATATTTAGTGAATGCATAACACATATACAGAATAAAACATTGTATGTTGTTCTTTCTTTATCAAAATATACATATTTTTGTCAAGATTACATAATTTCATTTTTCCCTGCAACAAAACATAAGTTGCCTCAAGCAGTGAGATGAAGTAATTGCTTGTGGCAGTTTGGTCCACTCATTTACTGCCTTTCTGTAACTCTGTCTATACTGCCATATACATAACATGATTATAGAGACATGAATTGTCATATCATGTAAACAGCCATCAACAGCTCATCAATCTTGATGCAAATTCCAATTTGCCTGTTCCCATTAGATGATATTCCTCTTCTTCTGATTTGATAATTCTTCTGTAACAAACAATATTCAAATTTAATGATATAATTGACAAAGGTAGCTATACTCCCTATAATCAGCAATTATTATTTACAGTTAGGTGAACTAACTTTTGAAATTTAGTAAAAAGGAGTAAATGTTAATGAGTCAAAGTATTTTTTAATTTGATGTAGTGCAATTACGACAATAGGTACATTTGATGCTTCATAATATATATTACATAACAAGAACATGAAAATATTATTTTCAATTGTGTGCCATCACATCAATTATTGAATGGTTTGAGTATAGGGATGTGTTGAATTGCTGTAGCTATCATCTTAATAAAAATAACCGTTCCCTGTTGACAATTTAGAAAACGTTTTTCAACATAAAAAAATTAACAATTACATTGAACTTTGGTGCGTGATCAATGTTAGTTAGGTTAGATAGGTCCATAATTTGTAGGTTCTATTATTAGGTTATTCAAATACTACCTACTATGAAATAATAATTATAATCGCAGTTCAAGGTCCACACCTATAGTTATCTATCATCTTTAGATAATAGGTACCCACTAAATGTTAAGTATAAAGATGTAGTGTATCGTTTTTCTCATATTTCCTTCTTAAGTTTATGGAACTAACACAACGATACCTACATTCCTACCTCTAAACAATTAATATCTACTTACAAGTTTGCGAAACAAAGGATCTATTAATTGTTGTAATTAACTTGTTGTGAACCGCCCCGTTATTTTAATTAAATCCATTACATATTTAGGTATATATTTACGTTGCTAGCAAAGTAGACATGACAAAGATATGTTTAGAGAGCCTGTGTAACAGAAAATGTTAAGGTTTGATCACTTCAGAAGTAACTTTTAATATACATATTAAAACAATTTTTACTCACCTGCGTTATTTCTGGGAATGTTATGAGCCTCTAATAACACTCTATGACTCAACCTTCATTAACATTCCTTTGTAGAACCCAAAATAATATTGGTATTAACAAACGGTTGGTTGAAGACAATTTTGTACGTTATCTTCGATTCTCGCTCTTTCTCAGAGTCACACTTCAGCCACATCATCTTCCTGAGCCATTACAATAAGTTTTCAAGCAAAATAACATAAGATAATGATTTTCCTTAATTTATTACACTACTCACAACACGGGCTCACCGAAATTTTTTCAGTGACAATAGAATGCTCGTTTGCTTCGGATATGGACTCGATATGCTTTATTTGACTTGTCAAAAGTGCAACTTAAACTGCGGATTTGCCTATTTTGTTATCGTCGTCCATCATCGTCGTCGACTCGTCGATCAAAATGACACTTATACTCGCGATTTGAAAGTCGCTCCATCGGGTGACGTTCTTGCTACTCACTCCTAGGGGCGCTTTTAGAAAATGTATGGAAAATTGTTCCCGTTCGATAGGCTATCGTCCATCGTGACGATCGAGTGCAACTGGTACTAGACCCTCCTGAGGGTCTAGTACGAGTTTTCCAACGACTTATCCGTTGTAGAGAATGGACAGCTCGATGTGCTTCACTCCATTTCGACTGATCCGCAGTACGAGCTCTCGAAATGGCACGGCGGGCAGGCCATTTCCGATCATCTGCACACATACGCACATAGGCCACGCCCTCTATTTCTCTCTCTTTTTAACTACTCGGAAAGAAAGAGATGAAGTATACGCATTCATTTTGACATTTTTGACACGACGGAGATGGCAAACCAGAATACCAGATTTAAAATACATGAGTGTTGACAATTTTTATATATTTTTTTGTAATATAATTAGTCATGAATTATTTTGATTATTTATTTAATTGTTTTATTTGCAACGTGAAATTAATCCTGCAATAAAATTAACAAAATCTTCTTATTATTAAATGTAATGTAATTTATATGGAATTTTGTTTTACGACCATACACGACTAACAATTTATCTAATGTAACAACACTGTAAAATCAGAAGTCTTAATTAATGTTGCCAAAGGCAATTATTTTTGGGAATTTAACTTTTAATTAGGTACATCTTTATCTTTATTAAATTATTTTATTTATTATTATATATATTATATATATATATTTCTTGTGTTCGTGTGTATGTCACTGAACTCCTCCTAAACGACTGGACCGATTATGATGAAATTTTTTGTGTGTGTTCAAGAGGACTTGACAATGGTTTTGATTCACAATTTAATGCAAATAATGTGTACCACATGGATGGTAGAACCAATATGCTTTGAGATATACATGACTATATCTGAAATGATACGTCGAAAATTTTCTTATTAATTTTAATTAGAACTCCAAGTCACTACTTACTCCGCGTCACATATTGTAAAAAACAACGTCTAATTATAAATTATATATTATAAATATAATATTATGAACTAGCTGTCACACGTGGCTCCGCGCGAGTGGATGTATGAGACGAATAATTTCACTCGGATATACTGATGCAATGGCCATGAAGTCGTGTTCATAATATAAGAACAGAATTAGTGAAATAGTAGAACCAACGTATTCGTAGCCTCATCACCTCATGTGAAATTGTTAATAGGCTAATTGCGAATCTATTACTGTGTTAATATTGTATATTCTGGTAATAGATTAGTAACTTAAGCCGTTTGTGTTATTCATTGGACTAAACAACAAAAATCTTCATTATTTGCTATCATTGAACAATAGAATCATCTGATTGAAGAATATAAAAGTTGAGTATTAAAGTTACTTATTCTAGTTATCCCGATTGTATATACGACTCGATTAAGTACCTATTTCTTATGTCATCTGACCTCCGCAACTTAAAATGATAATATGGTTTTGACCAGAATCAGGATATTTCAAGCTACTGCCGCTACTTACTCCTTACAAAGACGGTCAAAGATCTTTATGACAGAAGGAACCAACGGATTAACGTACTCTACGGTCACATTGCAGCACACAATAACCACAAAATAAAAAAAAAACGCTATGGTTTCGAACTCAAGTCTCTCTAATATAAGTTTCTGTCTCTCTTATATTATGTATACAATCTACCCATGTATTTGAAGATTAGAGAGGCATATTTGACAACAGATCCATACAAAATACATATGTCAATACTAGCTGTCGCTAACGGCTCCGCCCGCGTGGATGTCGGTTATCGCGATAAAAACGATGTCCTTCCTATCAATATGGATCTCTCAACAAGAAATCCTCTTAATATTGGACAACTAATGCTAAGCCGTCGAGTCTGTATATTGTATAATTATAGTATAGTGCAGATGGGATCTTATAACTCCTCACCAGATGTTTCAGATCTCTGATTTTTATTAGGCAACAGAAAAGCTCATCAGACTAAATAACTTTATCTAACACGTCATGGCTATATGTTTTAGCGTAGCTGGGCTCTCCGCATCAGATGTTCGAGATCTTCAAATAATCTCTCATCAGAAAATGCTCATCAGGCATAATGTTTTTTGCCAAACCGCATTTTTATGTTTTATAGTTTCGCCGGGCTGCACAGTGTTCGGCGTAGAACAAGCCAGGTGGACAAAAATATATTTTCAGTCATTATAATATATAATACTATATTATTAAATAAATTATGCCGTGTGGTTGACGGCATAGAATACAAGTGTCACCACCCCCTATCTTCCCGTGGGTGTCGTAAGAGGTGACTAAGGAATAACACGATGCAAATACCATCTTTGCGTAGAGACGGAAAACTTGACATCAAACCCTATACGACTGCCTCGTTGGTCTCGCGGCATAAATGTGCGCGTGGGATCGGGAGGTCCCGGGTTCGATTCCTGGGTCGGGGAGTGTTATTGGGTTTTTCTGTCACGAAATTCTCAGCAGCAGCACGGAGTCTGGAAATGTGCCCGGTACGGCAATAGGCTCGCCCCTTATTACGTGGGACTAAAGTATATCTGGCGAGAAGTGGGTGTAGAAATACACCTCTGCCTACCCCTTCGGGCATAAAAGGCGTGACGTTATGTATGTATACAAAAATTATAAACTGACATATATTATACAAAAATTACAAACTGACATATTTATACAAAAATTATTAACTGACATATTTATAAAAAATAATAGTCAATTCAAATCAAATAATAAATATAAAAAGAACCACCAAGATCACAAGATGTAGGCTCCAAGTTGTTTATTTGTTCCAAAACATTATTACTCTCGATTTTTGTTAATTCCGTAGTTTCTTTGGCAAAAATGAATTTAATTGAACGGCAAAACATCGTCGACGATGGATGAGGCTTTTGCCAGATAATGTTGTTACCTTCGTCGATTAACCTAAGAGAAACAAATGAAAAAACGAAAAGGAACTCATCAGTGTCTTCGCTATTGTCAAATCTCTGTTTATAACCACTATGATGATTTTGATGATAGACCACCCATTTACTTATAAGAGTAAACGAGGAATTGTGGAGCACGCTTGTGACAACTTCTCTCTGAGCTTCTAACTAACTGTTCTGCAGTTTTATTTAAAATAGCTTGTAGCTCAATTTCTGCTCGAGATTGTGTCACAACAACGTGATTCTCGGAAGAATAACACGCTTTTTGACGTGACAACGTCTTATAAATTGATTTGCCGGGTGACACTTCAAGAAACTGCGTTACGCTCCGCTCACGTTATGCGCTCACAATGAGAGCGAGTGAGAGGCACGCGTCCCGCCTAAGAGCGAGAGAGACAGATATAAAAAGTGAAAGGCACGCGTCTTTCATCCTTCTTCCTACTATACGAATGAATATTCACATTAAAATTATTTTACCACTCAAAGTCGTTGTCACGTAAAACTTTCGCCCGTATACCGACTTTACAGGCAACCAATTTTTTATTTAACAATTCATTCATATGATGGAAACACGTGATGTCCGACTTTCATAGTCCATGTCCTAGTCTGCTTGTATGAGTGACTTGTTGATTTTTAATCAATATAATACGTTAATGCCTCGTCACTACTCAGCGGTCTATTACTTTGCACAGCACTTGGTTGTTGAAGGCCAATACATACACTTACGGAAGCTGAAGCTTCTTTATAACTCTGGCAACGTTCTTATGTCCAGTTGACCATGCAGTTACCTCTGCTGCAGTCATTAATTCTCCAACACTTCGCGATTGAACTAGATCTTCAACTCTACGTTTTTTAGTTTTAAAAGACGAATCTTCGAAGACTTTTTTAGGCCTGCCAGGCCGAAAAAGGTCAGCGGAGAAGGCTGTGGTTGAGTCGATCGCATACAAAATTCTATCTCATCGCCTTCCAGCCACATCTTATTCTTATTAAGGAAACGCTCTTTTGACTTTCCTGAAGAAACCCATTTTGTAGAAATTTTCTAAGAAATACTAGCTAATTTCATCTTAATTTCCCTTTGACATTCTTCAGTAATGTCAAAGAAATCAAACTAAGATGAAATAAACTCAAATAAACGATCATTTCTATCGCTTTTTTCGAGCTTTAGCCATTTTTCGAAAAGCTCTATTTTACTAATAGAGTAAAGCTTTTCTGAAAAATAAGAAAAAAAATAGTTGTACTCAAGTGTGTTACGTAAAATACATATATGCCATAATCATCCATAGTCATGCAGCTAAAACATATCAAAACTTCAGCCTAGATACAAGAGGATACATGGCTTTTCCAAGCTTGATAAGTTCGAAAACAAAGATAAAACATCATTTTTCGCATTAAAAGGATTCTTACAAAAAAAAATATTATAACTACATAGGTACCTCCAGAAGTAAAATCCATCACTAAAACTTTAAACAAAATAAGAACTGTCGCCATGAGGTGTTAGCACAAGTGTAGCAAAATGCCACTGACCTATTTCTTTAATTGCATTTACCTCATTAGCTTACTTTAATAAACGATGACTCATCAGTATGGAATGTTACACGTAAACAATTCTTGGAATCAGGGGTTTAGGGGTGTTGTTTACAGGTAGAAAGTAACTAATTCCGGGAATTTGATAATGACTTCTGTCCACATAGCCTGTTCTAGGGCGGACACTGTGGGCTGTTGTGGTTCTGCATCAGGTGTTCCACTTTCCAAAATCAATTAATATAGACTATAATTATGTTGACCCAGACCCAGTGGCGTAGCGTGGGGGGGGCCGGGGGGGCCATGGCCCCGGGCGGCACATTAAAGGGGGCGGCAAAAGACACCGCGAAAAAATAATCTTTTTTTTTATACTTGGCGCGCGCACTGACACTATCCCAGTAGGGCCGTGCGGCGGCGCAGGCGCAGTAGAAAGAACAACAATCGAAAACAAAATCATCATGATTTTCATTACGCGAAGACTTGCTTGTGTCCGTTTATTAATTCTTGAATAGGTTGCTATATGCCGGTAATCTGCGAGCCTTTTATGAGTAATTAATAAATCCATATATCAGGGCCTGAGCCGCCCCTGTGTCGGGCGGGTGGCACACATCGTGTGCCGCCCCTATTGCCATGGCACTGGCGAATACAGGCGCCAGGGCAATAGGGGCGATGCGTGCCAGATAAAATAATACAACATAATCTATGTAGCTGCATAGGGAAGAACGCAGGTACAGGTCTCCTAAGACAATAGTCACACCTGCGGTTTAACTATACGCTATTTGAACTTTGACTCCAATATTTATAATATTTGCGTTAAAATCAAAGCGGATTATTTCACATACTACAAACGCCTTCTGCAAATTTTTGGGCGCAACAGCCCCAATTCCCGGCAGCTTCGTTATTCCCGGCCAGGGACGTGGTGGCGGTTACGGCGATGCATGTGTTCTGTAAGACTCGGGCTACGGCAGGCTGCCAAAATCAGTTATACAGTATACATTGCGTCGTACAACGAACATAATCTACGGCAAAAGAACACCTCGCCGAGTTCGAGGTAGAATTAAGTCACATAACGTGGCACATACTGGGGTTATCAAAAGTCCGATGACAAGGGGAGTACATGGCAACTCTAGAGTCAGGTGACTTCTGCTACCATCGAGAAGGCGACCTACTCTTGGGATGCCGTCGGCTTCCTGATCAGGAGGAACAATTTGTGAAAGTCGGTAGCGTGTCAGCTCGGGTAGCGTACCTCGTACTTAAACTCACCAATAGGGGCGGCCCGAACTCAACTCACCCCGACGAGATCGCTGAGGCCATGTACCAGGACACTGTCAAGGCAATAGCAATACCTAGTAAGACTAAAGCTCAGTACTTCAACGCGAAAGTGGAAGTACAAGAACGTGGCGAAACGAAAATTGTAGCCCACGGCGTGGGGAACGAGAATCATAGGTCCAAATGCTAGTTAACTTCCTCGTAGCAGAGGGGATTTTCTTAATGAACTCCTTTTGCAAGAAGAAGCCTCACAGGCAGTGGATTTGGCGAAACTGCGATAATGTGACAAACAAGGTGAAAGACTACATCACGACGGACGGAAAGCATACATTTACTGATGGTGATCAATACGATAAACACCTGAAGCGATCACCGACAAGTACGAGGCTCTCTTAATATAAACATCAGAACTGAAAGAGCCCAGTCAATGAAGCCTACTCTCAGACTTACATTGCTCCTCCCACCGACAGCATTAAGCAGAAGACGGGCACAGTGGTCACGGTACTAGGAGATTCGTCTCGGAAGATCTGCTACGCATAGAGAAAAAACAAGTAGTCTAAACTGCCAGCCGAGCCGAGACTCACGAACTGATGAGGAAAAGACGAGGGATGCCATCCTGTCCGCTGTCTTCGCCGGAATGACAGGCCGTAAAACGACAAATACGAAATCTTTCGCAACGAGACCTACGACGCATTAACACTCGGGCCATCGAGGCTGCGATCAAGAAAACCCCGGGGATCATAAGTCTTCGCTCTGCAGTTGAGGCGACACAATCAAACGATACTACAATCGCGGATGGCCGCATCGTGAACTCAAAGTTCGAGATTCTCGAAGACGTTGAAAGGTTTTATCGACACTTGTTTACCTCGCGGGCAGAACGACGACCACAGTGGCCTACTGACGCACCACTACACCGAAGCCGTCCCGAATGACGAACAGAGTGAGGTGTGGTCGGCTCTTCAAAACAACAAAGCATCTAGTGATGACGGCAATTCATCAACATTTAACTTATTAAAATCCTTTAAGCCGTCTAGGCGTAGACTAAGCTATACATATATTGCAGCAGAGAAACGGCCATTGCCGTGCGCGACCCATTAACACCAAAACCCGAAAAACGTTTTACTTTTGCAAAAAAAATTGGGGTAAAAAGGGGCGGCGAATTGCCGAACGGCCCCGGGCGGCAGAAACCCACGCTACGCCAGTGCCCAGACCTAATAGCAATATTACAAAAAAAGTTTCAAATCCATCCAGTAACTTCGGAGATTAGCGTGTACAAATAGACAAACGGACAAACAGACAGAATTTATTTTCTAGATTCATACTCCTTTACTGATTCTTAGCCTAACAGAGTATTTTTTTTCTAAACATATTCAATGTACAAAAATATTTTTTTTAGTGTTTTATTATATGTATGAAATATAAATATAATAACACAGTAGAGAGTAACGGAGTCTAGTGACGTGCCCGGTAAAGGCAAGGCTCGCCTCCTATTACGTGGGACCACTGGGACCTAAAAATTCATGGCGAAATGTGGGTGTAATATTACATCTCTGCCTACCCCGTCAGGGATACAGGTGTGCGTGAGCCTATAAAAAGAATATAGATATACAAATAATAGCGGATGCCGCAGCTACGCTCATCTATTTTATATACTTATGCAGTTTATCGGTTGAGGTATTCTATCGGATTTATACGGATGACACTGATTTCATCACGAGTGGATCGACCCCACGGAACAGACAAAACAGTGATTTTCTGTGCCGTGATCCACCCATCAAAGGAAATACTACGCTCTCACGGAATATAAACGGCAACTAATATAGTGCCTGAGATTAGCGTGTCCAATCAAACAAACTCTTCAGCATTATAATACTAATTTAGAAATTGCATCTGGCATCACTAAAATGACATTATAAATGTCAGTCAGATTAAGTCAGATAAGTCAGTTGAATTATTACCTTTGTTGTTTTCTTTCAAACTTAATTATTTCGCCTACATTATATTAAGTAAGTATTATTCTATCATCGTTTACCTATTCATTGTCAACGAGATACATAGTAAACCAATCCTATTATTTGTCTTTAATTCTCTTAAACTTACTCTTTCAGATCTTTCGTGTTCAGTTTAGCTGAAATAGTGCGCAGATCGAGTTTGAAACGTCTCAGGAGTGTAAGAAGCAAGTAGATCATAAGACATGTGGATAAAAGGACTTCAACACTAAGCAGTTTTGAATAAATTGACAAATGTTGAAAGATGTCGCACAATAAACAAATTGCAGTGACAAACCACTAGGTATGTATTCTAAAGATTAGGATGTTATTTTTATCTGTATTTATACCAATGGTTAGTAAATATAGTTACTTTGTGATATTTTCCCAAGCCAGTATTTCAAATTACTAAATGCATGTGGTTTTAAAGTCAGTCAGTTTAAAAACAAACAATATTCAGAAAATTTTTAGTTATACAATAACTAAAAATTTTCTGAATATTGTTCTGAAATTCATAAAAAAATTATAGGTAACCTCTAAGTCTGTCATAGTCTTAATAAATATATAATTTGTTGGCAAACTGAAATGATATATTATTATTTTGATAAATACAGGAGTAATAAAAAATATCATTAAATAAGGTCATGTCTTTTTTACTTATTTCAATGTTTAATAATTTCTTGTTTTTAGCTAACTACGGCAGACTTCAAGAACCGAGACTAGGCAAGAATATGAAGTGTGCAACAATATTAGTACCTACTGAAATAATGAGTCCACCAATTGGACATGTCTTGGTGTAGCAAGAATATGAAGTCTGTGGCAATATTAGTACTAAAATAATGAGTTGACAAATTGGACATGTCTCGGTGTAGCAAGAATATGAAGTCTGCAGCAATATTAGTACGGAAATAATGAGTTCACAAATTGGACATGTCTCGGTGTAGCAACAATATGAAGTCTGTGGCAATATTAGTACTGAAATAATGAGTTCACAAATTGGACATGTCTCGGTGCAGCAAGAATATGAAGTCTGAGGCAATATTAGTACTGAAATAAGGAGTTTACAATTTGAACATGTCTCGGTGTAGCATGTTATGGAACACTTGAGTTTAATTTATAGTAGCTGAGATTAGCTTTACAAGTTTATTAGGTATTGAATGTACCTGTGTATTGTATTGTAGTTCTTTTTTAACAGAAACCAGTTTTATGTTTAATCACTGGACTTAATATGCAGCAAGTATAGTTTGTGTGAATGTAAAAACGAATTTTATTATTAAGAGACATAATTAATTAGGACTGTCTAATAGTGTTTTCATAAATATACTCAATTTATGTAAAATATTTCCAAGATCTTACTTCTTACATGGATTGTTTTGTATTTATAAAATAATATTGTATTTCAAATAAAGGAAAAGCATAATATTGTAACATATATATATTTAGTGAATGCATAACACATATACAGAATAAAACATTGTATGTTGTTCTTTCTTTATCAAAATATACATATTTTTGTCAAGATTACATAATTTCATTTTTCCCTGCAACAAAACATAAGTTGCCTCAAGCAGTGAGATGAAGTAATTGCTTGTGGCAGTTTGGTCCACTCATTTACTGCCTTTCTGTAACTCTGTCTATACTGCCATATACATAACATGATTGAGACATGAATTGTCATATCATGTAAACAGCCATCAACGGCTCATCAATCTTGATGCAAATTCCAATTTGCCTGTTCCCATTAGATGATATTCCTCTTCTTCTGATTTGATAATTCTTCTGTAACAAACAATATTCAAATTTAATGATATAATTTAATTGACAAAGGTAGCTATACTCCCTATAATCAGCAATTATTATTTACAGTTAGATGAACTAACTTTTGAAATTTAGTAAAAAGGAGTAAATGTTAATGAGTCAAAGTGCATAGTACATATAAATTTGATGTAGTGCAATTACGACAATAGGTACATTTGATGCTTCATAATATATATTACATAACAAGAACATGAAAATATTATTTTCAATTGTGTGCCATCACATCAATGATTGAATGGTTTGAGTATAGGGATGTGTTGAATTGCTGTAGCTATCATCTTAATAAAAATAACCGTTCCCTGTTGACAATTTAGAAAACGTTTTTCAACATAAAAAAATTAACAATTACATTGAACTTTGGTGTGCGTCAGGATGGCTGGACCATGAGAGATTTTGGAGGTTTGAACAATACCAAACTTTTGTACCTATTTTATACTATTTGGTACCAGACATCAAAAATTTTGTACCTCGCTAAAGAGGGAAAACTATTACGAGGAAAGTGGCCAGCCATTCTGACTTCAGAATGGCTGGACCAAACCGGTTTCACCTAGTTGTAGGCGTTATAACTAGTTCATCTTTTCGTTAAAATATAGTACCTAATTGGTACCTGAACATATGTTTTTCTTATATTTTTTCGATAATCCGTAAATAAGTTACACCTACAAGAAGAATTCGCACTTGCCCGGTTTTTCTACCCGACTGCTGCGAAGCCCAAAAGGAGTGTTATTTAAGCCAGTAGTGAAAAAATATTGTGAAATTGCATGGAAAATCGAAATACAATCAAAATAGTAACAATTTTATTTTCCCATACAAACTGTTCCTACCACAGAACAGTTAAAAGGAGTAGAATGGCCTTGTGGGCGTGGCAGGCGCGCCTTACTTGTGATCAAACGCTCATATTTCGACTAAATTTGATTGACCGGTCAACAATCGCGCTCATATTGCGACAGCGTACGAAGCTCCGCGAAAACAAAATAATTATGCCATCTTGCGCTGTTATAACGTGTAGAAAAAGAAGCCAGGCATGTAATATGGCTCGAGAAAGGATTTGTTTTCACCGGTAAGTCCAAAAACCTTAAAATACAAATTATATTTGTAATTATTGCAATAGTATTATGTAGTTTGTAGACAAAATGATACTATCGCAAGCACATAAAAAATATACATTGCTGGCAATACGTGGGTACCATCTATTACTACGTAGGCGATTGCGCAATGTATTTCGTTCACTGCGAACGTCGCATGCGACTAGTCAATGAATACATCGCGTAGACCGGCCACTACTACTCGAAGCGGCCGGTCGACGCGTGTGAGCAATTTAGTGATGTGCTTGTGCAGATCTACTAACGTGGTCTATCGACAGCATTACAATGAATTAATTGCTTTTGGTTTACATATTTTTCAATTTGTCAACCGTTTCAACACATTCGGAAGATGAATTTATATTTTTACTTATTTTGATCTTTTTACAGTCTAGTATAGAAATAGAAATGCGTAACCAGCTTTTGTAAAGTAAGTATGTAAATTAAATTTAAGTTGATATACGGTGGTGTGTTTTTGTGTTTGAATTATTATAATATATGATATGCCTTATCCTCGTGCTATTATTATGGTTTTTATTTGATAATATAATAATATTCTACCATATACGCACATCACCATCTAGTCCTTAACTAAGGAGAGCTTGTACAATGGGTACTAGACAATGGATAAACAAACATATGTATTTCCTTTTTTTGTAAATACATTCATATTATACATAGGGACACCCAGACTACGATAAACATCCATGTTCATGCACAAGCATATTTGACTTGAACGGGAATCTCGTTTAATTTTGTGATTAACTAAATAATATTTTTAGCATCATTTTGTTTATTTTGATTATATTGTTATCTGAAAATTCCCTTCTTTTATTTCTTTAATTTACAGGGTACCCAAAAAATATTTTGTACAATTATAAATTGAAGAATCGATAACTTTTCAATTTAGTCAATCACTAGTGCATATGAGAGATAAATTGCTTTTGCACAGCACAACGATATCGTTCAATGTTCTTGTGTGAGTAAGTTTGACAGCGCATGGTAAATAAACGCTATGTTTGGCAGGATAAAGTCTATAATTGATTTTTTTGCACGTTCTGATTAAAAAATTGCAGGTGTGTGCGCGACTGTGTTTCTATTGATTTTACTAAAGTGTATGTGTAGTAGTAGCCGTGTGGTAGGGGCAAACTGGCGACAAAGGTTTCCGATACATTTTCGTCTAGAGGGCATATCTACTATAATTAATATATCTATTGTTCCTACCTATCAAAAATTTTATGCGTGCGTTCCGAAGGGATAGGTAGTAGGTAGGTAGTGGGTAGGCAGTAGGTAGGCAGTAGGTAGGCAGTAGGTAGGCAGTAGGTAGGCAGTAGGTAGGCAGTAGGTAGGCAGTAGGTAGGCAGGAGGTAGGCAGGAGGTAGGCAGGCGGTAGGCAGGCGGTAGGCAGGCGGTAGGCAGGCGGTAGGCAGGCGGTAGGCAGGCGGTAGGCAGGCGGTAGGCAGGCGGTAGGCAGGAGTTGGCAGGCGGTAGGTAGGTAGTAGGTAGATTATCGAAAAAAAATCATAACACACATAAATAAGTGGAGATACCAACAGACTGCCATGCAAAGGGTATCGGGTTCGAATCCACGGCGCGCACCAATGAATTTTCGGAGTTATGTGCGTATTGAATTGTTAATTGCCTCCGTGGTCCAGTGGATAGTGTATGCGACTGCAGATTGGAGGTCCCGGGTTCGATTCCCGGGTCGGGCAAAATTGTTACTGAGTTTTTCCAAGTTCTCAGTAGCAGCACGAAGTCTGGTGATGTGCCCGGTAGTGGCAATAGGCTCGCCCCCTATTATGTGGGACCTAAAAATTCATGGCGAAATGTGGGTGTAATGTTACACCTCTGTCTACCTTCGAGGATACACGCGTGAGTAGATGATTGATGATGAAATGATGAATTGTCAATTATCGCTTGTCCCGTACCTCGGAAAACATGTTAAGCTGTCGGTTCCGGTTGTCATGAAGATCTTTGACAGTCGTTACAGGGCGTCAGTACCTTCTACAAAAACTGACACTAGTCTAACCTATGGAATATCGCTCTGCCTTCGGGTTGCGGAGGTCAGACAGGCAGTCGCTCTGTGGAAAAGCTTATATTCAGCCAAATCCGGTTCGACTAGGAAGCGGATAGCCCTAGATTGAAACTGGGATAACGCTAAGAGAATGATGATCGCTTTAAAAATAAGTAATTAAATTAAAATAAAACAAGTATTTAACTGCCTACTACCTGCCAACTACTACTACCTATGACCTACATAGTCGTCAAGTTTTCTTAAATGTAATTTCAATTTCTGAACGCACGCATAAAATGTTTGATAGGTAGGAAAAGTTTGTATGGGAAAATAAAATTGTTACTATTTTGATTGTATTTCGATTTTCCATGCAATTTCACAATATTTTTTCACTACTGGCTTAAATAACACTCCTTTTGGGCTTCGCAGCAGTCGGGTAGAAAAACCGGGCAAGTGCGAATTCTTCTTGTAGGTGTAACTTATTTACGGATTATCGAAAAAATATAAGAAAAACATATGTTCAGGTACCAATTAGGTACTATATTTTAACGAAAAGATGAACTAGTTATAACGCCTACAACTAGGTGAAACCGGTTTGGTCCAGCCATTCTGAAGTCAGAATGGCTGGCCACTTTCCTCGTAATAGTTTTCCCTCTTTAGCGAGGTACAAAATTTTTGATGTCTGGTACCAAATAGTATAAAATAGGTACAAAAGTTTGGTATTGTTCAAACCTCCAAAATCTCTCATGGTCCAGCCATCCTGACGCACACCTCTGTAATCCACACTGTTGATCGGTATTACCGGTAATGGTGGTTAATATAGCATATAGCACAATAGCACAGCACGCTAATTTTATTTCGCATCTAATAGCAAGTTCATTCGGCCCTCGTTCGTGCTATAAAATAGCATATAGCATATCAATCAAACATCGCGCCGACGCGACGGCACATCGCACTTCGCACGTTCGCAGCGCTGCGAATTGCGATATTTGCGATCAGTCTTCGCGTGCTAATGCGAGCAGCCAGACGTGAACTTGCGTAGCGTGCGAATATTAGCTGTTCGACGGCTCGCGCGATTTAAGTAGGCATATAAGTACGCGACTTATATTACGTTCTCAAAAGTTAAGTGTTTTGTGTTTGATTAAAAAAGACTGTGATAGGACACGTAATACTGTGTATCTATGAATGATCTGTGTAACATGTGTGTTAAAATGATTTAAATAACTCAATATAATTTATTATATACAGTCCTAAGCCTGAAAAGTATGAAGGAAAATTAATTGACTTATTTATTATTAATTAGTTGGTTAATATTAGTTTGTTGTGCATAATGATTACATTTTATACTTAGAAGAAATGTACAAATATGTATATATATTCTTTATTCATGTGTAACATTACAGTTCACCATGTTATCTGCCCACGCGTAAAGTCTTCAGACTCGTTAGGCAAATAGCATGTTTGTCGACGCTATATGCGCGAGACCTACGTTCAAATATAGATAGCGCGACAGCGCGCTATATCGTACATGTGCTAAAACTAGCGGTCACACGAAGGGTGTTGACGCTTCGCACGATAACATGCTATATTATAGCATTTTCAATAGCATGCTAAAAAAAATTAGCATATAGTTCATAGCATGCGATTGATAAATAGCAGATTCGAACATCATTAATTACCGGGCCCCCGTTTGCACGCTCTCGTTCAAAGAAGGTCCTCAAACGAAGCACTAACTCACGGCTTTGAGAGTTTAAAACTATATTTTTTGTTATTTTTGGCATTGTACCTACCAAATAAAACACAACAAAAAATCAGCAGAATCACAAACCGCATACAAGGCGCTCGTACTGACGTATTCGATCGCAATATGGCCGCTCCTATTCATCGATTTTATGCAGATTCAATGGTGCCAATCTCTACTGACAGAGGGTTCGTTTCATGCATCTGACATTTTGAGGATTATATTTTATTATATTTAAATAATTTATTTACAGTTAATAATAATTATAAAAATAGAGAGAGACATACTAGTATCAATTTACTTTGTAATTTATAGATATTTTTTTTTAATAATTGTTTTCTTTTGCCAATTTATTTAGTAAAGCCAAAATATAAGTTGAAAGTAGTATGCGTGATACGTAAAATGAGAACCTTCATGCATATCATCATACAGCGAAAATACTATAATATAGGTACAATTGGGAAAATAGTTGCAGATTCTTTTTAACATATTATTTAATAATTGTTCATTTAAAAATTTGCTTTTAAATACACCTAATACAAAAAAACTTATTTTAGGATAGCAATTAAATATGAAGCAAAGGTTAATCATGACGCTCAATGGATTTTCGTCATGTTCACCCACTGAAATGACAACTCTATCTGCCTCATTTACATTGCATGTCTTCATTGGTTCTAATATTTTTTGTGTACTGGCATAGAGGGTCTAGTACGAGTTTTCCAACGACTTATCCGTTGTAGAGAATGGACAGCTCGATGTGCTTCACTCCATTTCGACTGATCCGCAGTACGAGCTCTCGAAATGGCACGGCGGGCAGGCCATTTCCGATCATCTGCACACATACGCACATAGGCCACGCCCTCTATTTCTCTCTCTTTTTAACTACTCGGAAAGAAAGAGATGAAGTATACGCATTCATTTTGACATTTTTGACACGACGGAGATGGCAAACCAGAATACCAGATTTAAAATACATGAGTGTTGACAATTTTTATATATTTTTTTGTAATATAATTAGTCATGAATTATTTTGATTATTTATTTAATTGTTTTATTTGCAACGTGAAATTAATCCTGCAATAAAATTAACAAAATCTTATTATTAAATGTAATGTAATTTATATGGAATTTTGTTTTACGACCATACACGACTAACAATTTATCTAATGTAACAACACTGTAAAATCAGAAGTCTTAATTAATGTTGCCAAAGGCAATTATTTTTGGGAATTTAACTTTTAATTAGGTACATCTTTATCTTTATTAAATTATTTTATTTATTATTATATATATTATATATATTTCTTGTGTTCGTGTGTATGTCACTGAACTCCTCCTAAACGACTGGACCGATTATGATGAAATTTTTTGTGTGTGTTCAAGAGGACTTGACAATGGTTTTGATTCACAATTTAATGCAAATAATGTGTACCACATGGATGGTAGAACCAATATGCTTTGAGATATACATGACTATATCTGAAATGATACGTCGAAAATTTTCTTATTAATTTTAATTAGAACTCCAAGTCACTACTTACTCCGCGTCACATATTGTAAAAAACAACGTCTAATTATAAATTATATATTATAAATATAATATTATGAACTAGCTGTCACACGTGGCTCCGCGCGAGTGGATGTATGAGACGAATAATTTCACTCGGATATACTGATGCAATGGCCATGAAGTCGTGTTCATAATATAAGAACAGAATTAGTGAAATAGTAGAACCAACGTATTCGTAGCCTCATCACCTCATGTGAAATTGTTAATAGGCTAATTGCGAATCTATTACTGTGTTAATATTGTATATTCTGGTAATAGATTAGTAACTTAAGCCGTTTGTGTTATTCATTGGACTAAACAACAAAAATCTTCATTATTTGCTATCATTGAACAATAGAATCATCTGATTGAAGAATAGAAAAGTTGAGTATTAAAGTTACTTATTCTAGTTATCCCGATTGTATATACGACTCGATTAAGTACCTATTTCTTATGTCATCTGACCTCCGCAACTTAAAATGATAATATGGTTTTGACCAGAATCAGGATATTTCAAGCTACTGCCGCTACTTACTCCTTACAAAGACGGTCAAAGATCTTTATGACAGAAGGAACCAACGGATTAACGTACTCTACGGTCACATTGCAGCACACAATAACCACAAAATAAAAAAAAACGCTATGGTTTCGAACTCAAGTCTCTCTAATATAAGTTTCTGTCTCTCTTATATTATGTATACAATCTACCCATGTATTTGAAGATTAGAGAGGCATATTTGACAACAGCTCCATACAAAATACATATGTCAATACTAGCTGTCGCTAACGGCTCCGCCCGCGTGGATGTCGGTTATCGCGATAAAAACTATGTCCTTCCTCGGGTCTTTAATTGCTCGAAGAATTATGAATATGGATCTCTCAACAAGAAATCCTCTTAATATTGGACAACTAATGCTAAGCCGTCGAGTCTGTATATTGTATAATTATAGTATAGTGCAGATGGGATCTTATAACTCCTCACCAGATGTTTCAGATCTCTGATTTTTATTAGGCAACAGAAAAGCTCATCAGACTAAATAACTTTATCTAACACGTCATGGCTATATGTTTTAACGTAGCTGGGCTCTCCGCATCAGATGTTCGAGATCTTCAAATAATCTCTCATCAGAAAATGCTCATCAGGCATAATGTTTTTTGCCAAACCGCATTTTTATGTTTTATAGTTTCGCCGGGCTGCACAGTGTTCGGCGTAGAACAAGCCAGGTGGACAAAAATATATTTTCAGTCATTATAATATATAATACTATATTATTAAATAAATTATGCCGTGTGGTTGACGGCATAGAATACAAGTGTCACCACCCCCTATCTTCCCGTGGGTGTCGTAAGAGGTGACTAAGGAATAACACGATGCAAATACCATCTTTGCGTAGAGACGGAAAACTTGACATCAAACCCTATACGACTGCCTCGTTGGTCTCGCGGCATAAATGTGCGCGTGGGATCGGGAGGTCCCGGGTTCGATTCCTGGGTCGGGGAGTGTTATTGGGTTTTTCTGTCACGAAATTCTCAGCAGCAGCACGGAGTCTGGAAATGTGCCCGGTACGGCAATAGGCTCGCCCCTTATTACGTGGGACTAAAGTATATCTGGCGAGAAGTGGGTGTAGAAATACACCTCTGCCTACCCCTTCGGGCATAAAAGGCGTGACGTTATGTATGTATACAAAAATTATAAACTGACATATATTATACAAAAATTACAAACTGACATATTTATACAAAAATTATTAACTGACATATTCATAAAAAATAATAGTCAATTCAAATCAAATAATAAATATAAAAAGAACCACCAAGATCACAAGATGTAGGCTCCAAGTTGTTTATTTGTTCCAAAACATTATTACTCTCGATTTTTGTTAATTCCGTAGTTTCTTTGGCAAAAATGAATTTAATTGAACGGCAAAACATCGTCGACGATGGATGAGGCTTTTGCCAGATAATGTTGTTACCTTAGTCGATTAACCTAAGAGAAACAAATGAAAAAACGAAAAGGAACTCATCAGTGTCTTCGCTATTGTCAAATCTCTGTTTATAACCACTATGATGATTTTGATGATAGACCACCCATTTACTTATAAGAGTAAACGAGGAATTGTGGAGCACGCTTGTGACAACTTCTCTCTGAGCTTCTAACTAACCGTTCTGCAGTTTTATTTAAAATAGCTTGTAGCTCAATTTCTGCTCGAGATTGTGTCACAACAACGTGATTCTCGGAAGGATAACACGCTTTTTTTATTTAACAATTCATTCATATGATGGAAACACGTGATGTCCGACTTTCATAGTCCATGTCCTAGTCTGCTTGTATGAGTGACTTGTTGATTTTGAATCAATATAATACGTTAATGCCTCGTCACTACTCAGCGGTCTATTACTTTGCACAGCACTTGGTTGTTGAAGGCCAATACATACACTTACGGAAGCTGAAGCTTCTTTATAACTCTGGCAACGTTCTTATGTCCAGTTGACCATGCAGTTACCTCTGCTGCAGTCATTAATTCTCCAACACTTCGCGATTGAACTAGATCTTCAACTCTACGTTTTTTAGTTTTAAAAGACGAATCTTCGAAGACTTTTTTAGGCCTGCCAGGCCGAAAAAGGTCAGCGGAGAAGGCTGTGGTTGAGTCGATCGCATACAAAATTCTATCTCATCGCCTTCCAGCCACATCTTATTTTTATTAAGGAAACGCTCTTTTGACTTTCCTGAAGAAACCCATTTTGTAGAAATTTTCTAAGAAATACTAGCTAATTTCATCTTAATTTCCCTTTGACATTCTTCAGTAATGTCAAAGAAATCAAACTAAGATGAAATAAACTCAAATAAACGATCATTTCTATCGCTTTTTTCGAGCTTTAGCCATTTTTCGAAAAGCTCTATTTTACTAATAGAGTAAAGCTTTTCTGAAAAATAAGAAAAAAAAATAGTTGTACTCAAGTGTGTTACGTAAAATACATATATGCCATAATCATCCATAGTCATGCAGCTAAAACATATCAAAACTTCAGCCTAGATACAAGAGGATACATGGCTTTTCCAAGCTTGATAAGTTCGAAAACAAAGATAAAACATCATTTTTCGCATTAAAAGGATTCTTACAAGAAAAAATATTATACCTACATAGGTACCTCCAGAAGTAAAATCCATCACTAAAACTTTAAACAAAATAAGAACTTTTGCCATGAGGTGTTAGCACAAGTGTAGCAAAATGCCACTGACCTATTTCTTTAATTGCATTTACCTCATTAGCTTACTTTAATAAACGATGACTCATCAGTATGGAATGTTACACGTAAACAATTCTTGGAATCAGGGGTTTAGGGGTGTTGTTTACAGGTAGAAAGTAACTAATTCCGGGAATTTGATAATGACTTCTGTCCACATAGCCTGTTCTAGGGCGGACACTGTGGGCTGTTGTGGTTCTGCATCAGGTGTTCCACTTTCCAAAATCAATTAATATAGACTATAATTATGTTGACCCAGACCTAATAGCAATATTACAAAAAAAGTTTCAAATCCATCCAGTAACTTCGGAGATTAGCGTGTACAAATAGACAAACGGACAAACAGACAGAATTTATTTTCTAGATTCATACTCCTTTACTGATTCTTAGCCTAACAGAGTATTTTTTTTCTAAACATATTCAATGTACAAAAATATTTTTTTTAGTGTTTTATTATATGTATGAAATATAAATATAATAACACAGTAGAGAGTAACGGAGTCTAGTGATGTGCCCGGTAAAGGCAAGGCTCGCCTCCTATTACGTGGGACCACTGGGACCTAAAAATTCATGGCGAAATGTGGGTGTAATATTACATCTCTGCCTACCCCGTCAGGGATACAGGTGTGCGTGAGCCTATAAAAAGAATATAGATATACAAATAATAGCGGATGCCGCAGCTACGCTCATCTATTTTATATACTTATGCAGTTTATCGGTTGAGGTATTCTATCGGATTTATACGGATGACACTGATTTCATCACGAGTGGATCGACCCCACGGAACAGACAAAACAGTGATTTTCTGTGCCGTGATCCACCCATCAAAGGAAATACTACGCTCTCACGGAATATAAACGGCAACTAATATAGTGCCTGAGATTAGCGTGTCCAATCAAACAAACTCTTCAGCATTATAATACTAATTTAGAAATTGCATCTGGCATCACTAAAATGACATTATAAATGTCAGTCAGATTAAGTCAGATAAGTCAGTTGAATTATTACCTTTGTTGTTTTCTTTCAAACTTAATTATTTCGCCTACATTATGCTGAGTAAGTATTATTCTATCATCGTTTACCTATTCATTGTCAACGAGATACATAGTAAACCAATCCTATTATTTGTCTTTAATTCTCTTAAACTTACTCTTTCAGATCTTTCGTGTTCAGTTTAGCTGAAATAGTGCGCAGATCGAGTTTGAAACGTCTCAGGAGTGTAAGAAGCAAGTAGATCATAAGACATGTGGATAAAAGGACTTCAACACTAAGCAGTTTTGAATAAATTGACAAATGTTGAAAGATGTCGCGCGATAAACAAATTGCAGTGATATACAAACCACTAGGTATGTATTCTAAAGGTTAGGATGTTATTTTTATCTGTATTTATACCAATGGTTAGTAAATATAGTTACTTTGTGATATTTTCCCAAGCCAGTATTTCAAATTACTAAATGCATGTGGTTTTAAAGTCAGTCAGTTTAAAAACAAACAATATTCAGAAAATTTTTAGTTATACAATAACTAAAAATTTTCTGAATATTGTTCTGAAATTCATAAAAAAATGATAGGTAACCTCTAAGTCTGTCATAGTCTTAATAAATATATAATTTGTTGGCAAACTGAAATGATATATTATTATTTTGATAAATACAGGAGTAATAAAAAATATCATTAAATAAGGTCATGTCTTTTTTACTTATTTCAATGTTTAATAATTTCTTGTTTTTAGCTAACTACGGCAGACTTCAAGAACCGAGACTAGGCAAGAATATGAAGTGTGCAACAATATTAGTACCTACTGAAATAATGAGTCCACCAATTGGACATGTCTTGGTGTAGCAAGAATATGAAGTCTGTGGCAATATTAGTACTAAAATAATGAGTTGACAAATTGGACATGTCTCGGTGTAGCAAGAATATGAAGTCTGCAGCAATATTAGTACGGAAATAATGAGTTCACAAATTGGACATGTCTCGGTGTAGCAACAATATGAAGTCTGTGGCAATATTAGTACTGAAATAATGAGTTGACAAATTGGACATGTCTCGGTGTAGCAAGAATATGAAGTCTGCAGCAATATTAGTACGGAAATAATGAGTTCACAAATTGGACATGTCTCGGTGTAGCAACAATATGAAGTCTGTGGCAATATTAGTACTAAAATAATGAGTTGACAAATTGGACATGTCTCGGTGTAGCAAGAATATGAAGTCTGCAGCAATATTAGTACGGAAATAATGAGTTCACAAATTGGACATGTCTCGGTGTAGCAACAATATGAAGTCTGTGGCAATATTAGTACTGAAATAATGAGTTCACAAATTGGACATGTCTCGGTGCAGCAAGAATATGAAGTCTGAGGCAATATTAGTACTGAAATAAGGAGTTTACAATTTGAACATGTCTCGGTGTAGCATGTTATGGAACACTTGAGTTTAATTTATAGTAGCTGAGATTAGCTTTACAAGTTTATTAGGTATTGAATGTACCTGTGTATTGTATTGTAATTATTTTTTTACAGAAACCAGTTTTATGTTTAATCACTGGACTTAATATGCAGCAAGTATAGTTTGTGTGAATGTAAAAACGAATTTAATTATTAAAATACATAATTAATTAGGACTGTCTAATTGTGTTTTCATAAATATACTCAATTTATGTAAAATTTATAGTAGCAGAGATTAGCTTTACAAGTTTATTAGGTATTGAATGTACCTGTGTATTGTATTGTAGTTATTTTTTCACAGAAACCAGTTTTATGTTTAATCACTGGACTTAATATGCAGCAAGTATAGTTTGTGTGAATGTAAAAACGAATTTTATTATTAAGAGACATAATTAATTAGGACTGTCTAATAGTGTTTTCATAAATATACTCAATTTATGTAAAATATTTCCAAGATCTTACTTCTTACATGGATTGTTTTGTATTTATAAAATATTATTGTATTTCAAATAAAGGAAAAGCATAATATTGTAACATATATATATTTAGTGAATGCATAACACATATACAGAATAAAACATTGTATGTTGTTCTTTCTTTATCAAAATATACATATTTTTGTCAAGATTACATAATTTCATTTTTCCCTGCAACAAAACATAAGTTGCCTCAAGCAGTGAGATGAAGTAATTGCTTGTGGCAGTTTGGTCCACTCATTTACTGCCTTTCTGTAACTCTGTCTATACTGCCATATACATAACATGATTATAGAGACATGAATTGTCATATCATGTAAACAGCCATCAACAGCTCATCAATCTTGATGCAAATTCCAATTTGCCTGTTCCCATTAGATGATATTCCTCTTCTTCTGATTTGATAATTCTTCTGTAACAAACAATATTCAAATTTAATGATATAATTGACAAAGGTAGCTATACTCCCTATAATCAGCAATTATTATTTACAGTTAGGTGAACTAACTTTTGAAATTTAGTAAAAAGGAGTAAATGTTAATGAGTCAAAGTATTTTTTAATTTGATGTAGTGCAATTACGACAATAGGTACATTTGATGCTTCATAATATATATTACATAACAAGAACATGAAAATATTATTTTCAATTGTGTGCCATCACATCAATTATTGAATGGTTTGAGTATAGGGATGTGTTGAATTGCTGTAGCTATCATCTTAATAAAAATAACCGTTCCCTGTTGACAATTTAGAAAACGTTTTTCAACATAAAAAAATTAACAATTACATTGAACTTTGGTGCGTGATCAATGTTAGTTAGGTTAGATAGGTCCATAATTTGTAGGTTCTATTATTAGGTTATTCAAATACTACCTACTATGAAATAATAATTATAATCGCAGTTCAAGGTCCACACCTATAGTTATCTATCATCTTCACACAGTATAAAGATGTAGTGTATCGTTTTTCTCGTATTTCCTTCTTAAGTTTATGGAACTAACACAACGATACCTACATTCCTACCTCTAAACAATTAATATCTACTTACAAGTTTGCGAAACAAAGGATCTATTGTTGTAATTAACTTGTTGTGAACCGCCCCGTTATTTTAATTAAATCCATTACATATTTAGGTATATATTTAGGTACGTTGCTAGCAAAGTAGACATGACAAAGATATGTTTAGAGAGCCTGTGTAACAGAAAATGTTAAGGTTTGATCACTTCAGAGGGTCTAGTACGAGTTTTCCAACGACTTATCCGTTGTAGAGAATGGACAGCTCGATGTGCTTCACTCCATTTCGACTGATCCGCAGTACGAGCTCTCGAAATGGCACGGCGGGCAGGCCATTTCCGATCATCTGCACACATACGCACATAGGCCACGCCCTCTATTTCTCTCTCTTTTTAACTACTCGGAAAGAAAGAGATGAAGTATACGCATTCATTTTGACATTTTTGACACGACGGAGATGGCAAACCAGAATACCAGATTTAAAATACATGAGTGTTGACAATTTTTATATATTTTTTTGTAATATAATTAGTCATGAATTATTTTGATTATTTATTTAATTGTTTTATTTGCAACGTGAAATTAATCCTGCAATAAAATTAACAAAATCTTCTTATTATTAAATGTAATGTAATTTATATGGAATTTTGTTTTACGACCATACACGACTAACAATTTATCTTATGTAACAACACTGTAAAATCAGAAGTCTTAATTAATGTTGCCAAAGGCAATTATTTTTGGGAATTTAACTTTTAATTAGGTACATCTTTATCTTTATTAAATTATTTTATTTATTATTATATATATTATACATATTTCTTGTGTTCGTGTGTATGTCACTGAACTCCCCCTAAACGACTGGACCGATTATGATGAAATTTTTTGTGTGTGTTCAAGAGGACTTGAGAATGGTTTTGATTCACAATTTAATGCAAATAATGTGTACCACATGGATGGTAGAACCAATATGCTTTGAGATATACATGACTATATCTGAAATGAACTCCAAGTCACTACTCCGCGTCACATATTGTAAAAATTAACGTCTTTTTATAAATTATATATTATAAATATAATATTATGAACTAGCTGTCACACGTGGCTCCGCCCGAGTGGATGTATGAGACGAATAATTTCACTCGGATATACTGATGCAATGGCCATGAAGTCGTGTTCATAATATAAGAACAGAATTAGTGAAATAGTAGAACCAACGTATTCGTAGCCTCATGTGAAATTGTTAATAGGCTAATTGCGAATCTATTACTGTGTTAATATTGTATATTCTGGTAATAGATTAGTAACTTAAGCCGTTTGTGTTATTCATTGGACTAAACAACAAAACTCTTCATTATTTGCTATCATTGAACAATAGAATCATCTGATTGAAGAATAGAAAAGTTGAGTATTAAAGTTACTTATTCTAGTTATCCCGATTGTATATACGACTCGATTAAGTACCTATTTCATATGTCATCTGACCTCCGCAACTTAAAATGATAATATGGTTTTGACCAGAATCAGGATATTTCAAGCTACTGTCGCTACTTACTCCTTACAACGACGGTCAAAGATCTTTATGACAGCAGGAACCAACGGATTAACGTACTCACATTGCAGCACGCAATAACCACAAAATAAAAAAAAACGCTATGGTTTCGAACTCAAGTCTCTCTAATATAAGTTTCTGTCTCTCTTATATTATGTATACAATATATCCATGTATTTGGAGATTAGAGAGGCATATTTGACAAAAGATCCATACAAAATACATATGTCAATACTAGCTGTCGCTCACGGCTCCACCCGCGTGGATGTCGGTTATCGCGATAAAAACTATGTCCTTCCTCGGGTCTTTAATTGCTCGAAGAATTATGAATATAGATCTCTCAACAAGAAATCCTCTTAATATTGGACAACTACTGCTAAGCCGTCGAGTCTGTATATTGTATAATTATAGTATAGTGCAGATGGGATCTTATAATTCCTCATCAGATGTTTCAGATCTCTGATTTTTATAAGGCAACAGAAAATGCTCATCAGACTGAATAACTTTATCTGACACGTCATGGCTGTATATGTTTTAGCGTAGCTGGGCTCTCCGCATCAGATGTTCGAGATCTTCAAATAATCTCCCATCAGAAAATGCTCATCAGGCATAATGTTTTTTGCCAAACCGCATTTTTATGTTTTATAGTTTCGCCGGGCTGCACAGTGTTCGGCGTAGAACAAGCCAGGTGGACAAAAATATATTTTCAGTCATTATAATATACTAGAGGACGCCAGCAGCTACGCCTGCAATTTTTTTAAATTACCCGTTTTGGCTGATCCCGTGGGAATTTCGGGAAATCCCCTCTTAGTGCACCCCTACGGTCCTCAAGGAACATACATGCCAAATTTCAGCTTGCTGCGCCCAACAGTTTCGGCTGTAGCGTGTCTGTCAGTCAGTCAGTAACGCAAGGATTTTATATATTAAGATAATACTATATTTTTAAATAAATTATGCCGTGTGGTTGAAGGCATAGAATACAAGTGTCACCACCCCCTATCTTCCCGTGGGTGTCGTAAGAGGTGACTAAGGAATAACACGATGCAAATACCATCTTTGCGTAGAGACGGAAAACTCGACATCAAACCCCATACGACTGCCTCGTTGGTCTCGCGGCATAAATGTGCGCGTGGGATCGGGAGGTCCCGGGTTCGATTCCTGGGTCGGGCAGTGTTATTGGGTTTTTCTGTCTCGAAATTCTCAGTAGCAGCACGGAGTCTGGAAATGTGCCCGGTACGGCAATAGGCTCGCACCTTATTACGTGGGACTAAAGTATATCTGGCGAAAAGTGGGTGTAGAAATACACCTCTGCCTACCCCTTCGGGCATAAAAGGCGTGACGTTATGTATGTATACAAAAATTATAAACTGACATATATTAAACAAAAATTATTTATACAAAAATTATTAACTGACATATTTATAAAAATAATAGTCAATTCAAATCAAATAATAAATATAAAAAGAACCACCAAGATCACAAGATGTAGGCTCCAAGTTGTTTATTTGTTCCAAAACTTTATTAGTCTCGATTTTTGTTAATTCCGTAGTTTCTTTGGCAAAAATGAATTTAATTGAACGGCAAAACATCGACGATGGATGAGGATTTTGCCAGATAATGTTGTTACCTTCGTCGATTAACCTAAGAGAAACAAATGAAAAAACGAAAAGGAACTCATCAGTGTCTTCGCTATTCTCAAATCTCTGTTTATAACCACTATGAGATGATAGACCACCCATTTACTTATAAGAGTAAACGAGGAATTATGGAGCACGCTTGTGACAACTTCTCTCCGAGCTTCTAACTAACCGTTCTGCAGTTTTATTAAAAATAGCATGTAGCTCAATTTCTGCTCGAGATTGTGGCACAACAACGTGATTCTCGGAAGGATAACACGCTTTTTTTTATTTAACAATTCATTCATATGATGGAGACACGTGATGTCCGACTTTCATAGTCCATGTCCTAGTCTGCTTGTATGAGTGACTTGTTGATTTTGAATCAATGTAATACGCTAATGCCTCGTCACTACTTAGCGGTCTATTACTTTGCACAGCACTTGGTTGTTGAAGGCCAATATATACACTTACGGAAGCTGGATCAATGCCAATGTTCTTTATAACTCTGGCAACGTTCTTATGTTCAGTTGACCGTGCAGCTACCTCTTCTGCAGTCATTAATTCTATCTTCGAAGACTTTTTAGGCCTGCCAGGCCGAGAAAGGTCAGCGGATGAGGTATGCGGCTGTGGTTGAGTCGATCGCATACAAATTACTATCTCATCGCCTTTCAGCCACATCTTATTCTTATAAGGAAACGCTCTTTTGACTTTCCTGAAGAAACCCATTTTGTTGCAATTTTCGAAGAAATATTGGCTAATGTCATCTTAATTTCCCTTTGACATTCTTCAGTAATGTCAGATAAATCAAACTTAGATGAAATAAACGATCATTTCTTTCGTCTTTTTCGTGCTTTAGCCATTTTTCGAAAAACTCTATTTTACTAATAGAGTAAAGCTTTTCTGAAAAAAAAAAAAGTAGTTGTACTCAAGTGTGCTACGTAAAATATATGCCATAATCGTCCATAGTCATGCAGCTAAAACATATCAAAAATTCAGCCTGGATACAAGAGGATACATGGCTTTTCCAAGCTTGATAAGTTCGAAAACAAAGATAAAACATCATTTTTTTGTGCTTTCATAGTTAGTCTACTTTACGTATGTTTATGACACATTAAAAGGATTCTTACAAGAAAATATATTATACATACCTTCAGAAGTAAAATCTATCACTGAAACTTTAAACAAAATAAGAACTGTCACCATGAGGTGTTAGCACAAGTGTAGCAAAAATGCCACTAACCTATTTCTTTAATTGCATTTACCTCATTAGCTTACTTTGATAAACGATTACTCATCAGTATGGAATGTTACACGTACCTAAACAATTCTTGGAATCAGGGGCTTAGGGGTGTTGTTTACAGGTAGAAAATACCTAATTCCGGGAATTTGATAATGACTTTTGTCCACATAGTTTGTTCTACGGCGAACACTGTGGGCTGTTGTGGTACTGCATCAGGTGTTCCACTTTCCAAAATCAATTATAGACTATAATTATGTTGACCCAGACCTAATAGCAATATTACAAAAAGAGTTTCATTCAAATCCATCCAGTAACTTCGGAGATTAGCGTGTACAAATAGACAAACTGACAAACAGACAGAATTTATTTTCTAGATTCATGCTCCTTTACTGATTCTTAGCCTAACAGAGTAATTTTTTTCTAAACATATTCAAAGTACAAAAATATTATTTTTTAAGTGTTTTATTATATGTATGAAATATAAATATAATAACACAGCAGAGAGTAACGGATTCTAGTGATGTGCCCGGTAAAGGCAATAGGCTCGCCTCCTATTACGTGGGACCACTGGGACCTAAAAATTCATGGCGAAATGTGGGTGTAATATTACATCTCTGCCTACCCCGTCAGGGATACAGGTGTGCGTGAGCCTATAAAAATAATATAGATATACAAATAATAGCGGATGCCGCAACTACGCTCATCTATTTTATATACTTATGCAGTTTATCGGTTGAGGTATTCTATCGGATTTATACGGATGACACTGATTTCATCACGAGTAGATCGTCCCCACGGAACAGACAAAACAGTGATTTTCTGTGCCGTGATCCACCCATCAAAGGAAATACTACGCTCTCACGGAATATAAACGGCAACTAATATAGTGCCTGAGATTAGCGTGTCCAATCAAACAAACTCTTCAGCATTATAATACTAATTTAGAAATTGCATCTGGCATCACTAAAATGACATTATAAATGTCAGTCAGATTAAGTCAGATAAGTCAGTTGAATTATTACCTTTGTTGTTTTCTTTCAAACTTAATTATTTCGCCTACATTATGCTAAGTAAGTATTATTCTATCATCGTTTACCTATTCATTGTCAACGAGATACATAGTAAACCAATCCTATTATTTGTCTTTAATTCTCTTAAACTTACTCTTTCAGATCTTTCGTGTTCAGTTTAGCTGAAATAGTGCGCAGATCGAGTTTGGAACGTCTCAGGAGTGTAAGAAGCAAGTAGATCATAAGACATGTGGATAAAAGGACTTCAACACTAAGAAGTTTTGAATAAATTGACAAATGTTGAAAGATGTCGCGCAATAAACAAATTGCAGTGATATACAAACCACTGGGTGTGTATTCTAAAGATTATGATGTTATTTTTCTCTGTATTTATACCAATGTTTAGTAAACTATAGTTACTTTGTGATATTTTCCCAAGCCAGTATTTCAAATTACTAAATGCATGTGGTTTTAAAGTCAGTCTAAAAATAAACAATATTCAGAAATTTTTTACAGTAATTCTACTGAAATTCATAAAAAAATTATAGGTAACCTCTAAGTCTGTCATAGTCTTAATAAATATATAATTTGTTGGCAAACTGAAATGATATATTTTGATAAATACAAGAGTAGGTAATAAAAAATATCATTAAATAAAGTCATGTATTTTTTACTTATTTCAATGTTCAATAATTTCTTGTTTTTAGCTAATTACGGCAGACTTCAAGAACCGAGAGTAGGCAAGAATAGCAAGAATGTGAAGTCTGCAGCAATATTAGTACTGAAATAATGAGTTCACCAATTGGACATGTCTCAGTGTAGCAAGAATATGAAGTCTGCGGTAATAATAGTACTGAAATAATGAGTTCACAAATTGGACATGTCTCGGTGTAGCAAGAATATGAAGTCTGCAGCAATATTAGTACTGAAATAATGAGTTCACCAATTGGACATGTCTCGGTGTAGCAAGAATATGAAGTCTGCAGCAATATTAGTACTGAAATAATGAGTTCACCAATTGGACATGTCTCGGTGTAGCAAGAATATAAAGTCTGAGGCAATATTAGTACTGAAATAAGGAGTTTACAAATTGGACATGTCTCGGTGTAGCAAGAATATGAAGTCTGTGGCATTGTTAGTACTGAAATAAGGAGTTTACAAATTGAACATGTCTCGGTGTAGCAAGAATGTAAAGTCTGCGGCATTATTAGTACTGAAATAAGGAGTTTACAAATTGGACATGTCTCGGTGTAGCAAGAATATGAAGTCTGTGGCATTATTAGTACTCAAATAAGGAGTTTACAAATTTAACATGTCTCAGTGTAGCATGTTATGGATCACTTGAGTTTATAGTAGCAGAGATTAGCTTTACAAGTTTATTAGGTATTGAATGTGCCTGTGTATTGTATTGTAGTTATTTTTTAACAGAAACCAGTTTTATGTTTAATCACTGGACTTAATATGCAACAAGTATAGTTTGTGTGAATGTATAAACAAATTTAATTAATCATTTATTATTAAAAGACATCATTAATTAGGACTGTCTAATTGTGTTTTCATAAATATACTCAATTTATGTAAAATATTTCCAAGATCTTACTTCTTACATGGTTTTTTTGTATTTATAAAATATTATTGTATTTCAAATAAAGGAAAAGCATAATATTGTAACATTAAATATATTTAGTGAATGCATAACACATATTATACAGAATAAAAAAATTGTATATTGTATGTTGTTCTGTAGCTATCATCTTAATAAAAATAACCGTTCCCTGTTGACAATTTAGAAAACGTTTTTCAACATAAAAAAATTAACAATTACATTGAACTTTGGTGCGTGATCAATGTTAGTTAGGTTAGATAGGTCCATAATTTGTAGGTTCTATTATTAGGTTATTCAAATACTACCTACTATGAAATAATAATTATAATCGCAGTTCAAGGTCCACACCTATAGTTATCTATCATCTTCACACAGTATAAAGATGTAGTGTATCGTTTTTCTCGTATTTCCTTCTTAAGTTTATGGAACTAACACAACGATACCTACATTCCTACCTCTAAACAATTAATATCTACTTACAAGTTTGCGAAACAAAGGATCTATTGTTGTAATTAACTTGTTGTGAACCGCCCCGTTATTTTAATTAAATCCATTACATATTTAGGTATATATTTAGGTACGTTGCTAGCAAAGTAGACATGACAAAGATATGTTTAGAGAGCCTGTGTAACAGAAAATGTTAAGGTTTGATCACTTCAGAGGGTCTAGTACGAGTTTTCCAACGACTTATCCGTTGTAGAGAATGGACAGCTCGATGTGCTTCACTCCATTTCGACTGATCCGCAGTACGAGCTCTCGAAATGGCACGGCGGGCAGGCCATTTCCGATCATCTGCACACATACGCACATAGGCCACGCCCTCTATTTCTCTCTCTTTTTAACTACTCGGAAAGAAAGAGATGAAGTATACGCATTCATTTTGACATTTTTGACACGACGGAGATGGCAAACCAGAATACCAGATTTAAAATACATGAGTGTTGACAATTTTTATATATTTTTTTGTAATATAATTAGTCATGAATTATTTTGATTATTTATTTAATTGTTTTATTTGCAACGTGAAATTAATCCTGCAATAAAATTAACAAAATCTTCTTATTATTAAATGTAATGTAATTTATATGGAATTTTGTTTTACGACCATACACGACTAACAATTTATCTTATGTAACAACACTGTAAAATCAGAAGTCTTAATTAATGTTGCCAAAGGCAATTATTTTTGGGAATTTAACTTTTAATTAGGTACATCTTTATCTTTATTAAATTATTTTATTTATTATTATATATATTATACATATTTCTTGTGTTCGTGTGTATGTCACTGAACTCCCCCTAAACGACTGGACCGATTATGATGAAATTTTTTGTGTGTGTTCAAGAGGACTTGAGAATGGTTTTGATTCACAATTTAATGCAAATAATGTGTACCACATGGATGGTAGAACCAATATGCTTTGAGATATACATGACTATATCTGAAATGAACTCCAAGTCACTACTCCGCGTCACATATTGTAAAAATTAACGTCTTTTTATAAATTATATATTATAAATATAATATTATGAACTAGCTGTCACACGTGGCTCCGCCCGAGTGGATGTATGAGACGAATAATTTCACTCGGATATACTGATGCAATGGCCATGAAGTCGTGTTCATAATATAAGAACAGAATTAGTGAAATAGTAGAACCAACGTATTCGTAGCCTCATGTGAAATTGTTAATAGGCTAATTGCGAATCTATTACTGTGTTAATATTGTATATTCTGGTAATAGATTAGTAACTTAAGCCGTTTGTGTTATTCATTGGACTAAACAACAAAACTCTTCATTATTTGCTATCATTGAACAATAGAATCATCTGATTGAAGAATAGAAAAGTTGAGTATTAAAGTTACTTATTCTAGTTATCCCGATTGTATATACGACTCGATTAAGTACCTATTTCATATGTCATCTGACCTCCGCAACTTAAAATGATAATATGGTTTTGACCAGAATCAGGATATTTCAAGCTACTGTCGCTACTTACTCCTTACAACGACGGTCAAAGATCTTTATGACAGCAGGAACCAACGGATTAACGTACTCACATTGCAGCACGCAATAACCACAAAATAAAAAAAAACGCTATGGTTTCGAACTCAAGTCTCTCTAATATAAGTTTCTGTCTCTCTTATATTATGTATACAATATATCCATGTATTTGGAGATTAGAGAGGCATATTTGACAAAAGATCCATACAAAATACATATGTCAATACTAGCTGTCGCTCACGGCTCCACCCGCGTGGATGTCGGTTATCGCGATAAAAACTATGTCCTTCCTCGGGTCTTTAATTGCTCGAAGAATTATGAATATAGATCTCTCAACAAGAAATCCTCTTAATATTGGACAACTACTGCTAAGCCGTCGAGTCTGTATATTGTATAATTATAGTATAGTGCAGATGGGATCTTATAATTCCTCATCAGATGTTTCAGATCTCTGATTTTTATAAGGCAACAGAAAATGCTCATCAGACTGAATAACTTTATCTGACACGTCATGGCTGTATATGTTTTAGCGTAGCTGGGCTCTCCGCATCAGATGTTCGAGATCTTCAAATAATCTCCCATCAGAAAATGCTCATCAGGCATAATGTTTTTTGCCAAACCGCATTTTTATGTTTTATAGTTTCGCCGGGCTGCACAGTGTTCGGCGTAGAACAAGCCAGGTGGACAAAAATATATTTTCAGTCATTATAATATACTAGAGGACGCCAGCAGCTACGCCTGCAATTTTTTTAAATTACCCGTTTTGGCTGATCCCGTGGGAATTTCGGGAAATCCCCTCTTAGTGCACCCCTACGGTCCTCAAGGAACATACATGCCAAATTTCAGCTTGCTGCGCCCAACAGTTTCGGCTGTAGCGTGTCTGTCAGTCAGTCAGTAACGCAAGGATTTTATATATTAAGATAATACTATATTTTTAAATAAATTATGCCGTGTGGTTGAAGGCATAGAATACAAGTGTCACCACCCCCTATCTTCCCGTGGGTGTCGTAAGAGGTGACTAAGGAATAACACGATGCAAATACCATCTTTGCGTAGAGACGGAAAACTCGACATCAAACCCCATACGACTGCCTCGTTGGTCTCGCGGCATAAATGTGCGCGTGGGATCGGGAGGTCCCGGGTTCGATTCCTGGGTCGGGCAGTGTTATTGGGTTTTTCTGTCTCGAAATTCTCAGTAGCAGCACGGAGTCTGGAAATGTGCCCGGTACGGCAATAGGCTCGCACCTTATTACGTGGGACTAAAGTATATCTGGCGAAAAGTGGGTGTAGAAATACACCTCTGCCTACCCCTTCGGGCATAAAAGGCGTGACGTTATGTATGTATACAAAAATTATAAACTGACATATATTAAACAAAAATTATTTATACAAAAATTATTAACTGACATATTTATAAAAATAATAGTCAATTCAAATCAAATAATAAATATAAAAAGAACCACCAAGATCACAAGATGTAGGCTCCAAGTTGTTTATTTGTTCCAAAACTTTATTAGTCTCGATTTTTGTTAATTCCGTAGTTTCTTTGGCAAAAATGAATTTAATTGAACGGCAAAACATCGACGATGGATGAGGATTTTGCCAGATAATGTTGTTACCTTCGTCGATTAACCTAAGAGAAACAAATGAAAAAACGAAAAGGAACTCATCAGTGTCTTCGCTATTCTCAAATCTCTGTTTATAACCACTATGAGATGATAGACCACCCATTTACTTATAAGAGTAAACGAGGAATTATGGAGCACGCTTGTGACAACTTCTCTCCGAGCTTCTAACTAACCGTTCTGCAGTTTTATTAAAAATAGCATGTAGCTCAATTTCTGCTCGAGATTGTGGCACAACAACGTGATTCTCGGAAGGATAACACGCTTTTTTTTATTTAACAATTCATTCATATGATGGAGACACGTGATGTCCGACTTTCATAGTCCATGTCCTAGTCTGCTTGTATGAGTGACTTGTTGATTTTGAATCAATGTAATACGCTAATGCCTCGTCACTACTTAGCGGTCTATTACTTTGCACAGCACTTGGTTGTTGAAGGCCAATATATACACTTACGGAAGCTGGATCAATGCCAATGTTCTTTATAACTCTGGCAACGTTCTTATGTTCAGTTGACCGTGCAGCTACCTCTTCTGCAGTCATTAATTCTATCTTCGAAGACTTTTTAGGCCTGCCAGGCCGAGAAAGGTCAGCGGATGAGGTATGCGGCTGTGGTTGAGTCGATCGCATACAAATTACTATCTCATCGCCTTTCAGCCACATCTTATTCTTATAAGGAAACGCTCTTTTGACTTTCCTGAAGAAACCCATTTTGTTGCAATTTTCGAAGAAATATTGGCTAATGTCATCTTAATTTCCCTTTGACATTCTTCAGTAATGTCAGATAAATCAAACTTAGATGAAATAAACGATCATTTCTTTCGTCTTTTTCGTGCTTTAGCCATTTTTCGAAAAACTCTATTTTACTAATAGAGTAAAGCTTTTCTGAAAAAAAAAAAAGTAGTTGTACTCAAGTGTGCTACGTAAAATATATGCCATAATCGTCCATAGTCATGCAGCTAAAACATATCAAAAATTCAGCCTGGATACAAGAGGATACATGGCTTTTCCAAGCTTGATAAGTTCGAAAACAAAGATAAAACATCATTTTTTTGTGCTTTCATAGTTAGTCTACTTTACGTATGTTTATGACACATTAAAAGGATTCTTACAAGAAAATATATTATACATACCTTCAGAAGTAAAATCTATCACTGAAACTTTAAACAAAATAAGAACTGTCACCATGAGGTGTTAGCACAAGTGTAGCAAAAATGCCACTAACCTATTTCTTTAATTGCATTTACCTCATTAGCTTACTTTGATAAACGATTACTCATCAGTATGGAATGTTACACGTACCTAAACAATTCTTGGAATCAGGGGCTTAGGGGTGTTGTTTACAGGTAGAAAATACCTAATTCCGGGAATTTGATAATGACTTTTGTCCACATAGTTTGTTCTACGGCGAACACTGTGGGCTGTTGTGGTACTGCATCAGGTGTTCCACTTTCCAAAATCAATTATAGACTATAATTATGTTGACCCAGACCTAATAGCAATATTACAAAAAGAGTTTCATTCAAATCCATCCAGTAACTTCGGAGATTAGCGTGTACAAATAGACAAACTGACAAACAGACAGAATTTATTTTCTAGATTCATGCTCCTTTACTGATTCTTAGCCTAACAGAGTAATTTTTTTCTAAACATATTCAAAGTACAAAAATATTATTTTTTAAGTGTTTTATTATATGTATGAAATATAAATATAATAACACAGCAGAGAGTAACGGATTCTAGTGATGTGCCCGGTAAAGGCAATAGGCTCGCCTCCTATTACGTGGGACCACTGGGACCTAAAAATTCATGGCGAAATGTGGGTGTAATATTACATCTCTGCCTACCCCGTCAGGGATACAGGTGTGCGTGAGCCTATAAAAATAATATAGATATACAAATAATAGCGGATGCCGCAACTACGCTCATCTATTTTATATACTTATGCAGTTTATCGGTTGAGGTATTCTATCGGATTTATACGGATGACACTGATTTCATCACGAGTAGATCGTCCCCACGGAACAGACAAAACAGTGATTTTCTGTGCCGTGATCCACCCATCAAAGGAAATACTACGCTCTCACGGAATATAAACGGCAACTAATATAGTGCCTGAGATTAGCGTGTCCAATCAAACAAACTCTTCAGCATTATAATACTAATTTAGAAATTGCATCTGGCATCACTAAAATGACATTATAAATGTCAGTCAGATTAAGTCAGATAAGTCAGTTGAATTATTACCTTTGTTGTTTTCTTTCAAACTTAATTATTTCGCCTACATTATGCTAAGTAAGTATTATTCTATCATCGTTTACCTATTCATTGTCAACGAGATACATAGTAAACCAATCCTATTATTTGTCTTTAATTCTCTTAAACTTACTCTTTCAGATCTTTCGTGTTCAGTTTAGCTGAAATAGTGCGCAGATCGAGTTTGGAACGTCTCAGGAGTGTAAGAAGCAAGTAGATCATAAGACATGTGGATAAAAGGACTTCAACACTAAGAAGTTTTGAATAAATTGACAAATGTTGAAAGATGTCGCGCAATAAACAAATTGCAGTGATATACAAACCACTGGGTGTGTATTCTAAAGATTATGATGTTATTTTTCTCTGTATTTATACCAATGTTTAGTAAACTATAGTTACTTTGTGATATTTTCCCAAGCCAGTATTTCAAATTACTAAATGCATGTGGTTTTAAAGTCAGTCTAAAAATAAACAATATTCAGAAATTTTTTACAGTAATTCTACTGAAATTCATAAAAAAATTATAGGTAACCTCTAAGTCTGTCATAGTCTTAATAAATATATAATTTGTTGGCAAACTGAAATGATATATTTTGATAAATACAAGAGTAGGTAATAAAAAATATCATTAAATAAAGTCATGTATTTTTTACTTATTTCAATGTTCAATAATTTCTTGTTTTTAGCTAATTACGGCAGACTTCAAGAACCGAGAGTAGGCAAGAATAGCAAGAATGTGAAGTCTGCAGCAATATTAGTACTGAAATAATGAGTTCACCAATTGGACATGTCTCAGTGTAGCAAGAATATGAAGTCTGCGGTAATAATAGTACTGAAATAATGAGTTCACAAATTGGACATGTCTCGGTGTAGCAAGAATATGAAGTCTGCAGCAATATTAGTACTGAAATAATGAGTTCACCAATTGGACATGTCTCGGTGTAGCAAGAATATGAAGTCTGCAGCAATATTAGTACTGAAATAATGAGTTCACCAATTGGACATGTCTCGGTGTAGCAAGAATATAAAGTCTGAGGCAATATTAGTACTGAAATAAGGAGTTTACAAATTGGACATGTCTCGGTGTAGCAAGAATATGAAGTCTGTGGCATTGTTAGTACTGAAATAAGGAGTTTACAAATTGAACATGTCTCGGTGTAGCAAGAATGTAAAGTCTGCGGCATTATTAGTACTGAAATAAGGAGTTTACAAATTGGACATGTCTCGGTGTAGCAAGAATATGAAGTCTGTGGCATTATTAGTACTCAAATAAGGAGTTTACAAATTTAACATGTCTCAGTGTAGCATGTTATGGATCACTTGAGTTTATAGTAGCAGAGATTAGCTTTACAAGTTTATTAGGTATTGAATGTGCCTGTGTATTGTATTGTAGTTATTTTTTAACAGAAACCAGTTTTATGTTTAATCACTGGACTTAATATGCAACAAGTATAGTTTGTGTGAATGTATAAACAAATTTAATTAATCATTTATTATTAAAAGACATCATTAATTAGGACTGTCTAATTGTGTTTTCATAAATATACTCAATTTATGTAAAATATTTCCAAGATCTTACTTCTTACATGGTTTTTTTGTATTTATAAAATATTATTGTATTTCAAATAAAGGAAAAGCATAATATTGTAACATTAAATATATTTAGTGAATGCATAACACATATTATACAGAATAAAAAAATTGTATATTGTATGTTGTTCTTTCTTTATCAAAATATACATATTTTTGTCAAGATTACATGATTTCATTTTGTCCCTGCAACAAAACATAAGTTGCCTCAAGCAGTGAGATGTAGTAATTGCTTGTGGCAGTTTGGTCCACTCATTTACTGCCTTTCTGTTACTCTGTCTATACTGCCATATACATAACATGATTATAGAGACATGAATTGTCATATCATGTAAACAGCCATGAGCCATCAACGGCTCATCCATCTTGATGCAAATTTCAATTTGCCTGTTCCCATTAGATGATATTTATCTTCTTCTGATTTGATAATTGTTCTGTAACAAACAATATTCAAATTTAATGATATAATATAATTGACAAAGGTAGCTACACTCCCTATAATCAGCAATTATTATTTACAGTTAGGTGAACTAACTTTTGAAATTTAGTAAAAAGGAGTAAATGTTAATGAGTCATAGTGTGCATAGTACCTATATAAATTGGATGTAATGCAACTAAGACAATATGAACATTTGATGCCTCATAATATATATTAGGTACATAACAAGAACATGAAAATATTATTTTCAATTGTGTGCCATCACATCAATCTATCGTCCATCGTGACGATCGAGTGCAACTGGTACTAGACCCTCTGAAGTAACTTTTAATATACATATTAAAACAATTTTTACTCACCTGCGTTATTTCTGGGAATGTTATGAATGAGCCTCTAATAACACTCTATGACTCAACCTTCATTAACATTCCTTTGTAGAACCCAAAATAATATTGGTATTAACAAACGGTTGGTTGAAGACAATTTTGTACGTTATCTTCGATTCTCGCTCTTTCTCAGAGTCACACTTCAGCCACATCATCTTCCTGAGCCATTACAATAAGTTTTGAAGCAAAATAACATAAGATAATGATTTTCCTTAATTTATTACACTACTCACAACACGGGCTCACCGAAATTTTTTCAGTGACAATAGAATGCTCGTTTGCTTCGGATATGGACTCGATATGCTTTATTTGTCTTGTCAAAAGTGCAACTTAAACTGCGGATTTGCCTATTTTGTTATCGTCGTCCATCATCGTCGTCGACTCGTCGATCAAAATGACACTTATACTCGCGATTTGAAAGTCGCTCCATCGGGTGACGTTCTTGCTACTCACTCCTAGGGGCGCTTTTAGAAAATGTATGGAAAATTGTTCCCGTACGATAGGCTATCGTCCATCGTGACGATCGAGTGCAACTGGTACTAGACCCTCAGGTACTTTGAGATAACTTATACATTCAAGAAAAAGACAAATATCACCTCAGTCTGCCGTGAACATGAATTCTGTAAAGAATTCGAAACGTCGTCGGCTAGTAATAAATAAAAAATATAGTTTTCTAGATCATTCGTTTCAAATGTAATAACTTAGTGAAACCAATACAACGCGATAAAATCCGTAAACTGTAGTTTAATTTCAACATTACTGTAGATTTAGAAAAAATATGTAAATTGATATTTGTATCACCAGATTTTAACCAATCGGGTGGACGGAATAAATCAGTGATTTGATTGTGTCGTGTACACGGGCAAAGCCAATTCGATTGAAAATTTGATCAGTGGTACTGGTAAAATTGTGCCGTATGGATAGGCCTTAATAAAATATCGTTATGATGAATGTATTCAGTAAACTATAGCTATCTCTTTTTTCTGTCAGGGATATCCCTAAGACAAAACGAGACAACACTTTGTTTGGTGGCTTTATGTCGATTTCGTATATATTTCTATAATGAAAAGTATCCATATTATGTAGTATTTGTCGTCTCCATATATATTCTTTTCTCAAAGGCTCGAGATACACATAACTCCAGTCAGCTCGAGTTATACTCTTTTCAACTCAATTTTTAAATGGTGAATAAATCAAAGCGCGGAGGCGTTTTTTTTCGTAGTGTACGCGCCTATCTATTTACATGTTTCTAACTTATAAAATTGGGTTACTTGCTCCAAGCATTTTGGTAATCTTGGTGCTATAATTTTAATTATCTGAGTAGTCTGCTGCAATAAAATAATACACTTGGTTGGTGACTGATCTTTGCTAGACCTCGTTTCTAATGAAGATGATATCGAATCCAAGTAGGACAGTTATAGAAACGTTTAGTGGAAAAGGCACGGTCCGCGCCCTGCGCATTGTTCAACTGTTAATCATCTTAGCCAAAAGACGTGCACTGTTGAAAGTAGGCCTCCCCGTTTGGCTTCGTTTTAAGCGACCCTCAAAAGGGTGGGTGTCCTTCCCCGGCTGCGTCGTCCAGTGTGTTCCTACACCATGTAGCAGGTACAGGAGGTCTATCCTCTGAACTCCTGTACCTGCATAATTATCGTAATGGGCATTGGTTCCCCGAGCTAAGTGGTTTACCGACTACCACTTCAGCTCGTCTATCATGACTATCTACGATGACACCATATGTAATTCGATCTCGCGGGTGTACCTATTCTAAGCATAGCTCTCAACATTACCCTCTGAATGCTCTTGGGCCTTGTGATAAGCATAGTGCATATCGAGCGACCAGATATACAAAAAATACATGTCATCTTTCAAATCTTTTAATTTCATTTAACTATCTCAAGTTCGAAAGACGAGAATAAATTTTTCAGGAAGTTTACGATCAGACAATGTAGCATACATTGGGTCGTTGGTCGTTGTGGTCGGAGGTTTTAGGTACTTTCTTATAAGATGGTGCGATTTTTTCATTTCCAAAAGGCCTTAAACTCTCTAAAGTCCCTCCCCGGCCATGGCCATGACACAGTATAAAGAGCATAAGTAGTTGTAAATTGGGGTTTCTGGATCAGAGGAGATCCAGAAACACCCAATTTACCCCATCATTCATTGTGTTCATAAATAGGTACTATTTGCTCTAATATTCAATCATTCATCAATCAGTCATTTATTTATTCTAATATTTCAATCATCAGAGCAGACCCAGAAACACTTAATTTACCCTATCATTCATTGCATTCAGAAATTTAATATTCAATCATTCAGTCATTTATTATTCTAATATTTCAATCATCCCTTCAATAATTCAGTTATTCTAGTATTCAAACATCAAAACTTCTCATTTAAACCATTCTTTCAGTCATTTTTAGTCTTATTTTTCAAAAGATATCCTCGTTAATTTTATTCCATAATATTATATCCTCATTTATATTCATTCAAATTTTCACTTAAATAGTATGTTCATTCAATTCATAATATAGCGGTGATAAAATGTTTAGTCCATTCGGCACGGTGAGCTATCAGGAATGGAATGCGCTCGGATGTCATCATGTTACCTTATTTAAGTACCTATGTTATGTGTTTGTGTTATACGATGCAATAAAATAAAACAATAAATGATATTTACTCGTTTAATTAATAGATTATTGTAATAGGTATTAATATAAAACAGAACAGTAACAATTATGGTATATTACAATATAGTGAATAATAACAATTGTGGTCTTGATTCAATATCGTCATACTTACACATATTTTTGATATTAATAATTTATTTTATTTGTTTTATTTATTCTTTATGCACAAAAATAGTACACAGGTGGACTTAATGCCTAGCGGCATTTTCTGCATGTCAACCTTTTTGGTGGTGCAGAGATAGATGAGGTAGGTGCATTAGCCTTGTGGTGAAAAATAGGATATGTATTAGATACATATTAATAATTTAGATACATTTTATAAACCATTATTATATATATATATATATATATTATATATATATATATATATATATATATATATATATATATAATTATCTTGTACTCTTATAAATATCATTAAATAACGTAGTTTTCACATATGCTGAGCACATACTTCAGCATCACAATCACATAACAATTGTTCTGATTTTGGTTTCTTCAACTTCAACACTTTCAATGGTTTCTGGATCAGAGGAGATCTAGAAACACCCAATTTACACTATCATTCCTATCATTTGTTTTATTCAGAAGAATAATCAAGGGTCTCTGTTGGTTTTTATTAACTGAATATAATAAATTAAATACAATATTAATTTATTTACGATCACAATGTTTTTCTTTTGACAATAGAAATTATGACAGAACATTTGAAAAATGTTCTTTATAAAAATATTGTTGAATTTCGTGTCCAAAGAGTTTCACATCTTCAAACTCTTTTCAACACTCCGCCTCACGAAATTAGACGATATTCAACTTTGTCCTAAGTTGGATAAATTTTGGGGCTGGCAAAGCTTTTGTTAGAATGTCTGCCTCCATGTCTTCTGTAGGACGATATTTGACATCTACATGTCCATTTTCGACTGCATCTCTTATAAAATGTTCCCTGATGCTAATATGTTTCGACTTAGTACTTATAATTGGATTATAGGCCAATTTTTGAGCGGCTTGGTTATCATTATAAATATCTATTATGTCTGTTTTTATGTTAAGTTCATTTAGCAAGTTTTTCTGGTAAATGGCTTCTTTTGATGCTTCTGTTAAGGCCATGTACTCCGCTTCTGCTGTACTAAGTGCAACTGTTCTTTGCTTTTTAGATTCCCAACTTATTGGCGTCCGGCCATACGTAAAAATGTATCCAGTCACTGACCGACGATCAATAGAGCATGATGCCCAATCAGCATCCGCTGCTCCTTCCAATTTTATTTTATTTTCTTTTATATAAGTAAGGCCTAAGTCCTTGGTTCCTTGTAAATAACGTAAAACTCTTTTTGCCGCATCAAAATGTTCATGAGTGTAGCTGTTATTGAATTGACTTAGATGGCATACAGCAAACATTATATCTGGTCGTGTGGCAACTGCTAAGTACATAAGAGAACCTATGAGATTCTGGTAAGGCAACTCTTTTTCTTTCATTGGACTTGTACTCCTTACTAGCTTTAGTCCTGTTTCCATTGGAGTGGATGCAGGTTTGCAATCTTTGCATCCAAATTTTTCCAATATGGACTCAATGTATTTTTTTTGTTTCAGTACTATTTGTGTTTCCTCTCTTTCAAAAGTTATACCAAGACAGTGTTTTATTTCACCCAAGTCTCGCATTTCAAATTTCTTCAGAATTAAATTCTTGATTTTGTTTATCTTTTCTTGAGATTTGCATGCTATTATTATGTCATCAACATATATGCTAACAATAATACACTCTCCGCCTTTCGCATATATGTACATACATGGGTCTACTTTCGTAGGTGTAAAACCTATCGATTTTAATTCGGCATCTAGCTTCATGTACCACTGCCTTCCCGACTGTTTCAAACCATAGACTGCCTTATTCAGTTTGCATACAGCATTTTCTTTGTCTAAGGTTAAGTCGCGCAACATTTTATTAGCCTTTTGCTTAATTTCTAAGTCTTTTGTAGTTTTTATAATCTTTTCAAGGTACAGTTCTAAATTCTTAGGCTTTTTCATGAAAATTTCTTCTTGAATATCTCCATTTAGAAATGCTGTACAGATATCTATCTGATTCAAATGCATATCTTCTTGTACAGCCAAAGCCACTAACATCCTTATTGAACTTAGGCGAGTTACAGGTGCAAATACTTCCTGGTAATCAATACCTGGTATTTGTGAAAATCCTCGGGCTACTAATCTTGCTTTTTTGCGTTCGATGTTACCGTCTGGTCCTAATTTATTTTTTAAGATCATTTTACTGTCTATGACATTACGACAAGGTGGCTTCTTCACTATTGACCACGTTTCATTTTTTAAGTGTGCCGTAATTTCGGAAATGATTGCATCGTTCCATTCTGGGTTTTCCTCTTCGCTAATACATACGTAGTCTTTAGTCCAAACTGGCTGTTTTTTAGCTCTTTGAGGTCTTTCATTTATTGTTACGTCATTATTTTGTATTACCTCAGTTTCTGTTATTCGATCATCATTTACGTGATTTTCTTCCATTTCTGGTTCGCCGTGACCATCATCTATATCAAAAAATATTTCGTTTTCTTCGGTCCGATGCCTTTCATTGCCAGTTTCCACGAATATTTCGACCAATTTGTCTTCATTCCCTTTTTTTAGTTTCTCATTCTCAATTTTTGTATTGTCTTCATAATATAATCTATTCATTACTTTTACATCTCTGCTTACAATTACATGTTTTGTTTCTGGTATGAATATTCTGTAAGCTTTGCTATTTTCTGAATATCCAAGAAATATTCCTTCAGTTACTTTTGAAGTAAATTTTTTCTTTCTTTTATTATTCTTATTCAGTACGAATGCTTTCGATCCGAAAACTTGAAAATGTTTTACAGATGGTTTTCTTCCCACCCACAGTTCAAATGGAGTTTTATTTTGAATAACTCTTGATGGAATTCGATTCAGAATATAATTTGCTGTTGAAACAGCTTCTGCCCAGAATTTTTCAGGCATTTTACCATCTAGTAGTAGACATCTAGCTTTTTCTAGAATACTTCTATTTTTTCTTTCTGCAGTACCGTTTTGTTGCGGCGTATACGCGCAGCTAAGTCTTCTACTTATACCAGACTTCTTTAAATATTCATCGAAATCCTTATTTATATATTCTGTTCCGTTGTCTGTTTGTAAAAATTTTATTTTATTTTCGGTAAATCTTTCCATTTCTTCTTTATAATCTTTGAACTTTTCAAATACTTCATTTTTATTGCGAATAAGGTAAACTCTTGAATATCGAGTCTGTTCGTCAATGAATGTCACAAAATATTTTGCTCCACCAACTGATTCTACATTCATTGGTCCACAGACATCTGAATGAACTATTTCAAGACGCTGTGATGTTCTTGAATGGTTTTCGTTGGTTGGAAATGGTAGTCGACTCATCTTTCCTTTTACACAGACTTCGCATTCATTTAGTTTTTCATTAATATTAAATTCAAGTCCATTCATTGTTTCATTTTTTAATGCGTGTTTTAAACTTGTTTCATTAATATGTCCAAGTTTGCGATGCCATTGGTAAATTTCAGCATTAAAAGTGGTTTCCTCTTGTAATGGGAAATCGTTTTCATTTTTTCTGTCTGTTAAGTGGTACAAACCATTAATCTTTTTTGCTGTAAGTTCAATTTTATTTGTTTTAGAATCTCTGACAGTAGCTATATCTTCTTTAAATAATACTGTTTTCCCTTTCTCTGTTATTTTTGAAACAGACAATAGATTCATGGCAAGATTTGGAACATACAACGAATCTTCTAGTTTGACATTTATGCCATCCACTTTGATTTTAACATCTCCTCTACCTTCAATTTTAGCGCTACTATCTTGTGCTGCTAATTTTAGTGTCCCATCATATTTTTTTATCGAGGAGAAATCATTTAAATTATTGCACATGTGTGATGTGCATCCACTGTCAATACACCATTGTTTTCTTTTTTTATTTAATTCCGTTGCTAAACACATGTTTATCGCTGTGTTAGATGTTTCCTGTCTTTTAGCATTCCGGAAATAACAATTTTGTGTTTTATGGCCCTTCTTCTTACAGATTTGACAAAAAACTTGTTTCTCTTTATAAGTTATTTTATTATTTTTTGTAAACATTGCATTGGTTTCCAATTTAGTATCTTCGGTATAAATACGAGCTTCTGTTTCTTCTAAAATTTTTATTTTTAGCTCCTCCGGTGAAGGCAACGTGTCTCGTGATTCTATAGCAATGCGGAAATTTTCAAATTTTGATGATAAGGAGTAAAGCATAATTATGGATAAAAGATCTTTATTTATGTCAACATCCATGTTATGAAGTTTGTCTACGGTGTCCATTAAATTATCCAAGTGCTCTCTCAAATCATCGCCTTCCTTATACTTCAGTACAATTAGTTTTTTAAGTAGGGTAAATACGCTAAACGTCGGCCCCCCCCCCAAACCTCGGCCGTCTGCACATTTTTAGCTTGCGTTCATTTAAAACGTAATGAAGTGACAAATTTGCCACTCGAATTACAACCTTAGTTCATGCTCTATATGTACAAACCGTTACTTTCCGATTACGCCACTCACTCTTCGCACACTGAGCGTCAGTAGCGATTGCGCCGTCGAAGTGTCAATTTTATATTAAAAGTACCTTACTTGCTGTGAATACCCACACTTCGGGGATTGATATTAGAACGGTCAGACATTCCTTTTTTTTGTTTTAAACTTTATTATCAGTAACTAGTGATTTTTACTATATTTTGAGATAGTTTTTCCAATGTTTTACGTATTGTTTTAAAGGGAAAATAGGAGGCCGCCAATAGAATACCAATTTTGAATTAAAACCGGATTCTCGGCCGTGGCCGACTTAAAGTAAATGCAGTCTGTTTTATAAATTCAAATTGTACTTATTCCATTGGCTTAATAAGAGAATTTGCAACGCATATAGGCAAATAAATCTATTTTACGTTTAATCGCCAAATACCGGCCGGGGTGATATTAGTTGAATCTCGAGAAATAATGTACCCGAAATAGGGGCCGGCTTTAGAAACATTAAAGATCGTAATGTCGACCAGCCTCGAATTCGAGCCCAACTATACAGGCTGATTACTTTTTCTTATCTTCTCAAAATAAAATATTTATTATACATTTATTTATTAATAATATAAAGAGTTAAGTTTAAATGTAGGAGTTGATATTATTGAAAACATTTATGGTAGCTTATTATGGTATGGGAATATAAGATATACAACTTGCTACCTTAACCCATGTTAATAGCTTAAAATATAAATGGTTGGTCGTGAATATTTCATTCATTAATTAACCTGCATGTCACAAAAAGCTGCCCTTAGAATTAATGCTTTTAATTTAAGGTTTTACGTAACAGGGCCTTCACGAAAACAAAGAAAATTATGCAGTTATGATCGCACAAAAATAAAGGAAGCACTTGAGGCAATAAATAATGGAATGCCCATTCGTGCAGCCTCTAAACTATTTGGCGTCCCGCGAACGACGACGTTGCAGGTTGGCTGGTCGCATAGACATACATACATTTAAAATGGGACGTCCTTTGGTTTTGAATCCAGCCAAAGAAGAAATACTAGTTCAATGGCTAATACAACTCGCAAAGTGCGGTTTCCCAAGAAAAATAAAACAGATTTAATTAATAGTGTAAAAAGAAATATGACAGCCGAAATCAGGCAAAATCTATTCAATGATGATACTCCGGGCCAAAAATGGTATGAATTATTTTTTAAAAGACATCCAGAACTAAGTAATTATAATTATTGTGATGTTTACTTTGATAAAAATTGTAATACCTAACATTATTTAAGTGCAAATAAAAAAAATACTTTACCTACTATTAAACCAATAACGATTAATAACGTATACTTAGTGAGACTCCGGCCAAAATAAATCATATTAATAATATTTGTCAAACATCCTATACCCGGCCGACATTTGGAAAAAACGCGACCGACAATGGGCCGTGAATGGCCGACTTTAGGGTTTTTTCGTTCTCGACGCAACTAAACCTTAGAACTTTTTTCTTGTAGTAGAAATGTCAATCTTATGCCCATAAACATGAAATAGATTTATCAAACTATCCAAAACCGCATCGGAAGCTGTCCTTTTGTTGCAAATTGATGGTGCCAGACCGATCCCAAACCAGAAAAACCGTAAGGTGGCCGACATTTAGCGTATTTACCCTAGTGAAGCTTTCCTGGTGGGTCGCTTACTTTCATAGGTATCCTCAAGCTTTTTCCATATATCATAAGCAGTTTTACAATTTTTAACATTTTTTATTTCTTGAGATGATATAATTAAAATAAGTTCTGACCTGGCAAGAAGTTCACCCTCATCGTACTGTGTATCACTATTAGAATCTTCTTTTGTGGTTGACTTAGGTTTACTTACATATTTCCACAAGCCAGCTTTAATCAGTACTGCTTGAGCATGAATTTTCCACGTGTCATAATTGTTTTTATTTAGTGATTCAATGCGATACGATGTACCAGCCATTTCAGTAGTGTTTATTTTTTACTCAGTTACTATTATGTCCTGGGCCCATAACCTGTTGGTTTTTATTAACTGAATATAATAAATTAAATACAATATTAATTTATTTACGATCACAATGTTTTTCTTTTTGACAATAGAAATTATGACAGAACATTTGAAAAATGTTCTTTATAAAAATATTGTTGAATTTCGTGTCCAAAGAGTTTCACATCTTCAAACTCTTTTCAACAGTCTCCATATTTTTTATTAGGTATCTATATATTATCCATTATATTATCTACTACTTAAATTATAAACTATATGTTCTATGACCAGAATCAGCTTGAGAATTTTGATAGTTTACTTTTTAGTTATTATTAATTTACCTAATAGATATTATGAGAAATTTAGATATTTAATATAAACGTAAATATTAATTCTACATTCCTCGGTTCACTGTGTGCATCTTAATCTCATCGTAAAATAAAATTATTACATTAATTCCACAATTCAATCAATTCAAGCACGCGCATGATATTCGAGTAACAGTCGGTGTAATCTATTCGACACGACGGCCTTGCGAAAATGGAATGCGCTCGCAATTATATTTATATGCAGTGCAGTGGCTATTTACTTTAAATTGTATGACTTAGAAATAAAAAGCAAAATAATATTTAGTATAACTATATTTTAAATGAATTACATTAATTTGAACTTAACTTTTTAACTATTTTGGTAACTAAATAATCAGTCTCATTCATGATTTCATCGTAATCATTTCCTACTAAATATTGAATGTTCACACTTGCACTCTCAGGGTCACTGTCTATGTCTTCCATTTTACGACCATCCACATCGTGTATAATTATTTTTATAATACGACGAATATGTCCGGGCTCTTCCCGCATGATAAAGGATCTGTTTTTTAAAACCTTTGACTTATTTTTTTTCTTCTTTGCTTTTTTCTTTTCTATTTCTTGTTGTCTACTCTCTTCGCATGCTGTTGACGCCACTTCGCGGTACCAGCTTTCTCGGTCTTGAGCATAGTAAAATGGATTTAAAACCGGATCAGAGCCCCCAATCAAATGCTGAAATTAAATAGAAATGAATGATTTACTGTTATAAAACGACACCAAACATCAATTCGATTATTAATTAACATCAATAATCATTGAAATTGTGAGTGCGACATACTTGAATTCTGGGTTCAGACTCTGTGAAATACCTAGAAAAACGAGAAATTAAAATTTTATTTACTATTATTCTATCTCAGAACAATGATTATAGTTGAAACATAGTGTTATTGTTACGAATTGAAAATAACGCCATCTATCAGTGAATGGGAGAACTACATGAGATTAGATGTATCGGTTGTTTAAGGCTGTTTCATCTATCCTCTAATAGATGGCGTAGGTCTAAATAGAACATTTACGCAATTCTAGAAACACCTTACACGTTTCCAGAAATATCGTGAGTCGTCTCGAAAAGCCTAGTGATGTTATCCGGCCAGTATAAATAGAGCGGGAGCGAACGGACCGGACTCAGTTACAATCGAATATCGAAGCGATCAACAAAAAGCGAAGGAAATAAGTCGGAAGTGTTTAGTGTTGTTCTATTGGTGTGAATAGTGTGTTTTATTAGTGTTGTGAAAATAAGTGTGTGTATCTAGTGTTATTGTGTTAGTGAATAAAGTGCAGTTTTTCTGGCATAGTGTATATAATTTATCGTCGAACCCCAGCTCGTAACATTATGTTGAAATAAATACTGACTTATATGCACCAGACACATATTTGTTTTGAATAACGATTATAGGTATTGTCTGATAATAATATAAGTCAATGTATTTTAATTGTTAGATAAAATAATGACGAATAATTTAAAAACTTACTGAGGGTCTAGTACCAGTTGCACTCGATCGTCACGATGGACGATAGCCTATCGAACGGGAACAATTTTCCATACATTTTCTAAAAGCGCCCCTAGGAGTGAGTAGCAAGAACGTCACCCGATGGAGCGACTTTCAAATCGCGAGTATAAGTGTCATTTTGATCGACGAGTCGACGACGATGATGGACGACGATAACAAAATAGGCAAATCCGCAGTTTAAGTTGCACTTTTGACAAGTCAAATAAAGCATATCGAGTCCATTGTCGAAGCAAACGAGCATTCTATTGTCACTGAAAAAACTTTGGTGAGCCCGTGTTGTGAGTAGTGTAATAAATAAAGGAAAATCATTATCTTATGTTATTTTGCTTGAAAACTTATTGTAATGGCTCAGGAAGATGATGTGGCTGAAGTGTGACTCTGAGAAAGAGCGAGAATCGAAGATAACGTACAAAATTGTCTTCAACCAACCGCTTGTTAATACCAATATTATTTTGGGTTCTACAAAGGAATGTTAATGAAGGTTGAGTCATAGAGTGTTATTAGAGGCTCATAACATTCCCAGAACTAACGCAGGTGAGTAAAAATTGTTTTAATATGTATATTAAAAGTTACTTCTGAAGTGATCAAACCTTAAAATGTTCTGTTACACAGGCTCTCTAAACATATCTTTGTCATGTCTACTTTGCTAGCAACGTAAATATATACTTACCTAAATATGTAATGGACTTAATTAAAATAACGGGGCGGTTCACAACAAGTTAATTACAACAATAGATCCTTTGTTTCGCAAACTTTTAAGTGGATATTAATTGTTTAGAGGTAGGAAGGTAGGTATCGTTGTGTTAGTTCCATAAACTTAAGAAGGAAATACGAGAAAAACGATACACTACATCTTTATACTTAACATTTAGTAGGTACCTATTATCTAAAGATGATAACTATAGATGTGGACCTTGAACATTATAATTTTATTATTATTTCATAATAGGTAGTATTTGAATAACCTAATAATAGAACTTACAAATTATGGATCTATCTAACCTAACTAACATTGATGCACCAAAGTTCAATGTAATTGTTAATCTTTTTATGTTGAAAAACGTTTTCTAAATTGTCAACAGGGAACGGTTATTTTTATTAAGATGATAGCTACAGCAATTCAACACATCCCTATACTCAAACCATTCAATCATTGATGTGATGGCACACAATTGAAAATAATATTTTCATGCTCTTGTTATGTACCTAATATATATTATGAGGCATCAAATGTTCATATTGTCCTAGTTGCATTACATCCAATTTATATAGGTACTATGCACACTATGACTCATTAACATTTACTCCTTTTTACTAAATTTCAAAAGTTAGTTCACCTAACTGTAAATAATAATTGCTGATTATAGGGAGTGTAGCTACCTTTGTCAATTATATCATTAAATTTGAATATTGTTTGTTACAGAACAATTATCAAATCAGAAGAAGATAAATATCATCTAATGGGAACAGGCAAATTGAAATTTGCATCAAGATGGATGAGCCGTTGATGGCTCATGGCTGTTTACATGATATGACAATTCATGTCTCTATAATCATGTTATGTATATGGCAGTATAGACAGAGTAACAGAAAGGCAGTAAATGAGTGGACCAAACTGCCACAAGCAATTACTACATCTCACTGCTTGAGGCAACTTATGTTTTGTTGCAGGGACAAAATGAAATCATGTAATCTTGACAAAAATATGTATATTTTGATAAAGAAAGAACAACATACAATATACAATTTTTTTATTCTGTATAATATGTGTTATGCATTCACTAAATATATTTAATGTTACAAAATTATGCTTTTCCTTTATTTGAAATACAATAATATTTTATAAATACAAAAAAAACATGTAAGAAGTAAGATCTTGGAAATATTTTACATAAATTGAGTATATTTATGAAAACACAATTAGACAGTCCTAATTAATGATGTCTTTTAATAATAAATGATTAATTAAATTTGTTTATACATTCACACAAACTATACTTGTTGCATATTAAGTCCAGTGATTAAACATAAAACTGGTTTCTGTTAAAAAAGAACTACAATACAATACACAGGCACATTCAATACCTAATAAACTTGTAAAGCTAATCTCTGCTACTATAAACTCAAGTGATCCATAACATGCTACACTGAGACATATTAAATTTGTAAACTCCTTATTTGAGTACTAATAATGCCACAGACTTCATATTCTTGCTACACCGAGACATGTCCAATTTGTAAACTCCTTATTTCAGTACTAATAATGCCACAGACTTTACATTCTTGCTACACCGAGACATGTTCAATTTGTAAACTCATTATTTCAGTACTAATAATGCCACAGACTTCATATTCTTGCTACACCGAGACATGTCCAATTTGTAAACTCCTTATTTCAGTACTAATATTGCCTCAGACTTTATATTCTTGCTACACCGAGACATGTCCAATTGGTGAACTCATTATTTCAGTACTAATATTGCTGCAGACTTCATATTCTTGCTACACCGAGACCTGTCCAATTGGTGAACTCATTATTTCAGTACTAATATTGCTGCAGACTTCATATTCTTGCTACACCGAGACATGTCCAATTGGTGAACTCATTATTTCAGTACTAATATTACCGCAGACTTCATATTCTTGCTACACTGAGACATGTCCAATTGGTGAACTCATTATTTCAGTACTAATATTGCTGCAGACTTCATATTCTTGCTACACCGAGACATGTCCAATTTGTGAACTCATTATTTCAGTACTAATATTACCGCAGACTTCATATTCTTGCTACACTGAGACATGTCCAATTGGTGAACTCATTATTTCAGTACTAATATTGCTGCAGACTTCAAATTCTTGCTATTCTTGCCTACTCTCGGTTCTTGAAGTCTGCCGTAATTAGCTAAAAAAAAGAAATTATTGAACATTGAAATAAGTAAAAAATACATGACTTTATTTAATGATATTTTTTATTACCTACTCTTGTATTTATCAAAATATATCATTTCAGTTTGCCAACAAATTATATATTTATTAAGACTATGACAGACTTAGAGGTTACCTATAATTTTTTTATGAATTTCAGTAGAATTACTGTAAAAATTTTCTGAATATTGTTTATTTTTAGACTGACATTAAAACCACATGCATTTAGTAATTTGAAATACTGGCTTGGGAAAATATCACAAAGTAACTATAGTTTACTAACCATTGGTATAAATACAGAGAAAAATAACATCATAATCTTTAGAATACACACCCAGTGGTTTGTATATCACTGCAATTTGTTTATTGCGCGACATCTTTCAACATTTGTCAATTTATTCAAAACTTCTTAGTGTTGAAGTCCTTTTATCCACATGTCTTATGATCTACTTGCTTCTTACACTCCTGAGACGTTCCAAACTCGATCTGCGCACTATTTCAGCTAAACTGAACACGAAAGATCTGAAAGAGTAAGTTTAAGAGAATTAAAGACAAATAATAGGATTGGTTTACTATGTATCTCGTTGACAATGAATAGGTAAACGATGATAGAATAATACTTACTCAGCATAATGTAGGCGAAATAATAAAGTTTGAAAGAAAACAACAAAGGTAATAATTCAACTGACTTATCTGACTTAATCTGACTGACATTTATAATGTCATTTTAGTGATGCCAGATGCAATTTCTAAATTAGTATTATAATGCTGAAGAGTTTGTTTGATTGGACACGCTAATCTCAGGCACTACATTAGTTGCCGTTTATATTCCGTGAGAGCGTAGTATTTCCTTTGATGGGTGGATCACGGCACAAAAAATCACTGTTTTGTCTGTTCCGTGGGGACGATCTACTCGTGATGAAATCAGTGTCATCCGTATAAATCTGATAGAATACCTCAACCGATAAACTGCATAAGTATATAAAATAGATGAGCGTAGTTGCGGCATCCGCTATTATTTGTATATCTATATTATTTTTATAGGCTCACGCACACCTGTATCCCTGACGGGGTAGGCAGAGATGTAATATTACACCCACATTTCGCCATGAATTTTTAGGTCCCAGTGGTCCCACGTAATAGGAGGCGAGCCTATTGCCTTTACCGGGCACATCACTAGACTCCGTTACTCTCTGCTGTGTTATTATATTTATATTTCATACATATAATAAAACACAAAAAAATAATATTTTTGTACTTTGAATATGTTAAAAAAAATACTCTGTTAGGCTAAGAATCAGTAAAGGAGCATGAATCTAGAAAATAAATTCTGTCTGTTTGTCCGTTTGTCTATTTGTACGCGCTAATCTCTGAAGTTACTGGATGGATTTGAATGAAACTCTTTTTGTAATATTGCTATTAGGTCTGGGTCAACATAATTATAGTCTATAATTGATTTTGGAAAGTGGAACACCTGATGCAGTACCACAACAGCCCACAGTGTTCGCCGTAGAACAAACTATGTGGACAAAAGTCATTATCAAATTCCCGGAATTAGGTATTTTCTACCTGTAAACAACACCCCTAAGCCCCTGATTCCAAGAATTGTTTAGGTACGTGTAACATTCCATACTGATGAGTAATCGTTTATCAAAGTAAGCTAATGAGGTAAATGCAATTAAATAAATAGGTCAGTGGCATTTTTGCTACACTTGTGCTAACACCTCATGGTGACAGTTCTTATTTTGTTTAAAGTTTCAGTGATAGATTTTACTTCTGAAGGTATGTATAATATATTTTCTTGTAAGAATCCTTTTAATGTGTCATAAACATACGTAAAGTAGACTAACTATGAATGCACAAAAAAAATGATGTTTTATCTTTGTTTTCGAACTTATCAAGCTTGGAAAAGCCATGTATCCTCTTGTATCCAGGCTGAATTTTTGATATGTTTTAGCTGCATGACTATGGACGATTATGGCATATATTTTACGTAGCACACTTGAGTACAACTACTTTTTTTTTTTTCAGAAAAGCTTTACTCTATTAGTAAAATAGAGTTTTTCGAAAAATGGCTAAAGCACGAAAAAGACGAAAGAAATGATCGTTTATTTCATCTAAGTTTGATTTATCTGACATTACTGAAGAATGTCAAAGGGAAATTAAGATGACATTAGCCAATATTTCTTCGAAAATTGCAACAAAATGGGTTTCTTCAGGAAAGTCAAAAGAGCGTTTCCTTATAAGAATAAGATGTGGCTGAAAGGCGATGAGATAGTAATTTGTATGCGATCGACTCAACCACAGCCGCATACCTCATCCGCTGACCTTTCTCGGCCTGGCAGGCCTAAAAAGTCTTCGAAGATAGAATTAATGACTGCAGAAGAGGTAGCTGCACGGTCAACTGAACATAAGAACGTTGCCAGAGTTATAAAGAACATTGGCATTGATCCAGCTTCCGTAAGTGTATATATTGGCCTTCAACAACCAAGTGCTGTGCAAAGTAATAGACCGCTAAGTAGTGACGAGGCATTAGCGTATTACATTGATTCAAAATCAACAAGTCACTCATACAAGCAGACTAGGACATGGACTATGAAAGTCGGACATCACGTGTCTCCATCATATGAATGAATTGTTAAATAAAAAAAGCGTGTTATCCTTCCGCGAATCACGTTGTTGTGCCACAATCTCGAGCAGAAATTGAGCTACATGCTATTTTTAATAAAACTGCAGAACGGTTAGTTAGAAGCTCGGAGAGAAGTTGTCACAAGCGTGCTCCACAATTCCTCGTTTACTCTTATAAGTAAATGGGTGGTCTATCATCTCATAGTGGTTATAAACAGAGATTTGACAATAGCGAAGACACTGATGAGTTCCTTTTCGTTTTTTCATTTGTTTCTCTTAGGTTAATCGACGAAGGTAACAACATTATCTGGCAAAATCCTCATCCATCGTCGATGTTTTGCCGTTCAATTAAATTCATTTTTGCCAAAGAAACTACGGAATTAACAAAAATCGAGACTAATAAAGTTTTGGAACAAATAAACAACTTGGAGCCTACATCTTGTGATCTTGGTGGTTCTTTTTATATTTATTATTTGATTTGAATTGACTATTATTTTTTATAAATATGTCAGTTAATAATTTTTGTATAAATAATTTTTGTATAATATATGTCAGTTTATAATTTTTGTATACATACATAACGTCACGCCTTTTATGCCCGAAGGGGTAGGCAGAGGTGTATTTCTACACCCACTTTTCGCCAGATATACTTTAGTCCCACGTAATAAGGTGCGAGCCTATTGCCGTACCGGGCACATTTCCAGACTCCGTGCTGCTACTGAGAATTTCGAGACAGAAAAACCCAATAACACTGCCCGACCCAGGAATCGAACCCGGGACCTCCCGATCCCACGCGCACATTTATGCCGCGAAACCAACGAGGCAGTCGTATGGGGTTTGATGTCGAGTTTTCCGTCTCTACGCAAAGATGGTATTTGCATCGTGTTATTCCTTAGTCACCTCTTACGACACCCACGGAAAGATAGGGGGTGGTGACACTTGTATTCTATGCCTTCAACCACACGGCATAATTTATTTAAAAATATAGTATTATCTTAATATATAAAATCCTTGCGTTACTGACTGACTGACAGACACGCTACAGCCGAAACTGTTGGGCGCAGGAAGCTGAAATTTGGCATGTATGTTCCTTGAGGACCGTAGGGGTGCACTAAGAGGGGATTTCCCGAAATTCCCACGGGATCAGCCAAAACGGGTAATTTAAAAAAATTGCAGGCGTAGCTGCTGGCGTCCTCTAGTATATTATAATGACTGAAAATATATTTTTGTCCACCTGGCTTGTTCTACGCCGAACACTGTGCAGCCCGGCGAAACTATAAAACATAAAAATGCGGTTTGGCAAAAAACATTATGCCTGATGAGCATTTTCTGATGGGAGATTATTTGAAGATCTCGAACATCTGATGCGGAGAGCCCAGCTACGCTAAAACATATACAGCCATGACGTGTCAGATAAAGTTATTCAGTCTGATGAGCATTTTCTGTTGCCTTATAAAAATCAGAGATCTGAAACATCTGATGAGGAATTATAAGATCCCATCTGCACTATACTATAATTATACAATATACAGACTCGACGGCTTAGCAGTAGTTGTCCAATATTAAAAGGATTTCTTGTTGAGAGATCTATATTCATAATTCTTCGAGCAATTAAAGACCCGAGGAAGGACATAGTTTTTATCGCGATAACCGACATCCACGCGGGTGGAGCCGTGAGCGACAGCTAGTATTGACATATGTATTTTGTATGGATCTTTTGTCAAATATGCCTCTCTAATCTCCAAATACATGGATATATTGTATACATAATATAAGAGAGACAGAAACTTATATTAGAGAGACTTGAGTTCGAAACCATAGCGTTTTTTTTTTATTTTGTGGTTATTGTGTGCTGCAATGTGAGTACGTTAATTCGTTGGTTCCTGCTGTCATAAAGATCTTTGACCGTCGTTGTAAGGAGTAAGTAGCGGCAGAAGCTTGAAATATCCTGATTCTGGTCAAAACCATATTATCATTTTAAGTTGCGGAGGTCAGATGACATATGAAATAGGTACTTAATCGAGTCGTATATACAATCGGGATAACTAGAATAAGTAACTTTAATACTCAACTTTTCTATTCTTCAATCAGATGATTCTATTGTTCAATGATAGCAAATAATGAAGAGTTTTGTTGTTTAGTCCAATGAATAACACAAACGGCTTAAGTTACTAATCTATTACCAGAATATACAATATTAACACAGTAATAGATTCGCAATTAGCCTATTAACAATTTCACATGAGGCTACGAATACGTTGGTTCTACTATTTCACTAATTCTGTTCTTATATTATGAACACGACTTCATGGCCATTGCATCAGTATATCCGAGTGAAATTATTCGTCTCTTACATCCACTCGGGCGGAGCCACGTGTGACAGCTAGTTCATAATATTATATTTATAATATATAATTTATAATAAGACGTTAATTTTTACAATATGTGACGCGGAGTAGTGACTTGGAGTTCATTTCAGATATAGTCATGTATATCTCAAAGCATATTGGTTCTACCATCCATGTGGTACACATTATTTGCATTAAATTGTGAATCAAAACCATTCTCAAGTCCTCTTGAACACACACAAAAAATTTCATCATAATCGGTCCAGTCGTTTAGTGGGAGTTCAGTGACATACACACGAACACAAGAAATATGTATAATATATATAATAATAAATAAAATAATTTAATAAAGATAAAGATGTACCTAATTAAAAGTTAAATTCCCAAAAATAATTGCCTTTGGCAACATTAATTAAGACTTCTGATTTTACAGTGTTGTTACATAAGATAAATTGTTAGTCGTGTATGGTCGTAAAACAAAATTCCATATAAATTACATTACATTTAATAATAAGAAGATTTTGTTAATTTTATTGCAGGATTAATTTCACGTTGCAAATAAAACAATTAAATAAATAATCAAAATAATTCATGACTAATTATATTACAAAAAAATATATAAAAATTGTCAACACTCATGTATTTTAAATCTGGTATTCTGGTTTGCCATCTCCGTCGTGTCAAAAATGTCAAAATGAATGCGTATACTTCATCTCTTTCTTTCCGAGTAGTTAAAAAGAGAGAGAAATAGAGGGCGTGGCCTATGTGCGTATGTGTGCAGATGATCGGAAATGGCCTGCCCGCCGTGCCATTTCGAGAGCTCGTACTGCGGATCAGTCGAAATGGAGTGAAGCACATCGAGCTGTCCATTCTCTACAACGGATAAGTCGTTGGAAAACTCGTACTAGACCCTCTGATATTACACGATGAAGGCAGTTGCAACACTGAGATATAGAATTTGAATGGATTTAGAAAGTTTTTCTATTTATATATACTTACATAAAATTTTATTTTAAACTATAGAGTTCAAAATCGTACATATTCTCATCATCATTACTATTTTTGTCTAGGGCATACAAAAATGGTACGATGAAACTGAAACCCTAACATGTCGACACGTGTCCAACACTTATTGTTTACTAAAACTAATATGTATAAAATAAATACTACAGTACGTTTGTTCATCGTTCCTTTATATAATATATTCATACATGCAATTGAGAGAAAAATCGACACACAAAGTCGTTGTAGATAGCTAGTATGGCATTCATAATTATTATCGCAATGTAAGTGTTTATCTATAAGGTGAAGATCAAAACAATACAGCATTAATGACATACTATTGTTACGTTCGGTTTCGCCTACTATAATTTATAATATTTTTAAGCTTATTTTCATAGTTAAGTCACCAATACAAAAGGTAAGTAAGTAATATTTATATTGTATATTCGAATGGCCTGGTGAAATGTATAGTATAATATTTAATAATCATATCCACGGAGGATAAATAATAAGGCTTTTCTATTATGTAGGTAGGTGCAATGTCAGCTCGCATCGAATTCAAGTTATAGTTATCGCCTAATTATAAATGATCCTAACTGTATTATATGTATGTTATGGCATTATTTATAAATATAATAACTGAACGTATAGGTACCTAATAGTTGTTAATATTTTGCACATAAAAACTTAAAAAAATAAGTAACATAAATAATACCGTCTCATAATTGATACACATAACTTACCATTCTTTCAGTCGGTTAAAATATAGGGTTAGGGATTCACTGTGAGCAGTCACATGTACCTAATGTAACAATTCAGAAATCATTTTCTCCGTATTAATAACAAGGCACTGATAGCGCGGCAATTCAACATAGGGCTTAAAACAAAAGAAAAAAAGAAACGAGAAATAATTCAACGTTATAAAATCTTTCAAATTACAATGATTTTTATTGGTACTATTCTAAGAAAGAGCTGTATTATTTAGCATTAGTTAATAGTAGTAGTAAGTGTTGAACTATTGATTAAAAGTGCGAACATTATATTGCAATACTTTGTACTCCGAACATATTAACTCATATAATGTTCGTATCGAAACTATTGCATTCAGATTGCCCACGGTGAGTATCAAACCTAATGGATGTGATATGTAACGGGAGTAGATATAATATTGTTTAAAAGTAAATCATATTTGGGTGCAGTGATCTGACACAGCATCTTTTACCAACACGTACCTAGTTCCATATTCGGGATATTATGACATAGATTTAGCACTATTTAAGAGTGTAGTTGAAGTAACACCACAAAGCATTTCTTCAAGAGCTACAAGCAAGAGCTTCACCACTCATCAGTATCTACCGATCAGATACCTGACCAGATTTTAGTTTCTTTTTGGTTTCTATTCATGTTTATCTAATTTTGATATTCGATCATTCAACTATTCAATAACTTTACTATTCAATAATTCTTTTATTCCATAAGTCTATTATTCAGTCATTCAAGTGTTCAATAATTTCACTATTCAATAAATTAATCGATCATCCTTGAATAAAGTGATACGGCAACTATTCAACTATCAGAAGATTACTGTTAGATGTAGTGCTAGTATTTATATTTAATTAATTATTGTTTATTACATTTTTCAGGTCCAAGCAAATGGCAGACCAGCTTTTCCCATCCGACGACTCGGAGGTGGAGGTCCCGGTGAGACCTAAACAAGAAAAAAAGAAGCGCAAGTCCACCCAGGGGTCCACTGAGTGCCAGCCGTCGAGTAGTAAGAGGCAGAAGTCCACTACCAAACCAACAGCAAGCGATTTATTCGGCAGTGATTCGGGTGACGAGCAGTTGGAGGCAACTGGTAAAAAAACCCGAACCCATATGGGTCATTCTTCGCGCAAGATTCTTCGCATCAAATTCGTGGCATTTTTTTTATTTCATATTTTTACAAAATTGGCTTCTGTTTATCAAACTTCAAAACAATACAAACTAAATGGTGTAATTACACCAAAATCGATCGACAAATAAAGAAAATATTCACTTTTAAAAATGTTGGTGCCACGAATCTGACGTAGCAAACCACGAATCTGACATGATAAAATTTGATGTTAAAATCAACAGCTTAAGCTCGTTTAACAGACTCATAAGCTGTAAGATCAAGCAAGCATCTCAGTTTAGATTTTTATTATGTGATATGCCTATGAAATACACACTTTAGAATAGTTTACACGTTACTGCTTGCATAGCTATTTGTCTAATCGTATCTAAGCGAACATAAAGCATGAAGGTCTATATTATAGTCATCATCCAATGAGATATTAATGTTTTCAGATTTGCAATGTCAATAGGCACACTGATATAACATTTAAGATAGTAAGGTTGTTTGAACATTAATGAAATATCTCAAATACAATCAAAAAGTAATATTTATTTCAATTATTAACATGACCTAACTTTAATTCAATAACTAATATACTGTTCAATAATTACAATCATACTGACGTCACAAATATACTGTTCAATAATTACAATCATACTGACTTATGATGTTCCCAAGTTACAATCCAAATGTAACATGTACAGTATAATTACAATCTTGCATAAGCTCACACATCACCGTGTTACTTTATAATTGTCTGATAAAAGTAACTAGCTATTTTATAAATCAGTCTTTATGATTATCGTAACATTAAAAGTAAAAGTCTTATTAATTACAATCACACTGGCATAAAGAAGGATTGAAAAAAAAATTACAACAGGAATATAACGTTGACTCTTCTTTTGATTAATATTTAGCACAGCTTACTAAATCACAGTATTTTTTGCAATTCACTAACAGAAACATTTTATTAAGTCTTTGATTAATGATTATTTAAACATTAATCAAAGATCATATTATCCAATAATTATTTAAATATAATTAGATTAAGTCTTAAAATAATTAAAAAGAACTAATTAATATATACTTAGTTACAAGTGAAAAATCAAAAAATTAAAAATTTAAATTTAGAAGGCGTTATTAAACTCATCGCAGTCAATTGGAAGCCTGCCCAGAAGACTGGCAGCATTGCCTCGTTGTATGGCTATACTTATTTTTTGAGCCAAATACGTGCCAGGCTGGCACGTATTTGGCCTCACTGACTTATCTGGCAAATATTGTATTTTTTTTGGATTGTGTCTGGCGCCCGATATAACTTATATTATTTAAAATTCTGTATTTTCTTTATGATACAATCCACAATTTATAAAAATGAATGTTTATGAATTCCACAACATGTTTTAATTTCAACTCCATGACCTTTTAGGATAGGTTATGTCTTATATTCATAACAAACACACATTTACATTTACTTCTCTTTATTTCTTAAATCTTTTAAATAGTTTTCAATTGTCACTTCCACTTCCAATATTTTATTTTTTATTCATTACAATTGGCAGCACTGCCAGCCCTCTGGTCACGCGAGGCGTCTATGAGTCTCTTTGCGAGATCTCTAAAAAGTGATCGCGCACTTGGACCCCATGGCCCCAATTTTTCGACCCCAAACGGCTCAAATACATAATCTCCTATTAGATTTACATATTTGCGCCGTTTGAGGGTCTCCGCTGTAGCAGCAGCAACGCCCGGATAACCTGCTGTGCTGGGAAGATGAGATGGCGCAACGGTATCGATACATGTTTCGTCCCATACCAAAGGCCTAACCAGCTTCCACGGCAGTAACGACATCCCGTCTGGTCTTTTGCCATCGTCGCGTGCCAAGCCTTGAGGTTCAAGTTGGGCTGGAACGCCAGCTGTGGCAAGAGCACGGCGCAGTATGTCATTGAGGTTGGAGTGTCGTGAAATACGACCCGCGCTCCTGCTGCATGACAGGCCATGGTGACCAAGGCTATCGACAGCCTCTCCACAGTGACAACGATGCGGAGAGACACATGACGCACCTAAACGGAGGCAAGTAGCGAAGCGAAAGGTCGTATCGTCTAACACGGTACCTATATTGGAGGTACCTACAGTGCCTGGAGCCAGAGGCCCGATTCTCACTCTCCCACAGCCAGCAGGCGATTTTACTCAGGGTATTCTGTATAATTTTGTCAATTTGAATGAGTGGAGTTGGATTTTTCCAAAAAGGTGAACACCGTAATGCGTACGTAAATTTACGGACAAAAAGACAATATCGAATAATAGTGAAAGCCAAATGTAGGTATATTAATTTTGAGTAGCCTGTCAGAAATTTCACTAACATTTTGAATTTTTTGCTGTATAAAGGAATCAAAACCGTCGTCTAAAATTGGGGACCCCAGGAGGCGAAGAGGATTTTTTTCAACTTGAGTGATATTGGGAGCCAAATATTGAAGTTTTGAAAGAATAGAGGATTTATCTAAATTGTCATTAATAAAAATTTCGCATTTGTTTGTATTCAGTTCTAAGCCTATGGATAAAAATTTGATTTCAGAAGTGCTAGATCTTGGTACACAGACTCTACGTCACCGCCTAGGGTTTCATCATCTAGGTACCAGATGCAGTGGCGTAGCGTGGGTTTCTGCCGCCCGGGGCCTTTCGGCAATTTGCCGCCCCCTTTTTACAAATATGTGACTTTAGAATTGTAACGTTTTTTTTTTGTCGCGTCTTGGTATGTTTGTATGTTTATAAGTATGTCCTTTAGTTTTTGCTTTACACCTTAAACGGCTTAAAGAATTAAAAAAAATGTTGTTATTTGATTTGCCTACATTATACGAATATCATAAGTAGAGCATAGGGTATTACGACAAAACGTGGCAGTTCTCAGCGGTGTTAAAGAGTCGCACACGGCAGCGGCCGTTTCTCTGCTGCTATATTTGTGTAGCTTAGTCTAGGCTTAGACGGCTTAAAGGATTCTAATAAGTTAAATTTCGATGGATTGCCGTTATCATAAGTTGATTTGTTGTTTTTAAGAGGTGAGGATGGCTTCGGTGTAGTGGTGCGTCAGTAGGACACTGTGGTCGTCGGTACTAATACTACTTATTCCAATTGTTCTGTCTGCCCGCGAAGTAAGCAAGAGTCGATAAAACCTTGAACGTCTTCGTGAATTTCGAACGTTGAGTTGACAGTGAGGCTATCCGCCATCGTAGTGTCGTTTGATTGTGTCGCCTCAACTGCATAGCGAATACTTCTCGATTACAGCCTTGATGGGTCGAGTGTTACCCCTCGTTTTCACCAAGAAACATGTCCAATACATGTTTTATACAAAACTTGTAGACAACATAATTATTTGTTTTATACATGTATTGAACATGTCTCAAACATTCTTTCGTTCACACTTGTGGGTTCGATTCCCACATGAGACAAAACTTTGTGTGATCCATAAATTGTGCCCGTTGGTTGTATGTTTTTAAAGTCCCCCGCGACACAGGATTTAGTCCTAATGCGGGAGTTGTCTTTAAAAAAAAATATAAAAAAAAGTTTTCAACATACCGGACGAACCGCGCTTTTTACTTCGTGAAAACGAAATAAGAAGAAGAATGGAGTGGTCAAAGAAACAAACTTTAGAACTTATTGAGCTTTTGCATGTACAAGAATGCCTGAGGAATGTGAAAAATGAAATATAAAGATCGTCAGAAGAAAAAAGACGCATTGGCATCAATTGCTTTGCAAAATGTACATTAATGGTTTTTATTTTTTATTTACTCACGCCTGTATCCCTGAAGGGGTAGGCAGAGGTGTAATATTACACCCACATTTCGCCATGAATTTTAAGGTCACCACGGTAATAAGGGGCGGGGAGCCTATTGCCGTACCGGGCACATTATCAGACTCCGTGCTGCCACTGAGAATTCGGAAAAACCCAGTAGGTAATACTTTTGCCCGACCCGGGAATCGAACCCGGGGCCTCTATTTAGCAGTCACATACGCTATCGACTGGACCAAAATATAACGAACCTCAAGAACCAGTTTAATAGGGTAGTAAATAAATTAAAAACGAAGTCAGGTTCTTTCTTTTAAAATATAAAACTACTGCTTGAATTTGTCTCGAATTCTACAAGTTTAGCTACGACAAAAACATGAGATCATAAACATGCAGACAACTACAAGTTTTCAACCAACAAGTTTCATACAAGTTTTGTATACGTGTCTACAACAAGTTGCATACAAGTTTTGTATACATGTCTACAACAAGTTACATACAAGTTTTGTATAAGGTACAACAAGTTTTATACATGTGTATAGATTTGTATACAACATGTTTTATACATGTATATGAGAAAAGAAAACATTGTCAAAAACTTGTTAAATACATGTATTATACCTTGGTGAAAACGCGGGGTTAGAGCGTTGGAGGTCTCGTCGTTAAGCTTTCGTATTTGTCGTTTTACAGCCCGTCCTTCCGGCGAAGATATCCGACAGGATGGCATCTAGCGTCTTTTCCTCATCAGTTGGAGAATCTCGGCAGGCAGTTTAGATTCCTTGTTTATTTCTCTATGCAGAGCAGATCTTTTTAAATGAATTTCCTAGTATCGTGAATTCGTGACCACAGTGGCCGTCTTCTGCTTAATGCTGTCGGTGGGAGGGGCAATGTAGGCCGGAGAGTAGGCTTCATTGACTGGGTCCTTACAGTTCTGAGATTAATATTAAGAGAGCCTCGTACTCGTCGGTGAACTCTTCAGGTGTTTATCGTATTGATCACCGTCTTTAAATGTGTGCTTTCGGTCCGTCGTGATGTACCTAGTCTTTCACCTTGTTTGTCACATTATCGCGGTTTCGCCAAATGTGAGGCTTCTTTTTACAAAAGGAGTTCATTAAGAAAATCCCCTCTGCTACGAGGAAGTTAACTAGCATTTGGTCCTATGTTTCTCGTACCCCACGCCGTGGGCTCCGATTTTAGTTTCGCGTTCCTGTACTTCCACTTTCGCGTTGAAGTACTAAGCTTTAGTCTTAGGTACTAGGTATTGCCTTAACAGTGTCCTGGTACATGCCTCAGCCATCTCGTCAGAGTCAGTTGAGATCGGCGTATAGGCTAGTTGACAAAAAAAATTTTATAAGTCCGTCCTTTAGATTATTCAAAAATAAGCGATACGTATTTTTTATTTGTAAATTAAACCAAAAATGGCCAAGATATAGCTCATTAAAGTAACGTATAACGTCACGTCGTGCTGCATTTTTTAGCACTAGATGACGTCACACGTAACTTTAATGGGCTATATCTTTGTTATTTTTTATTTAATCGAAAAAAGAACAAAATACGTGTCCAATATTTTTTTATAATCTAAAATACGGACTAAATAAAATGTAATTATTTTGACCCTGGAAACTACCCTATTGTATCATCACCTTTAGGCCGCCCCTATCGTTGAGTTTAAGTACGAAGTACGCTACCCGGGTCGACACACAACCGTCTTCTACAAACTGTTCCTCCTGACCAGGAAACCGACGCCACCTCAAGAGTAGGTCACCTTCTCGATGGTAGCAAAAGTCACCTGACTCTAGAGTTACTATATCCTCCCCCTGTCTTCGGACTTATGATAACCCCAGTATATTATATACCACTTTATGTGACCTAATTCTACCGCGAGCTCGGCGAGGTGTTTTTTGCCTTAGATTACGTTCGTTATAGGTCGCAAGGTATACCGTATAGTTGATATTGGTAGCCTACCGAAGCCTGGTAGTATTGATGAAGGGCGCCGGCTTCTCGCACCGGTGACGTTGCTGCCCGTCACCGGTTAATAGCATTTACTCCTACTCCTTATTTTCGCAAAACTAAACAGCTGAGAGGCGACATCTGTAAGTTTATGGACAAAACCCGCGTCAGGTCCGTCCAAAAAATCACAGAAGGCGTTTGTGTATGTGAAATAATTGGCTTTGATTTTAACGCAAAGTTCATAAACATTGGAGTCCAATTTCAGACCTTACCTTAGTTAGTAAGTAGTGTGACTATTATCTTGGAAGACTTGTACCTGCCTTCTTCCATATCGAACAATAAAGATCTTAGTTAGAAGCAAATCAAAAATAATTTCAATAATTAACGCTGGCATTTCATCAGCAAGCGGCGGCCTTATTGCCCTGGCGCCTGTGTACGCCGCACACATCGCGGCCCTGATATAGATTAATAAATTACTCTTACCTAACACGATCGCAGATCACCAAAATATTACAACCCATTAAAGAATTGATAAAAGTACGGATTACCGTGACAAAATAAAAAAACCGGCCAAGTGCGTGTCGGGCCACGCGCAATGTAGGATTCCGTAGTTGCCCATAATGACCATTATTGATAATAACTTCTGTTTCACATGGGACTAAAAACGGGCATCTTTAAGATTAAGCCAGCGCTCCCAATGTAAACTCACAGAAATAGGTATTTATAAGTTAACCGACGATTACTCGTAAACTAGTGATGTCTACTTAGCCGTGATAGTTTTCCTTTTAAATTCTTTATATGTACTACTACATTTGTGACTTTTTTCACCTCTTCCAAATTAATAGTTTGGCCGGCAGAGGGGGGGGGGGGGACACTTGAGTCTAACAATTTTTTTCACTTCAAAGCTTGATATTTGACGAACCAATCACTCGATCGAAAAATGATTTAAGCAAACTAATAATATTTTATGTATATTTGTATGTATGTTTGTTTCTATGTGGCGTTCTAGAGACCAAATGTGGGGGCCGATTTTGATGATTCTTACGTCAATCGATTCGTCTTAACCTTGCGAGTGTCACTAAAGACATGACAGTAATCAAAATTCACCACAGCGACAACCAGACGCCATATTGTCAAAATGAAAAAAAAAATATGTCGATGAACTATGTCATGTGGGGTGTCGTTCAATAGGTATTTTAAAATCATCTTTAGGTTCCTGTTATTATTTTTCATTTTAAATAATAGTTTAGGATATATAACGAATTAAAGTTGCTTAACAAAACAATAATTCTCGCTAATGTTGTTACTTATTGATTTAAGATTTTACTTCAAGTATAAACGATAAACAAACAAAAAAACAGTGAATAACTAAAAAGTATAAAATAAAAAAAATATTTAAAGAAAAACAAAAAACCCGACTGCGTAAAAATAATTAAAAAAAATACGTGAAAAAATAACTGAAAAGAAAGAAACAAGGCCAGTAGTTTAGAATTCTAATGCAGAACAGAACGACTCACAGTCGGAGCCCCTTGGGAACATGTGATTGGTAAAATTTGAATGGGCCCCGACTGTGAGTCGTTCTGTTCTGCATTAGAATTCTAAACTACTGGCCTTGTTTCTTTCTTTTCAGTTATTTTTTGACGTATTTTATTAAATTATTTTTTACGCAGTCCGGTTTTTTTTTAAAACCTATCCAATGATACCCCACACAATGGGGTACTCTCAACAACAAAAAAATTCAACCCACTTACCCTTAAAAATATATTTTCCTAAATTTTATTCTACAGTTTTGTTGCAATATTGTATGTCTATATTCATGTCAAATATCAGCTTTCTAGCACCAGGCGTCTTTATCGATAGCTAGGCTGCGGATGGACAGACGGACGGACATGACGAAACTATAAGGGTTCCTTGTAGACTACGGAACCCTAAAAAGCACCTAAATCCGAAACAAGTCTTCACATAATGAAAATGAGGATGACTTTGTTTTCGATTATTGTTCTATTCGGGAAAGCTCGGTGCTTGCTGTGGAAATGCACGTATGTGGGACTCGACTGGACTGGAGTGCAAGGCTGTAATATCCACTAAAACCACAGCGCATACTTCAACGCCATTTTGGGGGCGTCAGGGGGTCGCCTTAGCATTCTACCCTGACACCCCGGCGGATAGCCCGAAGGCCACCACCTCCTTGGCGGCGGATGAAGGTGTTTAGCTCCGCCGCAAAAACACCCAGCGGCCGCAGAGGATAGGGAGGACCGCAACCTGACAACACTACATCTCCTCTTCCCCACCGCGAAGCAAATGGTGCGCCCCCATTTGGTCGCGGGAGATAGGGCGCGCGGCAACGCAACACCGACAAGCCTCTCCTCCCGCGACCGCGCCCGACTGCGAGGGACAGACAGAACTGTCCCCCGCACCCGCACCCTTGGACACATCCTGCGCAGGCACCCTCCAAGCCCACGCGGAGTGACCACTCCCAGATCTCTTTTAGCTTCACCGCGAGTGTCCAAGCTACGGCTTCTAAGCCCCCCACCACGGCAAGGTGGAGATCCCATGGGGGGGACTCAACTTCACCCTGCCCGTGCCTAATTCCTACAGCGCTCGCGCTGCCGCTCGGTCTTACTTGGATCGAGTCAGTGCGATAGTATGCGCATAGTAATATTTTTTCTCGGCCCCTTTTGCCGCCCTCTTAAATGTGCCGCCCGGGGCCATGGCCTCCCCGGCCCCCCCACGCTACGCCACTGACCAGATGTTTAATTTTGAATTTAGTTGGAATATAACTGGATGGATGGCCAAAGAAAGATCTAGTTTCTCCTCTTGGCTACGTCGCGGTATGTTTGACTAGATGTAGATTGATCTGTAATAAAGATAGTTTTATTGATAAGTATAATACATGTTACACAATTCATAATGAGTTATAGATATAAAAACAGCCTGCGTCGTCTATATGTTCCATCTAAACAAAGTATTAACTAAAAGGTCACCAAGACAACAAGAAATCAAATAATACAATCCACCTCCTCCAATATCGTTTTCATTTACGGCGCGGTAAGTTAAAAAAAATATCGCAAAAATGCTTTAAGTAGTTTTAAACCGTAAAATAACGTTTAAAATGAAATTACACGGTATTAAAAAGCTGCTAATCAGATTCGTGGTTCAATGAGTCAGATTCATGGTACTGGGAACACGAATCTGATGCCACAAATCTGATGAAATTTTTGTAATTCCTAAATAACTATTTACAGTAAAACATTATCGTAATTCAAGAACTCTTATGGCAATCTTACCTATTCAGACTATTATTACAATAAATAAGAACTGTTGAGAATCCTATGAATCATTAAAACTTAGTAGCCACGAATCTTACCTACATAGGTAAAAAAATATTGACGAAATAATTACGTACCCCTGCTGTCGCGTATGTGCCATCGAGAATCATGTGTGGTTCCCTCGGCCGTCGCTTGCTGACTGGTGATGCGCGTGAATACAAATAGGATGCCGAAAGTCATTCAATAGTCGAATTATTGAAGGTTGAATCACGCGTTCACACGAGTGCCAAAATCGTGTGACCGATACATTTTATATGAAATTTCTTAAATATTATAACATTTATGTAAGTCCATATTTATTTCGAAAACTACTACCCGGGACAAATATTTTAAGGTATAATACATAGCAATTCGTAAAGGGAATATAAAATTATATACGATTGTTTGAATTACACAATGAGTGTGACATGCGGAGAACAGCAATATTGTCCCCGTTTTCAGTCTTTGGATTTAGATTTCGGCTATTTATTGTTGGTCGATATCAGTAAAACTGTTTTTTTGGTTGCCGTATTACATAAAGAAACATATAAAAAATAGTTTAAAGCCATAACTTCAATAACTATTGACATACTGCCGTGTGACCAACAAAATCGAGGCCTTGAAGAATGACCCATTACTCATATATCACGCGCAGATTAGCAAATGGTTTTTCGAGGCAGATGGATGATCGGAAGACCGGTAGTTACTATATTGAATTAAAAATATATAACTGCGACGACATTGAACGTGTGCCACGACATTCTGTGTTGACAGTGAAAAATAAATGTGAAATCAATTCTGAGTCGTGGAATCACTTAAACGCGTATGTTAAGAGTGTGAGAAAAGAATTTAAGGACTGTCCCCCAACGTTTATAAGTTCATATCAATAAAAATGTATTTAAATTTAAATTATTATTAATATGAACTTAAATACTTATGTATAATAATCATATTTACCAACACCTATATTATTATTATAATCTTGTTTAATCGTTTTGTACTCAATTGCGTATTCTTATTAAATAAATAATCATACTTATGTGTACAATATCATTGTTTTTTTTTCAGTTAAACCATCCGTTAATTCATCATCAAGCACTCATATTAAATGTGATAAATGTAAAATTGAGATCCCAGAACATGAATATAGATATCATAACAGAACTAATATACATAAATCTAATTGTTTAATAAAGTCAAAGTTTGCGAATGTTGATATAATTGCCACAGCATTTAAAAACAGAATACTGACGTATCGCTTAAACCCATCTCAAGAAGACGAGTACCTATTGATAGAGGCATTCTTAGATGGGAAGCGAAACGATCTATTTAAAATAATTGAATTGACATTGATGAAACATTCCTGTATTAAACTGAACTTCGAGTTGTTTGCTTACTTCGCACTACCTGCATCGGGTGAGCAGCAACTGAAGTCATTTAATACAAAATATGAAACTATATACCAAAATACTAATTATGATGAGTTATAATCCCGAATACGAGATGTTTATAAAATGAAATTATCTGAGTTTGAACATTGTCAATCTGGATGGTCATTCATATCTGTAAGTCATTTAGAAGTTAATATTAACAAGTATTCACCCATGCGAGGTGGATCCTTCATCGACTTGCCAACTAAAATTAAAAATACAAAGAGCTGTTTAAACATTCAAAATAATGATAGCTATTGTTTTCTGTGGTGCATAGCTGCAGCATTATTTCCAGCTAAAAATAATGTCTGTAGAACTAGCTCATACAACGATTTTAATACCATATTTAATATACAGGGGATGTCATTTCCGCCAACACACAAAGATATCGAGTTGTTTGAAAAAAATAATAGTGAAATAAGTGTCAATGTTTACGGATTAGACAAGCATCATACTGTAACTGGTCCTTTATATGCCACCAATAGTAAGAGAATTAAGCACATCAACTTGCTGTATTTTGAACAAAACTGTAAATCACATTATTGTCTTATAAAAGATTTTACGCGCCTAGTCAGACGACAAGTTTCACGACATAAAGGCAAAATGTATTTATGTGAAATATGTCTGCAATTTTTTGCTAGTGAATCAAAATACACTTCGCACAGTTGTTCTAAAATTATAACGATATTACCAGAAAAGAACAGTTTTTTAAGATTCAAACATTATGAGAGACAACAAAAAATAAACTTCGTCATATATATATGACGAAGTTATATGCAGATTTTGAATGTTTATTGTCGGATTTTAAAGAATCAAATTCTGAACAAAGTACTGTAAGAAATAAATTACACCAACCATCTTGTTTTGCCTACTATGTATGTTGTTCCTATGATAAAAGCTTGAATAAATTTGTTACATACAGAGGAAGAGATTGTGTGCAAGTGTTTGTTAAAAAATTGATTCAAGATGTACAGTTAATTCATAAGATTTTAATTTCAAATAAACCCATGAAAGCAATGACTAAAGAACAAATTGATGATTTTTGTCATGCAACATTATGCCACATTTGTAAGCAATTACTGTTTGATGATAAAGTGTGTGACCATGATCATATTACTTCTGAGTACAGAGGTGCAGCTCATTCACATTGCAACTTATTATTTAAAGTGTGTTCATTCGTGCCGGTTATATTTCATAACTTATCTGGTTATGATGCCCACATATTTATTAATGAATTGTCTAAATACGATGGTGAATTAAAAATTATACCTAAAACAAAAGAAAAGTATTTATCGATAACAAAATTCATGAAATCAGATTATGATAGAAAGCCAGTGCAAATAAAATTTATTGATTCTTTTCAGTTTCTCAGTTCAAGCATTGATACGTTGACCAAAAGTTTATCAGATAAAGATTTCATGCATTTATCGCTTCATTATTCTCGTAAAGACCAGTTTAATTTAATAAGAAAAAAAGGTATATATCCATACGAATATGTAAATTCATGGCAAAGATATAATGAAACAGAACTTCCATCAAAATATTGTTTTAATAACAGCTTGCAAATGAAAAATATAACAGATGATGAATATGAACATGCTCAAACTGTCTGGAAATGTTTTAATATTGGTTCCATTGGTGAATACACTGATTTATATTTAAAGGGTGATGTACTTTTGCTTTGTGATGTATTCGAAAATTTTAGAAATATATGTCTAAAGAATTATAAACTTGATCCTGCTTACTATGTTACTTCTCCCAGTCTCAGTTGGGATGCTATGCTTTTTTACACAGGTGTTCAATTAGAGCTCATTAATGATTTAGAAATCTATCAAGTGTTAGAAAAAGGCATACGTGGTGGGCTGGCACAATGCACTCATCGATATGCTGAAGCCAATAATATTTATTTACCTAATTTTAATGATACCCAACCATCAAGTTATTTAATATATTTAGATTGTAACAATCTTTACGGTTATGCTATGACAAAGAAATTACCAATATCAGATTTTAAATTTATGGAACATGATGACATTATGAACTTTAATGTTTTTGATGTGCCTGACGATGCCTCCCACGGTTATATTTTAGAAGTTAATATTTTATATCCAAATCATTTACATAATTTACATAGTGACTTACCCTTCGCTCCAGAAAAATTTGTACCTATTGGAGGGAAGACACCAAAATTAATTGCTAACTTGTACGATAAATATAATTACATAATACATTATGTTCACTTGAAGGAATGTCTTAGAAACGGTTTAGTTTTAAAAAAAGTTCATAAAATACTTCAATTTAGACAAGACAATTTTTAAAAAAGTATATAGATTTAAATACTAAATTACATCAAGCAGCTTTGACACCATTTGAAAAGGATTTCTTTAAGCTGTTGAATAATTCTATATTTGGTAAAACAATCGAAAATAAGCATAAACAGGTAGATGTCAAATTAGTCACTAAATGGAGTGATAATTGTAATAACACAAATAAGTCACTAGGTGCAGAGAAATTGATTGCGAAACCAAATCTAAAAAGTATTTCTATTTTTAACGAAGATTTAATTGCGGTTCAACTGAGTCATGAAAAGCTTATCTTAGATAGACCGATATATATTGGATTTGCCGTGCTTGAATACTCAAAACAGCATTTATATAACTTCCATTATAATTTTATTAGAAATAAATATGGCGACAATGCCAAATTATGTTATACTGATACTGATAGCTTACTGTATTTAATACATACACATGATTTTTATGAAGACATGCGTGATAATATACATGAATTTGATACTAGCAATTTTGAAGTTAATAATCCGTACGGTATACCACGAGTAAACGAAAAAGTACCTGGCTTATTTAAGGACGAATTAGGCGGTGATATAATCACAGAATTTATTGGATTAAGAGCAAAACTTTACTCCATTAAAACGCTAAATACCCAAATCAAAAAAGCGAAAGGAGTATCAAAGCCAATAACAAAAAGTTTAAATACATCCAACTATAAAGAAGCATTATTTAACAATGTTGAATTAAAGCGTAAAATGAATATGATCAAATCCATTAGACATGTATTATATTCACAAAATGTTAATAAAGTAGTTTTGAAAAGAGTTGAAGACAAAATACAAGTTCAGTCGAATCAAATAAATACGCTACCTTGGGGTCATTGTGATGCCATTCTGTAAACGTGTCGTTTTCTTTGGGTCATTGTGATTTCATATGTTAGGTATAACAAATCTATTATAAAACATGTAACTAACTATATGGTGCGCTATGATGTGATTAGAAACTTGTATGATAAGTTCTATTAAAGTAGATAGTATAATTTGCATGCTTATTGTTCAAACATGAACATGACATTCTTGGCATTCCAACACACATCCAACTTATCACCGAGGAAGATGCGTGATATTTTAAGATCATGTAATTTATCACGTACGGCGGTCGGCTCAGACATGCTGCATCGGCACAATACACAGACGGCACACAACTAAATACGTGTATATGTGTACATAGAATAAGTTTAGTATATAAGATTATAATTTTAAGAAATAAACGAGTCATTAGCTCACTCCCGGCTTTGACTCATACCCTACCCCTCACCTCTCACTGCGGCCAAGACACCCTTAGCCGTCACCATGATCGGTCTTGTGAGTCTGCTCGACCGGCAGTGAGAAAACCCACTTCACTACACCCTAATCCTACCCACTTTCCGTCTGTCGCCTTAGGTCTCCCGGCGACAGATATCCCGGCCTAGGGATCCCAGGGACTGCTAGGGAACTAGGGATTAGGGTTGTATACGCGACAGTCTGTGTGACCACAGTGTACACGGCCTCGCTATACAATATACCTAACAGGGGTAGGGTAGCACTAGGGAGATAGGGAATAGGTGGACTTGGTTACTGCGACGGTAGCCAAGTTGAGGGATACTACTACAACAAGGGAATAGGAGGACTTGGTTACTGCGACGGTAGCCAAGTTGAGGGAAACTACTACTACTATTACAACAAGGGAATAGGTGGACTTGGATACTGCGACGGTACCAAGTTGAGGGAAACTACTACTACAACAAGGGAATAGGAGGACTTGGATACTGCGACGGTACCAAGTTGAGGGAAACTACTACTACAACAAGGGAATAGGAGGACTTGGATACTGCGACGGTACCAAGTTGAGGGATACTACTACAACAAGGGAATAGGAGGACTTGGTTACTGCGACGGTAGCCAAGTTGAGGGAAACTACTACTACAACAAGGGAATAGGTGGACTTGGATACTGCGATGGTACCAAGTTGAGGGAAACTACTACTACTATTACAACAAGGGAATAGGTGGACTTGGATACTGCGACGGTACCAAGTTGAGGGAAACTATTGCTACAACAAGGGAATAGGAGGACTTGGTTACTGCGATAGCCAAGTTGAGAGAAACTACTTTTACAATTGCTACTACTACAACTAATACTACTGTTAAATAAGGGAAGGAATATAATTTCTGGAGGGGTGAAGAACATGCAATTGTATAACAAAAAATGATTACAATTGCGTGTTGACTAAATATATATATTTTTTTTTGAATACATATGTACCTACCGATTAAGTTCTTAACATTTCCCCCGCAACGATCGCCTTAAGACTCTACAGCATGCAACGAGGTCAACTGTCGCTGCCAGCGTTGCATCGCACGTGGCCTACAGCCAGCCAACCGAAGCCGTCAAGAAAACAACTCACCAGTGAACAACCAACTACCGATGCAGATGAAGTTGAGCTGAAGCCTACGCCAGACACCCGCCAGAATGTTCACGCCTGAACATAAGAACTTTCTAGAGCCTGCCCCGAAGAGACGCTAGAATGTTCACGCCGGAACATGACCTTCCTGAAGCCTATCCCGGAGAGACGCCAGAATGTTCAAACATGAACATGACATTCTTGGCATTCCAACACACATCCAACTTATCACCGAGGAAGATGCGTGATATTTTAAGATCATGTAATTTATCACGTACGGCGGTCGGCTCAGACATGCTGCATCGGCACAATACACAGACGGCACACAACTAAATACGTGTATATGTGTACATAGAATAAGTTTAGTATATAAGATTATAATTTTAAGAAATAAACGAGTCATTAGCTCACTCCCGGCTTTGACTCATACCCTACCCCTCACCTCTCACTGCGGCCAAGACACCCTTAGCCGTCACCATGATCGGTCTTGTGAGTCTGCTCGACCGGCAGTGAGAAAACCCACTTCACTACACCCTAATCCTACCCACTTTCCGTCTGTCGCCTTAGGTTTCCCGGCGACAGATATCCCGGCCTAGGGATCCCAGGGACTGCTAGGGAACTAGGGATTAGGGTTGTATACGCGACAGTCTGTGTGACCACAGTGTACACGGCCTCGCTATACACTATACCTAACAGGGCTATGGTAGACTAGGGAGTTAGGTTAGAGTTAGATCTAAAATAGGGATAGGTATATCATAAGATAGGTTAGGCTAGATATAGGAACCAGTAGGCTTAAATTAGGATAAGTCTAGGTTTAGGTACGTGCAAGCTTAGGGCTATACTTAAGAGCTATCGAAGGTTAGGCCCTAACTTGTACACTTATAATTTAATAAACTAATATAAAATACATACTTTGCTCATAAATTTGTCTTTTCTTTTGTTTTGTTCATAAATCACATAAACATATGCTAAAGCGAAATTGGATAAGCAAGCAGTGTTGTTGTAGGTAATAAAAGACTAATTTGAAATGTTGTATAGAATGTATCAATTAATCTGTAACTTTGTAAACAGCATTTATTATTATTATTAAATCGCAAAACTTGAAATATTTGTGATTAGTGATTAATGATATTCAAATAAAATATATCAGACGTAATCTTATCTCTTTTTATTACTTCCACAACCTAAATTAAAATCTCAAAGAGGGAATAATCTATAAATGTGTATGAAAGACAGTTATTAGGTTAATTGACGAGATGAAGTTGATCAAGCAACCCATATCCCTAAATGTTCATAATATAACATTAAGTGACTCTGCTCATCACATCTGACACAGCGCTTTATTGCCCAATTCTGTTCGTTGTATAATATGTGGGCCATCGAATTGTGGTAAAACAAATGTTATGATAAGTTTACTGCTGCATGAAAATGGGCTCAAATTTAGTAATCTATACTTGTATTCTAAAACTTCTTTTCAACCTAAATACCGTTTCTTGACTGAAGTATTGAAAAGAGTACCACAGGTTAATTTCTATGAGTTCAATGATGATAAAGATGTCATATCGCCGAGTGAAGCTTTAACAAATTCTGTATTTATATTTGATGATATTGCATGTGAAAATCAAGTAAATATCCGCAATTATTTCTGTATGGGTCGACATAAACAAATCGATTGTTTCTATTTATCTCAAACTTACCTATTCTAAAATTCCGAAACAATTGCTACGTGATAATGTTAATTTGATTATAATATTTAAACAAGACGATGTGAATTTAAAACATATTTATGAAGAGCATGTTAGTTCTGATCTACAATGGAAACAGTTCAAAAACATTTGTCAAACTGTTTGGAGCCAACCTTATAATTTTTTACTTATTAACAAAGAATCATCATTAAATAATGGACGATATCGACAGAATTTTGATATTTTTTTAAAATTTGACTGATGGATTATAAATGTATGCGACCTACACACAAAAAATAAATCAGTATAATTTTTTCTTCAGTTGAACGCAGTTGTTATAATATAATATGGAACAAAATATTAAAATCGAATTAATGAAGTCTGTAGACTCTATAAAGAATAAAATAAAACAAATGAAACACCAGGAACACACAATGAATTTGTCACTTGATAAAATGTTAAAACCTGTCACCGATCCCCTTAAATCACTGGTTAATTCGAATAAACCAATAGAAAAAATACAAGATTTAGAAAATACACACCCTAATTATAATGATATAGAATTGGATGATGCTAATACTAGCTCATCAACAAAGTTTGAAGACTGTCATGATCCAAAACTGAATTCTGCACAGTTCATAAAAAATTCTCCCGCAAAAGAATTACCGGAAGATTTAGAAATATCATTAGAGGGTCGTGATATCCATGATATTTATGACGGTGTAAATATACCTTTTGGAATAAGAAGCGTTAACAAAAAATTACTAATGGGTAATTCAATAGTTTCATTTGCTAAAATAGATAGTTTGAATGACGATAATGTCATTTTAATTAAAGTTGGTGACAAAACCTACAATTTAACCCCTGGTTTAAAAGAACTTTTACTTCGAAGAAAACCTGATTTAAACCTAATATCGAGCAAAGATAAACTTGTCTATAAGGATATGTTGCATTATACAAATGCTCATAAGAGAGATTTTAATCCAAATGGGCAAATTAGAGGTGATAAAGGTATAAAATATCGGGAAATAATCAAACCAATGTTCTCCGAATCATTAAACAGTAATATTGTCGCAAAATTTGGAGGAAGCTTACCCACGCTAAAGAAATACAAAAATAACACCGACTTGGTATATTGGGATGATCCTAATGAACTTGTTGACAGATTGAAACTATTAATTGCATCGAGAGACGCCGGTAATACAAACCACGATAATGAAATTTTATCAATAATCGAAGAATTAAAAGAAGCTGACATAATTAAGCAATAAATAGGAATAATATTATGCTTTTTATTCAGTATTATAGCTGAATTCAAGACAAATATACTGAATTGCGAACATGAGCAAAGCTGACGTGGTAAACGAAATTCATAAAAATGCGAGGGTGAACTATCCACGAAGACATGTTATCATGAAATACATAGATGACTTGTGGCAGGCTGATTTAATTGATATGCAATCAATTTCAAAAGACAATAAAAATTATAAATATATTCTTGCCATCATTGATACATTTTCGAAATATGCTTGGACCTTTCCTATGAGAAGTAAATCCAAAGAAGATGTGTGTAACTCTTTCAAAACTTTGTTAGATAAAGGGCGTGTTCCTAAAAATCTGCAAACGGATAATGGAACAGAATTTTATAATAACAAATTTCAACAGCTGATAAAAACCTATCATATAAACCATTATTCAACTTTCTCAACAAAAAGGGCTTCAATTGTTGAACGATTTATCAGAACATTGAAATCTAAAATCTATAAGGAATTTAGTTTAAAAGGCAATTACAATTGGATAAATAATACCCTCATTGATGTTATTGACAAATACAATCACACTTACCATCGCACTATTAATGAAATGCCTGCTAATGTAGACAATATTAATAAAAAAGTTATATTAGAAAGGTATTTAAAATTACTAAAAAATGAGAATATAAAAAGTAAGTACAAAGTAGGTGATTATGTGCGTATTAGTAAATATAAAGGAACATTTGAAAAAGGTTACACTCCCAACTGGTCAACAGAAATATTTAAAATTCGTAAAATACAAAATACAACTCCTGTAACTTACTTAATTGAAGATACTATTAGAGGTCAACCTATTTTAGGTGCATTTTATACGCAAGAGCTTCAAAAAACAAAACAACCCAATGTATATCTAGTCGAAAAAGTTCTCAAAAGAAAAGGTGACAAGGTTTTGGTAAAATGGTTAGGTTTATCTGCAGCTGAAAATAGTTGGATTGATAAATCGAATATAATACTTTAACATTAACCCAAAGTCGTAGATAAATCGTTTAAGTATTTATTAGTACGTTCATTCTAGATTCATCAGTCTTATAATGTGTTTTGGGGAGAGTAGTCTTCTCAATTGGCTTATAAATAATTTACCTTTTGAATTACATTTACCCGGATACAATTATTGTGGTCCAGGTACAAAATTAATTAAAAGACTTACACGTGGAGATAGTGGTATTAACAAATTAGACGAATATTGCAAAAACCACGACATTGCATATCATAAATCATCAAACTTAAGAGATCGGCACAAGGCTGATTTAATTCTATTAAAAATGTCGAAAAGGCGAGCAGTTGCTTCGGATGCGAGTGTCGGTGAAAAAATTGCAGCACGCTTAGTAAGCAAAGCTATGTCTACTAAAATTAAAACTGGTTCTGGCCTAAAAGCAAGTAGCAAAAGAAATTCTCAAAAAGTTAAGACTGGAAAAGGGTTAAAAAGTAAATTGACAAATATTATTACTAAAACTAAAAAACAGATAAAAAAATTAAAACCAAAGACCAAGAAAATGGCTATAGAATTAGCTATTGCTGCTGCCAGAGAATTAGCTGATAATTCATCTCTTAAACTTCCTCGTGTAATTCCTATACCCAAAACTGGTGGTGTATTACCTTTGATTCCTATTTTTGCGGGACTGTCAGCGGTGGGAGCTTTAGCAGGCGGTGCAGCTGGTATTGCGAAAACCATTAATGAATATAAGATGGCTAAAAAGATGTTGATTGAATCGAAGAGACACAATGAAAAAATTGAAGCTCTATGTATTGGTAAATGATTACACCTTAAACCACATAAAAATGGGCTTGGAATTTTTGTATCTAAAGAAAAAAACTAAGATATCGGCTACCCAAACGAGCTTTAACTAACTTTGATATTTTAAAATTCGGAAACAGTATTCCTTATTTATGAGAGATGAACTCCCAATATATCCTTTTAAAATAGAGTGTGGAGTTATTAATTTAGATAGTTCTAAAAATCCAGGCTCTCATTGGGTAGCCTATGCAAAATATAATGATTACATTGAGTATTTCGACAGTTACGGAAATCTAAAGCCTCCAAAGGAATTCATAAAATACGTAGGTTCTAAAATCCATTATAATTATGACAATATACAAGGTGATCACCCCTACAATTGTGGTCATCTCTGTTTAAAATTCTTGCAAAAATTCTGGTCTAAGCAAGGAATAAAATAAATGGGATCTTAAAAATTCGTTCAGTATATAAGCATGTCTACAACGGTTACCATCTCGGGAAATACGTCTGAATTGATTTCGTACTTTCAACCACCACTACATTTATCTGATCAATACGAGTGTGGTTTGTTACACTTTTCGGTACTAAATTCAAGACCAAATGTGATAGTCAGCAACAGCGGTCCATCCGTAATCAGAATCGAATGTGATCTTGTAAACAGTTCATACTGCAACGGCTTACCAACTCATTTTATTCATGAATTTGTATCTGATACTGCTCCAGGTCACTGTTACATAGAAATACCGCGAAGTGTTATTTACTTTCCTATAAATAAACATATAATTCCATCTATATCTGTTAAGATTATCGACCAGTTCGACCACTGCATTGACTTTGGAGAAAAAAATTATATTGAATTACGTCTTCATTTAAGAAAAACAAAATGATAGTATACTATAAAAACACTCCAATAAAAATAAAACGTCTTATTCCATCTACGTTCACTAAAGTGCATGGACGTAAGAAAATAGTTAAGAAATTGACTAAAAAAAATAAAGACTTTCTTAAAGCTCTAGGTTTTAAAATATGAATATACTACAGCTTACTGAATTACCGCAATTTGATACTTCAATCGAAAGTTATGAAGTCCATTCATATAATCCCTACAATAACAGCTTTAGAGAAAACGATGAAATCAGAATCCCCATCCACCAGCAAGACATATACGTGCTACCATCAGCCAGTTCAATTTACATCGAAGGTCAGGCAATGCTGTTCGGTAAAGATGGGAATCCTATTAAGAAAACTGTTACGTTCACTAACAACCCTGTTATGTTTTAGTTTCAAGACATCAGATACGAAATTAATGGAATCGAAATAGATCGTATGAAAAATTCTGGCATAACATCAACAATAAAGTCATATATTTCATTAAACGAAGCAGAAAATAAAGTTGCAGAATTATGGGGTTGGAATTTGGTCGGATTTAAAAGTGATGGTCATTTTAGTGCCTTAATACCGTTAGATAAAATTTTCGGGTTCGCTGAGGATTATAATAAAATTATAATAAATTGTAAACATGAACTTATAATGAATAGAAGCAATTCCAATTTAAACAGTGTCATACTTAGTGATGATATTACTCATTTTAAAATAGATATTCAAAGAGTGCAATGGCGGGTGCCACATCAGATCGGGAACGGCTTACCCTTTTGAAATATTTGGAAAAAGATAAACCTATTCAAATGGCATTTAGAAATTGGGATTTGTATGAATATCCTTTACTGCCCAAATCTACAAAGCATTCTTGGTCAGTTAAAACGGCTTCACAGTTGGAAAAACCAAGATATGTAATTTTCTGCTTACAAACTAATAGAAAAAGTAATAAATCAAAAGACAGTTCAGTATTTGATCACTGTGACGTGACAAACGTAACGCTATTTTTGAATTCTCAATATTACCCGTACGAACCGTTAGGCTTAAAGTTTTCTGAAAACAGCTACAGTATATTATACGAAATGTATGTGAAATTTCGTCGGTCGTATTACAACAGCCCAGTCGATCCCTTAATTGATCTGAAAGATTTTAAGGAAAAAGCTCCACTTTTCATCATTGATTGCTCGAGGCAAAACGATTGTATAAAAACGGGGCCGGTAGACGTAAGGCTGGAATTTGAGTGTTCAACATTAATACCAGATAACACAACTGCATATTGTTTAATTATAAACGATCGACTTGTGGAATACAAACCGTTAAGTAACGTCGTGCGCAGGCTATCATGACAGCCATTGTAGATGTTCAAGGTTTCAAAACAGAAGCAAACGAATTTATAATAAAAGAAATTGCGATATTATGCGATAAAAAAATACAGGTATTTCTAATAAAAGCTCCATTCCCATTTTACGAATTGACTAAACAAGAACGACGAGAAGTAAGCTGGATTGAACGTAATAGAAAGATATACTGGAATGAAGGAATTGTGCCTTACTCTAATTATCAGAATTTGGTTATAAGTATTTTAAGAGAGAAATGTGTTTATACTAAAGGTGTAGAAAAAGTGTTGTGGTTAAAAAGTATTGTAAATAATAATAATATTAATAACTTAGAAGATAAAGGTTGTCCTAGTTTATTAAACTTGTATAAACAATATGAACACTCTGATGATCTGTATAGTTGTATTTATCATGATTCAATATGTGCTTTAAAAAACGTTCTCTGTTTAAATAAATGGTGTAAAACTATAATATCATAAATACGATAACTATGTAATAAATTTTTGAAATAAATATTATCTTGTTTTATTTTTGGTGCAGGCATAATAAATGACCCTTATTCTACAGTAATTTTTGCAGCTCATGGTTCAATTTTGAATCTAAGTATCGAGCAGCCAATGAATGGTGAAAGAAGACTAAAAATTAAATGATTGAATGAATAGTTTTAAAATTCATGGATAGGATACCTACTTACTAGGAACATGAGAAGACTAGAATAACTGAAAATGATGGATAAGTTGATAATTGATCTGTTTAGAATATTATACCTAATTCAAACTATAAAGAATACACACGCAGAAAACAGATCAGATCGGGTCAGATTATTGTATCAGTTTTTACGTGAATACACATTCATGGAAACTTTATATCAGATCAGTCGGAATTATTATTCGTGTATTCGGAGTAATGAATGATAGTGTAAATTGGGTGTTTCTGGATCTCCTCTGATCCAGAAACCCCAATTTACAACTACTAGCATACAGTAGTTTGATGCCTTTGATCTCGAAGAAAAAGCCGACAACGTCTAGACAAGGGTAAGGAGGCTAGGGCTGCCACATGTAAACAATACCTACTTATTCAAATACCGTCTATTTATTATAGAAAAATAAAACAATTGCTACGTTACATGAATATTATACTGTAAATCACTTATTTATTATATAGAGAAGAAGAGAGCTTATACCAATGGGAGACAGGCGTGACGATATAGATAGATACAATAAGTAACGATAAATAATTATCATAAAACAGTTAGCATTTTTTCGTGCGGTGACAGCTTTGCATACACAGTCAGCACCTATTTCATCCCACAGGTGTCGTGGGAGGCGGTTAAGAATATGAAGCATTTTTCATTTGGTCTTTATCATACAAACCAAGTTAAAATAAAGCGATTGACATAGCGGTCGTTTAATGGATGGGTAATCGTGGGATCAGCTTGCAGAGCCTATATCGATATGAAGTATTTTGCAGATTTATTTTCGTGCAAACTACGTCAAGGTAAAGCAATAGATACCACGGTCATTTACTGGATGGGTTTCCGGGCTATGAGGTTACGGAGAACATGTGTGGGGTTTATAAAAGGGGGCCAAAAATATGGTTATTTTTGAGCTGAGCCGTGCCGTTGCCAAGATACATAATAATATGTGATAGGTACTTACCTAATACGAAAATACTAGGTACTTATTGCAAGAAATTAAAATCACACTTGAATCGAATATTTCCTTAAAACGCATATTTTCTTACGTCTGCCTTGTTGTTTACGCACAGTAATTACTACTTTATTTTGTGACTGGGCCAAACATGACATATCGTAAAATGCCAGTAGATTAGTAGGTACGTGCATAATATTTTAAGTGGTTATAGGTAAATACATTTCAAAATAATTTAAATACTTAATTATAATTAATGAAATTTTATTTTTTGGTGTAAGTAAATTGATGAAATCGCAGATTTTTTAAATCCTTATTTCTTTAAATCTTTAAGCAGCATAAAGCATTGCAATGTCTCACAGTACAAGTCGTATGCAGTATCTAAATTAATATTCATAAGCAAATAAATAAGTAACGAACAAAAAACAAGCACGCGCCAGCCCCCAAAAATATGTACCTAGTTGGGAACTAAGGCGACATACGTAAGTAGGTACCGCTCTTCCCGCGTCTCACCTCTTGCCCCCCGCACGATTGACCCGTCTAGACGCGTTCGTCGAACGACTGTATGGATTATTTGACTGTGGCCATGATCATCGCTTCTAAGTTTAGTAGGTTCTTATCTCAACACTTATTTATTACGCAGCTGATTTATTAGTCGAGTAACTTGGATTTCAACTATAGTTCGTTCGCGTTAAGAATGCAGCAAATAAAGATTAAAATATGATATTAATGATTTAATTTAAATTTTAAACATTTAAGTGTATTTTTATAAATTCATTAAAATTAATCTTTTAAAATACCTATAATTTGTTTGAATTATCATTATCACCACTGTCAATACACCTTTTATCTTGCAGTTGCACTGATGACTCACTGCATTCTTAACGCGAACGAACTATAGTTATTTTTATCCGGAGGTCATCTCTACTTTATTTATCAAGACACCCATGAAGTTATAGTTAAACATGGAGACCGCACTCCGAATACCTACTTGAAGCTCAACTCTTTGGCTCAAATGATGTATCGCTATCTCGCTCACTGTGGTCATACCATCTCTTTTCAACCAACCACTGCCATATTGACAAGATTTACTTGACATATGGTGGCCAATGTTGCCACATTACCAAATCCTTAGGAAATGGGATTATAATTCACTGTTTCGCCAACCATGATTATAAGCGTTCGAGACCTACAATATTGGGAGTTTTAACAAGTGATTGGATTTCAACTCTTGATTTAAATACACATTAATTGACCGTGTAAACTTCTGATTTGCTTAATATGTCGGCTCTTTTTAAGAGCTTACTCGGAGATTTTAATAAGAAGATAGCAATACTAAATGCACGGTAAAATGAGAGGTCAGACCACAGAGAGTGAGATAGAGAAATGTAGGTATTTGACTCAAGGTTTTGTTGCAGCTGTGGCCTCCATGTTTATCTATACCTTCATGAAGACACCACAGACTTGACCTAAAGGGCCAGTTCCAGTCCAGTCATAAAATGCCATAAAGACACCACAGATCTGTGAATAACATGGATTGGACGTAGCTACGAAATTAGCGTGCGTACCTACGGAATGATGTGGCGAATAAAATGGCTGCCGTTGGGTTGGACCATAGAATATCTCTATGGATTGGACTCCAGAATGTTATCGGTATCGACATTGAGCCGGTAAGAGTTAAATAATACATTACCGTAGATTTAGGAAAATTATGTAAATTATATCAAACTTATAAATATATATATAAATTATATCAAATTAAATCATAGTAATGGCAAACAAAATATCCCGATAAGCGGCAATAGGCTCGCCACCTATTACGTGGGATCGAAACACTGGCGAAGAGTGGGCATTTAATATGCCTCTGCCTACCCCTTCGGGGAAACAGGCGTGAGTCTATGTATGTATGTAAATTGATATTTGTAGTAATTTACTTAAAATCTTTTGCCGGATTAGTTTATTCCATAATGCAAATGCGGGCGAACATAGTTAAGCGAAAAACGTCCCTTGTATCCAACATGTAACAATATATTCTCTGGTAGCCAATATCGATACTGTGTCGCTGTGAAAGTACCGGACATGAATGGCACCTTACATCCCGTATGAAACACACAGCCACACTTAAATACCATGAGGGGGTAAGAAAAATCAAAAATGATTAGTAAATTTTATTTGTTTTTATCTGAATATATAAAATCCTTGCGTTACTGACTGCCTGACAGATAAGCTACAGCCATAACTATAAGGTGCAGGAAGCTGAAATTTGCCATGTATGTTCTTTGGGGAGCGCAGGAGTGCACTAAGAAGGAGTCTCTTGAAATTCCCACGGGATCGGACACAAATAGTTAAATAAAAAAATGTGAATTGTAGGCGTCCTCTTGTTTATAAATAAAACTATTTTCTTCAACGTTTCATTGCTAGGTATTCTCGCAAACAGTTGGTGTTCATGTTATCTGTTGGCAAAAAACATAAAATAATTATTTTAACTCCTCATTTTCCTCAACATAGGGCAGGATGCAGCGGTTTTGGGTTTTATGTAATCAGGGCTAAGTAAAGTAAGTTAGTCAAATATCGCTTTTCCTTTACTAGGTACAGACAGAATAGGTGGAATGTTTCATTCTTTTCCGTTTACATACACGAGATATTAAACTGTATTATAGTTTGTAGAAGTATCTATACATTACGGATATATCGATAACCCATATCGACATAAGCAGTAACATCACTACTAACCTCTTATAGGTAATATGGAAATTTCCTAACTACGAAAATAACATTTAGGGCCTAAAGAAGCTAAAAATTGTTAAATTAATTTTAAAAAGAACCTCTTGTAACAATATTTTGCACAAATATTAATCCAATTCAACAATATAAGTCATAACTTGTTACTTACTTGTGAAAAGTACATTTGTGTTGATTATAGCTTTAACTTGCACTGCACAGTTCAATTCAACACTTAGGCATGATTTTACGAAAGCCTGAATCACTGATTCATCTGGTTTTTAGACATATAAGACATATTTATGCACAAAAACAAAATTATTATGTTCGATACACAACGATTTGATAGCAGATGTACCACAAAACTTGGCGAAATATATGGCAACACTGGCACTCACGATTGACGTTTCTAATAAAGTATTGCCATGATTAATGTATTCAGTAAACGATGGCTATCTCTTTTTTCTGACAACTTTGTTTGGTGGCTTTATGTCGATTTCATATGAATACATGTGCTATTTGTCGTCTCCATATATATTCTTTACTCAAAGCAAGACACATTTTATCATACGAATTGATATTTTATTCAGTGTTGCCGTTAACAGTCCACTGCTGGACTAGGCCTCTACGTTGAAAGGACAAGGAGGAATTGGCCTACTATACCTGTATATCACGCTGGCCAAACGCAGGGGCGTAGCTACCGCCGTATTTGCCGTATCAATTATACGGGGCCCCCGGGCCACGGGGGCCCCCAAAGTGTGTAAGGAAAAAGAATAAAAACTTTCTAATTTATTTTATTTTACAAATGACAAAATTCTATAAAGCAATTCCTTTTTTTCCCGCCTTAAGCGTGCGTTCAAAAGTTGGCAACACTACATCGTTATGGCGGGCTGCGGGACTTCCCCGTTTTACTTACTTCATCTTCAACTCAGCGGGGAATCCCCGGGAATCCTTCATCGATATCGCGATGTACGTGTACGTTGTTGTACTTTGCATTGGATGTTAAACCACGGAGTGCAGTGCACTGTTTATTTACGCGCTTTATATAAATGTGCATTACATTGTAATTCAGCACAAACAATATTGTTCTTCTGGTTTAGCAGTATTAGTAACGATTTGTAAAAGAAATGAGTGAAAGGAAAAGAGATTATCCCAGCGGCGCTGAGAAAAGAAAAATTAAACAGAAAAGGGACGAGGTTATAAAAAAAGTGCCCAAAATTTCTTCATTTTTTCAGAGACAAGATACTGTGAGTAATTTAGATTGGAAAGGTAAGTACTACACTACTACCCAACCCATTTATTAGGGGCCCGTAGTGATAAACAAGGAAATCTTTTAATTTCGGTCTGTCCATCTGTCCGTCACAAAAAGTTGTCTCCCCCCTCGATTTTCACAATTATACTGTTTTTAGGGTTCCGTGCCTTGATTAAAAAAAACAAAATTCTAACTTATCTATAGGATCGATTTGTTTTGTTGTTTGTTTATCAGTCTGTATTGTATCGTTAATTGCGTGTTGAGAACTTCAGATGTGCAGACTCGCTTTCGGGTTCTCGTTTTGTATGGCCACTACACTACGCGCTGCGTTTAAATAGCACGCAGGTGTATAGTAATGCACGGACGGGCTGCAGGTGATTTTGTATCTACTAATAGGTACGAGCACAATCCGCGTAGAATCTGTGTGCGTCTGAACTGAACACTCTCTAACTGTGACCCTTAGTAACGTTATTTATTTATATATAACTCTTTTTAGTTTAGTATCAAAGCATTCGTATTTATTTTTTAGCAATTACTCGTTTATTTTTAGATTCTTCTGAAGCATGTTCTTCGTCACATATCCATCCGGAAATAGAAGAAAGCCAAGCACATACTTTATCGGATGTCCATCCAGAAATCGAGGAACCCCAAGTCAACGATTCTGATATATCTGCAGATAATGCAGATTGTAATATAATTTCATCAGATAGAGGAAATTTTGGTGACAATTTAACTGAATGCGAACGAAAAATAATTTTTAAATTGGGTCCATTTAAACCACAAGGACCATTTCCAAAAGTTTCAGAAAATAACCGACCTTGTTCAGCTTATTATTATTCATATTTCAATCAGGCAGGCATAAAAATTATAAGACCATGGTTATGTTATTCTAACGTTTTAAACAAACCGTACTGTCACTTCTGTTGGTTATTAGCAGATCGTCAAAACAAATCGTACTCCTCTGCTTGGGTTAACGGTGTTTCGGTTAGAAGCAATTTCACACAAACTATTCTTGACCATGAAAAGTCACAGCAGCATATTAGTGCCTCACTCTCTTATAATAATTGGTTGCAAGGAAATACCATCGATACTCTATTGAAAAGTGAAATCGATAGTAAAATTACATTCTGGAGAGATGTACTGCATCGTATAATTAATGTTATAATTACTTTAGTATCTTGTAATCTACCTTTGAGGAGGCATGATTCTGATTCTGGCAATTTTATGGCAATTTCACGTCTGCTATCTAACTATGATGCAACTTTAAAAGAACTTTTTCTAAAACCGAAAGGTGAAATAAATTATTTAAGCCCTACGATTCAAAACGAAATTATTAGTTTGCTTGGTACTAACGTTAGGAACAGTATTATCTCAGAAATTAAAAAAGCTCCATTTCTGACAATAATTCTGGATACAACACAAGACTTGTCAAAAATTGACCAACTATCTGTAGTTTTTCGATATATCTCGGTTACAGAAAATGATGATAATGTGCCGAAAGAAATAAAAATCTGTGAGTCCTTTTTAGGATTCATAGCAGTAACCGATTGCAGTGCTGCAGGTCTGAAAACTGTCATTTTAAATTTGACTAAAGAATATGGAATTGATTTGACTAAATGTAGAGGACAGGGATACGATGGAGCAAATGTTATGTCGGGTGTGTATGGAGGATTACAAACCCTAATAAAAGAGCATGCTCCAAATGCCGATTATGTTCATTGTGCTGCGCACGCTTTAAACTTGGTTTTGAACGATGCTGCGAGACATGTTCGTGAAGTATCGACTTTTTTCGATAATTTAGAAAAAATATATACTTTTTTTGGCAATAGTATAAAACGCTGGGCTATGCTAAGTGACGATTTATCTGAAAAATATTTGATTACCCTTAAAAAGGTATGTCCTACCAGATGGTCTTCTAGGAACGACGCTTTATTAGCAGTAAAGAAAAATTTTTTACTAATCATGAAAACTTTGTACCAACTAAATTTAATTTCAAATAAAAAAGATGAACGTGAAGAATGTAAAAGTATAATTAATATTTTAGAGAGTTTTGATTTCTTAGTGCTCGTTACATTTTTTTCTTCACTATTTGAAATTATTAATCCTGTTTCTAAAGCTCTACAGCATGAAAATAATGACTTACAGAAATCTAGTATTTTATTAAGTAATCTTTTAAATAGACTGTGCCAATTAAGAAATCAGAATTCATTTAATAGTTTGCTAAATGAATCCAAAGATTTAGCAAAAAAGTGGGGGGTAACAACTGTTTTTAAAAACAGTAGGCGAAAGATAACGAAGCGTTTTTTTGATGAGTTATCACAAGATGAGAGAATTTCCGACCCGGAATCCTATTTCAAAGTCAATGTATACTATTGCTGTTTAGATATATTAATTTCTCAAACTAAAGAAAGATTTCAGAGCCTTTGCAACCTGAGTAGTATATTCGAAATATTACAACCGGAGAAACTCCTATCTTCTTCAAGCGAAGAGATATTAAACGCTTCCGGAAAACTGTCTGCTAAATACAGTAAAGACATCTCACTTAATCTTTGTGACCAATTAAAGGCTCTAAAAACATGCTTAAATTCTGAAATTAAAAAAAATTATTCCATTAAAGAACTCATTGAATTATTGCTAGTAAAATTCAATAGTCTTGCATCCAGTTTTCCCGAGGTAATCACAGCATGCTTTTTATTCTTGACCCTTCCAGTTACAACCGCAACGGCAGAAAGAAGTTTTTCAAAATTAAAACTAATAAAAAATTACTTAAGAACTTCGATGGGACAAGAACGGCTGTCAGACATCTCACTATTGTCCATAGAGGCAGAAACTTTAGAAAAACTAAAATCATCATCAGCCATAAATGATTTAATAAATCAGTTTGCCGATAAAAAGGCAAGGAGAGTGAATATTTAAAATTCGATTTTTATTTGTAAAATGGGTAAATTATGTGATAAATAAATATTACTTCTCACAAAATTTTTTTTCTTTCGTGAAAAATCTTTACCTCCATATAAGGGCCTCCAAAAAAATTTTTATACGGGGCCCCGACAAGGCACGCTACGCCACTGGCCAAACGGGTTGGTATAGGGTTTGTACATCAAGTTTTCCTTCTCTTACAGTGCTGTTCTCTGCATACTATGCTCCCACTGTTGCATAGATTATACAGTTATACCGTTTATCTACTCATGTGGTTATACTGGCACTGTTGGCTCTTACGACACCCATGCCATGGGATGATATGGGGTGGTGACATTCCGTATTCTTAATCCGTCACCACACGGATACCCTCTGCCACTACTAGGACTTACTAGTATAAGTAGTATATATGTTTAATCTATGTTTGCCACTTATATGCTTAGTCTAAGACAAATTAGTCTAGGTCTAGGTTCAAGGAGTGTAGAGGTCTTACCCCACTTACACGACTCCTTAGACTGCTGCTCCCACCCAACAAAAAGAATATCGTTCAAATACCTATAGACTTTAAGTATTGCTTTTTAGGTATTCTATACATTGGCACATACATTAGCAGACAGCTCGCTGTGTGCGAAATGTCGCTTTTATTTTTGCGTTAAAATTGCCTAAATATAAGGTGGTGGCCGAGGGACAAGAGTACAACCACTAAAATTTGGATCAAGCTTTACACTAGCCCTATACCTACTTACATATCCCTTTCAGACCGACGCCAAAACTAGACAGCATTTCATACAAAAAAGACTATACCTATGGTAAAATATCCCCCTTATCTCAAATCTGCAATCAATTTTCCATTTTCCGGACGCCATCTTGGAAAATTCATGCCCGCACAATTGTATTAAACTGGTGCCTATGCCAGTGAACCCACAATTGTGAAGTCGCAGAATTGTGTCTAGATGGGCCGAAAGCCATTGCTCACATGGAATAAAAAAAAGCATTACGTTACGAATATACTATTTATTTCCATCATAGCAACAATTTAAGTGTCATAAACATGCATAATCAACAAAAACTTATACAAAACTAGCTGACCTAGCGAACTCCGTATCGCTTTTTAAGAGTTTTTATTTAATTGCCTCTTTTCCAAGCCCCTTTTCCAAAGTGACCATTGACTTAGCGCTTAATCTCTTATCATTTCAGAGTCTATAAATGATGAAAAAACAAATACAGACTTTTATATAATATTGAATTCCCCATTCCTTAAAATATCGGAGACGATACCCATATCGACGTTAAAAAACATCGCGTCCGCCATCTTTGAATTCCTATTCGCCATCTTTGATCACGAAATACAGTCCCTGGCCAAATTATTAGACGCACTATAGTTTTTCAATAAGTAATAGTATTATACGAGTTTATAGGCTGTACGTTCACATTTGAACATAGATGTAATGGATTTTTAATCATAAAATTTATTTTATAGTTCGTATATGTATTTATTTTTCACATGTGGTAACACAGTATTAATCAATTGTCAAATGAACGTCAACAGGTCGAAACCCAGGCCCAAGGAGCAAGTATACATGGAGGGAGCATTTCAAAATGAGTAGAAAACGTATATGCATCTCTTTTCTCTTTAATTACAAAACTGCATATGTTCGAGTATGATAGCCATAGAGCTTTTATACAGCCTTGAAGGACATATGCCAAGAAAAATGTTATGTCATGTCGATGTTCGTCCAGCTGGAGTGAAAGCCGTGTCGAAATAAATTGCAATTGTAATTGCTACAAAATATTACCATTGTAGATATGACCACTTCTAAACATTAAAAAATGACCATAGTTTGTAATGCCGTCGGATGTAAAAGCCAAATGGGACTATTGACCGAAAATGGTCAAAAAATATCTTACCACCGGTAAGTCATAATAAGTAAAATTGTAGATATCTGCCGTAATAATTCTACAATGATATTTGTAAAGCTTATACTTAAAGATAAAGGTAATGACCACCGTTGACACATATTTTTATTCCAATAGTCACAATGAAATAAATATAATAGAAATATTTCGATAAAAAATTTGAGGATAGTGTTGTAATACAATTGTCAGTTAGAAAACCAGTTTCTGAAAGATTATAATTTGAATAATTGGTTATTAATTGTGATTTTTTGTAGATTTCCAAAGAATGAAGGTTTGAAACTAAATTGGGTCCGAAATATGAGAAAGGGAGAATGGCAACAGTCTAATTCTTCTAAACTTTGTTCGCTTGATTTTGTGTCTGCTTGTTATCAAGAAGGATTTCAAAGAAAAGTTTTGCATTCTTATGCTGTGCCTACTATTTTTACTAACCAGATATCTAATACTGAGGTTTGTACGTCTACTTTATTATTATTAACTTATATTTTTATCAATCAATATATACCAACATTGCAACTGTTACAAATTTGCTATAGTAATCATATATACATATATGTAGGTATATCATAAACAGATTTGTGTTGTAATTTTCAGAAATGTCCGAAATAACGAAACCTTATTTTTAGAAGCGATAATAAAGCTTCAAGAGTGAACATGGCTTGCACTTCTGGAACTCAGGATGAAAATATTGTTCGTAAATGTTAACTGTTTCCGCCCATGTACAGCCCATTTTGGTAATACATATAGTATCAGACCTGCCGGGCAGTTATCGTGGGCATTACTTTGTGGTATAAATAAATGATTTTGACTGTTTAGACTTTTTTCTCAATTACTTTCCTAAATACTGTAAAAAGAGAGGTAATAATAAGATATGATAAGATATGATATATCTTATTATTACCTCTCTTTTTACAGTATTTGTTTCTTTGTAGGCACCTAAGTACTATACTCTAAATAAAAGCTCGCAAAATAATATACTACTGGTATATTAATTAATCAAATGCTTATCTTGTCTCTACATACCGAATTATATACCAATACCAGTAAAAGATTAATGCATGAGTACATCACTATTGACAGTCATTTCTTCTTTTGAAAAAATTGCGACATGAGTATTTCAAGAGGTAATAAATACAATACATCTATCTCGGTTACACATATGAAATGTTATACAAGTAAAAAGAAATAACGATAGGTTTCTTGTTTATGCTTAAAGCTATCACTCCATGTAAACTTGCTCCTTGCCCAGGCCTATGAAACTTCCCTACAATCCCGTAATTAAAAATTATACATACTAACTAACGCCATCTAGCGCCGGGGGAATGTCATTTTAGCTTTTTTATACCTAGAAATATCTGTAGCGATAACTGAACGGTAATTTCGCCACGTTAATAAATATCTGCGTGGCGCAATGGATGAGTGCTGGGCCCGTATCATAGAAGTCCGTGGTTCGAAACCGCGCTAGGCTAGAAATTACTTTTTGTGATTTTTATATTATTTTACTTTTAAATTGCATATTTTACATAATAGTTGTCATTTACTTATTTTATAACATTGAAATTAAACATTTATTTTATTTTGAAAATTAATCTACTACTAACGCCATCTATACGATCGGAATAAAATAAAATTGATTTGTACGCCATCTAGTGGTCGAGGATGCCTATTGAACTTCAATTTCGAACTGTGAGTGGCTTATCTATACCAGTACAAATGTATAATCTATGGTCGAAACCTGTTGCTGCCACGGTTGCGCGTGCTGCAGTTGCAGAAGCGTTTCTGTGTCTTTATGTGCTGCGTTCGTTTATTTAACAATTTTGTATTACGCAGTTATTTGTTTATTCCGTGTGCAGTGCATAAATATTCTGTTTGTACACTTTATCATGGGTAAAAAAGGCGATCTGTCACAATGTAAAAAAGCTGAAGTAAATGCCCTTGTGAATGCTAAAATATTTTCAAGCCGTGAAATATCACGAAGATTGAAGGTTTTTGAAGCTAGTGTACGACGCATAAAAAAGAAAATTGAATCAGGGGACGAATTGTGCCCAAACAGAAAGAAAAAATGCGGCAGAAAGCCTATTTTTACTGCAAGATCAGAAAGATCCTTAAAGAAAATTTGCCTTGAAAACAGATTTGCTACTACAAAACTGATAAAATCGAAACTTCATGCTGTTCATGTGAATGCTTCTGAACGCACCGTTCGAAGAAAATTAAAAGATTTAGGCTTTAAGGCCTGCCGCCCCGCCAGGAAGCCCGAGTTAACACCTGCAATGAAAGCAAAGCGGCTGAATTGGGCCAAACAGTGGCGTGATAAAGATGTGGACTTCTGGAGATCGGTAAGTTGTAATAATTTCTTTACAAATAATGCAGAGCACCATTTTCTATGGTAACGGAAAGACCGGCACAAATGTTTATATATTTTTTTTCTATTTTTGACAGGTTTGCTTCAGTGATGAAAGCACATTTGAAATTTTTCAGAATAAATCTCTATTTGTGCGTTGTCGTCGTGATGAAAAGTTTCATTCTGACTGTGTTGTTCAGACTGTGAAGCACCCTGCAAAAGTGATGATTTGGTCAGTTATCAGCGGTAAAGGTACTGGAGGTCTGTACGAGGTAAAAGGTATAATGCGGCAAGACCAGTACAAAGATGTCTTACAAAATAAGTTGATACCGCAACTCCAAGAATGGTTTCCAAATGGGGAACCATTCATTTTTATGCAAGATGGAGCTCCCTGCCATACAGCTCGGTCTGTCAAAGCTTTTTTGGCAGAACAAAATATCCTTCTGTTGGATTGGCCGGGTAATAGCCCCGATATGAACCCCATTGAAAACGTTTGGGCGATGATGAAAAGAGAAGTGGCTAAAGATGTGATCACAAACAAAACGCAGCTGTTAGAACGAATAAGTTCCGTGTGGAATCATCATCCTCAAATGCAAGAGACAGTACAGTCTTGCATTGATAGCATGCCGCGCAGAATTACAGCTCTCATAGCGGCTAAAGGTGGCTCAACAAAATATTAACATTTTATTGTACGTATTTCTATTTTCTTTCAGAGTCAATAAATACATATTAGTTCTATAATAATTATATTTTATTTGTGATAAAAACAAGATTATTAATTGGACACCAGAAAAATAAACATTGTATCTGGTAATAATAATAAACCTGTGTAGTATCATCAGATTATTAAAATTTTCATAAAATCTTATAGTGCGTCTAATAATTTGGCCAGGGACGGTAGATGTTGTATTTGGATTCACCATCCCTTAAATCATCAGAGACGATACCCATATTGATTTTTAAAATTTTTCCCATCCGCCATCTTTGATTTCCCATCCGCCATCTTGAATCACGAAATAGATGTTGTATTTGGATTTTCCATCCCTTTAAACATCGGAGACGATACCCATATTGATTTAAAAAAAAATCCCATCCGCCATCTTTGATCACGAAATAGATGGTGTTTTTGAATTTCCCTTTCCTTAAAATATCGAGACGATACGCATATCGACTTTAAAAAAAATCCCGTCCGCCATCTTTGATTTCCTATCCGCCATCTTTGATCACGAAATAGATGTTGTATTTAGATTCGCCATACCTTAAAACATCGGAGACGATAACCATATTGATTTTTTTTAACTTTCCCATCCGCCATCTTTGATTTCTCATCCGCCATCTTTGATCAAGAAATAGATGTCGGATTTGGATTCCCCATCCCTTTAAATATTGGAGATGACACCCATATTTATTTTTAAAAAAATCCCATCCGCAATCTTTGATCACGAAATAGACGGTGGTTTTGAATTCCCCATTACTTAAAATATCGGAGACGATACCCATATTGATTTTTAAAATTTTTCCCATCCGCCATTTTTGATTTCCCATCCGCCAGCTTGAATCACGAAAAAGATGTTGTATTTGGATTCCCCATCCCTTAAAACATCGGAGACGATAACCATATCGATTTTTTTAATTTTTCCCATCCGCCATCTTTGATTTCTCATCCGCCATCTTTGATCACGAAATAGATGTGGATTTGGATTCCCCATCCCTTTAAATATCGCAGATGATACCCATATTGATTTTTTAAATTTTTCCCATCCGCCATTTTTGATTTCCCATCCGCCATCTTGAATCACGAAAAAGATGTAGTATTTGGATTCCCCATCCCTTTAAACATCGGAGACGATACCAATATTGATTTTTTTAATTTTTCCATCCGCCATCTTTGATTGCCCATCCGCCATCTTTGATCACGAAATAGATGTTGTATTTCGATTTTCCACCCCTTAAAATATCGAAGGCGATACCCATATTGATATTTAAAATTTTCTCATCCGCCATCTTTGATTTCCCGTCCGCCATTTTGGATCACTAAATAAATTTCATATTATTAATCAGCGTCCCGAAAATCTCGAAAACGATACCCATATAGATTGTATCCTATTCGTTTAGCCTTTTTTGCCTTTGACCCAACCCTCCCCCTTCTCGTTTGACCATTTTATTTTTTTTGTCTGGCCCCTAAAAGTTGTGGCGTAATTTTATATAGCCTTTCGGAATAATTGGGCTATCATAGGCAATAACAATTTTTAAAATCCGACTGCTAGTTCCTGAGATTAGCCAACATAATGTTTTAGCCTTTTAAGCCTTTTGCCCGGCCCCAAAGGGTCGAAGCGTTATGTTACATAGCCTATAACCTTCCGGAATAACTGGGCTATCGTATGCAAAAAGAATTTTTCAGATCCGACCGGTAGTTCCTGAGATTAGCGCGTTCAAACAAACAAACAAACAAACAAACTCTTCCGCTTTATTATATTAGTACTAGCTGTCCCAGCGAACTCCGTATCGCTTTTTTTAAGTTTTTATCTTTTTTATTTCCTTTTTAACTCTTCTCCAAAGAATTCAGAACAAAGTTTTCAAGAAGATCAGTGTTTAATCTATTAATTGCCAGGCAAAGTTGTTTTGCCGTATAAATTATTTCTAGTGATAGGGGCAGATAACTTATCTAGTGGTCTGATAAAATTACTTATTTGGCTATTAAATAATTAAATCAAGTGCAAGTCTGACGTCCATGAAGGGTTCCGTAGTAGAAGTATCCACTGAACATAGTCATTATCTGCATCTAACATCAAATACCTAATAATAATAATAATTTCAATGAAATAATATATTGATTTTCCATCTGCCATATTTGATCTCGAAACAGATATCATATACGAATGCCACATACGTTATAACGGCGGAGCCGATGCCCATATTGATTAAATAGAATTTTCCTATCCGCCTGCTTTGATTTTCCATCCGCCATCTGCGATTTCCCATTTGCCATCTTTGATCACGAAATAGATGTTGTATTTGCATTCCTCATAGCTTAAAACATCGGAGAGGATACCCATATTGATTTAACCATTTTTTTGATCCGCCATCTTTGATTTCCTATCCGCCATCTTTGATCACGAAATAGATGTTGTATTTGGATTCGCCATCCCTTAAAACATCGGAGACGATAACCATATTGATTTTTTAAAACTTTCCCATCAGCCATCTTTGATTTCCCATCCGCCATCTTTGATCACGAAATAGATGTTGGATTTAGATTCCCCATCCCTTTAAATATTGGAGACGATACCCATATTGTTTTTTTTTTAATTTCCCATCTTTGATGACGAAATAGATGGTGTTTTTGAATTCCCATTCCTTAAAATATCGGTGACTATACCCATATCGACTTTAAAAAAAAACCAGTTCGCCATCTTTGATTTCCTATCCGCCATCTTTGATCACGAAATAGATGTTGTATTTGGATTCCCCATCCCTTAAATCATCAGAGACGATACCCATATTGATTTTTGAAAATTTTCCCATCCGCCATCTTTGATTTTCCATCCGCCATCTTGAATCACGAAATAGATATTGTATTTGGATTCCCCATCCCTTTAAACATCGGAGACGATACCCATATTTAATTTGAAAAAAAATCCCATCCGCCATCATTGATCACGAAATAGATGGTGTTTTTAAATTCCCCATTCCTTAAAATATCGGAGACGATACCCATATCGTCTTTAAAAAAATCCCGTCCGCCATCTTTGATTTCCTATCCGCCATCTTTGATCACGAAGTAGATGTCGTATTTGGATTTCCCATCCACCATCTTGAATCACGAAACAGATGCTGTATTTGGATTCCCCATTCCTTAAATCATGAGAGACGATACCCATATTGATTTTTGAAATTTTTCCCATCCGCCATCTTTGATTTCCCATCCGCCAGCTTGAATCACGAAATAGATATTGTATTTGGATTCCCCATCCCTTTAAACATCGAAGGTGATACCCATATTGATTTTTTAAATTTTCTCATCCGCCATCTTTGATTTCCCGTCCGCCATCTTGGATCACTAAATAAATTTTATATTATTAATCAGCGTCCCGAAAATCTCGAAAACGATACCCATATAGATTGCATCTTTGATCACGAAGTAGATGTTGTATTTGGATTTCCCATCCACCATCTTGAATCACGAAACAGATGTTGTATTTGGATTCCCCATCCCTTTTAACATCGCAGACGATAACAATATTGATTTTTTTAAATTTTCCCATCCGCCATCTTTGATTTCCCATCCACCATCTTTGATCACGAAATAGATGTTGAATTTCGATTCCCCACCCCTTAAAATATCGAAGGTGATACCCATATTGATTTTTTAAATTTTCTCATCCGCCATCTTTGATTTAACGTCCGCCATCTTGGATCACTAAATAAATTTTATATTATTAATCAGCGTCCCGAAAATCTCGAAAACGATACCCATATAGATTGCATCCTATTCGTTTAGCCTTTTTTTGCCTTTGACCCAACCTTCCCCCTTCTCGTTTGACCATTTTATTATTATTGTCTGGCCCCTAAAAGTTGTGGCGTAATTTTATATAGCCTATAGCCTTTCGGAATAATTGGACTATCATAGGCAAGAACAATTTTTAGGGTTTCGTACCTAAAAGGTAAAAAACGGAACCCTATTACTAAGCCTCCGCTGTCTGTCTGTCTGTCTGTCTGTCTGTCTGTCTGTCTGTCTGTCTGTCTGTCTGTCACCAGGCTGTATATCATAAACCATGATAGCTAGAAAGCTGAAATTTTCACAAATTATGTATTTCGGTTGCCGCTATAACAACAAATACGAAAAATAAAAAAAATGAAAATATAAAGGGGGGGTCCCATACAAAAAACGTGTTTTTTTTCGTATTTTTTGCTCAAAATTACTAACTGTAACAGGTAGACGCTTTAAATTTTCACAGAATATGTAGTTGTATATTACCTTTCAAAATGAATAATTAAATTTTAAAAAAGGAAATAATAAAGGGGGGCTCCCATACAACAAACGTAATTTTTAAGCAATTTGTTACTCGATCTTAATAAACAGGTAGAAACTTATAAAGTATTTAAGTATACATACAACAAACGTGATTTTCTTTTATAGATGATGGTACGGAACCCTTCGTGCGCGAGTCCGACTCGCACTTGCCCAATTTTTAAAATCCGACTGCTACTTCCTGAGATTAGCCGACATTATCTTTTAGCCTTTTTAGCCTTTTGCCCGGCCCCAAAGGGTCGAAGCGTTATGTTATATAGCCTATAGGCTTCCGGAATAACTGGGCTATCGCATACAAAAAGAATTTTCCAGATCCGACCGGTAGTTCCTGAGATTAGCGCGTTCAAACAAACAAACAAACAAACTCTTCCGCTTTATTATATTAGTATAGATAGATAGGTAACATACTATAGTATTTGCGCTGTATGATGATATGCGTGACAGTTCTCATTTTACATATCACGCATACTACTTTCAACTTATGAAAATAAATTGGCAAAAAAAACAATTAATAAAAAAATATCTATTAAAAATTACAAAGTAAATTGATACTAGTAGGTCTCTCTCTATTTTTATAATTATTATTAACTGTAAATAAATTATTTAAATATAATAAAATATAATCCTCAAAATGTCAGATGTATGAAACGAACCCTCTGTCAGTAATGGTAAGATTGACACCATTGAATCGACATGAAATCGATGAATAGGAGCGGCCATCTTGTGATCGAATACGTACTGACGTATTGACGAGTGTCTTGTATTGAGACCATGGAAGAATAACTGAAGCATGGAAGGAACGATATTTTTAAGAACAAATTGAATATAGCTACACTCTTCACTCATATGATAAATAAGAGTTGCCAGAAAAAGATGGCACTATGTTTGTCAGTTAGGGCTAAAGACAATTTGAACACAAATATCGTAACTTTTTAATTTAATAGTGACTGAGCAAATCCGCTATCGATATCGATTAAAGTTTCAATATAGGTTCAAAATCAAACTGAAAGTATATTATTTATATGTTATACATTTTAAATTCCGTAACTTTGTGTCTACAGCAGTCAGAACGCTAGTTGATGGACAGTCTTTAAATAATTATTACACAAACTTGCATGTTTAAAATGAACTTATATATTTTTGTTTCAAATGGGTACTCAGTAGCACATAATCTTTCGAGGCATTATTTTCTAATTTTCATGGTATTTTTCTTTACGCATCAACAGCCTTTTCAAGTCCACTGCTGGTCTTTAACCTTCCGTGGTGGAGGTTTGGCCTACTATAATACCACACTAGCCAGACGTATTCGTATAGGGTTTTATTTCGAGATTTCCTTCTCTTGTTTCTCTTAGTCGCCTCATACGACAACCTCGGCATAAATGTTTATTTGTACTTATTTATAGTTAGTTTTTCAGCTGTAATGAAAGCTGTAAGTGGGATAAATAAATATTAAATAAATAAATCATCACCCCCTACTCTCTCTCTAATCTCAATAAGATATTTTTATTAGAGAAAGCAAATAATTGAGATAAAAGCAAAACTCTTAGCTTTAGCATTATGATAACTGAGAATGGCATATCCAAATTAATTCTTTACAAGGATAGGAGATAGTCGACATGGATTGTATCAAGCAAAAAACATAAAAATTTACTTAAAATAGATAAATCAGACAAAACCTTGAATAGTGCCCAAAGGTTTGTTATTAACAATAATCACTTTATTGAAATTTTCTCATTACATAGTGTAGGTAATACAAATCTATGTGTAAAAAATGTATGTGCGGGATCGGACACTTTTCGATCATACATGTGACACACAGAATATTTAGAGAGAAAAAAATTGTGGCTAGACAAGCCCTTCGATTTTATCTTGGGATCGGCACATTATTAGTCCACTAGTCGAACAAGAACAACCAAGTTTTGGTCTCTGGGTAGATGACATTTAACAAAATTTCTTTCAAATGAAGATTCCCTTATTTTGATGCAAATCCACTCAGTAGTCGTGACTATGAAAGCAGACAATTCTTATCAAACCTTCAAATTACTGTCCTTTAAATATTACTGTCTTTGTAAAGAAAGATCAGATTTTTTCTATAGGTGCATTATTTTTTTTTGTAATATGATGGATTCTAACAAGCTTCGGAATTCATTACTGTTGCTGATAGTTTTAAAAATAGCAAGTAATTATTTAAGCACTCACACTGATATGTTTAGAAGGGAGGAGCCATCTGTCATTACTATAAAAACATTCCGCAGCAAAATGCTTGGAACAAATTCTATGGTGCTTTCTAGGCATCCAATTTTCTCCACGACATACTGCAGCAATCCACTTATTTTATAAATCTTTATCATGTGCACATATAATCTAAAAAATAACTAGGTAAAAATATACGGTGGATAGACATATCGATAAGATTTTTAACAACACTTGAAAAGTCGATATAAATATTATACGACTAAATTCAAAATCATGATAGAACTGTTATAAAAGACAAAATCACTAAGGTTATATAATTTGATGGCATAATATTGTCTAAATTGTATCTTACACGTCAGTTGACTGTGTTCAATTTGGGAGTACTAGGACGGTCTCTATGTATATTATCCAATCTCTTTGATTGAGACCGTGCACGACAGTAGCGCCACCTAGCATGCGCAACTATTCGGGATTATGCCAAATAATGACATATCAGTATTTTATTGCTTTCTAGTAATTATAGTAAATTAAAGATAAACAAAAAGACTAAGTGGTATTTTTACTATCAACGGTCATCCATTGCTGTCGGTATTTCAATTCGGAATTCAGTACAGTCAATATTAACTCTTGTATTGATGTAATCTGGACTGAAACACTTGGTCATTGTTGCTTCTACGGTGGCTCTAATCGGCCAAAAGATTAAATTAGTAGTTGCACAAGCTAGATTTTGTAAGATCAAATGAAATATTCGTGAGATTGTAGTTCTGCTGTACACCAAATAATACACTCAATGCTGAAAATGTCATGCTGGTTTTCATTTTTATAAAAAAAATAAGAAGTCAGTACCTATTTAATGGAACCTGTACATTTTTGCACAATAATATGTAGTTAATCTTGTTAATAAAAACTGCAAATTGCTAAATGACACACCAGCAAGATCTAGGAGTTCTTGATCATTTTTTTTTATGAAATACCAACAAATTATTGGCTTTTTGTTTCGGTACATTGATTATCATACAATATTTTGTCAGTGCAACAGCTTTAATCTTTCATTCCTGCATTATTTATTGCTACAATTTTTGAATTTCCAGTTCTATATCCACTTGGATTTCAGCATCAGAGTGATCACTGTAAATTAATCTATTACAAATAATGGTTGTTTCTTTTAAATTCGATTCAGAAAACAGATCGATTTGGCATCCTTGGTCAGCCACACGAGGTTCCATTTGATTAAATTAATTTTCATCTTCAACTCTTACTCTTACTTGATTTGATGTGATATCTAAGACTTTTTTGGTACTACGTATTATAAAACATCTAGCTAACACCTGTGACTGTCTAACTTTCTCCTGTCGATATATTTGAGGGAATATCGTAGGAACATAACTTGGACTTGTTTGCACGTCAGATTTTTGGCCTCCAATAAAATGTTCATGGCGAGCCATCAACTCTAAAAAATAAAACATTATTTAATATCACATAAAATGCAGAACAAATAAAAATAATTTATTTATTAAGTATCGTATCTAATCTTTCTTTGATCTAATTTCCACTCTACTGTTGGCAAAATATAAAATGTACACAGACTATTTGTGCCGTTATTTTTGCAGTCCACAACACAACAACAATTATGACCCATTTCAAAGATGATAATATTTAAGATCAAGAATTAAATTATCAGATAGTGTATTTGTTATGATAACATTCAAATCAAAAATCAAATTGACTTCCCGAATAGTTACGGATTTCTGCCACGGCATGCGCTGCGATCGTTTTAGCTACCCCAAACTCAAACTCAAACTCAAAATCCTTTATTCATTTAGATCACAAAGTGACACTTATGAACGTCAAATTTCCCCCTCCATGCACTTCGCATGTAGCGAATACGGTTTGTGTTTCTGTCTGTTTGGCGTGTTATTTTTAATTTTTGACGTGACAACGTCTTATAAATTGGTTTGCCGGGTGACACTTCAAGAAACTGCGTTACGCTCCGCTCACGTTATGCGCTCACAATGAGAGCGAGTGAGAGGCACGCGTCCCGCCTAAGAGCGAGAGAGACAGACATAAAAAGTGAAAGGCACGCGTCTTTCATCCTTCTTCCTACTATACGAATGAATATTCACATTAAAATTATTTTACCACTCAAAGTCGTTGTCACGTAAAACTTTCGCCCGTATACCGACTTTACAGGCAACCGATTTTTTTTGTTGTGTTTTATTTGGTACGTACAATGCCAAAAACAACAAAAAATATAATTTTTAACTCTCAAAGCCGTGAGTTAGTGCTTCGTTTGAGGACATTCTTTGCACGAGAGCGTGCAAACGGGGGCCCGGTAATAGCGATCGACAGTGTTGTGTACAGACTTGCGGCAGCTCTGGACATCGGCAAGGCTTCAGTTTCTCGAATAACCAAAGAAAAAATAGGAGAAACTGGTTTTGAAGACAAGAAGCTGTCCACTCCGAAGAAACGTGAGCGTAAAGCTTCAATAACTGACATAGATAGTTCCGATGTGATGGCAATCCGAAACCATATTTATGGATATTATGAGGGTAATGAGTTCCCTACATTGATAAAATTAATCAGTTGTAGAAATCACACAATCGACAATATTTACCGACTGGGATAAATATGTCCACCTCGACCGAATTCGAGATCAGCAATTAATTATCTCAGTCGGAGAAGATTCCGATTTAGATATGAGGTTTTATTTCGAGTAACAGGGACGAATAAAAAAATATTTTAAAATTACTGCGTTTTATTTGTGAATGTATTTGCCAAAACACTTTTAATATGAATTTATTTCGAAGATGTAAAATCGGTAACTACCTACGTATGTACGATTCCATGTCGTTTGCCAATTAATTCGATATTTATAAGTAATCGCTTAAATTTCCTTAGGTTACATAACTATAATTGTCAGTCATGAACTGTCATGCATATCATTATACAGCGAAAATACTATAATGAGTCTTAAAAATATTGAATCAGCCTTGTCATATTTTGGTCTTGTCGAATCAAACACCACGCCAACGGACTTAATTAAGATCAGATATTAAAGATCGTTATGAAAATTGTAAAAAGAAATCCTATCTTTTTTAAGGCACAATAAAATATATTAGATTTTTAACAACGACAACGTGAACGACTTGTACATTGCGGTGCGCGGCAGCATCGAGGCTCTTTGAGTGTATCCATAACTGGCCAGTGATTGTATCCATCGTTCTGCTTGTCAACGGACGGCAAAGGTTTTGGCAATTGGTCGGTATTTAGATGTGCTGGGCATGTCTGCAAACTCTGGTTCTTGGTTATCGCCTGCAGCGCGTGTGGAACCAGTCAAGAGATAATCACGTATACTTAAACGAAGCCTGCGGGATCAAATTCATTTCTCTGGTTCCAACACATTTTGAGCCTAGGAAAACTAAAACACCCCAGCATACCTTGAATATCAAAGATATATTTATTTCCCCAGGAGTACAAACGGGCTTTATTTGAGTGCCTGTTTCTGCCATATTAGTATTGATGATGGCTAGGGCAAACTGTTCCAACAACTCTGTTATGTCATGGCCATGACGTTATTTAAAAAAAAAAAAAATAACGTCATGGCCGCGTCATTGAAACGGTGAAAAACACATTTTCGCCTATATCTCGCTGAAAAAGCAACGCAGACGTCTGAAGTTTTTTGTAAAACCTGGATTTGAATTTGTCAAAACTAGTAAAAATAAAACAAAAATCCTAGGTTTATATTTCTGCAGCTTTAAGACTAATACGCCATGGCCGCGCCATTGAAACGGTGAGAAACACATTTTCGCCGATATCTCGCTGAAAAAGCAACGCAGACGTCTGAAGTTTTTATAAAACCCAGATATGAATTTGTCAAAACTACCTACTAAAAATAAAACAAAACATCCTAGGTTCATATTTCAGGAGCTGTAAGACTAAAACGTCATGGCCGCGCCATTGAAACGGTGAAAAAATGCGTAATCTACAGCTCCTGAAATGTGAACCTAGGGTTTTTATTTGCATTTTTACCTGTTTTCATCATCCTTTCATCATCAATTCAGATCTAGGTTTTCAAAAAACTTCAGACCTCTGCGATGCTTTTTCAGCGAGATATCGGCCATTACGTATTTTATCACCGTTTCAATGGCGCGGCCATGGCGTATTAGTCTTTATATCTCCAGAAATATAAACCTAGGATTTTTTGTTTTATTTTTACTCATTGATATATACTCTAACGATAGACGGAGCATTCCCTATAAATATTTTGTTCAAATTGTCTAACGTATGACGTCTAATCGTACTAGCGCAACACGCAGGCGTAAGCAGCGCCAATGACTTACAGTGTCTAGTTATTATTATAGCCAATCAACAACAACCAGTCCTGGCATCTTACCAATGAGTATCCAATAGTTCTCTAACGCTACTGGCTGCTTATTGTCATTTGCAAAGACTATTTACATCACAGAAGAGATGTTTTCTGCCTACAATATTTCATCAACATAATGAGAACAGTTTATTTATGAAAATAAAAGGAATTAATTACTGGGGGTTTATTTAAGTAAAAAAATAGAATCTTTAAACATATTCAGATTTTTTTATTACAAAATAGAAAAATGTATTCGTGGGCGTAAGTTCAAGACTTGCCTTAGTTGCCTCACAAATAATTCAAATTTTTAAACTTTATATTTATCTTACTATGAGAATTGCTTAAACATATCCTAATATATAAATAGTGGTGTTTAAGGCAGGATTGTTTGTCAATCTGTAAAGATGCCCTTGCTGACCACAGAGTTCTAAACCTACACATGTGGCAGATGGCACTATGTGCTACCATAAGGAAACCAACTATTAAAAAAAATCTATGACGAAGTGGCCTGAGTAGCTTAGTCGGTACGGTATCGACGTGGTCGCGGGTTGAAGTCCTGCCTAAAAAATTGGTTGCCTGTAAAGTCGGTATACGGGCGAAAGTTTTACGTGACAACGACTTTGAGTGGTAAAATAATTTTAATGTGAATATTCATTCGTATAGTAGGAAGAAGGATGAAAGACGCGTGCCTTTCACTTTTTATGTCTGTCTCTCTCGCTCTTAGGCGGGACGCGTGCCTCTCACTCGCTCTCATTGTGAGCGCATAACGTGAGCGGAGCGTAACGCAGTTTCTTGAAGTGTCACCCGGCAAACCAATTTATAAGACGTTGTCACGTCAAAAAATATTTTAAATTGCAGATAAATTTACTCTAGCAAGAAATGCTCAAAAATATATTTTTAAAACTATTCAATTGCCACCAAACACAATTAATTTTGTGGTTTTTTGTCTATTGGTCGGATAATGGAAATCAGGATCTGTTTTGGCCTCATGGTTCAATATTATTTTTGCGTATTTTTCTATAACTGCAAATGTGTACCTACAATGATGAAGTGTTGAAATATTCGTTAATACGATTATTACGATCAATATAAAAAATAAAAAGAACACAGAATAAGTGTTTTTATAACATTAATCAAACTAAAAACTTTTAAAACCAATACATTCACGAAGTCTGGTCTTAGTCATATATTTTACCTACAATCACTTGCAATGTATTTCTGCATAGTAGTTAATCTATGATCGTAAATGACGTCACATAAAAATAAAGAAATACATTTTAATGTGGTATTATGATACATTTAACTCTTTTATTTACATAAATAATTTAAAATATTGACTAACACTACTGCAGATACAAGTTCTGATTCAAATTAATCGATATATCGTCGCCACACAGTCAATAAACGAAGCGGACCCACACCGCAGGATAGTCAAAGTGACACTAGATTGCTTTGCCGGTATGTTCATGCAAAGCATTTGAACAAGTTAAATGTTCTGAGTGCTACATCTAGTACTTTAGTACATATATATCGATGTTTTTACTAGTTTTGACAAATTCAAATCCAGGTTTTACAAAAAACTTCAGAAGTCTGCGTCGCTTTTTCAGCAAGATATCGGCGAAAATGTGTTTTTCACCGTTTCAATGGCGCGTCCATGGCGTATTAGTCTTATAGCTCCAGAAATATAAACCTAGGATATTTTGTTTTATTTTTATTAGTTTTGACAAATTAAAATCGGGGTTTTACAAAAAACTTCAGACGTCTGCGTTGCTTTTTCAGTGAGATATCGGCGAAAACGTGTTTTTCACCGTTTCAATGACGCGGCCATATGGCGTATTAGTCTTATAGCTCCAGAAATATAAACCTAGGATTTAATGTTTTATTTTTACTGGTTTTGACAAATTCAAATCTGGGTTTTACAAAAAACTTCAGACGTCTGCGTTGCTTTTACAGCGAGATATCGACGAAAATGTGTTTTCACCGTTTCAATGGCGCGGCCATGGCTTATTTAGTCTTACAGCTCCTAAAATATAAGCTCAGGATTTTTTTCTATATTTTTACAATTTTTTTACAAATTCAATCTGTTACTTACCAAAATTTCAGGTTTCTGCAATGCTTAGTTTTAAAGATCTCCGTAGCCGCGCGGTTCGGAGCGTTTCAATGGCGCGGCCACGTTCAAACCCTTATAACTTTTTAACCATAGCTTTAACAAATTTATGGTTTTGGGAGTCTACTTTTACAAAATCTTGTCACCATTTTTAAAAAAAAAAAACGTCATGGCCGCGCCATCGAAACGGACACACAACTCTGAGGGTAAAATATCGCTCAAAATATTGCGCTGGAGTTAAAACTGGCTGTGACAGTGGACTTACTCCTGTCTCTGGTACTGGTTTGCTGCCAATTTCATTTTCTACCACTTTAGGTTTGCAACTGGTATGTCGTCATCACTACTAGTGGCAGATTCTGACTGAGATCCATCCATCTGGCCTGAAATCTGAACATCCTCTTGCTCTTCTTTGCACTACCATCATCCCCAGACCCGTTCAGCAGCTGGTAAATGTCATTATCCTCCAAAAAACGTGCCATCATCGAAGATACTGTAAAAAGAAACAAAATAATACGCAGGGTCAACATTGGCTATAACATTGCCTGAGGCGGCTTCCCACAAACGTGTTGAAAAAATTCGGTAGCTCATCAAAGTACCAAAACAAACGATGACAAGAGTATAAACTTAATACAATTAATAGAAAAACATTAAACTTATACTAAATGCTCAAAACTTTACTAAATATTCATAAATATTCACGTACCTAACTGTACTTACAATTGGCGAAAGCAGGATCGCCAAAATTGCTCCGAAACGACACGTCGCAACCTATCGCCCAACTGACATACGCACGAAATTCAAACGCTCCGTCATAGTTTAGTTCCCGCGTAATCGTGAGAGCTCGTCCCCGGTCATTTCAAACAAATATTTTAGGTACAAAGGACAATGGCAGATCTCCATACATCAAAATGTCTGAAATTAAATTGAAGCGTACAGTAATAAAAAATATAGCAAAATATTTGGCGTAAGTAACAGAGTCTATAAATGATTCTATTTTCACTCGGGAAAGGTGGAAAAAGAAGATATCGGTGTTTGAATTTTTAGTTAAGAATGAACAATGTAGGTAAAAGGAAAGTTATAGTATGAAAGTTAAACAATGTAGGTAGGTACGTTTGAATTATCAAATGACATTATGTCAGATTGGCATCAAAACGCGGAAGTATTTCGTAGCATCTAACTGTCACAGCGAAAGACAGAGCTGCAAATTTTAAATCGATTTTATGTGAAATCGATACAAAATTAAAACGATGCTGTGACGTTTTTATTTGATTTAAACGTTGTTTTGCTTCAAAAATATTAGCTTATTGATATAATGTTGATTAAATATTTAATAACTGCATTTTAAACCAAACCAACTCTATAAAGGTCGATCGTATCGATTACCTATTTAATAATCGATACGGATATAGCACTCACGTCTATTCCTGTCACACCATTGTCTATGGCAACAATCAAATAATAAAGTATTCGTAATCAATTGGAATGCTTTTTATGATCATAAAATACTCCAGCTTTAACAAGACAAAGTGAAAATATAAAAAATCGTGGAAAAAAAACAATTTGTTTTGTTCATATGAAGTTTAAGGTCGCCACAACAAACCCAGACCAAATTCTGCCATTGTTCTTTGAATCTAGTAAACCACACAATTGTATGGCAGAGTCCAGTATATGTGTATAATCTATGGGCAGAGTTCTGAAAGGGATGTTATAATGTTGTTATAATTATGTAAAATAAAAATGGTTCCCCTGATAAATGCAACCACAAAATGATGTACCGTAAAATGGGGGTATTTGATAGAAAAAAAAGTTGATTCTGCAATTATTTTTGTCATCTTGAATTTTTGACTAACTGTGACATACGTTTTGCGTTAAGCGTACGTAGCTCTATGAATGTACATAATTAAAACACATAATATAAGCATGGTATTCGCTATATTTCTTTTTAATGTTGTCTTTCCAATTTACCCTCAAGGTGGGGTAATTTGATAGGTTCAGTAAAAATGACTATTATTAAGCCGTTATTTTAATTATTTATTGTATTTGGTATCTGTTTATAATTAAACAATAAAACAAAATCTTAGACATCAAATTAAAAATATAATACCACCATCACACATACTATGGCGCTATTTGGAAATGGTGGAATTTGTTAGTGCCATATAACCCCATTTCATCTTCCAAAAAGCCCCATTCAAAATAATGTTGAATAACGGCATAAATACAACAAGCTCTTTTAAAGCGATACCACACACAACTGTTTGAATAGTCAAGAAAACAACTTATCACAATCACAAAAACTTGTATAAAACTAATGTTTCAACTGAAAGTTTCCAGTTAAAATTTTTACCGCCGTTGACTCAGAGAATGACATTCATTCTCTGAGTCATAAAACATCACACGTCCGACCTTACTTGAGTCTGATTGGTCGATTTTGACGTCAAATAATGCTACCAACTGCTAAACAACAAATGATTGCGTTCAAAGTTACAATATCATTTTTAGGAATGCGTTCAAAAATATTTTTATTTCCTAAATAACCCCGCGGTTCTTAAATTACCCCATTTTAGGTACCTAACTTTACCATGGACTAAGTGTTCAAATGTTTGTGCTGTGTCTGGCGCCGCTTTTACCGTGCTTAGGAGGTGAGGGTGTAGGGTGTGTGTAGTGGCGTGGCACGGACAGTTTCAATATTCGATTTATCAATGTATTTAGAGATTATTTTAATATGAAGCTTATTTCAAAAACGCACCTAAAATCTCTAAAAAATGGATAGATCGAAGTCAGCAGTTTGAGAGGAATGTTGGGTATTCCATTCCCTAAGAGGGTATAAATTCACAGGCGATCAGTGCCGCGGGCGTAATCTAGTATTTTTTAATATAAAAAAGGCAAAATTATTCTGCTAATAGTTTATTTGCAATTGCAAAATAATACACATTTAAATGTTTGTTAAACAGTTCCGCTCGTAAAAAGCTTGCTGAAATTAACTTTTTCACTAACAGGGGAAGTCCCCTCAGCTAGCACACCTGCAGTAAGTGTGTTTATTACCAAGTACTAGCATATAGTTTCGTACGCCATGCTAGATACAGGCAATGTCTGGCATTTTGTGAATGAATCTACTTTTGCCTTATGTCAACAAAGAATAAAAAACATTTCATGAGCCATAGGTACATAGCCAAAACTATAATAATATTACTTAGGTGTCTTCATCCAAACAAAACATGGTACTGGCATTATAATTGATTTGTTCCATTGCTGATAACATTCTTGCTAACTCAGAATCCAACCTTTCCCCAGCATTCTTTTTCATGATTATCTTGTCTTGTCCAATCTTGCTTAACCTTTATATAGAAGTACACTTTCTTAACAACATGTATAAACCCAAAACACTTCTTGAACAACATTGTTGCAAAAGTTTTGCTATAATGTATCAATGTGTGTGTACATATAATTTCAATGTATATATGGCTGGGTTGTATAATTTGTGGCATGGTAAATAATTAATCAATAACTTACTTATTAGAAGTACATAATATTAGTCTTGTGTCTGCGGCTTTGGCCTGTAGGTATTCAAAGTTTAATTCTTTTTCCATATCAATGTTTTATTATTAGCAGGCATTTCTATACTATCCATAAGAGTCATATTATTAGATTCTGCTAGTTTAACTAAATCAGCAATGTCACGAAGGCCCCAAGACGCATTTCTTGCTCTAAGAGAGGCATCAAACTTAACATTACTATCTGGTGAAATAACACCATCCTTACTATAAGGCCCATATGTGATCATAAGTGCATCCGTTTTTAAATATTTGCCAGCATTTTCAAATAAACCAATAGTACACTCATAAGGACTGATGTGAATCATATTTGCACAATACATGTAATCAACACCATTCTCTTCAAATCCATAAGCTGATAATTTCTTACATATGTCTACTTGCATAGGAGGCAAAATGTTTTTTGTTGGACAATTATTTGCATAGTAAGTTATACTTCCTAGCAAATCCTCATCCACTTCAGTTGGCTGAAATCTAACACCTGGAAAATTAGGTGCAAAGTGAGCAACATGTTGGCCAGAGCCAGATGCTATCTCCAAGAATAGTGGACTTTCTTCATCTTCAATATTATCAACATCACTTATTATAAATCTCTTCAATACTTGCAGTATTGGATCCTGATTTCTTGTTGCAGCTGGATAAATTAGTTTATTATTCTTAATACTGAAATAAAATAACAAGGTAACATTCAAATGAATACCATCAATACGTTCAGCGTAAACGGAGGGAAGATAAGCTAAAATTAGATAATTGGAAATATTAAAAATGTAGTCAAAGTAATTAATATGTACCTTTCTCCTCCAGAAAAAGAACTTGCTACATCATGAGCCATTGACAAAGGCTTTAGGAGGGGTCTTCTTATCACAAGTTTTAGAAAGTTAATTTTGGTTGCTTTTGGTTTAGCGTGATGACGATAATAATAAATAGATTACACCTTCACGTAGTATTATTACTTGCTAAAATAAGTCCGTGTGTAATTGTCAACCGATTGTATCTACAAAAGAGTAAAAAAACTAAGGATTTCTTTCTCCATAAGAATTCAGCAACGAATCCACGCTGAGAAGATCGCTGCCAGTCTTCGCAATCGATCTCATAAAAGTCACAAATCAGCTGTTACGTTACAATGTTACATGACAGTTCTGACAGTTTTTTGACAATAATGACAGCTAGTGATGTAAAATGCTGCTCGTTCAGGCACGGTCAAACAGACCGATCGAAAGGGCGGTAACAATAATAATAATAATAATAATAAATTTATTTATCAACAAGTAATGATACAGCTTGTACAAAACAAGATTATAGTTGATCGACAGAATCACATTAACTATGATAAAGCTGCTAATATCATACACGAAAATAGCACTGTGCCTTAAACTAGGTTATACCTGTATCTTAAGGAACAGTTTTAATATATACTATACCTACTTTACATTTATGACATATAGCGAGTGTGAAGCAAATGTTGTACAACTAAAGATTATTTATTATGTTTTGCTACAAGTCTAGAAAATAAGTATAAAGGTGAAAAATTTATAATTAAATTTAGATTGAGTTTACATTTAATTTAATGTATGAGGGTGTGTGTTTATGTATGTATGTGGATGAATGTGTGTGTGCGTGCACATGCATGCTCGCATATATGTATGTTTGTGTATAAATCTGGTGAATTTGATAATGGAACGATAATTCTTATGCGATGAATGTGAGAAGGGCCTCTGTTTCATCGTAGTCCTGCATAAGAAGCCACTCCGTGATCATTGACTTTAGTTCAAGTTTATTTAATGTTGATAAGTTCATTTTTTTGTGAACTTTATTATATATGTACGTGCTTAGAATATAATATTGATGTTGTGCAAAAGTGGTGTTATGATGTGAGCTAACGACTAGATTTGTACGTTTATGAGGATTTGGTAGGGTGACACTAATATGTTTTCTCGAAACACATCGAAGAACATAAAGTTGGCGAACTGTTAAGACCCTGCATTCATGGTATAGTTGTGTTGTGGGGTGACGGAAGGGTTTCCGTGTCATAACTTTAAGTATGGCTCTATGTGCTCTTTCAACTTTTAAGAAGTTTGATTTTGAAGCTCCACCCCATGCAGGAATGCAGTACCCCACTACTGATTGGCATAGCGCATAAAATACCATTTTTAGAGTGTCAAGATTTACAGAGGCTCTGAGGGATTTAAAAATATGGAGAAGTCTCAAAGTCCGTGTGGTGAGCGCATCAAGTTGTTTACTCCAATTCAATCCCGCGTCAATATGTACCCCCAGATACCTAACCTCGTTAGTCCTTGTAAGTTTCGGGCAGTTACATGTCTCTAATACTTGCGGACACTTGTGTGCTATTATTGAAAAGGAGCATTCTGGTGACGTGTTTTGGCGGATGGAGAATGGGATAAAACATGTTTTCTTTAAATTTAATGTTTATAAATTTGAACTAAGCCATTTTGTTATTTTGTTCAAAGCTAGTTCTGCACTGGTTTTGACATCGACCCAAGTTGAGCCACTTACGAGAATGACTGTATCGTCGGCATAGGCGTAGATTTCGGTGTTGGGGAAGGTCATGTTACAGAGGTCATTGACGTATATTAGGAACAGTATTGGGCCCAGAATGCTTCCCTGAGGGACTCCGTAATTCACATATACCTCATCGCTTAGGTGTTCACCAATTTTAACTTGTAAAGTACGGCTAAGGAGATAGCTCTTGAAGATTTCGAGAGGTTTGCCGCGTACGCCTATGCGCTCTAGCTTTGACAAGAGTAAGGGAACAGAAACTGTATCAAAAGCGCTGGAGAGATCTAAAAATATACCTAAAGATTTGGTTTTATTATCTAAGTGTCTAGCAACGGATTGCGTAAAATCCAGAACTGCATCTTCTGTCGAGATTCCCGTACGAAAACCGTATTGTTTATTCGATATGATTTTATGTTTGTCCAAGAATGTTTTTAGACGTTTGACAAGTACTCGCTCAAGGATTTTCGACAGAGCAGTTAGGACCGAAATCGGCCTATAGTTTTGAACGCAGTTTTTGACCCCACTCTTATAAATTGGGTGTACAATTGCTTTTTTCAAAGCGTTTGGAAAAATACTCTTATCTAAACAAGTATTGATGATATATGTGAGAGGAGTTATTAATGTTTTACGACAAAGTTTTAAAATAAGGGGTGATAGTCCATCCCAACCTATAGCACAATCACTGCGTAACTGAAAGATCAGGGACTCTACTTCAGATTCATCCACCTCCAGAAGAGCAAGAGAGTTACAAGGAGAATTATTGTTGTTGTAGGTTAATGCAGAACCTTGAGTAGTAGGAAAGTTGCATTGAGATAATATATCGTTAGCCAGATTTTTACCAATGTTACTAAAGAAACTACAAACTGCGTTAATGGATGATTTAGGGTTGTCATGTGTTTTTAGCAATTCAATGGAACTAGATTTAAACTTTCGCGTGTTTGTAATATCGTTTATTGCTTTCCAAAGGGCTTTAGGATTATTACGAGCTTTCTCAAGCTCGCTTTTTTTCATAAGCGATCTTTAATTTTTTGAGCAAAGAATTACAGAAATTGCGGTAGCGTGTGTAGGTAATTTTAAGAATAACGTTAGTTGGTGCTCTTTTTGACTGTGTGTGTAATTTGTCACGGTTTCTAATGCACTTTAAAAGCCCGGGAGTTATCCATGGTTTAATTATCCTTTTCCTTTTAGTAATTTTCTTACGTGTTGTAAATTTAGTAACAACTGCATTGATCATATTTATAAAGGTAGTCATTAAAATATGCGGCTCTTCAATCTGATATAAAATAGAAAAATCCGTGCTTTCTAATTCTATTTTTACTGCGTCGTAATTCACTTCATTAATAAAGTGGACTGAATTTCGTTCGGTGTTTATATTATTTATAGCCAAGAGCAGCGGTTTATGGTCTGTTATATATGAGTCTAATACTAGTGTAGTAGGCAATGAGTTAGTCTTAATGAAGATGTGGTCTAAACAATTATCAAGACGAGTAGGAAAAAGATGTGTAGGCAGAAGTCCATGAGATATATTGATTGTTAAATATTCAACAGACCGATCGTTTCTAGACTCCGGTTTTATATCGACGTTTAGGTCACCTACTAGGACAATGTTCTGAGAGTTGGAAAGTGCACTGTAAACATTGTTCAGACTGTTTAAAAAACTATCGAAACTTTCTTTAGTGTTGTAAGACGGAGACCTATATATCGCTACTACTGTTATATTTTTATTACCTATTTGACAAGTAAGACAATTTCCACCCACAAAGTTAGGTTCAGACACTGATACCTGAAGACCTAATCTCGAGTAAATAACGACACCATCACTCTGATTAGAGTTTATCTCTGTAGAGAACGCTTCATATCCATTAAGGATTGGTAAGTTACCCACTTTGCTGAGCCAGCACTCAGTTAAAATAACGAGATCGATATTAATATTTATTGAATGTAACAGAACTTGAAGTTGATTAATATTTTTGTTTATACTGCGTATATTTAAATGTAAAAACGTGATGTTATTATTAGAGGTGCTTATGAACTTTAAACAATCGCCAGGGATACACATAAAAGAATTACCTACGTTCAACGAATCAAGATCGCTATTTATATTATTAATTGAAGTCATTGTAGTTACTACAAACCCAAGTAATGTCAGCTATATGTTGTTTATAAATAATATACTCGACAGTGCATGGCAATAGAGTGGTTATTCTGTGAGGGGAAGTACGTGTAGTTAGTATGTGTAAGTAATAATAATTCTGTCCCAATTGACTGAGTGTACAAAATAATAAAGTAGAGTCATTTTGTATGAGGTTAGTAGTGTCTGTGTCTGTGAAGTGTGTGTTGGTTAGTGTATTGTGTAAATAAAAAGATATTAATAGCGGAAAAACATAAGAGATTAGCTGTGGCTTAATTATAAAAAGGTTAGGTATATAATATGAAGTTATTTACTAGTCACTTGCTAAGATTTTGGTCATCATTAAGGCATTTGTCGTTAGTAATCAGTATTTGATTTTCACCCTCCGTTTTCCGCAGGAAGACGTTTCCGTTGGCTATCCAGCAGAATTTGTATCCTTTATTTTTGGCAAATTCACGTGCCTGATAGAATAGCTTCTTTGTGCTAGAGGGTACTTTTTCCGCAATGTAGACTGGTTGGTGTGTTCCAGAGATGCCGATGAGAGAGGTATTAATTTTGTCTTTGTTCTCCTTGCCTTTATTGTAGGAGCGGACAGCGGTTATTAGCATCTGTTTTTTCTGAACAGTAGTAAATTCTGCAATAATCGGACGAGGACTAGCGCGAACGGTGGTCGACTTTCCAGGCAGCCGATAGACATCACGTAAGTCCTGTTCGGCAATACATACTCCTACGCTTTGACCAATCTTACAAACTGTCTTAACAAGGCTGGCAGTTGATTCAACAGTCGTCGATGGTATGTTACGGATCTCAATATCGGAAGACCTTGATTTATGTTGCAAATCCTGTACTTTCTTCTCTAAATTTTCTATATATTGTTTTTGTTGTGCGCGCTCTTTTCTCAATTCTTCTACTTCCTTTTTTAGTTCTTCAAATTGACCATTAATAAAACTAATAGACTTTATTATCTCTTCATTTGAGTGTTTGATTTCTGCATTTGATGCTTGAATCCGAATATTTTGGGTTCTTATTTCGCCAATATCGGAAGCGAGCTTGGACATAAGGCTATCTTGTTCATCTTTCCACTGCTGGAGCATATTTTGAAGATCCGGCTGACTCAAGATTTCAACATCTTTCGGCGAAATGTCCTTTCGGGGTCTCCTGTTTCTTTTTATATTTATATTTGAAGACTCACCCGTTATTCCAGTATTAACGTCCAGTATTGACGAGGCTTGGGCTTTATTTTTAATAGGTGATTTTGTAGTCTTGGGAGGGCTGTGTTGTACGCCAGTCATATTGTTTAAAAATACGTGTTGTATTTAATTTGAGCCTTTTCACCTGGTTTCAAATGTTGGGAACTGGATACAATTTATCCGTAAGCAGTTGTTATTGTAATAACGTTAACGTTATATATTTTTGATAAAATATTGAAACTATTTTGACAAGAAACCATTAATATAAATCACAAATTACACTAAAATATAGTTATGAATATGAAATCATAAAATCCTAGTTTACCAATTTATAAAAAAAATACGGATAAAATATACCTATTGGCCTAAAATATGTGTTCGGTAAAATAGGGTTACTTTTGGAAATGGATTCAATGATCTCTGATGAAAAGTGTAGGACTTTTCTTACACACCCATGTCCGACAGACTTAATAGAGTACAAAATCGAATAAGATAATTCCATAAAGCTTCTCAAATCCTTTATGAATCAAATGCCCTTTTTCATTTCTATCTCATATTTCTTCAGAATAAAACAGCCTTGTCGGCCAAAGGCACCCTTTGTATGAGCAAACAGGGTTATCCTACTAGTTTTACGTTGAAACTTTCCAATGATCATTGACAGAATCCGTCAACAGTCCTGTTCACCTTTTGTTTCCAATCCAAAATGATATGGAAAACCCTTTCTCGTTCCAAAATATGTATGTATACATAGATACAGTCCGAGACGTGTAAGCACTTCATCGCCATCTTATAAAATTTCTTAAAAGTGTAAAGTGCTTAAGTAGAAGAATTCGAACATAATGCACTTCCTATCAATATGGTACATCCGTGAACATGGCGCTTGGAACAGTGCCGACATATCGGTTACTCCAAACAAAGGTACGTCATACGTGGTATATATCCCGAATGTCTTTCGCCTCGTCTCGCCTCGAGTGGTTAGTATTTAAAATAAATACTAACCGCTTGAGGCAAGGCGGTGCTTGTCGGGTGCCGGGTGGCTCTAATGAGCTATGACCTTTATACGAATCACGTTCTAACTTCGTTTTAAAGAAAAATAGTCTACTGAAAATCGCCTATAACTATTGGAGGTTTCCCACAGACGTATAAGAGGTCGTATTCCCGTCGACTGGGCTGTCGTCCACCTTCCTAGATCCTTTGTACTTTATTATTATGTAACAACTTGTAATACCATCTCATGTGAATTAATGACTGATTCTGATTCTGAGGAGTTTCCAAAGATGTATTTAAAGGGCTGCCAACCATTCTGACATTAGTCGTATAACGGACATCACTGGTTCTGACTTAAATGACATTGACAGTAAGTAGCGCAAATTTTTTATTTCCCGTATATAAATAAAAAGGTACTCTGTGATTCTGGCGCTATTTTGCGGTTTGATAGATTTCTAAGAATAAATAAATAAAAACAAGTTATATGATTATTTAGTATTTTCTTGCCTATTATATTGGTTTCGGTGACTTGTCTATTATTTATGTAGTTTACAGCTTCGGTCGAAAGTCTATATATTATGTTTACAATGAATAACTTTCACAAAGAGTTTGTCATGAATATGTTTTTAGACAACGATAATGTATGTACAATTAATAGATTAGTAGTTGCTGTAGCGAATATAGTGAACGAAAATAACGAGAATATGACAACGTACAACAACGTAATGATGCAAGAGTTTAAACAATCTTCGTTGGGACATGTAAATGTATGCCCAGATTCTCTGCCTCTGACTCGACGTATTAAAGGATTTTATGAACAAACAGTTCGGCATTTTACTAATGAAGAATATATGGTCAAGTTAAAAATGAAAAAGTCTACTGTTCAGGTATTTATACAACTTGCTCTAAATTATTCATATTATCAGAATTAGCTGTTCAAATATTTTTATGTGGTTGTTGCTCCAGCTACTATTGCTTACCTTACCACTAGTTAGGATTTATGTTGCTCCACATATATTGTTATTTGCTTGATGATTCTTTATGTGTTAGTCTATGCCAGTTACTCAACTTGCAAGCACACTAAAAAGAAATCAAATACTAGGAATTACAACCAGTCAGATTATACTATTATTTGCTGTTCTTAAGCCCAGTCTGTTGTTTCAGGAATTAATAAATATCTTGAAGAGTTATGTAAAGCCAGGTAATATTTCTCTTGACAAAAAAGTTCATCTATTTCTATGGTTGCTTGTAAGTGACTGTTCCTATAATGAAGTTGGAAAACTGTTTGGTTTACATAAATCAACAGTAAGTTACATATTTCACGAGATTGCTACTGTCTTGGTAGAGAACAAATACCATTTTATAAGTTGGCCATCAATGGAAGAGCAGCATATC